>JAILYB010000024.1:1406000-2812000 GCA_021437785.1 Rhodomyrtus psidioides | reverse complement strand
TGGGCTAGCAAAAAAACAAAAAAAAACAAACTTAATTGGAAGCTTGGTCTAAAATTCTTGAAGAATTAGCTTTTTATGCTTACATCTGTAAAAATCTGGCAATGGGGGCTTATTCAGAGCGGGCACAACGAACAACAGGGATGGGATTGCTGTTGGGTAGTCAGGACTTCCTATCTTTCCAGATTAAAACTTCCCTTGTTTTGTTGATATGTCCCAGAAAATATCCTTCAGAGATAGTCGCTTAAAAGATATGCTTTTTGTGATCCTTAAAGAGGAGTTAAGGGTTTGATTATTAGCACAAAAGGTTCTGAGTATTCCTGGAGCTGCTACATGCTCCTTTCATCTTAGAGGAGTGTTCCATTGTGGCAGTGTTTCACTATGATGTGTGGTTGTGTGTGCATGTGCAGTGCACTTCCCTGTGAGTCTTAATCGCTCACATCTCTCTTCCTCTATGTTGGCTGAATATTAGTAAGAGGATCAGCGAGGGTAGTGTTCTTGTATATGTAAACTGTCCAGAGAGTATTCGTATAGTATGGTATATGGAGTTACATTGTATCCTGTAGCATTCTCTTAATTTAATGAACAACTTAATAGTGTAAATAGAACATGGACCTGCTACACCCTAGTTGGGATTTTTTTCATCAATCTCGTGTATTAATTTACATAAACGAATGAAGGACTTTATTTCTTCATTTTTCAAGAAATTATCCTCTAATTTCACAGGATATAGTCAGAACAAAAGTGACTTCTCATTTAGCTATCTATTTTTGCAGGTTGGGTACATTGTAACAGCATGTTTACTCAACGAAAACCACGATTTCCTCAGATTAGCTATAAACACTGTCCGCAATGATATCATTGGTCGGAATGAGACCTTCCAATGCTTGGCATTGACTATGGTATAGCTATGTGGTTGTCATTGGGATATTTCTTCTGTCTGAAGCTTTATTTTTCTGGGTTAGTGATAATATTTATTCTTCATCATCTTAGGTGGGAAATATTGGTGGTAGAGAGTTTGCTGAATCTCTTGCGCCCGATGTGCAAAAGTTACTTGTAAGAATACCCTAATAGTAATCTTTTGTGTTAACTTTTCCTTCAGATTCTTTTTTTCTTTTTAATTTTCATCAGGTTTTTGGTTTTAACTCACTGTGCACATTAGATTTCTAGTAGCTGCAGACCCCTTGTGAGGAAAAAAGCAGCATTATGTCTCCTGCGGCTGTATCGAAAGAATCCTGATGTTGTGAATGTAGATGGCTGGTACTTTCTAATTCTTAGCATGGATGTCACTCTGTAATGACAATAATTGTGTGGTTACTTATTGCAAGTTTTCTCATGGTTTCTGAAGGGCGGATCGGATGGCTCAGCTTTTAGATGAACGTGATCTAGGTGTATTAACTTCTTCAATGAGCCTTCTTGTGGCTCTAGTCTCCAATAACCACGAAGCATATTGGAGCTGTCTTCCAAAGTGTGTTAAGACACTGGAACGACTTGCTAGAAACCAGGATATTCCACAAGAGTATACTTACTATGGTATCCCATCTCCTTGGCTTCAGGTTTGTATATCTCTCTCCATCTTTCAACATATAGGGATGTAGCAGATCCATACTTCAAACATGGATGGCATAGTTTGCATTAGTTCAGTAAGTACAGTTGATACTTAGTGGTGTTGCTATATTTTGTGTCTTACTCAAGGAGAATAAAATTGTACTATGATCTTGTTGACTTGTAGTTCTGTTTAAAAAGGCATTTCCTGCTGGTAACATTTATAGGAGCTTGTTAGGGCTTGGAGCTATCTTTTAGCATAAGTTATCCCGGTGCTAGAAAAAATGCTTTACAAGCCAATAATTGAGGAGATACCGATGCCTATCACCATTGATACCACTATACAGTGTTCGTATATTGTGTGACCTTACACCTATTTCATAATTATTACTGGTGCTAATTAATTCAAGTCAAAACCAATTAATCTTCCACAACATTACCTTTGATCACAGCTCCATGTCCCATCATCATGACCCATTCTTGCACACGAGCTTTTTTTCCCTGACAGTTCAATCTGGGCCGTTCGTGTTATGAATGGATGACCCAGATTATCACTAAAAAATATATATATAAAAATTCTAAAAATTACCCCCTAAAAATAGGAGATCTGGGCCGTCCGTCCAAAAATGAATGGCCCGGATCAGAAGGTTAGGTGCCTAACCTTCTGAGGGAAGGTTAGGCGATCCGGATCCCGTAAAAGGCTTACAATTTAGATTAAGCTTATTTCTTAACACTCTGGTTTACGACCTTAAATGTAGGACGTAGGATGTGGACATAACCACATTAAACGACTGAAAGAAAAATTAGAATAAAGATAAAATGGCAACAAGCGCTAGTGCCAAGATTTGAACCCTTGACTAAGTGATACCATCTTAACCGTCTTTCCAAGAAGCTTAATCTTTCAGGAAATGTCCACAATGCATGACATGGACATGCCTTAACAATGGTAACTTTGTACATGTGGGTGTATTCTACCAATTGCTGCAAACTAGTCATAGGAGAGATGGATTAGTGTATTTCTTTTTTTGGAATATCACAGCACGTGTCACTTGAGTTTGAAATGGATTATAAAAAGAGCAATCAACTAACAATGGAAAGTAAACAATTCTTGTTAATGGTAAATAGTTTGGTGAATATCTTTTCAGAATAATACCCAATATGAAAATTGTTTTGGAGTTTCTTGTTTTATTTTCTTCAAGGTTCCCACTTCTTGTTTGGATTCTGATCCTCAATTAGTTTTTATATGTTGCTTTTGGGCACCAATCTAGTCTGTACATTAAGCATGGTGATGTCATTCTCATGTGTGTCCACTTGACACAGGTCAAGACAATGAGAGCTCTGCAGTACTTCCCAACGATTGAAGATCCAAATACGAGAAGATCATTATTTGAGGTTTATATTCATTATAGGGATTAATTTTCGTACTAACTAGAACTTTCTTTAATGAGCTGTGGTTTTTCGGTTAGGTGCTGCAAAGGATACTAATGGGAACTGATGTTGTTAAAAACGTGAATAAGAACAATGCTTCACATGCTGTTCTCTTTGAAGCCCTCTCTCTGGTAAGTATGCTGCCTGTTTTTTTATTTTTATTAGATCATATGGATAGTAGGCTGCAGACTTGCAGCGGTGATCTTTAACTGCCTAAGCTCAAATGTAATAAGCCCCAGTCTGATTTTTCTTTTTGGATGAAGTCCCTCAGCTCATTGACTTGTCGTTCGTATTGGTATTTTCTATCCAGTCACTTTGAGTGATTCCGTCTGTTGGTATTTCTTGATTTTACAATTTCAGGTTATGCATCTTGATGCTGAAAAAGAAATGATGTCTCAGTGTGTTGCCCTTCTTGGAAAATTCATTGCTGTTCGTGAACCCAACATTAGATATCTTGGCTTGGTGAGTTGCAGAATTGTCACTCAAGACTCTGACAATTTCCTTGTCTTCTTTTTAGTGATGATAATGATTTGCAGTATCTTCAAAATGGAGCTCCCCAAGTCTGTAAATCTATGATTCTAATTGGTCAATTTCCTTTATGCAGGAGAACATGACACGGATGTTGATGGTAACAGATGTACAGGATATTATTAAGAGACATCAAGCTCAGATAATTACGTCATTGAAGGATCCTGATATCAGGTGGAGTTCCTGTTTTCTGCATGCTGTGTTTCAGCAATTGAAATTACTATAATGTAACTCTATTCCCATACATAATGAAAATGCCTGTCGTGTTTTCTTGTCCTTCCCACTATTTAAATGAAGCCATTTGCTAGCGTCCAAAAGTTTTGTCTCGTATGTGGGGTTTTGCTGTTCATCCTCACTGAGGCTATATTCCTGGAACTACTTTATATCAGTATTACTACATCTGTTCGTTAGTTGACGTTTTTCGTGGAGTATTATGTGGGAGCTCGATCTTGTAACTATATTCTGGGGCATATCCAAAGTCCACCTTTTATTGGTCTTGATTGAATAAGACTTCTCCCTTTAGTTTGCATAAGCACTGGAAGTTTGATTGATTTGTGTTGAGGGGAATGTTTGTCTGACGAAAGAATGTTGAAGAGCAGTTGTTCCTTGTTTCTTTTTATGGAATGAGAGGATCCTTTAATTGTGATACGGCAACGAGAGCTTGGACTAATAGTGGTCCAACCCTACCAATATCCAAGAGTTTGTGTTCAATTCCTATCTTCCGCCTTCCCACCTTACCAATCCAATATGTGCATACATACAGTTGTTTTTTTTTTCACAATCTATACAGAAAAGGCTACGACAGAAAATGTTAGAAGTGTAGCAGGCTTATTTTCTAAAGTCCTTTCGAGCAATGCAGAATTGCGTGAGCACTTTAGAACAATGGTTTTAGGGAAGCAGCTGAACCCATCTATCTATAAATATGCGATAAAACAAAATGTACATGCGTACATCTTCATTTTATTTTGTCTCGCTTGAATAAGATTCTTCCCTTTAGTCTACATAAGCACTGGAAGGTGTATTCATTGTGTTGGGGAGAAATTTGGATTGACAAAAGAATGTTGAAGAGCAGCCGTTCGTTGTTTTTGTCTGTGACTCTACTTGTTAAATTTGACCGGCTGTTTGTCGGCCTCAATGGATGCACTTGCTATATGTTGATTTGGTCTGGTAGAGATCTACTGTTGTCCCTTTTAATTTGAGAACCTGCTCTTCGCTGAGCTCAGAAGCATCGACCCTCTTGCTTTGCTGTTTCTTTTTATGAAACGGGACGATCATTTATGTATGATACGGCAACGAGGGCTTGTACTAATAGTGGTCCACCCCTACCAATATCCAAGAGTTTGTGTTCAATTCCCATTTTCCCCTTTTGCACCTTACTAATTGAATATGTGCATATGTACATTGTTCTTTCACAATTAATATCTTATATGGAAAAGGCTATGATAGAAAAGGATAGAAGTGTGTTAGGCTTAGTCCTCAAGTCCACTTGAGTAATGCAGAAATGCATGCATGAGCACTTACACGGTAAAAAAAATGTGCATGAATACATATTATTTTTATCTTGGAGATATATATAATACGATGTGTACAATAACATCGATGGCATTTTAGAGTACTAATCAGGTACTGGGCCTTCAATAAGAGTTCAGGCATGTGTCTTTGATTGTTTTCTTTAATAATTTCCTTGACCGAAGAAACTGGGTATATGTCCTTTCTGAAATTGATTCCTAAATTACAGTATCGGTGATTATCTCCTAAATGTCATTGCGATTCTTTAGGAAACAAATGGCCAAAAGGTCTTGTACCAACCTTCCTTTTCATTTCTCACATGTATATTTTATGCTTGCAGCATCCGGAGGCGAGCTCTTGATTTGCTTTACGGCATGTGTGACATCTCGAATGCAAAGGACATAGTTGAAGAATTGCTGCAGGTATTTTGTGTAGTTAGTCATACCTGCGAGTTTAGAGTAGGAAGTTCTATTTGAATTGCTTATTGGTCAGTGAAATGATATGCCAACTTTTCTTTACTATTAATTTTGAAATGTAATTCAGTATCTCAGCACTTCCGACTTTGCTATGCGTGAAGAGCTGTCTTTGAAAGCTGCAATTCTTGCAGAAAAGTTTGCACCTGATTTATCATGGTAAGTATTTTAGGCATTTTTCTTGGCATAAATCTCGGTTACTATAGAACCTGTTAGACTAAGTAGGTCTAATTCCCTAAAAAACCCCAACTTTAGGTTTAGTTCCAAATATGCTTTTTCCGACTTAGAATAAACCCCAAACTTTAGCTCCAGTCCAAAATCTGTCCCGAACTTTTTTTTTTTTGTCTCGGGAAAAAACCCCAACTTTAGGTCCAGCCCCAAATCTGCTCTGAATTTTGTTGTCTTAAAAAAAATCACCAACTTTCAATTTATTATGAAATCTATCCTTGTGACCCAATACCAACTTGACGTTGGCATTTCCATGTTGATAACAGATCCACATCAGCAAAGTAATGGGGTGATAGGTACGGATCGACGCGGCATTTCCACGTTGATAATAATTCCAGCTCAATAAAAATTATTGAAATTTTCCAAGATGAAACCATTCTACGATGTTCAAATTAGGGACGACTAATGACGATTTTTGGACATAGGGCTAATGGGGGCAGATTTGAGATTAGAGTAGAAATTGGTGATTTTTCTCTTAAGAAAATAAAATTTGGGGTAGGATAGGGACTGGACCTAAAGGTGGGGGTTTTTCCGAGACAAAAAAAAAAATTGGGAGAGATTTTGGACAGGAGCTAAAGTTTATGGTTTTTTTCTGAGACGAGAGAAAGTTTGGGACCATTTAGGATTGAACCTAAAGTTGGAGGTTTTTTAGGGAATTAGGCCCACTAAGCAATATGTCAACTAATCTCTTTCTGCAGTACTAACAAAAAAAAAAATGTATGAAGCACTAATTTTTTCCAAGCAATTGGCTTTACTCTTTCAAAAGTGGTTAAGTTCCTTTTTTATTGATGATCCACCATCTTGTAGGATACTGAGGTTGATCTTTGTTTCCTAATCCTCCTTTCCTCATTGTTCCTGTAGGTTTTATAGTAATGCATCGAAGCTCCAAAGTGCACCTGTCATTTTTGAAAATAAATAAATTATTTCTTTTTAATTTAAATTCCTGATTTTAAGATAGCTTACAGGTGCTGAAGATTTTTTTTTTATTTTTTTTTGGGAGGGAATTTTATTACTTTGCCGGATCTCTGTGTTACATTTCGTGGTTGCAGTTTCTAGAGTGGATATATACTGTTATTTGCTGTCGAAGCAGAAGTTTTACTGCTCGTTGTGTGATCTTATCTTGGTTTATCACCATGCAGGTATGTCGATGTGATTCTTCAATTAATTGACAAGGCAGGAGATTTTGTTAGTGATGACATATGGTTTCGTGTTGTGCAATTTGTTACAAACAACGACGATCTGCAGGTGAAGGGATTATATAGTTCTGCTTATATTGGCTTTGACAACAGTGTTATTTTCCTTTTTTCTGTTTGTGTTTGTCCGTGTCATGTGTACAAAGCATTTTTATCTGAGTGTTTGTTCCAATCAGCCTTATGCTGCTGCAAAAGCCAGAGAGTATCTTGATAAGCCTGCCATACACGAGACCATGGTGAAGGTATGAAATTGTGGCTTTAACTATACTGTGAAGTAAGCTTTTTCTCACATGAAAGGAAAATAGTTGGAAGTGCCAGGTCCCAATATCTTAGCGTGTCATTTCTGTTTGGCTTTACTGGTTCATGGTCGTAGTTATATTGATTAGGTTCGATGTTCTGCAATCACTGAATTATTTATCGAGGGAAGACCTTACAGTCGTTTAGAAATTGGCTTTATACTATAACTTTGTTTAGTATCCAAGCCCTAAACATCAATTGGTAGGACATGATACACTGTTTGCATGAGGATCATGAGAGTGGCAAAGGGAGTGACACTCAGTGGAACATCCCTACTCCAGGATGCTTCACTCATTGCAAAGTTTTGTTCTGGGAGACTACATTTTTTGTCATCGTTTCAGAGATGTTATCTATTGTTAGCGGAATCAAAATTCTTTGAGGATAGTTTGCGAGTCTCTTGGTGTCAGTTTTTCTTTCTTCTTTACTTCACATTTCTTCACCCTCCTGGGTTCGTCCAGCATAGTTTGGTTCATGTACCTGAACGAACCTATTGTCAAGCATGGGAATTGTAATTTATTTTTCTTTTCCCTGGAGAAAGCTCTAGTTCTCTTTTTAGCTCCTCTTTGGGGGCATATTCCAACCCATCTTTTCAGAAATCCTTGGTTCCCTATTTATTTCCCATGATGTGATCGTACTTGGCATAATTGGCTTAGCAATTAGCAATTTTTTTTGTTCCTGACTGAATTATGTTTAGAAAATAGATACCGTGTCTGCCAATTGTTCACTCTTGATTTTAACTTGAGTGAGCATAAATATGACAGGTCAGTGCCTATCTTCTCGGAGAGTACAGCCACTTTTTAGCAAGACGACCAGGGTGCAGTCCAAAGGAAATTTTCAGCATCATACACGAAAAGCTCCCTACAGTATCGTAAGAGAACTCCCTCTATATTTCTTTTATGTGTTTTCATCGAGTTCTAACAACACCATCTATCTGATAACATGCCCATTTTTTCAGGATGTCTACAGTTCCGATACTTCTTTCAACATATGCTAAGATCTTGATGCATACTCAACCCCCAGAACCGGAATTGCAGAATCAGATCTGGGCTATATTCCATAAGTGAGCTTGTGTTAGCTAATCTTCTTGTTTCTCTTTAATATTTGTCAGACATTTTATGTGAGTTAATGATGCTTTCTCATAGGTATGAGAGTTGCATTGATGTTGAGATACAACAAAGAGCTGTTGAATACTTTGCATTGAGTGCAAAAGGTGCAGCTTTAGCTGATATATTGGCCGAAATGCCAAAGTTCCCTGAGCGGCAGGTACCTTTTCCTTTTCCTTTTACGAATCAAAACAGACTTGACCACAAAAGACTGGAGTAGTGCTTTTGATTCTTACACTTAAGTTTTTCGAACTCAGTCTGCGCTGATCAAGAAGGCAGAAGATATCGAAACTGACACTGCAGAGCAAAGTGCTATTAAGTTGCGGGCTCAACAACAGATGTCTAATGCTCTGGTTGTAACAGACCAGCGCCCTGCAAATGGGACACCAACGGTCGGTCAGCTTAGTCTTGTGAAGCTGCCTAGCATAAGCAGTAATTCGGTTAGTCATTTCTCTTGATATCATAGAATCATTCCTCTTAATATAAGCATTATTGTCTCTAGAAGCAGCAAATGTGGTGGCAGCCCACGAGTTTAAACATGAAGGCAACTCATTTGTAATCTTGTCAACAACTGGAAGATTAGGATACGCACTATACGTTAGAGAGCACGTATCTGTCTATTCCTTTAGCACAAGCCTAAGTTCCAGCACTTTGTTCATATATGAGCCTGTGACTTATGTTATTTCCATGACTGAAGTAGAAATTGACTTCTGCCTCCATGCATGAGGAAAATCTATGTCATTCATGCCTTCGTCCAAAAAAAGTATGTTATTCACCAATTCAACTTCTTTACAAAGTCTGACCCAAAAAAAAAAAACTTGCAAAGTGAAAACTGTGGGCTGGTGCTTTTTCCCCTCTGAAGATGCATCAAGATTTCACCCCAATGATCTCCATGATTTACATAATTACTTTGCTGTCACGAATTTTTACTGATATTGGATTGCAATAGCATGCAATAATCTATATGAATATAATAACAGGACAATTATTCAGCGGACGAAGGAGCGAGACAGGAGAATGGCACTTTGAGCAGAGTAGATCCCCAACCGCCTTCAGCAGACATTCTGGGCGATCTTTTGGGTCCACTAGCTATTGAAGGTCCCCCAGGGGCTGTCCAATCAGAGCAGAATGTGCCAGGAGTAGATGGTGTCCCTAGTGCAGCAGATGCTGCGGCAATAGTACCTATTGAAGAGCAAAAAAATACTGTTCAGGTACTGGCTGTTTAGATGCTTATTGAATCCACTTCTTTCTGAGTCTGAAGGAAAAGATATAAAGTGCAGTGCTTCCTTGTTTCTGTAAAAAAATACTGCCATTGGCAGATGCAATCTTTCATAGTTCTTCTCTCCATTGTATTAAACAGGGAAGGAGTTTGATGTATGTCTGACTTAGGTTATTTTCCAGCTCTTCATGAAAGGTTCTTGATTATTGTTCTATTTTGAAGTAGTGCATGATGAAATTTCATTTTCAATGTTCTGGTCATAGGTGTTAGTTAAAAAAAAAAAAGGAGTCTATTATCATAGCAAAGGTGAGATGATTCGGTAGACTATGAGTGCGCCAAAGTTTTTGCTTCAATTTTTTATATTCAGATGGTTTGTTATTCTAGAACATGTAAACGGTTTGCTATTGTAGAACATGTAAACGTTAACATACTTGAGGAAGATATGAGTCTATGGATAAAAATCATTTCCTCTACTGGTTCGGACTTAGAGTTTAGTATAAAGACTGCAACAATGTGGTTATTCTCACCTTTGATAAGTTGATCACCTTTGCAGCCGATCGGAAATATTGCTGAAAGGTTCCATGCATTATGCTTAAAAGATAGTGGCGTGTTGTATGAGGATCCCCATATTCAGGTATTCATGTTGCTATTTTTTGGAATCTTCTGTTAAGGTAGATGCAAAGGGGTTTGTGTAGAATTCTTTTACATTGAATTTCAGATTGGTATTAAAGCTGAGTGGCGAGCCCACCATGGACGTCTTGTACTCTTCTTGGGAAACAAGAATACATCTCCGCTTGTATCAGTTCAGGCTCTAATATTGCCTCCCTCCCATTTAAAAACGGAGCTCTCATTAGTGCCTGATACCATTCCTCCACGAGCACAGGTGGGTTACTAAGCCTCATTAGTGGTGGTTTATCATTTCATGATACCTTATTCACATTTTTCTGTGTTTTTTTCGTCATTCACATCTTTACTTTTGTGATCAAGGTGCAATGTCCTCTTGAAATTGTTAATCTTCGCCCTAGCAGAGATGTTGCTGTACTAGACTTTTCCTACAAGTTTGGTAGCCATGCGGTAATACTTCCGAAATAGTTCCTCTCTGGCTTCTCTAGCCAATGTTGCTTGTTAGGTGACTGGCAATGCTTTCTGGTCTGCCTTTTATAGGTCAACATCAAGCTACGCCTTCCTGCTGTTTTAAACAAATTTCTGCAGCCCTTGACATTGACTGTGGACGAGTTCTTTCCTCAATGGAGATCACTGTCTGGACCGCCTCTGAAGCTTCAAGAAGTGGTATGAGTATATGTCTGTCTTTAATTGTGAAATTTTCTGGCCAAAAAAAAACTGTGAAGTTTTAAGTGGTGCCTAAATAGACTAATATATATTATTTGATCTGCTTTGCATGCATAACTCATCCTCAATCTCGACATAGCACGAAACTTCGAGCACTTAAGTTATACCTCCCTTGAGTTTGTCAATAGTTTTCATCAATATTTTCATCATCCTTGTCTAGGACTGATTGCTGCTTTCGCATCTGTATGATGTGATATGAATTTCTTGAAGTTACAAGTGGCATAGGAGCTATTAAAAACTAGAAGTTAGACCCTGAATATACTATTGTTTACTAGCTGCTGCTATATTTTAGTCAAGCTATCCAATACACATTCCCATTCATGTTTGTCATTAATACAGATCAGAGGCGTAAGACCGCTTCCACTCTTGGAAATGGCAAACTTACTCAACAGTTTCAGAGTGATGGTTTGTCAAGGGCTTGTAAGTCTCTCTCTCTCTCTCTCCCTCTCTCTCTCTCTCTCTCTCTCTCTCTCAATCCTCGTGAAGTTCCATTAATTTCTATATTTTGTGTTTAGGATCCAAATCCTAATAATCTCGTCGCAAGTACAACATTCTACTCAGAAAGTACGCGTGCGATGCTCTGTTTGGTAAGTGCACCTTTTATCCATGCGCTATTACTATAGCCCACCTTGGGTATGTACTAGGAATCAAATGCATCCCATCTTCTCAAGTGTGTCTAGTTTGAATTTCCTGTGAATTAAATCATTTGGTAAAGAAGTTGCTTTGAGAAGCTAATTACAGCACATCCTTTTATTTCTCCAATCAAGAACCACACTGAGCTGCCAAATTAGATCTACAGTCACACCCTCTAATACTGAAACTAGCATGGATCAATGCTCTTCACAATTTTCCACGTGTCAATGGGTGAGTGTTGAAAAGATGATCCTGTCATGATGATCTTATTCCGATATGCAGGTTAGAATTGAGACGGATCCAGCAGACAGAACTCAGTTGCGTATGACAGTTTCTTCTGGGGATCCTACCTTAACGTTCGAGTATGTGTCGATCTTAAATTGCTCAGTATTTTTTTTTTCTCTCAGATTTTCCGCCAACAGATATAACTTCTTCTCCGCAGGTTGAAGGAGTACATCAAGGAACAGCTAGTTGACATTCCAACAAGTTCCCCTCCCCCTCCAATGGCTCCTCCTGTAGCTTCGCCAATGGCTCCGGTACCACCTTCAAATGATCCCGGGGCTTTTCTAGCCGGTTTGCTGTGACAATTATGAACTCGGAGTGATCATGTGAAGATTTGTTGAAATTACACAGCTATATAGGACTGATACAGCCAGTCCCACCCCTTCGGCCCTCTTGTAAGGAGGGTCAGCTGCAGAAATATGATGCTGGGGCTGGCGGTGTAAAGGGTGAAGCCAATTGGTCAGTCGATGGTCGATGGTTTGAGTAGCGTTTCCAGGGTTAGTCGGCTTTTTGAGATTCTTTCTGCACAATTTTGGGTGCAATAGCGAGCATTTTGCTTCTTTGGTTCTCTTCTTTTTCTTCTGTCCTTTGTTCTCTTGTTAAGTTGGTGGGCGGGGGAGGTTTCAGCCCCTTTTCCTAGGTCTCCACTTCCCATACGGTTTCATGAGAAGCATTGTAAGATATGTGGTAATGTAGAACCAGTTGTAACTGCTTAGAAATGTGCTTGTCAATTGATAATTAAAATTGATTATATCCCAATAAGGACGATGGTGAGGACGAACCCCAAGATTTGATCTGATTTACTCCACATTTTACAGTAAACTTTCTCGCTATTCTGTCTTTATCGAAACATTATGCAAATGGTACAGTTAATTGGCAATACCTTGCAAACAAGTAAAAGGCATCTGCAATATGTGTTCACTAGAGGCTAAACTTGCTCCTTTTCTTAACAAGAGTTGAAATATGGAAGGGGTTACATTGATCTCTCTCTCTCTCTCTCTCTCTCTCCCTATCGCAAGAAGTCTTTCTTCTTTAACCAGTCAGATGGCGCGACCTCTGAAGTAAAACTCTTTTCGGCATTAAACAAAGATGACCCAATATGATTCTAACTGAAGCAAAGACGTCGACATAATCAAATAGCTATCGCTAACTTTATACAATCATTTCAAACCAGATAAGCACGACAAAAACCCAGCTTATCTTCTTCAAGGATGTCATAAATGTGGTTCCTTTTCCCCAGAACCAAAAAGAATCTGAGTACCCCAAAACTCATGGAACCAAATAATTCAGAAAGTCCAATCATCGCAGTGGGTCAAGGAGGAGCAACTCTCAGCTAGTCATTGGCATCATTGATGGAAGCACAAGCAACTAGCTACTTGGTTGTTTCTGCCTCTTCCGGATGATCACCACCAATGTGACGACCTCTCTAACGGCAAGATTTGATTTGATTGAACCTGCCATTTAATCTGCCGCTTCCTCTCCGTTTCAATTTACAATAAACACGTTTACTCTTAAGAAGCAACTGAATCCAAGACCTACCTCTATTCCCGGCAATCTCCACACTTCCAGTCACTTTCACCAGATTCCATCCCACCCCAAGGAGAACAACTGCCGTGCACACACAACCCACAAAATTGGCAACAGAGGTCAGGAGTTGGATCTGAGCGCGTACATATCCTACAGGGGACAGCGACCCCAGAAATTTCGGAACTTGTCTGGCCCACTCCATTATCATGGGGGGCCTCTCCAAAGTCCTCAGCGACCCCAACCTGCAAAGCTGCAGAAGCCGCATTCTCCCATTTCCCCGACACATCCTCAATTGCATGAGCTTCGTCAAACTGATCGCCATCATCAGAAGCCAGCAACTCCGTAAAAGAAAAGTAAGTCTGTGGTTCAAACTCCATATCACCGTAGTCAAAACCTTCATAATCAATAAGAACCTCCCCGTCAAGGCCATTACTGGGAATATCCCATGCTGCCGCTGGAGTCGTCGCATCCCCAATCTGATCCATGGGAATATTTATTTCCATTGAAGTTGAGGATTCTGAGTAGAGGTAATTGTTCTCCAGAAGGCCATCTGCAACTTCTTCTCGCTTTACATGCCTTCTAACGGGAAGTTTCTGCAGTGCCGGCCCCGGCGCACTCACCTGACCAAAATCCACCTCCCAATTGTAGTCAGCAATCTGATGCACTCTTGAGGTAGACTGAAGAAGAGGATCCTCCTCTTGTATTTGCATTTCCTCAGGAGGAAACATTGGAGTTGTGGGTTCACATTCTCTCGATTCAGATGTATTTCCCAAATCAGACTCCGATTCTTGCTTTATAGCCGAAGACTGCTGCTTTTTAACAGTTCGCTTCTTGCCTTTGTCATCGTAAGGGCACTCGGGTGATTTTATTCTACGACACTTGCAACACTTAAAACCCACCACATCAAATATTCTCGACTCCATAAGCTCAACAGCATCAGCATGAAACCAATCTGCAAATGATTGTATATCAGCAACATTAAAAGATTGCCAGCAAATACACACTGAAACAGGTCCGAAAAAAAAAATTAAAAATAGCACTGATTAAAAGGAAACATGCTTACGGGTGCAATTTGGGCATCGAATATACATCAGTTCAGAATTATATGGCTTCCCACAAAGATGGCAAACAGGTCCGGACCAGCGCAAATCTGCATCTCCCCGCAAAAGAATGTTATTGAGCCTGAACTCTGACCCTGTATCATCACAGTTCTTCTTCCTCCATATAACACCCCATGTAGGAAGCTTAGCTCGGGATTTCGTCGCCAAACTAGATCCTGAAGTGGCATGCTTTATCTCCTGACCATTATCCATTGCTTGGGCAGATGCTAATGGTTGATTGTACCCCTTAATTTTAGGAAGTCTGATGATTGCCCCATTGGCATGATTTTCGCGAGTTTGTAAAAGCAATGGACTGGTTGGAGATTCTGTGCTGTCCTTCCTCAAAAAAGTTTTGGCATTGAAGCACTGCCTGCAACTAAATCCACTTGCCATAATTCTTGAACCTACGATACATTGCTCGTGACAATAACCTGACCAATATACATAGCGGGAGTTGAAATCAGCAGTAAGGAATAATCTGAACGACTTTCAGTAAAATCTCGGTCTCAAAAAGCTCAGAACTAATGGCTTAATAATTTTTTTTTAATGTCTACATAGGAAAGAAAGGCTATACCCGACAAAACAAGTATAAGGGAACAATTTGCAGAAAGGACACATCTTGTTCCTAAAACGGGATGATACTGAGCCATAAGATCAATAAGAGCATCAACCACAAATGATGCGTGATAATCACAAGAATCTTTACACATCAAACACCTTCATAACTTGTGTTAGCGAAAGAAATCCCTTCAAAATACAATACCATTTGGCAAATACTCTCACTGGGAATATAATTTTCAAAAGACCTGCCACATTAGTTACAGTAGCTAAAATAGAACCATCAAAGGCAAATCATAACTAAAAGAATGAGTCAAATACAATAAGCCCATTTAAAATAAAACGGAAGGTTTAACATGGTTTTTTCCTCATTTTTCTGAGCAGAGGAAGCTGAACGCAAATACACCAATTCAATAGGCATAATTGGGTTTTGCAATAACAAAAAAGCACGTAAATGGAGTTGCTACAAATAGGCATACCTCGACATGAGCTGCATTTGACTGCATTCCTGAAATTCAGGGCAGATAAAAACAATAAGCGAAGAGCAGGATCAAAGTAACTAAGAAATCAAGCTTCCATAGACATGGAAAGTTGAGATTAAGCAATAAAACCACCTACCTGAGCGGAACATCCTGCTGACATGAACTGCAAGAGAACTTATCCACATTATCCCTCCGGTATACAAGGTAGGAGAATACATCGATGCGAGCAGCTTTTAACTGCACTCTTCGGATATGCGGAAACAAGCGCATCTCCTCTGAAGGCATAGGCAACATATCAACACCTTCCTCATACTCTTTGATTAAATATAGAGGAATGTGTGCTTCTGAAAACCAATACTTCTCCTTTCCTCCTTGACTTTGCTCTATGTCAATGATACTTTTCATGACACGGGACGGAAGGTGCTTTTGAATCCCAAAATCAACCGCATACAATGCCTTTCGCTCTAAATCTTTCTTATCACATATCAATGCATTTCTGAAAACAGAAGATTCCAATTCTGGACCTTTTGCATCCTGAGGGCTTTGTTCTGGCCGTACCAGATCACTCCATCTCAAATAAGAATCTAGATATCTAACCTGATGCAAGTAAATATATTCATAATTCATAACGTGTTGATAACTAGAATTCCTTTAACGTACAAAATAAACTCAAAAGTAAGTGCAACTTGCTTAATAGAAATACGCAGAGTCAGAAACAAGAATGCACAAATACATGGCAGACAATTACCACAGACCTGAAGAGCAAGCTGCGAAGCATTTTTACTCATTTCAACAGCAGCTCTCCATGCTAATTGCCTGCTTCTTCTAGGAACCTCAGCACCGTAATAATAGTGAATACCGGGAATCTTTCTTGAGCCCCCTAAAAGACCACAAAACAAGAATATTCAGGATCCTACGTGACTCAAAGAAAATCAAATGTGGAGGAAGATGATAGCACACTCAAAGTACCCTGGCGAGCAGCTTTCTTTACCAATGACCGTGGCAAAATTGCTTGGTGCATTAAAAGCTTTAGTACTTCCCCTCCTCGCCACCAACTGAAACTCTTGTCCAGACCATCATCAGATGCAACATCAGAGAAAGCAGCATTTTTCTTCCGTCTACCAGGACCGCGCTTCTGTGCCGTATCAACAATGGAAGAGACACCTTGAGTAACAGATGCCTCTATCAAACAATCATCCACTGGCTTAATCCAGTCACCAGACAGCGCAATTGGGCGAATGTGCTCCTCAAGCTGCCGTGGAAATCATGATCAAATAAATAAATCCACTCTTATGTGTGCACAATGCACCAAACTCAACAATGAAGCACAATTGATTACTACTTCAAGAGGGTAATTTGGGCTCGTTCTATAATCTCTTCACTGGATTTCAAAGCACAACTTCTTCAGATTCTGAACAAGAGGAAATTGCTAAGAACAGACTCGAATGTTTAAAACTCAGGTACAGATGGGGTTAATTTTGACCGTGCAAAGATCCCTATATTAGAAAGGGCAGGCATTAAGTGAGAGGATTTAAAAGAGAGAACTATTTTCCACTAAAGCATTAATACCAGTGAAGTGATTTGAAACTAATATTGATCGCTGGAGTATGTGAACATACATTTTTACTGTATAGTGAAGGATTTGAAAAGGATCTTGTAACTCGTAAATCAGAATTTTTTCTCTAGTTGCTTTATCTCTTTTTTATGAAAATTTCTTTGCATGATACGTAGGAAAGGAACATTCCAATGTACAAATTATGAGTTTCTTTCAAACTACTTACCCAAAAAGAAATTCTTCAAACTATAAAAGTTATTGTCTTAGAATTGCTTTTGCCCTTTTTTCCCTGCTTGTTCCTTGTCAATTAAGTTAAATGAAAAGATCTCAATTCGTCAGAGGCACCTATCATCATTGCACCAGCTTGATGTTATTGAATATTCAATGCCAACTGTCGGCTGGAGCTAAAGCATTCAGTCACAGGCTCATAATAAAATCTCATTCGGTTTACTTTCTCCATATGAAAATAGCTGACACCAAGGATAATGAGCATGCAAAACTTACCTCAAGCAGGAGAGCTTTCACTGCTATGAAATCTGTTACCTCCACCACTCGCTCACGCCATTCTTTTCTTCGAGTCCCGCCAAGAAACGGACCAACAATAAGACCTCGAAAACTCTCCTCTAACAATAAGATATACGTTGCTATGCTAGAAAGACTCCCTGGACCATTCTTAGTCGATGGTAGACCACCGAGAATCTTGGTTGTACTTTTAGTGGCCAGCAGGGCTGCTGCATTTAGCATACATCCTCTCCTGCTGACAACTTGAGCCTTACAAGTAAAGCACCAACCACACCTCTCTCTTGGCACCTCTCCAAGTTTCTTCTCAGAGATTGGCCAAAAAAATCGTGGGGTAGCTGATATAAAAGCTTTCATTTGATGGGAGCTAGCAGATGTGGCCTTTTTAGAACTTCCAGAAACATGAACCTCTGCAATCTGGCCTTCCTCAGCTGAAAGAGTTGCCAGATTAGCAGCAGCAGTAGCAGCAATATATCCATGGATATAATTATTTATGTATGCCTGAGGTCTAAATAGGGCACCGGTGTACTTGCAATCATCCCCTACATTTTGTGCACATCCTCCAACTCCAACACTATAACAATGTTTATTCTGGTAAGATTTAACATTGGGTAAACCAACTGGATGTCCATTGCAACTGCCACTGCTGTTCTTAGAGGTGCACATAACATAGTTGGATGCGCTTGATCTGTCGAAAGAAACTTGGAGGGTGATGTCAGATGGATCAGCTTGCTGAGTAACTGAACCAGAAGATGACGTAGAATCCACTTTGATATGCTCTAGTAGCTTCATATCAACAGGAGGTCCATTTTTTATCGTACATGAGTCACTATTGATATGATGACCAGCTATTTCACAGTGTGTAGTTTCATTAGCAAATCTCCGGACTGATGTTGTAAAAGTAATCGCATCACCCCCACTTACACCACTCACATTCTCAATTCCAGTGGCACCTAAAATTTTCTGTCCTCCATCAACAGAAGAAACTAATGGTTGAGAAGAAATCTTTAAGTCATTGTCATTCTCTTGAGGGAAAGAAAACATATTATCTGGTATATTCCAGTTCTGTATGATTCCCCTGCTTATCTCCAAATATAAAGTCGTATGCTTCGCAGAGGAGTTGATAGCTTCAAGGACATTCACAATGTCTTTCTGGTCGTAGTATCTAAGGCACAACTTGTCCGGCATAGAGGCTTTCAGCCTGCAGAAAGCATTGGGCGTTGTTCAATAGAATAAATAGATAATTGGGAAAGTACTTACAAATAGAAAAAGTAGGAAGATAGCTCACTAAACAGCAAAGATCAAGACCCACCTAAACAGATTCCGGCAAAACTTTGTAATTGGTAAGCAAATACCGCAAAGAAGTGAAGGGAAAATCTTTTGGCAAAACAAAAGGAGAAAAAAAGGAAGAGAAGAGGGGTGCTAAGTCTTGACAGGCAATAAAAGGAAGAGAAGCCAGTTTGCAACATTTCAAGAAACAATCATAATTTGAACTGAGAAACAAAAGATAGACATATGCAGGTAGAGGAAAACATACACCAGTAGGTGATTGCAAGTACCCAAGAAAACTTGCTCGTATGGATCAACCCCAAACATGTGTGCTCCAACAAGAGATGTCCCTGAAGTAATTGAGGGTCCAATCCTATCAACCATGCACTCTGGGCAATACCATGATCCTTCTGGTATATGCATCTTAACCACACCAATACATCTTGCATGATATGCTGATGGACAGCCGTCACAACAGAGCAAGGTCCCATCCATTCCACAAAGCCGACACTCATCCCCATTTCCATCTCCACCAAGATTTGCAGCATCAGCAACAACTTGACCACCTTCTGAATCATTGGCCTTACGGTTCGAATTAGTCTGTGGTTTCATCCCATAACTTACAGCAATGGCTTCTGCAGCTTCTCGGTTCAGAAAAGAAGTTCTGCAATGACGTGGATGGACCATTCTCACACCATTCTGAGATATGTTACTTGCAGCCCCATCCAAGTCAGGTCCAATTTCTGACTCTTCACGCATGTCCATCTCAGCTCTCAGATCCGCACACTCTAAGGCATGGTCACACAGAATTTGAAGAGTCAACAACTTCTTACCGACAGATAAGGAGTAATAATCCCTGTGCAAAACATCCTCAGAGAAACCTTTCCACTCCTGCCCTCTCACATGACCCATCACAGTTAAATAATGGAGTACATAAATGGGCCACGTCAAACTATCCAGCAAGTTCCAATCAATGCATCTGCAAATTACGAGATAAAAGCATTTGAAGAAAAATTTAGCTGAGAAAGCACAAAAAGAGAAAAACTCAAAGATAAATGATTATTGCATTTTTTGAATCTGCAGTACAAGTCATGCAGCACACGAGTAATTGAGAAGCTCTTCTGAATGTAGTAAAATCAGCATGTTGAAAGCAAGCTGGCTAAAGCGAATTATGTGCTTACAAGGCCAGGATTTCAAATTAGAAATGGATGGTAAGTGATTATTTAAGTTAATTAGCCACAACTAAAATTGTTTCCAGCTCCTAGAAATCAGTGACATATGAGTAAAGTGTGTGCGAACAGTCATGGA
Organism: Rhodomyrtus psidioides; assembly: GCA_021437785.1. NCBI lineage: Eukaryota > Viridiplantae > Streptophyta > Magnoliopsida > Myrtales > Myrtaceae > Rhodomyrtus > Rhodomyrtus psidioides. The sequence goes on along the minus strand of JAILYB010000024.1, from coordinate 2,791,897 downwards.
AGCTTGTCTATCTTTATTATTTGCGTTCAAGGCTTCAGTATGTGAAATTCACAGAGGGGTAAATGTTGAACAGTGAGAGAGATCATCTCCACAAGATACTTGTTCAGGTGCCACAGCCATCTTAGTGAAAAGAAGGCCACTTATCGCCTCAAGGTAAATAAACAATGGAAAGCACAGTGAGTACCTCAGACATTTTGAAGCAAGCTCTGAACCCTCAGAAGAGATGATTTCCAGATGGCGCCTTAACGAACGCATCAAGGCAATATGGATGGCATCCAACAATGAATTTGGAAGCGAAGAATTAAGTGATCCGACAAAATCATCCAAACCAAAGGGGCACAAATAAAGTGTGACACTAAACGACCTCAAGAAGCCATATACAGAGAGCAGATGAGAAACATATTCCTCTGCAATGCCTATGGATCCAGAGGATGGTGGAAATTGCGGAGCTGGGGGGATTGACGACGCCTCAGGCTCCAAATCCAAACCTCTATCCTCAGCATACTCACAGGAATCAGTTGATGAATCGGCATGGCCATCACCTCCACCATCAACTTGATCCCCATTATCTTCACGAACTGGGACACTGCTCAATTCACTTGCTTCAACACCACCCACCTGATTCTTCTCAGGAACACTCAGTTGTTTTGCACTGGCATCAGATATCCTTTTATCTAGTTTCTTTCTCCTCCTACTCAATTCCTCAGTGAAGTTGTCCTCATCTATTATAATTCGACGGAGCTCACCGCTCTCCAGATCCTCTCGATCGCCATCCTCATACTCAATCCTATACAAGCCAGTATCGTAATACACTATTTTTCCGAGAAACTTTTTCCAATTGAATTCCTTCAACACGTATCTGCCCACCATTGCCATCGGTCTCGTGCTTAGTGCCTGTTTCTTAGGATATGGACCGCTTCCCCCACCGGTGGTTGCATTCTCCTCATCCGGCAAGGGCCTCTTCCTGGGCCGGCCCCTTTTCCTAGGTAGCGTCGGATCCATCGATCGGACTCGCACAATCCCTGCTGCCAATTCAGATCCTAAACGTCCCCCCAACCTTCGGATTTCAGCAAAGCTCCCGTTCGCCAGCGGACGACAGTGATAGTGAAGCCTCCTCCGAACCGACGATGAAAAAATTAGGGTTTGCGCGCATCCTGAAAAGAAGACGAACCGTTAAATCCCTCGCGAATAGCTGTTTCGGCAAGCACCCTACCAGGGTGTGCACGGCGGCGATGTCGTCGGTCGTAAAGATTTCAGACGCGACTATGATTGACGGTGATGGAAGGAGATGGGGACGAAGAGAGGAAAGAGACGTATACCTTTTCACGAGGGATAACCGCCATTGAAGCATCGGGCTTGAACGAGAGAGAACGAGAGAGAAGCCCTAATAAGAGAGACGAGAATGAATAGGGCTCTTCTCCCCCCTCCCTCACCAGTCACCACCATTTTTCCTCTATTCTACGGAGCTAAGTTACCGCACGTTCTACGTGTCTCTTTGGATACGCACAATTGACTCGTCCCCATCCAGGGACAGATTTCAGATTCTGACTCGTGTGACTCGCTGACTGACTCGGTTTTTCGAAACTTCGCGCTTTCTTAAAAATTCAAAAATGAACTTGGGACCTTTTTTTTTTTCGGATGAAAGATTTGAGAGATATTGGATTTATTTGGCATGAAAAGAGAGAGAAGGGAAATAGACTGATATTCATTTGCTCGTCCGAAAAAAAAAATACATACGATTTCAAAAATGAAATTAAGCTGTTGCTTTCATTTCTAAATTTCAAAGGTACAGGAAATTTATTTAGTGTTGAAGAACCCGATTTTCTCGAAATGTAACATTATCATCATATAAAAGCTTTGTTTGCCTCGCGAAAAATATTATCCTGAAAATGATCACTTATGTCACTTAAAATAGTTATCCAATGAAATGTCAGTCTAATTATTTTCAAAACGATGAGACTATTTTTCATTCATTCGCTTTTGTAAGAGATTTAAAAGATCATTTTTTTTTATATTTTCCAAATCATTCATTTGCAATGACACAAAAAGAGCCAAAGTCAAGTTCCGATTGTTCCTGTTCTTTTCACTCATTGGAATGTTATTTTTACTTTAACAAATAGTTCGAATTAGCTTAATCAGTTGGCTCGGATAATAAGTATAAAGATCTTGATTACTGAATCAAACTTTTTTTTAGGGCAAATTGAGGGGGACTGTGATTGTATATGCCGTCATTTGAGTTTATCGAAATATTTCAAGCATATTAACAAAAGTCAATTTGCAAAAAGTCTAAAGAGTTAAAAATTAGATCCACCATAATTAGGGCGCGCATGAATGTCATTCTCTTTCAGGACTTCATTTCTAGCAAGAAATAGATTTTTCTATTTCTATTTCCTAGACGAGTTTCTCAACAAAAAATCGTGTTTGATAACGATATAATTTTTCTATTTCCGAAACAGAAATTTGTTTGATAATAGTATAAAATTTCTCTTCCATAACCCTATTTCCGACGGAGATCGCGGCGGCGGCGGCGGCCGGCGGCGACGGGTGGCGACCGGGGGTGATAAGAGAAGAAGAATGAGCAAATTGTTTTAAGTTTTTGTTTCTGAAACAAAAAAGTAGCTTTTTTTAACTTCTCATTTCTCTTTCAAAACCTATTTCTAGTCAAAAGTTTGGCCTGGGAATAGAAAAATTCCATTGCGTTGTCAAACGGATTTCTACTTCAAACCTATTTCCCGAAACCAAAAAACAGAAAAATAGAGAAACAGAATGACATTCATGCACCCCCTTATAGTGTCCCATGAACTGATATTTCGCATTGTGTATTCGGATTTCGATATGCACATGCAATTTCTTCAGCCAGCTTTGTTTGCTGGTCCGTAATATGTGGATTCTTTACGTTACCATTCTGTCGCGACCTGTCCGAAAGCGGACGCGGCTAATGGATTACTGATCTCGGGTCTCGGATCGGCGCGAGCCCTCCCAGACCCATACCAAATCGCGGCGGGAGTATTTTTTTTAAAGGATTCGACGATAAGAGTCGATCGCTTTCGACCTTAGTGTGGTCGTGGTGACATGTGCAACTTGTACATGCATTTGGAGTCGCCACCGGTCTTTCTTGGAGGGTAGACCGGAAACCTTATTGACCGATTGGGAGAGATCGATCAATTCTGCGGAACCAGAGATTTTGGGTTCGGGGACTTGGTTACGCTGGTGTCATTACCAACGCCCTTTCGGTACCTAACGCGAGTGATTTCCTAGCTAAGAATTCATGCAAGCGCAATTTTGGGTGAGGTAGGTTTGCTTCAGGGTTTCATATAAATTGGAAGACTATTCCTATCAATCACAATCAATTTAAATGAAAGCGCAATCAAGTGCATAAATAAATCATATCAATGCACGTCAATTCACATCACATGGCCTCCTAGTATAGCCATAAGGGCTTAGGGAAGACATGATTTAGGACCGAGGTAAAATGGGAAGATTTGGAGGCGATTTAGCCCGAAGGGCAAAATCGTCAATTTTTGGAAGACGATTCGCCCAAAGGGCGAAATCGTCATTTTTAAGAATGATCGGGTTCAAAACACCCGGGATGAGCCTTGGCCAATTGATTGTGGCCATTTCCTATTTTTTGAGATTTTTCTAGAATTTTTAGAATTTTTTTGGAAGATGGTTTGCCGGCAGGGCAAAACCGTCATTTTTGGAAAGACCGGGGGTCGAAAGACCCGGAACAGGTCATGGCCAGTTGAATGTGGCCATTTCCTATTTTCTTGAATTTTTTTAAAAAATTTAGAATTTTTTTTTGAAGACGGTTTGCCGGAAGGGCAAAACCGTCATTTTTGGAAAGACCGAGGGGGTCGAAAGACCCGGAACAGGTCATGGCCAGTTGAACGTGGTCATTTCCTATTTTCTGGAATTTTTTTAGAATTTTTAGAATTTTTTTGATTTTTTTATGATTTTCCAATTTTTATTGAATTTTTGAATTTATTATTATTATCCGAATTTTTTTATTCTCCGGACCGGGTCAGACCCGGCCCAAGCCCCTCGGGCGTCCGGCCCAGACCCACGGCCGAAACCGGCCCCGCGGAAACGACGCCGTTTTTGATTTATTGATTTTTTTTATCATTTTCTTAATTTATTAGAAAAGAAAAAGCAACGGACGCACCAGATTGTGCCACGTGGCCACTTGTGGTGCGTTCGATCTCTAACAAGATCAGACGCTCCTCGGGGAACCACGTGGCCCAATCTGAGCCGTCCGATCTGAATTTTTTTAGATTATTCGGAAATCCTTTATAAACTCTGAAAATATTTTAAATTATCCGAAAATCCCAGATCGCGACACGTGGCGAAGCCACGGCCGTCCGATCTGGGCGTTTATTTATTCGGACGTGGCCCCCCCACGTTGACGTGGCTGCTGACGTGGCAAGCCACGTCAGCGTTGACTGGTCAACGCCTGACCAGAGCCGCCGGAGAAGACGACCGGCGCCGGCGATTCTCGCCGGCGCCTCGCCGGAGACCCCAAACCGACGTAAAAACCTCCTTTTTGAGCCCCGATTTCGATACCTGTCGAACCCCCTCAATCCCCATATCAATATCCAACGACGACATGGCGAAAGCAACGCCGGGAACCGACCAAACGGGCGTCGTTCGAGCCGGCGCCGGCGAGGTTTTTGCAGAATTTTTTTTTTTTACTCTAAGATCGATTTTGGACGTTCAAATGGCATCAAATGGGTGTCAAGAAGCTTGCCTGAGTTCATTTGAAGTTCGCCGACCGCCCTTCGCGCCAGACCGAACTCCATGCTCGGATAAACCTCGGCGAGCTTCGGCCCCGATTCCCCGGTACATTTCAATGCAAAAAGAAGACGAGCACGGGCTTAGAACACGATCTAATGAGGCTTAAGGGTGAGTTTAGCACAAATAGAGCGCGTGAGAGGCTCGGCCGAGGCTCGGGAATTCGAATGCCCATTTAGGCATTTCGTCAAACAGATTCCGTGCGGATAAGAAAAGGGTAGTCGGGGAGTAAAACCGACCTGTCATGGGCTCGGCGACGCCCAAGAATGTCTTCGTGATGATCGGTCCGGGCTACTGAAGTCTCGAGGAAGCTCCTTCGATGCCGGTTGCCCCAAAAAAAAGCTTCCCCATTTTCTCTCGGCCAGAACTTTTTCCCCTCGCCGAGCTCCTTTCTTTTTCTTTGTTTTTGTCTCTGGCCGACCGGTTCTGGTGGCTGCCGGTCCACCAAGTTGACCCTCCACCGCTGCTTTTGGTCCCCCGCACTTGTTTCCCCCTTTTCTTAAACAAATCGATCCCCATTGCTCGTTGTCCCCCTCCCCTGTTTTTTTTTGGCGTCGGCCGGTCCCTCCAAGCGGGTCTGCAACTGAGTTACAGACCCGGTTCGGACCAGGTCGGGTCTGACCCGACCGGCCCGGTTCGACCAATTTTGCAAAATTGGGCCCCAAATCGATCACTTTTCATGAAATTGATACCAAAATCGGGTTCCTTGACATGTTTTCCATCAAATAGGGGTATTTTTGTGAACCAATTGGTTGAAATTTAGTGAAAACCCCAAATTGTCCCTAGGATCCGAAAATGATTATCGCCAAATTGAGGGCCCAAACGATCAAATTAGTCCAAATTAAGGCCACCAGTGGATTCATCATGATGAAAACCATAGGGTAGAGGTGTTTAATTTCAATGGGTATGCCCGTATGAAATTTAATTTCAAGAATTGCGAAACCGGGGACTAAATTGAAAGATTTTTATGCAATTAAGCCCTTTTGGTTAAAATTGATCAAATTAGAGGGCCAATTGACCTAATTGCATTTCAAGACTTTAGAATCTAATGTCATAGCTTATGAAAAGTGAGAATCGAAAATTAAAGGACTCGAAAGGGAATTTTTAGGCTCGGTTCGGGTTTATGTCTGTGAAGGAACATAGTGACCCGAGCCGAATTTTCAAGATTTAAAGTGACAAACTTGAAGAGGAAATTAAAAAAAAATTATTGAATATTTTTGTGTATTTTTCTGACCACGAATGGTATTTTTCTGATTTTTTGGTATTTTTAATAATTAAATAAATTCAAAAAATTATTAAAAATTACGAAAAATATTTTTTGTTCAAAATTGGCTCTTGAGACTAGGCCAAGGCTTCCAAAGTTGATTTTACAATTTTATGATTTTTTTGATATTTTTAATTATTTTTTAGAAATAAAAATCACAATAATATATGGTAAAAAATTAGGTGTCAACACATTCCAAAGGACCAACCTTTTCGAATGAACGTTATTTGATTTTGGTCTTCTTTGCACTGTTAGATTGATTCAGCTTCTTTCTTGTTTCTTCTCCTCTTGCGCAGATTACATTTTACTTTACTTACGGAGGCTTTGATTTAATCCGACGATGACGACGACTCCGACGACGACGACTCCACCAAACACAACCTGTATTAATTCGGAGGAGGACGACTCCGACGACGATTCTGATCCCGACGACGACTCCAACGGCAGAGGGGCCAGTGACGACTCCGACGACGACTCCTACGGCGAAGGGGCCAGTGACACCACCGCCGCAGATCGGAGCCTTACACGCCACCCTCCTCATCGTCAGATTCCACGACCTCGGCTCCTCCGCTGCCACTGCTGCAGCAGCCTCGGACTCAGCCTCGGCCTCCTGACAGTGTGAATATCTTATCCTATCCGGATATCTACCAAACATATGATGGGATTTTAAAAAATCCAAAAGACAATCCAGAAGATTTCTAATTCAACCTTATCTTATCCTATCCGGGCCCAAATCCGGACCACCAAACGCATCATAATAGTCAATGATTTGGTTGGGATTTCGTTCTACGTTCTTCGAAATTGATATTCAATAGAAGAGATTTCCTATATTCTTTCCAAAGCTAGAAATTGTGATTATCAATCAAACCGTTAGACACTTACTTAATTTAGTTGCTTTGAGTACGGGTCTCAAGGTTTATTTGTATGAGCAAATAAACCTTCTCAAAGTTTTGGAGTATCTCTTCTCAAATGACTAGTGATCTTTTCCCAATCAACCAACGGCTAGTTTTGGCTGATTGATCCTCTGAGCGGTTCTGTCCAGCGGGAAGCTTGGAAGATGAGGACTATAAAGAGCACAAAGTCTGAAGACCAAGAGAGAGATCCAAGAAGCTATCGTCCTTACTCAAATAGAGCTCTACTTTGTGGTCTACTTGAGCATTGTTCCAAAAATCTTGTGAGAGGTGTTATACAGAGTTAAGTGTATAAGAGTGGGATAGCCTTGGTAGAGGCAAAGCTCGCTTCTGTTGGAAGTGCTTGTGTTCAAACAATCACATAGTTCTGTAATCTCTTACTTGATTACTTAGTGGAATCCAGCAAATAGGCTGTTAGTGTGGGAGAGTGGACGTAGGCTTCCTAAAGCCGAACTACTATAATCTTGTGTGCATTGCTTTCTTCTCTAAACTCGCATCTTTTTACTGTCTAATGTCGCGACCCTCTCGAGCGCTATCGGGCTAGCGGGGGTTACTGGGCCGTCCGATGTTGTATGATCGGACGCGGGCCTCTCCCAAGGTCCATTACCCAAATCGCAACTGCTGGATATAAGTGGTCGACCTTCAGTGTGGTCTAGTGACATGTGATAAGTTTACATGCCAAGGAGTCACCACCAATCGTTTCGTGGAGGGTACGATCGGAAACCCTATCGAATAGTTGGGAGTGGCCTATTCGATTCTACGGAAACTAGAGAAGTGGGTTCGGGGACTTAGTTACGCCAACTGTCAGAGTTGACGTCCTTTCGGCACCTAAGTTGAATGGTTTATCTGATCCTTGGATTTCATATAGACGAGTGGGGTACAGATCCTAAATCTAGGAGTTCATGCAGATGGGAATAGCTACCCTATCACTCACAATCATTAGAAATAAATGTGCAAATCAAGGATCCAATACATGCGGATAAAACACATGAAAGCAGCATGGCATCCCTAATGAGGCCCTATTAGCCTAGAGAAATGTCAATCAAGGATTAAGAGTGATTTGGACATGATTCGCCCATGAGGGGCAGAATCGTAATTTTGAAGTATTCAGGGACAATTCGCCTTGAAAAGGGCAAATTTGTCATTTTAGATGAATTGGGAAGTCAAAATATGGGGGAAATATGATTGACTATCAATCCAATCCATTTTCCATTTTTTGAGAATTTTCAGGATTTTTCTGGAATTTAAAAGTGATTTTACCCTCGGATGGGTAAAATCGTCATTTTGGACAAAGATGATGACTGAAAATCTCAAATATTAGGGTGGGTCGCCCACTTGACCCAAACCCTAATTTTAAGAAATTTTCAGGACTTGATTGGGGACAAGAAAGACGATTTTCCCATTTAAAGGGCAAAATCGTCATTTTGAGAATAGAGGCAGGACTCGAAAACCCAAGCCTAAGAATTAGTCGCCTACCTGACCCTAATTCTTACCTTGGCATTATCGGCGTTATCTCGCATATACAGCAGAGGCGACTTACCCCTAAAGGGTAATATCGTCAAGTCTCGGAGGAACGGATAAGAAACCCCAAAAATAGGGTTGACCAGTTGTCTGTGGTCAATCCTCGATTTTTGGGGATTTCTAGAATGTCTAGGATTTTTCCACGATTTTTTCACATTTTTTTTTTGGAATTTTCTGGAATTTTCTAGCATTTTTTTATTTTTTTTAATTTTCTAGGATTTTTCTGATTTTTTTTGTAAAATCATTTTTTTGATTTTTTTATTAAAAAAATGTTATTCGGGCCGGGTCGACCCGGCCCAGACCCGGACCCGCACGACCCCTGCGCCGAAACGACACCGTTCTCTCTCTTTTTTATTTTCGGATTATCGGACTTGATCCGACGGTTCCTATCGAACCGCGTGGTTAATCCGTGCCCGTCAGATCTAATTACTAAAACCCACGGCTCAGATTGAACTGTAGACTCGATCAGGGCCGTCTGATCAGACTACTTAAACCTACGGCCACGATTAAAACCCAAGACTCGATCTAAACCGTTCACTCTCACAAACCTAAACGACGTTGCCTATTCATTTAGCCAAACGACACCGTTTCTATTCATCTCGAATTTCCAATTTTAAAAATGATTTTTGATATTCCTAATTACTGATCGGACGGTTACTATCATTTGGATTCGATTAATCTAGGCTGTCCGATCCAGGCTGACTCGGCCTAACAGACTAACGGTCGAACCACGTCAGCACAGCGTGGACCAATCACGAGATGCCACCTAGACAGTTGACTCGTTGACTTTGCCACATCAACTTCATCTTCAACCTCGCGACGGTGACGGGATGAACGGCCAGGAGCTTCCGACGATGATCTAACGGTGAAACCTAGACTAAATCGTTCGAAACCAACGTCAATCGACTCGCCTTATCATCCAATCTCACATATATAGGAATTGAAGCACCTCGATCACTAAATCACGCGTATCATGCAAAGTGCCGAGTACGGCCATGGGGATTCAATAGCTCGATTTACCTCAGATCATTGCAATTCAATCATAGGGTAACATCAATCAATGTTCAGGAGACTTACCTCGAGCTCCGATTGAGCTCGCTCGGCCTAGATTGGGCTAGGCAGGAACGAAGAGTGTTCGGCAATGAAGGTTGGATTATGAGACTCAATTCGGGATGTTCAAGCGAAGTCAATGCAAAATAGATATGCGATGATGGTTAGTGATGCTCGGGGAAGAAAACGCACACTCTAACTCGAAGAATCAAGACCGGAATCATTTTTTGCCATTGATGCTCAGTAAGAAAGCTTGAAGGTCGAACTCACCTATTCCCGTGGTTTCAACGTGCGCGGCCGACGGCGATCGACTCCTGGGAGTTTGGGCGACCTCTTGACGACCTCGTGGAGCTTCAGTTTAGCCTGAGAAGGCCCAACCAGCGCTCTGCAAATCCGAGCTCAAACCTTCGACCACCGCGAGAGAAGGTGAGCTCTCTCTCTCTCTCTCTCTCGTTCTTTCTCTCTATTGATTCAGTTTCTTCTCTTCGAACTGAATCCACTAACTGCCTGCTTCGCGAAGGTCTGTTGGCTTATATCCTTCTTTGAAATTTTGGCGCCGAACGGGGAATCCTCTGCCCACTTGAACTCACGTGCCATCACGTGCCAAATGGCATGCTAATGACGACGGAGAAGCTGGGTATTCCGTTCAGTTTCATTAGGTCCCTCGACGAGTCTCATTTCGCACGAATTTGGCATGGATTTGAGCTGTGTTTGCTTTTGTTGACTTTTTGCAGCTTCAGAACTTGACCGGCCAATTGCCTTTTACTCCGGCGACGTCGAGCGGCGCCGCCGGTGTTAATTGATAGGTAGGAGTATAGGCAACAATACGCCCACCATTGCGTGCTCGATTATCCACGAATTGGTCTTCAATTTGAGGATCGAAATTACCCTCAGAACTGTTCATCTGCGCGCAGGCTTAAGGAGGAAGACGATACTGTTCTGGACCGGTTCGACCGGTCCGACCGGCGGTCTGACCGGTCTGAACCGGTCCTGACTTGCAATTTTCCAAATTAAACCCAAATTAGTACGAAATTCTTGTAATTGGACCTCAGAATCGAATCTAGGGCATGGATTTTATCTAGAAATGTGGTTTTGCCCAAAAGTTTATGTCAATTTCAACGAAAACCCCAAATTTTATTTAATTGCAAATTTGGGGATTGTGCAATTGAAGGCTCAAATGATCAAATTGGGCCAAATTACCTATGCCAATTGATTCAAGATGATGAAAACCATTGGGCAGCATGTTTAATTTGCAATGATAGCCTTTGAATTGAAAGTAATTTCAATTATGCTCCAATTTCAAGGACTAAAATGCAATTAATTTTGCAATTGAGCAATTTGTCTGAACAATTAGGTCAAATTGAAATAGGGGACAATTAGATTGAATGTCAAGATCCTAGAAAATGTTAAAATTGCAAATTAAAAGACTCAATTGATATTTTTTTCTCAGATTCAATAGTACGAGTTACAAAGGAACACCTATAATTGAATCTGATTTTGGATTTTTTGTGAGGTCAAAAATGCAAGAGATTAAAAATAAAAATATTGGCTATTTTTTTTTATATTTTTGTGACCTCAAATGTTATTTTTCTTGATTTTTTTGAGTATTTTCCTATTTTCTAAAAATACTAAAAAATGTGAAAAATATGAAAAATTATTTTTTGGTCAAGAATGGTTCCTTGGGCTTGGCCAAGGCCACCAAAGTTGATTTTGTAATTTTTTTGACTTTTTATGGATTTTTTGTGATTTTTTCAAAATAAAGCTAAAAAAGACTTGGTTAAAAACCAGGTGTCAACATCTAACAGAAGCAATGCGTGATTCTGTTAATACACGTGCCTCTATCGAACTCAATATTTTCAATTCCGCTTTATTTATCGAAGTTTGATTAAATACACCTATTCACCCCCTCTAGATATATAGCCTAGCCGGAACAACACATAAGATATCCTATTCACCTTTATCAGCAAAAGGGAGTGTCGATATTTATGTATGACACTCACTTGATGCCACTATTTTTTTGGATTACTTTAGTGCCAATTTGTTTTTTGAAAAATGGTTATTTTAGTGCTAACTCCGGTGAACATTAACAGAAAACATACGTGAAATCTACGTGGCTTGCCGGGGGATCCTAAGTCAGAAAAAAAAATCAATAAAAATTCCATGTAATATTAAAAAAATAAAAAATAAAAAATAAAAAAGTGAAAGTTGCAGCGGCGAGGCCTGTGAGCCCTCGCCATTGCCGTCCACCATCGCCGGCAATCGCCGATGATGGGTGAGGGAGTGCGCATGGGGGTCGGTGAGGCTTGGCCGTGGCTGACCGAGGCCTTGGCGAGGTCGCGGGGCCACTGCAGCTGTCCTTTTGCCCACCTTTATCATACCAATGTAGGCTTGGGTTTTTAATTTGATCCCTTTTGTTAACTAGTATCTAGAGCGACTCTTTATTATGTCGCTTGTTTGTCCTTTTTCTTTCGTTACTAAGAAGCATACAAGTGCGTTGCATGGACATGAATTTTTTTACGTTTGTGTAAAATTTATTTTAGCATAAATAATTTGTTGAGGTATCTCATTTAATATGAATTTTCCTCTTTTGGACGAAAAAAAGAGCCAATTTCTTAGTTTGAATTATACAGTAACATCCGATACAAGGACTCTATAACAGTTAAAAATTCCTATTTGTCGCTATTATAAAACATTAGGAGATATTATATGTAATCAGTAGTATAGTAATAATAAGAGAAAACAGTAAAATTCATAATTGGGAACTTAATTGGAAGAATTATATTGGCAATTTGCAATTTTAAAAACGTTGAAATCCATGGTATAACGAGGCAAACACCTAGGAGAGGGAAGAATCCTCGCAAGAATGGACTGATCGTGACTCATGGCATGGTGCAAGATTCGATCAACATGAACCCGCGCACGATGCAGGACTCGTGCAACATGATATTGTGCATCATGCAATAGACGACCTGAGCGACCGAGCAGACGACCGAGCGAGCGAGTGGGCAGACGAAGAGTCACGCGACCCCTCACCTCAGCCTTCTAGAACACGCCCATGGGCCTATGCAGCACATCATTCTGCATGGGGGAGTCCAAAAGCCTCACAACAGACATCTCACAAAAGACAGAGTCACGGTGAACTCAACCAAAACAAGTCAAGGGGAAAATACGAACTTTTAATCATCTTGTATCATCCGAACATCAATAGAATATCACCCATTCTCCCCACGAATCAATCTCTCGGTTCACTCTCATTCTCTCCTCTAAACACGAGTCGTGAGCGTGTGTGAACAATCCTCGGACTAGGCTTAACTCGTGCGCGACGTCATCCAAACCTCCATGAGTCGCCTCATGGCCGTGGTTCAAACACCAGCTTGTGATAATTTGGTACATGTCGCAAGTTACAAATTCAAGTGGCGTTCATTAAGGACGCTACTAGGAAGTACTTTGTTTTTATGTGCTGCATGTACATGCTTTATGCTGCTCGTTTGCATCATTTACTGAATACATATATAAACAGAAAAGCCAAATATTAATTTCCTTTTCGGGAACTTTTCAAAGTATAATATTTTGTTATAAGGATTGAATAATATTCAAATTAAGTTATAAGCCTTGTGTTCACGTCGTTAAGTGGATCATGCACTTCTCCGATTGTGGGTGATCCTCCACCTTTTGAATGGATTAAACTAAATAGTGATTGGACCTCTGAAGGTGATTTAAGACGTTCTAGTGCAAAGGATTTATTCACAAACGAACGGGGTAACTCACTTGGTGATTTTACCGCATTCTCAAGAGACACAAGCAGAACTCGTAGAACTTTGGGTTTTGTGGTTGGGACTCAACTTTGCAAAGCAATTTGGTTTTCATAAGATCATCATCGAGATCGATTCTAAATCATCAATCATCTTATCAGCCCAGAGCTTACAATTGATAATGTTGGTCCTACTTGTCGCGGCCTCCCTAAAAAGGGGCTCATAAATCAAGTAAGGTATTCTTCAAAGAGGGTGAACATCGATTTTTAAAATCTAATTAGCTCTAGGAGTTGCCATTAGTCAATTTGGAGGTTGGCTAGAAACCCAATCAAAGTGAGGGAGAATCACTTTGGTTCTTATGCAACCAAGAGTTCTAAGAATGGAGACCTGTTTACGCTAATTGTGTAATTGTTGGAGAATTCAAGATGGCATTAGTAAAAACATTATAAACTTCAAAAGGATGATACAAACACCCAAGACATCTGTCTAAAGATTGTTAGGCAAAATTCACAATGGCACTGGTAAAGTAGGCAAATAGTCTCAAGGAAACAACTCTATCTTAAGACTGTCGAACGAATTAGAAGATGGCATTGGTATAAACATTATACACTTCAAATGAAGGACATAAGTACCAAAATCTCTGAAACCAGATTGTTGGCACAAACTTAAGTTCAAGGTTGACAGAGGTACAAGCGTTGAACTGGTAGAGGCATTATTGCTGAGTTAGCATAGGCATAAACACTGTAAACAATATATGAACCAACACCGAAATCGAAATTATAACTAACCAACAACAATATTGAAAAGAAATGAAATTGACACAAATACCGAGGCCTATTTACACAGTTTCCTTAAGACAGATTCGCCCCTTCCCATATATGCTTCGAGGTTTCATGGGCATCTATCTCCTAGGATACAACGGTAAAACAGCTACAGAGGCAAGCACAGCACTCCATAACTTTCGGCGAACTTGAACCAAACGCGAACACCATCAAAACACAATGCAGATGCAGAGAATAGAAAGAGAGGGAGAAGAGTTCTCTATTTTCCCTATCTCCAATCTATCATTCATCCGTAGTTCTCTTGTTCTAATCCCTTAAAAAAAAAAAAGAATGGGAGGCCACCTATTTATAGGTAAGTGGGGGCATTTCAGAAATACAAGTAGTAACGACTGATTAAGTCTGCCGTTATAGCATTAATCTCGTAACAGCAAAATAATAGTGGCTCTGCTGTTACAATAGTGATGGCTGGCTCTGCCGTTACAGTAGTAATGACTCTGCCCGTTACAGTAATAATGGCTATGCCGTTACAATATTTAATTCTGTAACTGCCGAAATTAAAGTCATTAACCTATTGTTACTTTCCAATGTGGGACTAGTATTTTGTCACTTCCCATTTCCAACTTAAGGGTGTTCATTGAGAAATAATTTCTCATTTACTCACCCATCAAAATATCTCATATTTTTCAATACTAATTAGCGCCCTTTCGGTACCTCTTGATTATTTTCCTAAGGTGGCCATGCAATCTTGTTTCACCATTTTAAGCCTAATGGTATCAAAGCCATGACTAATGATAAAAAAAAATGTTTTTGTGAGGTCATTTTCATTAAAAATCTAAACTAGTCTCAACTTAATCTAAAAATAGAAATTAACACACAATATATTGAAAAACGATGCAATAAGTAAACACCGAAACTATTGAAAGCAGCCACCTAAATGCGAAGAGATAGAAAACCCGATACAACATTGGGCAAAAAGTGATTCTGAATATACCAATTACTATGGCAAAGCCAGCTAAGTCTAAATCTAACTATTTATTAGGTGACTCTTAGTTTATTTTGATTTCACTCATTAGGACCTAATTAAGCTAATTACGACCTAAATTTATTACAAACTATTGTAAGGAAACTAATTTCGCCTTGGAGTGCGATGGAGCCTCGAGCTCTTGTTGGGAATCGCAAGAGTCACGACTCTTCGTAATTCAAGCTCATCGTGAAGTGGAGTCTTGGAAGATATTAAGTTGTTGCAATTATTATCTAGAGAATAGGAAGAGTCCTAGACGTTGTTATCTAGGAGATTATGTTTATTTATTAGCTTTAAATGTCATGTATCTGGACGTGTCTGTTCGTTTGTCTAGAGAAGTCGTAGAGTCATGCCTACAGCCTATAAATAGGCGTGTTTTGTAATCGTTTAGTAGAATATATGAGAGTGAATAATAGTTTCAGAATTTCCTTCTTCAAACACTTAGGTATCAGAGTGTTGCGCCTCTGAGATCCAACAACTCTCGGCCACCATCTCGATACCATTTTCACTTGACACTAGGGCCATTCAAACACATACATTCAATAAAGGAGACAATCAGCGAAGTTCATTCAACCAAAATGAGAGTTCGATTTGAGAGGCCAAGAAAACTCTTAGGCCAACTCCGCCCCAAGCTGTGTGGAGGAAGCCATTGCGCAAGTATAAGAATAGCACTTTTGGGATTAGACTGGTACCGATGTGAAAATGTATATAACTAAAATAACTCAATTGAGAGGTTTAGAACTGAATTGATACCAATATGATATGTTTAGGATTTTTTGGGTACATTTGCCTGAATATTTTTTTGTAAGAGCCACGATTTATAATAAATATATCTCGGATATTAACATAAATTACAAATGCTATGCGTAAGTAGATATTGTGACTCATAACTTTTTATACCAAAAGACAATCGAAATAATTTCATTAACAGAGGAAATATTTTTGAGACCATATTTGTATTATGGCTCTTTACGTTTATATTTGGTTGTGTCTTTTGTCAAATGTTGTTCGGAAAAAAATACAAATTAAGAAGTCGTGGTGAAGTAAATTATCAGTAAGTATATCTTCTCTTGAAAAGGAAAAAGCTAGAGGACAAACAGCTTCTACTTGTGGCTTTTACAAATAAGTTTTGGACGTATAATACAAAATAAGAAGCATAATTTACGAGTGAAGAACCCCATGAAAAGTTCTAAATATATCCAGTTCCACTACATTAATTATCTTTATTCGGATATAAGCTAGTTTGTTGAGATAAAGGTGGATATGATTGGTCATTAAAAAATTTAACGATTTGAATCGGATCAAAAAAGATATTCAAAAAATATTAATTTGATAATTCTTCGTCTCATTAATTTTTTCATTCCAATACTTGTATGTTTTCTATGGATTTGGAAAATACCAGAACAACAAAAAGTAATTTTCAAAATTCAGATTCTAGTAACTGTTCATGGAATTCAAATTTTACAAACTCATCGACAAAATGTAAACGACCGGGTTATGATCTTTGAAATCCAACGATGGAGATGGCTTCGCCGCCTTTTGATCTTAGATAGCAAAGTCATTCATTAAATTTTCTCGTCTGGGCAAGGAGACGAGTCTTACGGACGCTCGGACGCTGGGCTATTCCAACATCGCAGAGTTGAGGATTTCTCTCAAGGTTAGTAACGATTTCATTACTGATTCCATCGTTGTTGCGATGTTACTTCCTACTGTTTTGATTCGGTTGATAAAAAAAAAAGAATTATCACGCAGTTTGCCGACCGTTGTTTGCGCCCTAAGCAATTTTCTCTTCCATCGTTTTCATGGGGGAGTCGATCGATGTCTGGAGAGAATTCTCCAGAACCACCGCACACACCGACGTCTTCGAGTTCATTGACAACGCGATCACCATCGCTGCTCTCGATTGCCCTAAAGATCTTCTATCACGAGGAGACCGTATCGCAGAGCGGTTGTTCTCGTGCGAGACCACTGGGGCTGGAGGCGATGGCCCACTAGCGAGTAAAGAAAGCAAGAATGGCAACTACGGTAATGTCGCGCATGATGTGGTGAGCATCAAGTACAGTGAGGGAGAAGCTGAGACATTTAGCAATGATATGGAAGAGACCTCTCAAGTTGTTGGCGAAGTTATAAGGATCAAGTGGGTCTTGGACAATAACCGACATGAGGTTTGTGCTCTAACTCTGAATTTGGTCCATCGCTAGCGAGTTTCTATTTCTTTACCAGTTGAAGTTGATGTAATTTTTTTTTCGGAGATGATTGTGTCGATACATCCTTGAAAAAGTCATTTCGAGTCTTATCTATTCTTTCGGTATGCTGTATAGCATTGCTATCTAACTTGGTTGTGTATCTTGGTACGGCAGTCTGATTCTGCTCTGCATGAATCACTGAGAAGACTCGAGTCGATGAGCATGACTGTGGATATACTGGAGGTTTGACTGAAGTTTTAGTGGTACATTCTTTTCACATCAATTGTCTGTATCTTAGTCATTTAATTTTTATGATTTCTCGCAGAAAACTAAGATCGGAGTAAGCGTCAACTATCTCCGAAGGAAGTGTGTATCGAAGCAGAATGCTGAGCTTGCCCACCACATTACTATGTATGTGAGCGATCCATTTTATTTTTGTTCTGCAAAAGGATAAGATTGCCCACCACATTACTACAAGAGCACGATTGTATGATTTTCTCCTTTGCAGGGGATGGAAGGCTATGGTCGAAAAGGTAGGCCGCGGCACAGAGGACGTTGCCGATATTCATTTACCGCACAAAACATTCTTGTTCTTTAGCTGGAGCCCCCACATTCTGAGTTTTCTTAACTGTTGGTGCTTGTAATCTTTCTATAGATCCTTGCAACGTTAAAGACAGAAAAACATCTGCCGTAAGAGAACCGCGACAGGAGAAAAATGACTTCAACAAGGGCATTGTGAAGCCTAATGTGTCCTCAAACACTAACTCGAGGACAACCCCAGCTAGCGAGGTCGAGTCATGGAAGTTTGAGAAGGAGAGAACGCTTCGGGGGGCAGAACTCAAACCGATCGGTCACGGGGTGCGGACGACCACTTGCCAATCAACAGGAGGACGTAAGTAGAGAAGCCAATTTAATTCGCGAGTATCCTTCCAGTTAAAAGAACCGACTTGTTCATTCGGTTCAATCAGAAGATCAAGGGCTGGAACGAAGAAGTTGAGGCGGACGTGAAGTTTCAAGCCACCAAGAGGAAGTTGCAAGGGCTTTATCAAAAAGCCGAAACGAGTTAGTTATTCGATTTCGTGGTATAGTCAATTGTTTCGTGGACATAATACTCAGCAGAACATAATTCTATTACTCCTTTCTCGTCAGACAAGAGGCTGCGGACGGTGCATGCATTGGATCCGTGTGATCTCCCAAAGATGGGGGCTAGTCATGAGGCTCTAGGCGCCACAACTGCAAAAGCTGGCCGGCCGAGGGCGGTTTCGTGGAGCCACATCTGCAAAAGCTTGCTTGAAGGTTTGAGATCAAGCGAGAGTCGCATTGTTCATAGTCGTCGTCTTAGCTGAAGAACGATTTAAGACAGCAGGGTGTTGATGATTAGGGTCGTAATCTAGGGGGTGATGTTGGATGAACTTAATTTTTTTAGCCATGTGGATGTGAGTGCGGTCTCTTCCTCGTATTTGACTTGGACAACTACGTACTTTACCTGAATGAAGTTAAAGTGGTTTGGCTTAGAAAAAGTGAATGTCCTCAAACAAGTGAATATACTTGTGAAGTGAATATAATCAATCAGCAGGTTTAAGGTGAATATGACCAACAGATAAATTTAATTTTAGGACTTTTAGTACACTTATAACTTTAAAGAAATGAAAACCCTTGGAGCTTGCTTTGTTAAATGCGTGTGGCGTGTGTAGTATGAATTAGTACTACTATATGCTGAAGTTACAAGAAATTTACAACTCGCAAGAAGTGTAGAGAACAATGGTTGGAGAGTATAAATAGCAATAGTTTTTTTTAGATAGTATTATGGAATTGGGTCACGGGTCCAACCGACCCTATTTATATCCCTTGTCCAACTTCGCATTAATGAACCACTAGGATTGCCCCAATAGCCATCATTTCCACTTGGGAAAAGGGGGGGGGGGGTGTTTCCGATTTAATTTTTTTTTTAAATATTTACAAAATTAAATCAAAAAAAATATTTACTAATTTGGGTCCCGTGCGCCGGTTAGGGCAGCGCGCGGGACCCGCACGCTGCCTTAAGCGCCGCGCAAGTGCTTGCTTTTTTTTTTGTCCTTTCTCTTTTTTGCCTGTTTTGCCTTTTTTTTTTACTTGCTTTGCCTTTTTTTTTTCTTGCTTTGCCCTTTTAGAAGTCATGCACATTTTTTTTTCTAGAAGCCACGCTTGCTTTTGTGTAGCAGCAATTAAAAATATATATTTTATTATTAATTTGCGATGAATATTATTATGGACGAATTTTTTTAGCGACGAATTCTACGACGAACGTGTCATTGGAAATTGTACGTTATATATTTTCCGACGAAACATCATATTTGTTACAAATTTTGTCGGAAAATATATAACGTACATTTCCAACGACACGTTCGTCGTAGAATTCATCGCTAATAAAATTCGTCCCTAATAATATTCATCGTTAAAAAATTATTTTTTTGTATTTGTTGCCAATTTGCGACGAATTTCTACGCTATATATTTTGCGCAAATTTCGTCATGCGACACGTTTATATTTTACGACAAACTCATGCGACACGTTTGTCGCATGATATAAAGCGTATATTTTCAACGACATTGAAAATATACGCTTTATATCATGCGACAAACGTGTCGCATGAGTTTGTCGTAAAATATAAACGTGTCGCATGACGAAATTTGCGCAAAATATATAGCGTAGAAATTCGTCGCAAATTGGCAACAAATATAAAAAAAAAATTAGCGATGAATTTGCGATGAATATTATTAGGGATGAATTTTATTAGCGACGAATTCTACGACGAACGTGTCGTTGGAAATGTACGTTATATATTTTCCGACGAAATTTGTAACAAATATGATGTTTCGTCGGAAAATATATAATGTACAATTTCCAATGATACGTTCGTCGTAGAGTTCGTCGCTAATAAAATTCGTCCCTAATAATATTTATCTCAAATTAATAATAAAATATATTTTTTTAATTGCTGCTGCGCAAAAGCAAGCGTGGCTTCTAAAAAAAAATATGCATGACTTCTAAAAGGGCAAAGCAAGAAAAAAAAAGGCAAAGCAAGTAAAAAAGAAAAGGCAAAACAAGCAAAAAAAGAAAGGACAAAAAAAAAAAAGCAAGCACTTGCGCGCTGCATTAAGCAGCACGCGGGACCCAAATTAGTAAATATTTTTTTTTCTGATTTAATTTTGTAAATATTTTTTTTAAAAAAAATTAAATCGGAAAAAAACCCGGAAAGGGGAGGTGAGAAGTTCTATTCTCCACCTTTCCAGGAGGGTTGGGGTTGGGAACGCGTGGATAAGGGAGCAAAGTTTTACAACCTACACACGGCACATAGAGCACATAGTGTGGCTTGACCAGACCATACCCGTTGGTTATAGCCGATCGTATGATCCTTTAGAGCTTTCCTAATTCGATTATGTCATATTTTCGTACATGCAGAAGGCCTAGTCCTTCAGGCTTGAAACCTATCCAATGCCTACAGATATGGGAATAAAGAAATTAGATTAGTTTTACCAACAAAAAAAAAAGTTCGCGGTAGAATTGGGTCTGGACCTAAAGTTAGGGATTTTTTTAGATAGAAAAAAATTCGAGAAAGAATTTGGAGTGGACCGAAAATTGAGAATTTTCAAAGGAACTAAGTAGTTCTTCTTTAATGATGTGACCAGATTGGGACCAGATGTTGAGAGTCGAGACCTCCTCTCTTGAGCTATCGGAAATTGCTATCGTAAGCTTAAAATATTGCGCCAAGTTTCAATGCAATTCTTCTGGCCAATCGCTATAAGAAATTGCTAACATGCTGTCCAGGCATTGCTAGGCGTCTTACGTGGCACGCTGATGTGAACAATTTTCGAATCGCCCCATTAGCGATTTGTGATGATAATTGGACAAAGGATGATGTTGGAATTTCGCGCAAAGGTTTAAGACTACATTGACAAATTGAAAAGTTTAGAACTGAATATGCAATCGTACAATAGAATTAGGGCTACCGATTGTGTGATTAATGCATAACAAAGTTTGAGAAAATTTGTGTTCTTTTCATACATTATTATTATCACAGAATAACAACCATTATCTTAACGACTATAAATCTAAACTTACCTGATCGATTCGGATTGTAACCGAAAAAAGAGATCTCCCGTGAGGAGAAGCATGGCGCATAGGGGTACCCGGTACGGGGCTTCAGCTCTAATTCATCTTCTGAAATATTTGCCCTGTCAGAAACTCTGAAAGTTATGAGTAGCAGTACGTAGCACAAGTTTCATTTTGAGTTACATAATGATGGTATTGTTCGAAAGTGTATAGTGGCCTCTTTATAAGAAGGTTATAATTATTTTTGGTCAATGTCCCGATGCTTTGACCAAAGGAAAAATGTTTGGATGCAAGGAAGGAGTTAACGTGGAAGGACCTAAGCGGCATGTAAAGAGCCAGAATTTGGGGATAATTGCTCAAGACCCCCCAAACTTTCAGCAGTTAGCACTATTGCAGAATTGATTTCGAAATTTCACATGTTATGTGCTACCCCCCCAATCAATTCTGGCATTCTTGCACAATTGGCCCGGAGCATCGAAAACTTACAGATTACCTCCCTATGCTTTGATTTGTTGTAGACATCGGTCTTGTCAATATGGCCGTGAAGTGTTTTCTGAAAAAGGGACTTGTTACTGGTTAATTAAGTTGAAAAAATAGATAGGGCACGTGGCTGATTAAATTTTAAAAAATAGTAGAGATTATTTAAGACAAGAGAAATGAGTTAATTGATTTTTAAGTAACACTTAACGGTTATACACAAGGAGGAAGAGGAGGACGGTAATATGCAAAATTTCGAAGTGCTATTGTGCAATGGTGCCAAAGTTGAGTGGGTAATATGTAATTTCCAGAATTGGAGGGCTATTGTCCACGGCGTAACATTCTCTTGGGGGGGGGGGGGGGGGGCGGCGATTTTTTTTTGCTTAAGCAACTGATCCTAAGAAAATGAATGACAATTCTATATGGATGATAATTTGTTCTATTCAACTTTTTACAAAGTGAATAAGGTCAATTTTTTTTAGCAATTCTATCCTATTTTGCCTTCATTTGTCGAGTATATATTACGATCGACAAATCCGTCACATAACTGTTTTTCTATTATATGCTACTTGTTAATTTTTTATTTTTTTTTGCGGTGAATAAAACAAAAAAAGACTTAAGACAAAATTTATGGGGGGGTTTTTCGACAAAAAAAATAATTAGGGGGCGATAATTCGTAACTTTTTAAAATTCAAGGGTTAATTGTGCAGTTAGTGCTAAAATTCACAACCAGATGCAATGATCACAAGAGTAAAAAGCCGACATATAATCCTCGGGCAACCCAGTGAAAACAACCTCATCAGATTGCTCCTTGATTATTTTAGTCATACATTCACTATATCAATACAAATTTACATACCTACCAATCGGCTGCAATCAAACTAATATGATCCGGAGGACCGGTATCGATCTATATATTATGTAGACTGAATGTGACTTGAGCGACGCTTAGATTGTAGATGGTGACTACAGCATGACATCCATATTTAACGTCAATTGAGTCCTCTCTCAAAGAAATCACCTACGGAATTATATGATTTCTTTACCTCTTGTTATAGCGGGGCGAAAAATTGAAAAGTTCTACTTGCAGATCACATTGAGAGAGAGTACATGTTGATTAGAAGCAAGAGCATTCGTGCTCCACAGCTGCCATGGACGGCATCTTAGGCACAGATCTTGCGCTTCTCAAGTTTTCGTTTGTTACTCGAGGAATGGGTACTGTTCCAATAGGGCAAGACTCTCGCGGTTCGAATTTTACAGATTTTTCATTTGGAGAAAATTCCTCAAACCTATCAAAATTGTAAGTTGGGTTTCACCTAGGGAAAGATCAAATAACCAAGAATCAATGTAAACAGTTTAATAAAATAAGTATGAGTTGAATAACACGTTATAGTGCGGTGGCGCTCGACTTTCGGGGAAAGTTTTTACGAACCTTTACTTGAACTACATGATTCTTCAATAGAGGGTGATCGAGCGCCGGTTGTTTATTGATGTCGACGCAATCAATGATATCCCCTTCCTTTGTCTTCATAAGAGCATTAAACCCGGTGAATCATAGATTCCCTAAAATAAAACAAAAAAAATCTCCAGAGTTGAAGAATCATCAAATGTTCATGACTTTAACTTAGTATTTCCAACTCTAATTCATTGATGCAGAGCATATTAGCAATGCGTTTCTAGAACGATTAGATAGGCATAAGTCTCAACAGAAGTCGAGAAGATGCGTCTAAAATTTTTCAGATTCGGAGTCAACGATGTCAGAATGGGCTCAAATTCTGTTGGTTAAAGTGAAACGGCCGTCTGATCAATAGACGATGGATTTTAGCGATCCGAGATCGTTTAGATGGTCTTTTGAATTATTTTAGTATTTTTCGAATTTAATCTTATTTTTAGTGGCAATTTTGTAATTTTGCTGATTTTGATGTCATTAGGGTTAACACCCTATATAAACTTGTTTTAGTGGTTTTGGACGACAAAACATTATTATCAATATTGAATTTTCGAATTTTCTCTCTAAGTAAGGATTTGCTTGTTCTTTATCGCTAAACGCTGCATCATTCATCTTCTGAAATATTTGCCATATCAGAAGCTCTGAAAAATATGAGCAGCAGTAGCACAAGTTTCATTTTCAGTTGCATAATGATAGTACTGTTTGCTGTTTTGGCTACATCTCCTCGTTAATGACGTGTGTAGAGGCCTCTTTGCAAGAAGGATGTAATTGTTTTTTGGATTTATTCTATAGGGGGGGTCAAATGTCCGATGCTTGACCAAAGGAAAAATGTCTGGATGCAAGGGAGGAATTAATTGGAAGGACCTAAGCGGCATGTAAAGAACCAGAATTTGGGGATAATTGCTCAAGACCCCCTGAACTTTAGTAGTATTGAAGAATTGATTTCAAATTTTCACATGTTATAAGTTATCCCCATCAATTCTGGCATTGTTACACAATTGGCCCCTAGCGTCGAAAACTTACAGATTACCTGCCTATTTTTGATTTGTTGTAGACATTAGTTTTGTCAACATGGCCCTTAAGTGTCATCTGAAAAGGGACTTATTACTGGTTAATATAGTTGAAAAAATATATAGGGTCCATGGCTGATTAAATAAAATAAAATAAAAAAACAGTAGAGGTTATTTTAGACAAGACAAATGAGTTAATTGATTTTTAAGGCTGCGTATGGATGGTGGTTGGGGAAACTGTTTCTGTTCCAAAAGTGTTCCGGGAACACTTTTGGAGCAGAAACGCGTATGGTTAAAAAATGTTCCGAAAGTGTTCCGCGGAACACTTTTGTGCCAGGGAACACTTTTGAAGGAACAAAAAAAACTTGCTTCTGGAATTTTGGAACACTTTTTGGAACACTTTTGAAACCACCATCCATCGTCGCCGACGCAGCTACTACCCGCCGCCTTGCTAAAAGTCGGCCGCCTCCGCCGGTCACCGCCCGCCGCCGGCCGCAGCCAGTCGCCGGCCTCCTCCGGTCGCTGGCACGCCGCCACCGGTCGCCGTCGCCGCCACCGGTCGCCGTCGTCGCCGGCCGCCGTCGTCTCCACCTGTTGCCGTCGGTCGCCGCCCGCTGCCGCTGGTCACCGTCGGTCGCCGCCGCCGGTCGCTGCCGTCGTCGGCGACCGCCGTCGCCGACCGCTGCCGCCGCTCTAAAAGTCGGCCGCCTCCACCGGTCACCGCCCGCCGCCGGCCGCAGCCAGTCGCCGGCCTCCTCCGATCGCTGGCACGCCGCCGCCGGTCGCCGTCGCCCCCACCGGTCGCCGTCGTCGCCGGCCGCCGTCGTCTCCACCCGTTGCCGTCGGTCGCCGCCGCCGCCGCCGGTCGCTGCCGTCGTCGGCGACCGCCGTCGCCGACCGCTGCCGCCGCTCTAAAAGTCGGCCGCCTCCACCGGTCACCGCCCGCCGCCGGCCGCAGCCAGTCGCCGGCCTCCTCCGGTCGCTGGCACGCCGCCGCCGGTCGCCGTCGCCGCCACCGGTCGCCGTCGTCGCCGGCCGCCGTCGTCTCCACCCGTTGCCGTCGGTCGCCGCCCGCTGCCGCTGGTCACCGTCGGTCGCCGCCGCCGCCGCCGGTCGCTGCCGTCGTCGGCGACCGCCGTCGCCGACCGCTGCCGCCGCTCGTCGTCGCCCGCCGCCCGTCGCCGCTCGTCGTCGCCGCCCGCCGCTCGTCGCCGGCCGCCGTCGCCGCCGTCGCCGGCCAGTTGCCGCCGCACCGGTCGCCATCGCAGCCGTCGTCGCTGACCGCCGTCGCCGCTCGTCGTCGCCGGCCGCCGTCGCCGCCCGTCGCCGGCCGCCGTCGCCGCCCGTCGCCGGTCGCCATCGCCCCCCGGCGTCGCCGTCCACCGCCGGCCACAGTCGCCGTCCGCCGCCGCCGGCCGTCGCCGGCCGCCGCCTCCGCCCGCCGCCGTCCCCGCCCGTCGCCGCCGCCGGCCGCCGGCCGCCGGCCGCCCGTCGCCGGCCGCCGCCCGCCGCCGGCCGCCGTCCCTGCCGGTCGCCGATCGCCGGCCGGCGTCGCCGGTCGGCGACTGAAAAAAGTGTTTTTTTTTTAACTTACCAAACGCGTTTTTTTCCCAAAAATCATAGTTTTGAACAGAAACACAAAAAAATGTTTCTGTTCAAAAAATGCTCCCAGGAACAGAAATG
This sequence comes from Rhodomyrtus psidioides, assembly GCA_021437785.1. Lineage (NCBI taxonomy): Eukaryota > Viridiplantae > Streptophyta > Magnoliopsida > Myrtales > Myrtaceae > Rhodomyrtus > Rhodomyrtus psidioides. The sequence goes on along the minus strand of JAILYB010000024.1, from coordinate 2,765,910 downwards.
CTACCATACGCAGCCTAAGTAACACTCACCAGTTATACACAAGGAAAAACTAGTGACTGCAACGCAAATCGAAATTTGTAGGGGGAGAGGGGGTAAGCCCCCAACAAAAGCAAAGAACTTCGTTGGAATTATAAAAAAAACTCAACTCGAGAAACCTACGATGAATGGATTTCCCGTTGTGACCAATTTAGAAGGCTTAGGGCGCACATGGTAACACTTCTCAACCAGATATCAACTTTTGATCAGAAGTCGATTTCTCTATTTTTTCTCAAAAGTGGAATTGATTTCTCTATTTCTGCTCCAGATTGACTTTTGATAAGAGAAATTCGTTTGGTAAGGGTTGAAAATTTCTACTTTTGAAACATTATTAACAAAATCGTCGGTATCAGTGGTGGTTGGCGACGGGCGAGGGCGGGCGGTGGCAGCGGCGACAGTGGACGAGAGGCGGTCAGCATCGGTGGCTGTCGGCGAAGGCCGGTGTGGTCGAAAAAGTGATTCTGGAGCCGAGAAGTAAATTTTTTTTACTTCTCAAAGTTGGCAAAAAAACCCAACCAAGAGTTAAAAATCCTACCATAAGTTAAAAATCATACAATAAGTCAATTTTCTTACCAAACAGATTTCTACTTCGACGAGGTTTTATCAAAGGGACTTCTGGCAAAGAAATGAAGAAGGAGAAGTGTTATCATACAACCCCTTAGCCTCTGAAAGATGAAGAATACACTAAACGAGAAAGAATATGGGGAAAAGGACAGTATAAGTGTCGAAAATTGTGTACGAAAATCATTTTAGTGCCAAAATTTTCTACCGGACCGTAAGTGTCAAATTGGAGACAAAACGATCAGTTTGGTGTATAATTCTAGCCATTCTCTATGTGGTATTTTTAATTAATTTTTAAATTTTAATTTTTTAAAATTAAGTCCACTTGGAGTTCTAAATTTTTAAAAAAATTTAAAAAATAAGATTAGATTTTAAAAAAATAAAAATTAGCATAAATTTTTTCAAATAAAAACTTTGTTTAAATTAAATTTAAATTAGCTCAAAAATTAACAAAAAGGTAAAAATCCAAAAAAAAAAATGCAGGATTAGGCGGCGAGTGTGTCGCATGCCCAGTGGGGGTTGTTGAGCCTCGGCTACAGCGAGGGTTGTTGAGGCCTGGCTACAAAGAGGGCCTCGGCCCTCCCCTAAATCGAGCATGGGTCGCCGACCCTTGCCCAGGTCTGGTCGAGGGCCACCACCAGCAGGGGTCGGTCGCTAGTGACAGCCCTCATCTAGACCTAGGCGAGGGTCGGTGACCCTTCCCTGCAGTCGGTAGGGGGTCCTCGGTCCCCGGCCGAGGCAATGGTGGGGGCAGCGGCGGCGAGTAGCCCTCGCCACTAGTTATCCATCCCCCATTTTTAAAAAAAAAATTGACCTTTTTTTGTTAAATTTTTCAGCTTATTTTTCAAATTTTATTTAAATAAAAAATTAGATTTTTAAAAAATGACATGTCGGATTTTCGACGAAGCATATCGGAGTTGGCACCGAAATAAGGATAAAATAAGCAAAAATGCAAAATAGAAAGGTTATAATTTTGCTTTTTTTTTTGGGTTTCTTCTGCTTTTGCCCGCAAAATTTCGAAGTTTGGGGGCTATTGTGCAATGGTGCCAAAGTTGAGTGGGTCATATGTAATTTCTAGAATTCGGCTATTGTCCACGGCGTAACGCTCGCGGGGATGACAATTCTATATGGATGAGACTTTGTACAATTCAACTTTTTACAATGTGAATAAGTTCGATTTTTTAGCAATTATATCCTACTTTGCTTTCATGTGCCGATACATATATATATTACGACAAATCCGTCACATAACTCTTTTTCTATTATATGCTGCTTGTTAATATATATATATATATTTTGCGGTAAATGAAACTACAAAAGGACTAAGACAAAATTTAGGGGAGGGGGTAATTCGTAACTTTTCAAAATTCGGGTGTTATTTTGCAGTAGTGCTAAAATTCAAAGAAGTTTGGAGAAATTATCCTTGGTCATTGCACTGATCGCTTTCCAAATGCATAAAATAAAACTTTCCTTATAGCAAGTCACGCAAAGTGAAAGCGTCACTCATTTAAGAGTAGCATTGGGAGACTAAAGGCTATCCTTGAAATGATGTATGCCCGCCATTTTTTCCTTTGGAAAATGCATGTTTACCATCTGTTCGTCTTTCCACATTTGCATCATTCGTGACTAACACCACAATAGAGAAAATTGAGCAACAAGCTTCAAATCTCAGGGTTAATACAACGAAAAATTTCAAACTGATACACTTGTGATAAATTTATTCTCAAATTATTTTTTGACAAAAAAACCCAAATTGGTACATCTGTAACAAATTTACCCAAGCTATTTTTTTATCACAAAGAACCTTAAACTGGTACACATATGACAAATTTGCCTCAAACTATTTTTTGACCATAAAAAATCTCAAATTGATACACCCCAAGCAAAATTTTTTTACCATAAAAAACTCTAAATTGATACATATGTGACAAATTTACCTTTCATTATTTTTCGTTAAATCGGGTTAATGCCACAAAAAATACCAAATTGATATATATGTGACAAGAAGAAACTAAGAAACCCAATCTAGTATATTCGTCAATTATCACTTGTCATACAATTCAACAATTTGATAGTAAAATTTAACGAAAAATCAATGGAAGGTAAATTTATCACAAATGTACTAGTTTGTGGTAAATTTATCACAGGTGCATGGATTTGGGATTTTTGGTGGTAAAAAAAATAGTTTGAATAAATTTGTTACATATGTATCAGTTTGAGATTTTTTGTGGTCAAAAAAATAATTTGGAATAAATTTTTTTATAATTGTACCCGTTCGGAATTTCTCGTGGTATTAACCCTAAATCCTATTTGTAGAATATAGTGGAACTCTAATTTGTCAATTGATTCAGTAAGGGATTACACTATACTGTTGAAAAATGCAATTAGGCTCCTATTTATAAGGTGCAGTTTTAAGATAACACATGTCCACGTAGGCAATTATGTTTAGAAAACTTCCAAATATGTTTTGATGATTGACAAAACTTACTTTAGCTTGTATTGATTTTGATGGAAGTATTTTCAGGTGGTATTCTGGGAGCAACTTATTCAAATTCTATTTTATATCATTTAGATATTGCGTCTGAATCCCTGAATATTTATCTCTTGGACATCATATATGACATGGATACCATGGAGTTATATAAGAACACCAACAAAGCTCGAACGTGGCTATTGTCAAGGTGTTTGGTATCTTCAGACTCCATGCGCAATCCACTCAGACTCGGATAGTATCATCTGATTTACTAATCTTTCAGACTTGAAGTACATCGACTTAATAAATTACAACAGACCTGGCTCAGGATTCACGTTGTAAAGAATTTATCTTCAATATTAAAGATTGTGTTTGCAAAAACAACTTATCAGGCAAAACATCTTTTGATTGATTGACAATTATTGTGAACGCGGGATATTCTTTCCAAATGAAGAACTCTACTTATGAAAACCTAGTTTCAAATTGTTTGGGCGGCTGAATCCTTGGAGATTTTCATCTCATTTAGCAACTGCTGCTCAATCTTTTTGGAGCTTTCTTGTCCAATGGGTTGTTTGGAGAATGATTCTTTGAAGATTGTCCTATGGCTAGATTGGCAATGGAGAAAAGGAGATCTGGTGCTGAAGCGAATGGTGCCTTATATATTTGTCTCCATGAGCTTCAAAGTCGTAATCTTTGAGATGTGTTGAAATTTGAAAAGACTTCTCAAAGAGTGACTCTGTAAGATTATGTGTTCTATCTTCTCAGAAATTATGTGTCCCACCATTATAGTTGGGTTCTTATTTGAAATTTTCCCAAATCAAAATCTTGCTGCATTGTGGTGGACGGGCCTTTGTATTCCATCAATCAGCTCTAAAAATGATTTCTCCTAATCAAAGTGATACCTTCGGATCAACCCACACAAAACCCAGCACATCCGACAAAAAATATCTCCATTCGTTCTTTCCCGTCATATTGTTAGCAATGGTATTTAGAGCCGACGGAAGCAGAATACCTCTAAATTCGGCTTCGGAGGGAGTCCGTCGACTTGATTGAGCTAAATGGGCGAAAAAAACACTAGAAGTCGCATAAATTTGATATGATGTTCATTTTAGTACCATATCACTTAAATGTTGCGTTTCTTAAAAAGAAAAAAAAAATTACTTAATTGCCAACTCCAATATGGGATGCCGAAATCTGACGTGACAATATTTTAACATTTATCCAACTTACATGGTTTGCTCGAAATCGAATGTGGCAAAATTCAACAGAAAAAGGGAAAATTTCAAAAAAAGAGCCTCAATTCCTCTTGTTTTCTCAAATAAGGGCTACAAATAATTTTATTTCAAATGAGGGCCTGAAGTAGCATAGCATGTTTAAAATAATGGCCTAAAGTGGCCAAAGGGTTTTAAAAAAGGGCCGGGCATAAAGGGTGTTTTCGTCATTTCTTATTTTTATTTTTTCACATGAAGGTTTTGACTATGAGACTAGAAACGAGGCTGGCGAAGACATCTTGAGTCTGGCATTAGCTTGTGATTTGATGTTGGCAAATACCTTCTTTAGGAAAAGAGAATCACATTTAATCACTTTTCGTAGCGGTCAAAATTGTAGTCAGATTGATTTCTTTTTTACGAAAAGAGTGGATAAGGCCTGGCATTACATTGGAGAATGTGTAGTTATACAACATAAGTTGGTAGTCTTAGAGGTTCGATATAACAAGGTACAGAAAATGCAGAAAAGTGCTCAGAACCCCAGAATAAGATGGTGGAAGTTAAATGAGAAAAAACAAACAAATTTCAAGGCAATAATGCTCCAAGAAGGACCCTGGCAACCAAAGGGCAAAGTAAATATGATATGGAATGAGATGTCTAACTGCATACATAGAATAACAAGAGGGGTGTCAGGGGAAAGTAAAGTGAACGGACATCAAACAAAGGAAACTTGGTGGTGGAATGAAGAGGTGCAATAGACAATTAAACAGAAGAATGAGTGTTTTAGATGTTTGCATAAATGTCCTAATGAAAAGAATTTGCAAAAGTTTAGATTGGCGAGAAAATATGCTAAGAAAGCTGTGCGAGAGGCCAGGGGCAAGGTTTTCACCGATATGTACAAAAAATAGGGGAGCAAAGAAGGAGAAAAATGTATCTACATGCATGCAAAGATCAGGGACAAGAAGAGTAAATACTTGACACAGATTAGGTGCATCAAGGATGAAAATAAAAAACTTTTAGTAAGAAACGTGGAAGTTAAGGAAAGGTGGATAAGCTATTTTAACAAGCTTTTTAATGGAGAGAGCGATAAAAGTGAGGTGGATTTGGAGTACGCTTATGATGATTTAAACAGAAGGTTTGTGTGTAGAGTTAGAGCGCAGGAAGTTAAGGAGGCATTAAAGAAGATGAAGACTAGTAAAGCCTTGGACCTAATGATGTCCCTATTAAAGTATGGAAATGCTTGGGGATGTAGCAATAAGTTGGTTGCCTAATCTTTTTAACAAGATCTTTCAAACAAATAGGATGCCTGATGAATGAAGGAAGAATATGCTTGTGCCTATCTACAAGAACAATGGGGATATCCAGAACTGTTCCAACTATAGAGGCATTAAGTTTATGAACCATACAATGAAGTTGTGGGAGAGAGTTATTAAGCATCGTTTGAGAATAGCGACCAAAGTCTTTGTAAATCAATTTAGATTTACGCCAAGAAGATTTACCATGGAGGCTATCTTTTTTACACGATAATTGATGGATAGATATCGAGAAAAGAAAAGGGACATTCGTATGGTGTTATTAATCTCGAGAAGACGTATGATATGGTTCCAAAAAAGGTCGTGTGGTAGGTACTTGAGAAGAAAAAAAGTACATTCAAAGTATGTAGAGGCAATCATAATCAATGATATGTATGATGGTGTTACTACATGAATAAATGCTTGTAATGGCACATCAAGTTATTTTCCAATCACAGTAAGTGTACACTAAGGTTCTGCTTTGAGTCCCTATCTTTTTGCCCTAGTTATGGATGGGCTAACGAAAGATATCCAAGAGGAGGTGCCATGGTGTATGTATTTTGTAGATGATATTGTAATTGTTGATGAGACCAGGGCTGAGATTGATGCTAAATTAGAATTATGGAGAAGCACATTGGAGTCTAAAAAATTTATTTTAAGTCGAAGTAAGACCGAATACATGAAGTGTGATTCGACACGGCAAGCAGAGGAGATCAAGAATCCGTGAATATGCTTGGACGGAAGGTACCCAAAAAATATGCTTACATATATCTAGGATCACTATTGCTAAAGGGTGAAGAGATTGATGAGGATGTAAGCCATAAAATAAGAGCAAGTTGGATGAAATGGCGCATTGCATCAGGTGTGATCGTAAAATCCCTCTTAAGCTAAAAGGAAAATTTTATAGAACTGCAGTAATACTTGCAATGTTATACGGAGTTGAATGTTAGCCACCATAGAGGCAACATAAGCATAAAATGGGAGTAGCGGAGATTAAGATGTTAAGGTGGATATGTGGTCATACGAGAATGGATAAAATAAGAAATGAAGATATTCGACAAAAAGTTGGAGTAATTCTTATGCTCATGCTTGTCCTTTTTAGTCTTGTTTGCATGTATATATTTTTATATAATTATTTCTTTTTTCTCAACCGGTCTTACTTCTATTTTAATTATTTTTGGGTTCTTCGACCGCCGATCCCCACTAATTTAGGATAAATGTGATGTTGATGATGATTTTTTCACTACTTTTTCCTTTTAAAAAAATTAAAAATTAAAAAAATTAAAAATTAAAAATAACCACACGGCGGGAGGGCTGTCCCTCCTGCATGTAGTAGCCGGCCCACTGTTCGGGGGGGTCGGCGAGGGTGGTGAAGACCGGCAGGGTCGCCGCCCCTTGATGAGGGCTTTGCTAAAATCAAGAGAGGGTTAAGCCCTCTTCCGGATCTGGCCGACGGCTAGTGACCCCCCCAGGACTGGAGGAGGGTCGCCGGCCCTCGCCTTGACCAGGGCGAGGGTCACCGCCCCTCCCTCGGTCAGGGTGGGGGTCGACGACCCCCTGCCCAGATCTGGGATAGGGCTCGACCCTCTCCTTGTTCTGGCGAGGGCTTGCTGGGCTTCGCCTTTGATTGGCGGGGTCGCCAGCTCTAGCCGAGACGCCGACGGCCCCGTCGACCCTAGCTACTCTCCTATCTCTGTACATTTTTTTATTGTTAATTTTTCATAATAAAAAATATAAAAACTTAATAAAAAAAAAGAAAGAAATCAAATAAGAAAAGAGATCGAAATGTCCTAAAAATCAGGTAATTTTTTGAGATTTTATGGCCACTTAAGACCCTTATTTTAAATAATGTTTACTTCAGACCCTTATTTGAAAAAAAAAAAATAGGGCACTTCAGACCCTTATTTGAAAAAATGAAACCCTTATTTGAAATAAGATCTACTTGGGGCCATTGTTTGAGAAAATGAGGGGATTTTCGGCTCTTTTTTTGGAATTTTGCTTAGAAAAAAAGGATAGTTTTTACTTTAAAAATAAAAATAAAAAAGCCGCGTGTTATGTAAAATTTTATTAGAAAAGCCATGTGAGTCCTTTTCCTGGAATTTGTTGCCAGAGTAGTCGTTTTTTCTCGATTTGGAATTTAATTGATTCAATAAAAATTTTGGTACTAAAGTGAACGTTATATAAAAGTTATGACAGTTATAATATTCTTGTCCTACTAAATGGGATATAATCAACAAGCTATCGAACCTTTGGCTTGAAGAGCAACATGGGAAGTAGAAAGAGGTCTCTGGGTGCATTTGCTTTAGGAGGCTCAAAGCCTCTTGGGAAAATGTCAGGTGATCCAAATCCGGCAAACTCGGCTGTCGGTGAAGGGTTTTGATTTTTTTTTCAAAAAAACAAAGAAATAAGAAAATGAAATATGAAGCCAAAAGCCCTTTATATTTTTTTTTTCCAAACATTACTTAACACAAAATTGCATTTCAAAGTATATTTTTTTTAGCAAGCGCCAATTGCATTTCTCCAGAGCTACTTCAGTTAAAAACATTTGCATAAACCATTTCTAAAGTCGAACAATACGCAACCTTTATCTGTCAAGGGTTCTGCTTAAAGCTCGGCTGTTGAAAGGCTAGATTTGGGAAGGTCGTTCGACCTTGGCGATCCCTCGTCTGGGATTACAAGGGGCCTTGTCCGAGCTTTTTTCGACCTTGGTAGTCTGGTGCTTTTGCTCGACACGCAATCTACTGCAATGCCTGTGGGCTTTTGCCAAAGTTGTTGTTGTTGTTGTTTTTTTTTTTTTGGGTCGAAACTTTGCCAAAGTTGCTTTACACAGTGTAATATCCTTTTGGGAAAATGGCTTGAATTGGCATATTCATCCAAAGCCGAACCAAAGCAAGCAAAGCAGGCAGATGATGGGCCTGTTTGGTTCAGCATTTGGTCAAGGGACTTTGAGAAAATGTAAATACCTTTGGGCCAAAGGCCTATTCCAAAATGCAAGTAGTGTTTGACAAAGTATTTTTTAGAAACGCATATGAAAGCAACTTACTTTGTAAAGTATTTTTACTTTTTTTATAATAAAAAAAAGTGGCGGCGGCGACCGGCGGCGAAAAAACCGACGATGACGGCGACCAGTGACCTTGGCGGCGATCGGTGTCCGACGACCGACGTCGGCATCTGGCGACCGGCGGCTGGAGGCTGGCGGTGATCGGCGACGACGGGCGTCCGTCGATCGGCGTCCGGCGACCGGCAGCCGACGACGGGCGGCGGCAGTCGGTCGCCGTCGCCGAGCTGCGCGGGAGAGGCGGCAAGTGAATGTGACAAAGTTAAAAAAAAAATTAGTTGCATTTGAGATGCAACTTTCTAAATTACCTCCAGAGATACTTTGGCTTAAAGGCCTTTGGAGAGCATTTGAGATGCAATTGCATCTGCCTAAAGTGAGCCAAAAAATGAATCAAACAACATTTGCATTTGAACCAAACAGGGTCGGTATCATAGGTCCCCCAACCCCACATTTGCTACCGTGAGACGCTCCGCATTAAACCACCGCTCTCTCGTGGCGGGAAGGGCGAAGAGAAGTGTCGAGTGGAGTGGTACACAGCTCTCGTGCACTCTTTTTCTCTTTCGCTCCCCGACTTTAACATCCCCCCCGCCATTTTCAACTTTTCTCACCTCTCATCGCTCTCAATTTGAACGCCATTCTTCGCAAATCCTCGCTAACTTCTCAGATTCCTGGACCTGCGAAGTCTTCGTTTGATCCGAAGATACTCGCTTCGTCCCTCAATCGGCGGCTTCGATTCGCCCGTGATTAGGATTAGGGCTAGGGGTTTGGGCCTTGGGCTCGCGCTCGCCTTCGCCTTCTGGATGGGGAGCAAGGTGACGGACGAGCTGCTGTCGACCGTCCGGTCCGTCGTCGGCTCGGATTTCTCGGACATGGACATAATCAGAGCCCTGCACCTGGCGAGCAACGACGCCACGAGGGCGATCAACATAATCTTCGACACGCCCAATTTCAAGACGAGAGAGAGGTTTCAGCCCCGGAGGAATGGCGGCGGGGTCACGAATCGCAACTCCAGCTCCGGGAGCGACGGCGTAGTTTCCAAACGGAGGCCGGATGAAGAAGGTCGCAGGTCGGATGGTCTGGGCGGATGTGCGGCGGATAGAGCGGTTTTGAGAGAGGATGTTGAAGATGGCCGAGAATCATCAGGGGCAGAGGACAAGTGGTGGTTCGTCGGAAGCGGTGAAGTTGCCGGGCTCTCCACCTGCAAGGGGAGAAGAGTGAAGCCTGGAGATAAACTGACTTTTACATTTCCGTCGAAGCAGAGTGCTGCGTCGCCTTCGCCTGGGAAATTTGGAAAAGGACGGAGCGCTGCAGCTTGTTCGGAGATTGTGAGGTTTTCTACGAAAGAATACGGAGAGGTATGTTCCGTTACATTCAACTTCAAATTCGAAATTTTAGTGGCCCTTTTTTTTTTTTTGTGGGGGGGGGGGGGGGGTGTGTTGTGGGGGGTGGGGTGCGGTGGTGGGGTTGGTTCTGTTGATTGTTGGTTCTCACTGCTGGGCTATTTGATGGCAACGCTGGCAGATTGGTCGAATTCCGAATGAGTGGTCTCGGTGTCTTGTGCCGCTAGTGAGAGATCAGAAGGTGAAGATTGAGGGATGGTGCAAGTCTGCTCCGGAAATGTTGGGCATCATGGACTCGATTTTGTTATCAATAAGGTAATGCCAACTGGTGACTGGCGAGTTGTGACTTGCATATGTCTCTTTATGATTCACGAGTCCTATCCATTACAGCCAGTCACACCATTGACCCACTGTTGCAACTCTTTAAACAAGATAATATTCTGTTTTAATGCTTGAATTGCCCGAATGCTGCACTTAACAGTTGATGATGTTGGACTTTTGCTTTTACCCAGTGTATACATTAATAGTTCCATGTTCCACGAGCAAAAGCAGGCCTCACTCAAGGCAGCTAGTAATGTTGCTGATGAATCTGTGGTACATCCATTCCCAAATCTGTTCCGATTGCTGGGCCTAACACCCTTCAAGAAGGTGTGCTTTTCTCCATACAATTGTGAAGCTATAGTTGTTTAATGTGATTTGTTAATTTTTCTGCACTTCTCTGTATTTGTTTAAGCTTATTGACATCTTTGTCTCTTGCTAAGTAGGCTGAGTTGACTCCCAATGATATGTTTCCAAGGAAACGGCCCTTAGAATCAAAGGTATATGGATAAGATTTTCTTCTTTGTACATAGTTTTTAAAACTGCACTAAAGAATTAAACTTGAACAGCTGAGCTCTGGTTTTCCAATCCCTTTGTCACAACCTAATAAGTCTCATAATCCATGTCAAAACGGAGATGAAGCTGAAAGTGAGGAGTCCTTATCGGATTCTGATGTTGACAGGATAGTTGGTGTTGGAGATAATCTTGATCTGGAGGTACCATATGCGTGTTGTTATTTTATCATTTACATTGTGTTACAGTTAGCAGCATTTGAATCAAAGTCACTTCTCAATTTAATACTGCAGGAGATGGATCCTCCATGTACGCTTCACTGTGAACTTCGTCCATATCAGAAGCAGGCTCTTCATTGGATGGTCCAACTGGAGAAGGGACGCTGCATGGATGAGGCGGCGAGAACACTTCATCCATGCTGGGAGGCATATCGTTTGGCAGACAAGTATGACATGTTTGCTTCTTCTTCTTTTTTTTTGTTGGGTAAACCATTTGTTTGCTTAGAGTTGGTTCACCGATGATTTTTTCTTTTTCAGGAGGGATCTTGTTGTTTATTTGAATGTGTTCTCAGGGGATGCTACGATAGAGTTCCCAAGCATGCTTCAAATGGCTCGAGGGGGAGTATGTAATCAAGACAATACTACTTTAAGTTATGTTTATATTGTAGCATCTTATTTATTGAATTTATGATTCTTCTTGAAGATTCTGGCAGATGCTATGGGTCTTGGGAAGACCATCATGACTATAGCTCTCCTCCTCAGTCATAAGGTAACAGGCGAATCTTTGGGCAGTCAGAACATAACTCAACCGCTAAATGAAGGTGCTGAAATTGCAAACTCATTAGAGCAGTCTCCAAATCCATCCAAGAGGGACAATAAGTTCTCGGGCTTCAACAGGTTGATGAAGCAGAGGATGTTGAATGGTGGCTGTCTGATTGTATGTCCAATGACTTTGCTAGGCCAGTGGAAGGTAGGCGTAATACAATAAGCTATGCTAAGGTTGCTTTTGTTTATTGGACAAGGTTGTATCATGATTATGTCATGATGTACATAGCTGGGTGGTTTTGTTTTTGCAAGTGACTGGATTCATAGAATTGTTTTGACAGGCTGAGATTGAAACTCATGTACAGCCTGGGTCTCTGTCAGTGTACGTTCATTATGGACAAAGTCGACCAAAGGATGCAAAGCTCTTGGCACAAAGTGACGTTGTAGTGACTACATATGGTGTTTTAGCCTCCGAATATTCTGGAGAGGTAGCTTAAAGATCTCTCTCTCTCTCTCTCTCTATTTAGATATAAGCGGGTGACATATGTTCACGTGCACTTGATTACTCTGCAGAATTCTGGGGAGAGTGGTGTGCTTTTCTCAGTTCAGTGGTTCAGAGTGGTTCTTGATGAGGCACATACTATAAAATCCTCAAAGAGCCAAATTTCTATGGCTGCTGCTGCTTTAATTGCCAATTGCCGGTGGTGCTTGACTGGTACCCCCATTCAGGTGGAACTTTTGAATTTAAGTGTACGGAGACCCAAATGTATATGGATTTGGAAAAATTACGCAAATAAATACTTCTGAGATGTGCTGGCCTTAGCTTTGTCCCCTTTCCTCTACTGTACTTTGAAGTCATGTTTCAGCTTAAGAAAAACTATTATGCATTTGTATCTGATACATTGTGGGGCCTTGGCGTGTGTAATTTTACTGTCACAGAACAGTCTTGAGGACATCTACAGTCTTCTTCGGTTTCTGAGAGTGGAGCCTTGGGCCAACTGGGCGTGGTAAGCTTGTGCACTTCTCCCACTTTTCTTTATGTAATTTGATCCTTAGAGTGTCCGTTTACGAAGATAATTCTTATTAAATTTGATAGATGAGGGAGTGCCTTTAAAATCACAAGCTGTCATTTCTAAGAAGCCTCTTCATATGTAAAAAAATCATTGAATTTTCCATTTTTCATGAATCGCTGAACGTGTTTAAGTATGACATTGTAATAAGCTCGGGCAATTATGAATTGACCGATTGCTTGAAATTCATTTTCCCTTGAAGAAGAGCTCATGTTGTGGTGAAACCTTAGCCGATTGATATAACAGGTACGTTGAGAGTGGATGATATCTCTCAGTTAATTATGGGTAGTTTGAATTAATGGCCGAGATCTTGCTCACAGCATCTTTGAGCTTGTGCACAAAATTGGCAAAGGCTATGGAATGTCAGATTAAGCAGCCCGTGACTCACTACTCATCGTGAGATCGGTTTACCTTTTTCTGGCTTGTTCAGTTCTTGAACTAATTGTGGCTTTGATAGTGCAGATCTTTCTCATCAACCTTTATACTCTCAGAACTTGCTAGGATAAGTTGAATATTTATAAGCTCGAGAGTTGGCATCTAGTTCAGTGGATGGGAAAGATATCATTGATATGCCTATGGCTTTTTTTTTTTTCTGAGTAATTGTAATCATAACTCAGAAACTTCTTCTCTTAAGTTATTGTTTTATGGTGTATTTGTGAGGTTCCTTTCTCAGAAATATGATGACAGATACTTGGAAACTAAGAATTTGTGCAAATAATTGATTTAGTCCATTTTAGTGGGGTATTCAGTATTCAATTGTCTGTTCAATGCTTGTGTCATGGCCATTTTGGTTAAGGATATTCAAATTAGGTTCCATTTTGGTTAGAGAGCTGCATTGATGGTGACTTTGGAGTTGTCATGGCACTGATATGTTTTTGGTATGTCTTCTCAGGGACCTTGTGTTTCTGATGATTTCTACGGATACTTCTTAGAAATAATCCTAATCAAGGTTGTCAAGATTGAGATCCTACTTAGGATCGGGAGGGGGTGGTAGGATTGTAAATCGTGAGATCGACACGGATCGTGAGATCCTACTAATATACTACCTAAGTTAAAAAATTATATTCAAACATATATATGCATATAAAAAAATATATGCCGACTCATAACATGGTATAAAAGACATAAGTCACTACTAAAATTTAATGAACAACTTCAAATTCAAAAGACAAGGTATGTGACTTCGACTTTGACTTCTTCTTCTTCACAAAACAGGGACGCGATTGAGTGTGAGGCTGTGAGCGAATGAGAGTCGCGACTGGGTATGGGAAAAAATTAGGGTTTCAAAAGGGAATTTGGGGGTTTCTTCAAACCGGGTCATGGGCTTTAAATCGGGTCAAACGTGACCTGATTCGATTTTCTGGAACAGCAGGAACGGTGGGATCGTGCGATCCCACCGATTTCACGAGCAAAATCGTCGATCCCATGCGAGTTGGGCTGATTTGCGATCTTGGTAGCGATTTGAATTGCTAGTGACGAAAAAATCGTAGGATCGTTAAAGCGCGATTTTAACAACCTTGATCCTAATAGTTCAAAGGCTGAGGATCTTTTAGAGATTCTAATTTCTATTTTTGATTTCATGGAATGTTGTGAATCTTCCTTTGTTACTTTACCGATGAATTTTCCTTTAAATATATAGTCATAGTGTTCCTTAATATATGATTTATTACTATTTGTTTAGGTGGAATAAGCTCATCCAAAGACCCTTTGAGGAAGGGGAAGAGAGGGGGTTGAAACTGGTGCAAACAATCTTAAAGCCGATTATGCTGAGAAGAACAAAGTCCACCACAGATCGAGAAGGACGGTGAGCAGAATGATGGAGGGAATGTCAGTATTTGTTCTCTTCCTTCTGTGTAATCTGAATGTAAATTTTAATTTGTGGAACTGCAGGCCCATTCTAGTTCTTCCTCCGGCTGATGTTAAAATCATTTATTGTGAATTGAGCGAAGCCGAAAAGGACTTCTATGAAGCACTTTTTAAAAAATCCAAGGTTTGTATCACCCGCAGCAGTTTCATTGAAGATAAATTTCCATTAACTTTGTATGTTTTGTAGAAAAGCAATAATTTGGAGAATGTTTTCCTAATTGTGATCATCTATCTCTTAGGAAAATGAGTCAACGCAAAATGTTTTGGTTGTTAGCGAAAAATGTTTAGGCATTGATTGTTGTTACTAATGCATATATATTTCGTTGACTCATTTTCCTAAGTGATAAAAATGATGAAAGTTTCAACATTTTCCAAATTGTTGATTTTTATGAAACAAATGGAACAGAGTTTCTTTTATTATTCTCATTATGATTAGGTGTTCCCATTTTGATTAAGCCTTTAATTTCTCTAGGTCAAGTTTGATCAATTTGTTGAACAAGGCCGGGTTCTTCACAATTATGCTTCAATACTGGAGTTACTTTTACGTCTTCGCCAATGTTGTGATCACCCTTTTCTTGTGATGAGGTGTGGTATCTTTATGTGTTCCTCCTTACTATCATGTATAGTTGCATTGCCTCTGTATGATGATCACTTCATGGAGATGAGCTGGTGTATGCTATCTATAACACTGAGAAGATTGTTAGGATATTGGTAAAATCCAAAAGGTCTTTTTGAATGGAAATATGATCCCATTCTCTCTGTCTGTATAGACGTGGAAATATTATCCCAATCTCTGAGGTAGCGGTCTTACCGGAAAACTAAAATGATGAGAAGTGCTGCTAAATTCTTGACACTCGCTCTTCATATGCTTAGCATCTACCCACTCTTGGAATCTGCTTTATAACGTGCTTTCTTCTCCATGTTCCATATCTTAACTATTAGCTTTTCTATGAAAAATGGGATACGTAAACTCGTACAGGGTACGCTCTCATTTTGGCAGAGCTAAACATAAACCTCCTCTTATGCTTGTGAAGGTGTCATTTTGTACCTTGTAATGAAAAGCGTCAATGGTCAAGAAAATGGATACTACTATTGAGCAAGCATATTCGTTGATTTTTCATTCTTATTCTTATTCTTATTATTGTTGTTGTTGCCGTTATTATTATTAGTGATGTTATTGTTATTATCATTATTACTACTGCTTTTGTTGTTGTTGTTGTTGTCATTATTATTAAGCAGGAACTATGTTGCGTGATTATTCTTTTTCTTGTTTATGTTGGACTCTACACCTTTTCGTCACATAACCTTCTTTTTAAATTTTGAAACTGTCATAAATTATTTCTAGAGATCATAGATTGGGAAAAAGAAGAAACCAGTGGAACTTACTCCTTATAGCTACAGCTCTATCCATGAATATGGAATGGGGAGGAAAACAATGTTTCCTGTAGGTTTCTTTCCCCTGATTCTTGTTTCTGAACATCTAATCGCTGGATGGCAATGCCTAAATTGTGATTTCTGAGAGTAAACTTTTAAATTTTCGTTGCATAAAAATGCTTACTAGCTGTGTTACATCTAGTTCTATATGTTAGGAAGCTCTCATCATGTTAATGTTTGGTGATGCGTGGCTTGTCTGTCCAGTCGAGGGGATACACAGGAATATGCTGACTTGAATAAGCTAGCGAGACGTTTCTTAAAAGGAAGTCTGAGCAACCTGGATGAGGGGAACAGTAATGCACCATCACGGGCTTATGTTCAAGAGGTCGTGGAAGAGCTCCGTAAGGGAGAAGTAGGAGAATGCCCGATATGCCTTGAAGCCTTTGAAGATGCAGTTCTAACAGCTTGTGCTCACCGCTTATGCCGGGAGTGTCTTTTGGCAAGTTGGCATAATTCAAATTCTGGTTTATGTCCTGTTTGTAGGTATTTTGGGAAAGCTCGCACAATTTATAGAAGTCTAAACATCATTTTGTCATTTCTTCTTAGAGTCTTGCCCTATTTTTAAATCTGCGTTTTGAGGTAAGTCAGTAAGTATTGTGATCTTTGTTGTACTTTTGCAGGAAAACTATCACTAGACAAGATTTGATCACGGCACCAACTGAAAGTCGTTTTCAGGTTGACATTGAGAAAAACTGGGTTGAATCATCCAAAGTTTCTGCTCTCTTGCATGAACTTGAGAACCTTCGGTCTTCAGGTTCAAAGAGCATTGTTTTCAGCCAATGGACGGCCTTTTTGGACCTTTTGCAGATTCCTCTTTCACGGTAGGATTTGTGCCAGCAATTTTTTGAGTACCTTAGTATCTTGTTAAGAGAGATGTATAGTTGGTTTGGATCCAAAATTTTCAAGTCATCCAAACTTTTTTTTTTGCTCACTTTATGATGTAGCAAATATGGACCATTTCTGAATGTGCACTTCTACTCCTGCCTAGGTCCTGCAGCTTTCATAAGTGGCGTTTACGCGTATATGCTGAAGTGCTTTTTGCAGATGAGCATGATACCGCTTATTTTTGTTGCTCTATACTTTATGCCTGACATAATACTGTGTTGTCTATATGCAAGCAGTTTTGTAGGTTATCTCCATAGATATAAACTTAAAGAGTTGTGAATATCCTCAGACTGTAAACAATTGAGGGTGCGTTTGTTTTGTGGAAATGAATGATTTGGCAAACATTTTCTAAAAATGATTGCTTTTATTGCTTACAAAATGGAAGAAATAAACATATTTTCATTGTTTATTTAGACATAAATTCTTGTTGATAATAAAAATATTTTCATAGACTGATAATTTCAAGCGATGTTAACAATTATTTTTAGGAAAGTGTTTTCCAAATCATTCTTTTTCTGCGAAAAAAGTGAAGCTCAAGTGCTAGTATTTTTTTGCATTTACATAGTTGTCAATTTTCTTTACAGGTATCTCTTGTTTGTCATCTGATATATTCACCGATTTTTTTGCAGAAATAAGATTCCGTTTGTTCGTCTGGATGGGTCTCTCAGTCAGCAACAGCGTGAAAATGTGATTAAACGGTTTTCAGAGGACAATGATATTCTGGTTAGCATAGATAGTTTTCACTTTGGTTTTTTCTTTTTACTCTCTTTTCATTCACTTTTGTTTTGCTGGAGTTGGGGGGATGATTTGTTTTGGCTGAAAGATTTTATGGATGATCATTTTGCTTAGGTCTTACTGATGTCACTGAAGGCTGGTGGGGTGGGAGTAAATTTGATAGCTGCTTCCAATGCTTTCGTCCTGGTAAGCTGGTACTATTTGGATTATCTGGATCAAATGCGTTGCCTCTTGTTATCTTACTGGAGGACAAGCCGTATTTCATGCTATGTTCAATGAAGTGTAACTTTATGATCTGATTTCAGCATATATTGCTGATTTAAAGATTACAGAAAGATGTTTTCCGCAAATGTATAGGATTAAAATTGCCTTGTTTGGCTAAGATTAGTAAAGTAAGATACATTTTAATAACAGGAATAAGGTAATAGAAATTGTGGCTCTATTCAAGATTATAACACCACAGGGATAGTGCTCATGTAGAAGAACCCGAGCTTTTCAGTTAACTTTTGTGTTTCATCTAACCAACATCCACTCTCAATGCCTTGGGGGCTTCCTTGGGTGAAGTTCAGTTATGCCTTGCATTGCTTGCAGAAATCTCCAAATTTAATATTTTTCAGAGGCTTGAAAAGTTTTAGGCAAATGTTTAAATGTGGTCTTAAAGAGGAGAATTTGTTAATATTGTATTCGTGTTGTTCTAAAATATTCTGCAGGATCCATGGTGGAATCCAGCAGTGGAGGAACAAGCTGTTATGCGAATTCATCGCATTGGGCAAACAAAAAGTGTGATGATCAAACGATTCATTGTGAAGGTTTTCCCTATTTCCTTAGACTGAGTAGTTTTATGGATGGGATTTGCCCTTTTTGGCTGTAATGGCTCCAGCAGCAAAACTCTTTCAAGTTTTGGGGGTTGTAATTAGGCGTTGTCGGTGTGACTTATCATGCGTGGCCAAGAAAAAAGATGACCATTGTGTGACCGATATTCTTTCATGTGGCCAGCAACTCGGTTCATTTCTTTTATTGGTTGAAGAATTTTTTGGAAATCACATGGTTCACATCCATGAGTGCGGCATTTGGTCGTGCGCTGTTACCACTTAGGCACCCTTTTATTTTGGCTTTTTGGAAGATGATTTTGCCTTGCCACCAGGTGCATTATTTTCTTACTTGTATGAGGTGGCTATTTCTCTGATAAAAGTCCTTACCACATCTGTGATTGTTATCCAGAACCGTGTTTTCTTCTCTTTGAATGTTACGTTTTTTTAGGGCCTTACAATTGTTGACATCTGCAAATGGCAGGGAACAGTTGAGGAGAGGATGGAAGCGGTGCAAGCACGTAAACAGCGAATTATATCCGGTGCTTTGACAGATCAAGAAGTTCGCACGGCACGTATAGAGGAGCTGAAGATGCTTTTCACGTAGTCCTCACTGACGTTTGCACTGCACGTATAGAGGAGCTGAAGATGCTTTTCACATAGTCCTCACAGAATTTCTGTTCTGTGATTTTTTTTTTTATGGCTTTGGACTAGATAGCCATGGAGATCCAGGTTTCTCAGAAACCAGTATAGCAAAAGAAGTCCTTGCTTCGCTTTGCTGTGAAAAAAATTGGGCTATCTAGGATCACTAATTCTAGATTTATCAGGCTCAGGGTGGAGGGAAGTCTGATAAGGTCATTCGGGGCCACGGATGTTTGATAAGCTAATGGAGAGGAGATCAGAGCAAGCTTTGGTACAATGCGTTTTCATGGACATTTGGGGGGTTCCTGTTCACGTTGCTGGTAGGACACAACTCGAGAACAGTTGTATGGAGTGAGAAGAGGGAAGACGTTGAAATCGAGGGCTGGGTTGAGTATGTATGCTCCGATACAGCGTCGTTTCGTCAGAATCAACATATTGCAATTCTTCGTCGGAAATGATTGCATTATTTTCTCGAAAGTCCAATGTAAAACATAGTCTTGGTGCCCAGGCTTTGTACATGCTTAAGTAAATGATATGAGAAGCTTATTTCAGTAAGACGATTTGTATGATGTTATGACGATTTTATGGCTGGACCTTCTGTTTTGTTTTCTTTTTCTTTTGTAAGCTTTTTA
Source organism: Rhodomyrtus psidioides (assembly GCA_021437785.1). NCBI lineage: Eukaryota > Viridiplantae > Streptophyta > Magnoliopsida > Myrtales > Myrtaceae > Rhodomyrtus > Rhodomyrtus psidioides. The sequence goes on along the minus strand of JAILYB010000024.1, from coordinate 2,746,274 downwards.
CCCCTTTTGCTAGACCATCAATTCAGCCAAAGAAGAGAGGCCATTGAAAGGGGACACTTTTTTGCTCTTTGGCGTCAGTGTGCTTGTGAATTCTAATGCTTCATCGAAGCTGATATCCAGAGGTCTACGTGGGAAAGTCGAACCTTTTGAGGGCAATTTCTTTCAATTTATATCAACCCCTGAAAACAAAATTTCAAAGGAATTACGAAAATCTTACAATAACTATAGACTGAATGTGTATATGTAAAAAGTTCAATTTTGCAAGCTTAAGGTTGAATCGAATCGCTAACTTAATACAAACTTGACTCTAACCAGCTCGAGCTCAATTGAGTAATAAATTTCTTACTGTAGCTTGACTCAAATGGAAGAGAGATGCTTGAGTTCCATTTAACTCCGGTTGATTACAGGGGATAAACAAAATCTCCGTCACCCACCCTCCCGTTCCGCAATCGGCACGTGCGAAACTTCAGCGAAGCGACCGGTTTCTATCAAGCGTTTGCGATCATGGCGTCGGCGAACGAAGAAGCCTCCTCCGTCCCTCGGCGGCGCTTGTCGTGCACCACCTGCTTCAACGCTCTTTGGTTCTGCTACTGTACTCTCTCTCTCTCTCTCTCTGATTGTGTTGTGAGGGGGGATGGAAAAAGCGAGCTTTGGACGAAGGATATACTTCGTCTTTGACCTTGCGTTCCTTGAATTTGGCCTGTGATTCCGCTATTCCTTTCGTCTTCTTTCCTTGCGATTTCACAATCCTCTGTAATTCTCTTGCGGCAGCTCCAGTTCATCAGATGCAGCAATACTACCGGCTGGGGGTCCTCGACAACTGCTCCGGAAAGTGGAGTGCCCTCGTCGATTGCTTAGCTCTCAAGACCAAACCAGCTTCCGAGGTTCAGGTCAGTGATTACTTCCTCATCTCCTATCTTATGCTGGGTCAAAAGCTTAGGTGAATTCGATTCATTCGCCGGATAGTGCAAGCTTTACATGAAACTACAGGCGAAGTGCTTGCGCGTCCTTCGCCAAACGTGAGGGTTCGTTTCCTTTGGTGGTTCCGGCTTCTTTGGTGATGTCCCGAAAGTAGTATTAATGGTAAAATGGGCTTGGAAGTGAGTAAGGGATGGAGCATTCAGTTTTCCAATTTATGCTGTCGACGAAGCGAATGAAATACGATGAGTTACGCCCTCGAATTACTTCAGAAAGCAACGGCGTGATTTTGCTCTTGGAACTGGCGGATACAAATGTAGTCTGGAAAAGATTTAGACGAAACTCACCCTGGTCTAGAAATGGATCTAATTGTCTCAAAGAATCAAAGAAAATCTTGCATAATGTTCTCAGGAAATCAACAAAGCAAAGATGATTGGATTCAAGTTAAGATGGTGGGAGGGAAAAAGAGTGAGCATTCATGCGGAAGGATGACAGTTCACGGATCGCTCAGTCTCATTTAGGGTGGACAGCATATTCTTAGATGATTATTCTATCATTATTGCTTTGGGATTTGCGTTTCGGTTCCTCCTTGACATGTGATGGTGAACACTAATATTCTTCTGCAATTTCTTCTTTCATTGCCATGATCAGTAATGTTCTTTGATCGTCGTCCTTTAAAGAAATTAAGCAGTACATCGAATGGATCATCCTTCTATTCTTTCTTATATTTAAATCCTCCACTGATGTTCCTGCATAAGGATGTTGAAGGAATCCTCCATCTTTCCTCTCTGTTTTTTCTTTCTTCCCCGAAAGACCTGGAAGGTGGTTGGTTTTGTGAAAATGGTAAACATCTGTGGATATATAGCTTTAGGTTTGATGAGAAGTACTTGTATAGTCCCCCTGCTTTAATGACTTATAAAGATTTTAGAGGTAGCATGATGCTAGGCTTGATTCCTTTCCATTCCATCCATCCTGTTCTGTTGTGCACCTTTTGGGGCTAGTTTCTTTCTCCCATTTAAATTGGTGAACTCTTCGTTTTCTCGGGTGTTTCGGTGGAGCTTTATCTCTGGATGATGGTAAATCTTCAATCGAAGAGCATGACCATATGATTTTTCAAGTGCCGGGCTTCTGCTCCTATACTTTTAAAAATTTGCAAGGAAGCGTATAAATTTTCTATCTTCTCTGTCATCTTTTCTACTAAAAGGATGGCCATTGGGCCTTTAGTTAGTTATGAAAATGCAGATGTCATGTGTCCCTTGGTGGACTTAGTTTTGACAGAGTGAAGAAAAGCACTGCATGCACAACTAATACCCAGAGTTCTGCTAGTGTAAAGGAGTAGAAATGCACTTCTTTTTCCATGCCTTTTTCTTTTTGGGAGGATAAAATTTTGGCGAATCCTCATTCGAAAGGAGAATGGTGAATGCTCACTTGTCATGTGGACTGTAAGAGGAGGAAAACCCAACCTTTGGACATGAAGTTCATTCTCTTCTAAGTGCGTCCTCTGCCAAGAGTTGGAATTGTCATCCCTGTGCATTAAAGTTTCTCTTGCTTAGAGCAAGACAAATTTCATTTGGCAAGTCGGAAAAACTCCACTTAGTTGATATCGTTGTTTCCCTGCTCCTGTTATGCAACTGTCACACACCTTTTCCTTGTCATGCATGGGGTATGGCGAAACTTCATTTCGAGACAATTGGTTTGTTTCTATGCTGTTGAAACTAACTAGGACTTCGCTTATTAGAATTATTTGTCTTTTTTCTGTCGAAACTAATTAGGCAGTGGAATTCTGCACAGGAAATCCTGGAAAATCGCAAGAAAGCTGAACATCATATCTGGACTTTCCGGACTCCAGAGGAAGCTTCTTCTCACTGGAAAGGGTTGTTTGGACATCTGGATAAGCCGGAGTGAAAGAAGCCTGGTTCTGTTCGATATCGCCTTTGTCTTCTCGACCCCTTCTCGTTCAAATGCTGTGGGTGCATTCGAGTTTTTTTGGAAATTGAATTGATGATTAATTTTGAGGGAGAATAAGATGCCGACATCCAAGAGCCAAAACATGGGTAGACAACCATGAATATGGCCAGGGACTCCGAAATTATCATGGCAACTTGGTCTTTCACAATATCACTGACCATCTATGGACTAGTATCTGAGGGTGATCGATCAGCATTTTTGGTGGACAAGATTGACAAGAGACAGTATCTTTCTTCCCTAAATTCGCTCCTTTCTCGTGGATCTTTTCATTGCAAATGCATGCGAAGAAGTTAATAGGATTTAATGGGATAAGACGGTATTAATCCGCTATTTGCTTATTTTCTGAAAGAATTTAAGAAGATGTATCGATCCAGTTCCATTCGATTTCGGTCATTCAGATTTTGTACTCCACCGATGAAACACAATCCCAATTGCCATTGGAATCGACTATGGGTTTGGCGGCTCGACCGGCCTAGCCAAGCCAGAAGGCAATTGGATGGATTAGAAAAATCAAGCTTACATGTTGTGTTTGTTCGTATGGATGTTTTTTGTCACATGAGTAAGGTCAGATGGGATAAAGATCGTAAATGATAATGATGGGGTTTATATTATCTTAGGCCGTGTTTGGTCATTCGGATTTTTAGTTGGGATAGGATTGCATAGGATAGAATAAGAAATCTAAGGATTTCATCATATCTTGTGTACTATTTGGTGAATTGTGGATATAAAGTCAGATCATTATAGGTAGCTAAGATCATTTTTTGTTTTGCTGAAACATCACAATGTTTTAGAAATTATTCAGTGATAAGTTTTAACGAGTGAGTTATTGTTGAGCAGATTGTGCCATCTCAAATTGGGGACGACATCGATTGAGTAGACCTAGTAGAACCATGGATCTTGATTCGAAGTCAAATCTTTTGAGAATTATTCGCTAGCCTTGTTTGTTGTCTTGTTGAGTGAAAAACAAGTATTGAACAATGAAATTATTCAACCTTTTTTCACGAGTAGAAGATGCATTCATGCAAATCATCCAAGACAGCTACCTTGAAAATCATGATCAATAAAAAAGAGATGTAACTCTAGTTTCTTCGGAAATGGCAAGATCTTGCACCACCCATATCCATAGGGCCGTTATGCTCATCACTAAACTTATTGAAGAGATAAAATATGATCAAGGTATATCTTTTTTATGAGAGGTTGAATCGTTTATCAAAGGAAGAATTAGGCCAAAAATTAGGATACATTATGAGAAAATAAAACTTCGGGAAAATTACAAAATAAGTCCTAAACTTATTGCAATTTTGCCAATTTAGTCCTAAATTTTTTTCTTTTGCCACTTCAATCCTAAATCTTTTGCAATTACTAAAGGTTAGCATGGTTCCAAGGTAGAACCTGAAACTTGGAGAACCGTATCGGTGGGAACCGATCGATTCCAGGTTCCAAGGTATAGATGGTACATTCCAAATTCCTAAAATTAGTAAACCTATTTTGACGAATAGGTTCTAGATTCTAAATAGGAGGAACTTGATATCGGAACAAGTTTTTTTATTTTTTTCGTAGTATATGTATTCACGTCATCCTGTGGTATTTCATAAGGTCCGTGATGAGTGTATAATCTGGAACTACTTTATTATTGAGACTTTTACTTTATTATTGTTTCATACTTTTCGTGTGTCTAAATATGAGTCGTGGTTAGTAAATTTTAGCACTAGATGAGAGTCATTAAATATAATTAGTTATTGTAATTATTTAATTAAGAATACATGTGGAACTTGGGTAAAACCTAGAACCGACCCTGGAATCTAGAACCTACCACGTCCTAGGTTCCAAGATATGCAGAATAGGTTCCAAAAAATGAGGAATCTATATAGACGGGTAGGTTCTAAGTTTCAGGTGGAACCTGTACGAAACTTGAAACTGCTCACCCCAAACAATTATGTCATTTCGGTTTATCTGGCGAATTTTGGCTGGCCGACGTTGGAGTGGATGCCGGCCGGCCGGCGATCAAATATTTTAATATTTTTTAAATTTTTTTATGTTATTTATTTATTTATTTATTTTCCCTCCCTGTCTCCTCCCTACCACTAGTTAATTGCAACCGGCCAGAGGCACGGTCAGAGAGGTCGAGGCCGAGCCTCGCCCGGCCATGGCGGGGCTAAACCTCAGCTTTGCTGCTGAAGATTCGCGTCGGAGGGAAATGATCTTATATCACGCCAAATTGTTGATTAAATAACGAGGTCGTGGACATACTAGGCTTTGCAGCCGAAGGTCCCAGCTTGGCATCACCGGAGAGGCGACCACACGTGATGATTGCCGCTATCAAAGAGGTGGCCCAACGCGGCGAAAAAACAGGCCGGTGCAACAGAGAGGCGGTGGTTCTGAAAAAAAATCTGTTCTCATCGTGTCTGCTCTTTAAATCCTATCTTGATCTATCCCACCCCATAACTTATGAAATTTTTATCTGGGTTATATCTCCCTTTTCTCCTTTCCCAAACACAGGATAGAATTAAACATTTACTATCCCGATTCTTATCATGACGACCAAACGCAGTAGATGCCCAAATAAGTATGTAAATGCGTCCGAATCAGATGTCAATCTTTTACTCCTCCGTCTGTTTTAAGTCTAAATTTCATCCGCTCCCTTCGAAGACTAGCAAAGAAAATTGGCTATCTGTTTCTTTATTGCTTTCTCAAGCCCCGTTCGCTCAATGCTAACTAGGGTAACGTTTTTAAATGTTTCTTAGCATGGTGGCCACCACCAAGTCCACCGGCCGTGACATGGATGCCATGACAACACGAGCGCCAGGCCCAGCCTCAGCCTCAGGCAACCTCTAGCGTTAGCCGCCATCCCTAGTTTCGACGAATACGAGCCACCTTGCAAGGACTGATCATCGCCGCAAAGGCTAATTTAACATATAGAGTGACCAAGACGTATTATTTATATTCGTTTACAAATTTCATATTACCGAATCCGTCCCTAATTCATTAATACGCGACCCCATATCTCATGTTCTTGGCAAGAGACGCAACGGGAATTTATGATTTTCTTAGCTTGAGCTGATCATCGCCGCAAAATGAATTTCATATGTAGAATGATACAGGACTAGATACAAATGATCTACATTCATCAGCAAATTCCTTGTTATCGAATCTATCCCTAATTCATCTAATAAGCGATAACATATCTTCTGTTTCTGGCAAGAGATGCAACCGGCACTTACAATTCTCCCAACATTCACCTTTTGAATATGGTAACAAAATCTCTTACATTAATGCGAAATCCATCTTTAATTGCAGCAATTATTAGATTTTTCGAGGGGCATTTTAGGAATAAAAAAATATCTGGCGCTCTGCTTAATAAGCCAGCCATCCAGGGTTTTATCTATAATCTCCATTACAGTACACTGGTAAACGGGGTTAAGGAAAACTAATCCGTCGTTGTCGGAGGAAGCAGGTGAAATTTTCTTTTCTTTTTCCTTTTTCTTTTCCGCCTTTTTTTCTTCCATTCCTCGCGCGTTTTGCAAAAGCTCACTGTACACTCAACACCTTCACTTCGCCATCCTCTCGGCTCGAGAGGCGAGGGCGAGTCGCCGTCGTCTTCCTCTCGACGAGCCACCCACACACACTGTCACGGACTCGAAATGCTCGCGCGCGAGCGCTTTCCTTCTCTGAGCTTCGTTGACAACACTAGAGAAATGTCTCGCGCTGCTTCTGCTTGTAGAGCTCGCCGCGGTGCCAAGGATTCGCGTCCATGGAAGACGGAGGCGTCGCCGAGACCGGGAGGGTGGGTTCGCAGGTAGTGCAACAGGTGAGTACGGGACTCGGCACGGAGGGAAATGGCGATGCCGATGGAGGGAAATCGCGATTCGAAGCGGGTGTGGGGGAATCGGGTGCCAATGTCGCCACGGTCAAGAAGAAGAGAGGGAGGGCGAAGAAGTACGAAGTCGAGGGAGGAGTTATGGGATCGTCGTCATCCTATCGGAGATTCGCGCCAGAGGCCTCAGTGAAGCGCCGCAGAGGGAGGCCCCGAGGTTCCTCCAGTGGATCTCCGCATTTCGCTTCCGTTGGTGAGTGATCGCCAGCACTAGATTTAAAACATCTTCCTTTCATGCAATATATATATCTGATCATTGTAACAATTTGAGCATGCTTCTCTTTCTCCTGATGTTTAAACCTATTCTGTGAAGGTGGACGTCCAACGGGGGCACTTGAAGGAAGCTTTAGCCCTGAGACGGTGACCCTTCATAGAGGGGAGGTGAGATATGGATTTTTCCTAGAGTGTTTTTTTTTCTGCCCTGGTACACATTGTAATGTGATGAATTCCATTCTAAAGGATCCATGTTGTCTTTAGGATATTCTTGCCAAGTTATCATCTTTGATTGAACCGGACTCTCACTCGCTCCCGATACTTTCGGCAACTGGTGCTCTCTCCTGTGCCGTCCTACGCCAACCTGGGCCTTCTGGTGGTATTATGAGTTATGAGGTATTGTGTCACCGCGATTAACACTACTTTCTCAGTTTCTCATGCTGGATCATGTACCTATATCACGAAGATCTACATTCTGTGTCTTTGTTAGTGGTTAAGTGGGCATCCGCAACATGATATGGATTTGCCATTCGAGTCCTGTGTATTTCTATAGTACTGAGGAAGCCAGAGCTTTCATCTGCTCTTCCCTTTATTAATAATAACCGGCGCTATTCATCCTATATGGGCATGCATAGTACGAACGGGTTGCATGAACTTTGTCACTAGGGCTATTTGCATTCGCGGGGAAACGGCCAATCCTGTTGAAGTTTTCCTTCTATGAAACAACAGTTCATTTACTATTAAACAAATTATGCGACCCTTTATAGCAGTTAATCGCAGCATTACCTTTCAACTGGTTGCTACCTGTGGACTTTCTTTGAACAAGAACCTATAATTTTAACCGCTTTTTTAGTTTTCTAGAGTGGAATGGCAAGTTTTGAACGTGTTCTTATCAATGAAAGGTGCAGATAAGGTAAAAACTCAGAATACACGTTTCTACTGGCATCTTTGTATCGGTTTTTGTTCTCTACAGAAGGTTTCTTCTTTTCATGCTTAATGCTAGAACCATGACCAACCAAATCCTACTATATTAAGGATCGTACGTGTTGGCTTCTTTGAATTATATTCAGTTCAGGTCCTTAAATAATAGAAAGAGCAACTGACTGCAAGGTTTAGTTTGGCTTATTTATTTTCTCCTTGTTGTGCAGGGATATTTTGATATTTTGGCCCTGAGTGGCTCATTTACAATTCGGGAAGGTAGAATTTGTATGCACCCTGAACTTAGCTTGGTGAATGTCATGCTTGCTATGCCTGATGGGCGGGTTTTTGGCGGTGGAGTTGCTGGTCCATTGATAGCTGCTGGCCCTAGTCAAGTAATGTTTTTATATTTGTCATGTAAAGCGAAATTGCCAAACTATCCTCTTTCTCCTTTATATGTTGTTTACACCCTATGACCCCTGGTCCTAAATGGTATCTTTCTCTAAGTTGCTCATTATAGCAAAAATTATACCGCCAGTCTAGAGTGGACGTTGACTCTCTATTGTTCTATATCGACCAATATGAGTTGATTTATTTTTAGGGTTTTGTTTGATGAAAAACTGTTTCCGGAAAATAATTTCCCGACTTTCCAGTATTTGGATGACCGAAAATTAATCGGTCTACAGAAAACAATCAGTATGGACTGAAAACAATAAGCTTAGATTGGGAGAAAACAACCTTCTGTTTTGCCAAGAAGGAAATCACTTTCCCTAAACCACACCAAACAAATGAAAACGAAGCCTTAGTATGTCTGTTGACACGATCATAATTTTCGAGTACAATGGGCTTCATTTGGTGCTTACATATTGTTCCAATTTTTTTTCGACAAGAAAATTAAATTTTCCGTTTCATCTATATTCCATATGAGTCTGACACACTGGTTTGTTTATTTCACTAGCTTGTAGTGGCCAACTTTAAGCATAATCCAATTCATGAAGCGGGACAGCCTGAGCAAATTGCAAGAATGCCAGAAGGTGGTGACAATTCTGGCACTCCTAATTCTGTGCTATTGGAGCCAACTGACAAGGAAGCAAAGACTACCATCACTTCTGGAAATAATGACATGAACCCTGCTTCTCTGCGCATTGATGAGCATAATCCCTTGGAAACGGTGGAGCCAATGTTGGACCAGAACATGTCTACAGATACCAAAGCTAATGTCCCTGAACTTTGAAAATGTTTTTCTCAAAGTGTGGGTGTGCATGTAATGTGCTGAAGATAGCAAGTGCAAGGTAAATAGATGGTTACTGTTGTGGTTATGTGCTAGGTCTTGTAGGAGCCTAGTGGGACTATAAGGAAGTTTGGTACATATAAGGATGTCATTTAAAGTTTCTCCCGTTCCTTTGATGTATGAGATACTTTCATCATTGTCTTTAAAACTTTGTCGTTCTTGTTATCTATTGGATATTCTCCTTTTTGTCTTTAAAACTTTGCCGTTCTGATTCATATTAACCTTCTATTGGACAATGAGTTGCAAAACAATAGCACGTATTCTGCTTTTCACCTGTTACCTGATATTGTCTTGCCTATGTTCATATGGTAGTTTCTTTTATCTGCTTATGTTTCAATGTGATGAATTTGCCTGGGCAAAATTATTGATCTAGGAACTTTCTGCAATCACCCGGTTAATTTGTGATGCTGTCGTTATGCTAGACTTGAAGGCCAATGAAAGCCAGTGTCTTGATTCTTGACAGTAAACTTCGGATGGCAATTCCTTTTTATTTGCAATGGAGACATGGCCTCCTGTGATTCTCCGGACGAGAATGGTTTAAATGTCCACTAATGTCATGGCATTTTGCTTAAAAAAGTGAAAACATTGGTGGGGTATGTGAATTGAAGTTTTGCGTCCTTTGACTTTAAATTGAATCTGTTGATGTCTATGTTTCTCTTTATAGAAGGAATTCGCCCTTTGCATTGTTAGTTATACTTTTACCGGGGGAAAGTTGTTAGCCTAGAATGGAGTGAGCTTATGGCTTTACCAGGCTTCATACTTCAAATGTACTTTTTCATGTTTTGGTTCGGTTCCAGGACTAATAGTTTTCAGCAGATAGATGTTCTTGGTTTTGACCCTTATATGCCAATTATCTATGTACATTGTATGCTTATCATGGCAATGGTATGGTACTTTTGTTATGTGGTCCTGCTCGTCTTTCTTTATATTCATACTCATTCACATGACCTACAACAGTTCATGTGATACTGAAACAAGTTGATCTGGAAAGATGGATGTGAGCTCTTTATCCATGGGAGTGAGACTTAATTAGGTGATGCATGCCATTGTCTTGATTGCATTGTACTTCTGTGCCTAGCTATTTAGTGTAGCCCCAAACTGTTGGTAATAATTCCAGGTTGAAATCAGAGTCGTCATACTCTTTGCCGCGTGGCTTGTGGTGTTCATCCTTTTTTTTTTGGTAATGGATCGACTATGGTGTTCACCCTGGCGGGAATGTCTGCAACTTAAATTATTTCAGACAATTATACCATCAGGAAGCAGAGCATGTGCCCAAGCAACTTTAGACGCGCCGTTTGGGACTTGTCAGAATTGCTTCGTTTGGAATAAATTTGAGGTTCACCTAGTAGTTGTTATATGCATCCACCATGTCAAACAGAACCTGCACATACGAGAAAATATCGGCTGGGCCGCAAAAAGAGGCCTTTATGCTCGTTATGACAGGTGGTGAAGACAGATGTAGAGAGTTTTTCTATGTACGGGCGACTTCCCCGGTACCGGAGCCCCCCCCTTTACCGGAGCCTCTTGATTCGATACGAGGAGGTATGAACAGGCCTTTTAGTTTTAAACACATCTATAGAATCGTATCAAAAGCTTCTCTCCTCTTCTGGTATGCTAATTTCAAGTCACTGTTTGAACCTATGCAAACCACTTTCATGTTGTTCTAAACCAATCTCCAGATGTTCTATGTTGCTCTCTTTCTTAATGTCAGCAACAATCCTCTTCGTATTCAACCCAATCCGCATTATTTAGCACCAAATCTGACTTAATTATCATAAACATCTATCAGTGGAGCATATTGTTTGCATCTGCCTTACGTACCTAAGAAGGATGAACCGCGTTAACGCCATATTTGCTGAAACAAGTCAAGCTCTTGCGACCATATAGCTAGAAAAATGCATACTTTATAGGGAAAAATAAACTAAACTACCTTTAAAAGACTCAAAGAAGGATCTATACGTCGAGCGTGATCCCTGCCCTCAAGTGACCCTAGCTCCACCGTGCCTTGAGGCCGGCAACCTCGGATATGAGATCACGAGCCTCATTCAAGGTCTCTAGAGCGTGGGATTGCGTCGATCCAATAGTTTATACGATTCTAGATAGAGAGGTAGCACGAGGCAGAGGGGGATAACGACTAAGCAGCGGTTTGACGAAGTTCACGGGTTGATTCAATTGGAGGAGATAATAAGAATGCCATGGGTTGACATTGTTGCCCTATGTGTGGTGGGCACTGTTGCTCGATGTGCTCTTGCTCTTTTTCTCTTCCATTGATCAATCTCTCCGAGATTTCACTCGGCAGAAATAAAACACCGCCTTCTCCTTCCTCTCTTACTCCCTTTTCTTTTCTTTTCAAATTTTTATAAGGGATTTTTTTTTTATTTGGATTATATACGGAGAAATCTAAATTTCAAGTCACTCCAAATACCGGATAAGATATATATTGTCCTATCAAGAGTCACATTTTATCCGCAAGATTTGACGTTTGTCCTACTTAGCTCTCGCTGATCATGGCTGCAAATTCTTATATAGATTTATCACATGTATATAGGGTTAGACACGTATGATCTATATTCATCTACAAATTCTTTATTGCCGAATCTGTCCCCAATTCATCTAATAAGCGATCACATATCTCCTGTTTTTCGCAATAGACACAATGGGAACTTATGATTTTCCTAGCTTGGGTTGATCATTGCTACAAAGGCGAATTTTATAAATAGATTGATCATGTATCTATAGAATTAGGTACGTATAATCTATATTCGTTTACAAATTCCTCATTATTGAACCTGTCCCTAATTCATCTAATAAGCGACCACATATTTAATGTTCTTGACAAGACAGGCTACGAGAACTTTATGATTTTCCCAGCATTCACTTATTGAATATGGTAACAAATCTATCCCAATTATGAGAATTCCATCTCTAACCGTAGCAATTATTAGATGTTTCAAGGGACATTTTAGGAATTCAAAAATATCTGGCGTTCTACTTATTAAACCCACCATCCAGGGTTTTATCTCTAATCTCCATTACTGTACACTGGTAAACAGGATTAGGACAAACTAATCCGTCGTTGTCAGCGGAAGCAGGTGGAATTTTCTTTTCTTTTTCCTTTTTCTTTTCCATCTCTTTCTTCGATTCCTCGCGCGCTTTGCGAGCTCACTGTTCACTTAACGCCTTCACTTCACCATCCTCTCGAATCGAGAGGCGAGGGCGCGTCGCCGTCGCCGTCGCCGTCGTCTTCCTCTCGACGAGCCACCCACCCACATCCACACACGGTCACGGACTCGAAATACACGCGGGCGAGTGCTTTCCTTCTCCGAGCTTTGTTGACACCGCTAGAGAAATGGCTCGCGCTGCTTCTGCTTGCAGAGCTCGCCACGGTGCGAAGGATTTGCGTCCATGGAAGACGGAGGCGTTGCCAAGACCCGGAGGCTGGGTTCGCAGGTCGCGCAAAAGGTGAGTGCAGGACTCGGCACGGAAGGAAATGGCGATGCCGATGGAGGGAAATCGCGATTCGAAGCGGGTGTTGAATCGGGTGCCTATGTCTCCGCGGTCATGAAGAACAGTGGGAGGCCGAAGAAGTTGGCAGTGAGGCGCGGCAGAGGGAGCTCCCGAGGTTCCTCTAGTGGATCTCCGCATTTCGCTTCCACTGGTGAGTGATCGCCAACCCTATATTTACTACGTCTTCCTTTCATGCAATTTATATACATAAATCTGTTCATTGTAACAATTTGAACATGCTTCTCTTTGTCCTGGTGTTTAAACCTATTCTGTGAAGGTGGACGTCCAACGGGGGGACTTGAAGGAAGCTTTAGCCCTGAGACGGTGACCCTTCATAGAGGGGAGGTGAGATATAGATGTTTCCTAGTATTTTTTTTTCTTTTTTCTTTTTCTGGTACTCATTGTAATGTGATGAATTCCATTCTGAAAGATTCATGTTCTCTTTAGGAAATTCTTGCCAAGTTATCATCTTTGATTGGACCAGACTCTCATTCGCTCTCCATACTTTCGGCAATTGGTGCTGTCTCCAGTGTTGTCCTACGCCAATCTGGGCCTTCCGGTGGTATTTTGAGTTGTAAGGTACTGTGTCACTGCGGTTAACACTACTTCCTCAGTTTCTCATGCTGGATCATGTACCTATAATCACAAAAATCTACATTCTGTGTCTTTGTTAGTGGTTAAAAGTGGGCATCCGCCACATGGTATGGATTTGTCATTTGAGTCCTGTGTATTTCTATAGTACTGAGGAAGGCAGTGCTTTCATCTGCTCTTCCCTCTATCAATCACAAAATAACGGCCGCTATTCATCCTAAATGGGCATGCATAGTGTAAAAGGGCTGCATGAACTTCCTGCTGAAGGCTATTTGCATGCATTCTTCGGGAAATGGCCAATCCTTTTGCAGTTTTCCTTCTATGAAACAACAGTTTATTTACTCTTAAAACAACTTCTGCCCCTCTTTATAGAAGTTAATCATTATAGAAGTTAATCATAGCATTACCTTTCAACTGATTGCTCGCTGTGGACTTTATTTGAACAAAAATCTACAATTCCAACCGTTTTTCGGTTTTCTAGAGTGGAATGGCAAGTTCTGAACGTGTTCTTATCAAAGAAAGGTGCAGATGAGGGAAAAACTCAGAATACATGTTACCAAGCATCTTTGTATCGGTTTTGGTTCTCTATAGAAGTTCTTTTCTTTTCATGCTTAATGCTGAACAATGACCAACCAAATCCTACTATGGCATGGATCGTACATATTGGCTTCTTTGAATTATGTTCGGTTCAGGTCCTTAAATAATAGAAAGAGCAACTGACTGCATGGTTTAGTTTGGCTTATTTATGTTCTCCTTGTTGTGCAGGGGTATTTTCAAATTTTGGCCCTGAATGGCTCTTTTACAATTCGAGAAGGTAGAATTTGCACGCACCCTGAACTTAGCTTGGTGAATGTCATGCTTGCTCTACCTGATGGGAGGGTTTTTGGCGGTGGAGTTGCTGGTCCATTGATAGCTGCTGGCCCGACTCAAGTAATGTTTTAATATTTGCCGTGTAAAGTGAAATTCCTCTTTCTCCTTTATACGTCGGTTACACCCTATGACCCCTGGTCCTAAATGGTATCTTTCTCTAAGTTGCTCATTATAGCAAAAGCTATATCGCCACAGTAGAGTGGATGCTGACTCTCTATCGTTCTATATTGACCAATATGAGTTGATTTATTTTTTTGTTTTTTTATTTATTTATGAAAAGCTGTTTCTAGGAAATTTTGCCGACTTTCCAGTGTTTGGATGACGGAAAACTAATCGATTTATGGGAAACGATTACCATGGATTGAAAACAATAAGCTTAGATTTGGGGGGGGGGGGGGGGGGGGGGGGGCAATTTTGTTTTGCCAAAAAGACGATCATTTTCCCCAAGCCACCAAATAAATGAAAACTAGCCATTTTCCTTGAAAATGATTTCGATGGAAATATCTTTCTATATCATGTGACGCGATCATAATGTGCGAGTATAATGGGCTTCAGTCAGCGATTACATATTCTTCAAATGTTTTTTTGATAAGAAAATTGAATTTTCCGTGTCATCAATATTCCATATGAGTCTGACACACTGGTTTGTTTATTTAACTAGCTTATAGTGGGCAACTTTAAGCATGATCCAATTCATGAAGTGAGACAGCCTGAGCATATTGCAAGAATGCCAGAAGTCGGTGACAATTCTGGCACTCCTAACTCCGTGCTACTGGAGCCAACTGACAAGGAAGCAAAGACTACTATCACTACTGGAAACAAAGATGTCAACCCTGCTTCTCCGCGCATTGATTAGCATAATCCCTTGGAACCGGTGGAGCTAGGATTAGGCCGGAACATGTATGCAGACACCAAAGCTAATGTCCCTGAACTGTGAAGATGTTTTGCTCTCAGTGTGTGTGTGCATGTAATGTGCTGAAGATAGCAAGTACAAGGTAAATAGATTGTTACTGTTATGATTGTTATGTGCTAGGTCTTATAGGAACCTAGTGGGACTATAAGGAAGTTTGGTTCATCTGCCGTAATGGCAAGCTGAAACTGGCGGTGCATTCATTCCCGCATGGGGGGATCACCACAAAATGTTGTTGTCATTTAAAAGTTTCTCCCATTCTTGTTATCCATTAGATACTTTCGTTATTGCCTTTAAATCTTTGCCCGTTTGTGTTATCTATTACATACTTTCCTTACTGTCTTTAAAACTTTGCCGTTATGAATCATATCTGGACTATGAGTTACAGAACGATAGCACGTACTCTGCTTTTCACCTATTACCTGATATCATCTTGCCTATGTCCATATGGTAGTTTTTTTTTATCTGCTTATGGTCCGATCACGCACGGTGTGCTATTGTTCGTTAATTGGAAATTTGAGCATTTACTATATTCTATTGGGGTGCTTCCCGGGGGACTCAAGTAGAGTGAGCTGTTATTCTCTCAGTCTATTGTGTGGTGACTTTTGGTAAATGAACTTGGAGATTTTTGACCAAAAGAAAAAAGAAGAAGATGGAGATATCACAGGAGTGATTGAGGTCTTGCCGATGGTCGATGCCGACCTGTGGAAAATTGCTGGTCGGGTCGCGCAAAAGGCCAAGAAAATCCTTCAGTTCTCTCTCAGCACATGATCAGTGAAAATCCTGTGTGTACAGTGTGGTTTTCGTCATCGTTCTTATAATGTCCGTGCTCGTTTTGCGTTTGACCATGCTTACCAATGTCTAGAGAGATAGGATCTCAAGATTGACAGACCTTTTAACCCAAATTGAAATAAGGCTGTGACAGAGCCTCCTGCGATTCTCCGGACATACTTCAGATGTATTTTTTCATGTTTCGGTTTGGTTCCAGGGCTAATAGGTTTCAGCAGATAGATGTTCTTGGCTTTGACCCTTATATTCCAATTATCTACGTAGATTGTGTGCTTAACATGGTAATGGTATGGTACTTTTGTTCTGTGGTCCTGCTTGTGTTTCTTTATATGCATACTCATTCCCATGACCTACAACAGTTAATGTGATACTGAAACAAGTTGATCTGGAAAGATGGATGTGAGCTTTTTATCCATGGGAGTGAGACTTAATTTGGTGGTGCATGCCATTGTTTAGGTTGCATTGTACATCTTTGTCTAGCAGAGGGATTGGAACTTAATTATGTGCTATTTAGTGTAACCCCAAACTGTTGGTGAAAATTCCAGGTTGAAATCAGAGAGTCCAACCATACTTTTTGCTCCAGACCCAACAAAAAAATAATAATAATAATAAATTGTGCTGTGAATTGTTTGCCACTTCAATTATTTCAGGCAATTATACCATCATGAATGGGAGCATAAGTGTCGAAGCAACTTTAGATGTGCCTTTTGGACTAACCCTTGTTAGAATTGCTTCGTTTGGAATAATGTTGACGTTCACCTGGTAGTTGTTATGCGCATCCACTATCAAATATTTGTTGGGAGTGAGATTTACATGTGAAAAAAGTGCCTGCACATACGAGAAAACACCAACAATTGTGCAGCGAAAGAGAGTTTCTATGCTTGTCACGACAGGTGGTGAAGATAGAGAATTTATCTATAACAAGTGATCTCTCCGCTACCAGTTCTTTCCCGATTCAGTACAAGGAAGAATGAACAGTCTTTTTTAGTTTGAAAGAGAAGTAGTTTGAAACACTAGTCTCGAATCATATCAAAAGCTTCTCTTAATTTCAACTCGCCCTCAAACCTACGCAAGTCAATTTTTTTTTTTGGGGGGGGGGATTAATGTCAACAATAGTCCTCTTCATATTCAACTCAAATCCTTTTTATTTAGCACCAAATCTGAGTTAACTATCACAAATTTCTTGTGGTAAATAAGTGGAGATTTCCTTGCACGATGCGGCTTCTATGTGAAGATTATAGAATTTGCGTATAAGTCTTTTATACTTTGCAAATCGATATTAGATGATTCATAAAAAAAAAAAAAATATATGTGCATGTCGATGGAAGAAAGAGTCATTTTTGCAACTGTGACGGGCTAAACAAGCCTTTACACAACGAGATACGAACATCTGTTGGAGCATGTTGTCTGCATAATGTTTGATAAGGAGTGAATTTTTCTAAGCATCTGCTTTACGTCCGTACGAAGGATGAACCCAATTAAGGCCATATTTGCCGAAACAAGTCAAGCTCTTACATCTTTTTATAGGTTCAATAAAAATCAAGATATGGAAAACTTAAATAGAATTTTTTTTTTATTTCTAATTATTCTGAATCTTTCTTCTTTACCCAATACTTCGAAGATTCAAAATCAAGAAATTAGAATTGGTCAAAGGATATGAACATGATCAAGTTACTTATATTTAAAATGAAATAACACGCTAATTCGTTTTATTAAAACTGAATATTATATAAGTCGTGATATTTTATTTTGCAACATAATTTAATTAATAAAAAAAGACCTAAAGTTATGGATTTCTCAATAGGTAGTGTTGCTCCAATACCTAACCAAAGGGCCACTATGATACTATTCAAAAAGGCAGTTGTTGCTACGGGATGACGAAATGGATTTTTGAAATTTATTAACATTCTGTCATAAAGGTACCGTTAATAATCCTGTAAGTAGTGAAACCATTAAAAGAATATCCAATACCTTTTTAGGTACCGTACGATGGATTTGAAACACGGGAAAGAAATACCGGCTCTTATATATTTTTATTTTTAACTAATTCTTTCTTATTTAACTTTTCTAGAGCGTCGGATGACGTCGATCCAACATTTTAGACATTCTAGAGAGAGAGAGAGAGAGATGGGCATAATGACCAAGCAGTGCTCTAGGGTCGAACGACGATGGAGCTTGCGGGCTGGTTCAATCGGAGGAGATGATAAGAACGGTAAGGATTGGCAATGTTGCGGGATGTGCTCTCACTCTTTTCCTCCTCCATTGATCGATCTCTCCGAGATTTCACATAGTAGAAGCAAAACACTGCCTTCTCCTCCCTCTTTTACTACTACCCTTTTCATTTTTTTCATAATACTCATTTTATTCGGTTCATTCTATTTTCTACCTAGGGATTTGTTTATTCGAATAATATGCTAAAAAATCCGAAATTCATGTCGCCCCAAATGTCGGATACGATATTTATTATTCTATCTAAAGTTATACTTAATCCACAAGATGTAACGATTGACATATCTAACTCGCGCTGATCATTGCCGCAAAGGCAAATTTCATAAATAGATTGATCACGTGTTAGACACATATGATCTATATTCATTTACAAATTCCTCGTTACCGAATTTGTCCCCCATTCATCTAATAAGAGACCACATATCTCCTGTTCTTGGCAAGTGGTGGAATAGAAACTTTATGATTTTCCTAGCTCGGGCTAATCATTGCCACAAAGGCGAATTACATAGATAAATTGATCACGTATATACAAGATTAGGTATGCATGATCTATATTCGTCTACAAATTCCTCATTACCGAATTTGTCCCTAATTCATCTAGTAAGCGACCACATATCTCCTATTATTGGCAAGAGACATAACAAGAACTTATGATTTTCCTTGCTCGAGATAATCATCGCCACAATGGCGAATTTCATACATAGATTGATAACGTATATGTAGGGTTAGATACTCATGATCTATATTCAACTATAAATTCGTCGTTACAAAATCTGTTCCTAATTCATCAGATAAGCAACCACATATCTCTTGGTTCTTGACAAAAGACGCAACGAGAATTTATGATTGAGTCAAAATTCAATGACTAAGTTAAACACGTTTAAAAAGTTCATGGATTATATTACACATTAAACTAAAGTTCATGGACCATTTTGATTGAATTAAAAGTTCAAAGATCATATTACATATTGGGTCAAAGTTCAGGGATTATTCGTATCATTATTTGTGTTAGAATATGGTAACAAATCTCTCCCAATTATGAGAATTCCTTCTCTAGTCGCAGCAATTATTAGATGTTTCAAGGGGCATTTTAGGAATCCAAAAATATCTGGAGTGCTGCTTATTAAACCAACCATCTAGGGTTTTATCTCTAATCTCCATTACTGTACACTGGTAAACAGGTTTAGGACAAGCTAATCCGTCGTTGTCAGCGGAAGCAGGTGAAATTTTCTTTTCTTTTCATTTTCTTTTCATTTTCCTTTTTCTTTTCCTTTTTCTTTTACATCTTTTTCTAACATTCCTCGCGCGTTTTGCAAGCTCACTGTTCACTCAACGCCGTCACTTCACCATCCTCTCGACTCGAGAGACGAGGGCGCGTCGCCGTCGCCGTCGCCGTCGCCGTCGCCGTCGCCTTCCTCTCCCTCTCGACGAGCCACCCACACACATCCGCACACGGTCACGGACTCGAAATGCTCCCTCGCGAGCGCTTTCCTTCTCCGAGCTTCGTTGACAACGCTAGGGAAATGTCTCGCTTTGCTTCTGCTTGTAGAGCTCGCCGCGGTGCGAAGGATTCGCTTCCATGGAAGACAGAGGAGTCGCCGAGACCGGGAGGCTGAGTTCGCAGATGGCGCAAAAGGCGAGTGCGGGACTCGGCACGGAAGGAAATGGCGATGCCAATGTCGCCGCGGTCAAGAAGAACAGTGGGAGGCCGAAGAAGTTGGCAGTGAGGCGCGGCAGAGGGCGGCCCCAAGGTTCCTCCAGTGGGTCTCCGCATTTGGCTTCCATTGGTGAGTGATCGCCAACCCTAGATTAAAACGTCTTCCTTTCATGCAATTTATGTGCATAAATCTGTTTTTGTAACAATTTGAGCATGCTTCTCTTTCTCCTAATGTTTAAACCTAGTCTGTGAAGGTGGAAGTCCAACGGGGGGACTTGGAGGAAGCGTTAGCGTTGCGACGTTGACCCTTCATCGAGGGGAGGTGAGATATGGATGTTTCCTAGAGTGTTTTGTTTTCCGGGTACACATTCTAATGTGATGACACATTGTAATGTGATGAATTCCATTCTAAAAGATTCATGTTGTCTTTAGGAAATTCTTGACAAGTTATCATCTTTGATTGAACCCAACTCTCATTCGCTCTCGGTACTTTCGGCAACTGGTGCTGTCTCCAGTGTTGTCGTACGCCAACCTGCGCCTTCTGGTGATATTATGAGTTATGAGGTATTGTGTCACCGTGATTAACACTACTTTCTCAGTTTCTCATGATGGATCATGCACCTATATCTGCTGGATCATGCACCTATATAACAAAGATCTACATTTTGTGTCTTAGTGTTTAAAAGAGGACCTCCGCAACATGATATGGATTTATCATTTGAGTCCCGTGTATTTCTATAGTACTGAGGAAGCCAGAGCTTTCACTTGCTCTTCCCTCTATTAATTTCAAAATAACCGCCACTATTCATACTAAATGGGCAGATGGGCATGCATAGTACAAAAGGGTTGCATGAACTTCAAGCTGAGGGCTATTTGCATGCATTCTCGGGGAAGCGGACAATTTCCTTCTATAAAACAACAGTTTATTTACTCTTAAACAACTTCTGCCCCCTTTATAGCAGTTAATCATAGCATTACCTTTGAACTGGTTGCTACCTGTGGACTTTCTTTGAACAAGAATCTCCAATTTCAACTGCTTTTTCAGTTTTCTAGAGCGGAATGGCAAGTTTTGAACGTGTTCTTATCAATGAAAGGTGCAGATGAGGGAACACAGGCATCTTCGTATCAATTTTGCTTCTCTGTAGAAGTTTGCTTCTTGTCATGCTTAATGCTGAACAATGACCAACCAAATCCTACTATAATACGGATCGTACTTATTGGCTTCTTTGAATTATGTTCGGTTCAGGTCCTTAAATAATTGAAAGAGCAATTGACTAAAAGGTTTAGTTTGGCTTATTTATGTTCTCCTTGTTGTGCAGGGGTATTTTCAAATTTTGGCCCTGAATGGCTCATTTACAATTCGGGATGGTAGAATTTGTACGCACCCTGACCCTGAACTTAGCTTTGTAATTGTCACTCTTGCTATGCCTGATGGGCGGGTTTTTGGCGGTGGAGTTGCCGGTCCATTGATAGCTGCTGGCCCGATCCAGGTAATGTTTTTATATTTGTCATGTCAAGTGAAATTGCGAAACTATCCTCTTTCTCCTTTATACGTCGGCTAAACCCTATGACCCCTGGTCCTAAATGGTATCTTTCTCTAAGTTGTTCATTATGCTAAAGCTATATCGCCACACTAGAGTGGATGCTGACTCTGTATTGTTCTATATCAACCAATATGCGTCGATTTATTCTTAGGGTTTTGTTTGATGAAAAACTGTTTCTAGGAAATTATTTCCTGATTTTCCGGCGTTTGGATGATGGAAAACTAATCCTAAACTCACAAACCAATGGAAACTAACCATTTTTCCTGAAAATGATTTCCATGGAAAATATGTTTCTATATCAGGAAATTTACACTGAAACAAAAGAAGCCTTAGTATAAGTTCGTTGCACGAGCATAATGTGCGAGCACAATGGGCTTCATTTAGTGCTTCATACTGTTAAAATGTTTTTGCAAAAAGAAAATTAAATTTTCTGTTTCATCGATATTCCATATGAGTCTGAAACACTGGTTTGTTTGTTTTACTAGCTTGTAGTAGCCAACTTTAAGCATAATCCAATTCATGAAGTTCGACAGCCTGAGCAAATTGCAAGAATGCTAAAAGTGGGAGACAATACTGGCACTTCTAACTCTATGCTGCTGGAGCCAACTGAAAAGGAAGCAAAGACTACTATCACTTCTGGAAACGTGAATCCTGCTTCTCCATGCATTGATGAGCATAATCCCTTGGAACCGGTGGAGGCAATGTTAGACCGGAACATGTCTACAGACACCAAAGCTAATGTCCGTGAACTGTGAAATTGTTTTTGTGTGTGTGTGCGCGTGTGTGTGCAATGTGCTGAAGATAGCAAGTACAAGGTAAATAGATTATTGCTGTTATGATTATTATGTGCTAGGTCTGATAGGAACCTAGTGGGACTATAAGGAAGTTTGGTTCATTTGCCGTAATGGCAAGTTGTGAGTGGTGATGCATTCATTCCCACATGGTGGATCACCACAAATTGTTGTTGTTATTTAAAGTTTCTCCCATTCTTGTTATCTGTTAGATACTTAACTTATTGTCTTTAAAACTTTGCCGTTCTGTTATCTATTGGATGTTTTCTTTATTTTCTTCAAAACTTTGCCGTTATGATCTTGCCTTTGTCCATATGGTCCAATCTGATGGACTTGAATTAGCCTCGGCAAAATTATTGCTTCAGGAACTTTCTGCCATCACCCGGTTAATTGTGATGTTGTCGTTATGCTAGACTTCAAGGGCATTGAAAGCCAGTGTCTTGACTCTTGACAGTAAACTTCGGATGACGATTCCTTTATATTTGCTATGGATACCCGGCCTTCTTTTTCTATGGTACTTTTTCTATGTGGTCCTGCTCGTCGTTCTTTCTATGCATACTCGTTCCGATGACCTACAACAGTTAATGTGATACTGAAACAAGTCGATCTGGATAATGCTTGGCATATTTTTTATTGCATTGTACTTTTGTGTCTCACAGAGTGATTGGAACATAATTATGTGCTTTTTATTGTAGCCCCAAACTGTGGGTACAGGTTGAAATCAGGAAGAGTTCAACCAGACTTTTTGCTGCGTGGCTTATGGTGTTCACCCTTAAGTCGTGTGAATGTTCGCCACTTCACTTATTTCAGACAACTATACCATCATGAAGCAGAGCATAAGTGTGGAAACAACTTTAGACGTGCCTTTTGGACTAACCCTAGTTAGACTTGCTTCGTTTGGAATAATATTCTATATTGCCGTCTCTTTTTTAATGTCGGCAACAGTCATCTTCGTATTCAACTCGATCCTCTTTATTTAGCACCAAATCTGACTTGGCTATCACAAATTTCTAGTGGTAAATAAGTGAAGATATCACAAATTTCTTGTGGTAAATAAGTGCAGCTTTCCTTGCATGACGCGGTTTCTACGTGAAGATTATAGAATTTGCATATGAGTCTTTTATACTTTGAAAATCGATGTCGAGTGATTTATTATATTAAAAAAAAAAAGAAAAAATTTTCAAAAAGGGTCTTAAGTGTCATTATTTTCTTCAAATAAAGACTTTATATGGACCTTGTTTCAAATAAGGGCCAAAAGTGCATTGTTTGTTTCGAAGAAGGGTCTGATTAGAGGTATTTTCGTCCTCATATATATATATTCCTTTTTTTTTTCTTTCTCCTTGTTGGTGGCAAGCAAAGGCTGGCCTCGCTGGCCACAAGCCAGGGTCGGCCTCGCCTGCGCGAGGGGAGATGGACTAGATTTCTGGTGGCATCCTGCTCCGTCTTGCTCGGGTGTGCTCGAACTGAGCTCCACCTTTTGTCTCCTAGAAGTCTCTTGGTTCTTTTGCTCCACTTTCACGATGATCGCCCCGTCATCGTCGCCAACCACGAGGCCGACTTCCCTTGGCTGCGATGACGGCAATCGCCTCAAGGCGGCTCAGTCTCTCGAGCCCTTTGCGCCTCACGTGACCAGAAACTCTCGCTCCTCCCGCGCTCGATCAGAAGCTCTCTCGGGCTTTCTCTCTCTGTCTCTCCTGCTTGTGTAGCTCTCTCAACCGAGCTTCTCATTTCCTCAAACCGGACTCTCACATCTCCCTTGTTTCCTTGGTCTGCTCCCTCTTTAACCAGAGCTCCCACTCTCCTTTTGCTCTCTCGCTTTGACCTCCTCCTCCTCGCTGCTCCCAGATAAGACCATCGTTTGGGTGGCAAATGGGGATTGATCCAGCGAATGATTCATCAGGAATTCTGAGGATAGGCAATGAAGGGAAACTAGTCCTCGTCGACCGAGCAGAAAGAGTCCTGTGGTCTGTCGGATAACATGATTACTTCTTCGCAAAGCATAGTTGCTCCGTTCAGTACGTACGGCAGAAGGATGAACCCCATCAAGGCCATATTTGCCGAAACAAGTCAAAGCTCTAGCGATCATGTAGCCAGAAAAATGCCTACTTTAGAGGACAAAATAGATCATACAACCTTTAAAAGACTCAAAGGAGGATCTATACGTCGACCGCAATCCCCATCCTCTTATGATCCCAGCTCTACGGTGCCTCAAGGCCGGCAACAACGGATATGAGGTCACGAGCCTCATTCAAGGTCTCTAGAGCGTCGGACCGCATCGATTCATCGGTTTAGACAGTCCTTGATAGAAAGAGAGCTTGAAAAGTTAACGACTAAGCAGCGCTCCGGCATCAAACAACAACGATGGAGCACGCGGGCTGGTTGAATGGGAGGAGATGATAAGAATGCCATGGATTTGGATTGGCATTGTTTGTTGGTAGATGTCTGGGCATTTTTTGCTGGATGTGCTCTCGCTCTTTTTCTCCTCCATCGATCAATCTCTCTGAGATGTCACTTAGCAGTTACCATAACCAAACACTGCCATCTCTTCCCTCTCTTCCTCTTTTTCTTTTCTTTTCATTTTTCACTATTCTATTTTATTAAGTACAACCCTTTTACCAAAAAAAAAAAGTACAACCCATTTTCTACGTGGAATATTTTTATCCGGACAATACGGGGATAAATTCGGAATTCAAGTCACCCAAAATGCCGGATAAGATATTTATTATCCTATCCGAAGTTATAACTTATCCGCAAAACGTGACATTTGTCTTGTCTAACTCGATCTGATGATCACTGCAAAGGCAAATTTCACGTGTGTGTATATATATATATATATATATATTGATCATGTATATATATGGTTAGATACATGTGATCTGTATTCGTCTGCAAATTCCTTATTATCGAATCTGTTCCTAATTCATTTAATATGCGACCACATATCTCTTGGCAAGAGGCGGGAATTTATGATTTTGCCATTATTTACTTATTGAATATGGTAACAAATCTATCACAATTATGAGAATTCCATCTCTAATTACAGCAATTATGGGACATTTCCAGGGGCATTTTACGAATCCAAATATATCTGGAGTGCTGCTTATCAATATTAAACCAACCATCTAGGGTTTTATCTCTAAACTCCATTACTGTACACTGGTAAACAGGTTTAGGACAAGCTAATCCGTCGCTGTCAGCGGAAGCAGGTGACATTTTCTTTTCTTTTTCCTGTTTCTTTTCCATCTTTTTCTAACATTCCTCGCGCGTTTTGCAAGCTCACTGTTCACTCAACGCCTTCACTTCACCATCCTCTCGACTCGAGAGGCGAGGGCGCGTCGCCGTCGCCGTCGCCGTTCTCTGGACGAGCCACCCACACACATCCGCACACGGTCACGGACTCGAAATGCTCCCGCGCGAGCGGTTTCCTTCTCCAAGCTTCGTTGACAACGCTATAGAAATGTCTCGCTTTGCTTCTGCTTGTAGAGCTCGCCGCGGTGCGAAGGATTCGCGTCCATGGAAGACGGAGGAGTCGCCGAGACCGGGAGGCTGAGTTCGCAGATGGCGCAAAAGGTGAGTGCGGGACTCGGCACGGAAGGAAATGGCGATGCCAATGGAGGGACATCGCGATTCGAAGCGGGTGTTGAATCGGGTGCCAGTGTCGCTGCGGTCAAGAAGAACAGTGAGAGGCCGAAGAAGTTGGCAGTGAGGCGCGGCAGAGGGAGACCCCGAGGTTCCCCCGGTGGATCTCCGCATTTCGTTTCCATTGGTGAGTGATCGCCAACCCTAGACTCAAAACGTATTCATTTCATGTAATTTATATACATAAATCTGTTTATTGTAACAATTTGAGCATGCTTCACTTTCTCCTGATGTTTAAACCTAGTCTGTGAAGGTGGACGTCCGACGGCGGGAATTGGAGGCAGCTTTAGCGCTGCGACGGTGGCCCTTCATCGAGGGGAGGTGAGATATCGATGTTTTCTAGAGTGTTTTGTTTTCCGGGTACACATTGTAATGTGACGAATTCCATTCTAAAAGATTCATGTTGTCTTTAGGAAATTCTTGCCAAGTTATCAGCTTTGATTGAACCGGACTCTCATTCGCTCTCGGTACTTTCGGTAACTGGTGCTGTCTCCAGTGTCGTCGTACGCCAACCTGGGCCTTCTGGTGGTATTATGAGTTATGAGGTATTGTGTCCCCGCGATTAACACTACTTCCTCAGTTTCTCATGACAGATCATGCACCTATAATCTGCTGGATCATGCACCTATAACAAAGATCTACATTCTGTGTCTTAGTTAGTGGTTGAAAGAAGGCATCTGCAACATGATATGGATTTATCATTTGAGTCCTGAGTATTTCTATAGTACTGAGGAAGCCGGAGCTTTCACCTGCTCTTCCCTCTAGTAATTTCAAAATAACCGTCGCTATCCATCCTGAATGAGCATGCATAGTACAAAAGGGTTGCATGAACTTCTAGCCGAGGGATATTTGCATGCATTCTCGGGGAAGCGGACAATCCTCTTGCAGTTTTCCTTCTATGAAACAACAATTTATTCACTCTTGAACAACTTCTGCCCCCCTTTATAGCAGTTAATCATAGCATTACCTTTCAACTGGTTGCTAACTGTGGACTTTCTTTGAACAAGAATCTACAATTTCTACTGCTTGTTCAGTTTTCTAGAGCGGAATGGCAAGTTGTGAACGTGTTCTTTAATTCCAGAACACAAGATCCCAACCAAATCCTACTATAGTACGGATCGTACGTATTGGCTTCTTTGAATTATGTTCGGTTCAGGTCTTTAAATAATAGAAAGAGCAACTGACTGAAAGGTTTAGTTTGGTTTATTTATGTTCTACTTGTTGTGCAGGGGTATTTTCAAATTTTGGCCCTGAATGGCTCATTTACAATTCGGGATGGTAGAATTTGTATGCACACTGACCCTGAACTTAGCTTGGTAATTGTCACGCTTGCTATGCCTGATGGGCGGCTTTTTGGCGGCGGAGTTGCCGGTCCATTGATAGCTGCTGGCCCGATCCAAGTAATGTATTTATATTTGTCATGTAAAGTGGAATTGCGAAACTATCCTCTTTCTCCTTTATATGTTGGTTACACCCTATAACCCCCGGTCCTAAATGGTATCTTTCTCTGAGCTGCTCATTATAGCTAAAGCTATATCACCACACTAGACTGGGTGCTGACTCTGTATTGTTCTATATCGACCAATATGAGTTGATTTATTCTTAAGATTTTGTTTTATGAAAAACTGTTTCTGGGAAATTATTTCCAGATTTTCCGGTGTTTGGATGATGGAAAACTAATTGATCTACGAAAAACAATTACTATGGACTTAAATCGGGGGAAAATAAGTTTTCGTTTGGCCAAGAAGGAAATCACTTTCCATAAACCACCAAACAAATGGAAACTAACCTTTTTTCTTGAAAATGATTTCCATGTAAAATATTTTTCTATATCATGAAATTTTCACTGAAACAAACGAAGCTTTAGTATAAGTTCGTTGGCACAATCATAATGTGCGAGTAAAATGGGCTTCATTTAGAGCTTACATGTTATTCAATTGTTTTCTCGATAAGAAAATTAGATTTTCCGTTTCGTTGATATTCCATATGAATCTGACATACTGGTTTCTTTATTTCACTAGCTTGTAGTGACCAACTTTAAGAATTACCCAATTCATGACGTGAGACAGCCTGAGCAAATTGCAAGAATGCCAGAATTTGGTGACATTTCTGGCACTCCTAACTCTGTGCTACTGGAGACAACTGACACGGAAGCAAAGACTACTATCACTTCTGGAAACAATGACGTGAACCCTGCTTCTCCGTGCATTGATGAGCATAATCCCTTGGAACCGCTGGAGCCAATGTCAGGCTGGAACATGTCTTTTGACACCAAAGCTAATGTCCTTGAACTGTGAAAATGTTTTTCTCTCAGTGTGCGCGCACACATGCGATGTGCTGAAGATAGCAAGTACAAGGTAAATAGATTGTTACTGTTATGATTATTATGTGCTAGGTCTTAGAGGAGCTTAGTGGGAATATAGGGAAGCTTGGTTCATTTGCCGTAATGGCAAGTTGAGACTGGTGGTGCATTCATTCCCACATGGTGGATCACCACAAATTGTTGTTGTCATTTAAAGTTTCTCCCGTTCTTGTTATCTATCAGATACTTTCCTTATTGTCCTTAAAACTTTGCCGTTCTTGTTATCCATTAGATACTTTCTTTATTGTCTTTAACGCTTTGTTGTTATGATCTTGTGTTTGTCCATATGGTAGTTTCTTTTATCTGCTTATGGTCCAATCTGATGGATTTGAATTAGCCTCAGCAAAATTATTGCTCCAGGAACTTTCTGCAATCACCCGGTTTTTTTTTTTTAGTCAAAACAATCACCCACCCGGTTAATTGTGATGTTTTCGTTATGCTAGACTTCAGGAGCATCAAAAGCCAGTGTCTTGACTCTTGGCAGTAAACTTCAGATGACAATTCCTTTTTATTTGCTATGGAGACATGGCCTTCTGTGATACTCCAGACGAGAATGGTTTAAATGTCCACTAATGTCATGGCATTTTGCTTGAAAAAGGGAAAACATTGGTGGGGTATGTGAATTGAAGTTTTGCGTAATTTGACTTCAATTTGAATCTGTTGATGTCCATGTTTCTCTTTATGGGAGGAATTTGCCCTTTGCATCCTTAGTTATACTTTTTTACCAGGGGAAAGTTATTAGCCTTGAACGGAGTGAGCTTATGGATTTACCTGGCTTCATACCTCAGAGGTCCTTTTTCTTGTTTTGATTCGGTTTCAGGACCTTATAGTTTTCAGCAGATGGATGGTTTAAGTTCCTGGTTTTGACGCTCATATGCCAGTTATCCATCTCCGTTGTATTTCGACATAAAAAAAAGTGCGTTGTATGCTCATCATGGTAATGGTATGGTACTTTTTCTATGTGGTTCTGCTCGTCTTTCTTTCTATGCATACTCATTCCAATGACCTATAACAGTTAATGTGATACTGAAACAAGTCGATCTTTCGATTGAAAAAAGAAATCAGAGAGTCCAACCATACTTTTTGCTGCGTGGCTTATGGTGTTCACCCTTAAGTCGTGTGAATGTTCGCCACTTCAATTATTTCAGACAATTATACCATCATGAAGCAGAGCATAAGTGTCGAAGCAACTTTGGATGTGCCTTTTGGAATAGCCCTTGTCAGAATTGCTTCGTTTGGAATAATATTGAGGTTCCCCTGGTAGTTGTTATATGCATCCACTGTCAAATATTGTTGAAGTGAGATTTACATGTGAAAAAAGTGTGCACATACAAGAAAATACCGATTGTGCAGCGAAAACGAGTTTCTATGCTTGCCACGGCAGGTGGTGAAGATAGAGGGTTTCTCTATAACAAGTCATCTTCCAGGTACCAGACTTCTCTCGTCTCTCAATTCGGTACATGGAAGGATGAACAATGTCTTTAGTTTGAAATACATCTCTGGAATCATATCAAAAGCTTCTCTTAATTTCAAGTCACCCTCAGAACCTGACCTGCCACTTTAATGGTGTTCTATACCAATCTCCAGATTTTCTATATTGCATCTCTTTTCGATGTCAGCAACTGCCCTCTTCATATTCGACCCAATCCTCTTTATTTAGCACCAAATCTGACTTAACTATAACAATCTTCTTGTTGTAAATAAGTGAAGATTTCCTTGTTCAGTTCCGCTTCTACGTGGAGATTATAGAATCTGCGTATGCAAATCGATGTTGCCTGAAGATTTTTTACGAAAAAAAAAATATGTGTATGTTGGTGGAAGAAAGAGACATTCTGCAAAGTGCCTTTACACTACGAGACACAAATATCCATCAGTGAAGCGTATTGTCTGCATAATGTTTTGATGAAAAAGGAGTAAAGATTTTAAGTATCTCGCTTTACGTATGTAAGGAGGATGAACCCCATTAAAGCCATATTTGCCAAAAACAAGTCAAGCTCTGGCCACCATATAGCTAGGAAAATGCATACTTTAGAGGGCAAAATAGGTTATACAATTTTTTAAAAGACTCAAAGGAGGATCTATATGACCCATATAGTCATGGTTTCATAAGGTTTATGAGCAGTGTTTGTGGCGAGATGACGTCAGCAGATTGACAAATTGGGTAATACATAAGTCTTCAGAAAGCTATTCGCATGTGGCCACGCCACAAATTAAGGGTCGCGACTCCTTGTCGAGTACTGATTTTCCATATTGTTTTGAGGCAATGTTAGCGTGGGATTGTCGGCAGAAGCAGGCTTCCTTTTGGGTAAACGGACAAGAATAGGAAGTATGGAAGGAGAAAGAAGCGGAAAAAGTCAGTAATAAGGAACTTCCTTCCGAGCTCCGGGAGTGGTTGCCTCCTCAGTCCAATGGCAAGCTATAGTGTAGTAAAGGCATACGATGTCTACATGTACATTTCAAAGATACCGATGAGGTTGATTTCATACGTTCATCCCCGGTTAAAACAAAAATCTCGGGAAGCATACTCGGTTTTTCATCGCCGCGCAGACAAATTAATCAAAGGGCATCGAATTTTCCCCATGTGACGTGAGATCGACAGACGATGCTCGTGTTCGCCGACAACGAACACAGTAGAACGGTCATTGTTAGCTTAATTTTCTGAAGTTCTGTCGATCTTGACGATTCCACTTACCGCTGATCCAATTTGCGCAAAGTTGAACGAGCCTTTCGAAGTTTGCGTTGTTTTGCTTTCTTGGCTTGTCCCACTTTTGCCATTTATCTTGCCGCTCGAGCTGGCCAAGGCAAATGCTGGTGCGAGTGTCGGTGCACACATTGCCCTTGTCCAGCTCTGACTTTACACTACTTTTAAACATGAATTGAAGCCATCATCACATATGATTGGACCACTTGTCAGGCAACAAGGGGATATCTTGTCCATGACATCTCTTGTTGGTCTAAAGGGAGGAAGATAAGCATCTCTCCCACCCACAAGCCCTAGAAGATATTATCAGTCTTGAATTCTTGTATCACAATCTTAGGGCTTGAGCTGCATAATCTGTCAACAAATTGCCCCCACTTTCTTGAAATAAGAGGGCTTTGTATATAGGGACAGAAGTACCAAAAAAGTTTTAAACTTATTGCATTTGTACCAATTCAGTCTTAAATATATTAATTGGATCAACTTAGTTCTAAACCTTTTATATATGTGCCAATCCAATCTATCCGATCAATTTTGGCCGGAAAATCGCTGATATGAATGCCGACCATCCGAGGATGGGCTGAATTGACACAAATTCAAAAGGTTTATGATTAAATTAGTCTAATCGAAATATTTAGGATTGAATTTGTACCAATATAATGCGTCTAGGATTTCTTTTTTTGTACTTATCCCCTCTTATAGCTACACTCATGCTTGCCTTGTGAATCTGTGTCAGCCTTGAAGACACGAGTTCCAATTGAGGGTTTGTTAGCTTGTCGATCATCATCTGTTTTTCCTTTTGAGAAATGACATAACTTATTCTCTTATTTTATTAAACCGTAGGGATTATAAATGTGACGTTTGAACAACACCTTGCGATTGACTCCAAGTAAAAAAATGCGTTCACAACCGTACCACCAGACGTATAATATGATCAGATTCGACTACATACCAAATAATAGCAAGAGTGACAAATCGGCACCTAAATTCGAATTATGCCTAATTGACTTGTCCATATTCAACGTTCTTGTGTCTCTCAACAGCTCAAATGTGGATTGGCTGCATCTTGATTCCGCGGGTGTCAGTATTTTCAGGGGAAAATTATCCAAAAAGTCCTAAACCTATTGTATTTTCGTCAATTTAGTATTAAACATGTTCAACTTTTGTTAATTGAGTATATCTGATCAAATTTTGGCCGGAAATTGCTGACATAGACTCTGGTCGTTCTCGTGGCGCGACCGGTGTTGAGGTGGACTATTTTAATAATATTTTCAATACTATTTCGAATTTTTTTAATATTTTTCCTTTATTTTTTCTTTTGTGCATTTTATTTTCTCAGCTGCCGGCGAGGGCCTCGTAGGACGGCCGGCGTCCATGTCGGTGATATCCGGTCAGAATTAGCTAGATGGACTCAATTGGCAAAGAACGTACAGGTTTACGACTGAATTGGCAAATTTAAAAAGCATGTGATTGAATTTGCAAAAGTGCAATAGGTTTAGGATTTTTTGGATAATTTTTTCGATTTTTCATCGACCCACTTAGAAGATTGAACTAAAAAACTCAGTGGAAAAAACCAGGAAAATAAGATGGCAGACATGCGTGATGGTACCTAAATTTAGTATGCTCCATCTACGAATAATTAGGAACCTAATCTAGAACCTGGTCGAACATGTGCGCACGCAGCAATCAAACATCTCCAATGGTCATATGTTCTACAGCACTAGCACATTTTCTTTGATTAGAAGTAAAATTCTAGAGCTAAAAGTATTGTCAAACTCATCCTTAAGACAACATTCAATGAAC
Organism: Rhodomyrtus psidioides; assembly: GCA_021437785.1. Lineage (NCBI taxonomy): Eukaryota > Viridiplantae > Streptophyta > Magnoliopsida > Myrtales > Myrtaceae > Rhodomyrtus > Rhodomyrtus psidioides. The sequence goes on along the minus strand of JAILYB010000024.1, from coordinate 2,713,702 downwards.
TTCTTTTTATATGATGAGAAAGTATACTTAGGTAAATAAATTCTTAAATCCATGAATTACCCATTAACACGCGTCCGATACATGTCTTAATTAGATCGATTTTAATAGACGAGTTAGGAGGTATTATTTGGACTATATTTTTTGCAACCATTTAATATTTAAATCACAATAAACTTAGTGAACTGTACTAACAATTACGTAATGATAATAAACTCAAGCAAAAAAAAAAAACCTAAATTATAATCTCTTTTTTTTTTTTTTTCAATTTAACTAAAGTAGTAGAGATCTGAGGATCTCCTCACAGGACACTCCACTCGCTCAAGAAACGTCAAAATCTAGAGAGATGAGGAAGAATATGCCGATTCTACTTGGCACAGTTTGGGCACAGATGCAGATGTACAGCTGGAAAAAGAATAATTTCGACTACCTCCACGTAGGACTACCGACACTTTGTGTTAGGGTTTAGCATCCTACTTATTAACAAAACAATCACTTGGGCATTCAACTGCCGTACCAATATATAAACATAGGTTGGTTTTGGCCGGAAAATTGTTTATGTAAAATTGGTAGATCAAGGGTAACCATCAGATTTAGATATATATGCCTTTCGTTTCTTAATCAGTGCCTTAATTTTTGTCTCCATGTGTTAGTCAACAGCACACCTGTTAATTACTTCTGCTCATTCACCACTCTATTGATCTTTGATCTGATCTGACTAGAAATGCAAAACTATCCCATCATGAATAAACAAAAAAAAATGGCCAATTTTATTTGCTAATTACTTTAGAAATATGAAGTGGAAAAAAAGGATTTTTCTTTTCTTTTCTTCATTTTTATGATATTTAAGGGGACTAAGAAAGGACAGATATCATAAGGGAATCCAAAGGCATGATCGACCAAGCAAGCACGTGTAGTTGGGAGAGGACTGTCGGTTGAGAGAGGAAGTTGTCATCTTGAGGGACATGATCAGTTTGATTGGGAAAAGGGAAATGAAGCTTCACCATTGTTTCTTTCTTTTTTTCCTTTTTTTCTCTTTCTGTAGACTTTGGGCATTGCTAGGGTTTTGTGTACAAGCAACGCTTTGCATTATCTTAATTCATGTGTTCTTGAGACTCACATGACCAAGATTAGGTTTTTTGGCTCGAAAAGTCTTTGCCAACTTGCCCTTTTTCTAGCTTAGGAGGAAGAAAAAATAAATATCGCCCTTAATTAAGTTAAAAACATCACTATTTACTCACTAAAAGGAAGAACAAAAAACGCAAAGAGGACAATATAATGTAGGGCATGGCGGGAAAGATCATCAGCACCACAATCAAGAAGTGGTAGGACATGGCGTTCAAGAACCCTTTTTTTTCCCCCCCTTCTCTCTTTAGCTATCTTTTCTCTTTTTATCAGTAGATGTCTGTGCTTTTATGCACATTCTTCTCGTGATTGGCTTCATTCAACTTCCCATTAGGCTGGGGCACTTTGGACCCTTTTGCTTCAGCCGAAGGCTTCTGAATCTTGAATCCTCGATAGCCACCATATATGCTAAATCATACAGATTGTTGTCTGTGATTTAAGATTGATTTCTTGCATCAGGTCAATCATTGGAACGGCGTTCTCATTATTCTTGTGACTGAGGATTCACTCCAAAAAAACTAAGTACTGGAGCAGCGCTTGCTGCGTGATGTAATTGGTTCTAATATCTGCTACGGAATAAACAATGCGGTATTAAAATACCCTTAAGAGGTTCTTCGATGCTTAAGCAAAAGCTAAGAGTTCCTGCTTTAATTATGCATAGTCCTCCAACGTGTAGACAACAGGTATTAAGGGCACGGATTAGTTTAATGGCGTCGAAACGCCTTGCGTTTTGGCCGTTCGTGTCCGGGGTTAATTATACCTTTTTTAAGCGAAGATTAAAAACGACTAGAGACAGTTGTTGCCTGAGAGAACGTTTCGCGAAGAACATGGGGGTAACATGCAGCTCTTTGAAGGAAGACGCTGTGCTGTTCTTTTCTTACACTGTGTTTCTAGCGATGGATGTTTGTACCCTTCTTCTTCTTCTTCTTCTTTAACAAGGGTTGTCGTGACATAGATCTGCGGGACTTTTCTATGGTCATTTCGCATCGAATCTCGTAATAATTTGGATTTCTCTTTTAGAAGCTTCCCCAGATCGGCTCGCTCGTGGATTTCCCGCTTCAGAGACGTTTCTGTTAATTCTCTCATCCGCGCTAGCACGAAAAACCCCTAATGTTTCCAGTTTCGAGTACCTTTGGCAGCACTGATCTTCAGTTCAGATTTCCCCAGAGATCGCCATGGAGCAAGATCTCGCACCGGAAAGACAAGCCCCCCCCCCCCCCCCCCCCCCCCCCCCCCTGAAGCTAATCGGCGCTAGTCGATGCCCATCCTGCGCACGAAGTCAGGTCGATTCGCCGACTTACATACATTTCTCGAAACGGACTCCTTAACATTTCCTGGGTCTTAAGCAGAATGTTTATCTGCAATCGTCCAACGTTAGAAGTATACTTTAGGAGTCCAACATGTCAAAGTTAAAAAAGGCTTATTATTATTATTATTATATGGTTTTTCGACAAAGGCGGGAACAAGCTAAAGAGCAGGGAAAAATCTAGAAAGCAGTTTGGACGCAGGGCTCCATGCCGAGACCGTATCTAATTCCGAATTCCCAATTTCGCGAATCACGCACGACGTTATTGCACAGTACGAAGATGTTTAAAAGGGCGCGCACGCAATGCACCGTAATCTAATCCAGAAATCAGCGGACGTTGCCTTTACTACCTAAAGCTCACGTTCCACTCTCACATGTTAACACCATCCCATAAATCACGTAGAGATGATTTGTGGGGACATGCGTAAACGGGGACAATTACCCAATCGGTACTAGACCCATTGCACGACTCAGAAATGTTTTTTTTTTTTCCCGATTTTGCCAACATAGTCCTAAACCTTTGTGCAGTCCTCCTTCGCCAATTGTAGCCCGAAAATTGGTGACGCGAGGTCTAGCCATCGCCGGCCTTCCTACTTGACAAGCCGGCGTGGGCAATTTGGGGGTCGCCAAGTTAGCAATTTCTGTCGATAATTGGCCTGGGTAGGACTACACTGGAATCTCACATAAAGGTTTAAGACTATATGCGAAGTGTATAGTCTTAAAAAAACTGACATGGCATCCATGGATGAAGTTTCATGAATCATGGTACGCAAAACAATGCTTATGGTGATCGGGATCAGTTTTGAGGACGATGAGGAGGGTCTCATCTGGCACGATCGGGCAGCAACTCTATAATTGCTTGGAATAGCTTCTCGACCGTCGATTTGGTCGCAGATTGCTAACCGAAAAATACTATATATATTGGTCTGTCCGTATATTATAATTCAGTTGGGATTATAATACGAATTTATTTTCGGAGCATTAAATGAACTTTGTACATTACTTCCGGGGCAAAATAAAAATAAAAAACATAAAGTAAGATCTTGAAGTTGGTGCACTATAAATTACATTAACAAAAATGGAACCACTAGACAAGTTGTGGATCCGACCAAAAAAAAAATAAAAGGAAATTTTTTCCACAAAAAAAAAAAGAAGAAGCAAGATTGGAAATTCGATAATTAATCAAAAAATAAAGTTTGGAAATTGGGAGAATTTGCACATGCCCTTCCTACTTGTCAGGTGTCGATATGATTGACCGGATTTACCAAACATAGTGTGGCTAGTATAGTAGAAAAGAATCGAAGATCATATTATATGCACGTAAATTATTTGTGTGGACAAAAGATTGAAGCCGGGCGGCTAGGGAAAAGTGAAATGCCAACTGCTTTTTTGACGACATTTGACAAGGACTCTCCATTTTGGTATCCTACGCAACCCTAGACATCAGCAAGCGAATGAACTTCTTCATTTTTATTCATCGCTCGGGAAATGATTACAAATCCCTTGACCAGAAATATCTTAATTTCGATTTACATCGTGTATGTTCAGCTCGATTAATTCGCATAAATGCGCGCGAGCCATCCCGCCACATGCATTGGATGCTTAAGTCACTTGGGTTGGCTTCTAAAGCCAATTGCAGAACCCGTGTTGTCCGCACATCAAGTCAAGTATGTTCATGTACCGATCCGAATTTACGCAGGCTCCGTATGGTTTTTATCGCCGGCGTTGAATATGGTGCATTACCAACCCGAAACACGTACTTTCAACGTCTAGTTTATGACGAAAAAAAGGGTGAATTCGGCAAGAATGGTGCATCCAACCACTTTACTTTTGTAAATTGAGTTCTAAAATTAGGAAATTGCACCGTGACTAATAAGACCACCATTTCTAAACATGAATAGAATTTCGCAAACCACGTTGTGAGGGTCTAATTGTCTTTCCCAGAAACCATGGCCCACGTCCATTCTGACTAACATGACAAAATTCATGTGACAAAAAGCACGGCCGGTAATCTTGATTAATGGTCTTAAATTACTAACCACTTTAATCTTTCCCCAACGTTGCATGGGAAGGGCGGCATCTAATTTGTTGACCGCAAAGTATTGACAAAGTGGAGCCGTTGGGGCGAAATTTGAGATTTGAGGATTTGACCCAAACTGATGAACCGTCACACCTCGTCGAGTGGCACTACATGCGGAGCGATTGAATGCAGCAAAACGACATCCCTTTTCCCGTCTCTTTTTTGTTTGGATTATACGCAAATCTGAACATTTCATCGCATCCAAACACATTTTCGTAACGCAAAGGCTCGATCGTGATCTCTAATTGGAGGAACGAGTTTGCTTTTCGTACCAATTTGAAAAAAAAGAGAGAAGGGAAATGTGCATTTGGGTAGCAGATGCCCGATTGATTAATTGCTCTTCGGCCTATCTGATCTTTCATTTAACATGATATCAGATTGCACTTTAAAATGTTCAAATGCTAGGAATTCCCCTAAAAAAAAACAATTAAGTAATTTTGAAAAGAACCCCCACTTTTTTTATTCCGCTGTGGAAAGTTAGCCGACAGGTGTCCGTGTCTTTTCTGGTGATTTCGCGCAATGGCAGTTGGAGAAACTGCCTAAAAGTGCAAAACGCCTCCTTCCCAGAGGAAAAAGCTAACCATTTCAGCAGAGACGGGTCAGTCCTCTCTCGCTCCTCACCGCCCAATCACAAGATGCCACGTCACACTGAACACTCGTTCCCCATTCAAGGGCGTACCAATAATAATAAATACAACCTGTCTAAGTGCTTGTTTACTAAATATCAAAATTACCAAAACGCCTCTCGCATTTTCCTGTAATATTCAGATAGTTTTTATTTATTTATTTGACGACGGGGGGAGGCATTTGTGCGACTGCCCGACGGACAACCCCCAGTAGAAAAAAAATTCCCAAAAATAATAATATATCCTTACTTATTTTTCGCCCTAAAGAAATAAAAATGGATAAATTAATGTAGTGGGAAAGTTAATGAACAGGAAGCGAAGCTTACTATAAAAGACCGCCCCTGCTCTCCGTCTGTCTATTGCTCTCTCTCTCTCTCTCTCTCTCTCATCGACTCCGCCGTCTCTCTCCGCCTCCCTCTCTCTCTCTCCCCGGTGCAATGCCTCTGTTCCTTACCTTTCTCGCTTCGCTCTAGGTGAGAAGAACAGAAGCATTCGTCGGCGCAAACTCAGAAAGAGAGAGAGAGTGAGTGAAGAAAGTGGCCTTGGGAGGGTAAAATAGGGAAGTGAGGACGGGGAGAGAAGACATCAAACAGAGCCATTTCCTCTGTACTTGCCTTGTCTGCGCAAGAGAGAGAGGAGACAACTGAGATCTACTTTGCACATTTACCATCTCCGTCACTAGCTTCCCAAAATGCCAGCTTTGACCTAGCTAACATCCCAATCGCCCTTACCATCTCCGGGACAATTTCCTAGCCAACCCCCACTTTCCATCCCAAATAACATCCCCAGTCTCTTCCTTTTTCTCTCCGTTCTCTGCTCCAGAAAAGCAGAGCACAGTAAAACAGAGCAGGTGAAACAGAGTCTTGGAGTCTCTGTCCCGGAAATGGCTCAAATCTCGGGCAAGGACCTGATCCCGAACTCGTTCATCATGTCCCGGGAGGACATCGCGGGCCACTTGGGGATGGTGTGGGAGCTGATCAAGGCGCCGCTGATTGTTCCGGTTCTGCGGCTCTCGGTCTACGTGTGTCTCGCGATGGCGCTCATGCTCTTCTGCGAGAGGGTCTACATGGGCATCGTCATCGTCCTCGTCAAGCTCTTCTGGCAGAAGCCCGAGAAGCGCTACCATTGGGAGCCCATCGAGGAGGACGTCGAGTCCGGGAGCTCCAACTTCCCCTTCGTCCTCGTCCAAATCCCAATGTACAACGAGAAAGAGGTAACTCCGCTCTAGATTTAGCGGTGACCACCGCATTGTACGTACCTCTCGCGAAAACAAGAGGCTCATTTTGCTTGTGCGGAAATGCTCATAACAGGTGTACAAGATTTCGATCGGAGCGGCGTGCGGGCTGTCCTGGCCGGCAGACCGCCTCGTGATCCAAGTCCTCGACGACTCGACCGATCCCGCAATCAAGGTAACCCCCAGTTCCATTTCGTGACCCGATTCTGCCTTTCTGGTTCTTGTCAAGAGCAGATTGCGCCTCTGCTTTCGAAGCAGCACACAGAACCTTGCATACCCACTCCGCGTTTTTAAGCCCGCTTCTCGTTGGTTGCCATCAAAACAGTCAATTTCAAAGCAAAACACCACCATTACTGAATTTTTGCCGGAATCAATTGAATTCCTCACGTGGGTTTCTGACATCAATTTGACATTGTTTTCTGGAATAACTTGACAATTTTTTTTGTTTCTATCTACTTCTGTTTATGTTGTTCGCAGCAATTGGTGGAGCTAGAGTGCCAGAGATGGGCGAGCAAAGGGGTGAACATAGTGTACCAGATCAGGGAGACGAGGGGCGGGTACAAAGCCGGGGCGCTCAAGGAAGGGCTGAAGCGTGGGTACGTGAAGCACTGCGAGTTCGTGGCCATCTTCGACGCCGACTTCCGGCCGGAGCCCGACTTCCTCAAGCGCGCCATCCCTTACTTCCTCCGCACCCCGGACGTCGCCCTGGTTCAGGCTCGCTGGAGGTTCGGTAAGCTCCCCTGCCACACCCGCACCCCTTCTAACTTTCCGCAATGCCCGTAATTTAATCTTCATGCTGCATTTATTGTCGGGGGGGGGGGGGGGGGGTGATTTTCGCATTGATTATTATTAGTGGGGTTTTTTTTTTTCTTTATTATTATTATTATTTAATTTGATACGTTACTTCTCGTCGGGAGTCAGTCATGTGGTGGGGCCACCTCATTTGTCAAAGAGTAGAGCAAATTACAGCGAGAACAGGATAAGCCATGTGGCCAAGCCAAAAGGGTGGGGGTGAAAAAATCATCCTAAGACCACGAATCATCACTTCGAGAGTAACCACCTAATACAAATTGTTAATTTCATGTAGTGCTGGATCATAGGTTGAATCTCTAATTCGACGGTGGCAGCACTAAGCGTGGCCGTACACCGATCGATTCTCTCTTAAACCGGGCTGGCGAACGGAATCGGGGTCGGATGGGGGTGAAGAAGATGAAACCGTGGATTTATTGAAAAAGGAGTAAAGGGTCTTTTTTTTTTCTGTAAACTTAGGGCAACCGAGGCTTTTAGAAGTGTCGGTGGCCTTCATCTACTAACACTAAACCTCCTGGTCACAGACTTTTTCAATTTTCTGGGACTCTTTTGTTTTTATTTTTTGATTTATTAAAAAGATTTTTGACCAAAAAAAAAAAAGAGTTATTAAAAAGATTTGAGCAATAAAGAGAGAGAGAGAGAGAGAGAGAGAGAGAGAGAGATTGACCACATATTCCTCTGCTGCTGCTACCTCGCTCTCGGGCTCACGAGAGAAGGAAGCCCATCAATCACGGGTCGAGGGGAAGGCAACACAGGCCGGTAGGGCAGGCAGTGTGGCGGGGATCGGGTCGGGGGACCGATGGGCCCCCCTCCCTGCGTCGCACCTGATTAGAGCCCAACCTACTGCACTCACACTTGACACTATATGTCAATAGCGACTCTCCGTCTCCGACTCTCCGCACGGCACAACTCGCGCCACTCGCTCCACTCACTCCGAATGCTGAGTGAGCGATTGGATTAGTTGAGGCAACGTCGCTTGAACGAGAGTCCTTTAAACTGTCAATGGCACGCCTTCCCATCCCGAATTTTTTAAATCCACATTTTTTACCCAACATGATTATAATGTCTGTTTTGCATAATCATGTGCCATAATTCTCCCACCCTCCCAGAAAACGCAATCATGGATCTTAGGTGGCTTTGCTTCAAGCAATTCCGCTATCTAAGCTAAATAACACAGATATTATATTATATTATATATATTAATTAATTAATAAGAATTTGATATATAGAATTCATTTTCCCTTCATGTGAGGCTGAAAAGAGAAAATCAGAGAGTCCCTCGTCCCGCATATCTCGCGTTTGGTATATATATATATTTTTAAAAAGCGTCCATTTTGCCTGAAAGTCGGCTTCGGCTTGTCTGAACGTAAAAGAAGAGCTTCCTTAAATCCGGAGGGGAGGTTTGACTCGTTTGAGCCCAAAAAAAAAAAAAGAGTTCGAGGGGGAAGGGGCGATTCCGTCATTTCGGCCAGAAAAAAAAAATAACATAACAAGGGCGGTAGTTTGTTTATGCTTTTTCTTTTTCTTTTTCTTTTTTTAGTGCGGTCGGATTAGCTAGTACGGACTATGGATCCCCCGGTCAACTCTCTCGCGATCAGTGGAACTAAACCCCCCCAAAAAAAAAAGAGGGCGAAGGGGGGTAAAAACGTCTTTGCAGATCCTCAGCAGCTGTGATTCTGTGAAACAACCACGCGCGCGCGTGAGGGGGTGAGGTGGACCACACCGTATCCCTTGCCGACACTAGGACTTCCCCCGGGTGACGTGGCGAAATTATGCGAGAGTCCCGTGACCGAGAGAGATGAGGAAGAGACGACGTGGCAATTTGCAACCGGCTAATTGGATAGCAATTAGCAAATGGTAGAAGGGGGAGGGGTGGCCAACTCATTGTGTGTCAGATCGATACTTTGTCCGAACATAAGGGGTGGGACTCGGGGGGCTAAAATAGCACATGTTCCTTCAATTATTGAGCACCCTGACCCTGGCCCTGGCCCCCCCACCTCGGAAATGTCTACTAGTGTTTTGTGCACGTAAATGCATGTTGTTGTCTAGCGTGGCGCGTTTGCTGATTTTTGGAACAAAAATTTTGTTAGCTCGATCTTTGAAACCCGGGCACGTGCCTAATAAATTTTCGAAGCTATTATAACTTCGAGAAAAGCGGGTTAGAGATGAACGACTTTTGGATACATTTATGAGACCGTCCCCCTTCCGGCTAACTAAAATCGAATGTCGATTCCGGTCCCCTCCCCTACTTAGTACCTTCGTGTTATGGGGATCGATTTTGAATGACAATTGACGAGGGTTTGGTTGGGTGTTTTCTTTGGGTTGTCTGCGTGTCGTGGTGGGGGGCAGTGAATGCGAACGAGTGCTTGTTGACGAGGATGCAGGAGATGTCGCTGGACTACCATTTCACGGTGGAGCAAGAGGTGGGCTCGGCCACGCACGCCTTCTTCGGCTTCAACGGTCAGTCCTCCCTCCCCCCCTCTTCTATACATTTGTCTTCTTCCATCTTCCCCTCCACCTCCTACTCTGTTTTTATTATTATTATTATTATTTTTTAAACACTTGGGTTTCCACAAACATGGCTTCGGAATCAAGTTTTTTTACCCTTTAGTCCTTGCTCGCTCTTTCTACAATTTGGCCTCGTGATGTAAATGCAAGTGTTACCGTGTGGCATTATTGATCTCTTGCCCGCCTTTTGGACTGTTCAATTCATTATTGGCGTTAAAGAGTACGGAAGTGAGTGTGAGAGTTCAGGGGCAATGTCTGCTCTAAAAGGAATCCGATGCGTTGTTATGTGCAGGGACCGCGGGCGTGTGGAGAATCGCGGCCATCGATGAGGCGGGTGGGTGGAAGGACCGGACCACCGTGGAGGACATGGACCTCGCCGTCAGGGCTAGCCTCCGCGGTTGGAAGTTTGTCTACCTCGGCGACCTTCAGGTATTTGCGATAAAGATGAATTCTTCGGTTTTGTCTGTCCTTTCTGAAAACCGCTGAGTGTCGTGACTTCTCGCGGCGAGAGCGACCCCTTTTGACTGGCTATGAGCTCTTGCTTTTAGGTTGATGCTTATCGATCATGCGTATTTATTTAATTGACCATGGACATTATCTGATCAAAGATGCAATTTTTTTTGGGCCATGTGGGGGTTATTGTGGGACAGGTGAAAAGTGAACTTCCAAGCACTTTCAAGGCTTTCCGCTTTCAGCAGCACCGTTGGTCCTGTGGTCCTGCCAATCTGTTCAGGAAGATGGTCATGGAGATCGTTCGGAACAAGGTCCGTCCCTTTCTTTGACCTCTCCTGATAAAACTGACTTTCATGGATGAAACTGAATCAAATTCATCCCCCCAGGGATTACGAAGTTCCCCATGTGATGAATTCGAGCATCTGTTCTCGACTTTTTTAGCTCATTAGTTCGTTGATTTCTCTTCGAATTTTGATCGCAGAAAGTCAGGTTCTGGAAGAAAGTGTACGTCATATACAGCTTCTTCTTCGTCCGGAAGATCATAGCCCACATGGTCACATTCTTCTTCTACTGTGTCGTGCTTCCCCTCACCATTTGGATCCCCGAGGTCCACGTCCCGATTTGGGGCGCCGTTTACATCCCTTCCGTCATCACCATCCTCAACTCCGTTGGAACTCCGAGGTCGACTCGCTTAAATGCTCCACACCCTTTTTTGGCGATCTTCGGCCTGATTCATTGCTCTGCCGTTTCATTGGTATCTGCGGTTCTCTAATTTGGTTTGGTTGTTGTAATCGGGCAGGTCGATTCACCTGTTGTTTTACTGGATCCTTTTCGAGAACGTGATGTCCATGCACCGGACCAAGGCCACCTTGATCGGTCTCCTGGAAGCCGGGAGAGTCAACGAGTGGGTCGTCACGGAAAAACTCGGAGACGCTCTCAAAAACAAATCGAAGAAGCCGCGATTCACTTTCAAAATCGGAGACAGGTAAGTCATTATTTCTGGCTTATCCTCTCAGTTCCTAATGCATCAACATGTGGAGTCAGCTGAACAAACAATTCACTTGAATTGCTTTAGAGTAGTTGGAAACTGCATGTGATCTTAGTACATTATCATAAGGCAATACTTTGACTAACCCTACCAAATCCTATCTACAACAAAGCCATTCATCAAAAGATAGTAGCTCCAAACTTAGTTAAGTTCATGTCCAGAGGGGGATAAGAGTAATGTGCAACAACTATCGAGCTTAACATCAGAAAGATCGAGTTCGACATTATTCCGATGAATCGATGATCACGAGTCGCTTTTCTCACTGGCTCCTTGCTTTTGCAGACTCCATCTCTTGGAGCTCGGGTTTGCAATATTCCTATTCGTGACCGGTTGCTACGACTTCTTGTACGGGAAGAACAACTACTTTGTATACCTGTGGCTCCAGACAATCACTTTCTTCATCGCGGGATTCGGCTACATCGGGACAATTGTGTAGATGCAGTGAGCTTGCTTCAATCATCGGTGACCCAAAAAGCAACGGTCATCGAATGGCCAAACCGCGAAAGACCCGAAATTTAGTGTGTTTCCAGCATTTTGTGTTTTACAGCATAGTTTTATAATGAGTGGGAATCATGAGGACAAACCTCCAATTAAGTTATTGATTGTTCCAGATCATAAAAGGTCCCAAACGGTTTGTGGCAGAGAGCCCTTGCCATGCTTCATCCCAGACATATGTTGGCTTTTAGTTTTTGGGTGATTACTGTCAGGAAAGTACAAAGGGGTGAAAGAACAAAACCCAATGTCACAATTCTTTCTATACACACAGTTCAGTTCAGTTCAGTCATGTAGGGGAATAAGAACAAGCTTGTTAATTAGTTTTAGTTGACAAAGGAATGGGAATTTGTATTATCTCAGTAGGCTGTACGTATCTTTCTTTCGATTTTTCGGTAGTCGCCTTGTTTTTTCTCCTCTGTTTCCGATCGCCGGAGAGGGAGGGTTTTGGAGAGAGATTCTACTCTGGTGAAGCTGTAATAGCAATGTGTAACTGTGACCATTTTAGAAACTTACTGTGGTAAGACAATACTTTTTGAGCTTGTTTGGAGGTTCACACGGTTCTGGCGCATACAAGGTCGACCATATCAAATCGACCTGGTAGTTTCTGTCGAGCTAGCAGAACAATGGCCACAATATACATTCGGGAAAAGTGCCAAACAAGTCATAAACATATTACATTAGTACCAATTCATTCATAAACTTTTCAATTGAACCAATTTAGTCATAAACCTTTTCATGTTTGTAGCCAATTTAGGCCGGACATTGCTGACGTGGACACCGGCCATCCCATGGCACCTCTGGCACAAATATTTCCTTAAATCATTTTTTTTTTCTCATTCCTAGCTAAACGAGTGCATGAGTGGTCCAAAAAGTATATTGTCCCTGCACATTTCAGCAAAGTCCACTTCAGATGATCATTACTTGTAAGGCTCGCAAGGAGGAGACACAACATCATTAACCGTTCTAAGCCCTCCAATTCCCATCTCAAATCTGATGATTAGAAGCTGCTTTGGAATTCCGCGTGGGATAATTCCAATGATTTGTTGACCTAGACAATGTAGTGACAAAGATGATTGGTCTTTTAGCCCCTCTTTTTTTGTTCTTTATCATCTTTCAGTCATTATAACATTGGCATTAGAATAAAGGGTTGATGGATGGAGATTAGGGTAAGAAATGTCCCTCCAACTATATAATGATGGCTCAAAGAAGCCTAATTCTTGGTTGGTTTCTTCTAAGGAAAGTGTCATTTTTCTCTTTATCAAATCCTCTCTTAGTTTTTGTTTAGACCTAATCATTTCCTAATGAGTACATCAGATCGTTCCGAGAACGGACGGGATGATTTGGATGCATTTGCGAGGCTCGGTCCATTAGAAGGATTTCTTGATTTTTTTCTCTCTCTCTCTCTCTTTATTGTTTATTTTTTGGTTCCTCTTCAGTAATTGGAATCTTCCAAAAGAAGAATTGACAAAACAAAGAGGGGGCTTAATAATGTGGCTTGTTCTTGTTTTTCATTGTCCCTACGAGGTCCTCTTCACAAGGACATGACATGAAAGCATCCCAACGTAACATTCCCCACAGAAAATTGTAGAGTTAATATCATGAAAAATCTCAAACTAATACACTTGTAATAAATTTACCGCAAATTATTTTTTCACCATTGAAAATCCTAAATCGGTACACAGTTGACAAATATATCCTCTGTTCGTTTTAGTTAAATTTTATCGTCAAATTGATGAGTTGGATGACACGTGACAATTGTCAGATGTACACGTTTGAGGTTTTTACCCTCTATTTGTGACAGGTGCTTCAATGTGGGATTTTTCGTGATATTAATCAAATTTAATGAAAACTAACGAAATTTATCACATGTGTACTAAGTTGGAGTTTTTGATGATCAAAATAAATTTATCTAGTTTGGGGTTTTGGTGGTCGAAAAAATAATTTGGAGTAATTTTCTCACATGTTTACAAGTTTGGAATTTTTTGTGGTAAAAAAAAAATAACTTGAGGTAAATTTGTCACAGATATACCAATTTGAAATTTTTAGTAGTATTAACTTAAGGGGAAAAATAATTTTGCGAAAAAAGTGGGTATGGGAAGGGCAGAAATTCGAATGGGGCGGGACTTAGTTGTGGAAACGGTGGATGAAGACTAAAATGAAATAAAACAGAAAATGAGGGAAATTGAAGCAAATTGCAGAGAAGCATGTTTAAGAATTTAAGACAAGTTGGGTGGGATTCGGGGTATTCTCTTCCGACACCAGCCGTCTTTGTCCGGTGGCTGGGTCTTTGGGAATTAATGATGCCTTGTTTCAGTCCTTGATAGTTTACAGAAAAATTCTAAATAAAGATTTGAAATATCTTTATTATTTAGGTTAATATCGCGAAAAATCTCAAACTGATTTTTTTTTTACCACCAAAAATCTCAAACCGGTACGCTTGTGATAAATTTACCCCAAACTATTTTTTTAACCACTTAAAACCCTAAACTGGTATAACTGTTATAAATTTACCTCAAACTACTTTTTTACCATAAAAAAATCCCAAATCGATACACATATCATAAATTTACCCTTTCTAATTTTTGTTAAATTGAATTAATACCACGAAAAATTTAAAATTGATACACATATGACAAACCTAAGGTAACGTGTATACCCGACAATAGCCACGTGTCATCCAACTTAATAATTTGACGGTAAAATTTAACAAAAATTAACTGAGGGTAAATTTGTCATATGTGTATCGATTTGGGATAAATTTGTCACATATGTACCAGTTTGGGATTTTTAATGATAAAAAAAAAGAATTTGTGTAAAATTGTCATAAGTGTACCTGTTTGGGGATTTTTGTAGTATTATTAACCCTTATTATTTTGAATAAGGGCGTAAAGTGGCTATACTAGTCTTAAAAAAAAAAAGCCTCTCATTGGTTGCTTAGGAACAATTTCGTCATTCGATTTTTTTTTTACTTTATTTTTTCTCTTTTTTTTCTATTTTCTAAAAAATAAAAAAAAAATAGTGTTTCCCTTTTTTGTATTTTAACTTTTAGTTTCTTTATTTTTAATTTAATTTAACTAAAAATTAAATTAAAATTATATTTTGATGAAAATACCCTTGATCGACTGGAATATTTAGACGATCGGCCAGGGAGGTCAAGCCCTTATTTAAAATAGATGTGACTACTTCATGCCATTATTTGAAATAATATCCGCTTCGAGCTTTTATTTGAGAAAATGATGGTACTTTGGGGTTTGGGCTCCTATCTGAAATTTTTTCATAGTTTAGTGCGAAAAATTCACTTGGGCGATATATATATTATAAATTTATCTTGAGAAATGGGGCACCATCTCTCCTGACATTCCATTTCCCACCATACATCGTTCTTCCACTCGATTATGTAAGGAGCATGGGTTTTGGAAATGTTTAGGAAACGTGGGGCTGCTTTGGCTTGCAAAACCAAATTAAATGAACCAACAAGCAAGTGGGTCTTTAATCTTTTTCCTCTTTAAAGGCCCAAGAATTATACAATGAAGCAAGAGCATTCGTTCATGTGCTGGACCTGCAATTTTTTTTTTTTTTTTTTTGGTTGGAGACTGCAACATTGATTTGGAAAAGATTATGAGATTGTCGATCCCGACATGAAATTTCTGCTCATTGTTCTCTAGAAATGTATAGCAACCTATTCGCTTCAGCTTATGTTAATTACATGATCTTTGAATGCGAATTAGTCACTCACGCCATCTGGACTTGGAAATTGGCGAGTCACTAGAAATAATATATAAATATTTTATGGATAGAGGTTTAAACACAGCAGCGTTTGTAGTCCAACGGTTAGGATAATTGCCTTCCAAGCAATAGACCCGGGTTCGACTCCCGGCAGACGCACATTTTAATTTTAATTTTTTAATTTTTTTTTTTGCCTATTTTATGAATATAGGAATACAACTTTGAGCTGGCGAAGAAAAGGAAAAAATAAAACCGTGAGCCGCATAAATTAAAGGCAAAGACAGATGTTTATTATCACCGCCACCCGTTTTTATAATTTATTTTGTCGACGAGTAAAGAGTAATGCAAAAAACAAAAAAAAGATATGCTGGCTGTGGGGTTCGAACCCACGCGCACTTATGTGCAGAAGATCTTAAGTCTTCCCCCTTAACCTCTCGGGCAAACCAGCTCGCGTCTTGCGTCTGTCTTCTCGTAAACCTATTTAAACTAAATATGTGGGGACCCCCAAACTCAATTCTTCGAGGCCCAAGAAGATTTTCGGCCCTCGTGTCCTCTTCCCGGCTCTGTTAGGATAGGTCCCGGTCACGCCGCCGCAGCTCGGCAAAAAGCATCGGTAACCCATCTTCCGGCGACCACCGCGAGAGAATCCAATGCCCCGCCGAACTACTAGGACGTGTTCGGGCTTCAAGATTCCTAGGGTATTGACTTTTTCGAGACAACTGGGAGATATATCGGTGAACGTTTTTCGCCAACAGATTAGATTCAAAGTTCAAACCTTAGGTAGATGCATTGCCTTATGTCACACCCCACCCACAGATTGCGCACTTGCTCCCTCTTATCTAAACCCCTTCATCACGGTCTTAATTAATAATGTACTTCACCATTTTCCCGTAAACTTTTTATCCTATGAATTATGCTGTTGTGTACACTACTGAGATAGCATGTGCATATAGAGGTGTCAAATTGATGGATCAGATCGGGTTGGGTCGGGTCGGGTCGAATATGATTCAACCCATATTTGACATGTCTAACCCATTTTAGCCCATATTCGATGACTCATACCCGACCTAACCCGCAACTAACTCATACCAAATGCGGCCCATTTTGACATATTATTACCGGATCACAATAATATTCTAAGGAATTAATATTACTAAAATACTTACATGGAATAAAAAATCTACTAAAAATTTTTAAGCGATTGATACAGTCGGCTACGATCGGATCGGGATTGGGACCGGGGGGCTGTGATTGCCGGCCCTGGCCCAGGCTCCGGTCCCAATCGTCGGCCCTGGCCCCGATCATCGGCCTCGATCCCGATCACGAGCCCCAGGCCATGGACCAGGACCGAGGTCGACGATCGAGACAGGGGTCTAGACCAGGATTAGGACCGAGACCAGGGCCAGCGATCGAGGCAGGCAACGGGCTAGGACCGACGATCGGGACAGGGGCCTGCGATAAAGATCGAGGTCGAGGTCGAGATGGGCTGGGCCGAGGCTAGGGCCGAGACCGAGTCCATTACCGACGACCGGCGATCGGGACCATTTGCGACTTGTGGAAGGAAACTATCCTTATGGGTCGAAAATAAGTTTATAACCCATTATTGACCCATTTAATTTTATTTCAACCTTTTAAACTCATTTTTAATTAGCCCTTTAAAAGCTAATGACCCATATAAGACCCATTTTATATAAAATATGGATCAAATATGGATCTATTACCCATATTGACCAGCGACTGCTCTATGTGCATAGTAAATTGCCATGTAACAATTCAAAAGAAACAGATTTCCGTGAAAAAGGGGTATCTAGAAAAAAAAAAAAAAAAGGGAAGCCACGTGGACGATCCTTGGAGAACATGCCCCCTTTCCATTTCCGTCGCAATCCTCGCACTAAATCTTCCCATTTCTTAGGACGTTGCGTCAAAATAGCTCCTAAAATACATTATCCCCGCAATAAGCGATCCCATCTCCTCTAGGTCCAAGAGGCTAAAATGGCACCAAAGAAAGGGTCCCTCGAGCACTCAGACAGAAACAATTGACTGAAAATCAAAATTTTAGCTACAACCGAAGTTACTCTTTCGAACCAAACCCACATTGATGGGACGCCATAATCAAGCTACTGCCATACCGGTACCGCATGGCACCTGAGACAATCAGCATTTAGATCGTATTTGACTGTTTTCACAGGACCTCAGCCCACTATGACCAGCCATTCTAGAAGAGCACAACACTTTTAACACATTCCTCATGAACAAGTTCAAGTTGTTCAACCAAAGTGATTTTGGCGGTCCATAGAGACGAAGTAATAGCTAGACAAGAGCCACAAATCCATCACCATATAAGCAAAATGTAGGGAAAAGGTGACAACCCAATGACTAATGACCTACCGATTAGAATAGATGACCCCAATCCAAAATCTCCGCAGACACTACAATATAATGAAAACCTACCAAGCCCTCACAACAAAACCTCCTCCAAGATTCACCTCAAACAACATCTTTTAGGGGGACCAAAGATGACGAACAAAAAACATCCGACTATTTCCAGATGGTTATCTTGGTTTTTTAATCTACTTGCCACCATGCTTAGCCTTTGAATGAGACTGAAGAGCAACTTCTGAATTAAACGTCCTGTTTCAAATAACAGAATATCAGTGAAGAGAATAAACAGGAGGATCACTCGGCCCATAAAGCAATACTTTCCAGGGCACAGAGAGAGAGAGAGAGAGAGAGAGAGAGAGAGAGAGAGAGAGCATACTTGCTACATGATTTGCAAGAAACTTGGCCAGCTGATTTGGGGCTTTGCGACTTGTTGGCACTGTTGGCAGGATTCTTTCCAGCCTGTTTTGCAGGGTGAGGAGTTGCTGTATGGCCACCTTTCTTACCATCTGCAAGCAAATAATCAGTCAGGCAACTAATGATCGACTGTAAAGGAACTAAAAAAGAAAAGCTTAAAAAGTACTCATGCAGCTTCGAACTTTTTATGCACAACATAAAAGATACGAAGTTCTAAACCAAAATTACTCCATCTTATCATGACTAACCACTAAAAGAGAGCACCTCATCATCACAAACAGATGGCTTATAGTACCAGATGGAATACATAAACAGTGGAAAAATGCAAATATCAGAAAAATATTTCATAAATTAATGTGTCAGCATATTGGGATGAACCTAACAACCTGTCTTCTGTGGAGTAGGTAACTTTGACTTCTTGGCAGGAACAGGTGTTTTAGTTGCAGAATCCGCAGCTCTCTTCTTGCCTATTTCAGCCTACAGAAAAAGAAAAAGAGAGAGTTAGTGCAAATGAGAGATAGACTAGCAAAATGGTCAAAGCCAGCACTGTGAAGCATCCTGGAAATTTTCGTGTCATTACCTTCTTTGGAGTCTCTTCTTCCTCACTTTCATCTTCTTCCTCATCTGAATCAGCCTCAATACCATCTCCCTGTTTGAAAACCATATGCACATAATTGAACCTAGTCTTGAGTTATAAGTTGTACGAAAAAAATAATTGTACAAAAAATGTCTACAGAAAGTCCTAAAAAATGTTTGAGAATTATTTAACTAATATTTGCATGATAATAAAACCTTATGCCCTGAATTCAACTCCCCATTGTTCAATTCACAACCTATCCTAGCTCAAGGACATTACTCCTGAAGAAAACACAGAAGCGTATTTATACAAGAATGAAAAAGTAACACCTAATATGTACAGCTCCAAATTGCAGAGAAGTGGATAGATGAGACCTAAACAGATCCTATATTCAGACAATAACGAGAAGCAATTGGAGACCACCAAAATAAATACATTCTCAAATCAAGAAATGGTCAACAATTTAGGTACCTCCTCATCAGATTCATCTTCGTCGTCGTCGTCGTCGTCATCACTGTCATCCTCGTCAACTTTCATTGGTTGTGGAATGCTGACCTTTTGCTTTCCCGATGATTCAGCCTTAACAGCATTAGCGCTGGCAGTGGCAATCTTAGCTGATGCTTGTGCTGCAGCCGTTCCTGAATTAAGTTTGCAGTTCCATGAGTTTATGCAATAAATTTACCTACTTTTAACAGTAACAAGAAGTAAAACTCTGATTGCTTAAAATGTAGTTACCATTTTCCACACCGCTCAATAGAAGATCTTCCTCTTCTGAATCACTCTCCAAATCTAAATATAAGAAAACAGTTGGGCAACATCAGCCACATAACTATTAATAAGTAGATTGTACCGAGGATTACAGTTGTCAATCACACTCACCAGAAAAATCATCTGTGCTGAGAAGAAAACCAGCGAGTCAAGGGGAAAACAAAAGTGTGCAAGGAAAATGAGCATCAGCTTATATAAGTACCACTTTCTCATTGACTATCCTACACTAAAGGAGATAACTACAGAGTTTGAACGTTTAGCATCAAATTATAAGGGGGGAGGGACAGACCAGAGATTAAAAAATCCTCCAAAATTGTCATAACTAGCCAGCACATCAAAGTAACTGAGTTAAACATCCATATATAGTTTACACAAAACAAATAGCTTGCCCAAAGAGTTGCTTTTAGCGATAAATATGACCTTATTTAACTGCCAGCCATCATGGCCACAGTGAATTAAAAATAGCATTAAAAACATATTTAAGTCGGAGTCTACCCTCAAAGCTACCGAAAAATCAGAAGAAATAAAAAAGAAAGTCTAAGCAACTGAAAGAAATTGGCATAATGTAATGACTGAGCAGCAGAAAACATAAAAGGATATTCATCCTGTACAACAGACTTGTATCCACAAAAGTAGATACTTCCACTTTTCCAGTTGTGTGATAGTTCAAACTCTTTCTCAAATACCAAGTCGAATGATAATTGAGGAAAGTTCTCCGTAGAGAGAGTTCCCAAAACAAGCTTCTGATCACCAAACTTCACATGGAGAGGCACCCATTCATTTCCTTTACTACTCTTGGATTCACCAAGTGATGCCTGCAGAAAAGCAAATTCAAGTCTTTTAGCAGACAAATCCATGGAAACCAAAACTGTCGTCAAATCCACGAGGAAATTTCATACCTGAGAAAGATGCAAAATTTTGGCGTTGCCAGGGTTGACCTTAAGGGGCTGCCCAGCCTTCACTTCAACTCCTAAAAAGATGGAAGCAAAGAAATTTAATGAGAACAACACATAGATTAAATCCATGAGAATGGCTAAGCTGATAAGAGAGAGAGAGAGAGAGAGAGAGAGAGAGAGAGAGCTAATTATTCTATTACTCAGTCTCATCCAAATCCAATCATCTGCGGCATTTATTCCCACTTTCGTCCAAAAAAGAGCTGTCGCAACAAACATCCATCTATGGTATGAAGTAGTTTGGAATACAGTTGTTCAGTTTCGGAAACATTTGGATTTGAGATGATGACCACTCAAGATCAAACGAATGTACATAAGAGCGCACCCAGAAGGAGCTACCAGTTTTTGGTCAGCCACAACACATTCTCATGCAATGACAAGAAGCACGCCCGAATGAATAACACAGCTTGGCTAATGATTAATTTGGAGGGAAAATCAGAAAAATGCATAATCAAACTCCGAAGAGTGGAACAGAACAAAAAGCCAGCTGCAAAAGCAAAAAACAATGCTCTCCACTCGCAATAGCAATAACATCAAGTGGCCAATAAAAGGCAAGGGATGTGGGCAATATTTACAGTGTATATACAAAGGAACGCGCAAAAATCAGCAGAGCCTAAAAAAATCCCAAAGAAACGATTATAAACATGATCAATCAAATCACGCCGACTCATGAGACGACGCGCGAAAAGCCGGGCAGCGTCAGCAAACGCCCTGAGATGCAAGCATATCCACACGTGTCCGACAACATGAGCAAAAGCAGCCACGCATGGTGAAAGCAAAAACGGCGGCACAATAGAAAAACTACAAGCGCACCATGAGAAGAGCTGAAATGCTAAAATGAAGAACACTCATACCACGAAGATCTCCGCGAGCAACTGCGAAACGGAGGCAGACAAGCTGCAAACCAAGCAAGTCCTAGCTATGAAAAACCAAAAAGTTGCGAGAGCTTACCCCAAAACTCCATCGGAAGGGCCATCGAGGGGTTCTAGTTCGAAGAGAGAGACCGCGAGCGAGGAAGCTCTGCTGAAAGCGAGAGAGACCGAGGCTTCAGAGAGAAAGAGAGAGGGGAAATGAGGGTTTAAGAGGGAATTTATAGCGAATTTGGCTCGTTGCCAAGAGAGGGAGGGCTAGGGTTTTTCCGATTCCAGTCGGAGGCGGAAACGGCGTATGACAGTTTCGTCTTGAGTTTGGATAGTGCTCGGGTTCGGCCCAATGGGCTTTTTCTTTTTAATATCAGTTTCTTTACTCGTCATGGATTTGCTTTAGGCCCAATCCATCTTATTTCGGTGGCAAAAAAGCCCAACCCATCTCTCTTTTTTTGGGTCGAACAACCGGAAATTGATCTATCTCATCTCTTGAAAATGAGGGAAAAATGTGAGCAAGAATTTTTTAAAAATTTGAAGAGGTGACATGGATCAAATCAGGTCATCCATTTTGATTTGGAAGGCCCGATTTGATCAATGTCACTTGGCAATGTTAGGGGATCCAGATCCCGAACAACCCATCTTAGTTTGGTAGCCAAAAACTTAATCTCTTTTTTTTCCCTATTGGACTAAAAGGAAAACAGATGGAATGGTTTCCTTGTTTGCCTCACATTTTATCCATATCGCGCTTTTACGTGATCCGCTTTCCAGTCCATTGCTAGCCCATCTTATCCCTAGCGCCGGCTATTGTGGATCCACCGTAGAGCTCATGTTATCCGACGGCTGAAATTTACCGGGTTCATATGCTTCAAATGCCTTTATAGAACTAAAATTTATAGCTAATCTAACCGACCATGCCATCTTTCTAATCTACTTTTCGAAATGAGATTCAAGTGAGATCGACGATCATTTGGGCGTTTGCTCGATGGGCAATTTGATTCATGAACTCTCAATTGGTTCAGACCGAAAAAGTTTTCTCCGAATTGCTGTTTTATCCATGATATATCATTATAAGGAGAAACCTCGAAAGCGATTATTTGACGATTATGGAAACAAACTTTTAAAGAGAATGTTAAGTTTTGTTGGAAGAGGTACTAATATTGGCTGTAGATTTAGATTGTTTCTTGGATTATTATATTGGAGATGATAAATGGATTATTTTGCAGTTGGGTGCATGCCCTGTACATCATCGGATCATCTCTGATTTTTTTTTTTTTTTTTTGTATTTGATTGCGATATAAAGGAGATTAAGACTATGTTCGCTTAGCAAAAAAAATGACTTATTTGGAAACCATATTCCAAAAAATAATCTCTCGAATCGCTTGATATAATTAGCCGTTTTTATAGTTTAGACTTACTTTACGTGTTCCATGAACTGCATGTACCTTAAATATAATTAAATGTGAACCACATGTATTCATGCCAGTAGAGAATGACATCGTTTCGTAGTCGTAGTTCTTGGCAAGGACCATATCGGTGTCTTCGAAAAAACATTAATTATGCTCCTCGTCGGTCGATATTATGTTCGTGCATTTTGTTGAGTGGTGGCATTAATTTGTTAAGTTTTCTGGATTTAGTAGTTGCTCAGCAATAGAGAGTTATTATACTGAACAAGAGTGGTGTAGGTGAGGTTGGTGCATGAGATTGGATTTCGGAGATTGTGATCCATTACCACGGGCTTCCGGTCCAACAAGTTCAACTTTTTCTTTTAACCTGTTCTCCGGGAAAATTACACAATGGTGAATCTTTGCTGCCGCTTTAGAGAAGGAGGACATACCAATTGTAAATCCATAAATAGAAAATTCCAATAATTAACTTTGTTTGCAAATTCGAATCTCGTTTCAAAAAGATTTGTCTTGGTTGATAAAATAATCGGGTCAATTGTACTACAAATGAAAAAGTTACGAAGTTGTCAAATTTTGTCAACAATGATCGAATTATTAGCAATAAAATGGGTAAAAGTACAGCAAGTGTGCTAATATTTGTGTACGGCGCTCATTTTGGTGCAAATATTTTTTTTCGGATAACTTAAATATCAAATCACCGAAGTGCCAATTTCGGCAAAAAATGATTATTTAAGTGTCAATTTCGGTCAAACAGTATACGCGGCATTTTTTTATTAATCTTTCCACATTACATGTTGACTTAAAAAAATAATAATAACCCACGTGGACGCCACATCGATGTACACGTGGCGTCCACGTGTACATCGACGTGGCCTGCCGGTGCTGACATGCCACTGTCGGCGCTAACGTGAACTTCTTAAAATAATATTTTAATAATTTTTTGAATTTTTTTTATTTTTTAATCTTTTCTTAGATTTTCTTTTCCCCAAACCGTATGGCCAAGACTCCCTCGCCCTCCCCTCGCTGGCCTTGGGCAAGGACGCCTTGGTTCTAGGTGTTTGAGTAAAGAAAAAAAAAAGAAAAATATTATAAAAATTAAAATATTATTTAAAAAGTCCACATTAGTGCCGGGCCGCCGGGAATGCAACATTAGCATTGGACGACGAAGTGCATTGAATTAGTATAAATGTAAAAGGTTTAGGACTGATTTGGCCAAAAAAAAATTACTACTGAATTGGCAAAATTACAATAATTTTTGAACTTTTTTGTAATTTTCCCCTCTCATCACTTCTAGGTAATTCATCGCACAATATAAAAAGTAGAAACTCTGTCATTTTTCATTCATCTCCGATTTTATAAATTATTATCACGACAAGCATTGTTTGAATTATTGGACTTTTTTTTTGTATTAGTCGTGAGTTAAATGGAGCCGGTTTTTTTTTTTTGGTCGAAACATGAACCGGCTTGACATAAAAGAATAATAATTCGATAGTTCTGTAAGCCTCTAAGGCTTTACTAGAGTTTTATGATGCGGTTTTTCTCTTGCCATTGACTTCTTGATTGCGCACATTACATGCTTTGATTGTGATTCATAGGATAGGCTTGCGCCTTTGCAAGCACTTTAGAAAAACACTCAATTCCAATACCAAAAGGGCATGGGTGAAAAACCGGCGTTACCGAGTCCCCAGACCATGAATTTCTGGTTGCGTAGGATTGAATGGCTTCTCTTGACCGCTCGATAAGGCTTGCGGTCTACCTTTCTCAAAGGCAGGTGGTGACTACTTTTGCATGTCGCTAATCAAATTAAGATCGAATTCGATTTTATTTTCTCTCGTTGCAATTTGATATGGTCTTGGAAGGCCCAAGCCAAAGCCCATCATCCAGGCTTGGCAATCCATTAGCTCACCACTCGATACTTCTTAGAGGTCAATGTGGGTGGCGACACCAACGCCATCAGTTTCTCCTCTCTATCCAAACCCGGTGGAAGCAAACCACGAACAAACTCCGTCAATCATCACGTGACAATTGGGGCAAAAAAAAAAAGTTGACAATTGAATTGGCACAATTATAATAGGTTGATGACTTTTTTTTTGATAAATTTTCACTTTTATCACTTCTATATAGTGGGTCGCACGAAATATAGAGAGTAAGAACTATACCATTTTTTATTCACCGATTTTATAAATTGTTATCACGACAAGCATCATTCCAAACCGCAATGATCAGAGACTTAGAAATTCTTCTTCTTCTTCTTTATTATTATTATTTTTTTTTGGGATTTTGATACTTAAATCAATAACGGAGACGACGGAACTGGTTTGTCCCGTGAAGCACGAGGAATTGGCAAAACGTCCAACGGGACGATATCTTGTAATCATCAATCATTACTCACCATAGAGGTCCGGTCACCTGACGGACAACAGAATAACCACACATCGATTAAGTTAGAACCTTAGACCTGTGCATATCGCTTCGATCCAAAGCACCTTGCGTGTAATTAATGAGAAACGAAACATCTCAACTAGTCAGTCGAACTGTTAAGGTTTTTCCATATTTGGTATCGAGAAGGAGGTTGACCAAATATTTTAACGCATTATTCGACGGACAAGTTTGGGCAAAATTTACGAAAGTATTAGGTTTGACTTGGTTCTCCCCCGAGAAGGTTGACCAAATATTTTAACGCATTATTCGACAGAGAAGTTTGGGCAAAATTTAAGAAAGTACTAGGTTGGAGGTTGGACTTGGTTCTCCCCCAAGACCATTGGATCTACAACCGTACCATCAAATACATGAAAGATTAAGATTTTGCTAAGTGCGAAAACGATGGACCAGTTCATGATTTCAACGGGATGATCAAATTTATTTTAAAGAGTTTTGGGTGATTGTTGTTGAGCCACAAAAAAATAAATAATAATTAATTAAAATTATTATGAGGTCTACTCTTTGAGAATTTATCGTTCATAATATATTTCTATTCTCACGATAATGACTGATTATTATGTCAGTAAACTCTTATATTTTAGTCATGTGGACAATGTTTGTTCTTTTTGACTATGATCACTCTCTTTTTGTTTTTGTCCTTTCTAGCTTTCCGCAAAAGACCGAAAATAAAGTAAAAGATAATTAGCAGCAAAGATAATTCACGTCCAAAGACTACTTTGCGTTTGCGAGAATAATTGTAGTTATAATTCAATTTCGTCTCGCGAAAAGAAAAGGGAAAACGAAATCGCTCCCCAGAGAAATATCTAAAAAAAAAATTACCAATTCAAGACTTATTTTTGCACAAGCCTAGCAATTGAAAATAAAAAAAAAAAAAAGAAAAAGAAACTGGAGCCGACGTTCTTCACGAGCGCAATGAGCAGAGGGATAGTACTTCACAGCATGAAATCCATGAACTTCAGCCAATTGAATCCGTTCTTCGACGCCTTCTGGGCTTCCTTCCCGCACGAAGCGGGCGATGAGCCGCCGCTTCCCGCGGCTGCCACGCCGTCCCTCGGGGGCCTCTTCGCGCAGAGGAAGAAGTTCCTCGACCCCAGCGCCATCAGCCTCTCCTCTCTGTCCAAACCTGGTCGAAGCAACCGCAACAAGAAGAACAACCGCCAACAAACTCCGTCAATCATCACGTCACACGTACGCTTATCGATTCTGGGAAAAGTTCAAACGAGTAAAGATCGAACGGCTGAGAACAAAGCTTACTCTCTAAGCTAAATTGAGAGTAATGGAGGTCGAAGCCGGAAGGATCGGCGGTTGGTAATATCGGCCGGCGTCCTTCCTTCAGGTACTGCCGGAGAGCGGCCGCGATCAGATCTCCGACCGTCGATTCTGGCGTCGTCACAACGTGTACGGGCCCGACGCTTCCCTGCACCGCCACGTTCAGGAGGAGCTTCGTCAGGCGGGGCTTCTCATCGGCCGCCGCCGCCGCAGACGCCTGGGAGAGGCTCTTCCTCGCGAGCAGGTCCGGCAACGTCCTCGGCCTCGGGAGCTGCTTCGCCGCCTCCATCACCGCCGGACTCCTCCCGTGAAACGACGACGCCTTGTTCGACAGCAGCAGCTGCTTCCCCTTCCGGTTCCTCTCCTCGGGGCCTCTCCGGTAAGCCTTCGTGTTCGGCATCACTTCCGCGACAGAAAGAGGAAATCAGTTAAGGCGGCGAGTGGATCTGAGCCGGCGCCGGTTCACCTCAATCGGCGGTAGCGGAAGAACCTCGGGCGAGGGAAACCGAGAGCTACGGAGGAGCTTGGGCTCTCAGATTCCCGGTAACAGGAAGCTACCATAACCAGGAAGGTATTCCAGTAACAAACGCGAGTCCCGAGGGCACAGGATTATCACTCGCACAGAGAGACGGTGGCGGCCGACGAACAAAACCGCAGCCCAACGTCGCAATTTATACCCGCGGAAGAGGAGAGAGAGAGAGAGAGTTGCACATTTTTGTTAAGGGAGCTACCGGTTGTAAGAGGTCGTCAAACCGTCGATTCTAGAGGGTTGACGGGCTATTGCCCGTCCTGACATGTCTGTCGTTGGTGCTTGTTCACCGTTGGGGTGGAACGGCCTACGTGGCGCGGCGTGAGTGACTGGTCTGTACACGCGGGTTAATGCGAGTGGCGTGGTCCCCTCTCGACGAGCATCGCTCCGCACAGGGGCCGTGAAGCAGACAACAACACCCACTTTTAGGCGGCTTCCGTGGTGGTGGGTTGAAAGTCACATGTTTGTCACGTGCCTGCGAGGGCGATTGATCGTTTCAGTTCAACGTTCGAACTTACTAGGAAGTAGGAAGTCATAGTAGGCGTCGACCGGAAAAAAAAAAAAAAACTAAAGTGTACATTATAAGTGTCAAAATTTATGTTCGACGCTTATTTTAGTGTCAAAACCACTTAAATGATAAATTTTCTTAAAAAACACTCATTTCAATATCAATTTCAATTTGAATTGATGTGACTCGTTAGAAATTTGTCATGGCCTATTTTTTATTAATATTTAAACTGACATGGCTAGTCGAAATTGGTACTAAGGTGAGCGTTTTTTAAAAAAATTGACATTTAAGTGATCGTTTTAAAAGTTGGTATTGAAGTGATCGTTTTTCAAAAGATTTGACATTTAAGTGATTGTTTTTGAAAGTTTTGATATTATAGTAAGTGCCGTACATAAGTTTTGACACTTATAATGTACTTAAGTCACCGAAAAAATGATCTAATACGAAACACTTATAACGGCTTATCCCCTCCCGATTTCACTTCTAGTAAAATGACTTATGAGAAAAAAAATAATTAATCAGATTATAAATCTCAAGTTTATCGATCATACAGTAAATGACATTTCTAGAGAAAAATTACGAGCAACTGGAAGTCTTGTCTTGTCAACATGGTAACATCGCCATAAGCACGCGATGCACATCGTTCGGGAGAGAAGATCTCCGCGACGAAGACGCGATCGCGAAAGATATGTACACGTGCAAAAATGACGCAGGGAAACAGTAACTTGGAAAGGAATTCCAAAAGAAAGCTCAAATTGATTGAATGATAATCTGTCTAATACAAAGAGAGGACGCCCATATATATAGATAGGACTCCTAAAGGAATGCAGATAATTAAAGATAACATTAATCGACTCAAATCAAATCTTATCTAAAAGGAATCAAAATGAAATCTCGAAAATTATGCAAAAAATCTAAAATTGCGAAATAGAAAACTGCCTAAAAAGTGGTCTAAACAACTCCGGAATACCAAAATCCATCGTATGTCACGGCAAAGCCGTGACTTTGAATTAGACGGCCGTTTTGCTTCAATCGACCAATTTTGAGCGCGATCCGAGATCGTTTGTCCCAAGATCCGAAATTACCGGTGAAGCCGCGTGGGCTTCTGGCGATCCAATTTATCAAGATAATCGCATGCCAACTGTTCTACATCATTCCCCCCATCTTCAGAAGAACTCGCCCTCGAGTTATCATTAGGATAAAGCGGAATGTTTGGAGAATGATACTCGGATAGGTCCGCCACATTGAATGTTGGGGAGATATTAAGATCGCCAGGTAGATCAACAATGTAGGCATTGTCGTTGATCTTCTTCGTGATGCGACAAGGACCGATTTTTCTGTTCTTCAGCTTGTTGTAAGTACCAACGGGGAATCGCTCCTTGCGTAGGAAAACCATGACCTCATCGCCAACTTCAAAAGTCTTGGAACGACGTCGCTTATCAGCATGCTCCTTATACTTTGCATTGGATTCAGCAAGTTGGCGTGTAACATCAGCTTGAACTTCTACAATTTTTGTTGCCAAATTTTCTGCCGCCACACTATAACCAGGAATCTTAGGCAGAGGAACCAGATCAAGTGTATGCTGAGGTACACGGCCATAAACAACTTCAAATGGTGATTTTCCAGTGGAACGATTAACTGTATTGTTGAAAGCAAATTCCGCTGGAGCTAAATAACGATCCCACTGTTTTGGCGTGTCGCTACAAAGGCAACGAATGATATCTGCCATTGTTCGATTAACTACCTCGGTCTGCCCATCAGTCTGAGGATGGAAAGAACTGCTGTACTGCAAATTAGTGCTAAATAATTTCCACAGAGTCCTCCAAAAGTGACTGAGGAACTTAGTATCCCTATCAGAGGTGATCGTCTTTGGAACACCATGTAAACGA
This sequence comes from Rhodomyrtus psidioides, assembly GCA_021437785.1. Taxonomy (NCBI): domain Eukaryota; kingdom Viridiplantae; phylum Streptophyta; class Magnoliopsida; order Myrtales; family Myrtaceae; genus Rhodomyrtus; species Rhodomyrtus psidioides. Next base: position 2,684,294 of record JAILYB010000024.1, on the reverse strand, counting down.
ACAACTTCGCGAAAGAATAGACCAGCAACATGAGAAGCATCGGAAGTTTTCTTACATGGTATAAAATGTGCCATCTTCGAAAATCTATCAACTATCACGAAAACGGAATCCATACCTCGTTGTGTTCGCGGTAGTCCCAGAACAAAATCCATGGATATGTCCACCCAAGGTCCAGTTGGTACTGGCAACGGTGTATAGAGGCCAGTGTTCTGAGAATGCCCCTTTGCAACTTGACAGACAGGACACTTCTGTACAAAACGCCCCACATCGCGTTTTAATTGTGGCCAAAAATAACGCTCTTCCACCAAGGCGATGGACTTATCACGCCCAAGATGTCCTCCAAGGCTCCCCCCATGTAATTCCCGAATCAATTTCTCACGAAGGGAACTACGCGGGATACATAACCTGTTGCCATAAAATAGGAAATTACCATGAGTAATCATATCACCTGCAGAGCCAGCAGCTTGACACTTCGCCCAAGTGTCTCGAAAATCTTCATCTTCAGCATAAAGGTCGCATAAAATTTCAAAACCCACTACTTCATTTGTCATGGTGACAAGTAAAGCAGCTCGGCGGCTTAAAGCATCAGCCACTTTATTCAAATGACCAGCCTTATGTCGAAGCACAAAATTAAATTGCTCCAAGAATGAAACCCAACGCTCATGCATCTTGTTTAAATGCTTTTGGCCCTTGATGTATTTGAGCGCTTGGTGGTCAGTATTCAATATAAATTCACGCTGATAAAGATAAGGCTGCCAGTGCTTAATAGCCCGAACTACTGCATAGAATTCCTGCTCATAGGTGGACCATCGTCGTCGAACTTCATTCAACTTCTCACTGAAATAAGCAACTGGTTTCCCTTCCTGCGACAAAACCGCGCCAATTCCTACCCCAGAAGCATCACAATCTAGCTCGAACAACTTATCAAAATTCGGCAAAATAAGAACAGGAGCAGTAGATAACTTTTCTTTTATCAAGGCAAAACTTGCCTCAACCTCTTCACTCCACCTAAATTGGCCTTTCTTTAGACACTCTGTAATAGGCGCTAAAATAGTACTGAAATTACGGATGAACCTGCGATAGAATGTCGCCAGTCCATGAAAACTCCGCACCTCCCCAACAGTCTTGGGCGTAGGCCAATCCCGAATGGCAGCAACCTTCGCTTCATCAACTCGAAGCCCATCTGCACCAACAATATATCCCAAAAACAGCAATTGATTCGTCATGAAACTGCATTTAGGTAGGTTGATATAAAGCTGATTTTCCTCCAAAGCTTGCAAAACATCTCGAAGGTGTTCTACATGTTGCTGCTCATCTGGGCTATAGATAAGTATATCGTCGAAATAAACCACCACAAACTTGCCCAAGAAAGGCTTAAGGACTTGCGTCATTAGACGCATAAAAGTGCTGGGTGCATTGCTAAGCCCGAATGGCATGACTAACCATTCATAAAGTCCTTCGCTGGTTTTGAATGCCGTCTTCCATTCATCCCCAGGCCTCATGCGAATCTGATGGTAACCGCTCCTCAAATCGATCTTCGAAAAGATCTCCGATCCAGACAACCTGTCAAGCATATCATCCAAGCGAGGAATAGGGAAGTGGTACCTCACGGTAATTTTATTTATCGCTCGACTATCCACACACATCCGCATGCTGCCATCTTTCTTCGGTGTCAGCAAAGCAGGAACAGCACAAGGACTCATGCTTTCTTGGATGAAACCCTTTCGCAGAAGTTCGTCCACCTTCTCTCTTAGGATCTGATTCTCCTTCGGAGTCATACGGTAATGTGGCAGATTAGGTAGACTAGCGCCGGGTAGTAAATCAATCTGATGCTGGATGTCTCGCAATGGTGGTAATCCATCAGGTAGGTCTTCAGTAATAATACCAGAGAAAGCCTTTAGTAAAGGCTGCAGGACTTCTGGAATCTCAACGGTTTTCTGCTTAGACCCATCATCAACAAGTAAATACATACCATTCCTCTTACGAACATTAACTTGGAAATGATATACTTCTGGAATACTGTAGTGTGGTGGTTTATTGGAAATGATATACTTCTGAAATACTTGTTGATGATGGGTCTAAGCAGAAAACCGTTGAAATGATCCCATACATGTACTTAGCATTTGGGAAAAGTTCCGGTATCAATCCATACCAGTTAATCCATCCTGAGTACTTCTTGTGTATTGGATCAGCCAAGGCCGCGTCCGGCTTGGGCAACTCCGACATAGCTGCCCGGCTGCACGGAGCGGTAATTCTGCTGGTGAGCGGCAACTTCTCAAGTTCTGTTCTACCTTCTCCTCCAGGTTCTTCAATTCGCTCACCTCCTTCGTGTTCACCCGGTTTCTCGACGGAAGCCTCGGCTTCGAGAGCGATCTTCGGATCTTTCTGCTCCGTTTCTTCTCTCACCTTCGGTTCCTCCTCTAATTTCTCGAAAAGTTGGTCCTTTTTCTCGACGGGAGCCGTCCCTTCAGGTTTTTGAGCAGATCGTGAAACATGAGCAGCTTCATCCAAGGGATGAATGGTAATTTTCGTCCTTCCCCACACGAACGAATAAACGTTGTCACGCGCTCGGTGAGTAACATTAACATCATATTGCCATGGCCGTCCCAGCAAGACGTGGCATGCATCCATCTCAACAACATCACAGATTATCGTATCCTTGTACGTTTTTCCAATTGAAATAGGCAAACGACAAATCTGAGTTACCTTTAATTTCGATCCCTTACGAATCCATCCAATTGTATAGGGTGAGGGATGAGCTTCAGTTTTCAGTTGGAGATGATCGACAAGTGCCTGCGATATGCGATACAATATTCTTGCAACTTCCTCTATCAATAATGACATTGCAGACCTTTCCGCTTATAGTGCAACGAGTGCGAAAAGATTATTTTCGCTCCGAATCTTCCTTTCGTGAGACTAATAGCAATCGTCTCACCACGCAGTTAACATGTTCATCTCGGAATTCCTCGTGTCGATGGCCTCCACGAACAAATTCATGTTCATCTTGGAAATCTTCGTCTTCGTCTTCTTTTTCAGGATCCTCGACATAGCCTTGTCGTCTTTGTCGGGGATTCGCCCTTCGCTCCACAGCTACTTCGGGATCACGAACGACAGGAATTCGCTCGGCTGGAAGAACGCCGGGGTTAGGGTAGTTTGTAGACAACCGTTGGGTAGCGGCAAGTAAGTCTTGCATCGTCCGTTGGCGGTCCTTGCAGAGTTCGTCGAGTTTCCTCGGCAAACTGGGTAAACACCTTCCGTGTAATAGGCTCACCAAGATGGCCCTCAGCTACGGAAGTATATCGATTCACGTTCTTTGTCATCGTCACAAGGAGAAACCTCGCTCTGATACCAAATGACGTAGTGTAGCGCAGGGGGGTAGCGATAACTGGAATACTCTTCCAACAGATAAACTGTAATTGAATTGATAATAGTCTGATTATTACAAAGAGCGGACGTCCATTATATAGATAGGACTCCTAAAAGGAAATAAGATTTTAGAAGATAACACTAAAACAAATCTAATCTAATCAAATGGAATTGAAATCAAATATCGCGATTATCTATCGCTAAAATTCTTTAAAATAGAAAAATGCCTAAAACTCTATCGAAAAATCGTAATATTGCGTTTTCCTGAATATTGTACGACAGTTGTCCTGCATCATTTGACGTAGTGTAGCGCAGGGTAGCGATAACTGGAATACTCTTCCAACAGATAAACTGTAATTGAATTGATAATAGTCTGATTATTACAAAGAGCGGACGTCCATTATATAGATAGGACTCCTAAAAGGAAATAAGATTTTAGAAGATAACACTAAAACAAATCTAATCTAATCAAATGGAATTGAAATCAAATATCGCGATTATCTATCGCTAAAATTCTTAAAATAGAAAAATGCCTAAAACTCTATCGAAAATCGTAATATTGCGTTTTCCTGAATATTGTACGACAGTTGTCCTGCATCATTTCTCTTCCTCTTTAGAAAAACTCGTCCTCGAGTTATAACGTCGTGTCTTGATCCGCTTCCTCTTGTACTTCCAATGCCTCGTCGTCTGAAAGCCCACCATCTTCACCACGTCTCCGAGTCTATTCCTGTGAGATTTTGCAAAATTGGTAACGAGCATCTCATACTCTTGACCAACCTGCACTTTAGCTAGACTCAATGGCCTCGGCTCCAGCATATCGGCATACTCTTGTAAGGGAATGAACTCAAAATATTCAATATTAGGGAGTACAGCGAAAGTAGCATGTTCAGGAGGCAAGTTTGGATTAACATTTGCCTTGATCCACCCTTCGGATGCACCATAGTCAGTACTTAATAGAGGTGGTTCCCCTGCATGGTGCCTCAACTTTTTCAAAATTTTCAAATAAGACTCCATTGATCCCCTCATGATCCCATACATGTACTTAGCATTTGGGAAAAGTTCCGGTATCAATCCATACCAGTTAATCCATCCTGAGTACTTCTTGTGTATTGGATCAGCCAAGGCCGCGTCCGGCTTGGGCAACTCCGACATAGCTGCCCGGATGCACGGAGCGGTAATTCTGCTGGTGAGCGGCAACTTCTCAAGTTCTGTTCTACCTTCTCCTCCAGGTTCTTCAATTCGCTCACCTCCTTCGTGTTCACCCGGTTTCTCGACGGAAGCCTCGGCTTCGAGAGCGATCTTCGGATCTTTCTGCTCCGTTTCTTCTCTCACCTTCGGTTCCTCCTCTAATTTCTCGAAAAGTTGGTCCTTTTTCTCGACGGGAGCCGTCCCTTCAGGTTTTTGAGCAGATCGTGAAACATGAGCAGCTTCATCCAAGGGATGAATGGTAATTTTCGTCCTTCCCCACACGAACGAATAAACGTTGTCACGCGCTCGGTGAGTAACATTAACATCATATTGCCATGGCCGTCCCAGCAAGACGTGGCATGCATCCATCTCAACAACATCACAGATTATCGTATCCTTGTACGTTTTTCCAATTGAAATAGGCAAACGACAAATCTGAGTTACCTTTAATTTCGATCCCTTACGAATCCATCCAATTGTATAGGGTGAGGGATGAGCTTCAGTTTTCAGTTGGAGATGATCGACAAGTGCCTGCGATACAATATTCTTGCAACTTCCTCTATCAATAATGACATTGCAGACCTTTCCGCTTATAGTGCAACGAGTGCGGAAAAGATTATTTCGCTCCGAATCTTCCTTTCGTGAGACTAATAGCAATCGTCTCACCACGCAGTTAACATGTTCATCTCGGAATTCCTCGTGTCGATGGCCTCCACGAACAAATTCATGTTCATCTTGGAAATCTTCGTCTTCGTCTTCTTTTTCAGGATCCTCGACATAGCCTTGTCGTCTTTGTCGGGGATTCGCCCTTCGCTCCACAGCTACTTCGGGATCACGAACGACAGGAATTCGCTCGGCTGGAAGAACGCCGGGGTTAGGGTAGTTTGTAGACAACCGTTGGGTAGCGGCAAGTAAGTCTTGCATCGTCCGTTGGCGGTCTTGCAGAGTTCGTCGAGTTTCCTCGGCAAACTGGGTAAACACCTTCCGTGTAATAGGCTCACCAAGATGGCCCTCAGCTACGGAAGTATATCGATTATTACAAAGAGCGGACGTCCATTATAACTCGACGTTATAACATAATGATGCAGGACAACTGTCGTACAATATTCAGGAAAACGCAATATTACGATTTTCGATAGAGTTTTAGGCATTTTTCTATTTTAAGAATTTTAGCGATAGATAATCGCGATATTTGATTTCAATTCCATTTGATTAGATTAGATTTGTTTTAGTGTTATCTTCTAAAATCTTATTTCCTTTTAGGAGTCCTATCTATATAATGGACGTCCGCTCTTTGTAATAATCAGACTATTATCAATTCAATTACAGTTTATCTGTTGGAAGAGTATTCCAGTTATCGCTACCCTGCGCTACACTACGTCATTTGGTATCAGAGCGAGGTTTCTCCTTGTGACGATGACAAAGAACGTGAATCGATATACTTCCGTAGCTGAGGGCCATCTTGGTGAGCCTATTACACGGAAGGTGTTTACCCAGTTTGCCGAGGAAACTCGACGAACTCTGCAAGACCGCCAACGGACGATGCAAGACTTACTTGCCGCTACCCAACGGTTGTCTACAAACTACCCTAACCCCGGCGTTCTTCCAGCCGAGCGAATTCCTGTCGTTCGTGATCCCGAAGTAGCTGTGGAGCGAAGGGCGAATCCCCGACAAAGACGACAAGGCTATGTCGAGGATCCTGAAAAAGAAGACGAAGACGAAGATTTCCAAGATGAACATGAATTTGTTCGTGGAGGCCATCGACACGAGGAATTCCGAGATGAACATGTTAACTGCGTGGTGAGACGATTGCTATTAGTCTCACGAAAGGAAGATTCGGAGCGAAATAATCTTTTCCGCACTCGTTGCACTATAAGCGGAAAGGTCTGCAATGTCATTATTGATAGAGGAAGTTGCAAGAATATTGTATCGCAGGCACTTGTCGATCATCTCCAACTGAAAACTGAAGCTCATCCCTCACCCTATACAATTGGATGGATTCGTAAGGGATCGAAATTAAAGGTAACTCAGATTTGTCGTTTGCCTATTTCAATTGGAAAAACGTACAAGGATACGATAATCTGTGATGTTGTTGAGATGGATGCATGCCACGTCTTGCTGGGACGGCCATGGCAATATGATGTTAATGTTACTCACCGAGCGCGTGACAACGTTTATTCGTTCGTGTGGGGAAGGACGAAAATTACCATTCATCCCTTGGATGAAGCTGCTCATGTTTCACGATCTGCTCAAAAACCTGAAGGGACGGCTCCCGTCGAGAAAAAGGACCAACTTTTCGAGAAATTAGAGGAGGAACCGAAGGTGAGAGAAGAAACGGAGCAGAAAGATCCGAAGATCGCTCTCGAAGCCGAGGCTTCCGTCGAGAAACCGGGGTGAACACGAAGGAGGTGAGCGAATTGAAGAACCTGGAGGAGAAGGTAGAACAGAACTTGAGAAGTTGCCGCTCACCAGCAGAATTACCGCTCCGTGCATCCGGGCAGCTATGTCGGAGTTGCCCAAGCCGGACGCGGCCTTGGCTGATCCAATACACAAGAAGTACTCAGGATGGATTAACTGGTATGGATTGATACCGGAACTTTTCCCAAATGCTAAGTACATGTATGGGATCATGAGGGGATCAATGGAGTCTTATTTGAAAATTTTGAAAAAGTTGAGGCACCATGCAGGGGAACCACCTCTATTAAGTACTGACTATGGTGCATCCGAAGGGTGGATCAAGGCAAATGTTAATCCAAACTTGCCTCCTGAACATGCTACTTTCGCTGTACTCCCTAATATTGAATATTTTGAGTTCATTCCCTTACAAGAGTATGCCGATATGCTGGAGCCGAGGCCATTGAGTCTAGCTAAAGTGCAGGTTGGTCAAGAGTATGAGATGCTCGTTACCAATTTTGCAAAATCTCACAGGAATAGACTCGGAGACGTGGTGAAGATGGTGGGCTTTCAGACGACGAGGCATTGGAAGTACAAGAGGAAGCGGATCAAGACACGACGTTATAACTCGAGGACGAGTTTTTCTAAAGAGGAACTTTTCCCAAATGCTAAGTACATGTATTGGAAATGATATACTTCTGAAATACATACCCTGCGCTACAAACCATCTCAACGGTTTTCTGCTTAGACCCATCATCAACAAGTAAATACATACCATTCCTCAACGGTTTTCTGCTCTAATACCAAATGACGCAGGGAAACAGTAACTTGGAAAGGAATTCCAAAAGAAAGCTCAAATTGATTGAATGATAATCTGTCTAATACAAAGAGAGGACGCCCATATATATAGATAGGACTCCTAAAGGAATGCAGATAATTAAAGATAACATTAATCGACTCAAATCAAATCTTATCTAAAAGGAATCAAAATGAAATCTCGAAAATTATGCAAAAAATCTAAAATTGCGAAATAGAAAACTGCCTAAAAAGTGGTCTAAACAACTCCGGAATACCAAAATCCATCGTATGTCACGGCAAAGCCGTGACTTTGAATTAGACGGCCGTTTTGCTTCAATCGACCAATTTTGAGCGTGATCCGAGATCGTTTGTCCCAAGATCCGAAATTACCGGTGAAGCCGCGTGGGCTTCTGGCGATCCAATTTATCAAGATAATCGCATGCCAACTGTTCTACATCAAAAAACCTTAGGAAACGAAAATTCTGAGCCCGTCGAAGTGAAATTTGATTCATCACATCGCCGGGGGGGAGGGGTCGTAGCTCTTCCAAGGATTACGTAGGGAGCAAGCGGGTCTTGCGTCATTTGGGTGGCGTGTCAGCACTTGGAAATGCGGACACGGAAGACGAGCACGTGCGAACGAGTTCGCAATTAGACTTTCCGGCGGAAAAATAGTCCGGGCCCGACGACTCGAAATTGACGCGAAACGCAGAGTTTTACGAAAAAGGGATATAAGTTTGGGGGAAGAGAGCATGCACGAGCTTTTTGACACTTGGGACATTTAAAAAAGCGATGCGTTGCGCTTTTTTACTATATTCCGGCATGATATTGACCCACACAGAGTGGTGAATCACGTATGTTATGTAAGAAGAGCGTGTCATAGGTCAAAAAGGGTGAGGTAGCTCGTCCTAACCGCATTTTCTAGCTTGTTCTGCTACCGTCAAGAAGGATGGTGTTGGGGGGGGGGGGGGGGGGGGGGGGGGGGGGGGGGGGGGGCGAAAATGATGTGGCCCACATTCCCACCGATTTTGATCCAAGCGCAATACAAAATCCAGTAACACTTACCGACCCCGATCCATGTTGTTAAAATGCTTCTTTATTTTGACCAAATCCAAAAAAAAATATATATATATACCCAAATCAAGGCGAAAGCACGGAGCTAACGCGAGATCGAATGAGGATGAGAGAGTCATAGAGGTGGGGTTGAATTTGAGTAAGTTATGAATCCATTTGACAGTGATATTATCGGACAATTTTCCAAATTAGCATTAAAAAAATATTTACCAAATTAATATTTAAAAAAATATATATATATACTAAATTGGGTGCCGCTCGGCAATTGGACCGCCGAGCGACACCCAATTTGGGCCTTGGGCCCCGCTCGGCGGCCCAATTGCCGAGCGAGTTATTTTGGGTTCTACCATTCTAAATCTGCTTGTGACCCATTCACTGAAATAACCACCATATGTAACGATTGGTTAAAAGATGGGTAAATGACCCATTTCGATAGGTCTATTGGAAATGCCTTGAGTTTTGGACGTGTGAACAGAACTCGACAAGGAATTCGGCCATGAGATCTAAATTAATTGGATTCCGAACCCATGAAAGGACGACAAATCCTTGTTGGAGTTATATCTCTAGTTTGATTCGACTAAAAGGGTTTTTCTTATTTGGATACTTATGGCTTGCTTTGGGCGTAATCTTGGTTGGAAAACACTTTGAGCGGTTGGACGATTATAGCTCTGCAGCTTCCCGGATTGGTTTCTTCGCGATTGGCTGTCCCGACAAAACTAAGTGTTGATACTCAGAACTGGACAACGTACGTAAATCTCCGGTACCCTTATCGTCCCTCATTGATTTCACTGGTTATTTCCTCTTCTTACGTTAGTTTCGGCGTGATTTCACAACACGTCCGATATGGCTCGACATAAATGAGCTGCCAGACGAACATTGTCCTACCATTTCCCGAGCCGTCGGAATAATCTCAATATGTCTCAGTTTCACCTAACCTTTCCAGTCATAGTCGGCACCTTTCTGACCGAGGTTTCATTCGACTTTTCCTCTTCTCGATGCCCCCCCGCGCCCCTTCCTCGTCAGCAGCTCCAATAATCACTCCAGTCATCCTGGGACGGCAAGCAACGCCCGTCGTCACTTTCGCCATTGGTGGTCGCGTGAGCAACTTCTCTGAAGTTAGGTCGAATGAGAAACGCTTCCTCAAACAGCAACTGGGGAGCGGCTAATCTTTCAGCGTCAGGTCTAATCATTACAGACTAAAACAACTAGAAAAGAAAAAATAAAAATGCAATAGCACTAGCACCTGCACCACTAGATCAAAACTAGGATGCTTCTGCGAGAGGATGAGGACCGAAGCAACACGAGATGAAAGGAGAAGCGCTAAGATCAGTGAGGAAATGCATATAAAAACAAAATCGTAAATCTATTGCATTGGTACTAATTCAATCTTAAATATTTCTACTCGGCCAACTTAGGCCCAGACATTTTGCGTACCGGTTAAATCCATTCGACCAAAATTTTAGCTGGAAATCACTAACTTGGATGCCGACCGTATTATGTGGCACAACCGACGCCGACGTGTACAAATTTTATGATTTTATTATTATTTGTGATTTTTATATTATTCAATTGTGGCCAACGACTGGCGAGGTCCGCCAAGCCCTCACCCGGTTGCGAGGGTCGAGCCCTCACCGGATCCAGCGAGGTCAACCTTATGAGGGCATGATCGAGGGCCGCGACTTTCGCCAGCCACGACGGAAAAAAAAGAAAGAAAGAAAATAGTAATAACAATCAAGCGCCAATTATGCCACTTGGGACTATTGGCGTCCATGTTAGCGATTTCCAGCCAAAATCAGTCGGATGGACTTAATAAGTACCAATGCAAATGATTGAATTAGCCCAATTTTAAAAAAAAATGTCATTATTCAATTGGGGATACACTTTAAAAAAATATATATATTGACACGTTTCTCAAAAGGTGCCGTGAAGCCTTTTGGGTATTGCGTATAGGTCAGAACCCGCATGTACGGGGGTGGCCGTGGCTGTATCTAGTGGAGGCAATACTTGGGTGGGATTATCCACGATTCGACGAAGGATGGTTGGGCGGGTGGGGTTGCAGCAGTGGGGGATCAACTGGTGGAGGTTGGGACTTGGGGAGTTTGAGAGAGAGGATTGGAAAGAAGCACAGCATGCGACGAACAACAAGTTGAGAAGAAGAAGTCCTTTCTCGGTCTCCTCCTCCTCTCAGCTGCGGTGTCGCTTGGCTGCTAATGAAGAAGACTGGGCTTCTTGGACTCTGTCTCTCACTTGTACCGAGTGGGATTATCGAATAGTGCTTTGGACTGGGTTGAACGGTAGGCGGCGGGGTGCGGGACTCAGCTTCCTTCCCCCGAGCACAGCCTTAACCTTTGACCTCTCGACGTCGAAGAAGTCGCATGTTTGTGGAATGCATCGATGAGGTTACTTTTATTTCCCGGGCTTTAAAAAAGAACGAGGACTTTGCAGGCTTTCTTTGCTTCAGATGGCACCCTATAAGAATGCTCGCAAGAGCAATGCTTGACATGCTCGGAAAAAGGATTTTTGTCGAAAAAGTCTTAAATCTATTATAGGGAGGCCAATTCAATATTAAACCTTTCGATTTGGCCAATTCTTTTTCCTTTTTTTTTTCCTCTTTTTTTTGTTGGTTGTTGAATGATTTAGCCCATTCAATCCTCCAACTTCTTGACGATTTATCAATGTAGTCCTTAGGACCGTTTTTGGCTAAATGCCGATTGTCCTAGGATGCGACACGACCGGTGCCGGAGGGTTAATACCACCCAAAACTCAAAACTGGTACACCTGTGATAAAATTTACTTCAAATTATTTTTTTTACCATGAAAAATCCCAAATGAATATACCTGTAACAAATTTATTCCAAACTGATACAATTGCGACAAATTTACCCTCCGTTAGTTTTCGTTAAATTTTACCGTCAAATTGCCGAGTTGGATGACACGTGGCAATTGTCGAATGCACACGTTACCCTATGTTTGCTACTGATGTATCAATTTGAAATTTTTCGTGATATTAACTCAATTTAACGAAAACTAACATTGGGTAAATTCGTCAAATGTGTAGCGATTTGAGATTTTTTATGGTAAAAAAATTAGTTTGGGGCAAATTTGTTACAGTTGTACCAGTTTATGATTTTTTGTGGTAAAAAAATAGTTTAGGATAAATTAGTCACAAGTGTATCGGTTTGGGGTTTTTGGTGGTCAAAAAAATAATTTTGGGTAAATTTGTCACATGCGTACCAGTTTGGGGTTTTTCGTAGTATTAATCCCTAAAAAAAAAAAGAAATCCAAGTCAGTAATTTACGGTCTAAATTGACCGGAATTAATCGTCAAAAAATTTATGACTAAATTTGCCGATGTTAAATCTGTTTAGGACTTTTTGGACGACTTATCCTGTACTTAAATACCTTTATGTATCGAGCGATATTAAAAATTGCAATCGAGCATTAAATAAGTAAACTAAGCTCGACATTGGACCGGAGCTTTTAGGCGCAATGTCATATATCAGCATGAGCCATGAGCATACTGGGGAGGGTTTTATTCAGAAGTGTCTCTGTCTCGTGGATGAGAATGATAATGCATGCGCGAGCGCCGTCATGAGTTAGAGAGTACCTGACCCGGAAAGTTGTGCTTAATCAGTCTCCTAATCTTTGTTTTATTCGGACATAAAATGATTCTATGGATCCTGCTTGACAGAGAGATACATCGCCGTGTGATCATGGACCAATTAGGGCCGACGGCCGAGTACGAGCACGTGAATTGAAGAGTGTTCGAGGTAAAATTACAAGCGCGAACTAGTCAAATCATATCCCAAAAAGCATACCTGGTCCATTTTTTTAATCTGTAAGCAAGGCTCGTTTAGTGGGTCTCCCTCCTTATTATTATTATTATTATTATTGGAGTGTGATTGATACAGTCTATTAGATTAAGTCCGAACGACGGTTTTCCTTGAAATTAGAGATTCGGATAGTTATGCTCCGTTTGTTTTGCGGCAAATGAATGATTTGGAAAACAGTAACGAGGCAAATGAATGATTTGGAAAACAGTAACGAGGTGAACATAAACATGGAGAAACTCGCACTTCTTGAACTAAAACTAATTCAATGGTAGCCTTGTTCATATCCAACGAGCACTTCTTCTGATGGACGAAAAATTCCTTCTTGGCGAGCTGCTTATCCATCGGCCGTTCCCTTGTTGAAAGCGTGACTATTGTTGTAATGATTAAGACCATGACCTGGTATTTTTCGTGGGTGTGGCCCCTAGGAGCATGATAAGGATAAGAAAAGGACGCGACATTCGAGTCCGGAACATAATTTCCGAAAAGTTGAGACTCAGTAAATGTTTGAAACATCCCACGTGATTTGAACTCTGCTTCCATTTATCACCTTGGACTCTCTAATATAGTGTCGGTACCGATTTATCAGCTTAATCTTTTGGATTTGATTTGCAGAGCGCACGACAGATGAATTTTTACATCTTACTCCTTGAGATTCCATCATCACACAACCGATGTGCTTTGTGTGATGACGAAAACTCGGGAGGAGTTACAAATAATGGGTTGGCCCGCCCCGAGAGGGCGGGGCCCCGCGAAAGGAATGCTTTAACCCGTGATCATTTTGGGGTGGGTCTTGGTAACGTGTGACTTGACGGAGGCGGGTGAAGCGAAACTCGAATTTGTCATGGCATCAACTTCTTGGGGGGACCATTGCAATCTGTCGGTATTATGAGCCACTTTACCGTATGTCCCACCGAGTTTCGCTCCTATCTTCTCTTCTGAGAATGATCCCACCTTGGACAAATCGAAAAAGGATTGTCATCACTCTTTTTTTTTTTCCCTTCCCTTGCCAACTCTTGGTTTTTGGTCAGTAAGTCTCCAGTAAGATCTGGTTTCGAGATGAACTCGCATCATGATGCGTGGAACGACGAGCCAAAAGGGCAGTGAAGAAGAGCAGAGATTCGGGGGTCTGGGCTTGAAATCTTCTTTTGATCTGCTTTTGGGGGGGAGAACTCAGGACAGAAAGAGTAGGTCGGTTTCCCATGTTAGCAAGGCATGGGGGAGCTTACATAAATCCAAACGAATTTTTATGATTTTTTTCTTTACACGATTGAACAATGATGTTATGTTGTGAAAGGATAAGGTTCACACACACAACAGAACATTGTGAGAGACAGAGTTGACAACTCCGATGAACATGAAAGATTGTCGGGCATGCGATTTGCTAGAATCAGCGATCAAAATGAATACTCACTTCACCCTGTGACCTGATCTACTGACGAGATAGCCGGATGAATAACAAGGCTTGAAGTGTTTTGGCCTGTAGGGATTTGTTGAGTTCCTCTGTAATATTTACGGGGACGGGCGATACGGTAGATGTACCGTTTTTTTAGAATATTCTTATCTTAAACGTCTTTAGTCCGTAAAGGGGGAGATGCAATCGCTACCATTAGATTTAGAGTCAATCAACGGCAGTTATCGAGAGACCTCTTGTGTAAACAGGGAAGCTTTCTCCCTCATTTGAATCATCCAATTCATTTGCAATAAACATTCTGTCGCACAGCTTCTCTACTTTCTCCATCTACAATCTGAGTGGGTTGGCTGAGAAATGGCTGAAAAAAGGAAATTCTTATTCCACTCGCTTTCTCTCTAATTTTCTTATTCTTTTTCCGTCTCTGCTACTTTTGAAACCAATGAAGCGAATGATTGACCAATCATACCATCTGGCAAGGGCAAAAGACCAATAAGTTCAAATTCACAATTCACATGATTGAAGATAAGACCACTGGTTCCGCATCTTCATTCCTTGAATCATCGAATTTGTTAAAATCTACCGGCTCTTATTTGCGTAGAAATCGGCCAAACCAATATTAGTAAATGTTTAAATGAGAGTTGATAATCTACAATCAGTTCCTAACAAAACTCAAATAAAGTTGGTGATTGGGCAAAGAAAGAGACATCATGCGTAGAGCGAGAGAGAGACAGAGAGAGAAAATGAGGTGGTCGGGGTAGGGTATGGTCAGGATGCTGCCAATGCTAGTTGCTAGTCCATGTAGCCTTCGCATTCAATTCCACATCTGCCTGGTCGGAGGACAGAGCATCTTCTCCTCTGCATAATGCATCTTCGGATTGACTAATGACGACGACAATGGGTCCGAGTGGGGGCTAAGGATAGTACAGCAAGTTGGAAGTGGGCAGGAAATTTGATATCTCTGTTCTTTTTTTTTTTTTTCTCTGTTCTTTGTTGCCTCGTGTGAAATGGCTGCAATGCGCCGAGGCTCAGTCCCCACATGAGAATGGTCATATTCCGTGACCGAGAGAGAAGGGGGGGGGGGGGGGGGGGGGGGGTGTGAAGGAATCCATGCTTAGGTGCCCAATCAGTTTCACAAATCTTGATGAATAGACTATGTTGGTAGTTTTATTCTTTTTGAGTGTCTTTCATTAATTCATGTATTTCTCTTAATCGAAATATTACAACTCGGTGAAAACTTCTGCATTCCTTTTATTTCCTCCACTCGACTAAAACCGGGAATAGTAGCCGATGTTACATAACAAAATTTACCTTTCAAAATGCTACATATTCATGTCAGAAAGAATATTGCAGAAGAGATGAGCAAAAGCTCACCTCATACCACTGTCCATGTATGATTCCGAATAGCACAGCGAATTATGTAATGACAAGACGCTGCTTAAGTCGTCCTTTGGTGCTTTATGCAGCCAGGAATGCCTCCAGCTTCTTGGCTCCTTTGGATTCATCTCGGACTTTCTAGAAGCTGGACCGGGCGAGAGGATCCTTGATAAGGAATGCAGTTGAGATGCACTCCCCTTCGACGGTCTTCTTGCTTGATGCTTTTGGTGTTCTTGCCTCCCCGCTCTTAATCTCCCCTCCTTGCAAAGATTTGGTGCGTAACTGAGGTTGTGAGGAACTTGATTCAGGCTACTACAGGCCGGGATGTGCAATGTTGGAGTTGCCTTTACCGAGGACCTGCTCTCCTTCCATGATAAAAATGAGTGTTGCAGCTTTGAAGAAACCTACAGAAGGAAACAAGAGCAACCGGGATTAGAGTTTGTCATAAATCAGACAAGAATTACAAACGAAATTGAGTATCTACTTAATTTTCCACCAAAAAGTTCTCACACACACATCAATGCACAGATTTCTTCCACTATATACGTTCACATGGCTATTGCGGTCAAGATTACGACAAACCAGGGAGATAACATCCACATGTTCCAGGAAATGCTCATGAATCGAGACATAGTCAAATGGTTATACGAATCTCCTAAGTCAAAACACCTCAAAAAGCCCATGTTGGGTTATCAAACTTAAATTGAGACACAGGATCACGAGGGTGATCCAGGAAACTTGATACTTACAACAGAGACGAGGCCACATGAAGCAAATCCCAATGAGGAAGTAGAAAATGGCGACCCCCCAGGCTTGCTGCTTTTTTGGTCATTCTTCGATGAGTCCTGATCAACAGCGACAGAACCAAAACTAGTCGGTTCAGCGTCCTCGTCTTCGTATTCATCCTCTTCCTCTTCTCCTTCTGCTTCCTCTTCCTCATCAGCAGCCAAAGTTTTCTCATCTTTTTTGGCTGGCACAGAAGAATCCGTTTCCACTCCCTCCTGCAAACCCACTTCAATATTCTCTTCGTCTTTCTCTGTCATCTTCAGCTCCTCATCCATGTCCTCAATTGCCTCTTCCAAGCACAATTCGGCTTCGACAAGGTCAAGCTCCTTCTCTATCAGCTTAATCTTCATTTCACTGGCTTTCTTCTTCTCCTCCGTCCACTTCTCTAGTCTATCGAATGTAGGCTTACATGCATTTTCCATTGCCATGATAATCCTTTTCCAAAGACTTTCTTTCTTGACAACCTCTTCTTTCCCATAGAACTCATCAAAACCAAGGGGTAGAAATTCTACCTTCTCTGGGTCAACATCTTCCCCGTCTTTTAAATCTGGCTGCCAGAACAAGCGGATCCCATGCTCTTCATCGTCAACATAATTAATTATACGCCCAGTAGGAGTATGAAGGATTACAGGATCTTCTGTGTATATAAGCTTTGATGGATCTTGCGGATCAGGTTCTGGTTCCTTGTTGAGCAGAACAAATTCTGGAGTACGATCTGATCAAGCAAATATGAGGCATGTCATACAAGATCCACACATTTGTTCTTTGCAAGCTAGAGATCCAACTGCAAGCACTCAGAGAACAAGCGGAAAATATATATATATATATCTACGCTACTCAGTGTTCTGCTAGCTTAGCTACATCAATCACATAGTCTAGATGACTCATTCTAATAAGGATGCAAGAGTTTTGGCCAGAAAAAAAGAGCTATGCAAAAGCATATCATAAGTTTACCAC
Organism: Rhodomyrtus psidioides; assembly: GCA_021437785.1. Lineage (NCBI taxonomy): Eukaryota > Viridiplantae > Streptophyta > Magnoliopsida > Myrtales > Myrtaceae > Rhodomyrtus > Rhodomyrtus psidioides. The sequence continues at coordinate 2,667,117 of JAILYB010000024.1, read as the reverse complement.
GTCTACTTCACTTCTGCTATTCTTTGTACCCAAATCAAATTTCTAGGCAATCTGGATTTTGTTCTTGGATGGGGCAGAAACAGGCATTTCTCACTGATTGAATAGAATGGTTGACAATTCAGCCTAAACTCCCAGTTCCACTTCATTATTCCCAAGCCCAACAAAGTTTAAAAAGCGAAATAGACACTAGAAGGGTCATCCCTTTCTTGCTCCATTCCCCACTAACGTATGCATGTAGAGAGACCAAAGGAGGACCATCTTGAATGCATACCTTGTGACCACCAATACTCGAGTTCAGCAGGCATAGGTAGCCTTAGTGGTGCTTTGTAGAAGGAATTTAACCACATTTCTCTTTCCTGATCCACTTCACCAACGTATGTTTTCCAATAATCAGGGACCTGCCAATAAAGGGCACAGTGAAACCCCATCTTAAAAATATGCTCTGAATACACCAATCTAGTATGAAACTTACTTCATAGAACTGATTGATGAAGCCAGGGGCCATCCACACATCATCTTCCTCATAAAAGTAAGGATGCTGAGGATCACCATAGGGGCCTCTCTCTTCTCTGACCACTGCCAGCAGAAAATCAGAGCTATGAAGTGGAAGTTTGTTTTAAGGGCAGGTTGACACAATTGCACTTATACAAAAGCTGCTCATTAGGAGGGAACAGCTTTCAATAAATCTAGCTGAATAACAGTTTTGTGACTCCCTGTTCTCGAAAATTTTGACTGCAGTACCAAGCAGAAGTATGCACTCAAAAGACAATGGTGCGACATAATAAAAACAATCCCGCAAACCAAATTGCAGATCTATTAACAAGAGAATCTACAATGCAAGGATGATGTTTTTCCAGAACTTTTGGGTTTCAAGAGAAACATCAGCTCAAAGACCTAACAGATGTCACGTATCCGAATCATAGTAAAAGGAGCATTTTTTCTCAGATCTCCAACCACGAAGATATGATCATATTTATTCCAAGTAAATGCAGGAGCATACCAACATTATAGTGTCGAACAGTATTGCTTGGGAAAAACTTAAAAAATGAATAAAATGAGAGGGCAGCAATCTACTTAAGGTTAGCAGGTTCTAGTTCTCACGTTCGCTCGGATGCAATTTTCACTTTTTCTAAGTCGAATTCTGACATAAATGAATGTCATAGGGTTCAAAAGGCATACTTCCATCTGGCTTGTTAACAAACATCCTTGCCTTAGCAGCAGCTACTTCTGCTATCCCAGAATGAAGCTGAAAAGGACCAGCATGTAAGAAACACAAATGTCACATCTCTATTCAGACAGCTAAAGAACTCAACTTCAGGACATACCGCTGAAACATCCTCATCACAGCCATACTCATCCTCTAATAGCTCCCCAAAGTAAAATCTACCCTGCATACATTCATAATGCAATATTGCTCATTCTATCCCAGATGGTTGAAGCTGAAGGAAACACAAAAAATTAATAACAATAAAAGGCAATTATGACCTCTCAACAAGATATCATTAAGCAGAGCGCAAGATAGCCACCCAGAATGCAAAGCTCATCCAAAATTTGAAGGCTAGTAGTAAGTTAAGACATGCTCATTCTGCATCTATACCGTCATGCACTATAGGCCAGAGCTGTTTCACAATGGAAATTCATCTTTCTTTAAAAGAGAGCTTGAACCTCATAGCATATGCCCTATATAGAGAACTTTTTCTTTGTTATTGCCAATAATAGGTCATCAATGCCATCTAAGTTCCTCAATCAAATACTCCATTGACATGCATGGCATTTCCACAAGTAGCAAACATCTCTGCTGCACCATGTTTGGAAGTGGATTGGATTTCCAACATGATGAATGATGGTCATGCCAAGATTACTGCATAGTCCATTGACTTGATTACATGGAATGTAACACGGATCGGTCCCTTGACTAAATTCAAGTACCATATGAGTAGATTTCTCGTGATTGTGCAGTTGGGAAGAGATAAATTTCAAATGCTATTAAAGACGATCAACATATTGAAGTAGTTCTAAAACACCATAATCCTACATTAAAGTGAACAAAGTCTTTTGGTTGAGAGGGTTTCTCAATATAGGATATCCCCATGAATAATGTCTTGAAAAAGTGCATTGACTTTATCTATCGATCCAGGTGTTTTAAATAACTTAAGGGAAAGGCATTCCAAATTGCGGATTGTTAGAGAATAGTGTATTCTGAATACCGACACAGATAACCATACCAACAAAATATTTGCCAATAAGCACATGCCAATTATATAACTGGAAAGTAAATTAATTATGCTACACAAAACTTGTCCTAACAGACATACATAGATTAGACGCTCGTTGACTTCATAAACACCACACCCATGCATCCTTCCATGCTTCCACTGACCAGCATAACGATATCGACCTTTTTCCCTGGCATAGAAAACAATTTAAGAGTACCAGATTAACAGTAGAAACTTTTGTGTGATGTGTCTATGTGGGTGGGTCAAGGGATCCAATCATAGGGACCTCCATCACTATTAATCAGATCCGGAAAAGTGACGACTATAGTTTCCAGCACAACAGAGTAAAATAATCTAAACAATGAGAACTCGGAACAAAAACAATTTCCTTTGTATCTCAATTTGAAACATTTAGTGCTGGACTGAGCAAGCAAGCGAGCAAGAGAGAGAGAGAGAGAGAGAGAGAGAGAGAGAGAGAGAGAGTTGAATGCCAGATTTCATCAGAAAACATAGAGACAACCGCAGATTAGAACCTTATGGAGCTGAAACTGTATATAAGAAGCAACTGAAACTTACGGTTTTTGACCAAATTGTCTGATCCACTCATCATTTTCATAGAAAGGGACTTGATAGTTATCCCCAGTCAGACGAATGCTATCTTCTATATCCATTTCCAGCCACTCCCTGTCTTCCGGAGACATATAATCTCTTTTTATGATCTTCCCTTCAGCACGCATTTTCTCTTCTAGCCTGAGGAGAATGATATCTTCTCAACTTAAAACTAGGAGAATGACTACATTCTTCATTGTGGAGCTGCAGTAGGGGAGTTCTATGTTCAATTCAAAACCTACTTGGAACCTGGAAGAGGCTCAATGTCAGGTATATCCACTTCAACGACTCCATGTCCTTCCATATTATTTTGAAGCCACTCACCTTCATACCTACAGGTAAAAAAGTACATAACAAGATCATTCCTCTAAGCTCAAGGCACATTAAGCCAAGGTCGACTAGGATAGTTTCTTTTTTTTTTTCTTTTTTTTGGGGTAAAGAAGGTCAGCTAGGATAGTTCCTTCTTCTTAATCCCAAAAATGGAGAAAAAGAAGCTATTTATGGAGAATCTGACCAGTATGCTCAGGAAGAAGCAAAAAGATTTTCATCCTCCAATATCCAGACCTTTAGGAAACTTTCAGATGTCATGGTTGTAGGTAAACACATGATAGTTTCAGATTTTCAAGCAAAGCCTCCTAGATTTCGAGCAAATCACACAACATCATAGCTAGTAACAAAAGAAACCTTTACGGGTTAATGAACGTGTATTAGCAATTTTACTTCTGCTTTGGATGCCACTAAGAAAAATGCAGCTTCTAACAATGTCAAGAATGGAGGGATCTAGGTCAACTACTAAAAAAGGGAGAACTTCTGTTGCTCCATCCCCGCAGGGGCAGAGAACCTGTCGCTGTCACATGATAGATTGTGATAAATTTCTATCTTTCACAACTGATGCTTGATTAAGCATATGGCAAACCATATATACATGTCAGTCACATGAATTGTGCTATATTTCTATCTTTCACGACTGATGCTTGATTAAGCATATGGCAAAACATATATACATGTCAGTCACATGAATTGTGATATTTCTATCTTTCACAACTGATGCTTGCTTAAGCATATGGAAAAAAGTATTAGCAAAAACTGGCAACAAAAGGTAATATTCCAGAAAATATGGGATCATTCTTTTGCTTGACATTGATATTACCGATAGAACATTTCTGATCAGGAGGGCCAACAAGCCACACTATTCAAGAATTTATAAACCAAAATTCACCGTGCCAGATAAAGAATGAGTAACATTACTATATTCACATTAAGGCCAATAGCGAGTCATGGACCAATCAATTTGTGAATTAATGAATCTAATAAAAAGCTTTGAATTTCTTGTGGCCGTCAGAAACTCTAATGCATCAAATGACTTGTAAAGCTTCCATATTAGAGCTACTGCCTAGTATGTGAAAGTGAGGAGGAAGCAAACCTAACAAGCCCCATTTCGGCAACATAGACACCTTTTCCATGGGCCAAGTCATCCCAAACCGTTCCTTCATACCTGAAAGGTAATACAACAGGCAGTGGACAATGAGTCAAAGCCATCCATAGCACAATTTTTGCATATCAACATTGTGATCAAAATAGAAAACAAACGGTATCAAGGTTGCAGTCAATTGAAATCTACACCAAGCATGACAGTAGAGTGAGAGCAAATGTATAGACTAACACATCCGTAATGAATTATGTTACCAAGCACAGCCTGAATAAGTAACACACTTATGAACATCATCATCATCATCATCATCAATAATGCCTTTATCCCAAACTAGTTGGGGTCGGCGGTCGATGAACCCCAAAGATTCATAAAAATTAAGCAAAATCATTAGAGGGAAAGAGAAAAATATGTAAAAATAAATAAACAAAGATATATATACACACACTACCCCTCCACAATACTAATAGCCTTCTTCCACTCCGTCTTGAGACAAACCGTACGCCAATCTATAGATCAGTTGATAGAAATACTGCAGAAGAACAGTGACTCCATATACAATCACATCCAAATTTACTGAATAGAACTCTACAAATTCATGACAACCACTAAGCTCAATCTTCTGAAACCACTGAATTTAACATGATACAAGCAATTGCAGAAACTATAGTGCGGAAGGGAAAAATAGCAGGTAAACACTGCACATAATAAACGCACCAGCATCTGTTAAACTGAATTTGAAATAACTATATAGAAAAGGACCACATATGAAATTTACTTAAACAAATAAAACTACTGTTCATGCCCAATCTTTCAAATAGAGACAATCTTAATGCCAGTCAATAACTCACTCCTACAATCAGCATACTCATCTTTCAAACACTCACTAAGCTAATGCAATATAAGCCATTTAACAAAAAGATACAGAGGATGCCACACAACAGACTAACCAGAATACAATTCCGTACGGTAAGAACAAAACCCTGACACCCACGAACTGTATATCTTCATTTCCCAAAAGCTGAATCTTTACAAACAGAAAAGAAAAAGTTAAAGAGCACATACGAGCTGCCGTCTGGGAAAATGTAGCTGACCCATTTCAGGAACTCCTCAATCCTGTCCAACTCCTCCACCACCGCCTTTGGGTTCGATATGTCGTAATGGTTGTCCGGTATCGCCGGGTAGGGCCTCCGGTACGGCAAGTAGAATGGGGCTATCGCCGGCTCGCGGCCTGCCTTAATATCCTCCTTCACGATTTCCCAGTCCTCCTCGTCGGCCCACACCGGGTCCCACCCGGGCTTCGTGGCCTCGAGCGGCGCGTCCGCCCACAGCTCCTTCAGGTCCTCCTCCCGCCATTTCTCGGGGTCCTCGGGGAAATCGAACAGGTCCTCGTGGAAGACGTAGTTCTTGTCCTCCTCCTCCAGCTTCCTCCGCATCCGCCGACTGTTCAGGATCTCGGAGAAGCGCCGGACGTTGGCCTCCGGCGCGTTGTCGTCCTCCTCCAGGTCGCCGCCCGAGGGTCGGGTGTAGGTGAGAGCGTCGTCGCCGGCGGCTCCCGAGTCGGGTCCTCCTCGTCCTTCTCCCTCCTCGTCGGAGGAGGAGTCGTCGGAGTCGGAATCGGAGTCCGAGCCGGACAGGTTGGCATTCGGGTCATTTTCTTTGGGTGAATCTTGCTCCTGGGATAGTTGGTCCTGCCGTTGCTGTGAGCCAGAGGGGTCCCTAGAGTCGTCGCTAGGCATTGCAGAGGAAGGAGAAGAAGAAGGATAAGGCGAGTGAGGTGGCCGAGACGATAGAAACGAGAAGTGAAGTGAAGAGCAAGAGCAGGTCTTTTTTCTCCCGACCGGAGTGGTTTTTCTGGGGGAGATTTGTTGAGCAGTCTCTGGTTTTTCAACGACGGCTGCTGGTTGTTCGAGCTTTGAAGGCTTAAGACTGGGCCGTGAGCCCAATAAGGGACGCTAGGTCTGGGCCTTTCTCCTTGCAATAATTTTTCTCTTTTTTTTTTTTGGTCGAATAATTTTTTCCTAGTTTAAAAAAAGGGCAATTTTTTTGAAAAAGTACTGCTTTGGCTCGACTTTATAACATTAAACTGGGGCCAGAAAAAAAAATTAAGTTTTGTCTATAACGGATTATCTAAACATCGTTATCTTCTTTAAAAATAAAGTCAAGATTAATCATAGTTCACGGCATTTTACGAAGTCAACTTGTTGCCTGATAAATTTACACCGCTGGTGTTTATGAATATATGAATTGTGCAAGTACGTGGGATTATATCGTCAATCATTGACATGAAGCGTTTTGGAGTGGACTCAAAGGTTTCTTCCTAACTATCCTACATTTATACGGTATAACTTATGGTTATCGATTTGCATAGTATTGTCATTTCGAAATAACTAATGTATCTACAATTTGATATTAAAAAAAAAAACTTCGAGATTTAGAAGTCAAGATTTAGTATAAATGGAGGCATCATAAAACTAAGAAGATTGCCCTTAATCGTCCTATCATGTATATTAATTCCAAATATATATGTTGTTTTAGCAGAGAATTTTCCAAACAAAACCTATTACTTTTTGAAGTCCAGCATATTATGAATTACTTGTTAAGTAGAATCGAGAAAAAATTTAAATATAAATGTTGTTTTAACACAGTCATATGTTTATAAATTTCAAAACATGAAATTTAACTAAATCAAACCTTTGTGTGAAATAAGAAAAGAACATCCAAAATGATAGTCAAATTACATTTGCTTAGAGCGACAAAAATGAATATCACTAATCATTCGCGGAGCTAGCTTTAATGTTAAAAAATATCAACACGTCTCAATATGCGTAACTTTTTTACATCGTTGTTTTTAACGTACTTTTAGATACTCCTACATCTTATCGCGGATTAAAAGTATCTTATCAGCAACAAAAATAAAACCAAAAATTCCTTGATATAGTAAATGGAGGTTGAACTTCTGTTGGACTAATAAAGTCAGATGATAGATAGATACAACGATGGGATTTTATGACGACGGATTATCCGAAACTACGACTAAATTATATGGGAATTGAAAGATGCGGGAATGTAAAGTTGCGGAAGGTAAAGATAAATGGAAAGAACGTTAAATTCTGTTATTGATTGAAGGGCTTTACAAAGAGTTCACTTGAGGTACTTGGGGTCTGTTTGGTTCAGCTTTCCTGTGAGGGCTTTAAGCGATAAAAGCCCTTGGAGAATATAGAAGGTGTTTGGCGGACTCCATTGGCTAAATGCTAGCACTTTGAATGCTGGGAAAAGTTGAAATTCCAAGGCAAGTGGAGAGGTGCCTTGGGCTTAATTTCGGCATTTTCGGAATGCTATTGTGAGGATTTAATGATATTTTTTCTTTTCAATATTGCCCTCAAAGATAATTTTTTGTTTCACTTTTGCCTGTTCGTCTTCTTGGAGTCTAATTTGGCTGCACCAATGGTTGGTCAGCAATCGGTAGAGTTGCTGTATTCAGCCCACCGTGGAAGTACTCCAGTGTTGAACACCAACATTCCACCGTCCAACGGTAAGCATGCCTATGTTTTGCCGCACAGTTTAAGTTTAGTATGATTGAGATAATAATCTTTAGAGAAATAAATTTACTAGTTATGATCTCCCGGAAGTGGGAAGACAACGCATTTGAAGATCGTGTATATGTATTTTGAATTAGGAATGATCGCTACAAACTTCTAAAACTTCATTTGCAGTTGATCTCCATGACTTTATTAGTTCCTTTGAGGCCACCGGAAGAGCCGATGAATCCGTTTGTTACTTCAACTCCAACGCCCCATGTTGTAACAAATGCGGAAAATAAACATAGAACACCAGAATTTACGTGGTTCAATCAAGGTGATCTACGTCCACGAGCGAGACAAAACGAGATTTCACTATAATCAAAGAGAGTACATATTACAAAAGTCGTTCTCAACGGCTGAACAAAAGCACACGGCTCACAAAACTCTCAGATGACGAAAAACCTCCGTACAACCAAATAAACCCTAGCCGCAGCGTAATAAAGCCCAAAAAAAATTTCTCGAAGGCAATAGAGATCTGTTCGCACCTCTATAGAGATTTGTTCGCTCCACTTTTGGGCCGCACAAAAAATATGTCGAGTCGAGTGATGAACCGAACCGAGTGCATAAAATTCAAGACATATTTAACACCCAACTTCAAAGTTGGCATAATTCTTAATAAGATGCAATAACAAAAGCCAAAATAGGAGAAGCATACTCTAAGGTAATTCATGAAGAAAAATCGTTGAGCTCCAAAACGTAAAGATTTTGGCTCAGAAACTCGAAAGCACGAGAGAGAAAAAATTAGCAACAATTCAAGTCCATAACCTGGAGACATCAACAATGCAGCTCCGGTGAGGGGCCATCCATCTTTTGAGATGGAGAAGAAGAGTGAGATTCGGATATTGCATCCGTATTTGTAATGGAGAAGAAAATCAGCCAAACTTCTCAGCCTGTTGTGAATTCATGCTGGAGTCATTTAGATTTTGGTGCAACGAGTATAAAAGACTTGCATATCGGTGCTATGAAAATGATCTATCAATTGGAATAAACCTGGTGCAGTCGCAATAGACACCTATGTTGCTGATCTGACAAGTAGTCAAGTTCTTCCATCCTCGACATGCGGATCGATCTGAAATGCCAATGTCTTGATAGAATCAGAAGAACTCTTGATCTGACAAGTAGTCAAGTTCTTCCATCCTCGACATGCGGATCGATCTGAAATGCCAATGTCTTGATAGAATCAGAAGAACTGGAGTCAAGTTCTTCCATCCTCGACATGCGAATCGATTTGAAATGCCAATGTCTTGATAGAATCAGAAGAATTGGACATGTTATTTGTTCTATGTCCTATAGGTTTTTATGGATAATGGGTGACGCAAAATATTGAGGGTATAGAGAGAAGCTTTTCCGATTCCACTAAATAATGTCCTATAAGAATTTGTTAGAAGCATATTTACTAGAGCCTTTGATCAATGGTGTTGGGTCATAATCCCTTTTTTACTCTACGCCAGTGATTCCACTATTATTAGTGAACTATAATGGAATAATTCCTTCATAAAGATGAGGGACATAATTTACATGAATATAGTAAGTTTTGCATATAATAAGTTTTGCTTGGGCGGCTTGGTAGTTTTTACCTTTTCTCTTTCACTCGTAGTATGGGGAAGAATACTCTTAGGCGATCAAAATGAGAGGAAGACGCATCTTTATATAGTAGATGACATGTTGTTATAACCGTTGATCATACCTCGATCCAATGGCTTACATTGCATCCCCATCTAAGTAATCATCTACACTAAATAAGAATGTTCTAGTGCACATGACAATTACAGTATAGCCCGCTTTTAAGAATATTCTAGAGCTCCCTAGAAAACCCTCAAGTCTTGGGTTATTCTCGGCCATGGGATCGGTTGCGTCACGAAAACATCGGTCGGTGACATTCTGGTCTAAGTTAATCAGTTTGAACTGGTCACTCTTTATCTTCATCTTCTGGTCTAAACTCTTTTTGGAAAAAAAAAAAAGTTTCTTTCTCTTTGAGAGGATATATCTTTTTCCATCCAAATACGTTTGTACAAAATAGATTAATGTTTCCTCTCTTTATAGCGTTCCATGCAAAGTCAACCCAATAGAGAAAAAGAGTCGGTCAAAATCGAAACTTGTTCATCCGAAGCTAATCAGTCGGTCGCTATATCTTCATCTTCTAGTCTAAACTCTTTTCTAGAAGAGAAAGAGAGAGAGAGAGGGAGTTTTCCTTCTCTTTGAAGTGAGATATCTTTTTCCATCTAGATACGGTACAAAAAAGACCATGTTTCCTCTTTCTCTCTCGCTTTCCATGCAAAGTCAATCTTAGAGGTCGCTCAAAATCAAAATTTGATTGTCCCCGTCGATCTGCTTCTGGTCTAAAGCGTTGTGACTATCTTCCTCTTCTGGTAATAAAAAAAAAAATTATGGAGATATCTTTTTCCACCCAAATTCGTCCGTACAAGAAAACCACGTTTTCCCCACTCTCTCTCTCTCTCTCGTTTTGCATGCGCTCTCAATTGGAAACAGAGTCGCTCAGAATCAAACCTTGTTCGTTCCTCGTTTTGCTTCTGGTCTAAAGCTACAATCTTCGGTCTAAGCTCTTTTTGAAAAAAGAGTGTACTTCTCTTTTCTTTTTTTGGTCGAAGTGTACTTCTCTTTGAAATGAGATCTTTTTCCACCCAGATTAATCCGTCCAAAAAAAGATCAATTTTCCTCTCTCTAGCTTTTCATGCAAATTCAATCCAAGAAAACAACAAGAACAAGAGTCGCTCAAAATCAGAAATTGTTCATCGGTCTTTGGACCAATTCTTTTCATCCCGTCACTACTATATTCATCTTTTGGTCTAAACTCCTTTCTAAATATGACTCAAAAAAACTCATTTAAAAAAAAAAAAAAGAACTTCATTCTCTTTCCTTATCGAGATATCTTTTTCCACCCAGATATATCAATATAAGAAAGATCACGTTTGCTCTCTCTCAAGCTTTTCATAATAAAAGTTGGATAATCCCATCGGGTCTAAGCTAATCAGTTTCACCCCCTGATCTAAACTCTTAAAAAAAAAAAAGTCACCTTCTCTTTGAAAGAAGATATCTTTTTCCGCCGAAATAAATCCGTACAAAAAAAAAAAATCAAAAGATCACCTGTCGAGAAACAGAGTAGCTCAAAACTTGTTCTTCCATCTGCTGGTGTAAGCTAAATCAGTTTCAGTCCATCGCTGCTATCTTTATTTTTCGGTCTAAACTCTTTTTGAGAAAAAAAGGGATTTTTCTCTTCTTTGAAAAGAGATATCTTTTTCCACCCAAATACATCTGTATAAAAAGAAACAGAATCGCTCAAAATCAAACCAGATACATCCAAACATAATCGCTCAGAATCAAACTTGTTCGTCCCGCTCTGGTCTAAACACTTTTCGCGAAAAAAAGAAGAAGAAAAATCATTCTCGAGATATCTTTTCTAACACAGTCGAATGTTTATATGTTATATTTTGTGCACGTCACTTCAAACTCTTTCTAAATGTAGTCTATATCATATAAGAAGGATAGAGCAACAAAAAAGCGTCATTAAAGATTTTATCGGAATCAAATCACAATTGCATTCTCCCATACAAAGATTCAAAAGATGAAATTTAACTAAATCAAACCTTGGTGTAATTAAAATAAGGAGAGAATATCAAAATGATAGTCGAATTCCATATACTCGGATTGACAAAAATTAATATCATTTATCATTCGCGGCGTTTTAATATTAAAAATTATCGAGCCGTCTCAATGTGCATAACTTTTTTTTTACATCATTATTTTTTATGTGCTTTTAGATATTCCTATATAAAGTATCTCATCAGCAACAAAATAAAAATTGAAAATTCCTCGATATTGACTTCTGTTGGATTGATAAAGTGAGTCGCCAAGGTAGGAATGATGAAGAACGCGTAAGGGTAGGTTTACTCGGACCTGAGATTAATCATAAATACCGGTGAGTAGAGTTTAATTTCTGGACTTTCATTCAATTTTTGTCTTAGAAGTAAGAAAGACATCGCTGAGCTTCTTTATCTATTTGTATTAACTGGATGTGAGAAAAGAATTAAGTCAACATAATTTATAGATAAAGTATAATCAAATAAGATATATCTCTCTCCTTTTTTCACTACTAATTTTGTTGTGATTTTGAAATTGTCTGAATTTTCTTAGGGTTAATAAAAGAAGAAGAAAATTCTAAACTAGTACACCCTTAAAAATTGTATCCCAAACTAATATTTTAATTGTAAAAATCTTCAAATCGGTATATTTGTGACAAATTTACCATTCATTAATTTTCATTGAAATTTATTGTCAAATTGCTGAGTTTGATTATATGTATCAGTTGGTGGGCTTGCGAGCATGGATTTTTTACCCTCTATGTGCCAATGTACTTTTTTGGGGGTTTTTTGTGGTATGAAAACTAACGGAAGATAAATCTATTTTTATTTTTAAATTTGTACTAGTGTATTATTTTGAGGTTAAAAAAATCAATTTTTATTAGATTTTTCGCAAGTGCGTTTGAAAATTTTTTATGATAAAAAAATTAATTTAAATAAATTTATCATAGATGTATCAATTTAAAGATTTTCGTGATACTAATTTAATTTTCTTATCAACTTTAATCACCAAGTGAGACGAGTTTCCTCTTTTTCCTTCCTTGTGGAAAAATATATCCTTTCTCACTCCAAAGAAAATATATGTTATTATGTCTTTCCACTCAGATTTACCCCGTACAAAGAAGGATCACGTTCGTCTCTCGCTCGCTTCCCATGCAAGGTCAAATCGGTAAGCGCTCTTCTCTGTCTCTCTCTCCAATAAGAAAAACAGAGTCCCTCAAAATCAAACTTCTTCGTCCCCGTCGGTCTGCTTCTGGTCAAAGCGAATAAGTTTCAGGCCGTAGCTACTATCTTCCTTGCCCACGCTGTGCATGTTCTTGGACACGACGGTTGCACGAGATCACCGCAGGATTTTCCTCTCGCGGTTCTCTGCACAAATTCGTTTTGATCGGAGCTCCTCTGCTTCAGTGAATTAAGCAGATATGGAACCTGTTCGACGTAATCTCCAGGTGAGAGAGCAGTTCCTTTGCACGTCGATTATCTGGTGATTTAGCTTCTAGCAGTGCACGCGAGCGAAAGCAGTAATTTTTTCATACAGTTGGAGTGCGGCTTTGGTTTTTATTCTCTGATTCGTGTGATTTTTCTGCCTGTGATCATCTCGCTGTGTTATTTATGTTGAATACCTGACCAATTCCTCTTAAAAAAACCTTTTTTTTTCCTTTTTCGTGTATCCTCTTCTGTTCTGAGGGAGAATAATACCAATGCGGATCCCGAGAGTAATATCCTCGGCCGCTAGATGCTCAGTTCAACTCTTATTATGAGGAAAATTCCGTGATGTTACAGTAGCTTCTATTCCTGCCTCTTGTGTTAAGTTTCTGCGGCTGATTTGATGGAGAAATTCCAGGGTTAGGATTAAGCAAAAAAAGTCATGGAAATTGGCAATGTGGTCGAGATAGATTCGAAGGGACGTGATCCCTGGGAGCCAATCACTCCGGAAAAAGTAAATAAGCTGCATGTTAGACGGCGATCGAAGGACAATTTGAGTGGCTGCAGTTATCCCATGCGTGATGCTGTGAGAATTGGTCCTAACGTTGCAGCGCTCACGTTCGTAGATGTGAATCGGGATGCTCACAACTTAGCTTGTTTCGAAACCAATTGTGGGACAGATTTGCTCAAGCATGTTTACCGGCGGCAAAAAGTTTCGGAGGCTGCAGGAGATAAGGATGTTCGTTTCACCAATAGAGAGGTGGTTGGTTCTTCAGATGTCTCAGGTATCTTCAAGTCCAATTTGGTTGCCCCAATGGCTGGTCAGCAATCGGTAGAGTTGCTGTATTCAGCCCACCGTGGAAGCACTCCAGTGTTCAACACCAACATTCCACTGTCAAGCGGTAAGCATACAATTTTGATAATAATAGAAATAAACTTCATTTGCTGTTGATCTGGCTTTATTAGTTTCTTTGAATTCATTTGCAGATGATCATCATGGCTTTTCCTTGCCGACGGCTCCATTTGTTACTTCTACTCCAACGCAAATCCCCAACTCCAAAGTCGGCATAAATCTTAATAAGACGCCGCGACAAAAGTCAAAAAAGAAGAAGCATACTCCTAAAGTAATTCGCGAAGGAAAACCCCGTCGAGCTCCGAAACGTAAAGATTTTGGCTCAGAAACTCCACCACCACCAGCAAAGAAGAGGAAGCAGGTGAGAGAAAAAATTGGGAATGATTCACGTCCATCACTAGACATCAATTATGCAGCTCCGGCGAAGGACCATCCATCTTTTGAGTCTCCTCATGTACACAAGCAAGGAGATTCGGATATTGCATCCGAATTTGTAATGGAGAAGAAAATCAGCCAAGCTTCTCAGCCCGCGGTGAAATCATGCCGGAGGTATTTGGATTTTGGTGCAAGCCGTACTGGAGACGGGATAGTTGCAGATCAATGCTATGGAAACGGGAAAGTTGCAGATCAGCGCTGTGGAAATGATCCATCAGTTGGAGTTGCTGATCATTGTATTGGAGACGGGATAGTTGCAGATCAATGCTATGGAAACGGGAAAGTTGCAGATCAGCGCTGTGGAAATGATCCATCAGTTGGAACATGTCTAGTGCAGTCGCAACGGGACCCCTATGTTGCTGATGAGACAATTAGTCAAGTTCTTCCATCCTCGAGATGTAGGCGAGTCAATCTGAAATGCCAGTGTCTTGATAGAATCAAAAGAATTGGACACAACTTTCCCATCAAATTCAAGAAGAAGAGGACTGTAAGGAGGAAGAGGACCGCGGCAATGAAGATGACGTACATGGTACTTGTTTTATGTCCTAGAGGTTTTTATGTTTCTTATCCTAGAGAATCAAAAAAGAAGAGGACAATGAGGCGGAATCCAAATTGTTTCAGATCTACTGTCGAAACGCAAAATCTTGAGATTCCCGTTACTCATCATGCACTTGATGGCGCTGATGCAATTGGAGTCAAATCTGAAGCAGGGCATTTTGCAAATATAGATCAACAGAAATCAGATGACACGAAGGTAATAGGGCCTGGGAAGTGTAAAAGAAGGGTAAAGGGGCACGAGAAGCCTAAAGGTACTTCCAATCATATATAAATTTTGGTCTTCCCATAAGTATGAGTAAATCCTTTTGTTGGTCTTCGCATGCTGATGACCTTATTTTAAGAAGATGATCTTATACTGAAGGCATAACTCATAAGCTTTGTTGTTGGTCTTCTCCTTAATATAAGGTCGCCAGTAAAGAATTCTATCAATATTTTATGAATGTTATATCCAGGTTATATCCATAAATGAAACTTGAATAACTAAATTTCTCATTCTGTGCAATGCATGAGTTTCCCCTAAGTTATGAGTAATTCTGATTTCAGAAGTGCAGAAACTCAGACATGATCCTGTCTGTGAAATACTATTGCAAGCTACTTATCCTGACATTTTATGGCAGGTACAAAGCTGAAATTTCAGAAGGAACTTGATAGCATCATTAAGAAGATTATGGATCTGACTATTGGTGATGAACCCTACAAATCGAGAACGAATAAGAAAACGAAAAAACCACCAAGCACACAAGGAATATTAGTATGCTACGAACCGAAGGCGAAGAAGAAAGCACCTAGAGTTGAACTCGATTCGGAGACGGTTCGAAGGTGGGAGCTTTCGATATTTTTAGATGATGGTGGTGCCAAAGAGGCAGACGACAAGGATGCTGATAGAAAGTGGGAACGGGAAAGAGGAGTCTTCCGAGGCCGGGTCGAATGGTTCCTTGCCCGCATGCATCTAATTTTAGGTAAACATCTCAATGCAACAGCTTAATCATCCTGCACATTTTAGTACACTAGAAACCTGAGAAATGAATGTTTAGTAGGAAGCATGGTTGGCAAAGTACAGGGACATGCCTTTAATTGAGCGACTTAATACACCTCACATGCTCAAAAGAGCACACCAAATTGTCACTAACCACTCAATCTACACAACTCTCCAACTTCACTTACTCAACACCAACTCATGCCACTCAGCTCACTCACCAGAACTCAAACTTCTTTATTTCCCTCTCTCTCTCTCTCTCTCTCTCTCTCACATGCGCATGCACTCTTCTCCGAACTCTTCTAGGCTATTTCACAGATACCTTAAGCTGGTCATCCTTGCTGCGACATTCTTGCTGGAAATTTCCTGCACATTGCCTTTACACCAGATAAAGGAAATCTCTGAATGATTTCTAGGCAAACATATCCTTGTTACTGTGGAAATAATCGACGCACATTCAAGAGTTATATCTAAGCAATGTGGGGAGAGTATTGGACAAGTCCTAGAGAATTCTAGAAAGATAGAATAATATTGGTCATTTCATAATGAACACATACAATGCAAAAGAAGAATGAACACACAATGTCTCGTTTCATTCAAAGGAAGCTTCATGATTGCTTCAGGCAATTTTCGCTTGTCCTACTTTACAAGAATGCAGAGCTATGCTTGATAGTAAGCAATTAGGTCATCTGGTGCTAGAGATAGCATTATCTTTGAGAGAGTCGAATCTTCAATTTATTATATATGATCTATACATCTTAGAATACTTGCTAAGTTTTCTATAGAAATACGGAAGATCAAATCGACTTACTTATCTTACTATGAGGTTATGAGATTTAATCATTTCAAAATAGCTGTATCTGAAATCATTGTGGTTTATATGAAGAAGTTATGGAAATACATATTTGCAACTCTGCAGGGGATAGGCATTTCACATTTTGGAAAGGCTCCGTCGTGGACTCAATCATTGGAGTGTATCTGACTCAGAATGTGTCAGATTATCTTTCAAGGTTAGTTTCAGCTTAGTAACAGGTGGCAATTTTCTTTCCCTATATTATGTTTTTTGCAATCTATGTATACATTGCTCTCACTATGGAAACTTTGGAAAGAAGTAAGCAATCATGTTCTTTGTGATCATCTGTTTCACTTACAGCAACGCCTTCATGTCATTAGCTTCAAAGTTTCCCCTCTACCCAGTCAAAGGTGAAGAAAACGGGGATGGGAAGATTACTGACGTCCAAGAGACTATTGGAAGTGACCCTGAACCCATTGATCCTAGACGCAGTTCTGGAGATGATAACCCTATAAATATTCAAGTTGACCAAATTCAGGAATTGCATAACATCTTAAAACAATTTTTGGGGAAAGAAGAAACAGTGAGCTCTCAAGGAGATATGAAACACGAGAAAGGGCATACCGGAAGTCAAGCATCTGCTTCAGGAGAAAAGAAAAAGAAAGTAAAAGTCAAGGAGAAGAAAACTGATCCCTTGGAGTGGGAGGAGCTGAGGAGGTTATATTCCAGTGTTGGACCAAGAATCCCGGATCATATGGACTCTGTGGACTGGGATGCAGTTAGGCGTGCAAAGCCTGAAGAAGTTGCAGAAGCCATCCAAGCACGCGGTCAACATCGCATTCTAGCAAAACGAATCCAAGTATGTTCCTTTACCTTCAATTCATCACAAGCTATTCCTTCCAGGTGTACCATAGCTATTTGGTTCAATGAATAAGATACTTTTTATACATGTAGGACTTTCTTAATGAGCTGGTTAGGAAACAGGGCAGCATTGACCTCGAGTGGTTAAGAAATTGCCCACCTGACAAAGCAAAGTATGCACTTATTAATTGTTTAGTTTGCCAGATGTTTTGTAAAAGCCATTGTTACTCATCCACTTCCTTTTTTGTGTGCCCAGAGAATACTTGTTAGAAGTACCTGGATTGGGATTGAAGAGTGTGGAGTGTGTACGACTTTTGGCACTTCAGCATGTGGCCTTCCCGGTAAAGATTGAGTGAATAAACAGACATGCCAGTTCTAGAATGGAGTTTGTCCAATCGCCTCACAAGTCTAGTTTTTCGCAATTTCAGGTTGATGTTAATGTTGGTCGCATAGCGGTGCGTCTTGGTTGGGTTCCGCTCGAACCATTACCTGAAAATCTTCAAATACATCTGCTTGAAAAGTAAGAATTCCGCCAAAAACTAAGTGATAGCATAACTTTTAGAGGAGGGGAAAGTGGAAACTCAAGTATTGGTACCTTGCAGGTTCCCAGTAATGGATGAAATTCAGAAGTACCTATGGCCACGACTGTGCGAACTTGATCGACGGATCTTGTAAACGCCTACTTCTCTTTTGGAGAAATTGTGTCTGAAGCTATGTTTAATGGGAAAATTAGTATCAACTAATGTGTTTTGTGCTGAATTTTTTTTTTATATCCATTTTCCAGGTATGAGTTGCACTATCATTTAATTACATTCGGAAAGGTATGGCCCCGTATATCTTTCTCTTGCTTTGAGAATGTGTTAGTGGACTATATTGCTGATTATTTCCTAATGGAAACAGGTTTTCTGCACAAAGACCAAGCCCAATTGCAACGCATGTCCAATGAGGGGAGAGTGCAAGCATTATGCAAGTGCATTTGCCAGGTTCATGGATTCTTCGTCTTGGTCCCTTGTTATCTTTGAAATAACCGCCCGACTGTTCTAAATGATTTAGCTGTTAAATGAAATCGCAGAAAGATTTGAACTTAAGACCTCCTGCTTTGAACTGTCAAATGTTCTAAAAATTTAATCTATTAGATGAAATCATGGTTTTAATGATTGAATATGCCGATGTTAACACGCAAGTGACATGTAGAACAGAACGATATCCAGGGGTACAAATATTGATTATTGTTGAGGCTGCAGAACTTTTTTAGGAAAGTATGTGGTCGTTTTGCTAGAGCGTAGAACTGTCTTTTGGTATATGGACTGATATCTTAAAACTTAACATCTTAACATCTTGTTCTAGTGCGAGACTTTCCCTTCCAGCACCTAAAGCAGCTAAAAATCCCGTTACTAATGGTGAAAATGCCATCGTAATTCGCAACGGAGAGTCAACTGCTACCCTCGGTGCCACTCCACTTCAAGAGTCGGGATATCAAACTGGAAGTTGCGAGCCCATCATTGAAGAGCCAGAGTCGCCTAAGATTGCATCTAAGGAATTGTTAGAGAGAGACATAGAAGATTTCTATTACGATGATGGTGATGAAATTTCGAGTATCAAACTCAGTTCATCAAATTTCTCAATAGACTTGCAGAGCTCCATGGATGATGTTGGCATGTTTGAAGAAAACTCAAGAGCCTTAGTTGCTTTAAACGGCTTCATTCCCATGCCCAAACTAAAGGAGGTGACCCGCTTAAGGACTGAGCACCATGTGTAAGTAGTAATTATATGTTTTTGAAAACCGTATTTTTTTTTATGTGCATACATGAGAAAAAAAAAAAAAGGTTCCAGTTTCTGTAGATTGAAACACATTATTTAAATTCAAAGAAAACAAAAAAGTACTATAATATAGGTCATAGTAGATTAATCGGTGTCTCAAATGAAGAAGAATACGTCATGAACACTTGGTTTTCCTTTCTGGCAGATACGAGCTTCCAGATTCACATCCTCTCCTTAGAGAGGTCAGTTGATTTGCCTCTTTTACGTATATGCAAGGAAGGTTTTAATCTGAGTTTGGGACTCAAAACACTTTTTGTATGACAGTTACCGATGCGTGAAGCGGATGATCCATGCCCCTATCTTCTTCTTATGTGGACTGAAGGTATGAACAACCCATACGAAAGAGCATGAAGGGTTCCATGACTGACTGGCTTAAATGATGTAGTAGGAATAAATAGGCATAGTTGATTCTTTGATCTTGTGAAAGACAGTATGTGGGTGATCTACAGACGGTAACGGTTACCCTCGAGTTCATGAGAATTATATGAACTCTGTTAACGTCATAACCAACATCTCTTGTGAACTTTTCTATGATCAGAGGAAGCTGCGGATTCATCCAAGTCTCCTAATGGCGCATGCGACTCTTGCCCGACTACAGAAGCTTGTAATGAACAGACCTATCGAGAAGAGAGTTGTGCTACAATCAAAGGAACACTTTTGGTTGGTGAAATTTAAGTTGATACCTTAATTGTTGGTAGTTGAATCCTTTTGTCCTAACGAGACTTGCAATAGTGACTGACGCATAAAATGCTTATTTGCAGATCCCCTGTCGTACATCTTTGAGGGCAAGATTTCCGCTGAACGGAACATACTTCCAAGTAAACGAGGTGAGCAGAGTAGGCCGATCTTTTTTATTCTGTCGATATCACTCTCATTTTCATTCTCTGATATGCTACCTCTCATACTTAGAGCACAACTGGTGTTAATATCCGGATTAACATTGACGTCTCGAGTGTGCTCAGGTTTTCGCCGACCATGAATCGAGTCATAACCCGATCGATGTTCCCAGAAGATGGATATGGAACTTACCGAGGAGAATGGTGTACTTTGGAACTTCAGCATCCTCAATTTTTAAAGGTGGGTTTCCCAGTTGTAAGTTGTGATAAAATCTTGGTATGTAGCTTACCGTATCGGTGTTCTTCTCGAGCAGGGTTAACCATGGGGAGGATTCAGTCTTGCTTTCGCAACGGTACGAAAGAGCCTCTCTATTGAACTTGCTGATATCATTTTTTCGCTCTCGACCTAAAATCATGGACAGCGTTCTCGTTAACAAGAATTTTAACCTTTGTGAAACCGGGGATTAGAGTCGCATATGGATTTAGATTCATCTGATAGATAAATTCTGATATGCAGGATTCATTTGTATACGAGGAATCGATCGGGAAACCGGGGCTCCTAGACCTCTGATATCAAGATTTCATCGACAACCCAATAAGCCGCTTAAGGCGAAGAAGGCGACTTAGATAATATGCTTTGGACAGCAATGTAGTTTGTTGGTTTCGAACCTCTCCAACGTTGGAGACACAGCGATTAAACTAAATTGAATCCTGTCATTATTTAGTTTCGGTATCATCAGAAGTATGCAAAAGGCATGAAATCGTGCCATTCTTTTATCCTTTGGTTTCGACGAAATTACAACAAGACTACATTCCTATTTTAATGATTTGTTTAGTTAAATATTTATTGATGATTTTTGTTTAGTTGATTGCTGATGTAAAATCAACTTAGCAAATCAAGTGCTTAAATCTGGAAATTGTGTTCTTTTCAATTTTTTTTGTTATGGATGAATTGTGATAGTTTTGATATACGGAGAGCTTGAATCAGAGCCGTTGAGATCAAAGGATGGATCTGCGTGCAAAGGAGATGGGACTCTTGCCTCCTCATTTTCGTGATATATCTAAATAATTTAGTGATTTAAGTTTGAAGGAATTATTTTAGCCCGAAAAAGCATCTTTTATTCCTACAAGATTTCTTGAAGAACTTTGATAAAGCTTTGACAAAGAATTTTAGATCGTGAAAACTGAAAAGAACAAAAAAAAAAAAAAACCTTCATTCTATAAAACCAATTACGATTTTTTTTTTAGAATTTTTAGAATTTTAAATTTCGTTTTTTTTTTCCCCTCAGCTATTCATCTTCCTAGAAGTGCTGGCTTTGGCGATGTCGTCGGCCATTTCGCTGGCAGAAAGAAAAGAGTAAAAGATACTATATATGTCCAACAAGAAAAAAATGAATAGATCCTCCTCCTCTACATGAGATTTATGAAAAATTAAGGTGCATTGAGGTCGTACGAGCCTGATGTCCACTGCAATTTTTCTTCACGAGGAGCACCGGCCATGTCCTTAAAGCCTTTGGCTCCGAAATGATCTCCAGCAGCCGCAAAGCTTTAAGGATAAGGGTCGTTTCTCCCCCTTTCAAAACAAAAGCTTGGTTCCCCTCGCCGAACAAAAAGGTCCAAAGACAGGCCAAGGAATAACCGATTAAAATAACATAACACAAGACAGACAAGTCTCGTGCGTGACCCATTATTCTATAATCCATACTCCCTCAATTTCATCGCAACAACTTAACTTGATTGACGCAGTCTCAACACATTAGCCATTGGGTGTGGACGAGGCGAGAGCGACTAGATCCGTCCCCATCCCGTCCCGTGTGCGGAGCAATGCGTCTAGCAGTCCTATCCCCGTCCTGGAAATCCCGTCGAGTCACCAACTTCTGCGTGACCCCCCCCCCCCCCCCCCCCCCCCCCCCCTCTTTCGACGCCATAGCGAATCGATGACGTGCATCCCGGACATTGTTACTATCACCCACTGGATTTCCCTCCGAACCATCATCCAGCATAATGATCTATAATTACAAAATTATGCGTCGCCCAGAAATTGGATTTTGTGAACTTACGAACTCAAATCTCATCTTCATTGCTAACCTTTTATGAGAATTACAATTAAGATTAATAGAAAAAAAAAAAAAAAGACAGAACAAACACCACGCGACACGCATCCTCGGTGCGGCGGATTCACTCGGACGTGTGCAGTGGCTCAACGAAAGAAAAGCGTAGCGTCGCAATCCTCCCACTTCAACCAAAAAAAAAAAAAAATCATAAATTACGGTTTTACCCCGACCCTCCGTTTGCTGGGGACCGGGTTCGACCGAGATAGGCGGGCCCACGGCTCGAGGGACCGAGTCCCGGAACCTGTACGGAAGCACCTGGTTCCTCCCCCGCTTCGACCTCACCACCGGCAGCGACGTCGGCGGCGGAGGCGCATCCACCTCGGACTCTCCGGCCTCCGGAATCTTTCGCTTCTTCTTTGACCCCAGCAACTCGGTCTTGGTCGATTCCTCAGTTGCGTCTACTTTGGTCCGAGGGGAAACGTGGAGCTCGCGCGGCTGACTCGGTCGCTCCCTCGACTCGGTCTCGCCGTCCTTGTCTTCGTGGCCGTCGCCGACGTCGTGTCCAGAGACCAATTTCGCCGCTTCGACGAGCAAGCCCAAGAAGCCGTCGCTGTCCGACCGCTTCATCTCCCTCGCGCGATCTTCGTCGCTCTTCTCAAAGCTCTGAACTTGCACATTTGTGATCTCCGAACCACCGTCGTCATCACCATTTTCTTCTTCTTCTTCTTCTTCTTCTTCTTCTTCTTCAGCTTTGTGGTGATCTCTCTCTCCAGCCTCGACGACTTGCTCGCAGTTCGTCTCGTCAGTTTGCTTTGCCGTTTCGCATTCAACCTCAGAGCCCTTCTCGAGCACCGTTTTCCTCTCACCAACTTCAGGAGCCGCGACAGAGCTCGAACTGAACGAGCCGCTTTCGTCCCCAAAACCCACCTTTCCTTCTTCTTCTCCATCTTCGTCGCCGAACGAAGCGCTACACGATCGGAGGTTCAGATCGATGCCCAGACCTCTGTTCGAGCTCTGGAGACTGAAAGATGGGTTCCTGGAAGAAGCTATTATGTGGAGAATCTTGTGGAGACACGCTTGAGCTTTGGAACGCCCACGCCTATTGTCCTTATCGTCGCTCAATAGAGGAGGGGGCCGCGCCTGATGATCGGAATGGTCGACGAATTGAAACGTGGAAGACATTGTTTAGGACTCGACGACCCCTTTTTCGGCAGCGAGATTCGGAGGCTCCGCAGGTGCGAAAACACTACGCTTGCTGTGTCGCCATTGGAGAAGATGAAGATGGGTGCTCTTGTTCCAGAAAGTAGAAACCAAGGGATCAGGAGAGACGAGAAGAAACAGTACTGAGCGAGAGACAAACGCAAAGGTTCGCACTTCACACACGATACGCCTGGCCTTGGAGCTGGAATTAGAATGTTTTTTTTTTTTGTACATTCTTTTATTATTATTATTATTATTTTCTCTGTTTAATGGATAACCCATATCAAATTTTTTCTTATGGGTAATGTTTCTTAAGACTTCGTCACATTTTCTACTTCATCCACAGTCTACACACGCCTATGTCTTATTTGTATACCCGCCGTCCTATATGGCAATGGTAGGTTCTCTAACAGGGCAACATCACATTAAAGCTCCGTCGGTTTAAAAAAAAATAAAGAATCAAGAAAATAAAGAAACAAGAAAAACATTTTCCTCTCGTGAAAAAAAAAATACATTGGAAAGTAAGGAAAATATTTTTCCATATTTAACTTCGAGGGTGAGCAAACTGAGCTGCACCGGCTCGGACAAGACCAGGACCGGATCGGACCAATAAACGAGGCCAGTGACCGGGCGATCTTGTCCCTAATTCCATGGTGGATAGGATCGGATCGGACTGGACCTCCCAAAATATATATAAACACACACACACGCGCGCGCACGCACACACAAAAATTAGAAAAAGAAGTAGAAATTTTGAAGAACTAGTTAACTTAATTTTTTCATATTCTGCTGACATTCAATCCTCCCATCCTTCGCAATGCAGCAACCAATCGTGTTTGTCAATATGCGGTCTTCAATCATATTTTATCTTGACTCAATTTGTATTTTGTTTTGACTATATTATGCAAGCCCATTGTTTTGTTTGCACTTGCATTCAGTGAAATACTAGTGTGATTCCATTTCGAGCTTAATTCTTTTCAACTCGAGGAGAATGATGCAGGAATATCATACTATTTCAGTTGTTTTAAGTTTTTTTCTTCCTAATTTAATCTTTTCCATTATTTTAGGATTATAAGTACTCATGTGATGGTTGTACTATGGTCATATGTATGTTGACTAGATTAGATGATTGAGCTTGGAAGTTGTTAGTTTAAATCCAAAGGTTAAATTTCTATGGGCAGTTAGTATTAGTGGTCCTACCAAGATCGGATCGAACCATCGGTTTAGAGCCGATCCGATCCTCGATCTTGAAAATTTTTGGACCAGGACTACCGATCCGATTCCCGGTTCCATACCGGTACCTGACAAAACCGATTCAGACCATGCACACCTCTATTTAACTGTCTTTAAAGAGAAGAAAATATTTTCCCTCTTCTTTACTTAATTCTTCATCCTCTCTTTCACATTTCCTTTATTTTTAATTATCTTTTTTATTTTATTTTTTTATTTTTCTCTTTTTTGTTTTCTCTTTTATTTTTTATTAATTTTCTTCTTTTCTTTTCTTTTCTTTTTCTTTTCCCTTCTTCTTTGGGAGGTTGGCTGCCACAGCCAACAAGCTCGACCTCATTAGCCTATTGCTGGCAATTGGTTGAAGAGGGGAAAAGAAAAAAAATAAAAAATTTAAAATAAGAACAAGAGAAAATAAAAATAAAAATATATAAATAAGAATAAAAATTATTAAAGAAGTGCATGAAGGAAAATAAAATCTGATTTTCCATACCGAATAACGAAAATTATTATTCATATTATTTTCAGGTTTCAGCCGAACACCAGAAAATATTGTTATTTTCCCGCAAAATGACTTTACACATGCCTTATTTTCTAGGAAGCGAATAGAGCCTAAAAATGCAATGTTTCCATCTATTTCGATTGATTTGGCAGCTCAAAATGTTCAACTGTCGTGTTATGAAAAAAGAACTGCAGTTATAGAATTATTATTTCACATTCATTGTTGGATGAGGGATGTATGTGTTAATAATTGACCTAATACCCAAAAAATACTCAACTAGCATTTGTCTCAATTATCTAAAACTTTTTTTTGTCTCATGAAAATTCTCAAATTTTTACTTTTGTTCCGATTCTACCGGCCTAATACTAGAAAAAAAAAATCCAACTTTAGCATATGTCCTAATTATATCCAATTTTTTATCTAATAAAAAATTCAAACTTTTACTTTTATCTCAATTTTATCACTGTTAGCCTTTTGTCCATAATCACCATTAATTAATCTTACAAGGCGCCCAACTTACCAATCAATTACACCTCAACAAAGTTGACATGAAAAAAATCACAAATTCTCTTATGTTGTCTGCTTCCTCTACACATTGACGGGAGATATAGAGCCACTCAAGAAAACACTGTTTCGAATTCTCCCTGACACTCGACAACCCAAAAAAAGATAGACGTGAAGATATAATTATTTAAACGCACGATTTCAAATCCCGTCGTCCGTGAAATCCGCTGTTTCTGAATTTCGAAAATTTATTGGTAAGTTCGACGGAAAAATTCGATTAACGATTATGAACGGAATGCTGACGATGGTAGAATTGGGATAAAAATAAAAGTTAAGGGGTTTTTATTAGATAACTTTTTTTAATATAATGAGGTCATATGATAAAATTAGATTTTTTTAAAAATATTAAGCCGTTATTATTAACAATTCTTAAAGGAAAATTTTCACGTGTTGACTGGGTAGAGACGAGGAGCGAAACCTCATCTTTAGGAAAATCTAAGGATCATATAACTGCGATTAGTTAAAAGTCTCCAAATAACAAGTATTGTCACCTGCTCGTTAATATAATTGTTGTCGTCCATCACGAGTATAATCAAAGGCGTGCATTCATGAAATTGGCAATAAAGGGTAATTTGGGGGGATTTAGAAGTGCCGAGCCAGCGACACGGCGGAACTTCGCGATGTCGAACGGCAACACGTGGACCGATCGATCTCCTTGGACGCATTTTACGTATCGGTACGTAAACGAGCCCGACGTGACCGGATTGCGACCCGTAATTGAGAGAAAATCCAGCACCGGGTCCCTTTCTTTCTTGTTGCGCAGAAATGGAACGATGGATGTCATTTTCTCTCCGAGGCATTTCCATGGTAGCTTCTCTTTGGCGCCACCGGAGCTTTATGGGACTCGGACTTAACCCAGCTTGGGGGCGGTGGCCCCACCCACGACATCCTTTTCCTGTAGCCGAATCGTAGCCCTTGGATGGTATGACATTTAATGCGGGACGCACGATCCCCCCCTCTGCTCACCCAACCCTTTCGAGGATGTACGTAATAATGTCTGACTGTCGTGCTAACGTGGCTAGCTTTTGTTGGAGAGAATTACACAAATAATTATTAAATTTTGGCCAACCATTATTGAACTTTTGAGTTATTCAATATGATCTTGATTATTTTTAAATATTCAATTTAATCCTTAAACTTTTAATTGATTGAATGCGATCCCTCGCAAAATCAAATCACTTCTTCTGTACTATTCATGGTTTTTCATAATATCATTTGCCCAGATTTTATAATATCTTTTCATTTCAAACCATTTTTACCTTCTTTATTATTTTGTTTATATTAATAGATATTATGAGTGTATTTTGACTTGTTTTTGAGTTATACATGTTTCTCATATTATTTTGAAGAATATAGGTTTTCATAAGGAAATTTGTAAACATTGTTAATTTATCTCCAGATGCTCGTTTCTTAATCCAAATCTTGTTCGTAATCTTTCGGATAGGTAAAATTTTCACTCGTGTTTGTCGTGTTTCTTAAGTTAAATTACCTACTAATCAACCACGCGTTTGGGCTCCCCAACATACTTGTTCGAGATTCGTCCCAAATGGTAATTATTTTCTATTAAATTAATGTCTCGAATTTGAGCCGGTTTCTGGAACCTGATTCGGTTTGACGGGTATGGATCGATTCGCATCAAATGAGATGGCTCATGGAAAGTCTTAGTGGATATGCACAAGAAATCTTAATTGTATATCGCAGTTATATTATATCTTGGCTTGATCTCTTTCCTTTGGTAAAAGAAAATAAAGAAAACCACAAGATTGGAATGTGGTCCTGTGGAGAATATTATCCAAGTTCGACTTGTTGACCGAAGGACTCCATTATTTTGGAAGTTGTGAGTGGACGTCTCTGTACAGATATAAAAGTCGTAACACTTTGGGTCTTCGTTCAACAAGCCGCACGAGCAGGGGACCTTTTTTCGAAGAAGCCGCACCCCATAGCAGTCGCACGACGAACAGAGACAAGAACGTCAATGTCCTTTTTAGGCTTTGTTTGTTTTACGAAAAATATGACATTTTTGAAAAATATTTTTTAAAAAATTATTTTTCAAGAAAATGATCATATTTTTCGGTGTTTGGTTGAAAGTTAAAACTCAAAAAGAAAATATTTTCCGGCGTTTGGAAAAAAAATAAATTTCCTATATTCTCTCTCCAATTTCGCCTCCCTGTCTCTTCTCCATTTCTCCGATTTTCTCTCTCTCATAGAACGACTTACAGTGGCCAAAATTCCCAATTGGACACCACTTAAAAGCCCCAGAATTTCAAGCAGTAGCTCGTCGGTCAAGTTCTGGAGGGCGCCTAGTCCGGTGTTTCTCGAATTGGTAGCGTTCGGGCTGAGGAAGAGATTCCCCAGAGGTTGGACACCATGCGCGTCCGACCGAGTCGAGCTCTTGAGGTGGAAACCCAGCTCTCCATCTTCTGTTTCTTCTTCTTGTTCCACGGTTTCAAGCTGGCGTGGCTGTCCCAGTTCGTCAGTACGATCGCATTGCTTTCTGGGAACAACGTCTGATCTTGTGGCGCGAGTCTTGCGTCCGGTTTTGGGCTGCTTCTTCCTCTTCTTATAGGGATTGTAGGGACTAGCGAGTAAGGTACGGAAACGAAGCATCGCCTCGCGATGGTGATGAAGAAACAGTCGCCCGAGCACTCCATTGCCTTCTATAAAATCACGACACCTCTCTCTATCCACTGCCTTCTATAAAATCACGATCCCTCTCCACTCGCTCTTCCATTCCCGATCTCTCTCTTATTCTCTGTTGGAGTTGGCGAATACTTCGGGGACCCTTGTTTCTCACACCGGGTATGCCCACGTGAGCTTAGGGAAACCAAAATGTTATCCGACGACATGTGACCCATGCGCGCGGGATGCGGGGGTTCGGGGGCAGCGCCCCCGACACAGGTGTCCCGCTGCCCTGTCAGCGGGCGGGGCTTCCGCTGCCCGGTCAGCGGACCGCTGCCCCGCTCGCCGGTGAGCGGGCGGGGGTTCGGGGGCAGCGCCCCCGAAACCTCAACGGGTTTGGACTTTTATTTAAGTTAACCCGTATGTTATGGGCTTAATAGAGGTTTCGCTAGGTTTAGGTTTTTGGGCCCGTTTAGGGCATATATATTTTGCTCGTTTTATACTGATCATGGTAACGAGTTGAGAGGCTGTAAACCGAATATCATAGTGAAAATCTCTTGCAGGACGTAGCCCTATTCTGGGGTGAACCTGGGTAATCTCGTGCGTTATTCAATTTTCTTGATTTCTGTGTGATCGTTCTGATTCGGTGTGCAATAAATCCCATCAATTGGTATCAGAGCCCAAGGTTACCAACAAGTCTGGACCCAATAGTCACTCGGTAGAGATACGGGTTGTCGCTCCCCCCGACCCATGGCCCGATGTGTGAGGGGGAGATTGTTGGGGTTGTCCCACATCGGTTGTGGAAGGGGCTGGTGGTCGGTTTATAAGTGTGAGGGAAAGCCTCAACCTTTGAGCTAGCTTTTGGGTTGAGAGAGGCCCAAGACCACCCAACACTGGTATCAGAGCCAGGTTTCGAGGAATTAGGGGTTTATCTGAGATGTCAGGAGGGTCACGGATTGAGATCGAAAAATTCGATGGGACGCGGTTTGATCTGTGGAAGATGAAGATGGAGGATCTACTTTGTGATCGAGATCTTTGGTCGGAAATCGTAACGGAAAGGCCTGATGCTGCGATGCCTGGTATCGCGATAAAGGAACCGGGGAAGAATGACGATTCATCCTCCAAAAAGGCGAATCCAAAGGAGATTGAAGATTGGGATCGGATCGATCGGAAAGCAAAGGGTTTGATCCGGCTTTGTCTCGCAGACTCAATTCTGACAAACGTGATGAGCGAACCTACAACCAGGAATTTATGGCAGAAACTGGAGTCGCTATATCAAAGTAAGTCGTTGGTTAATAAGCTATTTTTGAGGAAAAAGCTGTATAATCTTTGGATGCATGAGGGCGACTCGTTTTCTGCACATCTGTATAACTTTAACACGTTGATTAGTCAACTCGTATCAATCGGTGTTAAGTTCCAAGATGATGACAAGGCGATAACACTACTCTGTTCACTGCCGGATTCTTGGGATAACTTGATTGTGGTGATCGGTGGTGGGGATAAAGAATTATCTTATGAGAGCGTGTGTTCGGCCTTGTTATCAGAGGAGACACGAAGAAAGGGGTCAGGAAATTCTGGTAGAGAGGCACTGACTGCTAGGGGTAGGCCAGCAGAGAAGACTCTAAATCGGAGAGGGTCCAGATCCAAATCTCGTGGGCGATCGAAGAGTAGGGAGAGGAGGGTACAGTGCTGGAGATGTGAAGAGTGGGGCCATGTAAAGCGGGACTGTAAAAACAAGCCAGTTTTTAAGAAAGAAGCTGAATCATCCTCAGGGAAGAAGGAGGTCGATGCAGGAGATATGTATTTGGCTGCTGCATGTATGGCACAGTCAGACCAGGATATTTGGTTGATCGACACCGGTGCTTCATACCACATGACACCTCATAGACACTGGTTTTGTGAATATGAGCAATATAATGGTGGAGATGTCATGCTCGGAGATGATACTGCAGTTCAAATTGTCGGGCGTGGCAGGGTGAAGCTGAGGATGAGTAATGGCACGGTGAAGACTCTTCCAGACGTGATGCACATACCCTTGATGAGCAGAAACCTATTATCAGTCGGTACGATGGCTGATTCAGGGGTTAATTTCAGCTGTGATAAGAATTCGTGCAAGATGACTTGGGGTTCTATTGTGATTGCACGAGGAGTCCGTTATGGGACATTGTATAAGCTGCTCGGGGAAACGGTGACTGTTGGTAGTGGTTTCGTCTCTGAAAAGACCAAGGAAGATGGATATGATACGTCCATGTTGTGGCATCAGAGGCTAGGGCATATCGGTGAAAAGGGACTGTCTACCTTAGCTTCGAGTCAAATGGTAGAAGGAGTACCAGATTGCTCTATAGGCTTCGGGTTTGTCGCGACCCGTCCGGAAGCGGACGCGGCTAATGGATTACCGATCACGGGTCTTGGATCGGCGCGAGCCCTCCCAGGCCCATACCAAATCGCGGCGGGAGTATTCTTCGACGATAAGAGTCGATCGCTTTCGACCTTCAGTGTGGTCGTGGTGGCATGTGCAAATTGTGCATGCATTTGGAGTCGCCACCGGTCTTTCTTGGAGGGTAGACCGGAAACCTTACCGATCGATTGGGAGAGATCGATCAGTTCTACGGAACCAGAGATTTTGGGTTCGGGGACTTGGTTACGCTGGTGTCGTTACCAACGCCCTTTCGGTACCTAATGCGAGTGATTTTCCTAACTAGGATTTCATGCAGGCACAATTTTGGGTGAGGTAAGTCTGACTTTGCACATTAACCAGTTTAACATGCTCACGTAATCATAATAAATAAATAGATGTCAATCACATAAATATCTATCCTACGTGGTGATCATGGAATTATGATTTAATGGGTCTCGAGCCAATGAGACCACATATAATCATTTTAATATTTTAATAACGGAGAGCCGCTCTTCGCTTCTTCTTGGTTTCTTGAACTCTTCAAGAATTGGGCCCCAAAGAGCTCGCCGACTTAAAAGGCTCCTCCACGTAATCCTCGTAGCATTTACATCAACAATTGACTATGCTAAAAATAAAGATTACATGAAAAATAAAAGGAGTACGCAGCCTCCATTTAATAATTACAACCCCAAATATATAAATAATCATCATACATTCATATATACATCAATCACATTGATTAGGGATTTTTCCATGATCACCACCCTTTCACGTAAGTAATAAATTCACAATTTAAAACTTAGGAAGGCACAATAAAAATTCTACGTTGAATCATATTCAGAATTTTTACGTAAAATAAGATAGCCATAAATTTTCGATTCAAAATTGATTTAGTCTCAATTTTTGCTACGTTGATTAATTTATCATATAAAATAATCAATCTCCATTAGCCATGTAAGACGAACAATTCGTTAATACATATTGGCCATAGTATTGCAAAAATTGCAAAAAATCAATTAAATGCACGAAAACACCTAAGGATTGGCTCTGATACCACTGTTGGGATCCACGTAACACGTAGCGGAAATAAATAACAACCCACACATGTATCTCCAGAGGCGTACTTCGTGCATTTCAATCGAAAAAAATCACAAAGTCTCAAAGGGAGTAAATAGATTACCTCTCGTAGCGTGCTTGAACGGAGGTGTCGGTTCGATGTTCTTCGATCTCAGCCTCCACAAGTGTTAGGCATCTAGTTCGGACGCACCACCAATTGACGAACGGGGAGACGACTAATAACTCCACAACAATTGTGCTAGCAATATGCGGAATCAATATTCCGAACTTAGTATATTTTGCTCGCTCAAGATTATGAGAATATAGAGAGTGTTTGTGTTCTTCTCTCTAAGCTCTCAAAAATTTGCACATTCTACAAAATGTCTCTCCCCTCCAACCTCAAAACTCTTGCCATCCTTTTATAGCCAAAAATACATTCCAATAAATTGTATTTAAAAATAGCACTAACAATTATAAATTCTATCTAAAAATAGCACTCACAAATAAATGACATTTAAAAATAGCACTAACAATAGCACTCACAATTTATAATTGTTAGTGCTATTTTTAAATAGAATTTTTGTATTATAAATTGTGAGTGCTATTGTTAGTGCTATTTTTAAATAGCATTTTTGTATTATAAATTGTGAGTGCTATTGTTAGTGCTATTTTTAAATGTCATTTATTTGTGAGTGCTATTTTTAGATAGAATTTATAATTGTTAGTGCTATTTTTAAATACAATTTATTGGAAGGTATTTTTGGCTATAAAAGGATGGCAAGAGTTTTGAGGTTGGAGGGGAGAGACATTTTGTAGAGTGTGCAAATTTTTGAGAGCTTAGAGAGAAGAACACAAACACTCTCTATATTCTCATAATCTTGAGCGAGCAAAATATACTAAGTTCGGAATATTGATTCCGCATATTGCTAGCACAATTGTTGTTGAGTTATTAGTCGTCTCCCCGTTCGTCAATTGGTGGTGCGTCCGAACTAGATGCCTAACACTTGTGGAGGCTGAGATCGAAGAACATCGAACCGACACCTCCGTTCAAGCACGCTACGAGAGGTAATCTATTTACTCCCTTTGAGACTTTGTGATTTTTTTCGATTGAAATGCACGAAGTACGCCTCTGGAGATACATGTGTGGGTTGTTATTTATTTCCGCTACGTGTTACGTGGATCCCAACAGTGGTATCAGAGCCAATCCTTAGGTGTTTTCGTGCATTTAATTGATTTTTTGCAATTTTTGCAATACTATGGCCAATATGTATTAACGAATTGTTCGTCTTACATGGCTAATGGAGATTGATTATTTTATATGATAAATTAATCAACGTAGCAAAAATTGAGACTAAATCAATTTTGAATCGAAAATTTATGGCTATCTTATTTTACGTAAAAATTCTGAATATGATTCAACGTAGAATTTTTATTGTGCCTTCCTAAGTTTTAAATTGTGAATTTATTACTTACGTGAAAGGGTGGTGATCATGGAAAAATCCCTAATCAATGTGATTGATGTATATATGAATGTATGATGATTATTTATATATTTGGGGTTGTAATTATTAAATGGAGGCTGCGTACTCCTTTTATTTTTCATGTAATCTTTATTTTTAGCATAGTCAATTGTTGATGTAAATGCTACGAGGATTACGTGGAGGAGCCTTTTAAGTCGGCGAGCTCTTTGGGGCCCAATTCTTGAAGAGTTCAAGAAACCAAGAAGAAGCGAAGAGCGGCTCTCCGTTATTAAAATATTAAAATGATTATATGTGGTCTCATTGGCTCGAGACCCATTAAATCATAATTCCATGATCACCACGTAGGATAGATATTTATGTGATTGACATCTATTTATTTATTATGATTACGTGAGCATGTTAAACTGGTTAATGTGCAAAGTCAGACTTACCTCACCCAAAATTGTGCCTGCATGAAATCCTAGTTAGGAAAATCACTCGCATTAGGTACCGAAAGGGCGTTGGTAACGACACCAGCGTAACCAAGTCCCCGAACCCAAAATCTCTGGTTCCGTAGAACTGATCGATCTCTCCCAATCGATCGGTAAGGTTTCCGGTCTACCCTCCAAGAAAGACCGGTGGCGACTCCAAATGCATGCACAATTTGCACATGCCACCACGACCACACTGAAGGTCGAAAGCGATCGACTCTTATCGTCGAAGAATACTCCCGCCGCGATTTGGTATGGGCCTGGGAGGGCTCGCGCCGATCCAAGACCCGTGATCGGTAATCCATTAGCCGCGTCCGCTTCCGGACGGGTCGCGACAGCTGGCGACTCCGCTGGGGACTTTGTTCTAGAACCTATGGTTCTAGACCTCAAGTGGACTTAGGCCGTAATTAAAACGCTGAGTGATTTTTCTAACCATGCAGACGCTCTCAAAGGTGAGGTAAGTCCGCTTACGATAGGTGTTATATGTTTTTGCAGATTGGAGAAATAAGGGGTGTAGTCTGTGATTAACTTTATTTTACGCAGGTGTGGCGTAGGAATGTATGTTGTGTGGATGATTTGAAGTGCTGATTGATAAATTGTTGTGCATGACTTGCATTGTGATGATCACGACACATGGACACACACAACCGCGCCTAAAACCCCAGGCGCCGCCTTTAGGAACACAATAGAAGGAATTGAAAATGGAATCTCCGTGAGGAAAAACACGGGGTAATCCACTTCTCAATTCCGCTCGCTTCGAACTATGGATTGAGTCCCAATGCAACGATAGTTGTGCAATGGAATCGGCTCTTTCTAGAACTCGAGGTGGGAACCTTAACCTTAGGTGCCAAACCCTCTGATTTTTAGAAGTTCACCATCACTTGTCTCATGCGCATGTCTTTGGGCGGTTGGTACACCTAAAATCGCACATAAGTCGACGAGTTGGGTTGGTAAGACTCTCTATCCCTCAAAACTATTACAGTTCATATAAATATAGGCATTTCATTCATTGCATTCTGGTGATTAGATTAAATGCCATTTCAAGGATAGATGCATGTGTTTTTCCCAAACGTCCTTGATAGAAGACGAGGAGGATGATATCCCATGGCGAACACCGAGTGAGCAACAAAGGAGCCTACTATGGACATTATTGAGATATCGTCCAATGAAGATGACGAGTTGGGGCAAGTGATCCGGAAGTCACAGATCGAACTTGGGGCATCCTTAAACGTTAGGATCACATTCCTTGGTTTCATTTTCCATTACTAGTCCTCTTGTATAGGGTTTATTTTTATCGAGGCTTTCTCTATCTCACCCCTTAGAGTGATTGTATTAGGGATCTATTGGTGTATACATTCAGATGGAACTCGGTTGTATTTCTTTTGACGGGTCATGGGAATGTGATAGTGGCATTTTCTCTAATCATCCGAATACTCCCAAGTCAAGTTTATAATTCCTTTAGAGGAAACTAAAGTTGAAAATCTTACACGACCTTTTTGGTCGTACAGGGTAATCCAACCCCAATTTCGCTAGAAGGAATTATACACTTGAATTGGTCCATGCATGTCATACGTCACTAAGTAATCCACGATAATTGATCAAGAGTATTGACGTTATTTCGAATTTAATGACGAGATAGATGTCCAAATTGCTCTCGTTCTTAACAAAACGGCCTTGATTTGGATGCCGTATCTTCAATTAAATTTAAAAACACGTCGTTATGCCTTGCATTTTTGACTAATTCGCTCTTCTGAATATTGGTCAAAAGCAATTATCGTGAATTACATTCCTTTCAATAGTATGCTTTCTTTCGAGGAATATTGATAAAAACTTTTCGCACAAGATTAAAACCCTTGTAAAAGTTCTTGTCATTATTAATTACGAGCAAGCATAAGATTGAAAGGGGTCTATGCTTTCTTTTTCAGATTATTCCTTTTGACTCGGTCTTTTCATTTGCAGGTGAAAAACAAGTAGCATAAAGAAATCTTTTCTTGGATAAGTCTGAGGCTATTCTTTCATCTGACCATGAGTGAGTTAGAAAATCAGAACACATCTACTCGACTTATTATGGATCGGCTCATCCAAGTCTAAGATGTCCGGATGCTCGAAGAAATGGATCATATAAAAGCTAAAACAAACACAGGGGCTTTCATTCATTCTTGCCCAAACCAGATCATACAATTCATTGGGGTGGAAAAGTAAAGCAGAAGTGAGCCCTAATCAACGACACAAAGGAGCCCAGCTGGCCCTCCAGGTTATGGATGCTTTGTTTATACGCACCACTCCGCGTATCATGGTCCGCAAGCCTGAGGTGGAGGCGTTTGCGTTCATCATTGACTGCAACAACCTGAGTCTCGTGATCTTCGGCGACTGCTTCCAAGTCCCGAACAAGTCCATTCTCACGAGTTATATCCTCGTTTATGCCGTTGAGCCTTTCTTCCAGCCACTCGCTCCGATTCCTTAGCAGGGCATTACGTCGATCGCGCTCATAGGTAGCCAGAGATAGAGCTAAGTCCTCCACCAGATTCCTCCTCTCGCGTAGCAATGTCGAAACCCGCTCTTTGGCGAACTCAACAGCCTTTTTGTGACTATCGGCCAGGTAGTCAGCCAACGCTAGGCGGTCGGACTGATCCTCATAACGGGCTCGCAAGACACGAGCCACGGTAACTCCCCGATGAGCAGCGCGGTAGACCTCCAAGGAGTTCGTAAAGAGCGTTGGAAAAATATTGTATTCCCTCCCCAACGCGGTACCCTCGAGGGAGGTGATGTCCAGGTCCCCGAACATGACTCTGATCTCATCCTCGGTTTCGGGATGATCGGCTATGTGAGCGTAGCCTCGACCCAAGAGGTTATAGAACTCTTTCCATCGAGTCAAAGCTTCGGCTGAGAAAGTGTGAACTTGGGAAGAAGCCATTTTCGACGGAGATGTGTGTAGTGGAGCGATTAGAGGATGGAAGCAAATTATATGAGAGCGTTAATCTCCCAAACACCAACTCCGCATTTTATAGCGTCTCGAGAGTGGAGAAAAGTTGCAGCAATAATGCTTGTGGAGCCGGGTTAATTAATGTAAAGCGAGGGCTGCTCCTCCCGTGAATCATCAGACATGTCCTGATCCGCAATTTCAGGCCTGACAAATTCGGTCTCGCCATTATTAAAGCTGGGAGGGAGGCGAGCGCAACTATCGAAGAAGCCGCGAAAGGATTGTGTTGTTCCATCACGCATGAAGCTGGGCGGCGAGTGAACAGCTCTGCCACTTAAAAAGAGAAGACAGTGCTGAACAGGCATGACTATTGAGGAAAAGTGAAAGGCGAGCGCAACTATCGAAGAAGCCGCGAAAGGATTGTGTTGTTCCATCACGCATGAAGCTGGGCGGCGAGTGAACAGCTCTGCCACTTAAAAAGAGAAGACAGTGCTGAACAGGCATGACTATTGAGGAAAAGTGAAAGGCGAGCGCAACTATCGAAGAAGTCGCGAAAGGATTGTGTTGTTCCATCACGCATAAAGCTGGGCGGCGAGTGAACAGCTCTGCCACTTAAAAAGAGAAGACAGTGCTGAACAGGCATGACTATCGAGGAAAAGTGAAAGGCGAGCGCTACTATCGAAGAAGCCGCGGAAGGATTTGGTTACCCCTTCGTGTCGGAAAGCTGAGCAGGAGGTAAACAGTTCCGTCGTTTCAAAAACAGAACGCTGAACAGACCTAGCTTTCGAGGAAAAGGAGGCAACAAATCGAAAGAGCGAGTATACAAAAGAGAACAGAGAACCCCGAGTGACGAGTTCGTTGAAAGACCTCAAATTCTCTAGAATCAGATTCGACATCGAAGCCATGGAACTCAACATCGCCGGTGACGAACATCAAGATCGCAGTGGTGACGACGGCAGTGGCCACGACGCTCAACCCCGGAAAAGAAAAAGTCGTCAGCGCTACGCTCGGAAAGAAATCCAGGAGCTTGAAGCTTTCTTCGATGAATGCCCTTGCCCAAACGAGGAACAAAAGATTGAATTGGGCCAGAAGCTGGGAATGAATCCTATGAGAATCCATTTTTGGTTTCAGAATAGACGTTTCAGACTAGGTGTCCAACACAGGCGTAAGGAGATCACGGCCCTAAAAGAGCAGAACCAAAACCTTCAAATGGAAAACATGTGGTATGAGAAAATTCTCAGTACTATTACCTGCCCTGACTGCGGTGGCCCTACCACCCTCAGTAAATTGTTCCCCAGTAAGCCTTCTACGAAGATGGAAGGTGCTCATTTATCCCCCTGCTCCCTTGAGCCATCTCCGGTACAATCAGATCCTGCTAATGGCGCGCATGAGCAGATCGATCCTACAGAAATTATACCAGTGTCTTCGGAGGAAGAAGATACGTGTCGTTATGATCGGAGTCACCTCATCGAAGCCCATGAATCTCCTCCACAACAGCTTCCGGTAAGATCAGATACGGTTCAAGAGGAGTTAGAGGTTAGTCGGCAGGCTATCTACGCCACTCTGGACGACGAGAAGAAGAAATTCACTTGGCCCCCGGAGCTTCATCTCAAGTTCTTGGACGCAGTTCGACAGATAGGACTCGACTTCATAGGTCCGACAAGCATACTTAGGGTCATGAACGTACCGGGACTTACCAAGCAATTAGTCGCGAATC
Source organism: Rhodomyrtus psidioides (assembly GCA_021437785.1). Lineage (NCBI taxonomy): Eukaryota > Viridiplantae > Streptophyta > Magnoliopsida > Myrtales > Myrtaceae > Rhodomyrtus > Rhodomyrtus psidioides. The sequence goes on along the minus strand of JAILYB010000024.1, from coordinate 2,628,914 downwards.
ACCTTGGTTGCTACAGAAGGGCGTTAGGACAGCGTTATGCAGAACTGAATCCGAGCAATAGACTCGGCTGCGAACCCAGCACCCTTATGACAAATGAGGCCCGGTCGAATCTGGACGACTATTGGGGATTTGATCAGGATATCCTCGCGAGTCATTTCAATATTTCTCAAGAACACGCATCACAAGTGCAACGAGTAAGCACTCCTCCGTCCGAGCAGCAGCTGGTCAGTGTTCATCCTGTCGCAGATCAGCCCACCACGCCCAGTGCTCAAGGGTTTGCCCAATCAGAGCATATGGCTTCAGATGATCTAATGGGAGAAAGCTTGGAGCACTCTTATTTCCCTAATCCCCAAGTGGGAGATGCTTGTGGTAGTCAATCGATCAAATCTCCTCTTATAATCCCAGACAAAGATGGAGGTTCCAGTTCGAAGAACCCGTCGGGCGATGCAGCTCAACCTACACATCAATCGTTCGAGGGGTCGGGTGATTTCTTCGATGAAGGACTTGATACCTGGTTCGATCAGTTGGAAGCTATTAAAGGTTGGCAACCATGATCTGCACTTGGTAATGGCACACCTAAGCTGAGGCCAGACTGGTTAGTCATTGGACATGCCCCAAGAAAGAAGGGGATGTACGCGAGAAGGATGTATCTCCTATTGTAAAGTTCTCATCGGTGCATGCGTTTGTTTCTTCAATAGCTAGAGTTGATTCTGCATAATGTTTTTCGCAAACGTCATCTCGTGTGTATACGGTAATTCCTTGTTATTAAGTTCAAGGTAAAATCAGCCCCGACGCGTGAAGGCAGAATTGATAGCATGAGTTACTAGCAGAATGTGATCGAGCTCGAAAGTGAAAGATTACTAGCGGCCCCAAACGCAATGACCGCAAAATCAGGGGCAATCTTTAAGTTTCGAGCAACTACAAATCTATTTCTCACGAGGCATTCAGGTCAATCAAATATAAAGCGTCGGGCTGTGAGAATGATGCGTAGTCAATCTGTTGACACAGGCGAAAAAGGAGTCGCGTAGATCCGAAAGCAAAAACCTTTCTTGGCTAGTCAACAATGCAGAATGAAAGAGCATATATAAACAAACTCGCATTTATTTCATTCAGCAGGAAAGTTTACAAGTGGATCACTGAGGGGGAGCAGTAAACCCAAAATGAGTTCTGACAAGCATCACAAAAAAGCTTAACTGACTCTCCATGCTATCCATGCCTTGCTTACAACCCACACTCCGGGAATCGAGGTCTACAAGCTTGAAGAAAAGGAGACGACATTTCTCCTTAAGTTCGTTCACCTTGGTGTCATAGTACTCGAACTCAAGCTCTAAGTCATGAGCCAGCACCCTCCCGCGAGCTATATCCATGCTCAGGTCTTCAAGCCTTTCCTCCAACCAGGCACACTGGAACCTCAGCACGAAGTTGTGCTGGTCTTGCTCAAAGGCGGTGTCAAAAAGAGCCAGACGCTCCACCAAGTTGTCCCTCTCACGGACCAGCATCGAAACCTGGGCGTGGGCGTATTCAACAGCCCTTTTATGGTTATCGGCCGTCAGCATGGCCAACATCAGGGACTCAGTTCGGTCCTGATAACGGGCTCGCACGATACCAGCCAAAGTGACCTCCCGGCTAGCAACTTCGTAAGCCTGCATGAAATTGTTAAAGAGAGTTGGGAAGATCACAAACTCCCTTTGCAGTTTCGTACCTTCAATACACGCAGTATCCATGGCCGGAATCAGAGTACGAACTTCAACCTCAGCTTCAGGATGATTGTTTATGTAGCCATAACCCCTACCCAAGAGGTGGTAAAATCTCTCCCATTGGGTCGAAGCTTCAGGTAAGGCAACAGGCATAGAGGAGGAATCCATATGCGATGGAATGACGGAGAAGAGAGTGAGAATGTGAAGAGTGTTTGAGAGGCTGAGTCTGATAAGGCTAAAGTGTTAATCTTCTTGACATCAATCTATCACCTTATAAATGCTCGAGTACAGGGAGAAGTGGTAATAATATTTTATGTGCAGTAAAGCCAAGCGGGTTTCGTTAATGCATCCTCGATGAGTCACGAATCCACCACCGTCCTGTGATCTCGGGTTTTACGAAACATAATGGCGCCGAAAGGTGGGCAGGCTTGTTACTCTAGAGACTGGGCCAGGGGGACAAGCGTAGTGCTCGACAAAGCGAAATCAACGCAAGAGATCTTCAGGCTCCGTTCACGTAGAAAAGAGCAAAAAAGGACAAAGTGGGAATTACGAAGCCTTGAGAAAAACGCTCGTCAAGTAGCCATCACAAAAGGACGAAGTGGGAATCTCGAAACATTGAGAAGAGCGCTCGTCGGGTAGCCATCACCTTTGATCGAAGAACGGTGATCCGGCTCCTTTAACCTCTCAGAATTTGCAGAGAAAGTGAAGATCCAAGGAGGAACAAAGAAAGCTGAGTTAACGGAAAATCAAACAGTGATATCCCGGTCAAAATGTTCAAGGGATTCTGTCATTTACTGGAAGCGCCAGACTTGGAGGTCTCCGAGCTTGAGCTGCTGGAAGAGTTTGAAGATCTCAGGACCGAACCTGACACGAGGGCCATGGAGACCGATCCTTCTAATGATGAAACCCGCGGCTTGGTTAACGAGAACAGTACCCGCGACGGTTATCAGCGTCAGAAAGGGGAATATCTCAAACGCAACACTTCAGGTCAAGTCCATAAACTCGAATTGTTTTTCAGGGAATACCCCTATCCGGACATGGAACAGAAAATCAAAATGGGCCAGGAGATAGGGTGGGAGCCTCGGAAGGTCAAGTGCTGGTTTGAAAACAAACGAACCCGGCTGAAGCAGCAACGCGATCGGCACGAGTTAGCGGTTGTAAGGGAGGAAAATGAAAAGCTTCGAATAAAAAACACTCAGTACAAAAAAGCTCTAAGCATCGCTATTTGCCTGGAGTGCGGTAACCCTGTTCCCACGGACGGAGTATTCACTGAAGAGCCAGATCTGGGGGTTTATAATGCTCATTTGTTGCAATGCCATTCGCAACATCTTTCGGAACAGGCGGGTACCGCCGAGGATCTACAAGAGGAAACTAGTGCTATAAGGTCAAAGTCGACGCCCATTGTGGAAGGGAACATGCGTCATGACAAGTCGGGTCCGCTCGATGATGAACTCACCATCATGACCAGCCGATCTGAGACCACTAAATCCCCTCCAGAGCAACCTCCAACACGACCAGATTCCGAGAAGAGTAACCGCCAAGTTGCTGACACCACTTCGGCTAGCAAGAAAATAAGATTTCGTTGGACCCCGGAGTTTCATAGCAAATTTGTTGATGCAGTTCAACAGTTGGGGATCAGTTTTGCTTGCCCATTGCGCATACTCGAAATCATGAACGTGCCGGGACTGACTAAAAATATGGTCAAGAATCACCTTTGGCGCTACAAGAAACTACTGAGAGATGGACGAGCGTCGCTAGACCAAGATAGAGGCGGTTCAACACGACCAGATTCCACGAAGAGTAGCCGCCGAGTTGCCAACCCTACTTCGGCTAGCAAGAAAACAAGGTTTTATTGGACCTCGGAGCTTCATAGCAAATTTGTTGATGCAGTTCAACAGTTAGGGATCAGTTTGGCTCGCCCATCGCGCATACTCAAGATCATGAACATGCCGGAATTGGATAGAAATAAAGTCAGGAACCACCTTTGGTGCTACAAAAGACTACTGAGAGATGGACGAGTGGCGCTAGACCAAGAGAGAGGCAGTTCAAGTTTAAACGATGAGCATGGCTGTGATCGCAATCCTCATGAAGCAGGAAGCATCCAATCACCTCTTAACACCGATGGGACTGACAATTACACGGTCGATTGTTCAGGCATCAATCAGAGTACTCCCATGGGTTATCCCAGTACTCCTCAGGAGTATGTACCGCAATTTCAGCAAATCGGGACTCCCCAGTCTGAGCACCGACTGGCCGTTAATACTAGTCCTACAGCGGATCTAACACTGGCAGGAGATGCACATACAATCTTGCGAGACGATTACGGAGATTCCGGCTCGAAGAATCAGGTGGTCCATGACGAAAATGGCAAAAAGATTCCTTCTCCAGTAGTCGACAATACTCAACCTGAGTGTCAGTCGCTCGATGGTTCAGACGATCTCCTTGAAAACATCTATTCTTGGTTCGATCGGCTGAATTCCCCCCTGAGTTACCCTGGTACTCCCCAAGAGTATGTACAACAATTTCAGCAGGTATGGACTCCCCAATTTGAGCACCAACCGATCGTTAGTGTTATTCCTACGGCGAATCCAGCATCGGGTACAAACCTACTGGACAACGATGAAAATACCAACTCGAGAAGTGAGGTTGTTCATGTCGAAAGTAGTGTGAGGAACCCATCGCCAACGGTTGAGGATGCCCGACTTGGGCGTCAATGGCTTGAAATTTCAAGCGAGTCCCTCAGTGAGCAACTCGGCGTGTGGATCACGCATAAATCGAGAAACCAGGTTGTTCATGCCGAAAATGGGAGAAGTCCGTCACCAGCAATTAAGGATGCTCAACTTGGACGACCCGAGCGGTCGGACGATCTCCTGAATGAGCAACTCAGCCTATGGGTCAAGCATTTTGGAACAAGTGCATCTTCGCAGTCGTGACCGGTACCGGCGACCGGACATCTGGTTCGAAGCTCGTGTGCTAAATCATTAGAAGGCTCAGGAGAGTGAGAGGTGAATACATCGAATGAATGTGTTACGGATTTCGTTGTAAAGTTCCCGCGGGAACATTGTAATTAACGCTGAAAACTAACCGCTCTGAGTGTCAACATTACCCTTTGAACGTCTTCGAGCCAAGGGCCATGGATTAATCACTTAATCCGTGGAGCAAATTCCATGAACGATGACTATCACCCGCGGAGCATAATGGGATCTACCCCCATTCAGCACGAAATACGTTTGGTCACGAAGCCTCCCATTTGGTAAAACGATGTATCGTTCCTAAACGATCTTCAACCGAATACCAAAATAATGTCTCATTTCTTTCCCTTCTCAGGTGTTAAACGTGGATAAATCACCCAAGGAGCCATCTGTTCAAATAACAAAACAGACGTTGCCCAACCGGGGGCAGCTGAACCATTGATATTGCAAATATTCCAAGCATGGATAAGCGGATTTGATAGACGTGGTTCATATCAATACGCGACGTCAGAACGGGATGAGAACCAAGAGTAAAGTTGTATTGTCCCAATTTGTCTTCAATTTGGGAATATGAGTTAACACTTGCTATTTATCCTTGATAGGGACTCACCATCAAGGATGACAAATTTTGACAACCTGTGTGCACTCGCAGGGGCACACGACCGAGGGTAAGATGTATCGTTCTAATTTTTTGAAAAATTCATGAACGAACAATAACATGTTTCTTCCGCATTTTCAGGGATCTCCAGCCGCGGGGGACAGGTAAGTATCCCTTTCCCCAATCCATTGAAAATGTTGAATAAAAAATAGAGAAGAAAAGAAAAGCTTTTAGAATCTGATGTCTAGAAAAGACATAGGATTCTAACTTCATTGGCATTCATGTTTTGAAACATGAGGTTATCTGAACATGCATTGGGCATCATAAAATCCCATTGACGGGTAAATTTTTTGGAGAAAACGAAAGAGATTTTTCCAATCAAAAGTTGTTCAAAACTTTCAAAAGGACGTTTTCTCAAAAGACGAGAGGCAAAGCCTAGTCCAAACACGTCCTATACACACTTAAGAGAGAAATGGAGCGGATAAGACAGCAGAATCTGGACCTACGGAAGTAGGGACCATTCGCAGCGATTACATGGGTTGGGACGACGGAGGCATTCGTTTCATATCCCCCAAACACTACAGGTGACCGTTGATAACCCCTTTGAACGGCGGTTTTCATTCTTAACCCTGTCAAGAACCACCCCACATCGGGGCAAAATGGAGGTGAGTCCAGCAGCATCAGGAGAAAATGGTTAGAAATTTTCTTGCTCGGACTAACATTAATCTTTGTGTGTTGTTTATATGGTAATCCAAGTGCCATAGGATGATGAGAAGCATTCATTTCTCTATCCCACACACCGAATCCTTTGCATAGCCAAGTTGAGCCTGCAGAATCATTTCATAAACCCGTTGGTGATCATTGCACATTCCAAGACGGATGCAGCATCACTTCAGAAACGAAGAAGTTCAAGACTTAGGGTTTGCAAAAGAATTCCTAAGTTAATGTTTAACCTTGTTAGACCTTTGATCATAGGTCTAACGCGATCCTATGAAGATGAGAAAAAGTGGGATTTCAAAAATGAATGAGAAAAATCCACGGCATCGAGAAAAAGCAAAGTGCCTGGTAAAAGCAAGGCCGATGCTCATGAAAGCTGTTTGCTTGATCCCCAGTGAAACTTGGATGAAAAAAAAAAAAAATTCTTAAAGGAGTCAAATAAAAAAAGCTGCTCCCCAAATGCTGCCAAGCACAGAACAAAGACATGGAGAGAGTCGGTCTCTGAATGCAACAAGGGACGCTCTCTAAAGAGCTGGTGCACACCTCAAAATCGGTTGTACACCTCAAAAACTAAAGATGCAGAAAGGAAAAGACAGGAGGTAAATCAGCAATGATCACCAATGTCAAACTCGTCATGAATTCTGGGCCAAAAACAAGCCTTTTTCGGTCCCCAATCCTACCAACATCATAACCCTGAAACAGTCTTCTCTGACTAAGACACTTGGGTTAACATACAGCTCAGCTCGAAGAAGTACGAGCAAGACTATTTCTTTCTCATTTTGCAGGGTTCTTGACTTGTAAACCCGGAGCAGATGGTGAAAACTTTCACTCAATGACCTTGACTCAAAAGTGAGTCCCCCTTGAAGACCAATATCCAAGCCCAACATTACGGTCCCGTGGAAGACCTCCCGACCGATCAAAATGTATGCGCTGCGAATGAGCCTAAAACCTAGGCACGGGTTAGTAGGGAATCGAGTGTATCCCCTATAAAAAAACACGATCGCAAAACAGGTGAGAAGACCTCATTGTCGAGAAATATTCCAATTGATGTTTTGAACAAACTCTTTTTGGAATTTTCAAACTGTTGATCCAGATTTTCCGTGTAAGGGATTTGTGATCACATTTGCATGTTGCAAGAATGCTTTGGATAACCCCCAGCATCAAAATGCACATTTCATGATTAAAACTTAAATCATACGGTTTTGTCAAAATGGACAGCCGTGGTCTTCCCAAAGATTACTAACGTTTTCTTGGTGAAGAAAAATCTTTCAGGCTCAAACTTATGCAGGATACTTGGAGAACCCAACTCCCAGAATGTCGCCTCAACAGACTCAAGTGAAGTTTTGTCAAAATAAAATCTTTCACTGCTTCAAAAAACTGAATTCCCGACAAATTTTGGGATCTTTCAAAAGAAGGGGTGAGGATGTGACCCCTTTTCAAAAATATCAAACAGTCTCATCGGACGTGGAAAACCCTCGTCATGAGACCCATTTTCAAAATTCAGGCAGTCTCATCGGACATGGAGAACCCTCGTCATGAGACATCTTTCTAAAAAATCAAGCAATCCCAGCAGACGTGGAGAACCCTCGTCCCGGGACCCTTTTTCAAAAATCAAGCAGTCTCATCGGACGTGGAGAACCCTCGTCATGAGACCCCTTTTCAAAATTCAGGCAGTCTCATCGGACGTGGAGAACCCTCGTCATGAGACACCTTCTCAAAATTTATGCAGTCTCATCGGACGTGGAGAACCCTCGTCATGAGACCCCTTTTCAAAGCAACACAAGGTAGAAACCGCCTGAAGGGTCAAAACAATGGTAGAAACCGCCTGAAGGGTCAATATATGGTAGATACCGCCTGAAGGGTCAAACCCATGGTAGAAATCGCCTGAAGGGTCAACACAAGGTAGATACCGCCTGAAGGGTCAAAATGATGGTAGATACCGCATGAAGGGTCAACACAAGGTAGATGCCGCATGAAGGGTCAAACCAAGGTAGAAACCGCCTGAAGGGTCAATTCATGGTAGAAACCGCCTGAATGGTCAACTCAAGGTAGATACCGCCTGAAGGGTCAATCCAAGGTAGAAACCGCCTGAAGGGTCAAAACTATGGTAGATACCGCCTGAAGGGTCAACTCAAGGTAGAAACCGCCTGAAGGGTCAACCAATGGTAGAAACCGCCTGAAGGGTCAACTCAAGGTAGAAACCGCCTGAAGGGTCAACCGATGGTAGAAACCGCCTGAAGGGTCAACTCAAGGTAGAAACCGCCTGAAGGGTCAACCAAAGGTAGAAACCGCCTGAAGGGTCAACTCAAGGTAGAAACCGCCTGAAGGGTCAGCCAAAAGTAGAAGCCGCCATAAGGGTCAAACTAAACTTGACGGTAGATACCGCCATAAGGGTCAAATAAGGTAGAAACCGCCATAAGGGTCAACTCATTGATAAATATCGCAGTAAGGATCAACACAAAGGTCTGATCCACCATACGGATCAAAATTCTTGGCAAATCCCAAAGCGTGGGATACGCCTTCCTTAGGTTCCTACAAGTTAGGAATCCCATCATGGTATGACCTACCATACAGGTCAGAGCTTAATCTCCCTGGGATATTCTGAATGACGAGTCCTAGGCATCTTCTTGAAAGTCGTCGCAACCGGCAGCATCCGACAGGTGAGCTTCAGGTAAGCCTCTCTCACTTCGGCCCATGTTCAAATTGTTAGAGCAAACCGGAGATTGATTTGAGCTTTTATCAATAGGCTTAAGGATCCGATGTCATAACATTTCTTCTCTTATTTTCCCAGTTGAGTCGGTTAGGAATCAGGTGCCACCTTATCTTTGAGAGAAACCTCTAACGAGATTCCTTTCAAAGAGGGGCAGCTGTTGACACCTGATTTTTTTTACCATTTATTATTGTGATTTTTATTCTTTAAAATTAATTAAAAATATCAAAAAAGGTCATAAAATCACAAAATCAACTTTGGAAGCCTTGGTTTAACCTTAGGAACCAATTTTGAACAAAAAATATTTTTTGGTATTTTTAATATTTTTCGAGTTTATTTAATTATAAAAATACCCAAAAAAATATTTTGTTCAAAATTGGTTCCTAAGGTTAAACCAAGGCTTCCAAAGTTGATTTTGTGATTTTATGACCTTTTTTGATATTTTTAATTAATTTTAAAGAATAAAAATCACAATAATAAATGGTAAAAAAAATCAGGTGTCAACAGGGTTCTGTGAACACTGTCTCCATGGAAAACAGAACCGAGTTAGTTTCCAACACACCGGTACGAGAGCAACAGAGGTTCTCGAGCTGATTCATAGCGATGTCTTCGGGCCTACTCCGACTCCATCTATTGGAGGATCCAGGTACTATGTATCGTTCATAGATGATTTTTCGAGATATAGTTGGATTTATTTTATCAAAAGTAAATCAGATGTATTCGAAAAATTTCGAGAATTTAAGGTTTTGGTTGAAAACCAATTGGGCAGGAAAATCAAGATACTTCGTACAGATAACAGAGGTGAATTCTGTTCAGACAAGTTCGAGCAATTCTGTGTGGACAATGGTATTGCAAGGCAGAAGACGACCCCATATACGCCTCAACAGAACGGTGTGGCTGAAAGATTAAATCGGTCACTCATAGAAAGGGCAAGATGCATGCTGAGTTGGGCAGGTTTGGGGCATGAATTTTGGGCAGAAGCTGTAGCCACGGCCAGTTATTTAAAGAATCGGTCACCGACCTCATCAGTGAAGGACCGTACACCATATGAGGCAGTGTTTGGGAAGAAGCCGAATTTGTCACATGTTCGGGTGTTCGGGTGTGACGCTTATGTTCATGTACCCAAGGAGAAAAGGGGTAAGCTTGACAATAAGTCTGAGAAGAACATATTCGTCGGGTACAAGGAAGGGGTAAAAGGCTATAAGCTGTGGAATCCAGAATCAAAGACCATTGTATACAGCAGGGATGTCGTCTTTCGCGAATCACAATCCCAGATTGGCACACAGAAAGTTGATGATCCCAAAAAGGTGGTAGTGCTTGAAGAAAGTCCTAAAGCTGAAACGGTGGAGATGGTTTCACAAGGTACGCTAGTAGAGTCTGATTCAGAATCGGAGCAAGGGGACTTGGTTAATGAAGTCGAGGGTGCAGATTCGGATGAAGACTCGGATACAGATAGCATGCCGGCTCTTAGGAGATCGACGCGGGAAAGAAAGGTACCACTTCGATACTCACTTAGTGCATTGAGTACGTTTCATGCTTTGAGCATTACCGGAGATGATCCTAATTCTGTAAAAGAGGCGAGATCCATGAATGATGCGAATCAGTGGGAGCTCGCAATGATAGATGAGATGCAGTCGCTTGATCATAATGAGACATGGAGTTTGTGTAAGTTGCCTAAGGATAGAAAGGCAATTGGGTGCAAATGGGTATTCAAGCGAAAGCTGAAATCGGATGGGACTGTAGAGAAGTACAAAGCTAGGCTTGTAGCCAAGGGGTATTCTCAGATCGAGGGAGTTGACTATGACGAGATCTTCTCTCCCGTGGCGAAATTGACCTCGATACGGTTTGTTCTGTCCGTAGCAGCTGCATACGATCTTGAGGTGGAACAGATGGATGTAAAGACAGCTTTCCTTCATGGGGACTTGGAGGAGGAAATATATATGAGGCAACCAGAAGGCTTTCAAGTAAAGGGAAAGGAGAATCTGGTGTGCAAATTGAAAAAGTTATTATATGGGCTGAAGCAGTCACCGAGGATGTGGTACCAGAAGTTTGACACGTACATGCTCCAGCTTGATTTTGTGCGTTCAAATTCTGACCATTGTGTTTATGTGAAGAGGACGGGCGATCAGTTTGTCATTCTCACGCTATATGTGGATGATATGTTGTTGATCGGGAATAGCGTGAAGATGGTGAGATCTGTGAAGAGTTTGCTGGCCAAGAAGTTTGAAATGAAAGACTTGGGGCCTGCAAATTTTATTTTGGGCATGCAGATTAGGAGGGACAGTGAGAAAAGGAAGCTGTGGCTAGGACAGGAGAAATACATCAAAGAAATATTGAAGAAATTCAATATGATAGACTGCAAGCCTGTTGGTACCCCTATACCTTTAGGGACCAAGCTATCTGCGGAACAATGTCCTAAAACGGGTGAAGAAGCTGAAGAGATGGCCCGAGTTCCATACGCGAGTGCAGTGGGTAGCTTGATGTATGCTATGGTGTGCACACGTCCGGATATAGCCCAAGCAGTAGGAGTCTTGAGCCGATACATGTCTAACCCAGGTAGAGAACACTGGAATGCGATCAAAAGAGTTTTCAGGTATCTTCGTGGAACTTCGAATTTTTCTTTATGTTTTGAAGGTACAGGGAATGGAAACATGCTTGATATCGTAGGCCATGTGGATGCTGATTGGGGTGGAGATATTGATAGTAGACGGTCCACTAGCGGGTATGTTTTCACATTGTTTGGGGCTGCATTGAGTTGGATGAGTAGAAGGCAAAGCGTGGTAGCACTCTCTTCTACGGAGGCTGAGTACATGGCTCTTACTCATGCTGGAAAAGAGGCCGTATGGTTACGGCGGTTGTGCTTGGAGCTTGGTTTTGAGCAAGGTGCCGTAGAGGTGAGATGTGATAATCATGGAGCTATTTATTTAGCTAAGAATCCAGCATTTCACTCACGTACAAAGCACATTGATATACAATATCATTTCATCCGAGAAAAAGTGGAGAAGAAAGAGGTTCGGCTTGTAAAGGTCGACACGGTGAAAAATAGTTCAGACTTGCTTACTAAAGCCGTCACAGGTGCGAAGTTTGAATGGTGCTCTACTGCGATTGGGTTGAAGAAGAATGATATGGCAAAGGCTCTCATTTGCGAGAAGTATCCACCAAGTGGGAGAATGTTGGAGTTGGCGAATACTTCGGGGACCCTTGTTTCTCACACCGGGTATGCCCACGTGAGCTTAGGGAAACCAAAGTGTTATCCGACGACATGTGACCCATGCGCGCGGGATGCGGGGGTTCGGGGGCAGCGCCCCCGACACGGGTGTCCCGCTGCCCTGTCAGCGGGCGGGGCTTCCGCTGCCCGGTCAGCGGACCGCTGCCCCGCTCGCCGGTGAGCGGGCGGGGGTTCGGGGGCAGCGCCCCCGAAACCTCAACGGGTTTGGACTTTTATTTAAGTTAATCCGTATGTTATGGGCTTAATAGAGGTTTCGCTAGGTTTAGGTTTTTGGGCCCGTTTAGGGCATATATATTTTGCTCGTTTTATACTGATCATGGTAACGAGTTGAGAGGCTGTAAACCGAATATCATAGTGAAAATCTCTTGCAGGACGTAGCCCTATTCTGGGGTGAACCTGGGTAATCTCGTGCGTCATTCAATTTTCTTGATTTCTGTGTGATCGTTCTGATTCGGTGTACAATAAATCCCATCATTCTCCGATTGGAGACACCAAGCCCAAAAGATGGATCTCAAATCGCCATCGTCCGCGCCCCCCATGCCGTCCTCCTCGTCTTCGCCCTGCTCCTGACGGTCACGTCCGCCCTCGACATGTCCATCGTCAGCTACGACCGATCCCATGGCGGCGACCGGTCCTCCTGGAGGACCAACGACGAGGTGATGGCGGTCTACGAGAGCTGGTTGGCCAAGCACGGCAAGGCCTACAACGCCCTGGGTGAGAAGGAGAAGGGCTTCAAGGGCTTCAAGGTCTTCAAGGACAACCTCAGGTTCATCGACGACCACAACGCGGAAGTGGTTCTCCTCCGGGAGGGAAGAGAGAGAGAGAGAGGCGGAAGGGAGGAGAGAGAAAGCGAGTGGGGCGTGAGAGAGAGAGAGAGAGAGGAGGAAGAGGACAAGAGACCTAAGAAAAGGTGGAAAATGATCTCCGTTTCTCAAAAGTGGAGATCATTTTCCTCAATTTTAAGAGGACTTTTTCTGTTGACCGAAAATCATTTTCTTTGACCATACATTTTCCGCTCCCCAAACATCAGAAATTGGGGAAAGTGTTTTCCAGATTTTTTTTTTCCGTGAAACAAACGGAGCCTTAGTTTCTTGGGCAATTTTCCAAATTAATTTTTTTAAAAAAATTACCAAAAAAATTTAAAAAATAAATACCAAATTAGGTATCGCTCGGCAAATGGCGCCCCGCTCGGCAAATGAGCCGCCATTTTTTTATTTCCTTTTTTTTGAAAAATAAAAAAATATAGTGATGAAACACACTAGGAATAGAACCCACGACCACCAAAACACTTCACCCAAACGATAACCAACATGGCAAACAACACAATTGACAACATTATTTGTAGATTAATTAATCTATACACTCATTAAAAGACGTGATATTGATTTGGGCATGAAAAACTGTCTAGACCCATTTCCCACTACATAATGAGTCCTGTATAGAAAGATCGAAAGAAGAAAAAAAGGAAAGGACGGTTCATTCGTGATTGAGATGTGGCATCGAATGGAGAAAATGTAAAATTGACAATGAAAACGGCGTTTTTTGGGGCATCGTAGGCAGTTTGCCAATAGATTAGTCTCGAAAAATTACACGAAAAAAAAAATTATTCCAAACGGACACCCAAGCGATGAGATATGCCATTTCAAAGTTTTCCCATTTGTTTACTCATTTTCACTCTTTTGCTGGGGTTTTTTTTATTATCTTTCCATGCGGTTTTTAGCTATTTTGATGCGGCTTTTTATTTATCTATTACTGTGATTTTAATCTTTTGCTACAGTTTTAAATAATTACATAAATATAAATTATATTTTAATTAATGATTGATGATTATCTTATAAAAAATAAGCTTCAAAAGATAAATAATTATAAATAAAATAATTGTAATAACTATCAATAATTAAAAAAGTGAAAAAATACGAAAAAAAATTAAAATGGGCTCATGGGCCTCCTCGCTCGGCGGCCCATTTGTCGAGCGGCACCTAATTTGTTTTTTTATTTATTTATGTTTTTTTGGTATTTAAAAAAAAATTAATTTGGAAAATTGCCCCAGTTTCATCATGTGCAGAGCAAATAACAAGAATATCGGATTTTTTGAATGAGTTCTCTGTGAGAGATTGTAAGATATTATTTGTGGGTTTGCTTTGGGCTTAATCTAGGTGCGGAAAATGTAGTGCATGAGCGATTATAAATCCGACTCTCTGATTATAATGAATAGGTACCGTATTCGGACCGAACCACGTAATATCTTACGTCATTTATTATTCATCGTAATTTCTCTGGTGATTACATATTAACTTATTTGTAAGATCCGTTAGCGTTTTCGCGTTATATCCCAACATCTTCATTAGGGAATTAAGGGGAGGTAAACTGCTCGTGAATAGTTTCATACTCGACTTACTAAACGTCAGAACATGACTCGATTGATTTTGAGTCGAATTCGAGATTGAGATACAAATAGCTTGTTAGGTCGAGGTCAAACCTCTCGTCGTTCAGGTTGAAAGGCTCGTAAGCTTTGCGGAGTATTAAATTATTTTTTTGAAGATTTCTACTAGTTGTAGAAATTTGTAAATAAAAAGATTTGGGGAAAATTGTCAAAAAATTCCTAAACCTATCACACTTTTGCCAATTCAGTTCTAAACCTTTTAATTTTGCCAATTCAGTCCTAAATATTTTCACATTTTGCCAATTGAGACTACTCGGCTAATGTTGACCAGAAATTACTAGTATAGATGCCTGCTGTCACACGTGGCCCGGTTGGCGCTGGTGTGAACAATGTTTAATAATATCTTATTACTTCGAAATTTTCTTTTCTTTTTCATTTTTTTCCTTTGTTTTTCCTTTTATGATTTTTTTCTTGGCGGCCGACAAGGTTCACCTGGCCCTTGCCGACCACTAAGGGAGAAAAAAAGGACAAAGAAATGAAAAAAAAAATATTTAAAAAATATCAAAATACTATTAAACATTGTTCACGTCAGCACCAGCCGTGTCATATAGGACGGGCGATATCCACGTCAGCGGTTTCCAACTAAAATTGGCCGGATGAATTCAATTGGTAAAAAGAGAAAACGTATAGGACTGAATTGACAAAATTAAAATGCTTAAAACTAAATCGACAAAAATGCAACGGATTTGAGACGTTTTTGATAATGTCCTGAGTCCAGCTGGAGATCAAATTTTGCGATTATCTTTTGAGTCAAGCTAGAGCAAGAATGTGACGCTCGAGAGCTCCAATAAAAATTCGAGCATCAAATCTGCAACTTGAGTCGAACTCGGCCTCGGCGATGTATCTAGCAACTCAAGTCCGATAGTGGATCGACTGGACTCGACTCCACTCAGTTACAGCCCTAATCCCGAGCTTCATGTCCCTAGGCGAAACGGCGACTTGCCAACAAATTGGACGACTTATTAGCCTCGACCGAACCAAGCATGTCAATCTCCTACTTGGGTTCATTGTGATCAGTTCATAGATTGATCAACATGTCCAATTTTTTTTTTTTACCACGCTGATTTCTAAAATTACTTTCAGTACATGCCTCATCGTGAAAAATGGAATTTTTTTTTAAAAATTTACTATTTCCTCCAGAAAATTAAAATTAATATTTCAATTTTGGTCTTTCCCATATCCCCAGCGATCGTGGCCCAACCAATGAGAATGACCTAATTGCGCATCTTGGATTCGTAGTTATTTTCTTATTTTGAACTAATTATATATATTCGACCAAAAAAAAACTATTTATATTTTAAAAAAATTAAGTCAAATCGATACGACCACACTTCATTAATAGGGAAATGACGATTTGTCCTTCGGCTCTGTTTGTTTATAAAAAAAAATGAATGATCTAAAAAATATTTTTCTAAAAATAATTATTTATATTGCATATAAAAATAAATAGACGAAAAATATCTGCAACGTTTGCGAAAATATTTAGGCATAAATTATTGATGGTAATTAAAAAAACTATTAACTAATTATTTTAAGCGAAACAAATGATTATTTGATTCAATCTCCACAAAACAAAACGAGCGTGTAAATCATGCACAAAAAATGTCCGAATTCTAATTTTAATTCTGTCGGCTACCGAAAGATCAACCCCCCGGACGTTTTTGAAAATCGGATTATTCAACGATTTGTGCACATGGAAAAGGCGTCGGAAGAAAAACTAACACGTTCTAGACTCAGACCCTTCTAATAAAGGGGAGGAGCAGATTGGATGAATCTGGGTTTGATTCGGGAGCTTGATCTGGTGAAGGCTGTATAGTCTTAAAGACTGTTTTTGCGCGTAAATTGAACAAAGAATAGATAATGATATCAAGAGCCTTTTCCACGTTTTCTTCTTTGTTTTTTTCGAAAGAAAGATTCCATTTATTAATTAACATAATATTCGAGAGGTACATAAAATTCTTTCATGCCTAATAATTCCCGAATAACCACAGAAAAGGCAAATGCGAGGAAGCAAATAACACAGCACATTCTGCAGTTAGAAGCACAATATTATCCTTCAAGAATAGATGTGCCATCGTAAAATTTCGGCGGCTGATCACTAGATTCAGTCATGAGCACACACCGAGAAATCCCACACCATTTGCAACGGCTTGCGGTGTGCGTTTTCGGTCGACGTACCCATCACCATCGTCGAACAGTAACACCAACGTTAATATGTTGAAAAAACACAGATCAAACACATGTAAGGAACTCCCGTATATATTATCTAGATATATTTCGAGAAAGTAAAATCTTCGGATCTAAACCTAAATTCAAATCGGTGGAGGAGAGCAGCATATCTTGGAATGTTTATGGAACCACATCACGAACATCCTCTTTCATGGCTGTCGACTAGACAAATGGTCGAACTGATCTCCATATTCACCCAAGATCGACTATATGAGATTATTCATACTCACAAACTCCCAAAACAGAGTAGGAGAGAAAAGAAAAGACAATCCAAGCAAAGAAAAAAAGTCTTGAACTCCCACAAAAGATCTCTAATTCACCCTTGAATTTGCCAGAAATCAAGTAAAAATCTTGAAGATAAATGACAAAGAGGTACATAGATAGAAAGGGTGGGGGGAGAGAGAGAGAGAGAGAGATAGATCTCTCCCTTAGGATTTGCTGGCGGCAGCTTGAACCTTGAGACTGCGTTTGGCAGTCTGGATTTCTAATCAGGATAGGACTGGATAAGAAATTCAGGTATTTGATCATATCATATCTCCCGTTTGATAAACTGCATATTTAAAGTCGGATATTTTTATATATTATCCCATCGTTTGGTAGAAGTTGGATACCAATATAATGATTCTTGACTTGTACCATTCGGATGATAGTGCTCGATGGTAGCTTCGTCATTGATCTGTTCTGCGACGTCGGGAGGATAGTCTCGGCCGATCTCGACGACCCTTTATTCACTATGGCTTGGGCTTTGCCTTTCTTGATGAGGGATATCCTCGGGCTCGAGAACCAAATTCCTTACTTCGTTTTGCAGAAGCTATTTGATCTGTCTGTTGGATCCGGGAATGATGTCCCCTCCTTGGCCAAGCTTGCCTTGGGGTTCTTTAATTACATGGTGCAGATAGAGACCGGTACATGAGTTGGAGAAGTGCTACGATAAAGAAGGCCTGCATTTGCTCGATTTGTTCCGCATGAGCTATACATCCCCGATTGTTAGGACGAAGTAAGGAGGCCAAGCAGATTCCTTCACCTGATTCAATGCGCGAAGAAGCTCGATGAAGCCGGAGTCACGTTCAGGCCGAGGAAGACTCGCAGCATCTTGGACATCCAATTCAAAAACGGCCTCCTCGAGATTCCAATCTAACTAAGTCAGGCTCCTGTTTATTCCAAAAGAGACTCGGATCTTTCGTCTTTCTCTGTGCTTTCACATCTTTTCTAATCAAGTTAGGCTCCTCTTTGCTCCAAAAGAGACTCGGAGTATGCGTCTATACTCTATATAATTATCGTGTTTGAATTTTTGTAATAACCTCCAAAATTGATAATCGAAACATGTTTTTTTTTTTTACTAAAGCTTGATTGCTACTAATGCAAGGAAAATTATTAAAAAAGTGTTAAATATATTGCAATTGTACTAATGAGTCATAAGTTTTTGAAATTCTGTCAATTCAGTCCATTTGGCTGGCCGTCACTAACGTAACAAAATTTAAATAATATTTAAATGTTTTTTTGAATTTTTTAAATATTATTTTATTTTAAAAATTTTCTATCAATTTATTTTATTTTATTGTCTTATGATTTTTTATTTTTGTTGTCGGCTGCCTCCTGCGGCCCCTGGGCGAGGGTCGTGAGCACTTGTCCAGCGTTCGGCGAGGGTCGTGACCCTCATCAGCGATTGACGAATGCCGCAAGCTCTTGCCTAGGGGCAAGAAGGAGGCCATCGACCTCGGCCAGTGTCGGCAGCCTCCTATTGGCCCTAAATCCTAACAAAAAAAAAATTAGCCGTTCAAATGAACATAATTAACACAATTACAAAAGGTTTAAGATTTAATTAACAAAAAAAAGTTTATGACTGAATTGACATAATTAAAATATATTTAGGACTTTTTTGATAATTTTCTTTACTAATGAACTAAAGGGTTTTTTTTTTCATTTTTTTTTTTGGGCCTGGCATTCGAAGCTATTGAATCTTGGCTTTCAACCGTGACAAGCACATCATTTTCACCTACCACCACCCCATTTGAATTTTCATCGTGCCTTCCTTTTCTCACCAAATCGTCCTCTCCGTGAACAAATGCACCAAAATCATCATCACGATTTCGCGTCCTCTGGGAAGATAAGATGTCTAACCATAAAATAATGACATTAAAAGTCATAGACTTTAATGAAACCTTTGATTTTTGTGGTTTTGTGCACTTCCTAATACTATAATAGTATAGGGGTTTTCACTATTCTTTGCGCGACGTCATTCTAGCAATAGTATCCCTATAATATTGGAAAATTTACAATTTGCTCCCCGAATTTATAGGCTGCTTCAACTTTGGCCTATTCCCCGTTATGTTCTCAAATAGATATCAGTGTCCTCACCAACGAACGTCGGCTTTTTTGCTTTTTTGGTCGAAACGAACATCGGCTTCAACCACGTCTTTTTTGCCCTTTGCCCCTCTAAAGGGAGCAACATCGAGTCGGGTGAGAGCATGTGAGACTCATTCCTTCATGTATTCCCGCTTTTATCCACATGAACGTATGTCGAGTTGATGTTGTAGCCTTTCGTCATTGCGTATGCCAATGGATGGCTCTTGTTTTCTTCTCGTTGGTAGGTGAATCTAAAAAGAGGCGATGAATAATTTGGATTTGGATCACCAGATATTGAGGTTTCCGTGACATGCTTACCATTACTCAAATTGGGGAGGTGGTAGGGAAAAAAATTGGGCAGGAATTTTTATTTAGGTTTGAAAAATTTTGAATCTCATTCTTCTCTCAGATCATGGCGTCTATTTTCATTTGAACGGTCTGATTTGAGTAATTGTAAGCATGTCACGGAAACCTCAATATTAGTTGATCTGGATCATGTTTAATTAATGGGCACTAAATAGAGAGTGCACGAATTGAAGTTTATTTGGTGGGTCGAGGTTTGAAAGAGGAGCGAGTGAAGGAAGATGGGAAGAGCACTTTTGGAGGGGAGGGGCATAGGGCATCAATCTTAGGAATTTATGCCAAGAACACGAAAAATTTTATTGAGTGAGAACAACCCAATTAGTAGAAATCCTCCTATTAATTTTCGTTATAATTGAATGTCAAATTGGATCAATCATTGTCTTCGTCGAAGGAAAACACCTATCCCCAAAAATTGGATCGTTAGATCCGTGGGACTCATATAAGAACCACAATTTTCAACGATGGACGGGTAGAATTAGGGAATTTATTCATACTCTGCCTAGAAGCTTTTCAATGGAATCATTGCTTGTTTATTCCTTAAGTTCGTGGGATATAAATGCCCTTATTGCTATTATCAGTTACTGTTATTAGGTTTAAGTGACGATATAATTGATGACAAGTGAATGCTCCATATATCTATATCTAAGTGTATCAAGACGTACCAACTAATAATTACGGAAGGTGATCAAACGGAATCGGATCTCCTACCTTAATGGTAGGGGTGCTTTGATTGATCTGGACCGTCCAACTGAAAATGGACGGCTCAGATCAGTCCACATTATTTTTCACTAAAAAACTATGGACTAATCTGAGCCGTCGATTTTGAATTGGACAGCCCAGATCTCAAGGCACCCCTACCATTAAGGTAGGGGATCCAAATCCCGATCAAACTTAGGAACAATCATCGTGACAATTGATGTCTGCATGCTGAACTCAATCTTGAATCGGGATATGAATGCATCTACTTCGTATTGTCCACGAAGTTGTAAAACCTTTCTTGGCTTTTCTTCCTCCGAGATTAAAGTGTTCATATTTTGGAACATAGTTAGAGCATGAAAGAGTCAATTTAGATCGAAGCTTGTACTTCGAAAAGATGTCTCATGGATTAGGATATTGTTCTTGAGAACCTTATTACAGGCCCTATTCGTTTCGCGAAAAATGAGTAATTTTAAAAAAAATATTTTTTCTGAAAAATGATCGCTTATATAGGATACAAAAACGAAAAAATAAAAAATAATTTCATCGTTTAAGAAGACATTAAGACATATTATTGTCGATAATAAAAACATTTCTCGTCCACTAATTATGTCAATCGATACAAACAATCGGTTTTAGGAAAATGTTTTTCAAATCATGGGTGTAGCGCAAGGATATTTTTTGTTCTTTTTATACTCTTGTTAGGATAAATGATGCTTGGAAACTCTTTACGGTGTGAAACCACTCAAACTATCATTTTCCAAAGACCCGCCCTCTTTCTTTTTTGCTAACTATCTGTGAATTGTGCCTGCGCCCTTAGGAATCGGAGATTCGGAGCGTTGCCCATTTGAGCCGGCCAGTGCACTACTTGTGGCCAAAGATAGTACACGCCTCACGGTCCCTAAAGTCCGGTCACCGGCCGAGACCGTGACGAGCGAGGAGGCAGTTGTCTTAGACGAGGAACTCGAGTCGCAATTTAGCTCATGGACATTGATGTGCCGGATAAATCAATAAAAAAAAAAGTGCAGAAATTTCGGGTTCTCTCTCCGCCATCCCGAATGTAGACTATCCTTTTTTAGCGACGGCCCTCGAAAGCGTTACGACTCCGATGAGCCTATGATCCCTCCCGCCCTCTCGCCCTCATTCCTAATGCAGCTTATTCCTTTTAATCAACGGAATTCTTGAGCACTACCCGTTCCATGCTTTTGCCATTGCCAGGGTCCAAATTCCGGTCGAGCCTATGACCCCTCCCCGACTCATCCCACCGGACCCAATTCCGACCGGCCGGTGACTGTGGGCCGCCACGACCTAAATTGTAGTTACCCATTTTTTCTTTTACCTAATGTTAGTTGAGTGAAGAAAAAACGAACAAGGCTGAAACGGAGTTGAGCCAACCTATGTGTACATCCTCCGGTCTCCTCTCGCTCCTCGTACCTGTCTTTCAAGTCCCAGACAACAATGAACGACGGGGGAGAAGAAACGTTTCGACATAGCATCGTCAACCAATATTTCTCCTCCTTGCGAGAGCTGGTTGGCCGAAACCAAAAAGTCCAAAAGCATGAAATATTTTCTGAGAGAGAGAAAGAGGAAATCTAAATTACAATTCAATTCAATTCATTGACCCTCCTTTGATCTGTGCAATCAATAATCACATCCTTCCTTCTTCTTCTTCTTGTTTTTTTTTTTTTAGATAATAGAAACTCGACAATTAATCACTATCGCCGCCGCTCGTCGGAGGAGGAGGGCTCCAAGGGGTCATGTCCATGGGGTAGCTCCCCAACACCCGGAGGAACGACGTGTACTCCTGCACCTCCGCGAGCGCGTTCTGGGCCCTCACCTCCGCCATCGACGCCTCGAAGTCGATGTAGAACATGTACTCGAAGTGCTTCGCCGTCCCGACGTTGGCGTCGTCCACGATCCTGATGGGCCTGTTCCGGTGCGGCCTCGACTCGATCTTCGTCAGGCTTATGTTACGGAACGCGAACGCCGACAGCACCTTGAATAGCACCCCCGTCCCCTCCCCTCCGTTGTGCGCGAACACGATGCTCGTCTTGAACGGCCGGTCCGTTCGCGGGATGATGGGCTCCCGCGCCAGGATCAAGAAGCGTGTCACGTTGCCGCAGTCGTCCTGCACGCCATCGGCGAGCACCTGCATGCCGTAAAGCTCGGCGGCGCGCGCGCTCGCGATGGCTCCCGTGTCTCGGAGGCGGTTCGTGGCGATGTACTCGGCAGCGCCGGCGGTATCGTCGACTGCCTCGCGGGTGGCTTGCGGAGCGAGTCGCGTGATCGTGTGCTCGCACTGCGAGAGGGCCTGCGGGTGCGAGATGACACGGGAGAGGCACTCGAGGCGGCTACCCGGGAGCGCGAGGAGGCAGTGGTGGACCGGCATTTGGACCTCGCCCACGATGTGGAGGCGGTGGCGGAGGAGGAGGTCGTAGTTCCGGTGAATCGAGCCGCCGAGGGAGTTCTCCACGGGCAGCACGGCCCGGTCGGCGATCCAGAGCTCGACCGCCTGGAAGGCGACCTCGAACTGATCACACGGGATGGCCTCGCAGTTCGGGTACGCCTTCCCAGCAGCCGCCTCAGAGTACGCACCGGGGACGCCCTGGTAGGCCACGCGCAGCTGCGAGCCATGCATTGGCGCCGGGGCGAGGTCGCTTATCGAGAGCGGCGTCGGCGGCTGCGGGGCCGGGGCCGGCACGGACGAAGCCGGGCTGTCCTTGGTCTCGATGGGGACGAGGTTGAGGTCGACGGCGGCCCGGTGGCCGTTCACGGCGGCTACATGGTCGGCGCCGCCGCCGCTCTTCTCGGCGGGCTGCTCCAGGGAGAGGACCTTACTGGAGAGGATGGCGCAGGAGCTCTGCCAGTCGGCGCGGCAGTGGCCGACGCCGTTGGGGAAGTAGACGGAGTCGGAGCGGAAGGCGCACCGGACGGCCCTGCCCATCCGGGTCGGGGCCGGCGCCGGCCTAATGAAGGACTTGAGATTGTTAGGAGCGGACGAGGAGATAGCCTGCATGGTGACGATCGTTATCCCTTCAATGGCTTGTTTCGCTTGGCTTCTGTTTCCGACTCAATTATTCCGGTGACCGAAAAAGAAAAAAAAAGGGGGGAAAACTGGAAGAGAGAGAAAGCTTGGCGTTCGCTTGAGAGAAAAGGAACGTCAAGCTGAGGAAAAACGAGAGAGGTTGCAGAGCTTTTATAGTGATAGAGAGAGAGAAACAGTAAAAGAGAAGACTTTGGGACAAAGCCTGTACGCGAAGGTGGTGTGGTTCGGTCAAGCCTTCACTTCACCTACCACCATCCATCCATCGATAACCCTCAAGAACCCTTTTGCTTCCTTTTTCTTTTCTTTTTTTTGGAGTAGTTTACAATAGACACAGAGAACCAGACAGACTTATATACAAAAGTACTAAAAAAAATTGTTCCCCTTTTTCAATTTTATTTTTGGTCTGAATCTTTTGCTGAGAGTGTTTTAATAAATAGGATGAGGATCGTTCAGCGAAGGTTCCAACAAAACAAGTATGAAATATTGTTGGATTGAGTTGGTCAAGAAGTTTTTTTTTTTTTTACTTGTACACTCTGATAAATGGGGTGGGGGGAAAGGCCCCCTTGCAACTCGTCATTAGTTTAAACCAATGTCCGAAGAGAAGCGAACCGGCCGGTTAGTCTCAATTTAGCCGCAATTTTTGTTCTTTGATATGTATCGATTTGCGACGTGAAACAATCGCCCACCGCACGGATGCGCAAACATCTCGATGCAAACGCCTTCAAATTCAGCTTCGAATCGACATTGATTCATCGAACGAGTTAAAATTTCAAAAAATCACATTTCATATCAAGTTAAATGAATTACATATTCAGGGATCATTGACGCGATTGTTCCCGCAAATAATTGACCGATCGAGGATCCCGAGGCCATTGAAATCGCAAGTAGGCACGTGAAGAATGAAAGATTGTCCTTGATTGCCGATCGGAGTTCCCAAGAAGGGTTTCCTATGTTGTATCTTCCCATTTCCGAGTCTCATCTCACAAAAACCCTCCACCTCTAATTTTCACGTGATGCAACTGGTCAGGACCACCTTAATTTCTCTAAGCTAAATATGATTGGTGAGCATAGCTACGTAAAAGACCACGAAACGCCCTAATAATCCCATGAACCGGTTCGATACAGGCTTCTACCTCTGCAGGTTACCCTAATCCAGAGCGTTTTGCTTTCAACAGGTGATTTTCGAACCGGCGATTTTTGACGATCAAAACTGGAAAACCTGAATACCTTAATTAACGGCGCCACTCCTTTGCGTCGCAGTCGTGTCGCGGTGGCCGTTGTTTCGCCGTTCCGGCTAAGTAGCATTCTGATCTTAACAAAAAGCAAGGTACAATTGTGGAAAATTTGCTTACGAAGCAATGACTACAATCAATGCTAATTTTGTGCGTGATGCTTCCGTCATAATGGCGCAATCGCAATCGTTATATCTTCCTCTTGTATAATGGTGCGACTAACTATTGTTTTGTTCCGTTTTGTTTTGAAGACGACGAGTGCTTATTGGAAAAATAAGAATAATTATGGGGTCCAAAGTGTAAATGGGAGTGGTCTTGATGTGATGACGTCATGTGGTTGGTGTGTGCGTCCGTCCACACACACACATACATATATATATATATTAGGCAGTTGGAGATATATATATATATATATATATATATATATATATTAGGCAGTTGGAGAGCCCTCAGAAAATTAGATGAGACTATTTCTTTCGAAGAGGTTAAAGATGGTTTGGAAAAAGGAGTGCTTAATGCTGATTTACTTGGTCTTGCTCTTAGTCAAAGGGTGTGGTTTCCGTGGTTTAATATCTCCGACAATTTACGCTCCACGCGTGGGGGAAATTATTTTAAGATGAGATGGTATTAGCATAAGTAGATTATCTAATTAGATATGACACCACTTGGGTCGAAAATATAGAATATTAAAATGTCAAAAGCAAGTGTTGTTGATTAAAGTGGGTTTTTACTATTCAGAAAATATATCGTCTGGTGAGATTGTTACATGCTCAAAATTATTTAACGCGTCTTGCGATTAATACCCACGAGAAATCCTAAACTGGTACCAAAGATCACAAATTGGTACACCTGTGACAAATTTACCATCCGTTAGTTCTCGTTAAATTGGGTTAATACCACGAAAAATCTCTACCTGATAAATATGTGTGACAAAAGAGGATAAAAAAAAATCCCAAATTAGTACACCCGTAAACTGCCACGTGTCATCCAACTCAAGAATCATATGGTAAAATTTAACGAAAATAATAAAGAGTTAAATTTATCACCGATGTACCAGTTTGGATAATTTTGAATAACTTTATCATATGTGTACAGATTTAGCATTTTTGTGGTAAAAAAATAGCTTCAGGTAAATTTGTCACATATGTAACGGTTTGAGATTTTTCGTGGTATTAACCTTTTTTAAAATAATTGATTTCCCTAGAAAAAAAATACCAACTTTAACTTCAGTCTCGATTCCGACTCGATCGATTTTTTTGTCTCGTAAAAAGCAGCTTCAGCTCGTGTCTTAATCTTAACTCAGACTTTTATTTGTCTCATGTAAAATATCTAATTTCAGCCAAAACCAAAATCTATCTCCTTTCAGAAATATTATTGGACTCTCTCTCTCTCTCTCTCTCTCTCTCTCTCTCTCTCTCTCTCTCTCTCTCTCTCTCTCTCTCTCTCTCTGTATATAAAGACTCAACGTTGAATATGCAGAGTGAAATATATAATATCAAACCACTCGCATTTCAATAGCAAGTCATCTCCCTAAACGCAATGTATATTGTGATGAGCGAACCCATATTAATTAAACGGTTATCCTCCTCAAGATAATATTTTCATTTTGGTCCCCGCTAGAAGAAACTTTCTTCGGGGCGGTCCCTTGATAATTTATATCGCCCGCGTTGAATGAGCAATTAGGAAGATTCCGCGACCTTCCTACTATCTCGTTAGGTAGTTAGGATGTCCATCGAAATTTCCATATTTTTCAATTGTGGTCAATGTTCTCCAATTTTTATTTTTTATTTTCAATTTACCCCCTCCATAACTTTTCCCAAAGAAACCGCGATCTTTCATGCTCAAGCAAACTCATTTAGTCATTACCTAACCCCGCAAGCACAAGGATGATTCAAGTTCATCTTAATCCACGCTCTTAAAACCCTAACTCGTCCACGTGTTATTGCTTCTGTGTTATTATTATTTTTTTTTTGGGCGGGGTAGTTAAGGCCCTACGCATACGCCATTTTTGTACACACGCGTAGGTATAAATCCCTACGTCCAAACGAAAATAAGACGTGGTCGACCGTCCACATCGGGACACGTGGCGAGAACGATAAAGAGCTGGCGAGCAAAAAGAGAAATTATGAATGCGTTCCACTGAAAATTCAAGATTCGAAAAATAATTTCTAAAATTTCGAATGATCACATTGCTTGAAAAAAATTAGTCAACAGAAATTGACAACACATTATGCTTTAATACTCTCGTGGGTAATGACAATGTTTTTCACTCATTCGTTTTTTAAGCGATACAACCAATTATGTTGCGGGAAATGTTTTTCAAATCTTGAGTTTTTCATGAAACAAGCGTAGCTTGAGAGTTGAGACTACATGAACATGCATTAAGCAATTCTTAGGAGGGATGCGGTTTCTTCTTGTCTGTGTCGGACTGGCACGACGATAATGAGTTCTAGACATGTATTGACTTGACCAGAAGGCTCCTAATGGAGCCGTGCCTCGCCCTTAATACGCAATCTTTTTCGTTATCTTTAAAACTTTCTTTGCACCAACTCAATCATCTGTGTTTTGAATTAGTGCCCTAATAACATTTATGATAGATTGTGAGCACTAAGGTACGTCGGCTCTTTGTTAAAGCAACGCTAGGGTCCAACACCTTTTCATATGGCTGCTTTCTGACCAAGAAGAGCTCGCCTCCCCCATTCACTTCAGTTCCGATGCGTGTCTTGGAACAATAAAACTTCCATGGAAGAGAAGCAAATGAAAGGTTTAGTTGGTCTTCATCCTTGAGAGACTACAAATGTAGTAGGAGCATCCGTTCGAAAAGTTTTCTGGTACCCTCCAACTTTAATCGACTGGTGTCACTCCATATTCTCTCGATGAGACATGGTAAAATGCCAGCATGACAAGATTAAGTGTGACACATACTTAGAAATTCTTTGTTAGATGATGAGAGCATGCATGTTTTGTGACACATAACAAAACATGCATGGATGAAAGCATGTATCATAGCGAGATGGACGTAAGTTATGTTAGGATTAGGCGCACAAACACAAATGAAATAGAAAGATGAACTTAGATATAAGGTTTATCCTGATCCACTCTTAAATCAGGACAACATCCGGCAGATGATTCTGCTATAATTAGGGCATCTCACCTCTCTGTTACCACTCTCAATTACAAAATGAATTAATTATAAATAGGCCACTCAGTAGCTATTCATTAGCTCAAAGTTTAAACTACTAATAAACTACGGATCCAAACTATAGAAGCTCACTGGCGACGAGGGCACTGCTCCTATGACCCCCGTCACGGAATCTCCGTGTCTTCCCTTATGAACCATACCACAACAACTTTAAGGATTATCTGATTTTCCATGGTTTGGCTCTTGTGGTTGTTGGTGTGCCTTTCACATAGATAAAATAAGGGTAGGAGAATTGATTTGAATTGGCCCATCTTAATCAACCGACAACCAAAACAACATTTTCATTCACTCAAATATCTCGGCGTCAATGGTAGGTACATCTCTCCATCCTTTTCGAGCATAGGTCCGTGGAGGCTGCTAAATATGAACATCGAACTCGCGTCACACATCTTGAGTACGAGTTTCGATCCAATTAATTTGGCCATACTGTATACATATAGGTGAACTCTCTCGTAATCACGCCATGTGTAGCTAAATGCGTTCACGCGCGACGACTTCATGCCTCATTTTGATAGCTACCTACTTTTTTTTTTCTTAAGACAATCACCAAAATCCGCATCTCGACTTATTTCATTGATGCACGCAATCAATCACTACATTCGTTAGTCCTACAATGAGATGATGAGTGCATTCCTCGAGGTTACTTTGAGTGGAAGGCGCTGCATTTCGAGACCGAGACGCATGCTGTTATAATCACGTCAAAAGATTTAATTACTCAGCCAAACCGATTACCTCACTATATTATTAGGTGAGACGAGAGATTATATTTCTATTCGAGGGTTCGATTCCTTAGAGCGTGTTTTGAAGCTGCGTGACAAGAAACGATATAGACATGAGTCGACTAGCTCTCACGTATGATGAGGGTTGAAAACTTCGGAACAAGGGAGGGAAAAACAACACGTGGCTTATAAGTTTATAGCAACACGCTTTACACAAAAGATTATATTTTACTGCACGTCCACGTGCCAGGTTCTACATGAGGAGTTTGAGATTTTCTTGCCACATTCAAGGAGACACAAAAATAAGAAAGGGAAGAAAATAACACAATTTTTGGATTATTATTGTTAAAGTACGTAATTAAATATTAAGTTACGCTTTTATCTATGAGATTAAACTTTTAGAAAGTTGATGAAAATTTGACAAAATCTCACATGACATCAGAGGTCTTGAATTTAAACCTTTTATGAATCTTTTAGTGGTCTCGTGACCTTTATTGCTTGCTTGCTTGGTACATTTCTCGAAATAATTGGCATTCTTGAAAGTAAATGTTTTTGCTTCCTCCGCATGTTCGACTGTCGTTCGATATCGTGCGAATCTGACTATCGAGTGATTGGGAAGACAAATTAAAAAATTGTTCTCTGGTTATAATTCAACCACAAAATGATCAAACCATTCACAAAACAAAGTTTTGTACTATACTGCGTAAATCACATCATATAAGACGCTTTTCCATTATCATGTTAGAGAGCCAAAACCATGTAAAGCTTACTTTGGGTAAGTGAATATGAACAACCATGTCCGATGATATGATTTGACGTCCGTATTACCCACTGCGACATCCATTGATGCATGTGTCACGAACCGAGAGTTTATCTAGCGTTCCCCCACGATCCGTGCGGCCTTAGGAATGATCCTAAGTAAGCCAACACACTTACTCGCACTCGCTCGAGGGTGAGGTAATCCGAACCGAATTGATAGGCACAAGAACAATCGCACAAGGATCACACGACTTAGAGAGAGTGGAGGGAAATATGAGTTTGTATTGATTCTCGGATGATTTACAAGGGGAGGGACGAGCCCTTTACGTACACACAATGCACAGCTCACGGGTGACTCTTGGTTTACCCGAGCTTGTCATGTTCTACACTATGCACGATGCACGCATCATGATTACACGGCTTACGCCTCATGCCAGCTTGGCTCGTGGAAGGGTCTGGATCCCCCAGCTGAACGGTCGTGTCCGTTCGTCTGCCCCGCTCGCTTGGATCATGCTCGAGTGGGCTGAAGGGTCGAATTAGGCCGGTGGTTCGGTTTGGGCCGTCCACCACCATCTTGTTCAGCTCATGGACCAGCTCACGCATCATGTCACGACCCATTTTGATCGAGCAAACACTTGGGCCGTGATATTCTCCCCCACTTAAACGGGTGACGCCCTCGTCACCGTTCTCCACATGGAAAGCCTCGATATGCTTTCGGAATTGCCACAGCGCCTCCTCCGGTTCCCAGCTATCCTCGCTTTCTGGTAGACCTCGCCACCGTATCAAGTATTCTCGCTTAGGTGCCTGATAGCGCTTCCTTATGACTCGATTGGCCAGGATACGTTCGACCTCACGATCATAGGCTGTCTTTGCTCCCATGGGCGCCCGCTGTGATTCCCCCCATTCCAATTCCTCCTCATCCATGTGAAATGGCTTAAGCATGCTCACGTGGAACACCAGATGTATCTTCAATTTTGCCGGGAGTTCCAGCTTGTAAGCCGCTTTCCCAATCCGTTGTGCCACATGGAACGGCCTTTCGTATCGACGCAGCAAGGCCTTATGCACTCCCTTGTATCGTAAGGGCAGCTTGCAAAGGACTTGATCCCCGATCTGGAACTCCACATGTCGACGTTTCCTGTCAGCCCATTTCTTCATTCTCTTTGAAGTCTTGTGGAGACACGTCCGAGCCAAGTCTTCCTCCTCTTGCCACTCTACAGCACTTCGAAGTGCGGCTAGACTACTTCCTCGATAGCCCGTTTCGACCGCATTTGGAGTGAGCGGTTACTGTCCCGTCACAATCTCGAAGGGACTTTTCCCCGTCGACTCGCTCCGCTGCAAATTATACGAGAATTGAGCCACATCGATCATCTTGGCCCAATCCCTTTGGGTCGCGCTCACATAGTGCCATAGGTGCACCTCAAGCAGCGCATTTACCTGCTCGGTCTGACCATCGATTTGTGGGTGAAGACTGGTGGAAAAGTTCAGCTCGGAGCCGAGCAATTTGAAGAGCTCGGTCCAGAATTTACCCGTGAACCAAGGGTCCCGATCACTCACGATCGTCCGTGGCACACCCCAAAGCTTGACGATGTGCTTTAGGAACAACTTGGTTGCCTCCTCAACCGGGCAATCATCCGTGGCTGGCACGAACGTTGCATACTTGGAGAATCGATCAACGACCACCATCAATGTCCGACACTCTTCGGACTTCGGTAATCCCACAATGAAATCCATTGAGACGCTCTCCCATGGCCTTTTTGGGATCTGCAATGGTTCAAGGAGCCCCGCCGGACTCCTTTGCTCGAGTTTATCTTGTTGACACACGAGGTAAGTCTTCGCATAGGCCTCCACATCATCACGTAAATGCGGCCAGTAGTATTGATCCTCCACA
Organism: Rhodomyrtus psidioides; assembly: GCA_021437785.1. Classification (NCBI taxonomy): domain Eukaryota; kingdom Viridiplantae; phylum Streptophyta; class Magnoliopsida; order Myrtales; family Myrtaceae; genus Rhodomyrtus; species Rhodomyrtus psidioides. The sequence goes on along the minus strand of JAILYB010000024.1, from coordinate 2,598,068 downwards.
AGCGCCATAGTGCGACGAATCCCAGGATGGCCCGCCCACTTCGAATCGTGGCATTCTCGTAGGATCTCCCTCCGCAGCTTCCCGAATGATGGAACATAGAGTCTCCTCCCCTTAATGCAGAGGAGGTCGTTTTCGCACCAAAACGTCCGGATCTTGCCTTCTCGCACATACTCGAGAAGCATCTTGGCCGAAGGGTCGTGTTGCAGCCCTTCCTTAATCCTTTCAATCAGAGGACACTCGGGTCAACTTATCGTGGCCAACATACTCTTCCGGCTCAAAGCATCCGCGACCGAGTTTGTTGTCCGTCCGCACGACAAACCGAGAACCCAAGAGGTAATGTCTCCAAGTGCGAAGACAATGAACAACGGCGGTCATCTCCTTCTCTTGGACGGTATACCGCCGCTCCGCATCATTCAGCTTCCGTGACTTGAAAGCCACCGGATGTCCTTCTTGCATCAAGACGCCCCCTATGGCAAAGTCCGAGGCATCGGTCTCCACCTCATAGGGTTTGTCAAAATCGGGCAGCACCAGCTGTCGCGACCCATTTTTTTTTTTGGTGACGAGCTAATGGATTGCCGATCGGGGCCCCCACTCTGAAATGTGGATCGCGGGCCTTCTCGGCGAGGGCCCTCCCAGGCCCATACCAAATCGCGACGGGGGTAGATTTTTTCGAGGATTTTTCGACGATAAGAGTCGATCGCTTTTCGACCTTAGCATCGTCGTGGTGGCATGTGCTACGTGTGCATGCATTTGGAGTCGCCACCAGTCCTTCTTGGAAGGTGGACCGAAAATCTCACTAATCGATTGGGAGAGATCGATCAGTTCTGCGGAACCAGAGATTTTGGGTTCGGGGACTTGGTTGCGTTGATGTCATTACCAACGCCCTTTTGGTACATAACGCGAGTGATTTTCCTGACTAAAATTTAATGCAAGTGCAATTTTGGGTGAGGTAAGTCTGATTTAGGGGTCTCATGCAGATTGGAAGACTAATCCTATCAATCACAATCAATGTAAGAAAAGCGCAATCAAGTGCATAAATGAATCACGTCAATGCACATCAGTTCAAATCAAGGGCCTCTTAATATAGCCTTAAGGGCTTAGAGAATGTGTGATTTAGGACCAGGGGTAAAATAGGAAGATTCGGGGACGATTCGCTCGAAGGGCAAAATCATCATTTTCGAAAAGTTCGAGTGTCGAATTAAACAAAATAGGTCATGGCCAGTTGATAGTGGCCATTTCCTATTTTTGAGAAATTTCTTGATTTTTTTTTTCGGGATTTCTCGAGAAACGATTTGCCTAAAGGGCAAAATCGCCATTTTTGAAAAGATTGAGATTCGAAAGATAAAAAAAAATAAGTCTTGACCAGTTGGCTGTGGTCATCTCCCATTTTCTAGATTTTTTGGATTTTTCATCAATTTTTGGGAGACGATTCGCCAAAAGGGCAGAACCGTCATTTTGGAAGGGAACGGGTTTCAAAAGACTCAAAATAGGTCATGGCTAGTTGATTGTGGCCATTTATTATTTTCTGGATTTTTTTTGAAATTTTGGGAATTTCTTCAATTTTTTGGAAGACGATTTGTCAAAAGGGCAAAGTCGTCATTTTAGAAGTAATGGGGTTCGAAAGATCAAAAATAGGTCATGGCCAGTTGATTGTGGCCATTTCCTATTTTCTAGATTTTTTTTGGATTTTTCATCAATTTTTGGGAGACGATTTGCCTAAAGGGCAAAATCGTCATTTTTGAAAATATTGGGATTCATAAAATCTAAAATAGGTCATGGCCAGCTGATTGTGGCAATTTCCTATTTTCTTGATTTTTTTTTGGATTTTTGGGAATTTCTTCAATTTTTTTAGAAGACGAGTTGCCAAAAGGGCAAAATCGTCATTTTTGAAGGGATCGGGTTTCAAAAGACCCAAAATAGAACATGGCCAGTTGATTGTGGCCATTTCCTATTTTTTATAATTTTTTTTATAAATTTTCTGAATTTTTCCACACATTGTTTTGAATTTTTAATGATTTTCTATTTTTATTGAATTTTTGGATTTTATAATTTTTTTAAATTTTTTATTAAAAATATTTTCCGGACCGGGTCAGACCCGGCCCGCTCCTCTCGGGCACCCGGCCTTACCAAACGGGTCTGGAGCCAGCCTAAAACGACACCATTTTTGTTTTTCAAGAGTTTTTCTTTTTTTATTTTTTATTTTTTTAAAAATCGAATTTTCTAATTATCCGAATTTCTGAAAATAAAAGACACATCCGATGGTGATAAAATCGACACGTGGCATCTCTACGACTGCCAGATCAATTTTAATTTTTTTTTTATTTCTGAAAGTCCATTTATCAATTATGAAAATCATTTATTAATTACGTAAATCACCGGATCGCGACACGTGGCCCATCCACGGCCGTCTGATCCGGGTTTTGTTTTTTATTGAATGGGGCCCCATCAAGCTGACGTGGCTCCCTACGTGGCGTGCCATGTCAGCACTTTGACCTGTTGACCGAACCGCCCCGCCGGAGTAGATGACTGGCGTCTCGCCGGAACAGTTATTATTCCGACGAGGTTGCCGGAATCTTCGCTAGAATAGGCAAACCGAGCCCAAAACTCCATATTTTTCGCTCATTTTTACACCATTCAACTCCCCAGACATCCCACATCAACATATATCGAATCCATGGACAAGAACTCGCCAGGAACCGGCGAACCGAACCCCCACAAGACCGGCTCCGGCGAAGGTTTTTGCAGAATTTTTTTTCCCTCAAATTCGGCTTCATTCATTCAGAGAGCATCGAAGCAAAGTTTAGAAGCTTACCTGAGGCCATTTTGGGCCTGACGACCACCATGCTCCTCCGTGAAGCTCTCGGTCCGAACCGAGTATGGCGAGGGACCGAGCCACCATTTTCAGTGCGAATGAATACAAAACAAAGAGCAAGGGGTGCTTAGAGTTGGTTCTAGATGAGGTTTAACATGGGACTCGCTCAATAAGTGGTTGGGGAAGACGCAACCGAGAGCTAATAAAAAAATGGCTAGTTGGGCATTTCGTCGAACATTTGACGGGCATGCGAAAAATAAGCATTTAGGCTAGATCCATGGGCACTACGTACAAAACCGAAACAAGAAGACATTTAAACATCACCACAGGCACTGTAAAGGACGTCGGCATGCATTCGATTCGGCTCGGTTTGGTCGAGAACCAAACCGAGCCGAACCCACGGAATATTCGAAGAAGGAAAATAGGGGGAGAGATACCCGAGGGTTAACCGACCTTCTTCAGCGGAGACGGCGGCTAGGAAGGCTACGGAAACGATGGGTCAAATGCCCAGAAGGTTGTGGACGCTTGTTTAGACTTCGATTGCCCTCCGGACTCACTCTCTCCTCTCCCTCTTTCTCGGACTCGAGCTGCTCTGTTTCGCGAGCAGCCGAGCTCCGGCGACCTCTCTCTCGCTCCTTCTCTGTCGTGCTCTGTGTTCTCGTTCCCCTCTCTCTCTCTCTCTCTCTCTCTCTCTCTCTCTCTCTCTCTCTCTCTCTCTCTCTCTCTCTCTCTCTCTCTCTCAGTGTCTATCAGTCTCTCTGTATGTGTGGAATCCCTCCCTTTTTTCCCCGAATGGCCCCCTTCGAAAAATGGACAACTCTCCCCCAAATACCCTCTCGGTTCCTTCCCTCTCTCTCTCTCTCTGTCCCCGTCCTTTTTTCTGATCCCCATGTCGCCAGTTGCTCTGTACGACTGTCCTTATGTGCAAGACGACAAAGCGAAGATTCGCGATGGTGTCGTGCTGGGGATAGCTGTTGAGGAGGGGAGAAAGTGTGCAGAAAATGATCCTCCTGTGGCCTTGGTGCAGACCCGGATTCATCGGGTCGAGCCCGATCCGACGGATCTGGTTTCACAAATTCGGCCAAATTGAGCCCCAATTCAATGATTTTTTACAAAATTGATGTTGAAATTGGGTTTCCCGGCTGTCGCGACCCTCTTGAGGTTGTCGGGCTCTCGAGGGCTAATGGGCCGTCCTGTCTGGTCGGACGCGGGCCTCTCCCAAGGCCCATTACCCAAATCGCAACGGAGGTATGCGTGATCGACTTTCAGTGTGGTCTAGTGACATGTGCTAAGTGTGCATGCCATGGAGTCGCCACCAATCATTTTTTTAGGGTGTGATTGGACCACCCAATCGAATAGTTGGGAGTTTCTATTCAATTCTGCGAGAACCAGAGAAATGGTTTCGGGGACTTAGTTACACCAACTGTCAGAGTTGACGCCCTTTCGGTAAGTTGACTGAATTTTCTAGCCTGAGATTCATGCGGATGAGTAAGGTATGAACCCTAAATCTAGAAATTCATGCAGATAGGAGTGATTATCCTAGCAATCACAATCAGTAATAAAATGCGCAACTCAAGGAATCTAGATATGCAAATAAATCACATGGCATTCCTAGTAAGGCCCTATTTATCAATCACAGCTCAAGAATGATTTAGCTGTCCTAGCCATTCTACACATGATCTAACCTAAGAAAAGCATTAGGAAGCATCGAAGGAGTTCGAGAGTACTCACATGGGGTTCGCCGTGCCCTGGTTTGGTCTTGGACGAGCTATCGAGCTCATGCCGACCCGATTATATTTGGGGATCCACTCGGCGTTTTACACCATAAAATCATGTGAAACAAAAACGAAAATATTCAGCAAGGGGCATTTATTGTAGATGGTGGTCAATCTAATTGGACATCAAGACTAAAAAAGATGTAGAAATTTACAAATTAAAAGACTCGAATGATATTTTTTTTGCCAAATTCAACTCTATGCGTCGTGAAGAAACACATGCAATTGAACTTGAATTTTGACTATTTATGAGTTCAAAATGAAAAGAAAATAAAAATAAAAATATTGACTATTTTTCTATATTTTTACGACATCGAATGCTATTTTTCTTCATTTTTCATGTATTTTTCTATTTTGGAAAATATTAAAAAATTGAAAAATTATTTTTTTTGTCAAAAATGGTTCCTTTAGCTTGGTCAAGGCTACCAAAGATGATTTTTTAATTTTTTAACTCTTTATATATTTTTTATGAATTTTTAAAAAATAAACTATGAAAGATTGATAAAAAATCAGGTGTCAACAGCTGCCCCTCTTTGAGAGGAATTTCGTCAGAGGTTTCTCTCAAAGACAAGGTGACACCTGTGTTCCGATCGACTCGACTGGGAAAAGAAAAGAAAAGAAATCATGGCATCCAATTTTCATGCCCATCAATGTGTGCTTTTCCTTAAAAAGAGATGTGCTCATTCAATTCCCTGATATGATGTAAGAAAGTTAAGGAGTAGATAGACTTCCCTGCCCCTTACCTGCCGAACGCTTGCGGCATTTGCTGTGTCTGATGGGTTCAAGTAGATTCCTAAGGACTCGTCATCGGAGTGTCATAGGGATGTTAAGCTCTAACCTGTATGGTCGGTCAAACCATAATGGGATTCCTAACTGATAGGAACCTAAGGAAGACGCATCCCACATTTAGGAATTGGCCAAGGGTTTTGATCCGTGTGGTGGACTAAACTAGAAATGGCTTGCCTAATGTAAGGCTTATTAGGGAAAACGACTCCTCCCGCATTCGGGATTCATCAAGGTTTTGATCCGTATGGTGGATCGGACCATTGGGTTGATCCTTCAGGCGGTCTCTACCAGTCCTTTGACCCTTCAGGCGGTTTCTACCATTCATTGACCCTTCATGCGGTTTCTACCATTGAGTTGACCCTTCATGCGGTTTCTACCATACATTGACCCTTCAGGCGGTTTCTACCATTGGTTGACCCTTCAGGCGGTTTCTACCATACATTGACCCTTCAGGCGGTTTCTACCATTATGTTGACCCTTCAGGCGGTTTCTACCATTGATTGACCCTTCAGGCGGTTTCTACCATACATTGACCCTTCAGGCGGTTTCTACCATTGTGCTGACCCTTCAGGCGGTTTCTACCATTGATTGACCCTTCAGGCGGTTTCTACCATTGAGTTGACCCTTCAGGCGGTTTCTACCATTTATGAAATTCCAAATTGATATGAATCAAAGGATGACGTACCTGCTCTTCGGGGCTAGTCGGAGACTCGATCATTCTATGGATCGGTCTTAGAAAAGATTTGCCTACTAAAAGGCCTCACTTAAGGATGACGCACCTAGTCTTTAGGGTGGCCAAAAGTCCTGCAGAAAGCTTAGATCTGAAAAAATTTTCCTCGCCAAGAAGATGTTAGTAATCTTTGGGAAGACAATAATTGTCTAACTGACAAAATTCTACGACTCAAGTTTTAGTCATGAAATGTGCATTTTGATTGTTGGAGGTTATCCAAAACATTCCTGCCACATACAGATGTGATCATAAATTCCTTGCTCGGAAACTCTAGATCAAACAATTTGAAAATTTCAAAAAGAGTTTGCTCAAAACATCCATTGGAGTATTTCTCATCCAAGAAGGCTCCTCACTGCTCTGTGATAATGATCTTTAATAGGGAAAGTGCTCAATTTCCTACCGACCTGTGCCTGGGTTTCAGGATCATTCGCAACGCATACATTTCGATCAATCAGGAGGTCTTTCACGGGACCGTAGTGTTAGGCTTGGATATCGGTTTCCAAGGGGGACTCACTTTTGAGTCAAGGCCGTTGAACGAAATTTTTCACTATCTGCTCCGGGTTTACAAGTCAAGAACCCTGCAAAATGAGAAAGAAATAGTCTTGCTCGTACTTCTTTGAGTTAAGTTATACATTAACCCAAGTGTCTTAGTCAGAGAAGACTGCTTCGGGATTGTAACATTGGAAGGATTGGGGACCGAAAAAGGCTTATTTTTTGCCTAGAAATTGTGAAGGGTTTGACATTGGTGATCGTTGCAAATTTGCCACATGTCCTTCGAAGAACATCTCAATTTCTTGAAGTGTACACTCCTCTTTTAGAGCGCACAAGGATGTTTAAAAGCGTCTCTTGTTGCATTAAGAGACCGTCTGTTTGTGTGTTTGCTATTTGAGCACGACATCATTTGGGGAGTAGTCATCTTGATCTGACTCCTTTGGAGGGTCTTTTCATCATCTCTCTAGACTTTACTGGGGATATTTTGAATGGACATCGGCCTTGCTTTTTACCAGGCACTTTGCTTTTTCTTGATGTCTAGGGATTTTTCTTTTCCCCCTTTTTTTAATCCCGTGTTTTTCTTTTCTTTTGGAGCTAGGATTTTCAGCAATCATGCTAGATATGCAACTTAAACTTTGGCATGCTTCCGTTCCTAGAGTGATGTTGCCTTTGCTTTGGAATATGCAATGATCACCAATAGGTTGATGAAATGAATTTGTTGGCTCAACATGGTCGTGCAAAGGATAACAGTGTGTAGGATAGAGAAATGAATTATTCTCGTCATCCTATAACACTTGGATTATCATATAAACAACACACAAAGATTTATGTTAGTCCGAGCAAGAAAATTTCTAACCATTTACTTTCTGATACTGTTGGACTAACCTTCATTTGCCCCAATGTAGGGTGGTTCTTGACAGGGTTGAGAATGAAAATCGCCGTTCAATGGGGTTCTCAATGGGCATCTGTAGTGTTTGGAATGAAGAAAGAAATGCCTCTGTCTTCTCGATCCATGTAATCGTTGCGAATGACCCTTATGTCCATAGGTTAAGGTTTCTCAATCATTTCCAATCTCCTCATCTCTCAAGTGTGTATGAGACGTGTTTGGATTAGGCTCGCTTCTCTTATGAGAAAATACCCTTTTGAACAGTTCAAACAACTCTTGTTGGAAAAATTCATTTCATTTCATCAAGATTTATCCTTCAAAGGGATTTTGTGATGCACCATATATGTGTAATTCATATTCAGACAATCTCTTGTTTTAAAACATGAATGTCAATAAAGTAAGAATTCTATGTCTTTTTAGATGTGAGAATCGAATTAATTCTGAAAGTTTTTAATCTCCAATGAATTGGGAAAAAGGATACTTACCTGCCCATCGAGGCTGGAGATCCTGGAGATATAAAAGGGATATGTCATTGTATATTCTAAAACTTTGCATAAATTGGAACGATACATCTTACCCTTCGTCATATGCTCCAACGAGTGTACAAGGGTTGTGAAAATATGTCTGCCCTGATGGCGAGCTCCTGCCAAGGATAAATATTAAGCATTATTTTGGGTTTCCAAATTCAAAACAAATTGGGACGATACTACTTTACTCTTGATTTGAATTCCATTCTGCATGCCAATGTGGGGATTGCAGAAGCCGGCCCTCAAGCTTGTGGCCATGATTTCTTCGTCTGGTTGGGCAACGAATCCACCTCAAGGATTTACGTCGGAGGAGATTCATTCATCTTTTTGGGCGTGTTTCATGCGCTGTTTTGTTATTTGAATGCATGGCTTCTTGGGTGCCTCGTCTCTATTCATCACCTGAGAGGAAAATGAGATAACATTATCCCCGCATCTGATTGAAAATCATTTAGGAACGATACGTTCTTTTTACCAAATGGGTGGCTCCGCGGCCAAATGTGTTTTACGTTGAAAGGATGGATTCCATTACGCTCTGCGGATGATAACTATCGCTTGGGGGACTTGCCCCACGGATTAAACGATGAATCTGATGTCTTCGGCTTCAACATGCTTTCCGGATGTAGGAATGGTTTGCCCCCATTTTCAGTAGAGATGGGTTTTGTCGAGTGGGCAAGATCAATAACTCATCCTAGATTTGGCTTTAGTCGAATGTTGAAATCCCGACCTTGGATAAGCGAATCATGATTCATCTCCTTCTGCTTCGGATTTGTCATTTGCGCGCTTCACATTTTACAATACCAACTTCGCCGCTTGATGAAAATGAATCGATGATTTTCGAATTGCCCCAAGTTCTATAGTCATCTGCGTCGAATCTCTTTGAACTTCATCGAGTGATAGACCAACTAATAAAACGATTTTTCAATCCCGAGATCGAACTCCTGACGTTTCGTACCACTGCCATTTCACTGACTACCAAGACACAGCATTATTGGCGTCCCTAACTGGTTCGTTTTTTGTTATAAAATTCTCGAAGCAGTTAGCAACCCCCATTGAGAATGAAACAAGCTCAATTTAGAGTTCGTAACGACTAAAGGTCCCTTGGAACGATACAGAGCTAACCGTCTTTGAGCTCGCTCGGGCTTTTACTCACATTTTCCTATGTGAAGCCTTTAAATGTTTTTCTTCGTGGCGTTCAATTGATTCGCCTCGACTCTAATCTAACAAGGGATTGTCGTACTCGAGCATGATGATGCTCGCAGGTAGTACTAATCGCTACCCCAGATTAACTCTAGGCATTAAGGAAGATTATCTCGCATGGAAGACTTTATGACAGAAAGATTAATGATACATCCAGTCACATGTGCCTAGGTCCCTTGAAGATTCTCGGTGATCAGCCAGTTACACCATGAATCAGATATATAATCGCCATTTTGGATCATAACTTCATAAGTCCATCAGTTTTAAACTGATCGATCCAGATATGGAGCTCCTCATCAAGGAAATCTTTTGATTCTTCGAGCAACTGATATTCGGGTTGACCATCATCGCTTGGCGTCGAAGGATTCCTGTTTCTGTTGTGAGCGATTTGATTCTTCGAGCTAGAACCTTCGTCATTGCTCGAGATTATAAGAGGATGATTGATCGGTTCACTATCAAAAGCACCTTCCATTTGGGGATGGGAGAAACAAAAATCCTCAGAGCATCCCCCCGCTTGATCTTCCGAAATCATACGCCCAAGCCAGGCAGATCTTTGAACACTAGGCGCAATATGTTGATCGGCGATAGAAAGAGTACTAGCGAAAAGTTGCTGCTCAAACCAAGGAGTTTGTACCTGCTGCACTTGTGGCATATACTCTTGAGTGGTGCTGAGATGATTCGGGGGAATATTCTGATTAGCGCCCAAGTAGTCGATGGTGCTGCTACCAGCTTGGTCGGTGCCTAGATTCGGCAGGGTATTTCTTACTTCATGGGCATTGTAGTTGTGGCCATGCCTAGTGTTTAGGCACAAGTTGAGTTCTTTCAGGTTCAGTGCTGTGTGGCGCTGTCTTAGCGCCCTTCTGTAGCTCTTGAGGTGACTCGCGACTCCATCTTTAGTGAGTCCTGGTATGTTCATGATCTCAAGTATGCGCGTTGGATATGCTGAGTTGATCCCTAGTTGCTGAACCGCACTAAGGAACTTGAGATGAAGCTCGGGGGACCAATTGACCCTCGTCTTCTTGCGACCCGGAACAGTGTTGACAACTTGGCTATTGCTCTCTGGCCTATTTCCAATAGGATTTGATCGAGCCGGAAATTGTTGTGGAGGGAATTCATCAGCTTTGGATTGGTCGGTCATTATAGTAAGCTCATCGTTAAGGAAACTCCAATCATGGTGACGCATATCCCATCTTTTAGAAGGCATCGATATTGACTTCGTAGAATTGATTTGTTCATGCATATCTCCAACAAAATCCGATTGTATCAAAGATGGTTCGAGGGAGTGGGGTGGTGAATGAGCATTTTCAATCCTCATATAAGGCTTATCAAGGAACATTTCGCCGAGAGTGACAGAGCCACCGCAATTAAGGCAAGCGATAGTGCTGGGAGCTTTCTTATACCTCATGTTCTCCGCTCGAAGCTTTTCGTTTTCCTCCTTTAGAATCGCAAGTTCTTGACGTCTGTGTTGAGCCCTCAATTTGGCTCGCTTATTTTGAAACCAAAACTTGACCCTCAAAGGTTTCATCCCTAGCTTCTGGCCCAATTCATTTCTTTGTTTCATGTTCGGGAGAGGGCATTCACTAAAGAAAGCTTCAAGCTCTTGGATTTCATTCTGAGTGTGGCACTGGCGACGTTTCCTTTTCCGGGATTGACCATCGCTGCTGCTGTTGTCGTCGCTGCTGAGATCCTGAACTTCGTTGCCGAAAGGGTTGGGTTCTGTGGTTCTGGTACCAGACGCAATCCTGGAATCTTCGAGATCTCTCAATAGTTCATTTTCTGAGATTTTTGGATCAGTCGCCTCTAGCAACTGACGGTAACCCTCAAACATGTTGGATCGAAAAATATTCGATCAATTTTTGCTCACTCAGGGTTCTCTACTCTCTCATGTATGCTCACTCTCTCTAAATTTTCTTTTGAGTGGTTCTGTATGCCCAGGAAACGTTCTTTAAACATGGATGAAGATCATCAGGCAAGCGTTTCTCCCAAGATTTCGTATTTCTCGCTTTGTCGTCTTCTTTCTTCTTTTCAACGTGGAGGGACACCAAATCGATTTCCTTTTCTCGATATCCATGCCTGTCTCCCACTTATTTTCAAAAAGGTGCAACTACGCTCGCCTCCCGCTCAGTTTTTTAATATGATGGGACCGCCAAATCCTTTTGCAACTTTTTTCGATAGTTGCGCTTAACTCTCGCTCAATTTTAATATGGTGGCACTGACATATCTTTTTACAACTTTTTTAGATTTATCAAGCCTGAAATCGCGGACTGGGACGGATCTGATGGTTCACCGAAAGAGCCACCACTGCTTTACCCAATTAACTTGGCTCCATGAGCATTATTGTTGTGACCTTTCTTCATCCTCGAGTTGCTATAAAAGGAGGAGTTAATGCAGAGAAGATTAACGCTCTTACATAATTGCCTTTTCATATTTTAATCACTCTACCACACCCATCTTCTTCTCCCTCACTCCAACGAAAATGACCTCCTCTCCTATTCGAGCTTTCTCGGCTGAAATTTTGGCCCAGTGGGAAAAACTCTATAACCTCCTAGGTCGAGGCTATGCTCATATAGCCGATCACCCAGAAATTGAAGATGAAATTCGCATTTTGCTCGTGGAAATAGACACCACCTCTATCGAGGGCACTAATTTAGAGAGGGAATATAGAATCTTCCCAACCCTCTTTATAAACTTTTTAGAGACTTACCGTGTCGCTCAGCGAGAAGTTACCGTGGCTCACGTTTTGCGAGCTCGCTATGAGGATCGGTCCAACTGCTTGGTGTTGGCCAACCTTGTGGCCGATAGTCACAGAAAGGCTGTTGAGTTCGCCAACGAGCGGGTCTCGATGTTGCTTCGCGAGAGGGGAAATTTGGAGGAGCGCTTGGCCTTATCCCTGACCACCTATGAGCACGACCGTCGTAATGTCGTGTTGAAGTTTCAATGTGAGTGGCAGGAAGAAAGGCTTGACAGCATTACCTCGGATATAGCCCATGGGAGAGGACTAGTTCGGGACCTGGAAATAGCCGCCGAAGAACACGGGACCAAGGTTGCCGAGCTTAAAGGGGAATGTAAACGCCTTTTTCTTAAGCTTGCAGATCTCGAGTCTCGAGGTGGTGAGTATAGGCAAAGCATCAATAATATGGAGGGCCAACTGGGTTCCTTTGTGATGCTAATTATGGCTCATTTCGGTTTTACTTTTCCACCTCGATGATCTGTATGATCTGCTTTTAAGGTCCCTCGATTGAGCGAAATGAATGAAAGCTCTAATATGTGTGTCTCAACTTCTGTATGGCTGACTTTCTCGAACACCTGACCACTCTCAACCTAGGCAAGCTGCTCTTCGACATTGATGATTCGAGCGTGTACATCTTGATTTTTTAATCTTGCTTATGATCGAATAAAGGAACCTCCCACCGCGTTTATCCACAAAAAGACTTCTCTTCTCTACCTGTTTTTAACTACTTAGAGATGCCCCAGTTTCGATCTTTGAGACGTGACTTCAAGATCACCTATTCCAAATCGTCATCTTCATTAGATGATACCTCAATGATGTCCATAGCAGGCTCTTATTGTCCACTTGGCGCTCGTAATGGGATGACACCATCTTCGTCTTCCATCAAGAACATTGGGAGGAAAACACACATATCTATCCTCAAAATGGCATTTAATCCAATCACCGGAATTATGCAATGAATATAATGATTATGAGATGTAACAAGTTCGAGGGATAGAAAAGTCTTACCAACCAAACTTAAGAGAAAATCAAGCTTCTATGTACAGTGTTAGGTATACTAACCTTCCATAGACAAATGCATGAGACAAGTGAGAGAAAACTCCTAAAAATCAAAAGATAGGGCTTGGTACCTAAAGCCAATGTTCTCACCTCGAATTCTGGGAAGAGTCGATTCCATTGCACAACTATCGTTGCATTGGGACTCAATCCATAGTTCGAAGTGAGCGGAATTGAAAAGTGGATTACCCCATGTTTTTCCTCACGGAGATTCCATTTTCAAGTCCTTCTATTGTGTTCCTAAAGAGGGCGCCTGGGGTTTTAGGCGCAATTGTGTGTATTCATTGTGTCGTGCTAAAGCAATAAACATGCATTTTATTTAACAATCACCGCTTCAATATAAATATCCACACAATCATACATCCAAAACTCTTGCCTGCATAAAACAAAGTTAACAAGCACTTCACCCCTTATTTCTCCCGTCTACAAAAACATCTAACACATTCGTTAGCATATACACCTCACTTTCGAGAGCATCTGCATAAAATTAGGTTAGAAGAATCAATCAACTTTTTAATTGGCTCAAGTCCACTAAATGGTTAAGAACTATTCCCCAGCGGAGTCGCCAGTCTGTCGCGACCCTCTTGAGGTTGTCGGGCTCTCGAGGGCTAATGGGCCGTCCTGTCTGGTCGGACGCGGGCCTCTCCCAAGGCCCATTACCCAAATCGCAACGGAGGTATGCGTGATCGACTTTCAGTGTGGTCTAGTGACATGTGCTAAGTGTGCATGCCATGGAGTCGCCACCAATCATTTTTTTAGGGTGTGATTGGACCACCCAATCGAATAGTTGGGAGTTTCTATTCAATTCTGCGAGAACCAGAGAAATGGTTTCGGGGACTTAGTTACACCAACTGTCAGAGTTGACGCCCTTTCGGTACCTAAGTTGACTGAATTTTCTAGCCTGAGATTCATGCGGATGAGTAAGGTATGAACCCTAAATCTAGAAATTCATGCAGATAGGAGTGATTATCCTAGCAATCACAATCAGTAATAAAATGCGCAACTCAAGGAATCTAGATATGCAAATAAATCACATGGCATTCCTAGTAAGGCCCTATTTATCAATCACAGCTCAAGAATGATTTAGCTGTCCTAGCCATTCTACACATGATCTAACCTAAGAAAAGCATTAGGAAGCATCGAAGGAGTTCGAGAGTACTCACATGGGGTTCGCCGTGCCCTGGTTTGGTCTTGGACGAGCTATCGAGCTCATGCCGACCCGATTATATTTGGGGATCCACTCGGCGTTTTACACCATAAAATCATGTGAAACAAAAACGAAAATATTCAGCAAGGGGCATTTATTGTAGATGGTGGTCAATCTAATTGGACATCAAGACTAAAAAGATGTAGAAATTTACAAATTAAAAGACTCGAATGATATTTTTTTTGCCAAATTCAACTCTATGCGTCGTGAAGAAACACATGCAATTGAACTTGAATTTTGACTATTTATGAGTTCAAAATGAAAAGAAAATAAAAATAAAAATATTGACTATTTTTCTATATTTTTACGACATCGAATGCTATTTTTCTTCATTTTTCATGTATTTTTCTATTTTGGAAAATATTAAAAAATTGAAAAATTATTTTTTTTGTAAAAAATGGTTCCTTTAGCTTGGTCAAGGCTACCAAAGATGATTTTTTTTAATTTTTTAACTTTTATATATTTTTATGAATTTTTAAAAAATAAACTATGAAAGACTGATAAAAAATCAGGTGTCAACACCGGCATAATTTCCATGTGACATGGGTGACTTCATGGATTTTTGGCTTAACATTTAATAAAAACCCTAATTTTCGCAAAAGATCCGAAATCGATTTTTGCATAATCGAAAGCCGAATTGACCCAAATCAAGGCCACCACTGGATTCGGTATGATGAAATTCATAAGGTAGGGGTATTTAATTTTTCATGGGTGTCCTTAGGGAGGATTTAATTTAAGAATTGCAAAGCCGGGGACTAAATTGCAAAGAATTTATGCAATTGAGCCATTTTTGTCAAAATTGATCAAATTGGAGGGTGAATCGACATAATTTCACTTCGAGATTCTAGATTCAAATGTCATTGCTTATTATAAGTGAAAATTGAAAATTAAAAGACTCAAAGAGAAATTTTTATGCTCAATTCGGGTTTATGTTTGTGAAGAAACATAATTACCCAAGTCGAATTTTCAAGATTTAATAAGACTAACTTGAATAGAAAATTAAAATAAAATTATTGACTATTTTTGTACATTTTTCTGACCATGAATGGTATTTTTTTTCTTCTGATTTTTTGGGTATTTTTATATTTAAATAAATCCGAAAAAAATATTAAAAATCATGAAAAATATTTTTTATTCAAAATTGACTTCTAAGGCTAGTTCAAGGCTTCCAAAGTTGATTTTGAAATTTTATGCTTTTTTTGCCATTTTAAATTAATTTTAAAAATAAAATCAAAATAAAAGATGATTAAAAATCATATATCAACACTAGCACCGGTTCTCTGGTCATTAGCTGCTTCAAGCGATCGAACACCTCTTGGATATGGCCCGACCACTCCCACGTCCTCATCTTCTTGAGCATGTCCGTGAGAGGGGCTGTGATGTCCCAGTAATCCTGGGTGAATCGACGATAGTAGTTCGTCAATCCAAGGAAAGATCTCAGCTCCGTGAGCTTTGTCGGTGGTTCCCACTCCGTGATGGCTTGGACTTTTGCCGGGTCCATCCTTACTCGTGCACCGCCAATTATATGGCCGAGGAACGGCACCTTAGGTTGAGCAAAGGCACATTTCTCCTTCTTCACGTACAGCTCGTTGTCCCTTAGGACTTGAAAGTTTGAAACACCGGTCTAAGGTGCTCGATATGCTCCTCGAGCGTCCGGCTATAGATAACGATGTCATCCAAATCTACGACAACATACCGATCAAGGAACAGTTGTAGTACCTTGTTCATAAGAGTGCAGAATGTCGCCGCAGCATTGGTCAGCCCAAAAGGCATCACCAGGAACTCATACGAGCCATACCGAGTCACGCACGCCGTCTTTGGTTCATCACCTTCCGCAATTCGAACCTGATAGTACCCCGAACGTAGATCGAGCTTCGTGAACCACCGTGCGCTCCCGAGCTGATCGAACAAGTCTGCAATGAGTGGGATGTGGTATTTGTTCTTGATCGTGAGCTTGTTCAAAGCTCTATAGTCGATGCACATCCGAAGGGATCCGTCATGTTTCTTTTTTAACAACACCGACGCACCAAACGGGGCCTTCGAAGGCCGTATGTAACCTGCATCAAGAAGCTCTTTGAGCTGCTTCCTCATCTCCTCCAGCTCCGGAGGTGCCATGCGGTATGGCGCCATGGCAGGCGATCAAGCATCAGGGACTAGCTTGATCCGATGGTCCACCTCCATTTTCAGTGGAAGTTTCTTGGGCAACTCGGGAGGCATGACGTCCTTGAACGTATCGAGGACTCGCAGCACCTCCGTCGGGGTTTCAACCTTGGCCACTTCTGGGTCTTCGGCCTTGAGGACCGCCAAGTACGTCTCCTCGCCTTTCTGAGTCCCTCGAGAGAGTTGAATCGCCGAGATCATCTTCTGGATGAGCCCAGGCTTGCGAGCTAACGAGACCACACACTGTGACCCGGGGTCCATGATGCACAAGCAATCCATGGACGGAACCACCACGCCGTTCACTCGTTCTATGAATCCTAGACCAATGATAAAATCATAGGATCAAGTGGAATCACATCGATGTTCTCTTTACCTTTCCACGGTCCCACCGCGATCTCCACATCACGAGCTAAGCCGAGGGAAGGGACCTTCTCCGAGTTCACCGTCTTCAACCAGCCACTCCGCCTCTCGACTTGCAAGCCGAGCTTCTTGGCAGCTTCTTCCGACATGAACAAGTCAGAAGCTCCTGTATCAACAAGGGCACTCATCTTCGTACCACCGATCTTCACATCCGTAAACATCATGCCCTTGGGCTTGCTCGCCTTCTTGGACTGAATGGCGTTAAGGACCCTTACCGATCCAACCTTTGCCGTTTCTTTCTCCTCTTCGTCGGCCTTGATAGCTGCCGCGACTTTCTGTGCTTTAGGGCAATCTCTCACCTTGTGAGGACCCTGGCAAAATTAGCACTTATAGGAGACCGGTCCATCTCCCTTCTGTCCACCATGGCTAGATCCCGCCTCATGACGAGCGTGGGTTGCTGGGGTTTTGTTGCCATTGTGACGAGAGGACTTATTTCGATCTCCCCCACCAGCAACCTTGCCCGCCTTAGGCCGAGCATCCTTCTTCTCCGAGGCCATTTTATAGTTACTGTCGTCAGGTACGACGCCTCTAGTTCATCTCTATTGTCTGCTTCATCTCTCGGCAGTCGAATCACCATAGGTTTGATCAGACAATCCTCTACTTGACTCAAGCTATCGAGCTCTTCTAGTTTGATTACCACAGTCGTAGCGGTTTCAATCATCGACACAATGTCGCCAAGATCTTTTGAGAAAATTCCATTTTCCAGTTGACGATACCCGTCATCGTTACTTAGTCTTGCCGATATCGCAAATTTTGGGTACCCTCTCATTCCCATGAATAGTTCTACTGAGTTTTGCCACTGAGCCTTTGATTTCTCCATCTCGACATACTGCTCTGCGTTAAGCTTGGCATCTATCATCTGGTCAATCGATGATTCAAGTTCCTTCGTAAAAGGCTTTTCCACATCCTTCGGGATCTCTGGTTGAACGGGATCATCCATACCCCCACATCCGTCTGGTATGATATCTTCCATTCTTTGATAGAAACTAAGAGGAGCAGAATATTTCACCTTAAAGTTGTATCCCCTAGAGTCTTCACCCAGATTGACTATGATTCTCCCCTTTCTAGTGCGTTAGCCATGAATTTACGATCTGCCAGACTTCGCCTGCTAGCTTCTAGTTCGTCCTCATCAAGTTCTTCTTCTGGCTTGAAAATCAGCTCAAGATCGCCTACCAGACTTTCGTGCGGGATACTCCACATGTTTCCCTGTTCAGTTTTAATCACAAAGTGGCTCCCTTTCAAGCTTATAGAGGCCTCGACTCCTTTGAATCTTTCATCAGTAATACTCGACATTATCCCTAAGCTCATCATCTTGGCGATACACAACTTCTTCTTGTCAGCAGAAACTTCCCCCTCTTTTGGATATAGTGAAGCGATCGCCAGAATGTTGGTTAGCTTAGGTATATCCACCTTCAGTTCCAGGTGGTTTTCTTCTTCATCAGTGAATATCGCCCCTACTGTTTGGTGATCAGGGAGTGGGTTCTCTTGTACATTCGGAGTCATGTTATCGAACTTCAAAATTTGACTATCGATCAACGCTTGCACCTTCAGCTTAAGGATATAGTAATTATTTACGTTGTGTCCTCTTTCACCCATATGGTAGACACAGCTCTGGCCCTCCTCAAAGCCATGATATTTAACAGGATTTGCCCTAGGTGGTTCTTTCGCCACCAAGTGTTGTTTTAGCAGCATTGGGAGCAGCTTGGATAAAGGCCTTGGGAGTTGAGAGAACTGCTTTTGGGGTTGCCTCTTTCTAGGTTCTTGCCATTTTGGCGCCGACCACGACGATCCTCCCTTAGTCTGATTAGAGTTGTTAAACACCTTGGGTTTATGGGGGTCTGGTATGAAGGCTATGTCGAGCTCGGCCTCTCTCTCCTTTTTCAGGGAGTATTATTTTCTGGTAGAAGTTTCATGCGGCCTCCTTTCTCTTAAGGCCCACTCGAGTCTCTCGGTCACCTTTATTAGATGAGTAAATGTTTGACATCCTGAGGTGTTCAATCTGTCGAAGTATTCGTAGGGAAGTGCTTTCAGGAACAAGTCAATCAGCTCCTCTTCTGGGATTGACGATTTTACTTGGGTTGCCAAAACTCGCCACCTCTGGGCATATGTTCTGATCATTTCACCCCTTGCTTTTGAGGTTCATAACAGGTCTTCTCTCGTCGGGGCCGTAGTTGTGTTGAACTTATACTGCCTGAGGAAGTCTTCTGCAAGATCTTCCCACCCATCATAGTCATCCAGGTCCAACTCGATGAACCAAGCTAGGGCGGCGCCAGCCAGACTCTCCTGGAACGTATTCATCAACAGCGGAACGTAGTCTGAATATTACGCCATCTTACGCAGGTAATATTTGAGGTGAGCGGGGGGAGAGTCTGTCCCATTATATTTCCTCACGAAGCCTGGCTCTTTGTAATCAGGAGGGGTCTCCACCTTGGCGAAAGGAGATATCTTGTCAAAACGGGCCAGCTCATAACCCTAGCTACTAAAACACTATTCAATCTTAGCTATTCTTTTAGCCTCTGCTTCAGTTTTCACGGTCTGCTTCCCCTTTTCCTCCTTCTCGAGGTTGATGACAACGGGGGATGCTTTAGGCTGTGACTGGATGTTCGGCATACGGATATATTCATCTGTACGTTGGGTATCTTCTGCTGTTTCTTTATCAGCCATATCAGGTGCGGAGGATGGAGCTGAGTTGTTATGGTTAGAAGCCATCGTCTGTCTGGCGTGGGAGGCTTCCAGAATCGCCTTAATATCAGCCATCATAGTTGCCATGGCAGTCATCTGAGTTTTCAGCATGCCTACTCGCGGGGTCAGCTCCTGTTGTTCCATTCTTGTCTTAAGTCGAGTACGAAAACGATGCGTTGGTAATTTCGTGATTAGAGTATACCTATTTTTAAAAGGAATACCAGTGAGTATTTCTTCAGTATTGACAAAAGGAAGTACTTGATTCTTCTAATTGCATGTTTTCTATTGATGAACGAGAAAAAGGACTACCTTGTGAGCCTTAGTCTTATGTGGGCAGTTCTTTTAATCATTCTCCAAAAGAATTCATGCAATTAAAAGAAGCGTAATCTTTGACGATAGTTTTTATGCATTTGTAAAACATGTTCACACTTATGCACATGTGTCCAAAGTAATATTCAGTACAAGTGAGTATGCATGAAAATGCATCATAATGTTTACTTATTTTACACTTGACGGAATAGCCTATTCAAGTCTAGGACGCTTGAGGTCTAAGGTGCCCTCATCATCCCAATATAGATCCATCTCTTCCGTCTAGGACTCTTCGTCTTCTTAATACGACGGCGGTCCCATATCTTCGGGTATGTACGGCTCTATCCCAGGCACGTACGGTACGATATATTCGGGTATATAAGGTTCGATAAAGCTGCGTCTGGTCCCCTCAAAGTGTTGGATGTATTCTGTGGTAGCCCTGTGAACGTTCTCCTTTTGAGTCATGTCTTCTGGCCATCTTATATCTTCGGCCTGAGAGTTCTTCAAAGAGTGTATAATAAATTCCACCTTGGCTTCAAACAGTTTCTTCTTTTCTCCTGTAAGGGTCTCTTTTGGCATGTCAAATGAGAAGATACCAAGTCACAGTGGTGAAGAGATCTCCTGTAATGCCCCAAATTGTCGGATAACCCTCTTCGGATAATATGCAGTAGCGCCTGTGAATCCTAACAAAGGGACTGGGTCTTCATCATTACATGCGAGCCTGACTTTGCCCAGTGTTGGCAATCTAAGCCGCCATCGGAGCTGTTCTGGTTTCAGAGTTCCAAGGAATTTTTTCCATTCTATAAAGCTGAACTTAGGAATATGTGTATGGGTTCTGACGAAGGTTTTAAGAGGATGGGCATCGGAGCTAATCTCAGTGATACCCATGCGGATATGGAATTGTTTGATATGAGATGTGAACCAAAGGTACATAAGATCACTAGAGACTCTAAAGATTCCCTTCTTATTTTTCTTGAAGCGGTTTAGGGAAAGAAAGGTTTCAGCAAGGATAACGTTTGAGTAATCCCACCCACAACAAACTTGTCTGACCACTACAGCCATAACAGGGTCGAAGGTAACAGACGAGTTCGGAAATAGCACAAAGCTAAAGAAAGCCAAGACAAAGGCTCTACCAGATTTAGTTCCCTTAGCGGCAAGGAGTTTGGGAAATCGATCTAGAAGGAAGGATAGGGAAATTCATCCAGAATTACTTTTGGCATCTACTTTGACTTTGTTAAGACTTGTGTCAAGAAATTCAACTAGTTGACTCAAGGGCTCAAATCCTATGGGAGGCTGAACTAGAAAGTGAGTAAACTCAACTCCAATGGCGGCGCTGTACTCTTCGATAGTAGGGGTAACCTCTAGTCCTTCTATGCAGAATGTAACGGTGGTAGGATCCCAATAGAGCGCCATGGCTTGGATAAAGGCAGGTGGACACTCAATCTTCAGCAGCTCCAATAAATACCCAGTAGTGATTTGGCGTATTTCTGGCTGGCTTCGCCCATGCTATCCCACCATGATAGGAGCTCGGTCCGGGGAACTTTGAACACTTGAATATCATTCTTTCCCCTCAAGTCTAAAATATGCAAATGATTTTGAAAAATCAATCGTCAAAAATTACTTTAAACATGTGATTATGCAAATGCCATGAAATATGCATGGGCTAACTTAATTGCATAGTTCAATTGAAGAAATGGAAATTAGGACATTTTTCAGGTACCGAAGGCTTGACTTAAAGTCTAATTTGAATTTCAGGAAAGTGAATTATGCAATTTAGTCAGGTTCACTCTAGTGACTAAGAGAAATAACAACGTCACATTCCATCGGTTAATACATCAAATGGGAGTAGAACGGAATGAATCTCTTATTACAACCAGGACGCATAACGAAAGAAAGGTAAAGAGAGACTTTACAAACAAGAAAGCCATAAAAAGCCGAGGGAATGTGAGGATCTAAACCACCCCTTCCCAAAGGTCTATTCTTCTTCACAATGATAGTCAGCCGGGAACCCTCCCCCAGTTAAGTGTAAGGGGTCGTCTTCAGTGAATTGATCGAGGCATCTCAGCTCCTCTGGCATTCTCTAGTCCATGGTATAATGACTTCCGGAGTCTTCTCGCGTTTCGTCTTTTTGAGTATAATGCGTTTCGGTCTTGTCTTGATCGCAGGGCATCTCCTTTTTCCCCAAAGGGTGATCATGGGTATATCTTCATTAGCTTGCCGTTCAGCCTTTCGACGAGCGTACGCGTCCCTAGCTAAGCGGTTGCGATGTTGTCTCTTCATTTCCAAATAATCCTTGAACATTTCGTCTGCTTGTCGCTTAAACCTGAGATTATCGACATAGTAGCGGGTTTGGTGATCTTCGGCGTATCCCAACTTGCGTTCGGTTAGCTCTCGTCCATGCACAAATCTGGTAAAGTACAGTCTCGTGTTCGGTCCAGGGCGAGTGACTTTCCTTAGATATTCTAAGGTTACCAACTCTGTTGAGCTTTTAGGAAACAACGACATCCTACCCCCTTATCATAGTTATTTCAGTTAGTCACTTGAGTGATTTTCATGATGAATACAAATGCATGTGGATGTATATAATGCATGAATCATACCAAGGAACATGGAATAGTAATGTACATTGAAAGTAAATGCCTTACCAACCAGACTTGGGGAATGTGAAATGTTTCCCTGTAACAATGGGCGATTTTAGGTATACCAATTATCTATAGACATACGCATGAGATGAGTGGGTATACTTTAAAAATCAAAAATCAGGTGAGGAACTTATGGCTCAGGCTCCCACGATCCAAATGAGGCAGACTCCTCCTCAAGGGTACCTACCGAAGAGGGCTAGATATCGCCAATTTGGATTGTGAGCGGGAACGAACACGAAAGTCTCAAGTGCCACCAAACACGAGATCCTTTCGCATCCTTTCCCTATCTAAGGTAACCTAGAGATGGTCGCAGTCGGGGTTTGACCGCCAGTGTGTGAGATGTGTCGTGATCATCACATTGCGAGTCATGCATAGCAGTTTGTATCAAACACCGCTTCAATATGTGCTAAAAATAAACATATAATCCCAACTCCAACCTGCAGGAAAGATGTCAACAATCACTCCACTCCTTATTTCTCTAATCTGCAAAAACATCTAACACAACGGTTAGCGTACGTACCTCACCTTCGAGAGCATCTGTAGAAAACAAGGTCAGATAAACAAATCAACTTTTTAATTGGATCAAGTCCTCTAAAAATTCTTAACCAGATATTCTAGTTTGGAATAGTCCCCAGTGGAGTCCCCAGTCTGTCGCGACCCTCTCTCGCGGCGGGAGGAGGATGAGGGCTAATGGGCCGCCCGATCTTCGCCTGATCGGACTCGGGCCTCTCCCAAGGTCCATTACCCAAATCGCAACGACTGGATATACGTGGTCAACTTTCGATGTGGTCTGGTGACATGTGATATGTGTACATGCCAAGGAGTCGCCACCAATCGTTTCGTGGAGGGTACGATCGAAAACCCTATCGAATAGTTGGGAATGATCTATTCGATTCTGCGAAAACCAGAGAAGTGAGATCAGGGACTTTGTACGCCAATTGTCAAAGTTGACGCCCTTTCGGCACCTAAGTTGAATGATTTATCTAATCCTAATATTTCATATAGATGAGTGGGGTACGTATCCTAAATCTAGGAGTTCATGCAGATAGGAATGGCTACCCTATCACTCACAATCAGTAAAGATAAATATGTAGATCAAGGATCCAAAACATACGAATAAATCACATGAAAGCAGCAGGGCATCCCTAATGAGGCCCTATTAGCCTAGAGAAGTATCAATCAAGGCTTATGAGTGATTTTGACATGATTTGTCCATGAGGGGCAAAATCATAATTTTGAGAAATTTGGAGATAATTTGTCCTGGGAGGGCAAAATCGTCATTTCAAATAAAGTGTGTAGTCAAAAGATGGTGAAAATAGGATTGACAACCAAACCAATCAATTTCCTATTTTTAGGGAATTTTCAGAATTTTTCTGGAATTTAAAAGTAATTTTACCCTTGAAGGGGTAAAATCATCGTTTTAGACAAAAATGAGAAATGAAAATCTTAAATATTAGGGTTAGTCACCCACCTGACTCAAACCCTACTTTTAAGCAATTTTTAGAACTCGATTGGAACAACCAAGACGATTTACCCATTGAGGGGTAAAATCGTCATTTTGAGAAAATGGACGAGATTCGAAAACCCAAGCGTAAGGATTGGTCGCCTAACCGACTCTAATTCTTATCTTGGCATTATCGACTTGTCTTGCACACACAACAGAGACGACTTCCCCCTAAAGGGTAATATCGTCAATTCTTGGGAGAACGGATAAGAAACCCCAAAAATAGGATTGACCAGTTGTCTGTGGTCAATCCTCAATTTTTGGGGATTTTTGGAGTATCTAGGATTTTTCCACAATTTTCCTATATGTTTTTGTGGATTTTCTAGGATTTTCTAGCATTTTTAGGATTTTCTAGAATTTTTTCGATTTTTTTATTTATTATTTTTTAAAAATCATTTCTGATTTTTTTTATTAAAAGGTTATTCGGACCGGGTTGACCCGACCCACTCGGGTCGAAACCCGGCCCAGACCCGGTCCCGCGCGACCCACAGCCCCGAAATGACGCCGTTTCTTTTTTTTTTCTGATTATTTACGCTAAATCCAACGGTTCCTATTGAACGGCGTGGCTAATCCACGGCCGCTGGATGATCTGACTGAAATCTACGGCCTAGATTGAACGGTGACTCGACCAAGGCCGTCCGATTTACCTATTAAAATCTACGATCAGGATTAGAACCTAAGACTTGATCTGGGCCGTTCACCCTTACTAACCTAAACGACGTCGCCTACTTACTAACCTAAACGGCACCGTTTCGATTCAATTTGATTTTTCGATTTTAAAACATTTTCGGATATTCCTAATTACTAATCGGACGGCCACCATTTATTAGATTCGATTAACCCTAGCCGTTGGATCTAAACCAACTCTGCCTAACAGACCAACGGCCAAGCTGACTCAACTTCCACGTGGACCAATCACAGGACGACACCTAGACTTTTGACTCGTTGACTCTGCCACGTCAACTTCGTCTTCAACCTCTCGACCTCGGTGGAACGAACGGCTGGGCACCTCCGACGATGATCCGACGATGGGATCTTAACGAAATCGCGCGAAACTAGCACCAATCAACTCGCCACATTCTCTAGCTTAACATATCTAAGAATCGAGGCATTTCATTTACCAAATCACGATCGCCATGCGAGATGCCGAGTACGGCCATGGAAGCTCAATCGCACAAACCACTCAAAATCAGAGCGATTCATTCACAGATTAGCACGAAAAGAAGTTCAGAACACTTACCTCGAGCTCCGATTGAGCTCGCACGACCTAGATTGGGTTAGGCAAGAATGAACAGGGCACGGAAATGGAGGTTGGATTTGGGGACTCAATTCAAGGTGTTAAGACAAAACCGATGCAAAACAGATAGGCAACGATGGTCAGTAATGTCTAAGGAACAAAACGCACACTCTAGATGCAAGAATGAGCAAGAAATGTATGAATCGCTATTGACGCACAGTGAAAAGCTCAGAAACGCATCTCACCTGTTCTGGCGGTTTCAGGCAACGCGGCCGGCGGCGATCGCTTCCTGGAGTTCCAAGCGAGCTTCCTGTAACCTCCTTTGGCTTCGGTTTAGCCGTAAATGGCCCAACCAGTGCCCTCCAATTTCGAGCTCCAACCCTCGACAATGGCGATGGAGGGTGAGCTCTTTCTCTTCCGTTCTCTCTCTCTCTCGATTCTGTTTTCCACCACTCAACCGAATTAACCAACCTCTCCCTCTCGCAGGATCAATTGGCTCTTATAGCTCTTTGAATTTTTTGCGCCGAACGGGGGGTTGAATCGGTGACCTTCGCACGTGCAATCACGTGCGAAATGGTCACCGGACACCGGCGAACGTCCGAGGCAAATTGGCCACTAATTCTGGTCATCCGGTAATGCCAATTTCACTCGAATTCCACCTGCATTTGGTCTTACGTTTGGTTTGAAGACGGCCGGTGAGCATTTGGCCTTCGCCGGCACTGTTCCGACAGACCCAGACCATCGGACTGGTCTTGATCGACGGAGGGCTTCTTGGCCAACAAAACGCCTCCATTAATTCCACCAATTTAAGCCGATTGATGGTCCAATTTCTCAATTGAAGTTCGCCTTCCAAACCTGCAATTGGCACGGGAAGCTTTGGGGAAGAAGACACTGTAGCGGACCGGTTCGACCGGTCCGACCGGGCGGTCTAACCGGTCCGAATCGGTTCTAATTTGAAATTTTCAAATTAAACCCAAATTGGTGGGTAATTTTTACAATTAAACCTCAGAATCGAACTTGGGGCATGTATTTTATCTAAAAATATGATTTTGCCCAAAAGTTCATATCAATTTCAACAAAAATTCTAAATTTTCATTTAATTAGAATTAGGCATATCGTGAAATTGAAGGTTCACATGATCAAATTGGACCAAATTACCTGTGCCAATCGATTCAAAATGATGAAAACCATTGGGTAGTATTTTTAATTTTTAATGGTAGTCCTTGAATTGAAAGTAATTTCAGTTATGCCCGATTTCAAGGACTAAAATGCAATTAGGTGTACAATTTTTCCTAATTCGTGCAAGTAAGCAATCTGTGCAAATAATTGGGCCAAATTGCAATAAGGGACAATTAGATTGAAAGTCAAGATCCTAAAAAATGCCAAAATTGCAAATTAAAAGACTCAATTGACATTTTTTTACCAAATTCAATCATATGTGTAACAAAGGAACACGTAAAATTGAATTTGATTTTGGACTTTTTGTGAGGTCAAAAAGATAAGGAATTTAAAAGAAAAATATTGACTATTTTTCCATATTTTTGTGACCTCAAATGCTATTTTTCTTGAATTTTCAAGTATTTTTGTAATTTCTAAAAATACTAAAAAATACGAAAAAAATATGAAAAAATATTTTTTTTTTGTCAAAAATGGTTCCTTAGTCTTGGCCAAGGCCACCAAAGTTGATTTTATAATTTTTTGACTTTTTATGAATTTTTTACGAATTTTCTAAGAAATAGCTAGAAAAGACTTGGTCAAAAATCAGGTGTCAACAAGTAGGCCTCCGTGTCGTTCATCGAGGGGATCTGAAGTTTCAGCTTCAAAAACTTACTCACGTATTCACGAACCGTGCCCCTCTGCTCAAGAAGCCTTAGCTCATCTCGAGCTTCTTCCTCCGCATAAGCAGGGAAGAATTGCTTCCGGAACTCACCCGTGAAGGCTTCCTACGTATCGATAGGTCCTGTTGCCCTATCGTTGATCCGAGTATACCACCACAGCAACGCAATCTCACCTAGGTACATTGCCGCGATGTTGACCCGTGTGGCATCATCCCGAATCCTGTTCGCCTCAAAGTACTGATTCAAGTACCAGAGGAAGTTGTCAACATCCTTGGCCATCCTCGAGCCCTTGAACTCTTTAGGCTGATGGACGTCCACTCTTGGCGGTGCGGGAATCACCCCGTTCACACGCCCAGCTTCAAGCGCAGCCACTCTGGCTCGCAGGTCGGTCGATTCAGCACGCCGCTCATTCGACTCAGCTCGTAGCTTCGCGATCTTCGCACGAGCAGCGGCTAGTGAGGCCTCCAAGGTCTTGTTCTTCTTCTGGATATCCTTTGAGTCGTTGAGAGCACCACTGACTTGCCCTTGAAGCGCACCCATGCAGTCTTTAAGCTCCCATATCATGACGAGCAGCTCTTCTTTTCCAACCACGAGCAACTTCAAGTCGTTGGTCAGCTCAACGACTCCGTCTTGCGACTCCGCAGTAGCCAGCTCAATCCGACCCACTCGGTTCTCCATGTCGCGCAACATATCCCATGAAGTAGCACGATCCTTCCTGGTCTTAGCAGTAGCAACTTGCTATTCATTAGGTCGCTCGACGGCTCTTCCAGCCTGTTCATCGTCGACTTGGACTTCAGCATCGACCACTGCAACAACTGCCTTCTCAACATTCTTGGCCATTGCTTCGAAGGTTGAGCACACACATAAGATCGACTCCAAACAGAATCGAACTCGCTCCGATACTACATGTCACGAACCGAGAGTTTATCTAGCATTCCCCCACGATCCTTGCGGCCTTAGGAACGATCCTAAGTCAGCCAACACACTTACTCGCACTCGCTCGAGGGTCGAGTAATCCGAACCGAATCGATAGGCACAAGAACACTCGCACAAGGATCACACGACTTAGAGAGAGTGGAGGGAAATCTGAGTTTATATTGATTCTCGAATGATTTACAAGGGGAGGGACGAGCCCTTTATATACACACAATGCACAGCTCACGAGTGACTCTTGGTTTACCCGAGCTTGTCATGTTCTACACCTTGCATGATGCACACATCATGATTACACGGATCATGCCTCATGCCAGCTTGGCTCGTGGAAGGGTCTGGATCCCCCAGCTGAACTGTCGCGTCTGTTCGAGTGGGCTGAAGGGTCGAATTGGGCCGGTGGTTTGGTTCGGGCCGTCCACCACCATCTTGTTCAGCTCATGGACCAGCTCACGCATCATGTCACGACTCATTTTGATCGAGCAAACACTTGGGCCGTGATACATGCATATTGTTGAAGCTGTTGTCCCATAGTGCTTGACAACGGTGATGGATTTTGTGGAGTCTGATAAAGAAAAAATAAAAAGCAATATTAAGCATAGATATTGCGTAGATATTCTACGTGGCATACTTGTAATTTACTTCTCAACTTTGTATGCTCTAGACTCCCGTTTTATATTGGAGCGATATCTTTTGTATCTGTAACGCTGAAAACTGATAGTGGAGAGATTGCCTAGTGCGGCACCGTGATTTTTTCCCTTTCTGATTTAGAAGGGTTTTTCCACGTAAAAAATTCTCTTGTCTTCTTCTTCTGTACTTTTTTTTTCTTATCTTCAAAGATTCGCGCTCCTTACAACTGGTATCAGAGCCTGGTTTGGCGAAATAGTAGGAGCGCCGAATATGGATGAATGGAAGGTGAAGATTGATCGGTTCGATGACAAGGATTTTGGTTTCTGGAAGATGCAGATCGAGGATCTGCTGTATCAGAAGAACTTGCATGAGCCTTTCTCGGGAAAAAAAAAATCAAAATCGATGAAGCAAGAAAAGTAGGAATTGTTAGATAGGCAAGCTTTGGGTGTGATTCGTCTCTCATTGGCGCGGAACATCGCTTTCAACATCGCTAATGAGAAGATAATGGTAGATTTGATGGCGGCCTTATCTAACATGTACGAGAAGCCTTCCGCATTGAACAAGGTATATTTGATGCGTCGTCTTTTCAATCTGAAGATGGACGAAGGTGCTTCTGTGACAGATCACTTCAATGTGATCACGACTCAGTTGAGTTCGGTGGAAATCAAATTCGACGACGAGGTAAAAGCTTTAAATTTATTATCTTCTCTACCTGAAAGTTCGAGTGCAACTGTGACTGCAGTGAGCAGTTCGTCTGGCAATAAAAAGTTGAAGCTTCAAGCAATCCGAGATTTGATTCTTAGCGAAGATATTCGCAGAAGAGAATCGGGTGCATTTTCAGGTGCTGCCTTAAATACTGAAGGCAGAGGAAGGAGCAATCAATAATGGCGGAACCAGAATCGTGGTCGATAGAAATCTAGAGGAAGAAGCAAATCGAGACCTCGTGGTGAAATAACTTATTGGAATTGCTAAAAGGGGGTCATCTGAGACGAGATTGTAGAGCCCCAAAGAAGCAATTTCAGTATCGCAATCGAAATAAAGAAAAAGAAAAATCAGTGAGTGCAACTCTTGAAGAGACGATTGATAATGATGCTTTAATTTTGAGCATTGACAGTCCAATTGAATCTTGGATTCTAGGTTCAGGTGCGTCGTTTCACTCTACTTCTTGCAAAGAATTAATGCAAATTTTGTTGCTGGAAAATTTGAAAATGTTTATCTTGCTGATGATGAGCCTTTGGATATTATGAAAAAGGGTGATGTTTATATTAAAACTACTAATGGATATCAATGGAAGTTGCATGATGTCAGATATATTCCGGGACTTAAGAGAAATCTGATCTCTATAAGTTAATTAGATAGCACAGGATATAGAACTATTTTTGGGAATAGCTCTTGGAAATTAGTTAAAGGTGCTTTGATTGTAGCACGGGGAACAAAGTCGGGAACATTGTACATGACTGAAAGCAGTAGAGAAATCGCAGCTATTACTGAGTCGAAAGCGGATTCTAATTTGTGGCATTGTAGGCTTGGACACATGAGCGAAAATGGGATGAAGTTGTTAGCTTCTAAGGGAAAACTGCTTGATTTGAAGTCCATAGATATTGGTTTATGTGAGGATTGCATTCTGGGTAAGCAGAAACGTGTTAGTTTTTTTGAAAATTAGGAAAAAACCAAAGAAAGGAAAATTAGAGTTGGTGCATACAGATATATGAGGGCCAGCTCCTGTTCATTCCCTTGGAGGCTTGAGCTATTATGTCATGTTTATTGACGACTCCACCAGAAAGGTATGGGTTTATTTTTTAAAAAATAAATTTGACGTGTTTGCTACTTTTAAGAGATGGAAAGCTGAAGTAGAGAACGAGACTGGCCTGAAGATTAAATGTATTAAGTCCGATAATGGTGATGAGTATGATAGCAAGGAGTTCAAGCAATTGTGTGCAGAGAACAGAATCAGAATGACAAGAACTGATCCCAATAAACCGCAGCAAAACGGAGTCGCTGAAAGGATGAATAGAACTTTGAATGAGCGTGCAAGAAGTATAAGGATGCATGCAGGATTACCCAAGATGTCTTGGGCGGATGCAATTAACACAACAACATATCTGATCAACAGAGGACCTTTAGTTCCACTTGATTTCAAGTTATCAGAAGAAGAATGGAGTGGAAGAAAGGTAAATCTCTCCCATCTAAAAAGTTTTGGCTATGTTTCATATGTCCACATAGATTCTGAAAATAGAGATAAGCTTGATGCAAAAGCCAAAAAATATTTTTTCATTGGATATGGTTCTAATTATTTTGGTTATCGATTTTGGAACGAGCAAAATAGAAAAATAATAAGAACCGTTGATGTTACATTCAATGAAAACTCATTGTATAAGGATAGAGGTATGGTAGAATCTAGTGTAAAGAAGCAAACGATGGAGACTAGAGAGAATGAATTAGAAAGGGTTTCTAATAGTGATATGGCTAGAAATCCTGAAACTGTTGCTATAGACTCTAGTGGAAATTTAGAACAAGAACTATACACTCCTGAGCCCACTTTGAGAAGATCTAGCAGAACATCTAAACCTGTACAGAGGTATTCTCCGTCATTGAATTATTTGCTTTTAACTTATGTTGGTGAACCAGAAAATTTTTTGGAAGCACTGCAGGTTAAAGATTCTGTTAAGTGGGAGTTAGCAATGCAAGATGAGTTGGATTCACTCGAGAAGAATAGAACTTGAGTGTTAATTCAATTACCAGATGGGAAAAGGGCATTGCAGAACAAGTGGGTGTATCGGGTCAAAGAAGAACCTGATGGCAGTAAGAGATACAAAGCAATGTTAGTAGTAAAAGGATTTCAGCAAAAGGAAGATATTGACTACACAAAGATTTTATCTCCAGTTGTAAAATTGACTACTATCAGGCTAGTGTTGAGTATTATTGATGCTGAGAATTTACATCTAGAGCAGTTAGATGTAAAGTCTGCATTCCTCCATGGTGACTTAGAGGAGGATATATACATGGTACAACCAGAAGGTTTTCA
This sequence comes from Rhodomyrtus psidioides, assembly GCA_021437785.1. Lineage (NCBI taxonomy): Eukaryota > Viridiplantae > Streptophyta > Magnoliopsida > Myrtales > Myrtaceae > Rhodomyrtus > Rhodomyrtus psidioides. Next base: position 2,566,492 of record JAILYB010000024.1, on the reverse strand, counting down.
AGTCTTTGAAAAAGAAAATTATGTCTGCAAGATGAAGAAAAGTCTATATGGCTTGAAACAGGCTCCCATACAATGGTACAAAAAATTTGATACATTTATGTGTGGTAACAACTTCACCAGAAGTAAGATGGATCATTGTTGTTACTTCAAGAAATTTGATGACTGCTATATTATTTTGCTGTTGTATGTGGATGATATGCTCTTTGCAGGATCTAGCATGAGAGAAATAAATATACTAAAGCAGCAATTGTCAAAAGAATTTGAGATGAAGGATTTGGGCGCAGCGAATCAGATTCTTGGGATGAGGATCATGCGGGATAGATCCAAAGGAATTCTAAAGTTATCTCAAGAAAAGTACATCGAGAAAATACTAGATAGATTCGAAGTTCAGAATGCAAAGCCTAGAAGTACTCCTTTGGGAAGTCACTTCAAACTCTCAAAGGAGCGGTCACCAAAGACGGACGAGGAGCAAAAATATATGGCTAAGGTGCCGTATACGTCAGCTGTTGGCAGTTTAATGCATGCGATGGTGTGTACCAAACCAGACATAACTCATGCAGTAGGAGTTGTGGGCAGATATATGGCTAATCCGGGAATAAAGCATTGGGAAGCCGTAAAGTGGTTATCAAGATACTTGAGAGGCACTTCAGGTATGTCATTATGTTTTGCGAAAAACAGTGCAACTTTACAAGGCTCTGTGGATGCAGATCTTGTTGGTGACTTGGATAAGAGGAAGAGTACCTCGAGTTATGTTTTTACTTTAGGTGGCACTGCAATCAATTGGATGTCTAGACTTCAGACGTGTGTATCTCTCTCAACCACTGAAGTAGAGTATGTTGCTATATCGGAAGCTGGTAAGGAGATGATTTGGTTAAAAAAATTTCTAAAGAAAATAGGCAAGGAGCAAGATAGCAGTGTTCTTTTCAGTGATAGTCAGAGTGCTATCTGTCTTGCAAAGAATCCTGTGTTTCATTCAAGGACAAAGCATGTTGAGTTGAAATATCATCATATCCGTGAGTTGATAGATGATGGGACATTGTCATTGAAAAAGATTCTTGGTGCAGAAAATCTAGCAAACATGTTAACAAATGTTGTCATCATTGAGAAATTGAGGCTGTGCATTGCCTCAGTTGGCCTCCATAGATAGTGATGAGGAGGGCCGCCGCACTAGGACAATTTCGGTTACAAAGAGGAATGAAGACTATGAAAGATTATTATTGTGTTGAAGATCAGCCTCCAAGTGGGAGATTGATGGTTTTTGTGGAGTCTGATAAAGAAAAAATAAAAAGCAATATTAAGCGTAGATATGGCGTACTTGTAATTTACTTCTCAACTTTGTATGCTCTAAACTCCTGTTATATATTGGGGCGATATCTTTTGTATCTGTAACGCTGAAAACTGATAGTGGAGAGATTGCCTAGTGCGGCACCGTGATTTTTTCCCTTTCTGATTTAGAAGAGTTTTTCCATGTAAAAAATTCTCGTCTTCTTCTTCTCTACTTTTTTTTTCTTCTCTTCAAAGATTCGCGTTCCTTACAAACGGGTCTTATATGCTCTTTATATTTATGTGATCTCCCTCCATCTGTTAACATAACCTTTTAGGTTGGACTTCCTATCACATATGTTCCGAATTGGTCTTATGAACTAAATTAGACATTAATCTAGTTTATTAAAGTTGACGTCCATGTTAGGCAGAGATACTATACTAGGGTTGGAACCTAATTCTTGCATGGAAACCTGAGGGGATAAGTACACTAGAAGTGTCATAATTTTTGTACGGCGTTCACTTAAGTGTCGTAACTTTCAAAACGTTCACTTGAGTGTCATAATTTTTAAAAATCGTTCACTTGAGTGCCATGGCTGACGTGGCCTCCGGAAATGATGACATGGCCGCCGGAAATGGTGACGTGGCGCCGGCAACACGATTTTCTTGAATATTTTAAGGAAAACGTGGACTTTTGTCATAGCTTTTTTTATTTATTTTTCAAAAAAAAAAATCTATGCTGGCGTTCTCTCTCACTCATCTCTCTCTATCTCTCACATCAGGGTCGCCGGCGCCGGCCACCACCGGGCAGCCCAGAGGCCAGGGCCGGCTCGCCCTAGGCCGGCGAGGCCGCGACGGCCCTAAGTGACGGCTGCCGTGGCGTCGACTACTGAGGGCGAGGGCGCTAAGCACTTGTCAGATCTAGGTTTTTTTTCTGCGTCTTTCTCGCGCTAGAGGAAAAGGACGCGATATCAGCAAAAGGAGGAAGATGACGCAGGAGCAGCAACAGGAGAAGGAGGATTTGAAGCCCAAGCTCAGGGCTTTGTCTGTGTCTTCCGCCATCACCATGCTCGACCATGAGGATGAGATCTGAGTCTCAAATCGAGGACGAGCGTCAAATGTCGGCTCTCTCTTCATCCATCTAAGGCTCAAATTGACCTACATCTGATGACGAAGGGGCTAGATTTGCTGTCGTGGGTGGTGGCGGATGAGGATGAGGGAACTGATGATGAGGTCGGCGGGAAGAGACTATGGAAATTTTGTGCAGAGGAAGATTATTGAAACCCATGGTTTCCTCTTCTTTCCCCGATTGCTTTCCTATCAAGACAGACGTCGAGATTAAACAAATCTACCGATTCGATTACACTCCTTCAACAAGCATAGAATTCAAAAACGTCAAAGTTATTTCCAAATCCCTTTGAGGGAATCTCTGTGCCTTTAGGTAGATGAAACAGCAAAACATGGGACTCTATTCTTGTGAGCTGGGAGTTCACCTTCGTGCAGTCGTTGTCCATCAACCTGTACAACGCGAGTACATGGCGTGTAATTTCTCAGATTTTTCCCAGGAATTAGAGCTGCTATATTTTTGTGGACGTTTCTATGTGATCCTACATAATTTTCATCGGTTGAAGACAAGGGTTTTCTCTTGTTTTTCTTTTTTCTTAAATAAATAAAAAAGTTTTCAGAAAATATTAAAAAATGTAAAAAAAAAATCCATGTGGCACCAATAAATTAATAAAATAATAGTGAAAAAATCCACGTCAGCTTTTCCGGTCAAAATAGCACTCACGTGAACGATTTTCGTCGGAATTGGCACTTATCTGAACGTTTTTGCTTCGATGTGGCACTCAAGTGAACGTTTTGAAAGTTATAGCACTTAAGTGAACGCCGTACAAAAGTTATGGCACTTGTACTGTACTTATCCCGAAACCTGGGCATGCAATTGTTCTTTTTCTAACCGTTTCGTTGCGCTTTCTCTCCTCGTTCGATCCGCACATGAAAACGTGGAGCAGGGCTTGAGCAGGTGCTCTATCCGTGTCTCCCGGGAGGTGTGACTCACGTTCTCACGAATGTGAATTACGGGAAGACCCTTGACCTACGGATGGAAGTCTGGAGAAGAAGAACAACAATGGAACATTTTAAGCACGTGGAGCTCCCGAACATGAAAGTCAACGGGAGAGACGAGACATGTCAAAAACCAGGGGCTTTAAGGTTTGAAGAAGATCTGCAAGAGACAATAGGGTGAGTGAGTAGAGCCACCCTCAACTAATTTGTTGGTACTACTTTTAATGTCTAGCTAATGATTGCATTAGAATACACAGAGGGGATGGATTCGAGTTTTCGAAAATAGATGGTGGATTGAGATACGTATTGTAGTTGGTGAATCACGACCTCCGTGGAAGTGAATTGACCCGGAGTAACATATAAACTCGATGTGAAACGTCATTGTGCTAGATTTAAGTGTGCACGAGAACGCGATCACTTCCGGCCTCGATTAGTCATAAAACGATATGTGAAAACATCATTTGCGAGATCAATTCAGTTTTTTCTTTTTCTTTTTCTCGATATCCTACTCGTTCGATGAGATTAGTGAGGTATTTAAATTTATTTCTATGGTTCACATAACCTGTGATCTCTCTTTTTTCCCATTTTCTTTTTCCTTTTATTTTGATACGTGAAGTCAATCCTGATTTGTGTGAAAGGGGTGATAATTTAACAGATGGGGTATGGTGTCGGCTGATGGATGAGGGAAGAAGCATCGAACGTTCGCTCATCTCTTGGAGGGCAGGCACGTTGGTCAAACTTGCATTTGCAGCGAAACTGGGAAGAAATTTAGCAGCAGAAATCGATGGGGTTGACGCTGAAGTTTAGTTGGTCAACTCAAGATAGTTTCTTCTTCTGATCAACGACCTGTGGTCAACACAGCTGCATTCGTGTACGTGTACTAACTATTATCACTTTGTACGCAGGATGAGATTTAGTCGAAGAATGGAAGGCTGAACTATAATTACTGTTGTTTTCCTCGTAAAATAAAGGCGAATATTAGTGAAACTTGCAATTCGAATCTAATGCGAGATGAGCAGAATTGCTGGAGAAATTATCTAGAAACCATTAGGAACATCGGCAATTTACGTGGTTCGAAAAATTACCAAGTTGTAATCACTAATCGCCATGAGCACGAGTTCTTGTAAGCAATCACGTTTCTTTCTTTCACCGAGTTTTGCTAGAAAAGCTTGTCACCCGCGTTCCTTGCAACATTGTGGCCAGACACCTAGCCAATTGCCAAGAAAGCTTTCATGCTTTCTAGGCTGCTGGCCGGATGTCCAGCCTAAATGCAGCCGGGTTGCCGGACTGGCTGTGATCTGATCTGGGGAAATCTTGGGGTGTTCGTTCTCAACCCAACGGATGCTCAAAATCTTCTCTTTCATATATTACAAAACCATATACTCGACATGAATTGAGTAACAAAAGAAGCTCAACAATTTTTAAGTCTAGAATTCACAATACTCACCTATCGGCGCACTTCGCTAAATTGGTTTTGGGTGATTGAAATTTGTTCCACCAGAGCCTTATCGGATTTCTATTGATCCGACTGCGCGAGAAGCTTGAGCCAATCATATCTTCATAGGATATTCTTATATCAACTTAAAGCAGTCGTGACTTCAGAGATTCATATAAAATTTTAGTTAGAATCAACTGTCAGAAAAAAGGAGACGTATGTTTCGTATCCAAGACGTCCTCAAGAACTTTAGGGGGGAGAGAGATTTTATAAAAGAACTGAACCGGGTCGACCGGGGTTAAAGATGAGAAAGACAGTTGGGTCAAAAACAAAGAGGAAGATGGCCATCGAGAGGAAAGGTGGTGGATCGGATAAGTCTGTCGTGTTACACATGCATATGGAAGAAACTGCTGTAAGTCTATATATCGTTTGACGACCTGTGAGGGTGTGACTAATATTATTCACACAGCTTGCCATCTAAGGACGTCAAACAGTTCACACCGCATTTGCCGATAAGGAAAAAGCTCAATGTCAACAAGAAGGCAATGGTGTCTTGCCATATCCCTATTCTATCACGAGATAGACACATTCGGATTTACGTTTAGACAGCGATATGCTCGGTCATCCCAGATGTGAAAACGTATTTGGTACCTAATCCTATGGAGATAAGAAGCCGAGCTCGAAATCTTCCATGGTCTCCGCTTTTCACTATGAACTCCACTAATGCAAGCGCAGCTGTTTTTCCAACTAGCACGATTGTCTTGCTGTGAATATTAGGAGGCGACCAATAAGACGTGAAGAACCGCGGACGGATCGTCTGCCCTCATTGATTGAGGGCAGACGTGCCCTGTCAAATCAGGGCCATCCGATCAAGCATCGGACGGCCCTGATTTGAGGGGCTTTTTTTATTTAAAAATAATAATAAATAAATAAATAAACCCCTCAAATCAGAGCCGTCCGTTGATTGATCGGACAGCCCTGATTTGACAGGGCACGCCTGCCCTCAATCAATGAGGGCAGGCGATCCGGATCCTGAAGAACCAATAAGAAGCGAGGATAAAGCTGTTAAATCACTTAGGCCCCTACCATAGTACCATCAAGTTCTATGAGTCCAAATGTCATTTTCCATAGTGAACCTGCCACTAACCATCAGCAAGAAAATGAAGACAAAACATCATGCCCGTGATCAATATTTCCGAGTGGAACTCATTTCCATTTAGTATTATTCCAAACAAAATTTGTTCAAGAAAAAGATGATCCAAACAGAATTTACACAACAGAGCTCCTAGCTTGCCAGAAGCTGTATATAGACATTTCAGTAAACTACCGCTAACCGTTCAAAAAATTACAAACACAACCAGATCTCAAGAGACCTCAAAATGTACATCGCGACTCATATCCAAAATCTATTGGCTCATGTCACCCTACTTTGCAAGAAAAGAACATACCTTGGTACTGCTCCGCTTCAGTAGGTGTTTAACAGCTCAGATTCAGAACCCAAGAGCTATTGCAATCATCTCATAAGGACAGCTGCTTTAATGCAATGATTTAGCCACCCAGTGACGCCAATGCTCAGAGCCCAACCCATTTAACCCATCTAAAGAACTTGCTGACTCTGAAGGGAAGCTCATAGTCCTTAGCAACTGCAGGCTCCCTCCTCGCAGCTTCCCGCTCAGACCACACATAAACACCCCGTTCTTGCTTACTACCAGGAACAGTGTTGTCCAGGATAACGGCCACAAAAAATGCAATTATCATGTGCATTGAAAGTAATGTGTTCATGACATAGTTCACCTGCAAAGTTTAACATAACAGAAAGAAATTACTTGCTAGAAATCTTTTCTTCAATGGGAAGCCCTATGGGCCTTAAAGATTCCATCATCAGTTAAAAACAAAGCCAATCTGACTGAGAGCATTGACTTGGTTGGGGTTCTTTCACTTGGATGGATGGGCTCACTTCATTTCTGACTATTTAATAAATGCTTGTTTTCACAAAACAAGAGGAGACGACCAACGGTCACCAGCAGGGATCTAAAAGATCCTGCAAAAGAGAGTGCTACAGGATCATCTTTTTCTCTCTGACATATTAGGATATCATCTCTCATGTGCAACGGGATGACATTCAGGACACATAGGAAGGTGTTATCGTGTAACTTGGGAGCACAATAGCATCCTGAAACTTCAAGTACTAATGCTCCATCCAAAAGCAGTTATCTATTCTAGTTCCGCATTACGTTCCCTGCCCAAAAGAGAGTTTTTCTATTGCTATTTCCACATCTATTTCTAAAAGCCTTTCTGATCACCATGCCATCAAGGGTTTCAACAGCAAAATGATCGATTCCTAAAACACTAGGAAGAAGAGCTAATGAAGAAGCAGAAAAAGAATTTTGAAAGAAGAGCAGGCCAAGAGATGCTTACCCCTCCATACTTGCTGCGAAAAGGTCCATGAGAAGCTACGATATATGGCTGGAAATAACTTGGAACGGACGAATTACTATTGGGGGATATGCCATATTGCTGAAAGTAGGCAGGTATTGAAAGAGCAAAAAACAAAGATAGCCCAACGATGATAATATTCCTGGAGCTTCCTGCCTCACTGTAACGTAGATTTGACAGGCCTAAAGCAGCAAGCATTGCCCACATGTAGCAAAGGAGAGCAGCAACCATGACCATTGGAATTGAAGCAATAAAACCTCCAACTTTACCTGTGAACAATTATAAGAAATTAAGACGCGAGACTAAAGTTCACCATTGCAAAGGAAACAGGGCACTTCATGCAAAGAGGAAGGGTATATAAGGAGGTGCAGAAAGAAAGAACATGAACCAATATGTTCAGCATCTCAGGGCCATAACCTTACTTAAACTTAATTTGCCTGATAAATAACAAAGACTACAGGATTACCTTCATGCTCGACTATAACAAATGAAAAACTTTCAAACTTCACATGCTAAAAGCATAAGCCAAAATATCACAAACTCCATCTGCTTAGTATGTTAAAATTTTAGCTCAAAGAATCATCCCTTTGTTGATTGCATCGCTCACATGACACATTAACCATCTAAGTCAGAATCAGAAATTAAAAGGAACTAGAAAGGATTTGGCAGCCTAATCAGCAGTAGGGGCAAGTCTTAAAGATACGACAAGTTGACACAAGATCTTTTATAAATATAAAGTACAAAGACACCTGATCCAAGGATGGTGACTCTCAAGGAGAAAAGGCGAGAAGGAACAACACATTCAGTCAGAGGACAGTCTCAAGCTAGCAAAACACCCATCTAGATCTAAATCATGACCACAGCTGCATATCAAGTTCAGCAATATGATGCCATTTTCAATTCGTCAGCTCAGCTCATTAGTACCTCAAAAATTTAAGCAACTTAAATTTTTATGTGAAACATTGCCATCTTGAGAATAACTTAAAAGCAAGTGGGTTTCTCCAGAAAATTATCAATCTTTTGGCATTGTTTACGGTATGGAAGTTGACAAACTTTAGTTCATCTTAGTTAGAAGAATATAGATTGTTAGTATTGTCACTTGCCATTATGTGTATTAATATCTTTGGCGCATCCTTGACACCTATTTGTCTATTATCTATACTCAATTATCCAAATACCAAAGGGTTCGTTTAGCCCTCCTAGCAGATTGCATCAACAGTGATTCCACCGCCCGAGTGATCATACGAGCTAGGGAGTTACAGACAGTGAGGATGACTTCTTACCTATAACAGATAAAACTATCAAAACACCTGCACCTACTTCAACTGCTCTACGGCTTCCCATTTTAGTCACAGCAATAGTGTGCACGTTCTCAGTTAGAGTAGACGATCCAGTTCCTGTGCCCCAGAGACCAGCTAAGACACTTGTAAGACCCTCAAGACCAATGCCTCGACTAAGAACGCCTGGGGTTGGAGGTCGCGATGCCACCAAGAGTGAAGATGCATGATATGATCCAACCTGAACATAAAAAGGGAGAATTTAGAAAACCAACTATTTTGGAGAAGGGTGCCAGACGCAAAAACTACTACATTTCATCAAGTTCATGACACATACTTTATATGTAACTCCTATGAATACAAAAGTTACTTTGTCATCTGTTAGCCGTCAGCTGTGAGAAGTTCATGTGTTAGGTGTCAGGATATTTGTGTGTTCTAGATTTAATTTTCTCTTCCGAAGCCCATGATGCAAAGTGTTGCTATCCCGCAATACGAAATGCGAATTGTAGTTTTTCCATTCAATAAAAAACATCGGAATAAAGAGCTTATAAACATTAGAGAAACAAAACCAAACGCTTACCGAATCCACTGACGATATTATCGACACAACACACATAACTATAGCCATTTTCCCACGAAAGACTGGAGCTCCCCACTGTAATGGATAAGGAATCCTCAACCATGGGGAAGATTTTAATGCCAGGGATGTATCAACCCTGCAGTACTTCATCCGGGATATATGCTTTCTGCAGTGCTCAGATATTATGTTTGAGGCTGGTATATTTACATCACAACCTTTGTAGTTATAAGCACCAGCTTCAGTAAGCAAGAAAGCAGCAGCCCATGAGATAGCAACACCCAGCGGAACCTACAGATATGAGAGGCCATAAATATAGAAGTTTGCAAATGGTGAAGAAAACTATGAATATAAAGTGAGACAGAAAAAGAAGCAGAGCTTCGCAGCTTTTAACTTACAGCATAAATTAAAAATATACGATGACCAAGAATTGATATCTTACGAAGGTACTGCAAGAAAATAGACAGATGTGTCAGAGAATATTATTACAACATGATTAAAATTCAAAGAAAGACCTTGAATGAAACAATAGCTCAGAATGGAATATTGAGAGAGAGAGAGAGAGAGAGGGGGGGGGGCGACGAAGGGACGGAGAAATTTGGTGAAAAAGCTATGTAAAACTTACAAGAGAAAAAATTATGACCAGTAATATCTGCACAATGCCGATCTCAAGACACTTTCCAACCAGAGGAAAACCATAGCTATAGAAAGACAGTCCAACAGCAGCAATAGTTGGGGACACCACTACTGGATTTATCAACCTGAATTGTAAGAGAAAAGAACTGCAGTAGTTTAATCTGGCATTGCTCGGCAATAATTTCAGGAAAGCATAGTTAAATAACAAGCATGGTCATAGGCAGTGCTTGATTGATGATAAGCTGATAAGCTAATAAATGTAGCTCTACCTCAGAAGAATGGACATAAGTCCACTATAACCAAGTATGGCTTGAAAAGCTGAAGCGACAATTATGGCACCCTGTAGCTCTCTCATAATGTGTTTGAATTTCTGCAATCACAGAACAACTTAGGCCTGATAGCATTCAAAGACGAAAGAGAAAGATCGTATGATAGTAAGATCAGTAAGATCAAAACAAAGGTAAACTTATAACTTAAAGGCTTAAATATACTCATACACAAACGAGAAGAGTCGATAAAAGGGAGAGATATATCCATTCCTAATTCCAGAAACCAAACCTATAGGTTTGCACTAATAACAGTCTTAAGAAAACCAATTTTACAAAAGGAAAGAAATCAACTAATTTTTTTGTTCATATTAATAGTAGGCGTTCTTGAATGGTTTTCCCAATCCCCGCTTGTCACTGTGACAAAATATTAACTGTGAATCAACCTAAGCTAATCAAAGAGCAGCTCCATATCAATCTCTGACACATGAGGGAGATGAGAACATTTTAATTTCTATGCATAAGATTTGCCACCAGTAAGACTGAATTGCAATGTCAAATTTATAATTAAGAATCTAATCTGATTTTAAGATGCATTAATATACTTAAATCAAGAGTTCCTTAACATTGGCATATGTAAATTAATGGGAAAAATGCAAAATAGGAATTTATTAACAAGTTCATGACTAGAGACAAGCATATTTTACTTATGTATACAAGTTATGCATTTAACGGATGAAAACAAAACCACAATATCGACATATCTTAATCACCTTCCTATCCATCAGTCCATCACAACTTTATCTAACTAACTCACCCATGCAAGTGAAATTTGGTTATAGGTACTGATCAAAACATGATTTACACAGTTCTCTAGAGAAAGCACCAACAAGTAAATTAGTTTATCTAGCCTCACTTAGCTCAAGTGAAAATTGAATACTTACGTTTCCATTCAGCCCTTGAAATTCTGGAGAGTTGATTATCGCTAGAGCGGGAGCAAGGTAAACAAAAGATGGACCCTGTATCAAGGGCAACCTTGACCCAAAGCAAGTTTGCAAAAGTGTGGTAACTCCAGACACAAGGAGCACAGTAGAGACGACGGCTGAAATGTCCTCCTACATTCGTAAACCATATTAAATGAGGTACATTGGTTGATGGAGATGAATATCAACTTATATGAGGAAATAAAACCAGACTACTCACATGATCGCCACCCATTGCAGGAACTATGACAAGTGGGACAAGAATGAGCGAGCCCAACATCGAAAGAAAATGTTGGAATCCATAGAAGCTAATTGGAACTGAAAGTTGCACCGTAGAGGAGAAGTTACATATTGTTAATTGTTAAAACATACAAGACATACTCTCGCATAGCAATATGCACAGAAACAATACATGACACCGGTGTGGTCATACAAAATTAGGCCTATCGATAAGGTCATTGGTAAAAATGTTATCTTTTGAGGAAGCATCATGTCCCTGATATCATCCAATGGAAAATACAACCGCAGAAAAACATACCATTTGACTTGAATTGGCAAAACGACTGAAGAAAAACTGTTATTAAATTACTTCTATTGTAACGGCATTAAAAATTACATGACCGCAGCTGCAACCCGCAAATGCACATTTGACAGATACAGAATCGAGACTTTCAAATAGCTATAACCCATTACACCTTAAGCAAGACCACGCACTGCTAAAAGATCACAAAGCCAACGAACTAAGTAACCCAAAGACTCACCAAGGCCCGGATTATCTCTAAGCTCGTACTTCATATGCGAATGCCTGCTCCCGAACCCATCATCATCCACTGTCTGAGGCAACGTGTCAACAGCTTCCTCGCTCCTGTTGGGCCGCCGCGGCGCCTCCGCGGGCCCGGCCGAGGCCCGCCTATTCGCTCCCGGGCTGGAACTCTTCGGCACTGCTCCATCAGAATCCCTCCGCCTCTTCGCCGGCTGATCCTTGTCGGCCGCAGGAGGGGCCGGCAGAGGCGGCTTGTCTCCCTGGGCTTGGCCGTTCGCGGCGGGCTCCGGCCTCGCCGCGGCGGGATGCGGCTGAGCCCGGGCACGACCGGCTTCTAGATCCGGCTGGTTATCGGGCTCCCTGGGCCGGGGAGGCATCGATATCTGGCCGGAGTCGCCGGCATTGGTCTCGCCAGAGAACTTCGGGCGGAAGCCGGTGCGCTTGGCCCACGAGGACGGCGGCATTGGCGAAGATTCCGGCGCGGGCGGCCATGGGCCCGGCTTGGGGCGGGCTTTGGGGTCGGAGCTCGACATGCTGAGCCGAAATCAGTGGCGCATCGCTGGAATGGGAAGCCTGCAGCTTAGATCTGGCGCAGTCGGAAGGGGTTGGAGCGAGAAGACGATCGGGGGAGGAGTGAGGAAATGGAGCACCCTTAGGGTTTCTGTTCAGCGCTTTGCTTCGTGCTGTGCGGGGGAAGATTGACAGGTAAAGGTTAGAGAGAGAAGGGGGGGGGGGGGGGGGGGGGGCACTGAGTGAGAGTGTGAAAGTGAGTGTAGAGAGAGAGAGTAGAGTTTCTGGGGAAGCGAGAGAGAGAAAGGCCAGAAGAGAGAGAATTAAAGAGAGGGAGCCGCGTCATTTTGTTGCTTTCTATTTACTTATCACTACTCGGGGACTTGGTGGCAATTTCGTAATATCAGCGGCGGTGCGATGTGAGACGGCGGCGGCAGAGGGCAGCCGAGCAGTATAGATCGGTTCGATTCAATTGGCCCGTCTAGTCCAAGTCAAAAATCGGACGTCATCCTCCAATTCCATGCCGAGGAAGAACGAGATCTTGATTTTTATTCGTCATTTGAAAGAAAAAATTGAATGAAAACGAAGACACGGAAAAAAAGGAAAGAAAGGATCTAATCACATCATTTCGCCCGGTCGAACGGGGCTCTAAAGGCGATTTTGATCGCCTTCCTGAAGGGATTAATTGTCCGATTTGATTCAGTGAAGATCTCTGTCACACCGACCAGCGCTTTTCAATTTTTTTTATCCTTTTTTTCTCTTTTTTGCTTCGGACACTAAAAATAGTGAAAAAAACTCAATTTTTTGACCTAATTTTTAACATCTCCCTCTATCGACTTTTGTTTTTTCATTTTCCTCGACTCTATGGATATTGTGGTTAGTAATAATTGAAGTTTTATGGTTCTAAAATCGTATGTATATAAAAATATACATATAATATACAACGTATCTTAGCATGTCGGAATTCTCTATTTTTTTAGAACTGCCGTGTGGGCGTATCGTGTCGCGAGTCGTGTCCTGTGTTCGTATAACATAGGTGAAGATATGCCACGAGGGTTCATCTGACGCTTTTATGTGCCAAAAGTAGTCGCAACAAGTCCTCTCTCCATATTGAGTATTGATAACGATGGAGAGCGGGGAAAACAAAGAAATTCGAAAAGGAAAAAAAAAAGGAAAAAGGGGGATTAAAAGACTAATTCCTGAATTTTTTTTTTTAAAAAAACAGATAAATAAATAAGAGGTTTAATTTTTTTCTGTTTTGTGATAGTTGTCGGAACGGGGAACGGCCTTTTCCGACAAAGAGACTTTTTAAATGATAGGGCCCCAAAGGATCCTCCTGGATTTTAGTGGGGGTTCCTAAATAACATCACGCACACGCAGAAGATTAACATACAATCAGCGGATTAAACGTTCACCAACCGGCCCAGCCAATCCCAATTATTATATCGATATTATTACTATTAGGCATGCAAAGAGAAAAGGAAAAAAAATAGAAAAAATAATAAAAATAATAAAAAGGGAGGCAATCCTAGCTGGCGTGGTGAAGAGGCATAGAAGCCAGAAGGGACATTGCTGGCGAAGGAGTGGGGACACGGGTTGGGGGGCGATCACATATGCTCTCGCTCTCGGGCTTGCTCGCACATTCGCTTCGATTCGATCCGATCCGATCCGATCTCGCCGCCGCCACCGGGAGCCAAATTGATTGGGGGAAAATAAAGGGCAGCTTTTGCTTAGCTGGATCCTTGGTGGACGAGAGCTGCCATCAGACCCCAATCCGGAAAGCAACGGCTACTTTCTTTTGGCTCCATTGATGATCCCCCTCGTCTCACCCCCTCCCACTCCCACCCGAGTCTTCCCAATCTAGCCGTTTGGTTTTTAACCAATCTGCGTTCGGGAAAAAAAAAAAATCCCGAGTCGCTGTCGGGTCGGTCGGGACTCGTTGTCGGATTTACGTCTCGAAAACCATGGTCTTGACATCGACTTTCTTTTTCGATAATAAGAACACTATTTAAAATGTCCTAAGGACCTTATGTCTCGATAGAGACGTATATTTTAGATTTTTTTTTTAAATAGGGACACAATTTCGTCAACAAATGAATCAGTGCAATTGTTTCAACGGTTAAGAGTAGTGTTTCACACCTACAAAATCCATTTAAAAAAATGACATCATTAGGTTTTGTTTATCCATGGCGATGACGTTCACGTAATTTTAGATTTTTAACTAAATTTAATCAATTATTGCGGGGAAGATTGAAATGAAAATGTTTGAAGATTGACTACTCCGCTATACATGTGTCTGAAAAATTAATAGGGGCAAACATAAATCTTAGGTCAACCTGATATGGTATAACTTAAAAATTAGCAACTTTTTAAACTCGTGGAGAATTGAGTAGGGCAAGAGCCTCCACCGTTGCATATGAACGTTGTTTAAAACAAAACAAAACAATGGATTATTATTAACTTCATTTTCATTGGGCGTAATTGTAATGACTCGGTCCAATGAGGGTAGGAAGTGATCGCCGCGGTGGGAGTGCTCGAACAAAGAGCAGCTTTCGGCATGCTTCTAGGGATGACAATGGGAGTAGCAGTGAACCAAATTTACGCATGAAATAGGTGGAGAACATTCCTGAAAGATATATGTGAAATTGAAAATTAACTCGAATGAAGCCCTTTTTGTAACGAAAATGCATATTAATGACAAGCGGTGAAAGAACTATCGAAATGAGTAACCTTTTGGGTATTTGTTAATATGGACGCAAAATGATAAAATCGTGAGGTTCGAGTGTAGCAATTTGGTATTAGAGCTAAGCCCCCTCTAGTAGATATGCGGTTCATAGACGAACCACTCGAAAGCCGATGGGCCCGTAACGACACATTCGATGAGGCTGGGGAGTAATTACCTAGGGCGAGAGGGCCCGAAGCCTTCATGCAAGCATTTAGGGATTGCGATGTTGCGATGAATGAATCGAATTACACACCGAACTAGGGGAGAATATTTAGGAAATATACATGTGAAATTGGAATAAACTCGCAAGAGGCAACTCTTGACATAATGACAATGCTTTGCATTATAACTCCAATATTAAGTGTGCTTGGGTGATAGAACTACCAGAATAGATGATTTTATGAGAAAGTAGCCACCTATACTTCAAAAGACAAAATCACGAGTCACGGTATGAGACAACTCCAAATAGACAACATTTCGAATAAATTAATTGAGGAGCGTCATAGTAGTACCCATCTAAATAGGGCTGTCAATGGGCCGGGTCTCGGCCCGGCCCGAGCCAGCCCGAAGGTGAACAGTACCGATTTTGGGCCGGCCCGTGATGAGACGGGCCGGGCCGAATTATTATTATTTTTTTCATTTTTTTCAAAATTAAAATTAATTGACAAATCTACCAAATGAAAGAATATAAAAAAAATTAAATTAAAAGGGAAAATACGGATGTTAAAAAACATCCGGACTTCGGGCCGGCCCGCCTGGCCAAGGCCTTTTTGACACCCCTACATCTAAAGCTGTCAAAAAAGGACCAGGGATGATCTTTATCACAAAATTTGCCTGTTGGGCTCGACCAGAACATTAATCGGTTTGACGGTGGGCGGGGCAGGCTCTTACCTTACATTAGAGCCACGGGCCGCGGATTCAAGCGTTTCGGGCAAGCATGGTCGGAACCCGACCCGACCCTAAAATAGCCTCTTAAATCTAAGGCCCAGCCCAATTATCAGATCGTTAAGGCTGCGTATGGTAGCGTTTCTGTTCCAGGGAGCATTTTTTGAACAGAAACATTTTTTTGTGTTTCTGTTCAAAATTACGATTTTTAGGAAAAAAACGCGTTTGGTAATTTAAAAAAAAACACTTTTTTCGGTCGCCAACCGGCGATGGGCGGCGGCGGCGACGGCTGCGGCGGCGGCGGCCGGCAACGGCGGCGGCGGCCGGCGAAGGGGCCGGCAACCGGCGACCAGCGGGGGCGACGGCGGCCGCGGCGGCGACGGCAGCCTACGACCGGCGGCCGGCAACGGCGGAAGGTGGCCGGCGACGGCGGTTGGCGACCGTCGACGGTCGGCTTTTAGCTAGGCGACGAGTGGTAATCGCGTCGGCGACGATGGATTGTGGTTCAAAAGTGTTCCAAAAAGTGTTCCAAAATCCCAGAAGCAAGTTTTTTTTGTTCCTTCAAAAGTGTTCCCTGGCACAAAAGTGTTCCGCCGAACACTTTCGGAACACTTTTGAACCATACGCGTTTCTACTCCAAAAGTGTTCCCGGAACACTTTTGGAACAGAAACAGTTTCCCAGCCACCATCCATACGCAGCCTAAAACCATCCAACGGTCCAAACTACTCTCCGGAAAAGATATTTTCTCGTTCCCAGATTTTAGCGGCAAAACAGAGAGAGCACAGCAAGCGACACTAGCCAAATGTTGTCCTCCACAAGTACTCTCGTCGTCCCCGATCCTCTTCGCCGATGCACAGACCCCCGCGCCGGCGTAACCTGCGCGCGACCCGGAAGGGCCGTTTTCTTCAACGTCCGATCGGCTTCCTCGAGCCTCACCGAGAAACCGCCGGCGATCGTCGAAGATAGAGATGGAGACCTGGGTGCCGAGCTTCGCGGTTCGGCGAAGTTCCCCGCGATAAGGGCGGCGAAGAGGGTGGTGCTGGTGAGGCACGGTCAGAGCACGTGGAACGCGGAAGGTCGAATCCAAGGCAGCTCCAATTTCGCGGTCCTCACGAAGAAAGGCGAGGCTCAGGCCGAGACCTCGCGCCAGATGCTCATCGACGACTCCTTCGACGTTTGCTTCACCAGGTGCGCGTCGTTTTTCGCTGCAATCCTCGGATATTTGAAACCAGCCTTATTTCGCTCATGGGAGCTGCGAGTGTGTGTGCTCTAGAGCTGGATGAATAGAATGACTGACTAGTGTTCTTCGGTACTGTGTAATTCCTCGCGAAATATGTTCTTGAACCGAAATCTAGTGTTCTTTGTTTGAAATTAATCTCTGAATGGCGCGTTTCTCTGTTCAGCCCCCTAGCACGCTCGAAGAGGACAGCTGAGATCATATGGGGAGCCCGGGAGGAGGATATGATTACTGACTCTGACTTGAGGGAAATTGACCTCTATTCATTTCAAGTATACTCGCTTACCTGATATGTCCATAAGCCATCTGGATGTGCAAGATGAAAAAATTGGGCGGTGCACGCGAAATATTGAACTACTTTCGTTTGATGTGGTGCAAAATCTAGGGTCTCCTGAAGCATGAGGGGAAAGCGAAGTTTGGTGCGGCATTTCGGCAATGGCAGGTGGATGCTGCAAATTTTTGCATCGACGGTCACTATCCTGTGAGGGAGTTATGGCAACGCGCAAGGGACTGCTGGACCAGAATTCTTGCCCATGAAAGCAGGTCTGTTCTTGTGGTTGCCCACAATGCTGTTAATCAGGCTCTTGTCGCAACTGCTATTGGTACTTCATCCTTTCACTCTTCAGATGAATGTCGCTCTTCCAATTAATGTGTGTATTTATGCATTCTGAGCTGGCTGTGCAATCCACCCAACCCGTTTCTCTTGTCATTCTTCCTCTCAATGATCAGGATTAGGAACAGAATACTTCCGGATTTTGCTACAAAGCAATTGCGGAGTCAGCGTACTGGATTTTACCCCAGGAGCTGAGGGCGGATCCCCATTTATATGTCTCAACCGGCTAAATCAGGTATTCGTCATTCAAGCACTCAAAGATATACACGTGACAGTTTACTACAGCAAGGCCCTTCTCGTGTAATGATCAAATGATACTGCACAGACTCCAGGTTCGCCTGTTGCTGCTGGCAGTTCTGGAGGAAGAAAAGCCAGCAAGAGGATCATACTTATCTGTCATGGTGTAACAGAGGGCAGTGCTGAGGTAAGAGCAATGGCCCAATTGCTTATTATTCGAGCACAAGAAGAAAAGACCTGACTGCTTGTCCAGTACGGAATCATGTATCTGATTACTTCCGTGATTCATCTCTCAATAAGATGCAGATCGCTGAAAAGCCAAGTCCACTTAACTGATTATGCTTGGTGGATTTTCTGCACCTTGTCCTTGTTTTCTATATGGAAAATATACATTGATTACGTCCTTACAGGTTTTGAATTTTTCTTTCTAGGCCAAATTGTAGGGCTATTGTGCATACCTTCTTTTCTAGTCTTAGTTTAATTGGCTGTTAACTCACGCTATTCTTACTGGTTATGCACGAATGCCTAGAGATTCCATCTTATTAAGTAGGACGCTTCTTGTGCATTCACAGTGAAATTGCTAGATAGGGATTCTAGTGAGGCTTTTCTTGTTTGGGCGGAGGTTTCTCTCTACTTCTCAGATCTCCTCTGCTCTGCAGATGTACATTTTAGCCACAGACATGTTCACTGGAAGGCAGTACATTGGCCTGTGCCTGTGCCACCATTATCTTTTAATTCTATCTCCAGCTTCTTCAGTCTCTCGGTTTTGATATTACTTATATGAACTTTTGATGATATGCAGGTCACTTTTCCAACTCCTGGTAATGAACCATTGAACATGCTTGGAACCATACAGGTTTGATTCTTAGGTTAAACCATATAGGAGACGCACAGGGACGGGTTCGTTGCATGCTTATGATCGATTTTCTTTTGCCCCATATGACAGTCCCAGAAAATTGCAGAGCTTCTTCTTGATCTGAAGGTCAGCTCGATAATCAGCAGTCCAAGGAGCGCCAGCATAGAGACAGCCATGGCTATATCAAAAGTAAGCCCATGTCCGTGGTGCTCAATCAGTATATCATTTTAGCTTTGAAAAATATGCCCCTACCCTAGGTTCTCAAGGAACTTAGTTATGCTATTGCAAAGTTAATCTCACTGCCGAGTCGTTCTTATTGCTGTAGATTCAAGAAGCTGCAGACTGCTTGGGAGCTGACTGTGTGCCGCGCTATGTTGAGATGAAGCAAATGCAGGAACTTGAATGTGAAAGCATTCTGCAGCAATCGAAGAAGGTAAAAGCATCCCATCACGACGATGAATCGAACTTTTTCTTACTGCCTGGTGCCAACAGGATCCGGAAGTTTTGATGAATCAATTCTTAGTCGGGGTGCGTGATAGGAATTACAGCAGCCGAATGTGCATCTGGTTTTTGTTGGGGACATTGCCCATGTCTTTTTTCATGCAGGACGCCGCCCCTGCTCCTATTCTTCAACCTGGCTGGTTAAACCAACACGAAGACAAAGTCCTCACAGCACTGTGGGATCAGTCAGGTAGAGCCTGGCGAACTCTCTTGGATGAACAATCCGTTGAATCCGAGCCTGAAAAAGTCGTGGTGGCGGTGGGGCATCCGGTGGCTCACATCGCACTGATGGGGCACTGCCTGGGTTTGACTAAAGAATGGATGGGATCATTTCACCTTGACATGGGGAGCATCAGTGTCATCGACTTCCCTGATGGACTGGCAGGAAGAGGGGTTATCCGTTGCATAAATTACACCGCCCATTTGGGAAGATGGTCAATTCCCATAACCAGACCAACACTGGACGATGAAGATTTTTGACTTCTCACGGATGTTGAAATGTATACTCCGATCGGGAGAGCACATACTTCACACCCCGCCGCCTGTATAGCACATTGTCCGGATGGTGTTATTATTTGACCATCCGTACTAATTTTCAACCTGGTAAAATTATGTCACAGCCCGCTTTATCTCCGCTCCTCCTCGTAGTCTCATCGATGACAGAGCGGAAGAAGTAACACTAGTTTTCTTTGTAAAAGAGGGGAAAAAAAAAACGAAATGACATGGTTTCCTAATTTCTCTGCTCATGTTGCTTTGTTGGCAAAATTAGAGCTAATTGTATGTTGACTGAAGAGGCAAGTCACTTGGTTCTCTCCTTTCCTATCCTTCTAAAGTCGGAAATTATTGGTAACCTTATCTCTTTCACATAAAAGATAGCCTATTTTGGCTCTTCGTCGGCGGTGAGAGTAGCTAAATTCAGAATTTTTTCTTCTTTGACCTGAAAGTCGATTTTAATTATTTCTAACAGGACCATATCAATAGAAGTAAGTCATTCAAATTTCAAAGTTCGCAAGACAGGCGCATAACCATAACCAGCTTCTCCCGGGATTGCACCACTTAAACAGAAGATTTTAACATTTTATACATTTTCACGTTCTTGGGTTGGAGCCCAAGACAAATTGGGCCGAGGAAGATGTACGACCCGGGCCCAGCCCAGTGGGATGCTGCTCCTTGCGGTCGAACTAGCAGTCCTCTCGGACTCGTGGTTGGACTCTGCGATGCTCGGTTGGAGAAGCGGCGGAAGCGGTTTTAGGGAGGTTTTAGGGCTGAAGCAGCGGAGGGGGAAAAATGGCAGCTTCCGTCGCTCGGAGATCCGCATTTCTCTGCTCCATCTCGAGAGCGACGACGAGGACTGCTAGCTCGACGCTCAGAGGAGCAGTTCCCGCATCGCCTCGTCCTTCGGGTTGTCCCAATTTCACACTTCCTCGGACTCGGATTTCTCCTCCTCCTCTGTCGTTCAGGTTGTTCCCCAGTCTCCTCTCTGGATCTTCTTGCTTTTCCTTGTTTGGATGCATGAGAGCGTCCGTTCTTGTTTGATTACGAACTCGTTTTGATTCGTGCTGTTAGGTTGATGCGGCGAGAGCTGAGCTCTCTCCTTCCCGTCCACACCGCCATTGCTTCTGCACGCCTTGTTTCGAAGCTCCCCAGCGAAGTCAACTTTTCCACTGACGGTCCTCTCTCTCTCTCTCTCAGAGTTGGTCTTTGTTTTCTTTTGGCTTCTAATGAGACGGTCAGTTTGCAACTTCATAGTACTTGTGAGAAATCGTGCAAAATTGATGACGCTTTTTCTTCCTTCGAAATAACTTGACATTGACAGGTAGATTCGCTAACTATCTGAGTCCCATCTGAAGTTGGTGCCTGCGCAAAACACAGAGAATGGCTCTCACTTCTTCAGAGCTGCTGGATAATTCATTCGGCGGTCAGAATAGGCTTTCCAAAGATCTTTCCATTCAACTATACTTTCATGTTAAGAGTGATTTTGGTTTTTCTGCAGCATTTTGTATGGTGAATTTTGTTCTATTTCGGAAAGGGAATGATGGAGTGGAATTTTGTTTTTCCCAAATAAATGCCATGTGAGTTATGTAAGTATACCGCCAGAATCAATGGGCAGTACTAATGAGATGACGCGTTAGAATTGGTTGTGTTCAATGAAGCCTTCTATCACCACGGTGATACAGTGCTACTTTTGCTTTGGACATGAATCGCCTAGTACTGCTTGAAATAGTAGTGCTTCTTCAGTGCTGCAAAGAGATGCATTGCCTATTCAGTATGAAGAACGAGGCTAAAATTGCCCTTGTAGCTGTTTTAGATTTTCTTCCGTAGATCTTCTGCATTTTGTTGAGAATAGGACAACTATGGTTGTATTTACATCGTACGAGATACACTGAGAATCATCTGGAGGAAAATCTATGCTTGCTACTGTTTAGCATGTGGTGGTTGATATTGGTAGATGTAATGGTTTGGTCTGAAATCTGGAGTTATTCCGCATGTTGTGCTTTCCTCGGGGACAAGTTGTCTTCCCCAACACCCCCCCCCCCCCCCCCCCCCCCCCCCCAATCTTAGATTCTCTATTAGGAAATGCTATCTTTTACTATGATGCATTTCGTGGGATCATGAATGTAGCTGTTTGCCGGTCATTCCTAAATGACTTGTGAGATGTTCATGCCGGAGAAGGATGGATCATGGATGGCTTTAAATTGGTTAAATATAGGGCATGGATCTTCACAACATGATAATTGCTTCTCTGCTGAAGTAGAATGATTACACCAGTTCAATAATTAACGGTACATAAGTTCTCTAATACTTTGAACAGTTAGGGTTGACAGATTGAGGATGAGTGGCGATGGTATGCTCTTACTCATCCGCGAGAAAGGGGGGAGATGTGATGTGACCCTTAATTCTGTATTTTGGTGGCTCGTGCTTATTTCTTTATCATGGTTTTCAAGTGCATGGTATGCTGATTTAGTTGATAGTGAGATGCTTTTTCCTCTGAGCTAGAAGGATCAGATTGTACTAGAAGCCATTTGCCCATCTTGCTTTGAAAATAAATCAGCCCAAACTAATCTGATCGGAGTCATAGACATTCCGAAGAAGGTTTTATTTAGTGGCTTCTGACTATTGTCATTTGCAGCTCTTTAATATCTAGGGAGTTTGGCCTCTATACGCTCGGCCTAGTTTGATGAGGTAGAATGTGAGGGTGCAACATCAGGGCAAAATGACATGTACTGAGAGCTTTACTGGGAAAAACTGCACAGTTTCGGGTAATCCTCTAATATGAGGTAATTCTGCCTGAAGGTTCAAATTCTCATTGGGCTTTTCTAGTTAGAGCAGGAGATATAAATCTGTAGTGGAGGAATGAATTTTTGGTTGTAACTAAGTGAATTTTCAGAGCAAGACAAGATACTAGTACCTCTTCAGCCAGTGTGTTAGCGTGAAGCATTTGGAGATTCGGAGTTCAACGCGCTCTACTTAGTCATTTTGAAATTTCATTTGCCAGCACATTCTCCTCCTTGTGTGTTGTGAGTTTATTGCAAGCAAGAGCAGACATGATTTCTGAGGTTGTCTGTTGTTGTATATGGGTTTGGGCTAACTTTCTTTTTCTAACATATCATTATCAGCCAAGAAGACTATTCAGTTTGTAAATCTTTGTAATACCACAAGTTTTGTGCCATTGCTCATGCCGCGTGACAAAAATCTATTACATATCTGCGGTTGGGTGAGCAAGATCATGGGCCTACCAACCCAGAGAGTTGGCATTTTGGACAGAGTCCATCATTTGCCAGGGGAAAGAAAATTGTCAAGAGGTCAACCGTTTCCTCTTTTACATGTGGTGGTTAGGTCATGGAGGTCGGCAGGTGAAAACAATTTTTTCATCAAATGCTAGCTACAACTAGGAAGAATCTATTGATGTGAGCTTCCATTGATGTGATATCTCTCTGTGCAGGTAATGTAACTGCCCCTTTGCTCTGAATTGCTCGCTCCTACAGTCTCCCTTGTAATTCATTTAAATCCGAGTGTGATAGGCAAGTTTAACTCTTGCTCTTGAATTTGTTACAGCGATGGCATTCAAGTCTAGTAATTGAAATTCCATAAAATTTAATTAGCTGAGATGCTAAGGTGACTGGAAACTTTTGCGTTTTATGGGAATAAGTCATGCTGGGTGTATAATTTTGTCTCGTCTTGGATATTCACTATCTTCTTTTAGAAACTGTCTACTTAAGATTTGTGCGGTCTCTACCTAGCAATTTTGCTTTTAAGCTTAGACAGCAGAAAAGCTATTGATTTTCAAGTCCATGTGCAGTGCTTTGTAAATTTGCACATGTTTGGTCCAATGGAATCGCCGTTTCAGTGGTGGTGTATGCTTTGATTGGAATGATGAATCTATTCGTTCGTTAGGAGTATTTAGGGAATCTAGGCCTATTCTATTTACTTTTCTTTCCGTTGCCATATGAGTACATCTTTTTCCTTCTCATTTGCTTTCGGAAGGCCAAAATGGCAAGGTCGGATCGATCAAATGAGCATTTCACCTCAGGCCTATACTTGGTGGAACGATTGGTCTACTCCATGAATGGTAAGCATTTTTGGTTTGTGGTTGGCCAATCTCATTGAACTTGCGTTGACCATATAGATATAGATTGAGGAGCTGAACATGCAACCATTAGATGAGTTGTCGTTTCATCTATCTTATTATTACATCAATGAAGACATTGTTTGACGGCAAACTCGCAAACAAGACAATCGAGCTCGAACTGACTTCTCCTGGCCAATAGTTGTTTAGACTGTTTGTATAACAAACAGTGGTCTCCATGGTGCACGCGATCGGCATTCTTACTCACGGAGAGATACAAGCTTTGTTTCCGCAATTATCGCTGATTGATGAAGATTCTAATATCCATATAGGTACACTAAAAAAGAGTGCTTGATCCTCGGATCAAAGGGGTCTTTGTGCATCCTACTTGATTTATGTGTTCTTGCTTGCAAGATATACATGTGTGACCCATTTCTCTGAATGTGACAATCTCGGGGGAAATCTGGTACGATAATACGTTGGAGTTCTAAAACTTTGATATCATCATACATTTAAGCGGTAATACTTGCCATAGACGTTCACTTTAGTCTTTTCATTTATTTCTTTTAGATTTTAGTGGATGAAAAATGTTACGAGGCTAATCTCGGGACGAATCATCGAGCACAAGATTAAAATTCCCAATCAATCTAATCATAATCGAGAAGACTAGCTCTTGAACAGTCAATTAGGCGGTCGTGCTTATTGAAATGATCAAAGTCGGTCCTCTTTCCGAACGTTGCGTGCAAGACGCAGAGATGCTTTACTCCGCCATCAATGCTTTGTAAAACTCACCGGCAAACTTCGGGTCTTCATATTAATGGGAGAAGGTTTGGCCCACGCTCTTGTCGTTTTCGGACTTCGTCCAAGACGTTCTCGCTTTCGATCGAAAAGCTTTCCCGTCTCTTTCCTTTCTCATGGTCTCGCGTCATATCTCAGATGACCTGTCAACCAACAGAAAAACCAAAATTTGGGCAGAAATTATTTTTTTAGAGGGTACTGGAATCTATATAATTTTTTTATAAAAAAAGCACACACAGACTTTTCTCTAAAAGTTGTCAAAAAGAATTTTGGACAGCAAGAAATTAATATTCTCCTTGCACAAAAAAATAAAAAAGGAGGAAGAAGCTTTTTCTCGCATTCTCCACTATTTTGCTACCAACTAGAATGATGTGCTTGCATCGATTCGATTTCCTAGAGTTAAGTTCGACCCCCCAAAAAAAATAGAAAGAAAGAAGATGGACATTGAGTTGGAAGGAGCTTTAAAAAAATCGCAAGCGCTCTTCCTACTAGGCGTTTGGTTAACACTCCTTAAAAAATATTTCTGTTTCAAAAGTGTTTCCGGAATACTTTCGGAATAAAAACACGTATGGTAAAAAAAAGTTCCAAACGAACACTTTTGAAACCAAAAAAAGGAAATAAAAAAAAACTTGTTTCTGGGTTTTGGAACACTTTTTAGAAACAACTCGAGGGGGAGCTCGTGCAAGCCACCACTATCGCCCGACCGCCGCCGCCGTCGCCATGAAAAACTGTTTTGTTTTTTAACTTACCAAACACGTTTCTGTTCCTAGAAATCGTAGTCGGGAACAGAAAAAAAAATCTTACAAAAAAAATAAAAACACAAAAAAATGTTTGTGTTCCAAATATGTTCCCGGGAACAGAAACGTTACCAAACGCAGCCTAAATATTCTCTTGAGAGTTTTAGCTATTGTCTCTCGATATTGAGATAGTGCCGTCGATTACGTACGAAATGTCCCCAGAAGAATACTTGCCGAGCATCAAAGGGATTTCTTTTCTTATCATGTCGAATAAGTCTCGCGAAAAGAAAAAAAAGTTGGATATGAAGCAGTATGATTCTGAAAACTAGGTTATGATTTACGTGTATTAAACTTTTGGACTTTCATAATCTAATTTCAGGTAACGCTATAGTATTTTGTCTACAGAGATCAGACATACATACATATATTTTTAGTCTCCAAAATGCGATCGTTTTCCGTTTATTTGCACATGATTCCCGTGTAACTTCGAATGCTAAAGGGGTCTAGATGATTTCACGCAGAAAATGCACAATCTAATGCGTCCAGATGATTTCTTACACTAATCGACGAAATGACGCGACGAAATACTACCCAATTACCCAAAATACGCTTCTATCACCGTCCAAGTTACATATCAGTTTTCTAAGTTTAGTCCTTTTTTTTTTTTCCTCTAAGTTTAGTCTTGTATGCCCACAAAATGGTTGAAAAGGAGGTTTCGAACGCGTCCACCATTCTTCAAGTTATCAAAACAAAAATAAAATATTGGCAACAGTGAAAGGATGGACAGTTCAAAAAGCACTCGCCGCTCATCATGCCAAACTCAAAACCAGAAAGGAATTCCATTCCTATTCTCAGCATAGAGAGTTCCGTCTGCAATTGCTTCATCTCTCTCTCTCTCTCTCTCTAAGAGCTCTGGTTTTTGCATCACTTCTTCTTCTTCTTCTTCTTCTTCCCCAGAAAATCTCTCAGAACTACAATGAGAGACATTATCTCTTGCTTCAGCGAGGACTCCATCAGCTTCTCCACTCCCTCCTGCTCCCACCCTTCCAAGAACGCCTTCATCTCTCCCTCCCCTCTTCCTTCCGTCCAGAATGCGGTCACCTGTGTCTACAGAACCATCCTCTCCAAGCGCAAAGAGCAACTCTGGATCACCATCTCCTGGTTCGCCGCGCAAGCGGGTCATCAAGACGCGATCGTGAGCTTCGACCACGACCCCTCCTCTTCCTTTAGGCTCCGCGCCAGTTCGGGAT
Source organism: Rhodomyrtus psidioides (assembly GCA_021437785.1). Taxonomy (NCBI): domain Eukaryota; kingdom Viridiplantae; phylum Streptophyta; class Magnoliopsida; order Myrtales; family Myrtaceae; genus Rhodomyrtus; species Rhodomyrtus psidioides. Next base: position 2,539,875 of record JAILYB010000024.1, on the reverse strand, counting down.
TGTTAAGGAAGAACAGAAGCCACTCCAAGAAGATGGAGCACCGGAATTCCGAGGTGGAAGTCTTCTGGGACTTCTCGAGAGCCGTGTATGAGACGGGACCGGAACCTGTGGATGGGTTCTATGTGTTAGTCACGGTCGATTCTGAATTGGGCCTCGCTCTCGGCGACATGGCAACGCGAGAATCCATCTCCAAGAAGCTCGGGGTTTGCGCGAGCGGGGATACGGCGAAATTCTCCATGGTTTCAAGGCGGGAGCATTTGTCGGGCGACTCGGTGTACAGCACCAAGGCGCGGTTCGGCAAGACGGGCGTCGCGCACGACGTTGTGATCAAGCGCAGAGACGAAAGCGAGGAGCACAGGCATCCAGTCCTGTGCGTTTACGTCGACAGCAGGATCGTGCTGAGAGTGAAGAGGCTGCAGTGGAACTTCCGGGGGAGCCAGACGATCTTCGTGGACGGCTCCGCGATCGACCTGCTGTGGAACGTGCACGATTGGTTCTTCGGCCCGGGGACCGGATGCGCGACCTTCATGTTCAGTATGAGAAACAAAACATCGGGCGCGGCGACAGGCGACAACGAGAGGTTTTGGTTGGAAGACAAGCTGGAAGAGATGCGAGAAGAGGAAGAATGTCACAGAGGCGATTTTTCTTTATTGATATGTGCAAGCAAGAGCACATGACGGAGACCAGCTCAAAATTCAAATGTGTAGCTTGTGGGATTCTCCCTTCTTTAAGATCTCTTACAGTCCGAACCAAAAGATCGAATTGTAGTTTGTGATCTTTCCCTTCATCTGTCTCAACATTACAATGTTAAGAGGAGGTAGAAAAATACTTTTGAGTTAGAGTTTTGTCTTTTTTAGGCAAACAAGGAAGGTGGTGATGAAAATATTTGTCTTAATTCGTTTCTTGTGGACCAAAATTCTGTTAATTTGTCTTTTTTTTTTGGGGGGGTCAAAACTGTTAATTTGTTGACTAGGGCGTTCTTTGCAAAGCTGAGGTGTTAATGTACAATATACAATATACAATGATTGGTCTCTCTCTCTCTCTCTCTCTCTATATCTCTTTGTCTTTCTCTCTCTACACCCACAAATGAATTTTTCAAGTTAATTTTTAAGGGGGGCAAACAGCAAGCATGAGTTGAAAAGCATCCTATGATTGCATGGCATGATGTGCAATCATGAGTTGGGGGGTAATCTCTGCAATTCATGACCTTGAGGGGGCCTCTAGAGTCCCCCTACCATTCCAATTCTAGACCCACCGCCACCAGGCACTAACCTATCGGGTCACGCCGTAAAATATTTCCGGGGCCGCAACACCATCGTCCGGTCGAATCTTGACGTGCCAAATGCATAACCTAATTCTGTTTTTGGACACACTGATACGCATTCTAGGGTAACAAAACAAGGGTCAACAACATGTTTCATTCCACACCAAATGTTCCTTGAGAAAACAACAAAAGTAGGAGAGAGCGATTCCAGGTTCTCTTTTCAGACTTCACGTGAAATTTGAAACCTACCCGTCAGACTCGGTTGCTCAATTTTTGAAATCTAGAACCTATTTCGCATATCATGAAACCTAAAATCTAGAACCAATCATATTTCCACCGGTTCGATTTTACTTTGAAACCATGCTCCTAACTAAATGAAAGGCAACAGCTACAGATGGGAAAAGCCACGTGTTTCAGTTAAAAAACATGCATTTCTGATTCGACTTCGTTGACCTGACCGATCCGTTTCTCCCTCCGCGGTCGAGCTTTTTTCTACAAACGTCACGAGCGCCGGTGAACTTCCTCGACGAGTTTTCAGAGAGAATCTCCAGTCAACAAAATGAGGCTTTCAAAACTCGGACATCTGGAGACGAAAACCAGAAGTGAATTCTCGTTCGAGCCCAAGTCTCTCAGACGCAAAGGGGGAGAACCGGAGGAACGACCAGGGGGCAAAAAGGGTTTTTCACGCGCTGTGGTAATATTATTCAACTGATGCCGGGTTGCCAAACCTTGGGCAAGTCTCCAGTGCCATGTTCTCTTTCCGTCATGTTGGACTCAATTCAATCTTCGTCAATTTATATATTTCGATTTTATTTTTTTTAAGGTTTTAACGTCTTCTCGTTGCTAAGTCGATGAAACTAAATTATGGGACGACTTTGCCCTTTTCTCAAAACCTCATCCGATGACTGACTCCATGTATATTGTGTCTACACTCCTTCACGTGTTTCGTCTAGCTTGATACGACAAAATCGGAGTCCTGATCGCCATGAGATTTTTGTTTCGCGATCGCGTGGAATGAGGAGATGAATCACTGACGTCCGACGCTTGCTTAGAATTTGAATTCGTGAAGGAACCCCCCGTCTTTCATCGACTTTGTTATTTTTTTTCCTTGTATGATTCACCGTCGTATGATGAGATCGTAATAACGGAACCGCCGACGCGTGTTCGTGGATGGATTCAGGTGGGTATATGATTTGGGAAATATTAATGCGCATGTGCATGTGACATAGGCCCGAGGGCACAAAGATTTTGGGTGCAGCCTTAGTCCAAGTACCTAAACTTTGGACCACCTCCATCCCATCCTAGGTTTGACTTGGCATGGCAATACCAAACGATGCAGCGGTTGGGAAAAAGTCAGATTTGCCGGACTGTTGCCTAATTAAGTAAATTATTGTCGTAAAACCCGCCTTTTAGTCTTAATCATCATTTTATTATGGCCCCCAAGAAGATAACTATGTTGCACTGTCCATCTCATGGGCAGGTCTGTCCGCAATCACATTCGGAGTTGTTGAAGTCTCTCTGCTTTTGATTCCGCCTCTTGCGAACGGGAATATTTGCACGGGGTATTCAGCATTGATGGGCTCTAAAATAATTGGCATGACGGTAAGACTAGAGATCCTATCGGCATGCATCGATGGACCTCGGAAAACGGAGTCTAGTCGAGCCGAGTCGAGCTTAAAGCATTTTGCTTGAGCTCGACTCGATTTGGGCTTCGACCGAGAATGAATTTTGAAATCTCAAGCTTCGACTTAATTCATTCTAAGATCATGTTCGAGCTTTGGAGCCTGAACTTGAGTTTGGAAATCTGAGGGACCGAATTGAGGATGCCATAAAGATTGTGAAACGTTTCACGGGCATGCCCAAGTTGGACCCGCGGAGCAAGGTCTGTTTCATTACAAGTGCACCAGCAGATTCTCAGATGAATAGAACCAAAGGGAGAGCAAGGAAACAGTAGAGGGTACTACCAAAGGACATGAATGATACTCCTCCTCCTGAGATGACCCTATCCCCTGCAAAAGAAAATCCCGATTTCGTGACTCCGACCGGTGATTCTGATCGATAACGAAACCGGATATATGCTTTTGACGGCCTCATTAAGATATATAAGGCAGAAGTAGAGATTCACTTCACATCAATTGGAGTTTTTCAAGGCGAAGACCAGGCGAGATTGCGCAACTTACTGCACTCCCTGGGATGGCAAATGCACCTCAATCCCACGCCGCAGCTTCTGTTGGGCTTTTCGCACTCGTTGCAGAGGTTCGGTGCCTGATCTGGAATGTCGAATGAAATCCTCGTCCCGAGCTCATACTCTTTGTAGCCCTCCAACTCGGTGCCATCATTGTGGGGTTGCCCTGGAGTTTCTGGAAGAGCTCGACATGTATGAAAATCGATGCAATTATGGATAGGAGTCGACGTCATGGCGAGTCTTGTATCGCTGCAATCGAGTAGGAGGAGCGAGTTTGGGTGCGGAGGCGAGGGAAAACCGCAGTGAGAAGCGAAGGAAAGACGAAACGTGCTTGAGATGAACAAGACGGTTGGTGCGAGATGGTCAGTAGCTTGTTGGTGTAGTCAATGGAGGAAATTGGGAAAAGACCGAGAGATGTTCTCAAGTATGGCTTCTGAGACCTGCAGAGGATCATCCTGCTCAATGGAGATGCATTGGTCGAGTTCAAGTTTGAGAAAGGCAGGTCGATTTGGGTTTTGCCGCAGAGAGTTCCGGGCGCTTGTTCGGCTATGCAAAGGCGAAGGAAGTAGTGATGTACCAGAACTACTAGGAGATGGATTCTCTTCAGTGGCTTCATTTTGGTTCTTGGCTCTTTGATTCCCTGGGGAGCAGATTATAGAAGTGAGAGAAGAAAGCAAGGAGGAGATGGAATCTACTTTCCAGTTTATCTTTGAATCTGTCCTCTATGCAATTCCTCCTTTTTGAGTCACTTGGTGGCAACAAGTTCATCCTAATTATTTGCTTTGTTTTCTTTTGGACAAGATGGAATCATTTTGATCCTCGTTTTGCAGAAGAATTTAGAGCCTTTTCCGCCATGTTTCTTCTCTTTTCGATGGTGGTCATTGGCGCTTTTGGTCGAGCTATCGAGTACACGTTCAATGCCCCTTTTGCGCCTGATTCGCGCTCATCTCTTTTCTTCTGATCTCTTCACGATTCTATGCTACCATACAGTACCCAGATGCCTGTGCTTGTCAGGAACCACAAGTTCAGTATCCATAACTTAATCTCGAACTCGCCATGGCCATGCTGATTGATGTGAAAGTGCCTCAAGAGTAATTCGGGCCACTCGTCCTCCTTTTTGGCGGGGTTACAGATGTGATCGCGTCGGATTGTGTGTCGGCATCGTATTAGTGCTAATTGTCCACTCTCGGCCGAAAAAGCGGGGCAATAAAGCCAAAGTTAGTTTAACGCCTTCTGGGATCACAGTTAAATGCTGATATCGACTTGATTAATCACGATCCATTGTTAGCAGTACCAATCTTACTGTATATTGATCAAAAGCATATGATCCAAAATACATTACAGGACACGTTCAAACAGAACAGGTAGTCTGTAGGTCGATCAGATCCTATCAAGACCGGACGAGCAACTGAGTACACACATATGCTATCACACACACATTGCACGGAGGACTATCGCGATCATGCTGGCGATTTCACAAGAACAGCGGGAAAATCGAGCACAACGACCTTCTCGATAGCTGAGGAAAATGCGGAGGAGAACTCTATGTGATTCGAATGACCGAGAAAGGCAGTGAAGTCCTCCTTCTTGTGGAATGACATCATGAAAGCATGAGTGAAACCTTGTCTAAGCATCTCTTGCCCTTCCATGTCTTGTCCCCTGTTTCATTAAAATTTTTAAAACCGAATATTGAGCAAAAGTTTTGGAACCGTAGCTTTAAGGTTGATTCTTGGTGGATTGGAATGATCATGCACTTAATTATGTTGTCATTGAACAGAAAAATGGGAAGAGCGCTCTGCTACAGCGTAGCCACGCCTCTGTTTATAAAACGGCTATGCCGGTCCTCTCAGCATATGATTGTCACTGCATTTCTGAAGCAGATTCAGTGTAGAAATTCACAGAACAGATATCATAACAATAACCGGTCGACTAGGCCAAATCTGTGTGCTTATATTACACTGATGGAGAGATTAGCTCTATGGGGTGCACTGAACTTTTGCAAGGACAAAAAATCATGAGTATCATCATCAGCTAATTAGAAGTTTGATTATGTTACCATTCAAAGGACTTGACAGCTTCGATCTCCAAGGCCAGCTTCTCCAATCCCTTGAGAATCTCTTCAATTACGGTGTCCTCTTTGAACTTGACGATAACCAGATGCTTAAAGTCTCCCATGGCTACTTCGATCCCCAAGCAAAATATGTTGCTCCGAACGAGAGAATTTATACACATTACTCTCGCGTCAACATCAGCAGCTCGACCATGCACTGTTTGTGCAGTGGCCCAGTTCGCCACTCGTGTTGTTGGAGGTGCACAAAAGTGAGGTGTCTTCTTTCTGGGACAGAATCTGCAGCTCAATATGTGGGAAAGGGTATGGTGATTTCCAGCATAGACCCTCCAACCAGCAACTTCTTCCCTCAATGGTACAGCAAAAATGTCTTATGCCGTTGTCTTAATGCTAACTTTCCTTCGACCGAAAATAAAAAAAATAAAAAAATAATAATGCTAACTTTCCTTACATCCATGGGGCGAGTCGCGCCAATTATTTGGAAAAAGAAGCTCGAGTGTTGGGGTTGCCCTTTCATTTTGCCGTCTGTATCGTCACATGACAGGTTTTTCTTTTCTTGGTTTGTACGTGCGAAAATGAGGTTAACTTTTCCTAGTTGAGGAAACTTTTTCACATCAGATTTTCGTAGCTGGACTCTTCTTTATGTCATTCCATGAGCAAGAAAGATATAGCAGTGGACTGTAGTAGGTGGATTATATGACACCACTCAATCTTTAAGGAATCTAAACTGCACCCACCATGAGTCATTTCGATCCGATTTTTCAACAAATCTGCTGGACTGGACGGACGCATTTGTTATGTTTGACTCAGATAATGGTTGATCATTACTCATCGGTGATCATGCCATTTTGATTTGTGGCTACCTGATGAGGCAGAGCGGATGCTTCTCATTGTGCAATCTGTTATTTCCTCTCGATTTTCCATCAATCTGTGCCTGAATTGGTAACTCGAAACAGGTGCTGTGGAGTTCCACAGTAAAATGACTAAAACTTCAGTCACAAGAACTTCAAATAAAGTATCTTGATTACAAAAAGTCATCTTCCCTTCATGGTTCTATCAATACTGGATTGTGCTAAGCAGATCAATGGTAGGTGTTGCCGGAAAGGGGTCGTTCCTATTTCGCTTCAATGACAATCTTTCTCTCTATCTTGTTGTCAGAGATTTAGTAATCAGTAAAAATTCTATGGTCAATCTGTTCATTGGCAGGTTCACATTATTCAGCTTTCATAACTGTTTCTTATTTCTGTTGATCTGGCGATCGATGGTTACATGAAAGCATTGTCCTTGCCATGAATAAATCACGGGAAATAATTGAACTCGGGCCCATGCACGGCGAAGAGTTTCTCCAACAATGAAAGCCTTGTTGGAAATTAAACCAAATTCATTAAGTATTGATGTGTTATCAATGACTGTTCGACTCCCAAGGCGCATGCACAAGCCGGTGCACGAACCTAGACGTGTCTTTATTATTGTGTAGTTTTAAGAGTCATAATTAGTTGAGTATTTCAAGAGTCCGTTCGTATTCCGATGTGTAGTTAATACTATTGTGTCTGTTCATGTTTCTAAAGTAGATCAAAAGTTATGTTTTAAGCCTACAAATAGGCGTGTCTTGTAACCATTTCAGTATGAGTGAATTGATTGTGAATACAGAATATTGAAAAGCCATTTTAGTCTCCTCCTTTGTGAGTTAAAGTTGAGTTGTGAGTATTTCTTGAGAGCTCCACTTTCGATTTATCCCATCAATTGGTATCAGAGCTTGAGGTTCGTGATAATGGCCTCAACAAATACTCCGCTTTCTTTTCAGTATCCTCGCCTTACCAAAGAAAATTATGGTAACTGGGCTTCAAAAATGAAAGCTCTACTCGGCGCATACAGTGTTTGGGATGTTGTCAACAATGGCTATGATGAGCCAGAAGACGAAGCCACCATGAGTCAGAATCGGACGAATGCCTTGGAGAAGATTCGATCAAAAGATCAGTACGCCTTGTCAATTATCTTTCAAGGTTTAGATGATTCGATGTTCGAGAAAGTGTCGAACGCTTCTACGTCGAAGGAGGCATGGGAGATCATTCAAACCACGCACCAAGGTGTAGAGAAAGTGACGAAGATTCGCCTTCAAACTTTGAGAGGAGAGTTCGAGGTAATTCGCATGAAAGCATTTGAGTCGATTTTTGGTTATTTCACAATAGTTTTGGCGATTGTAAACCAGATGAAAAGGAATGACGAAGACGTTCCTGATGTTCGTGTTGTTGAGAAGATTCTTCGGTCGTTAGACAAAAAGTACGACCATATTGCAGTTGCAATCGAGGAGTTCAAAGACCTTGATGCCATGAAGATTGACGAGTTTATGGGTTCGTTACAAGCCTATGAAGAAAGACTAAGAAGAAATAAGCATGAGTCGGTGGAGGAAATACTCCAAACTCGGTTGTCCATCCGAGATGAGAAGGAGCAAAGAAGAGAACCTGCGCAAACTCGAAGCACTATCGAAGATCGCGGTCGAGGCTGAGGTCACTTTCAAGGAAGAGGTCGTGGTCGAAGCAGAGGAGAACTTGCTCTCAAAGACAGTGGCTACCAGAATCAAAGATTTGTTCGTGGACGAGGGAGATACTCGAGAGGTCAATGGTATGAAAAATCTAACATTCGATGTCATAATTGTAATAAATTTGGTCAGTATGCTTCTGACTGTTGGCATAAAGAAAGTAGCAAAGCAGAAGATGTAAAGGCAAATTTGGTGGATGATGCCGATAACGTTCTTATGTTGGCATTCAAAGAAGACAGAGGAGAAAAGAGTGATACGTGGTACTTGGACACTGGAGCAAGCAGCCACATGTGCGGAAGAAATGAGATGTTTGCCGAGTTAGATGAGACAGTCAAAGGAAAAGTCTCATTCGGTGATAAATCCCAAATTCTTGTCGAAGGCAAAGGTACAATCCGGATTTGTTTGAAGAATGATGCACTTCTGTTTATTTCTAATGTTTATTATGTTCCAAAAATGTCAAGTAATATCTTGAGTTTGGGACAACTTCTGGAGAAAGGGCATTCTGTGCACATGAAAGATCTTAGCCTTGTGTTGAGAGATCAAAATAATAAGTTGATTGCATCCGTGAAGATGTCGAAGAATAGGATATTCACTCTCAATATAAAACATGAAGCAGACTCAATATGCTTTCTCGCAAGAAGATGATTTATGGCTTACCACATATTGATCAACCCGATCAATTATGTGAAGGGTGTGTTATTGGGAAGCATTCCAGAACTAGCTTTCCAAAAGAAGCAACTTATCGAGCAAATAAGCCATTGGAGTTGATCCATTATGATGTCCGTGGTTCAATTACGCCTCAGTCGTATGGTAATCATCGATATTTTGTTACATTTATTGATGATTATAATCGAAAAATTTGGGTGTATTTTTTGAAGGAAAAGTCGGAAGTGCTTGAAACTTTCAAACAATTCAAGAAATTGGTCGAAAAGGAGAATGCCTATTTCATTAAAGTTTTGAGAAATGATCGTGGAGGAGAATTTATTTCTGCCGCATTCAACAAATTTTGTGAAGATTATGGTATTCGGCGTTTCCTGATGGCTCCTTATTCTCCTCAACAAAATGGCGTGACACAACGGAAAAATAGAACCATTCTTGACATGGTTCGAAGTAGGTTGAAAAGCAAGAATCTGCCTAAAGAATTTTGGGGTGAGACTGTTATATGTGCAGTCTATATTCAAAATAGATGTCTGATGTGGACATTGAACCCTATCGAGGAGGTGGTGTTAGGAACCCGTTGTTCTATCCGCTAGGTCCGATCACTCGAGCAAGAGCAAATGAATTCAAGCAAGCTGTCGGCATCATGGTTCAAGATCTTTGGAATAAAGATAATCTGGGTTCGAGTCTTGAAGATTCTAAAACTCCTTGGCGCAACACGACATTTACCGAATTCTGGAGATTTCACTGACTGATCGGGAAAGTTGCCGATTCTTAAACTTACCGATCGGACCACTTTCCGAATCTCGCAGATGACTTGCCGATTTAGGAAACTTACCGAATCTCAGACTTACCGAACCAAGCGGCTGATTCTCTTGGGATATTCATTTTCTATTTTAGGAAACTTAGTGATATAGATAATCACAATATTTGATTTGTATTCCGTTTGCTTAAATTTGATTTGATTTCAATATTTGTTATCTTTAGGATATCTTTACGTAATCCTAATTCCTAAAGGAGTCCTATCTATATAAAGGACATCCACCTTTGTAATCAAATACAACATTGATTTAGAATTTTATACAGAGAGGTTTTCTCTTTTTCGAGTTCTCTTGAGGATTAGATCTTATCAAGGTTTCCTTGTGGCGATCGATCTGACTTATCGAGCAAGATCGCGAATTCTCTTGTTCGTGGCATCTATAGCGTGGATTGGTTGACACAGGTTCGTCAACAGGTTACGTTCATATCAAGGTTACCAATCACAAGTTCGATTGGGGGTCGAGGTTCGCAATTCGCAACTCCTGGATCTTCGTAGAATGATCAGTTTTCGCAACGATTCACATCAATGTCCCACAAATGAACTTGATGGTATAACCCCACAAGAAAGATGGACCGGGAGAAGACTTGATGTTTCACATTTGAGAATTTTCGGGAGCATTGCCTATGCTCATGTTTCGGACTAGAAAAGATCGAAGTTAGAAGACAAGAGCAAGAAACTTATCTTTATCGGGTATGACACTTCATCGAAAGCTTATAGATTATTTGATCCTAACACTTTCAAAGTGTACATAAGCAAAGATGTCGAATTCGATGAAGATGCTTCATGGGAGGACAATCGACAAGTTGTCAAATCTGTTCGCAGTGATTCTATCGAAATGGGGATTGAAGATCACTCATCACATCCTTAATCTCCAACATCACTTTCGAGTCCAAGTTCATCATCGCCAACTTCTTCAAATGGTGTCGATGAACCGATAGCACCGAGATCGAGAAGATTGTCTGTGCTTTATGAAGCTACCGATGAGCTCCATCTTGTATGTCTTCTTGCAGATTGTGAACCACTTGTATTCAATGGAGCCGCCAAAAAAGAAAAATGGAGGAGAGCCATTGTCGCGACCCTCTCGAGATTCGCCGTGGGCTCTCGAGGGCTAATGGGCCGTCCTGTCTGGTCGGACGCGGGCCTCTCCCAAGGCCCGTTACCCAAATCGCAACGGAGGTATACGTAGTCGACCTTCAGTGTGGTCTAGTGACATGTGTTAAGTGTACATGCCATGGAGTCGCCACCAATCATTTTTTGGAGGGTATGATTGGACCGCCCTATTGAATAGTCGAGAGTTTCTATTCAATTCTGCGATAACCAGAGAAATGGGTTCGGGGACTTAGTTACGTCAACTGTCAGAGTTGACGCCCTTTCGGTACCTAAGTTGACTGAATTTTCTGACCTAAGATTTCATGCAGATGAGTGGAGTACGAATCCTAAATCTAGGAATTCATGCAAATAGGAATGACTATCTTGGCAATCACAATCAATAATAAAAGGCGCAAATCAATGAATCCAAATATGCAAAATAAACACATCAAATCAACATGACACTCATAAGAAGGCTCTATTAACCTAAATAAGTATCAATCAAGCTTAGGAATGATTTAGACATGATTTTACCCATAAGGGGTAAAATCGTAATTTTGAGACAAAGGGGACAATTTGCCCAAAAAGGGCAAAATCATCATTTCGGAATGAATCCGGAGTAAAACAATGTCAAAAATAGGTTTGGTCACTCAATTGACCCATTTCCTATTTTTTGCAATTTTCATGATTTTCTGGAATTTTAGAAACCGATTTACCATTCGAATGGTAAAATCGTCATTTTCTAAAAGTGGGAATAAAATGTGGAAATCTTAGACATAAGGTTTAGCCACCTATCTGGCCCATCGCCAAATTCTAAGCAATTTCCACAATTCATCAGAATATAAAAGACGATTTACCCTTTGAGGGGTGAAATCGTCATTTTGGATTAAATGGGAGAAAATCCCGAAAACGGCAACAAATCAATTTCTTTTGGTCATTTTCAGCCTTGGGAATTTTTTATAATTTTTTAGGAATTTTCTGCAATTTTTCTCAATTTTTTTATTTTTCCTTTGATTTTCCATTTTTTTAGATTTTTCTGTTTTTTATTATTAATATTTTCTGAAAATATTTTCTTTGACAACATACCACACTTAACCAAGTAAACAAGCTAACTACTAGATTGAAATAAATACATGCAAATCAAGTCTATAATGGTGATATTTTAGAAAAATAACTCTGATATATGGATCGGGTACATAGAATATACCGGATTGGACATCGACCTTCAATCGCCCAGCCCCAGCCTGCGACCATCTCCATGCCCGTTACCTGTCGATCGCCATTAGAATGTCAATAGCCAATTTCACAAATTAAGAATGAAATGATTTAAAAAAAAATCGGACACTGTTAAGACACTGTTCCGACACGCTCCGACACGTTCGACACGCTCCGACACGTCCGGACACGCTCCGACACGCCCGACACGCTCCGACACGTTCGACACTCTCCGACACGCTCCGACACGTCCGGACACGCTCCGACACGTTCGACACTCTCCGACACGCTCCGACACGCTATGACACGGCTCGACACTCTCCGACACGCCCAGACACTCTCCGACACGTTCGACACTCTCCGACACGTCCGGACACGCTCCGACACGTTCGACACTCTCCGACACTCTCCGACACGCTATGACACAGCTCGACACGCCGACACGCTCCGACACGCTATGACACGGCTCGACACTCTCCGACACGCTCCGACACGCTATGACACGGCTCGACACTCTCCGACACGCCCGGACACTCTCCGACACGTTCGACACTCTCCGACACGCTCCGACACGTCCGGACACGCTCCGACACGTTCGACACTCTCTGACACGCTATGACACAGCTCGACACGCCGACACGCTCTGACACGCTCCGACACGCTATGACACGGTTCGACACTCTCCGACACGCCCGGACGCTCTCCGACACGTTCGACACTCTCCGACACGCTCCGACACGTCCGGACACGCTCCGACACGTTCGACACTCTCCGACACCCTCCGACACGCTCCGACACGCTATGACACAGCTCGACACGCCGACACGCTCCGACACGCCCGGACACGTTCCGACGACGGGACGTTGACCCGAGGCCGTTTTTGAGCTCCACCAGCGGCGCGTAGGCTCCACAAGCTCTGAGGGAGGAGGTAGGACTCCGGGGTGCCGGAGGCGATAGCACGCTTTGACGGTGACGGATTTGGCCCGATCCGAAACAAACCCGAACCAAACTCCGAAACGGGTGGAGGCCGCGGGTCTTGGGGTGTTCACGGCGGCTTTAAGCGACGACGACGGAAGGGTCGAAGGCGAAGGCAAATAGTGCACGAAGGTGGGGATTCCATTTTTTTTTTGAAGTAGAAGAGGAAGAAGAGGAAGCCCAAGAAGAAGATGAGGAAGAGGAAGAAGAAGAAGGAAGAGGAAGAAGGGGGGGAGGCGGATGAAGGAGGAGGGGCCGATCCTCCCTCTCTCTCAATTGAGTGCACTTGAGTGCACTTGAGTGCATTCGAAAAAGAGAGAGAGAGGAAAGAGCAAAAGAGAGAGGGAGAGCGTGTGAGAAAGAGAGGGAGCGGGCGCGAGAGAGAGAAAGGGAAAGAAAAGAGGGGGACATCGTGATGACGGTGGTCCCCTATTCCAATCATCATGCTCCATCTTTTGTCAATTTCGTCAGTTAGGTCGGTTGCCCAATTCGCACAATTGTATAGTCAGCGAACAATCGGATTATGGTGCAACATAGAGCACTCTAATTGACTGCCAAGATCCGAAAACTGTAAAAAAAAACAAACAAACAAACAAACAAGCTCAAATGGCATTTTTTAGCCAAATTCAACTTCATATGTTACGAAGGAACACATGCGATTGAACTTGATTTTTGACTTTTTATGAGGTCAAAATAAAAAATAGAATTAAAACAAAATATTGACTATTTTTCTATATTTTTGTGACCTCGAATACTACTTTTCTTGATTTTTATTTTATTTTTATATTTTTCGAAAATAATAATAATAAAAAATACGAAAAATATGAAAAATATTTTTTTTTATCCAAAATGGTCCCTTTAGCTTGGCCAAGGTTACCAAAGTTGATTTTGTAATTTTTCAGCTTTTTATGGATTTTCTATGAATTTTTAAAAAAATAAAGGAAACAAAAAGGTTGATCAAAATTTAGGTGTCAACAGCCATGAATGAAGAAATTGAAGCTATTGAAAAGAATGAAACATGGCAACTTGCAGATCTTCCGAAGGACAAGAAAGCAATTGGTGTCAAATGGGTCTACAAGGCAAAAAAGAACGAGAAAGGAGAAGTTACTCGTTATAAAGCCAAGCTCGTTGCGAAAGGGTATAAGCAGAAAGCTGGAATTGATTATGATGAGGTATTTGCCCGCGTCATTCGTATGGAAACGATTAGACTAATGATTTCCATTGCAGCTCAAAATCGATGACCAATCTATCAAATGGATGTCAAATCGGCATTCTTGAATGGCGTTCTTGAAGAAGAAATTTATGTCGAGCAACCCCCCGAGTTTATTATAAAAGGTCATGAAAGGAAAGTATTAAGATTGAAGAAAGCTCTGTATGGGCTTTAAACAAGCACCAAGAGCGTGGAATTCCATAATTGATGCTTATTTCAAGGCAAATGGATTTTCTCAATGTCCATATGAACATGCACTCTATTTGAAGCATGATAAAGGTGATGTTTTATTGGCATGTCTATATGTGGATGATCTTGTCTTTATGGGAAATAATGCAGCAATGATCGATGCTTTTAAAGCATCCATGGTAAAAGAATTTGAATGACTGATAATGGTCTCATGAATTATTTTCTCGGCATAGAAGTAAAGCAAAGTGGAGATGGGATTTTTATTTCCCAAAAAGGATATGCTAAAAATATCCTTGAAAAATTCAACATGAAGAATTGTACATCGGTTAATACACCGATGATATGTGGTGCCAAACTGTCGAGGTTCGATGAAGGTGTCGAAGTTGATTCGACATACTATATAAGCTTGATTGGAAGTTTGAGATATTTGACATGTACAAGGCCAGAAATTTTGTACAGTGTTGGAATTGTAAGTTGGTATATGAAGAAACCGAAATCCTCTCATCTTAAATCTACAAAGAGCATACTTTGCTATGTCAAATGTACTGTTTCTCACGGCTTACATTATTATCCATTTCAGAATTTTCAGCTTAAAGGTTTTTCAGACAGTGATTATGGTGGAGATGTCGATGATCGAAAAAGTACTTCAGGCTTCGTATTTTTCTTATGTGATACTGCTTTTACATGATTTTCGAAGAAGCAATCTGTCACGCCCCGACTCTCGAGCCCGCGACATCCCTTACCAAATCGCCACGAGGTCACGAAGGATAACGTCCCAGGCGCGTTATCGACCTATTATCTATTCATGCATGCGGAAACGATTTACTCCCAGACAATATATAACAGACAGGGATAGATTAGCAGGGAAATACCTACCGAAGCAATTCATCAAAAGCTAATCACATCACAACCAGACAGCAGATGAGTCTTAACCCTATGAGCTATTAACAGACAACCCCACACTTCGGGGTGGCTCGCTAAGACCTCAAAAGGTTATACGGTCAGGCATGGTTAATTTCTCATCTACTTCAAAAGGGTACTCCCACATCCTTGCTTCGGTATCCACGTGTCTTCTTCACTTGGGACCTGAAAGTGGTTCCCACAACGGGATGAGATATAAATCTCAGTGAATCAAGCCTAAGCTCGGTTAGGAAACTGATTCACCCAGGCGTCCTAACGGAAGGCTCACATAATATAACAATCCGCAAGCACAATATCATAAACACACACATGCATTCTTACCAGCATTCAGCCACACATAATGCAATGCTTGACTCGACTCAGCAGTCGCACCAATCAATCACTCAATGATGCATCGCATCACAAGTATGCACAGGACACCACACAAGTCCAATTATCAACGATGATCACGCCCACGGTGCAATGAGAGGATCGACGCGATTAGCATGATCGACTCTCACAATTAATGCGTACCCGCACTCCTCTGGCGGGACCAGGCTACGTTCCTTTTTCCCTCACGGCAACGGCTACTACAAGCAGTGTATCCAGTGCATCTTGCACGGCACGGCACAGCAAATAGGCATCCCTAAACGGGGCGTCAGTCCATCACAAGCTGCGACCGGCATCCGATAATCCCTTAAAACCGTACGTACCATACGAGGCATGAATTATCGTGCTTCTAGCAAGTCGTGTAATTCCATACGATTAGTACGGTGTGTACGGTTAGCACAGTACGAGCTTGCCAGGAAAACTCACCATCGTTCCATCATATGACCATACATTGCACCCGCCATGTCAATCGATTTTATTCTCTTTGATTTAGGCCGGATGCTCATACAACGTGCTCAAAGACTCGGCCCACGGCCATTTTCATGCTAAAACATACTTCTTTGATTTCGCACACGGCCATTTGCATATGCAGACTATTAATTAAATGCTGCAATTACGAATGGAACGATTAACCCCCAAATGAATGCCAATTCGATCAATAAATATTCTAGGCATCCAATCAGACATATCCATGAGACGATCAATCCAGGAAAGGCAATAAATTCCAACACGAATAATCCCATTCGATTAGGCCACATAAATGCTCGAATTCTTGCAATAACCGTTTATTAGTCGATTTAATTTATAAACGCCGATCGATCGCTCGTCTCTAACCTATCGCTCACTCGCGATCAAACCACAGTGCATAATCAATCGATTCAATCTATCTATCAATTAGCCACAGACGACCTAGGCTAAACCGAATAACTTAACCAATCGTGGCCATTTACCCTAAACCCGATTTCTATTTAAACCGACCACGATCGCGCTATATAAATACCCTAATCGACTATTCGACTAATCCTAGGCGCAATTAGCGTCATAACCAAGGTTTAGGGTCGACTCACTATCGAGCTAGCTCGGGGGATCTCGAAACGACGACGGCGAGTCGCGGCGACGGCGGCGACGACCCTCGGTTTCCTAATGAACCCTCGGGTTTAACGGCTCAACAAGCGACAACTCCACCCCACAGCCGCTAAGACACGTCAGGGAGGTTCGGCAAGGCGGGGGTAGCGGCGACGGCGACGGCGGAGCTCCGGCGACCAGCGAAGGGCTATAAACAGAACCGGGGTCAGAGGTGAAACAGGGGAAACCGGGACAGATCGTGAGGTTTTTCAGCCCCACGGGCCAAGGCAAAGCCGGCAAGGGGTAGGGAGCTCACCTAGGGGTCGAAGGGGACGTCGACGAAGGCTTGACGGCGGCGGAGGGTGGTCGGAGGCGGCGGAACGCCGACTGAACAGAACCGGCGCGGAACAGGGGATTCGCGCGCGCAGAACATGGTAGGGGAAATCGAGCTGTTCCCGAGCTCCTCAAGCGACGGCCAGCCACGACCAGCTCCGAAAGTCAAGAGGAGGGTCCGAGGTAGACGCCGGAGGTGGTGGTGAGCGGCGGAAGGCGGCGAATAGAGCCGGGTCAGGAGCAAAATGGGCAAACCCCGAAAACAAAGGGCCGGGGGTTCAGAGGTGGTTTGCGGCGGCCCCGGTGGTTGACGGTCGGCGAGACGACGTCGAGGAGGTCGGCAGGAGGGTGGTGAGGGACGGTGAGATGGTGGTTGGCGTTGGTGGCGGCTCAGACGACCGGAGGAGGAGGCTGAGGTCCACGGGTCAGGGAAACCCGAAATAGAGCAGGGCTTCGGGAGAGGTTTCACGGCCGTCCGACGGCCAGCGGCAGCGCCGGAGGGGTCAGTGGTGGTGGCGAGGCACGGCTGAGGATGATGGTCGCACGAAATATCCACGGAGAAGGAAGAGGAGGAGCTCGGCAAGGGCTGTTCTCCGAAAATGAAAAAGAGAGAGCGAGAGAGAGTAACGAGTGAGAGAGAGAGAGAGAGAGAGAGAGAGAGAGAGAGAGAGAGAGAGAGAGAGAGAGAGAGAGAGAGAGAGAACGGCAGAAAGAGGGGGAGGGAAACGTGAGAGAGAAGAGTGAAAGTGGGTGAGATTGAGTGACTTTGACTAAGAGTGGTTGAGTGAAAAGTGGGATTTGACTAAGGGGGCCCACCAATAATTCAAAATTTTGTCCTTTGTGCATAAAGAAGGGGCATAATGGTCATTCGGTAAATCGGGACTGAAAATGAATTTTGGGACATTGACGAAGGGTAAATTCACAGGCCGGGCTCGGTCAGGATTAGGCTCGGGTGCGAGAATTGAATTCCTAATTCGCGACGACTAAGAATTTCGAAACCTAATCTCAACCGATCGACATTTCAGAAAATCGTCCAATTTTGTCTCTTCAGTCTTTGCGATTCCAAATAATTTTACTGACTGAAATGCAATTTAATTTTCTTTCATTGAATCCAGGCACTTACAAGAGGTGAATTTCCGGGGCGTCACAACTCTCCCCACCTTAGGAAATTTCGTCCCCGAAATTACAGCACAACCACAATTTCTCAAAAAGATACGGGTAACTACCCTTCATCACTTCTTCATTTTCCCAGGTAGCTCCTTCGGTACCATGGTGTTGCCAAACCACCTTGACCAATGGAATCGTCTTACTCCGGAGCACTTGTTCTTTCCTGTCAATGATCATGACTAGTCTTTCCACGTACGAGGCTCGCTCATCCAGCTCAATCTCTTCATAACTTAGCACATGAGAGGGGTCCGGCTCGTATTTCCTCAACATCGACACGTGGAAGACGTTATGCACCTGAGCAAGTCTTGGCGGCAACACAAGATGATAAGCTAGATTCCCAATCAGCTCCAGAATCTCGAATGGTCCAACGTACCTTGGGCTCAGCTTTCCTTTCTTGCCAAAACGAGATGTCCCTCTCATAGGCGACACCTTCAGAAAGATGTGATCACCTACCTGAAACTCCAAAGGTCTGCGCCTTCTATCGGCGTAACTCTTCTGGCGACTCTGAGCTATCTTCAGTCTGTCTCTGATTACTTTAACTGCTTCCATTGACTGTTCCACCAACTCAGGTCCAGTTATCTTCCTTTCACCAACTTCCTCCCAGCAGACTGGCGTTCTACAAGCTCTACCATACAATCCCTCGAAAGGTGCCATCTTAATGCTCTGCTGGTAACTGTTATTGTAGGCAAACTCTTCCAAATGCAACTGTTCCTCCCAACTACCTTTAAAATCCAAAACACATGCCCTCAACATGTCCTCCAGTGTCTGAATCGTCCTTTCAGACTGGCCATCTGTCTGCAGGTGATAGGTTGTACTAAACTGCAGCTTTGTCCCCAAGGCAGTTTGTAGACTTTTCCAAAACGTGGCAGTAAACTTGGGGTCTCGATCAGAAGTAATCGTCACTGGTACTCCATGCAATCTCACAATGTGCCTCACATACAGATCTGCATACCTATCCAAGGCAAAGTCCTTTCTCACTGGAATGAATTGTGTTGACTTCGTCAATCTGTCAACCACTACCCAGATTGAATCATGCCCTCTTTGACTCCTTGGAAAACCCATCACAAAGTCCATCGTGATATGCTCCCATTTCCACTCTGGGATTTCCAAAGGCTGCAGCAATCCTCCAGGTTTACAGTGATGCGCCTTGACCTGCTGACAGGTCAAACACTTAGCCACATACTTGGCTATATCCGCTTTCATGCCGTTCCACCAGTAGTGTTGCCTTAGGTTCTGATATATCTTCGTACTTCCCGGATGGATGCTATAACTGCTACGATGTGCTTCCGATAAGATCTCCTCCCTTAAACTTTCATCGGCAGGCACAACCAGACGTCCTCTGAACTTCAGTATCCCATCCTCGGCTACTTGGAAGTCGATCCTTCTCTTAGCGGAGTCCTCTTGAAGGATCTTCTGAATGGTGGGGTCCGTCGACTGCAGGCTCTTAATCTTAACCTGCACTTCTGGCTCAATTCTCAAGGTAGCCATGAGACACGACAGGCGACCTATCTCCAACTTAAAGTTCGAATCTCTCACTTGTTCAAGCAAACGCCATTCATGCACCTGTAATTGAGCAACCACTGATTTTCTACTCAGGGCATCAGCAACCTTATTCGCCTTACCCGGATGATACAAGATTTCGCAATCATAATCCTTAAGCAACTCCATCCATCGACGTTGCCTCATGTTCAACTCATTCTGAGAAAACAGATACTTCAGACTCTGGTGATCTGTATACACCTGAAAACTTTCCCCAATCAGATAGTGTCTCCAGATCTTTAAAGCAAACACGACCGCAGCCAACTCCAGATCGTGCGTCGGGTAGTTCAACTCATGTGGCCTCAACTGACGAGATGCATATGCTACTACTCTGCCATGCTGCATCAAGACACAGCCCAGTCCTCTAAGCGAAGAATCGCTATAAATCTCAAATCCTCCAAGACCAGATGGAATTGTCAGAACAGGAGCCGTAGTTAGCCTATGCTTAAGCTCTTGGAAACTACGCTCGCACATGTCCGTCCATTCAAACCTCACATCCTTCTTCAGCAGCTTAGTCAAAGGCGAGGCTATAGATGAAAACCTCTCCACGAAACGCCTATAATAGCCTGCCAATCCTAAGAAGCTTCTGATCTCTGTAACTGTCGTCGGTTTTGGCCAATTCATAACTGCCTCAATCTTAGATGGATCCACAGAAATACCTTCAGCAGAAACCACATGGCCTAGAAACGCCACGCGAGCTAACCAAAACTCGCACTTGCTAAACTTGGCATACAACTGATGCGTCCTCAAAGTTTCCAACACAATCCTTAGATGCTGCTTATGATCCTCAGAACTCTTTGAGTACACCAGAATGTCATCTATAAAAATAATCACGAAGCGATCCAAGAACTCTCTGAACACTCTGTTCATCAGATCCATAAAAGCGTCTGGAGCATTTGTTAAACCAAACGGCATCACAGTGAACTCATAATGTCCATAACGAGTCCTAAATGTCGATTTCGGTATATCTTCCTTCCTGATTCTCAATTGATGATATCTCGTCCGTAGATCAATCTTAGAAAATACCGATGCTCCTTGCAACTGATCGAACAAATCGTCAATCCTCAGCAGTGGGTACTTATTCTTAATCGTCACTTGATTCAGCTGCCTGTAGTCTATACACAATCTCAAGGACCCATCCTTCTTCTTAACAAATAACACAGACGCTCCCCAATGTGATGCACTAGGGCGAATGAATCCTTTATCCAACAACTCTTGCATCTGCACCTTGAGTTCCTTCAGTTCAGACAACGCCATCCTATACGGCGCCTTAGAGATCGGCTCTGTCCCAAGAGCTAACTCTATCACAAACTCGATTTCCCTTTTGTCGCGACCCTCCCTCGCGGGTATAGGCGAGTGGGGGGGGCTAATGGGCTGCCCGATCGATGGTTCGATCGGACGCGGGCCTCTCCCAAGGTCCATTACCCAAATCGCAACTGCTGGATATACGTGGTCGACCTTCAGTGTGGTCTAGTGACATGTGATAAGTGTACATGCCAAGGAGTCACCACCAATCGTTTCGTGGAGGGTACGATCGGAAACCCTATCGAATAGTTGGGAGTGGTCTATTCGATCATGCGGAAACCAGAGAATTGGGTTCGGGGACTTAGTTACGCCAACTGTCAGAGTTGACGCCCTTTCGGTACCTAAGCTGAATGGTTTATCTGATCCTTGGATTTCATACAGACGAGTGGGGTACAGATCCTAAATCTAGGAGTTCATGCAGATGGGAATAGCTACCCTATCACCCACAATCATTAGAAATAAGTGCGCAAATCAAGGATCCAATGCATGCGGATAAAACACATGAAATCAGCATGGTATCCCTAATGAGGCCCTATTAGCCTAGAGAAATATCAATCAAGGCTTAGGAACGATTTTGGCATGATTTGCCCATGAGGGGTAGAATTGTAATTTTGAACAATTCAGGGACAATTCGCCTTGAAAGGGAAAATTTTTCATTTTAGATGAATTGGGAAGTCAAAAGATGGGGGAAATAGGATTGGCTATCAATCCAATCCATTTTCCATTTTTTTGAGAATTTTCAGGATTTTTCTGGAATTTAAAAGTGATTTTACCCTCGGAGGGGTAAAATCGTCATTTTGGACAAATATGATGACTGAAAATCTCAAATATTAGGGTGGGTCGCCTACTTGACCCAAACCCTAATTTTAAGAAATTTTCAGGACTTGATTGGGGACAAGAAAGACGATTTTCCCATTAAAGGGCAAAATCGTCATTTTGAGAAAAGAGGCGGGACTCGAAATCCCAAGCCTAAGAATTTTTCGCCTACCTGACCCTAATTCTTACCTTGGCATTATCGGCCTTATCTCGCATATACAGCAGAGGCGACTTACCCATAAAGGGTAATATCGTCAAGTTTCGGAAGAACGGATAAGAAACCCCAAAAAATAGGGTTGACCAGTTGTCTGTGGCCAATCCTCGATTTTTGGGGATTTCTAGAGTGTCTAGGATTTTTCCACATTTTTCCACATTTTTTTTGGAATTTTCTAGAATTTTTTGATTTTCTAGGATTTTTCTGATTTTTTTATTAAAAAAAATGTTATTCGGGCCGGTTCGACCCTACCCACTCGGGTCGGAACCCGGCCCAGACCCAGACCCGCTGAGCCGAAGCCTCCCGAAACGACGCCGTTCCCGCTTTTTATTTTTCGAATTATTCGGATTCTGATCCAAGGGTCCTAATTGCACCACGTGACTAATCTGTGCCCGTTGGATCTTTTGACTGGAATTCACGGCCTGGATTAAACGAAGATCTGATCAGGGCCGTCTGATGTAAATATTTAAACCTACGGCCACGATTAAAACGCAAGATTTGATCTAGACCATCCGTTTCTACTTAACCTAAAACGACGTCGCCTATCCACTGACCCATACGGCGTCGTTCCAACCAGTTTTTATTTTCCAATTTGAAACTATTTTCGAATATCCTAATTATCAATCGGACGGACACCAATCATTGGATTCGATTAACCTAAGCCGTCGGATTACCTATTCGAATAACATATCTCCTGACGGCCTGCTGACTGGACAAACACGTGGACCTATGGCGAATCGACACCTAAGACTTTGACTGGTTGACCACGCCACGTCAGCTTCATCTTCAACCTCGCGACTCCGGCAGAATGGACGGCTGAGCTTCTCCGGTGCTGATCTAACGGTGGAATCTTGACGGATTTGAGCGAGACCGACGGCAATCGACTCGCAATAACCTCTATTTTAACATATCTAAGAATCGCGACATCTAATTCACAGAATCGCAAGAATCATGCAAAGTGCCGAGTACGGCCATGGGAGTTCGATCGCGTGATTTATCTAAAATCGTGGCAATTCAATCACAGAACAGCGCCAGTAGAGGTTCAGAAAACTCACCTCGAGCTCCGATCGAGCTCGTACGACCTAGATTGGGCTAGGCATGGATGAACAGTGGTCGGCTATGGAAAATAAATTTGAAGACTCGATTCGAGTTGTTCAAGCAAAGTCAATGCAAAACCAAGATGCAGCGATGGTCAGTGATGTCTAAGGGATGAAACGTACACGGGAATCGCAAAGATTGAAACCGAAATCAGGGTTCGCCATTGAAGACCAGAGCTTGAGCTCGAAGTTCGGGATTACCTGTTCTGGCAGTTTTGGGCTACGCGGTCGATGGCGACTGCTTCCTGGGGGCTTGAGCGTATTCTTGTCGGCCTTGAAGAGCTTCGGTTTGGCCTGAGAAGGCCTGACCAGCGCTCTGCAAATTCGAACTCTACCCTCGACAATGGCGATGAAGGGGAGCTCTCTCTCTCTCTCGTTCTCTCTCTTTCCCTTGATTCTGTTTCTTCTTTTTCAACTGAATTCCTTCTCCTCTTCAACAGAAAGCGACCATGAGCTTATATAGCTCTTGGGAATTTTGGCGCCGCAACGGGGTGGTGTGACGGCCTTAATTGCACGTGAGGCCACGTGCATTTAGGCCCAAACGGCGTCGGGGACGATGGGTTTTCCGTCCAACTCCGTTTGGTTCTCCGGCGGGCTTCATTTCACGCGAATTTGACATGAATTTTTCGTGCGTTTGATGTTCGTTGACTTTTGCAGGTGTGTAGGTTTGACTAACCTCGCCGGAGCTCGTTCGGCGGCCCTTTGCCTTGCGGCCGGTCTTGATCGAAAGGTATTGAAGTAAGGGACAAGACGCCTACCTTTCCCCTTTCAATTAGTCGCGAATTGCCCTTCAATTTCTTGATCAAAACTGAGCTGAGGACTGTTCATTTGCGCGAGGAAGAAGACGATACTGTAGCAGACCGGTTCGACCGGTCGGACCGCCGAACCGGTTCTGACTTACCAATTTCCCAATTAAACCCAAATTAATGGGAAAATTTTGCAATTGAACCTCAGAATCGAATCTAGAGCATGGATTTTACCTAAAAATGTGGTTTTGCCCAAAAGTTTTCATCAATTTCTACAAAACCCCCAAATTCCCATTTAATTGGAAATTGGGGATCGTGTAATTGAGGGTTCAAATGACCAAATTGGGCCAAATCACCTATGCCAATTGATTTAGAATGGTGAAATCCATTGGGCAGCATGTTTAATTTGTAATGATAGCCCTTGAATTGAAAGTAATTTCAATTATGCCCAAATTCAAGGACTAAAATGCAATTATGTTTGCAATTGAGCAATTTGTCCGAACAATTAGGTCAAATTGAAATAGGGGACAATTAGATTGAATGTCAAGATCCTAGAAAATGCTAAAATTGCAAATTAAAAGACTCAATTGATATTTTTTTCTCAGATTCAATAGTACGGGTTACAAAGGAACACCTACAATTGAATCTGATTTTGGATTTTTTGTGAGTTCAAAAATGAAAGAGATTAAAAAGAAAAATATTGGCTATTTGTTTTATATTTTTGTGACCTCAAATGCTATTTTTCTTTATTTTTTGAGTATTTTTCTATTTTCTATAAAATACTAAAAAATGTGAAAAATATGAAAAATTATTTTTTGGTCAAGAATGGTTCCTTGGGCTTGTCCAAGGCCACCAAAGTTGATTTTGTAATTTTTTGACTTTTTATGGATTTTTTTGTGATTTTTCAAAATATAACTGCAAAAAGACTTGGTCAAAAATCAGGTGTCAACACCTTTCTGGTGGTAAACCAGGTAAATCCTGAGGAAAAACATCTGAAAACTCACATACAATAGCAATGTCCTCCAACTTGATTCCCATAACAGACGTATCAACCACAGAAGCCAAATAACCTTGGCAACCACTCTCAAACAGTCGGGTCGCCTCTAACGACGATATCAACACAGTCGAGGTTCCTCCTCGATTACCCACGAACTCAAAGCTAGTGCCATTCAACGGATTAAACCGAATCGCCTTATTAAAGCAATCCATCGAGGCTCTTTGCTTTGTCAGCCAATCCATTCCCACAATTAGATCAAAATCGTACATCTCCAGTACAATCAGATCTATCTTACTTTCGTGACCATTCACAACAAGTCTACAGTCAGGACAGCCTACAACAGCTACTACACTATCCTTTAAGGGCGTAGACACTTTAAAAACAACATCCAAAGGCACCAAACTCAACTCAGACAACTTAAGAAACTGGTTCGCAACAAACGAATGCATGGCACCCGGATCAAACAAAGCATAAGCTACTTGGTTATGCAAGATGACCGTACCTGTAACGGTCGGCGAATCCTTCACCGCTTCCCGGGTGACAACAAACACCCTTCCTTGTGCTGGCGGACGACTTTGAAAGTTTTGCGGCGCAGTTCCTCCTGGTGGTCCTCCTTGTGGTGGCGCCCGCCTGCCCTGCTGACTCTGCGGGCAGTCCTTCAGTTGATGGCCTAGCTGGCCACAACCAAAGCAGGCCCCGCTTTTAAAAAGGCACGGGCCAGAACCATGCCTTTGGTGGCACAGGCGGCACACCTCGCTCTGACGAAAGAAATGCTTATTGATCGCTCCCCTGCGATTAGGTGGGATGTGATGCTTGCCTCCAAACATTGGCTTCTTTCCTTATTTCTTTTCAAATTTGTTCGAGGGTGTGAACCGCGACCCAGATGCGGCGGTCCTCTCAGCCAAGTCCTGCTCCACTATCAGCGCCCTTTCATAAAGATCATCATAGTCCTAAAGGTTCAACGGTGCCAGTGTACTCTTAATCTCGGGCTTCAGCCCGTCCCTAAACTTTCTAACCCTGTCCTCAGGGTCCTCAATCAATTTTGGAGCATACTTAGACAGTTCCGAAAACTTGGCCTCATATTGGTCGACCGTCATCTGATTCTGGCGGAGGCGGTCGAACTCAGCCATCTTCTGTTCTCTAGCTGTCTTCGAGAAAAACTTATTATTAAAAGCTTCCACGAAGGTATTCCACACCGGAACCGTACCTTCTAGGAAAACTCTACCTTTGACAGCTCTCCACCAAGTACTAGCATTTCCTTGGAGCTGGAAGACGGCCAGGACAACCTTATCTTCATTCGAACACCTCAGCAAGTTGAATGTTTTCTCTAACCCTTCGATCCATTGGGTGGCAGCTTTCGGGTCTCCACTCCCAGTGAACTGCGGCGGCTTCAACTTGAGAAACTGTTCCACCAGCTTTTGAGCCCTACGCTCCTCACACCCAGGTGCACGTGGTGGATTCACTGGCGGAAATGCAGGTGGAACCACAGGTGGGGCTTCAGCGGCAGCAACAGCAGCTGCAGCCTGATTCATAACTTGCTGCCCCATCAAATCTCCAATGGCTCCCAGGGCTTGCATAACTTCAGCCATAGTCGGTTCACGCCTGGCAGGCTCAGTAGCAGGAGCTGCGACAGGAGGCACAACAGGGGGTGCAATAGGCGGTGCTCCTCCAACATCAACAAACTCTTCAACTGGCCTCAAAGGCCTCCTAAGAGGTGCCCGGGGCGCTCTCTTACCGCGTCCTCTCATTTTACAGAAATGATACGGAGTCCTGCTTACCCCAAAGTAAAACGCGGTCAGAAGGCAACCCCAACAACTTATCACACAATTAACAATCACACGCACAAAGTTAAAATTCTACTAACTATCCCATTTCCCAGCGCTCCTTATTACTCCAGGCCAATGACCAGATGGATCAGGCTAACCTTGCTCTGATACCACCTTGGGTGGGGATGTCACGCCCCGACTCTCGAGCCCGTGACATCCCTTACCAAATCGCCACAAGGTCACGAAGGATAACGTCCTAGGCGCGTTATCGACCTATTAACTATTCACTCATGCGGAAACGATTTACTCCCAGACAACATATAACAGACTGGGATAGATTAGCAGGGAAATTCCTACCGAAGCAATTCATCAAAAGCTAATCACATCACAACCAGACAGCAGATGAGTCTTAACCCTATGAGCTATTAACAGACAACCCCACACTTCGGGGTGGCTCGCTAAGACCTCAAAAGGTTATACGGTCAGGCATGGTTAATTTCTCATCTACTTCAAAAGGGTACTCCCACATCCTTGCTTCGGTATCCACGTGTCTTCTTCACTTGGGACCTGAAAGTGGTTCCCACAACGGGATGAGATATAAATCTCAGTGAATCAAGCCTAAGCTCGGTTAGGAAACTGATTCACCCAGGCGTCCTAACGGAAGGCTCACATAATATAACAATCCGCAAGCACAATATCATAAACACCCACATGCATTCTTACCAGCATTCAGCCACACATAATGCAATGCTTGACTCGACTCAGCAGTCGCACCAATCAATCACTCAACGATGCATCGCATCACAAGTATGCACAGGACACCACACAAGTCCAATTATCAACGATGATCACGCCCACGGCGCAATGAGAGGATCGACACGATTAGCATGATCGACTCTCACAATTAATGCGTACCCGCACTCCTCTGGCGGGACTAGGATACGTTCCTTTTTCCCTCTCGGCAACGGCTACTACAAGCAGTGTATCCAGTGCATCTTGCACGGCACGGCAAGTAGGCATCCGTAAACGGGGCGTCGGTCTATCACAAGCTGCGACCGGCATCCGATAATCCCTTAAAACCGTACGAACCATACGGGGCATGAATTATCGTGCTTCTGGCAAGTCATTTAATTCCATACGATTAGTACAGTATGAGCTTGCCAGGAAAACTCACCATCGTTCCATCATATGACCATACATTGCACCCGCTATGTCAATCGATTTTATTCTCTTTGATTTAGGCCGGATGCTCATACAACGTGCTCAAAGACTCGGCACACGGCCATTTTCATGCTAAAACATACTTCTTTGATTTCGCACACGGTCATATGCATATGCAGACTATTAATTAAATGCTGCAATTACGAATGGAACGATTAACCCCCAAATGAATTCCAATTCAATCAATAAATAATCCAGGCATCCAATCAGACATATCCATGAGACGATCAATCCAGGAAAGGCAATAAATTCCAACACGAATAATCCCATTCGATTAGGGCACATAAAGGCTCGAATTCGTGCAATAACCGTTTATTAGTCGATTTAATTTATAAACGCCGGTCGATCGCTCGTCTCTAACCGATCGCTCACTCGCGATCAAACTACAGTGCATAATCAATCGATTCAATCTATCAATCAATTAGCCACAGACGACCTAGGCTAAACTGAATAACTTAACCAATCGTGGCCATTTACCCTAAACCCTATTTCTATTTAAACCGACAACGATCGCGCTATATAAATACCCTAATCGACTATTCGACTAATCCTAGGCGCAATTAGCGTCCTAACCAAGTTTTAGGGTCGACTCACTATCGAGCTAGCTCGGGCGATCTCGAAACAACGACGGCGGGTCGCGGCGACGACCCTCGGTTTCCTAACGAACCCTCGGGTTTAACGGCTCAACAAGCGACAACTCCACCCCACAGCCGCTAAGACACGTCGGGGAGGTTCGGCAAGGCGACGGCGGCGACGGCGGAGCTCCGACGATCGGTGAAGGGTTGCAAATAGAACCGGGACAGATCGTGAGGTTTCTCAGCCCCACGGGCCAAGGCGAAGTCGGCAAGGGGTAGGGAGCTCACCTAGGGGTCGAAGGGGACGTCGACGAAGGCTTGACGGCGGCGGAGGGTGGCCGGAGGCGGCGGAACGCCGGCTGAACAGAACCGGCGCGGAACAGGGGATTCGCGCGCGCAGAACAGGGGAGGGGAAACCGAGTTGTTCCCGAGCTCCTCAAGCGACGGCCAGCCACCACCAGCTCCGATAGTCAAGAGGAGGGTCCGAGGTAGACGCCGGAGGTGGTGGTGAGCGGCGGAAGGCGGCGAATCGAGCCGGGTCAGGAGCAAAACTGGCAAACCCCGAAAACTGAGGGCCGGGGGTTCAGAGGTGGTTCGCGGCGGCTCCAGTGGCTGACGTTCGGCGAGACGAAGTTGAGGAGGTCGGCAGGAGGGTGGTGAGGGACGGTGAGATGGTGGTTGGCGTTGGTGGCGGCTCAGACGACCGGAGGAGGAGGCTGAGGTCCACGGGTCAGGGAAACCCGAAACAGAGCAGGGCTTTGGGAGAGGTTTCACGGCCTTCCGACGGCCAACGGCGTCGCCGGAGGGGTCAGTGGTGGTGGCGAGGCACGGCTGAGGATGATGGTCGCACGAAATATCCACGGAGAAGGAAGAGGAGGAGCTCGGCAAGGGCTGTTCTTCAAAAATGAAAAAAGAGAGAGCGAGAGAGAGTAACGAGTGAGAGAGAGAGAACGGCAGAAAGAGGGGGTGGGAAACGTGAGAGAGAAGAGTGAGAGTGGGTGAGATTGAGTGACTTTGACTAAGAGTGGTTGAGTGAAAAGTGGGATTTGACTAAGGGGGCCACCAAAAATTCAAAATTTTGTCCTTTGTGCATAAAGAAGGGGCAAAATGGTCATCCAATAAATCGGGACTGAAAATGAATTTTGGGACATTGACGGAGGGTAAATTCACAGGCCGGGCTCGGTCAGGATTAGGCTCGGGTGCGAGAATTGAATTCCTAATTCGCGACGACTAAGAATTTCGAAACCTAATCTAAACCGATCGACGTTTCAGAAAATCGTCCAATTTTGTCTCTTCAGTCTTTACAATTCCAAATAATTTTACTGACTGAAATTCAATTTAATTTCCTTTCATTGAATCCAGGCACTTACAAGGGGTGAATTTCCAGGGCGTCACACAATCTAGTGTTACTCTTTCGACATGTGAAGCTGAATATGTTGTGCATCTTCATGCGTATGTCATGCGATATGGTTGAGAAAACTTCTGAAAGAAATCCATATGGAGCAGAAAAATGCAACAGAGATTTGTCTCGACGATGTTTTAGCCATTGCTTTGGCGAAAAATCCAGTTTTGCATGAACGAAGCAAGCATATCGATGTTCGATATCATTTCATTCAAGAGCAGGTGATAGAAGAAGAAGTTGAAGTATCGTATGCGAAGACCGGAGATCAAGTCGTAGATATTTTTACGAAATCTCTCAAGATCAATACGTTTCGAAAATTCAAGAGTCTGCTTGGAATGATTGATGGAAGAGAATTTGGTTTAAGGGGGAGTTTTTTTGGAAATTAAACCAAATTCATTAAGTATTGATGTGTTATCAATGACCGTTCGACTCCCAAGGTGGATGCACAAGCCGGTGCACGAACCTAGACGTGTCTTTATTATTGTGTAGTTTTAAGAGTCATAATTAGTTGAGTATTTCAAGAGTCCGTTCGTATAACGATGTGTAGTTAATAGTATTGCGTCTATTCATGTTTCTAGAGTAGATCAAGAGTCATGTTTTAAGTCTATAAATAAGCGTGTCTTGTAACCATTTCAGTATGAGTGAATCGATTGTGAATATAGAATATTGAAAAGCCATTTTAGTCTTCTCTTTCGTGAGTTAAAGTTGAGTTGTGAGTATTTGTTGAGAGCTCAACTTTCGATTTATCCCATCAAGCCTTCGGCCACCTTGGAGATGACAGTCCTCAGCGAAAGCTTTCAACTACCAGGACCGTCCGTGGTGAAAGCCATCAGCCACTTGGATTTTATCTTTTATGGTGAAAGCCTCCCAACACCACCATAGCGAAAGCCTTCGGCTGCCTGTCCTCATATCTCAGTGTTCTTGAGAGAAAGCCTTTCGGCCGTCCTGAACAGTGAACACAGTGCAGGAACAAAGACTTTTGGCTTACCTGACCTATATCCTTGGCATCGAATGAAAACCACCAGCCACTGAAACTTGATACTGGAGCGGAAGCCATTGGCCAATCGGACTAGTATCACGTGTTCTCGAGCGAAAACCTTCGATTGGCCGCCTGGAACATGGTCCTTGAGCCAACTCATCGACCACTTGGACCCATGGCTTAAGTGTTCTTGGACGAAAGCCTTCCAATGGCTGCCTAAAGCGAGTCAGGATCCCGTGACATAATGTCACGGGATCATAGCCCTGGCGATGATCGAATCGCCCCCCTCCCAATGATGGATTTGGATTTCCCACCATTAAAAATTTTCTACCATTTCCTACCATGATCGATCTGGGCCGTTCAATTCAAAATGAACGGTCCAGATCAGTCCACATCATTTTTCACTAAAAAACTGTTGATTGATCTGGGCCATCCATTTTGAATTGGACGGCCCAGATTTAATGGCACCTCTAAATTTATGTCACTAAATCCTTTCCCCCCCAATGATCCCATGACTATGTCATGGGATCCGGATCCGGCTAAAGCATGGCCATTTGGTCCTGTACGATAAGTAATCTAGCGCGAAAGCCTTCGGTCACGTAAAAGAAAGTCAAGGAGACAAAGCCTTTGGCCGCTCTGACACATAAGGAACTATTGGTGAAAGCCATCTGCCACCTAGGACAGACGTCCTAGGCGATAGCTTTCGGCTGTCCCAGTCTCTCAGACATATTCTCGGTAGAAAAAAGAAGAAACCCTTTCAAAGATGGGAGGGCCTTAATCAAACTATGCAGTTAATGTTTCTACATGTAAGGGAAAGAGATGAGTTCATCTTTAAAGTACGACATCCCTAAATGAATTCACTCGAGATATTATCCACTTTGGCCCATGTTAAGTTTCACGATTTTGTCATTTGACGTACATTAGGAGCACCATCCTGATAGTCCTAAACATGTTTAACTTTAGAGTTTTAAAGCAAAGCTTGCCATTAGTCAAAAGTTGCATCTGGGAGTTAATTTTAGTCTTTCGTGTATATATATACACCATACATATTTATGTACAGTATATCGGGCATGCCTTGCCCCAGTTCAGTGTGCAATTCGAGACATCCTTGCTCCTTTCACCATCCTAGAAGTAGCTACTTAGTGAAGCCCTTTGACCTCGCAACCACTCCCCGCCTTTGTTGGACTGATGGCACGACTGTCTTTACTCTAAAAGGGCACATCCTCAAATACAAACCTGATTTGAGAACGCACACATATCCAATTATCTCGACTCAACTCATATCCAAAATGAAACTATCAAAACTTCACGCCAATAGCACTCTCGTCTTGCTTATCTCTACCTAAAGAACCAAAAAAAAAAAATTTGGAATGAATAGGGTGAACAACCAAAATTTAGTGAGTATTGCATATCTCCTCTAAGTAAATGAAGCACTCACTATACATATTTACAAAATCATACCGAAACTCATTTAATCCAAATTTAGAATTTATCACACGTACGAGACCAAAAACGAGTTTTATTTTTTCAACAAAACTTTATACTTATGAGAAGTACACATTTCATCAGTAATATCAAAGCAAACATGAGTGGTCCAATCATTAACCAATCTCATCAATTCACATATTAATGGTCTATTCCATTGATCTATCTGATCAAATCTCACGTTGTATAGTCTATTCTATTGACCCATCTATTACTCATTATCCAACTATGGTCGAGACATAAAACCCGGAGGCGACCAAGATTACCTGGCAAGGTCTCCATCTATTATCAGCTGATGGCTCGACTTAAAAGGATATCCTCAATTCGATATGTATAACCTAAAATCCCTACTCATTTTCACACTGATATTGAGCATCGAAAATCCATTTCATAACCAGAATACGTTTCATAAATCAAAACATATATTCTTTTATCGCTCCGTTCCTAACATAATATATTTAACAAGACATTTCTCAAATCATTTCCAAATCCATTGCATACATCAGATTCACAAAAAAAATTATGTATAACCTTGGAAAACATCTTTCATAAAAATTTCTCAAGCCATTCGTAATTAACCAAAGTTTTTTTTTGGGTAAAGAATAATTAACCAAAGTTTGTAAAGCTAATTTCCGAAAAACACTTTTTTTCAAACAAACGGAGCCTTAATTTCCAATTTGTGCCATAATTCCACAAATCACTCCAATTAGAAGAACGGAGGATTTGAATCCTTGCGGGACATTACCAATTTAAGTAAATCCGGCTTGACGAGGCGTCCTTTGCAAGTATGTACATGTCTCTCCCTTTTTTTGCCTTTCTTCTTTTTCTCCGCTTCCTCCCTTTTTCGCTCTCTCTTTTATGCACGTGCTCCCCTTTTTTGGTCGGACTCTTTTTTTCGTTTTGATAGGGCCAATTTCTCTCTTTCTTTTATATATCACAAAGTCACTAAGTTTGACCGAGTCAAACTTTTCTTTGGTTTCACTTGAGGTATTATCCGCTTTGACCCGTCAGACGAGCATCACAATTTTGTCTTGGTATTGCTCTAGTATGAGCTAGTTTAACTCTGAAATTTCAAAGCAAAGCTTGCAATAACGTCAAAAGGCACATCTTTGAACACACACACACACATATTTGATGTGCAATTTGGCTCATTCCTATTCTATTCGCTATTCTAAAAGCCTGTCAAGAGCCGCTCGTTATCCAACCCCTCTGCCCCGTGACTACTCCCTATTATCATCGGAGCGGGTGTTTACTTATGGCACAACTAGCGGCACTCTAAACTTTGATGCAGTTTACTCTCAAACTCCGACAAGGGTCACTCATATTTAAGTTGGTGACGCTTTTGAGCGAAGCCATCGGCTCTGTTTCTCTCTTTTATGTTCTTCGCTCTGTCCCTCAACTTCATCTCTCTCGTTTATTTCTGCTACTCCCTAATGGAAATTTCTAGTGATTTTTCCCTTTCGTTCACAGGATACTGTTGCTTTTGTCAATGAATGCCTCTATGGATCGAAAAGTAACAGCAGGATACAGTCTCGAATACATGGTGATGTGCATGAATTGATTGGTCGTTAGGACATGGAGAAGAAGAACTCCAGCCAATTGGAAACAACACGTAGTTAATACACTTCCATGGAGAAATTATTACATGAGCGTGATGTATATATCCTGGCAGTGAACTGGACCATTAAACTCGTAGATCTCGTTAGATTAAATGTTTCGTATTCATTTCAGTACGCATACGAGATTATACTTATAATGTTTCACGTTCGTGTGTCGAAAATAATGGCAAAACAATTCTAATTCTACAATGAGCTCTTATAGAAAATGGTTATGTTAGATCTCGACGCGAATAAAGAACATTTTTTATGGGATTTCACAAATGACCTAGGTTAGGGAGGAGATTCCCCAATATACCACTCAACTGGCCTCTCCATTCACACTGTACAGATGGTACATATCAGAAAGCAGCAACATCAATGACAATTAGATGTCGAAAACGTCAATTTTCTGTTAGCGCCAGAAATTAATTAAAATAGCAGAACTCACGGTCCCTTGGATCAATGAAAGATGAAGGAAAACTGGTGCAGTTCACACATGATCTTAGTAGTTAAAATATTCCTAATCCCCCTGTCTTGTTCTTGGTGAAAACCTAACGCGAACGCCTTTCTTTTATGTTGATCAGCTGACTTCAAAGTCTTCCACTAGTCCAAGTAAAGCCAAAGACCTCTTCATTAGTAAGTTAGCTATGCCTTGGACTCTGGTCTGTTTTAGTTGGCTCCCACCAGGTTTGGTTCGCTGAATGCGCCCAAAAAGCTCGTTGCAATTGCAGCATCATCGGCCCGGAGCATCGGAGCCCGCTAGCCGAAGGTCAACGAGGTCGTCGCTTCCCCGTCTCTAGTGTCTGCGAACACCTGGTACCAGAGCAGGACAAGCGGCCGAGATGGAGGTTCAAATGGCTGGGGGAGCCAATCCCAACCCCATGAACGGTCACGCCAACCACCACCATGTGGTCACGGTGCCGGATCGCGACTGGTCATCTGTGGTGCACCGGAGGCTCAGCCAGAGGCCGACCCGTCTGAAGCATTCGGCCGGCAATTACTCCTGCTGCATCTTTAGGGTCCCTGGGACCCTCTCCGAGCTCAACCCCAAGGCCTACAAGCCCCGCATCGTCTCCATCGGCCCGTACCACCATGGGCAAGAGTATGTCCAGATGATCGAAGAGCACAAGCCACGGTTCTTCTCTGCTCTTCTTGCCCGGACCAGAAACTTTGGAGTTGATTACAACCAGTACTTCAATGCCATCGCGTCGAAGGAAGAGGAGATTCGAGATTGTTACTCCGAGCCGCTCAATTTCGGGAGCTCAGAGCTGATTGAGATGATGGTCCTCGACAGCTGCTTCGTCATCGAAGTGTTCCGAGTGATCGAGAGCATCGTAGAACCCGATCCAGATGACCCGATCTTCAACATGTTGTGGCCGTTCACTTCGTTCATGCGCGATTTCCTCCATCTTGAGAACCAAGTACCCTTCTTCGTCCTCGAAATGCTCTACGATATGTCGAAGCCCCCCAATGAACCCCAGTGCTCTCTTGTCGAGGTCGCTTTGCGGTTCTTCAACTACGGAGTGCAGCGGCGGCCAGAGGTCCTCGAGAAGTACTACGGAGTCTCGGATGTCAAGCACTTGCTCCACCTGATCCAGCTGAGCATTATTGACCTCCCTTCAGAAACGCCGAGGGAATTCGACGTCCAGTATCTGCAGCTGGTCCACTCGGTGACAAAGCTCCGGCGTGCGGGAATCAAATTCAAGCCGAGGGAGTGTGACGGGTGGCTTGACATTCAGTTCAACAACGGAGTGCTCGAGATTCCCCCGCTGACGATCGACGAACTAACAAGTTCCTTCTTCCTCAACTGTGTCGCATTTGAGCAGTGCTACTGCTACTGCTCGCAGCACATCACTAGCTACGTGACCTTCATCGGGTGCCTCATGAACTCTGCGGACGACGCCAGCTTCTTATCGGATCACCAAGTGCTGGAGAATTACTACGGGACCTATGCAGAAGTCGCGCGCTTCTTCAACGACTTGGGGAAGGACGTGGGGTTCGATATTGGGAGGAGCTATTTGGCCGGAGTGATGGAGGACCTGAACAGGTACTATAGGAGCCAGTGGCGTGTGCGGTGGGCGGGATTGAAGCGCAAGTACTTTGGTACGCCATGGTCTTTGATTTCGGCACTGGCGGCCTCCCTGATTCTAGTGCTCACTTTCATTCAGTCTTTCTTTGCGCTTTATGCTTATGTGCGTCCTCCGAGCTAACGAGACGAGTTTGTGTGTCTGTATGCTTGCCCGGGTTCGGCATCTGCAAGGGAATTCAACTGCTGAGTTGTGTCATTGCATACTTTTGAACTTGCCAACCGCATCATTCACTAATGAAGGAACATTAGGATGACACAAACATGTCTTCAAATAGGATCTCCCAAATCATTAAAGTGACCGTCCCTTGCAGCGGAACACATAACCCTGCCTCAGCAGAGGTCTTGTGCAAACTATATTGTTTAGGATGCCGCTTGCTTGTCGGACCTTCTCAATTGGCGATTCATCAAGGTACCTTCTTCACCCTAATTCACCTGCATCGCTCTCACGCACAAGCCACCGACAGATTCTGATTGGGTCCTACGAGAAACCCGTCATCCTACTCTGGGAGATCATAGCTTGATTGAGGTCTTGAGATCCCCTGAAACCAAGGTCATAGCATTGATTCAGTCCTTGTCTTGGACTGCGGTTTGCCCACTCTAAAACTCCTGGCCAGCATATGCAAATTGTCACTTATATGGCGTTTCAGCTTCTGCATTGACGTAGTGCAGGGAGAGACTGTGCTCTTATCAAACTAGCCTTCCGCCTTCCTGCCCGAGGGGAAGGTTATGCATTTTACATGCTGCTAGATTGGCTTCATGTTTTTCTGATCGGTGGTCTCTGGCTGCGAGACTAACAAAAATTTAGCGTCTTCTTTTCTGGAAAAAGCATTGCCAGAGAAGAAGATGCCCTGACCTCCACTGATCATGTTCGTCCATCATTGCATGACGGAGAACATTGTGGCGGACCGGCAGGCATGACTTGCTGGGTCCTCCAAGGACCCTTTTGTTTTGGCCTTGAGAATCATATGCAACCGGGTCTCAGTGCATTCGGTGATGGTAATCCTGTTGGGAGAAGAACGACAACCAATCTAATATGGAACCAGTGCAGCAGAACAAAGCAATCTCCCTTCTTGTGCAAATCTAATAAGAAAAAAAAAATATATAATAGAGAAATATAAATACCAAGCACGCAAAAACACATAAACAAAATTCTTCTCTAGGTAATACTAGAGATGCATAGTAGCAACAACATCAAGCACACTATTCTTGGCATCCGATGTGGACTTCACAATAAATCAAGGATAAATCTCACTAGTTCAGTTCTACTGTGAAAACCTGATGAAGGAAGATCAAATGAAAATCAAATCGATCAGATTCAAGAACAATGCATCGCGGGCAATCGGACCACGGATCGATCTCCGATCCTTAGCTTGATGCAAAACAGACAACACCCGCTCTTCAGATTTTCTGTTCTTTCTTTCTCTCTTGCTACTTAGTCTCAATCTCAACAACGTTTTTTTTGCTGTTATCACATAAAATTAGTGAGAAAACCCCATTATTTATATATATGAATTATCATACGGGCTTGAACCTATAGGCTCGCATTTCATTGGGCTTCCTCCACATGGGAGTGAACCTGGCCAACAAATCCCTCTTCGAGGAATTAACTCTTCCATTCACCGGGTTTCACAGTTCCAAAAATTGTCCCTTTCATGTTGGGCTGAGCCCTCGGTCTAATTTTTCATGTGCTCGACCGGCCTTCTGCCAATAAGCTCGCTTACATCTTATCCTCACATCTTCACTATGAACAACGTATGTGGGACTAGATATGCAGAATCTGAGGTCCCAAAACCTGTAACTGATCTCTTTTAAAATGATCAGTAGCAGGACATGCCGTTCGACTCCATCAAATGCCTAATTTACACCTACGGGACCTTTACCCATATGCCGTCATCATCGCGTGAACAAGCTCTGTGTCTTTCGGAGAGTGTCCCCTCCGGCTCATCTCCCGGTTTTTTTTTTTATAAATAATCCTGTTTGATAAGAGGATAGAAGTCTATGTAAGAATGGCTTTAAATTAACCAGCAAGGCGTTTGGAGATCGTATTTCATGATGTTTTACAGGTAAGGAAAGTTAATTTAATGTGTCTAAAGAGTGCTCTGGCAAGTCCTAAAACTTATCCAATT
Source organism: Rhodomyrtus psidioides (assembly GCA_021437785.1). Lineage (NCBI taxonomy): Eukaryota > Viridiplantae > Streptophyta > Magnoliopsida > Myrtales > Myrtaceae > Rhodomyrtus > Rhodomyrtus psidioides. Next base: position 2,501,854 of record JAILYB010000024.1, on the reverse strand, counting down.
CTGGAATAGAACAAACACCTCGGCTAGCTCCATCTGGGCAAAGGTCCGACGAGGGCTAGCGACAACCATTAAAGTCACCGAGCACTGATTCCCCATGCGGCTAGCGAGTGAAGGGCTCGAAGCCTCTCGCTTGTGTCATGTCCTCACGTGGCCGACCCTCGGCCCAGTCCAATATAAGAATCCTTATTTTTTTTTCTTTTCATCTTTTTTCTTTTGATTTTTCAAACTTTTTGCCAACGTGCTGCCTGGTTGGTGCCACGTTGGCTCCACGTTTATCTTTTCTTTTTTTTTTAATTGTTATCATAGTATATTGTTAACAGAGGAAGACGATTGCATCGAATAAATTTTATATTGGGACAATTGCTCAAAAAGTCCTAAACTTTTTTTATTTGTGTCAGTTCAATCCTAAACCTTTCAATTTTGTCAATTTTGTCTTAAACCTTTTTGCATTTTACTAATTGAGTCTATCCTGCCAATTTTGACTGGAAATCGCTAATGTGGACGTAGACCGTTCTACATGGCACTACCAGCCTGACGTGAACATTTTAACATTATTTCTTAATAATTTTTGAATATTTTTACAATTTAATATATATATTTTTCTTTTTGGACTAAGAGCCGGCAAGGCCACAATGCTCTCGTTTGATGCCACAACGAGGCCGTTGAGGCTGTTGCCTAGATTTGGCTAGGTTGGCTAGTGACCTTGTCGGCCCTTGGTCCAAAAAGACAAAAAGTAAATTAAAAAACTATTAAAATTCATCCAAATGCAATTAAAAAAGTCCATATCAGCATCGGTCGTGCCATGTAGGACTGCCAATATCTGTGTCAAAATGTGAAACGATTTAGAATGGAATTGATCGAATGGACTCAAAAGGAAAAACGTGAAACGATTTAAAACGAAATTGGCACGAGTGCAATATTGATGATTTTTTTTTGAAAATTTATTCGTTTTGAAATTTGATTACAATTTTTGAAAGTTTTATAATAATTTAATTGCACTTTGGTAATAAAATTCATAAATTTGCACCCATCATAATTAATCCGAGGGGTCCTCACTCATATGGGGTCATGGATATGGTTAGGGGTGTCAATGGGCCGGGCCGGGTCGAGACCCGGCCCGAATTGAGCAGTACCATGGTCGGGCCGGGCCGGATTTGGGCCGAAAATATTTTTTTTCTTTCCTTTTAAAAAAAATTTTGAATTAAAATTAATTAACAAACCATCAAATGAAAAAATATAAAAATAAAATATAAAAATAAATTAAATTTAAAAGAAAAAAATAGGTATTTACAAAAGTTTGGCGTCGGCCCGGCCAGGCCCGAGTACTAGACCCTGCCCGAAAATGCAGAAAAATTTCTGGCCGGGCCGAGCCGGGCCGGCCCGTCCGGCGCGGGCCAAATTGACAGCCCTAGATATGGTATCGAGGGTATCCCAAGTGGGTTCTTTGAATTGTAGATTGGACTCGAGGAGCGTTTATCGACCTCAAGATCAAGAGGGAGGGCTCGATCCAAAGCCACAGCGCAAAAGTCATATGGAAATGGGCTTTGAAGAGCCTTGTTTACAGGCAACTACACTATGAAAAGCCCAAGCTTTCGCTTTTGAAACAGAAGAGAAGACTTTACTTCCTTTGATCGGCGCTCTTTTTTAGCGACTTCTCTCACCGAAGTTTCTAACAAAATAGCTTTGCACTTAACATTTAACCGTGCGAGTCGACGGAGTGGGAATTCCTAGTTCCTCCTCCTCGGATAGAAGCGACCGACACAAACGGCAACGAGGGAAAGGTACTTGGGGGGCCTTGCAATGTGGTTGTAGCTATCGATATAGTTGGCAAAATATACCTCAAGGCCTGTATTGAGAGTCGAGAAGGATCTTCCGATCCGTGACTCCCCTAGATTAACTCATTGAGGTATTATATGCTTTCGCCCTTTCATACCCAGACTCACGGTTTTGTCCTTTGGCGTGGGAACCTTCTAAGGAGGTTATCCATCTTGACAATGCTCTCACCTGAGTACGCTTAACTTTTAGAATTCCAAGGCTTAGACTTGCCATTATGTCAAAAGGCATTTCCGTGAGTTAATTCTAGTTTTCACGCATATATTACAAAATCGTCCTCTTCCTAACCACCAATCCCCGCCCTTGTCAGATCGGCCGTTACAGGCCCACCAACTTCCACCTTGTTCATCTCCAAACCACACACCTATTAGAGGGGTTCCACTCTGATACCATATTGTGAGGCCTTGAATTAACTCACTGAGGTATTGTCCGCTTTGGCTTGTCCGATATTAAGCCTCACGATTTTGTCTTTCAGTGTACAAGTAGGCTTCGGGAAAATTGTTAAAAAAAAAATCCTAAATCTAGTGTACCTTTGTTAATTCAATCCTAAACCTTTTAATTTTGTCAATTCAGTCATAAACCTTTTATATTTTTGCCAATTCAGTTCTAAACTTTTTTTTGATTCCGATTCAGTCCTAAACCTTTTTTTCATTCCGATTCAATCCTTAATCTTTTCCATTTGTGTCTATTCAGTTCATCCGATGTATTTTGACCGACTGGCGCTGACGTGGATCCGACTAGTGTTGACGGGGCAATTTTTGATAATATTTTAATATTTTTTATTTCTTTTATTTTTTTCATTTTATTATTATTTTTTTGAATTTGGTTTTCTCATCTTCTTCCTGATGAACATAGAAGACTTGATGAATAGAGAGGAGGAATTCGAGGAAAAATCAAAAAACAAAGATGAATGACCATGGCATTGGCTATTGCCTCCAGCAGGCAGAAGGCCTAAGGCGAGGTCGAACCTCGACGGCCACTGACGCTGCCATCGGGTGAGCTCGGCCAAGCCCATATCCTTAGGCCTTCGGCCTACTGGAGGCAATAGCCAATGCCATGGTCATTCATCTTTGCTTTTTTTTTTCCTCGACTTCCCCTTGTTTGTTCATCAGGTCTCCTCTGCTCACGAAGAAGGTGAATAGTCAGAAGACGAACAAACGAAATTAAAAAAAATGAAAAATAAATAAAAATATAAAATATTATCAAAAAATTGCTTCGTCAGCATTGGTCGGAGCCACGTCGGCGTCGGCCAGTAAAAAATTGATTGGATGGACTGAATTGACACAAATGAAAAAACGTTTAGGATTGAATTGACAAAATTAAAATGTTTATGATTGAATTGACAAAAGTACAATAAGTTTAAGACTTTTTTGACAATTTTCCAAGTGGGCACCTTCTCAGGAAGTCACCTTACGCTTAACTATTGGAGTTCCAAAGTTAAAGCTTGCCGTTACGTCAAAAGGTTTATCCATGAGTTAATTTCAGTTTCCACATATATATTCAAAAATTGCTTTTTCCCTATTCGATGCATAGTTAAGTTCATTCATGCTCCCTTTGTCATCCTAGAAGCCTGTTGTTTCTTGTCCAGGCCCTAGAGCGCCAACGATCGCTCCCCACCCTTATTGGACAGAGTCGTTACACAATCAACCCTCGGGTCTTCCAAGAAGAGCAAGATAGGTTCGCGTAACTTGTCGCCTTTTGGTTTCGCAAGCTCATTGTTAGAACTTTGATCTCAAAGTCCATAAAAAGTTGAATGAGAAATGAATCCTTTCTATGTTTCGCCCCTTTGTCGCGCTTGAACATTGAAGATGTTTGTTGGCCTAGACGGAGTTCCATAGCTAGTATACCCAATGGGGGTGGAACTAGGATTGTATTCTTCTATCACATGCCCTCCTTGGGATCTCCACTCTTTCGTCCTTACTCGCTTGATTGAAGAATCTATGAAAGTACTGACTATCATCCTTAAAATTTAGGCTATTAAATGAAAATGTTAATTTATTATTTGAATGTAGCATTCTTTCACGCGTAAATTGGACATTGACTTAAAAATAAAGCATGACAATAAACAATAAGAGCGAAATCGGGACTTGAAAAGATTAGAAAGAATTGAATTTAGGATCTTTTATCGTAGTAGATAAAAGATTTTGTATGGAAACTGTCAACTGTTGTAATATAACCTAAACTACTAAATGAAGTCGCGATTTTAATATTAAAAGTACGTCGGACATAAGATGTATTGAAAGTCAATGGTGCCACCCATTTTTTCATTGCTAAAACGCGTGGACATTTCGGAAATTGATTTCTTGTTGGCTATTTAAACCCAGAGACCCGTCTCCAAATTTCCTCCACCACCACTGAGCCGTTCGCTCTTGATCACCACCATGTCTCTGTCGGTTTCCCAGAGCCCGAACGGGAAGAAGAGGAGCCGTGAGACCTCCGAGGTCTTCGATTCCGTGTTCGGCTTCTTCATGGACTTTGCCGACAAGGCCTTGACCCTCGTTCCTCAGCCGAAGCGCAGAGCCGGTGTCGGTGATTATACGATCAATGAAGTTCCCGAGGAGGAGGAGGAGCCATTGGAGGCCGGGGGCGATGGTGATGCCGGGGAACTGTTCCACAAGTTGCCCGTGAGAGACAAGGAGGAGCTGCTCAAGGAAGTGTTGGGCGAGATCGTGGGGAACGTGCTGGACGAGCTCCCTGAGGAAGGGAAGGAAGCGTTTCTGGTGAGGTGTTTCGACGGGCTGTTCCCGAAGCTTCCCTGCGACTCGCAGAGAGTGATCGAAATCAAAGTGAAGGACGTGTCCTCCCAATCTCAAGAGGATTTCGCGGCTCTGAGTGCTCCGGGATCGCCCTCGGCCATCCCGAACCAGTTTCCCAGCGACGATCTTCAACCGGTGGGGTATAAGGTGACGCTTCCCCAAGCGATCGGGAAACCACGGCCGCAGCCACAACCTCGCCCGCCGCAGCCACGTCCTCGTCCGACTGCTGGAAGGGGATAAGGGAAAGAACGGCTCGGCGTCCTAATAAGTCCCTCTTGCTCTTGGGTTCGTTAGCCTTTTTTTCCCAAAATTATGCGCTCTTTCCCCCACTTGTTTGTTGTCTACTTCTAGGTAGTGCTCTTGCTCGCTCAAATAAATGTTAGCCTTGTACCTTCAGTCGTCGGCGGCGGCATTGCCGCAGGAGTCGAAAAGCTCGGACACTTTTCGTGCCAGCCAATGTATTCCTCCGTTCCTCTCTATCTTTTAATCATGTCTTTGATTCGTGGGTTCAAATTACAAACTTCTCCTCCACCCCCACGCGCATCTAATTACAAAATTCTTGTGGGTAATATTCCTATTTACATCCCATAAAAGATAATATCATATGGGCACAAGACTTTCTTATTTGTTGAATACCTGTGCTAGCTTGTGACAAGCATCATTCCCACCGATGCTTCCTTTATATGGAAATTGTTTTCATGGCATTAATGTTAAAGACGGTATAATTTCAACCGTAGATGCATGTGTCATAAAGCATCAATTAGTTAGGAGATCGTGTGGTAAAAAATAATTGACAATATTATCAGACTATGGGGCAAGTGGCTTCTTTTTTATATAGCCTTTTTCAATCAATCAATACATAGAAAGATGCATGAAAATTTCCCTGCACGTGCTCTTGCTTTCCAGCTAGTCTAGTGAGGAACAGACAAAGGCCCGGCGGTCCGCTCTAGTTTGCTTGCATTCATGTGTCTCCGTTTGGTGTCTGACTCACCTAATCCTTTGGCCTTGCTATCTGGCACACCTGTTGAGAAAAAGTAACAAAGCATTCTGTGCGAGCATTGAACAACCACATGAATCTTTTTCAGTCAATTTCCCCGTCGAATTCGAAACTTTTCTAAGTCAACGAAGCCTTTTCGTGGTACCGATCCCTCCGTGTGTTTCGTGATCTTAAATATGATGATGAGCTCTTCATAGGGGTGCATGAAATCTTGCCATAAATTCTATTTCTGTTCCAAACTTATTTTTGGAATAGGTTTGGAATAGAAACTCGTTTTGTAATGCAATTATATTTTTCTATTTCCGAAACAAAAAATTATTCCAGAAATGAGAAACAAAAAAAAGTTAATTCTTCAAAAAATAGAAATAAAAATCTCACTTTTTCTGAAATATCCGCCGTCGCCGGACCACCACCCGTGGCCCCCGCTGCCATTGGTTGCCGGCCGCCACCGCTGGTCGCCGGTCACCGGCCGCTGCATTTTCTAGAAGTAGAAATTTTCAATCATTGTCAAACAAATTTCTATTCTATGATTAGAAATTTTATGTCGTTATCAAACGTATTTTTTTGCTCAAAAATTCATCCAGAAACAGAAATAGAAAAAACTATTTCTAACTAGAAATTTATTTCTAGAACACAATGGTTATCAAACTTGTACCGGTGAAATTAATGAGCTGTAAAGACCTTAAAGTCTGACTGTAATAAGTAGTGAAGGGAAAATGACATAATTGGTCTTCAAATTTTGGTTCATTATGCAATGTAGTCCATAAACTTTTAGTTTGTGTAATGTGGTTCATGACTCCATGAGCTTTAGCTCAATGTGATTTGTAGTCAGTGTACTTTCAATTTATTTAATGTAATTTTTGAACTTTTGAAACATGTCCAACTTAGTTTTTGAACTATAAAAAAAATGTTTAATGTTGTCCCCCAAATTGAATTAATGGAAGGACCAAATTGGGCATTTTTCTATAGTTCGGAGACTAAGTAAAATATGTTCTAAAAGTTTAGGGACCACATTGAATAAATTAAAAGTTCAGGGACTACATTGCATATTGGATCAAAGATTAGGGATCATATTGGATAAATTAAAAGTTCATAAACTACATTGTACTGGGTAAAGTTTAGGGATCATTTATGCTATTAGACCAATATGAAAGGTTCATTAGGACACACGCAACGACTTGTGACCGCCTGGTAGGCAATTCACATGCTTAGTCTGGCCGAGCTAGCTGGCCTAATCTTCGACGTATCAAGCAGCTGAATAAAAAATTCATTTTGTGTGTGAACATTGACTGACCTTTCGGAGAGATCTCAGTTTTTTAAGGAGAGGGATTATTAAAATCTCCATCTTCTTTTTGTGTTTTTGTTCGAATCGGCGTGTATATTTAGTGTTAAGACATACAATTAAAGTGGGTCTCTCGTTGTTCATGGACAATGTTTTCAGATTCTCGTAATGTAACTTACTTTATATTATTTTGTTTCTTCCATTCCGTGAACATGTGTATTTTTTGGAGTATTAGGATGACGCCTTCGCCCGCCCTAACAAAAAAAAAAGGAAAAAAAAAGATAGAAAAAAATACTAAAAAATAAATAAATAATAATAATTAAAAAATTTAAAAAATACTATTAGAAATTTGACATGTCAGCGTTGCTGGTTAAATGGATTAAATTAGCATAATTACAAAAGGTTTAAGACTCAATTGGCAAAAAAAAGTTTAGAACTGAATTGATACTATTGTAATATACTCAAGACTTTTTGGTAATTTTTTCAATTACCGTAGCAGTTGGTGATATTTTTAATGTGTTTTAGTATGCTAGGTACATATGTGAAATACATAGAAGTACGAATCCTACATTAAACAAAAGTCTAAACGTAAGCAAACACGCGGCCGGGAAGATTATTTCTTAGATAGGGTTCAAGCACACAATTCGCTTTGTACTAGTGAATTTAGGGAGTTTTATGTATGGATCCGGTGAATCTCACTATGCTGAATGGTAATAGCTCGTTCGGACAAATCCATTTAGTTTTCATAAGAAAGGTGTTACATTGACTTTTCGGAGAGATCGATAGTTCTTTTAGGAGGGAGATTTCGATAATCTCTATGGCTTTTTTATTTTTATTTTTATTTTTTATCGGCATGTATGTATAGGGTTAAGACTTACGTCTACATGGTTCTCTTCCATGTTTGGATAATTGTTGGAGGTTCTCATGATCTAACTTACCATTAGATAATTTCGTTTCTTTCACTTTGTGCAGAGGTTTATTGTTGTAACATTAATTAACGGAATGGGGAAATTTTTTGCACATTATAAGTCCCAGTGTCAGTTCTCATACATAGTGATTTTAATTGGTAACGTCTCTAATGTTTCGTGAAAATCAAGGTTTCCTTTCAGATACTTTTCCTTACTGCTCATATTTGTTCTTCATAAAGTTATCCAAATTTCAGAGAAAGTAAACCATTTCTCGCTGCTTGATTGTGCTGAAAACAAGTTTAAAAATTGGCCTTATGATATTTTATGATAATTGAATCCGCTAAAGATAGTTTATCTCGTTAAATATGATAAGCTAATGATTAACAAACTTGAATCAACATAATATTATGAATCGCAAAAAAGTTATGAAAAGCATTATTCAATCATCTTTTACAAAATATGCAATTCGGTCGTGTTTTTGGTGAATGTAGAAGAACATGAGCACTAATGAAGTATAGTCGAGAGATGGTAGAAGATATTTGTTAAAAGAACAGATGAGAATGATCGAAAACAAAGGAAAATAATTGATGAGAGAGAGAGAGAGATATAGAGGACCAATTCTGTTTAATTGAGTTCGAAGTCAAGTAAAATGATTCCCTTTTTTCTAAAAGGGGAGGTTGTTTTTCCCAATCTAAACTTGTTATTTTTCAATTATGGAAAACATTTTCCGTTATCAAGTAGTTTTCCGTCATCCAAAAGCCGAAAAGTCCGAAAATAATATCTCACAAATGAATTTCCCGCCTACCCTCTTTTCCCACGAGGGCTCCACGAACAAATAGTGTCATCAAATAAACCGACCCTAATATTTACAGAAGACAGGAGGAAGAAGAGACAAGCTCACTTGATTTCCTAAGTGATGGATATGACCTTATCTGCTATTGGATGTTGTTAAATTGAGGGCTAGATCCTTGTCTTGAGGATTGGGTTGGTTTGGACTACATGCGGTACAAAATTGCAATTTTTCCTAGAAACTTTAGTCAATTCTCTTTGTTTCTTTTAGTGGCCAATTGCAACTTGCATGGCACATTGTTGTCCCATTGCTAAAGTTAGTTTACAATCCAGAAAGGGTGTCAAACGTGGAGAAATTACAGAGCACCAAAGGGATCAATGACATTCCTAAAGGCAGTGATTTATCAATCAGGGGAAAAGAACATATCAATCAAAATCACAAGAGTTGATTCTTGAAAATATCAATCGACTGCATTAAATGCTTTTAATGGCCCCACTTCTTGGGGGTTGACACAGATACCCATATAATAAGACCCAAATAAGTCACTCTTGCTCTCTTGTTTATAAGTCCTGTTTGTTTGGAAAAAAATGAATGATTTGAAAAATATTTATCTAAAATAATCGCTTGTATCACTTGAAATAATTAATCAATAGAAAGTATTTCCATTGTCGACAATAATATATGTCTCAACATTTTATTGATGATGATGAAAATATCTTTCAGCTATTTATTTTCGTAAGCGATATAAGCAATCATTTTTTAGGAAAATATTTTTCAAATCATTCATTTTTGCGAAGTAAACAGAGCCTTTAGTTTGTTCGCCATTTCCCCCCTCTTTCCCCTGGTTGTTGTCTAGTCATTGTTCTTGCTCACTCTGATCGACATAAAACGTGTAAACTTCACTTGTTGGCATTGCCACAGCACTCGAAATTTTTTTTTGACGCTTTCCGCGACAATCGACGTATTCCTCCCTATTAGTCATATCTTTGATTGGTGAAGTAAGATTGCGATTTCGACCAAGAAAAAGTCAAGACCGCAAACATCACCTCCATGCACATCTAATTAGATATAAATAAAGGTAGGTCAAATTTTTACTCATAACCCATCAAAGTAAATATCATATAGACATTAGACTTTCATGAATGTAGACACTACCGCAAGACTCGAGTAATATATATATAGCCCTTCCAATCAATCATTACCTCAAAAATTTCGCGCACCGGGCATTCCAGCTAGTCTATTGAGAAACAGACAAATGCCCGGTAGTTTGTTCTCGTTTGCTTGCATGCATGAATCTCCATTTTGTCTCCAACTCACCTAATCCTTAGCCCACGCGTATCCAGCAATTAGAGAAAAATTTGCGCCGTGTGATTATGCAGCGAAAATGCAGTTCACGCTCAAGTATCAAATTCCCATTGAGCTATATGGGCAGTCAAACTCATTCAGAGGCAAGTAAAATTTTCATTTGGTACCGTTTTCCTCTCAAACTTTGTCAACGAAAGTTTATCTACAGAGTGAATAAATGATGTGAACATTGAACAGCCATCTGAATATATATATATTTTTAAATTAGTTTCTCCGTAGCGATACCTACGGCTATTACGTAAGTGTTACGGTAGATACAACTCGTCATCCGTTGAAACGTGAAGTTCGGTCCATCACTCAGTCACTCCGGATCCACCGTCCTGGGATCGATCCAGAGATTGCATATAAAAACTATATCCTAATGAACTTCCCGCAACCATGCCACTCTTCATGAAATTTCCGCTCTTCTTCGTCTTCCTCGCTCGCTTGAGTGAAGACATTGAAAGATTTTATGGGGCTAGTGGCCACTATTTTAAAAGGGAAAAATTACTAAAAAAGTCTTAAACCTATTGCTATTGTGTCAATTTAGTCCTAAACATTTTTTTTGTTAATTTAGTCCTAAACCTTTTATAATTGTTCCATTTTAATCCATCCGGCGAATTTTGGCCGGCCGGCCGGCGCTAATGTGGAAGCCGGCCGGCCAGCGACCGATTATTTTAATATTTTTTTGCTTTTTTGTTTTTGTTTTTCCTTTTTTTATTCTCCCTCCCCTCCCCTTCCCTTCCCTACCCATGCCTCCCCTCCCCTACCCACCCCACCTCCGGCGCCATAGCCAGGCGACCACCAGCCGCACCTCGCCAGGCCGTGGCGGCGGTCGACCTCGCCGTCGCCGGGCGACACAGCGACGGCGAGGTTGAGCCCCACCATGGCCGGGCGAGGCTCGGCCTCGCAAGCCCAGATCTGGGCCGGCGAGGTTGAGCCTCGGCTGGCGATGGCGGGGCTCGATCTTGCCTCCGGCCATGGCCTCGCAAGCCCACAGTAGCACTCCCTACATAAGCCCCTCTAGGAAAGACGAACAGCTTCTGCAGAATCGTCATGACCATAAGGAACAGACGAAGAACAATCGAGAGGTAGAAGATCTTGAAGGACACCCTCCACTCGTTCCTCTGCCTCGGAACACCCTCCGTTGTCAAATATCGTTTCTCTGCCTCTGGGTTTTCGAGACCATGGCCGGAGGAGAGATTGAGCCCCGCCATCGCCGGTCGAGGCTCGACTTTGTCGGCTCAAATTTGGGCTTGCGAGGCTGAGCCTCGCCCGGCCATGGTGGGGCTCGACCTCATTGTCGATGTGTCGTTCGACGACGGCGAGGTCGACCGCCGCCACGGCATGGCGAGGCGCGGCTGTTGGTTACCGGGCTATGGCGCCGGAGGTGGGGTGGGTAGGGGAGGGGAGGCGTGGGTAGGGAAGGGGAGGGGAGGGGAGGGAGAATTAAAAAAAAGGAAAAACAAAAACAAAAAAGCATAAAATATATGAAAGAATCATAAAAAATTCAAAAAAATATTAAAATAATCGGTCGCCGGCCGGCCGGTGTCCACGTCAGCGCCAACCGGCAAAAATTCACTGGATGGACTGAAATGTCACAATTACAAAAGGTTTAGGACCGAATCGGCAAAAAAAAGAAGGTTTAGGACTGAATTGGCACAATATCAATAGGTTTAGGACTTTTTTTTTATAATTGTCTCATTTTAAAAGCTTAAACTGTTAGAAAAATGTGTAAATTTACTATTTCGATGTAACATTTTCCCTTACATGTGCATATGCAGTGACAAATTCATTTAGCTTAATGTAAGAAAAGTGAGGCCGTTGAATTTTTTTTTTTTTTTGGGAGAGATCTAAGTTGTTTTAGGGGAAGGGTTATTAATCTCTCTATTATTTTTCTTTAATTAATGGAATAGAGAAGTTTATTGCACTAAATAAGTCCTTAGTGTCAGTTACTTATGATTTGCCGGCTTATGGGTCATCCTCATACGTATCGATTGCGCAAATTGGTAACATTTCTAATGTTTCACTCAGTCAATTTGTCCTATTTTGTTCTTCGTAAAGCTTTCAGTTTAAAGAAGAAAATTCACGGGGAAAAAAGAAAGCAGCTTCCAGAAAAAATAAAATAAAAAAATTGTAATGACTTTTGGGATCTGAAAAATTTAGAAAGGATAGGAGGAAGAAGGGACTATCTCAATCTAACTTAGATTTCACATAATTCCCCGATTGATGGATCTTATATGTTATTGGCTGCTGTTAAATACGTATTTTATTTTATTTTTTTTAAGGTTTTGTGGCGAAGATCCATGTCTTGAGGATTGGTTTGGTTTGGTTGGACTGTATACTGTCTGCGACATTTCCTAGAAGTTTGCTCGATTCTCTTTTATTTTCTTTTATTAGCAAATTGCATCTTGCATGACACATTGTCGCCCGTTGGCTAAGTAACTTGAGTTACTTAGACCAGCAGCTCATGTTGACAAGTACGTAAAAAGTTATATAAACCCTTGGTGTGAAAAATTAAGAGTTTCGACCTCCCTTGTGGCACTTGCGGTGCTGACTGCTAGATTTGGATAAGCCGAGGAAGACCCGGACGATGTCTTTTAGTCATGGCCTTCCGAGCTTTGTATCACTATACGAAGCCACATCTGAACATCATTTGACAATCCTGGTACGTGATCAGGGCTGTTGTTTCGACCGGGCGACGGCTCCTCCAAGAGAAGCAGAACAGGCTGGTGTGATCTCGTCGTCTTTCGGTTTTCGCAAGCTTCTTCTATTTTTGTTTCCTTTTTTGGCATTCGGCAATTCAATCCAGCCTTAGTTTCCCAATTCCCCCCTTCCGGTACTTGTTGTGTAGGCGTTGTTCTTGCTCCCACTGATTGATATGAACTGTGTATATTCATTATTCACTCGTCGTTGGCATTGCCGCAGCACTCCACAATTTTTGACACTTAAACTTGGTGGTCCACGTATTCCTCTCTTCCTCTCTCTTTTAGTCACATCTTTGATTGCGAAAACCACCTCCATCCACGTCTAATTAGATATAAATAAAGGTAGGTCATATTTATACTCATAACCCATCAAAATAATAGTTTTATGGGGATTAGACTTTCCAATTAGCTGAATGTATATACTAGTGCACGACTTGAGTAAAATACGATAAGGATGTTTTTCTTCGTCGAGCATCATACCCAGCTAGTGGTATAAATGGTTCCCGAATTTAAGCCCCATGTGCATTTTGATCCCTGAACTTTTAATCTGTTAAATGTGGCCCCTAAATTTTAGCCGAATGTGTAATGTGGTCCTTGAAATTTTGATTTGTTTAATGTGGTTCTCGAACTATTAGTACATGTTCAATATAGTCTCTAAACTCTATAAAAATGTTCAATGTTGTCCTTCCGTCAATTCAAGGTAAGAGATAGCATTGAACATTTTCATGTTGTTCAAGAACTAAGTTGAACATATATAAAAAGTTTAGGGAATGCACTGAGCAAATAAAAAATTTGGGGACTACATTGCACATCGGGCTAAAGCTCATGGGCCACATTTAACAAATTAAAAATTGAGGATACCATACTGCACATTCGATCAAAGTTCAGGGGCCATTCGTGTCATTATCCCATTTTTATCTAACCTTTCTCAATCAATCAATATATAACAAATTTCCCGCACGTGTGCGTGCATTCCAGCAGGTCTAGTGATGTTAAAATATGTCTCGAGTTTGAGTCTGAAGCGAAAATCGAAATATTTCAAATTGTATATTTCCTATTTGAAATTGGAGTCCGAAGTGAATGTCTGGATATTAAGTTGCCGATTTATGCGACCAACAGAAGTCCAAAGTTCTGAAGATTACGGAAATTGATTTCCGTGTGGAGTCCAAGAAAGGAAACAATAAAAAAAAGACATATCTTACGTGGAGTCATAAAAGGAAAAGGAACATATATATTTTTCTATGGTCTGCGTGCAGTGGAAGTCAATGAAAAAGGAAAGAACTCATGGACTGTTGAACAAACCTCTCTGAATATGCAATTATATATTCTGATTGGAGGGGGGACTTTTCGTGGGGCATCTTTTGTTGATAACAGAGGGCAAAGGGACTTCTCTACAATTCAGTTTCTCGTGGTTTTTCATCTGAAGAAACAGAGGGTCCTCTTGAAGCGCCGGTTTAGTCAAGTGCTTGGCGAGATTGTGAATTTTGTTCGCGGAATTACATTAAGAATTCAAGTGTCGAAATCGGTTAAATCTTAATGTTAGATTTATGTTTTAATTCCTATTTTACGAGATTGAGAAATTATTTCGCTAGGAATTAGGGGCTAAATTAACACTGTGTGCGTTATTGGATGTAATTGGGGCTTGGGAAACACTAAGAGTGTTTGTGTAACTCGAGTGATCTGTAATCTCTGTGTATCGCTCGTTCTATAGTGGAATTCGTTGCTGCTCTCCCCGTGGACGTAGGTCTTTACGACCGAACCACGTATATCTGGTGTTCGATTTACTTTGCTCGTTCTGTCTATTTTATCGATCGATCACTTGGTTCCACACAACAAGTGAGAAACAAAGGCCCGGTAGTTTGCTCTAGTTTGCTTGCATGCATAAGTCTCAGTTATGTATCCAACTCACCTAATCCTTGGCCTGCAGTATCGAGCAATCATTGAAAAGCAAAGTCTCCGAGCAGTCCACAAGCGGAATAATTTATGCGTCGAGAACTGATCGAATAGATTGGATTTAATCAAGCGTATCAATCATATGATAACAATGTAATATGATTTGTGTGATTTACGTAGCGAAAACACAATTCACACTCAAGTATCAAACTCCCTTTAAACCACGGGCATCCAAACTCATTCAGAAACTAGTAGATTTCATTTGGTACGGTTTCTTCTCAAGCTTTGTCATATAAAAAGAAAAGTTAAATCTATAAAAATGAACATTGTATATGATGTCGAAGCGGGCCCGGACACCTCGGTCATAAAAAAAAAATATTGTATATGATGTAAACACTGAACAACCTCCTGGGATCGCTTTAGAGATTATTTGAAAGGTACCCAAATGAATTCCTCACGACCATGCCACTCTTCATGATATTTCCTCTCTTCACTTGCTTGAGTGAAGATATTGAAAGACTTTATAGGGCCACTGTTTTAAAAGTATAAATTATTAAAAGGAGGTGTGATTTTTCCATTTTTGATATAAAACTTTCCCTTACATGTAAGTTGAATTTTAACCTAAAACTAAAAAGTCGAGATAGATGATAGAGGAACTCGATTTTAATGTTTGAAAATAACACTCTCTTTGTACGTAGATTAGACTTTGGTCAAGATTAAGAGGTGAGAATATACCACAGGGAAGACATAACGGTTGAAAAGATTTGAACTTAGGACAAATCGCTTTGATATTATGAAATATTTTATGGGACCACTGTCAAATTGCTTAAAAAGTTGAAGTTTGTATGCGGATGCACGATTTTAATAAATGAATAGAAAAAAAAAAACATCAAAACAACCCTCTGTGGGTAATTTTTGTCGAAGTACCCTCCAAAGTAATGTTTGTTCCAAAGTCAACCCTCCGTTACATGCCATTATTGGCCCCATGGATAGGCCTTGTCCGAAATTCTATGAACTCAAGTCCCAAAATGCTCAAAGTTAAAATTTATTCCCCCATCTAAAACGGACTCCTAAAATCCACCATCTTTCTATCACTTCTCACTTACATTATGTTCATATCATCTTCTTCTCCCACCTACGTTCTTGAAAGCTCCTCTTCACCCAAAACGCTGTATTAATATCTAGGAATCACGTACATGAGATGATGGAGAGCCAATGGGGTGGGGCTACCCAAATTTTCCATTATGAAAAGGCGAAGTTCTCCACGAAAAGTGATTTCTTGTTCGCTATTAAACCACAGAGCCCCGTCTCAAACTCGTCCGCCACCACTAAGCCATTTGCTCTTGATCGCCGCTACTACAATGTCAGATTCCCAGACCCTGAACGAAAAGAAGAGCCGTGAGACCTCCGAGGTCTACGACTCCGTGTTCGTCTTTCTCATGGACTTTGCCGACAAGGCCGAGACCATTGTTCCTCAGCCCAAGAGCAGAGCCGTCATTAATGTTGAAGAGGAGGAGGAGGAGGAGGAGGAGGAGCCATTGGAGAACGTGGGCGATGGTAACGCTGGGGAAGTGTTCCACAAATTGCCCATGAGAAACAAGGAGGAGATGCTCAAGGACGTGCTCGGTGAGATCGTGGGGAACATGCTGAAAAAGCTCCCTGAGGATGGGAAGGAAGCGTTTCTGGTGAGGTGTTTCGACGGGCTGCTCCCGAAGCTTCCCGGCAAGTCGCGGAGAGCGATTGAAACAAAAGCGAATGATGTGTTGTCCCAATCCCAAGAGGCTTTCACGACACTGAGTGCTCCGGAATCGCCCTCGGCCTTTGAGAACCAGTTTCCCGCTGATGACCTTCAACCGGTGGGGTTCAGTGTGAAGTTCCCGCCTCCGATTGGTGGTAAAGGAAGAGGAGGAGGGCGAGGGGGAGGAAGACGGTAATGAGACCGGCATACTCGCTCGCTCTCTTTCAAAATATGTAGAATAAGCTCTTGTGTGTGTTGTCCTATTTGGCGACTGAGTAATCGCCGTTTGCACTCCTTTGGTTGGTTTGATGTATTACTGGTGGTTTGAGAAGTTTAATGATGAATAAAATTGGTTCCATCCTCGTACGTCGTACCAACTTACATGCTCATGCAATCAAACAGTTCTTGTCACAAAAAGAACGTTGATTTGTCACATATATATTTCACTCGATGGTGTTAACACGGATAGATTTCGAGGAAGAAAACGTATTCCTCTATTTTCTGTATATCTTCTACGTATCTTTTACAATGACCTAAAGGTATATATGTACAGATAAAGGAAAGAATCCTAAAAAATATATTCTCTATTCTAGATCCACTAATCTAACTAATTACAATTCATACATATCTTCTACGATTATAATATCTTTTACAGCTCATTCTAACAGATGGTAGTGTGATCACACTCCATGCTCATGCATCTCCAGAAGGTTGTCAAAGATAAGGCCCTCACATTTGATCAGGTAGAGGATTGCCCTCGGAATAGACGGATGTAGGTTAATTGGGGCATTTCGACGTTTATTTTTTATTATTGGGCTTGTTGCCCTTTTTTGTTGTTGTTGTATTTTCTTTCTTCGATTGTATTTGTGGCTGATTGTCGATATAGGTTGGTTAGTTGCGCATGTGCTTTAGGCTTAGCATTTGATTAGCTGTAACACCTTTGCACCCGCTATGACACATCCATGTGTTGTAATGGGTATGTGGTTTTTGTGTTCGGCTATCCTCTGTAAGTTGCGCTGTGAAAAGCTAATATATTTCTTACTTTACCAAAAAAAAAAAAAAACCTTCTAGAAACTGTGGAGAACTGTTATGTGATATTATAGATTACATGGAAAATTAGTAACGTTGCGTTTTACAAATGAAGTAGTCCTTAGTAATGGTATTAAACTGACTCAGACTTGATAAGGGGAAATTGTACGACTGAAAACCAGAAAGAATGAATGTGTTCCCCAGAAAATAGTTAAGGCTCCTCAATTTATATGACTTGCACATCGAAAATAGTCAATTCCATTCCATTATTCAGTTGTTACGGCTAAGATTGAGAGTTCTGCACGAAATGAAGAGCCCTTCTCTCCCCATCATTTTATCGATCTAAAAGATAAATAGTCCATTCCATCATGTTCGCGTAGTAAAGCAGCACGAGACTGAATGTAAGAAACATATTTGCAGAGAAGGATAACGTTGATTCTACGATAACAACTCTAGTTTTCAAGACTGAAACTTCTCTAAACCATAACCTAAAGGGCTTTTGTAAAATGCCGGGGGCTAAAATTCCAGCAAATTCGTTGGTCTCATAATGAGCTGTTGGATGAACTGCGGTGAGTTTGAAAATCATCACCCGTCCTCGATCACCACGACAGGGCATATCATATACTTCAAGGTGTTTACTGAGAGTCGAGAAGAGTCTCCTTGAGGTTCCCTTCCGATAGCTCCTGCAAAAAGAGCAGAACAGGCTTGTGTAACTTGTCGCCTTTCCGTTTTCCAACCTTCTTGTTGGCATCACATGCCCTCCTTGGGCAAGATGCAGACATTGCGTATGAAAACACACTTGTCGCGACCTAAAATTCGAGTTAATGGATTACCAGATTAATTAAATAAATTAACTAACCCGGTCCGAGCTCTCTCAAGCTCTACCAATTCGCAACTTAGGTTTGAATGATTTTTAATTTCGGAGCCGCCACTAATCTTTTTTGGTAGGTAGATTAGATACCTAAATAAAGTACGGGAGAATACTTTATTTTCTGCCAACCAGAGATTTAGGTTCGGGGACTTGATTATGTTAATTTTTTCAATTAACACCATTTCGGTACCATTCTTGTGACAAATTTTCTTGATTGGCACATTCCATTTATCTCAATTAAAGAATAAGGTGCAATTCCCTTTTTTTGATTTTTCTGGATTTAATGAATGCATGCAAAATGCAACCAAATGACATGCAATGTGATATGAAACTACATGACGTAAGAAAAGGTGACCATGCATGATGATTCTTGAAAAATTTAATTTAAATGCAATAAAGAATGTAAATTCTAATCTAAATGACATGCGACTTGGTGATGCATGAGCTTAGATGACATGGCATGGTAATGCATGAATGACATGGAAAAATGCATGATATATTTTGAAAATTGGATTTTGATGCACGAGAGATATGAGTCCAATTCACATGCATGCAAAAATAGATGAACTATGCTAATGACGTAAAAATACATGACAAATTAAACTATATGAAATGCAAATGAAATATCATGACCTTTAATGAATTTTCGGTTTTCGATTAATTGGTTCAACAATTAACACAAATTGATTAATTGAAATCCAATTTATATTAAGAGTCACCCTTGAGATATGATTTCCGAAATTTCAATTAAGACCATGACAAGATGATTTTTTGTGATTTTTATGATTTTTATGAAAAATGAATCAAATAAAGATATAATAAACCTTGAGCATAATACACCTTAAATTCTGAATTTTTCAATGAATTCACTTCGTACCCTGGGGATTGGGTCAGAAGGTAATTTATTCACGTCGTACCCTGGAGGTCGGGTCAGATAGTGAATTTTGGAATTTGTCGATTCGGTCTCAAAGTTATGGGACATGTTAGACGAATTCACGTGCGGACGACATCGTACCTCGGGGGTGAAGTTAGATAGTCATCACATTGCACATATTCCGAGGGACAAGGCACAAGAGAGCATGTATTATACTCAAGGTAGATTACAAAAATATTTGAATTAAAATTAAATGATCTTCGGCCAAACTAGGGTAGGTGCCGAAAATTTTAAAGGACATAGGGTCCTATCCGCAAAGGATCAGCATGTCTTTTAAGTTAGGAAAATTATCTCTTGTGATTTTCAAAGTATATCAGATAATCAAAATATTCTGATTTTAAGAAAATTCATATTCAAACTTGGGGTAATCAGAAAATTTAGGATGACTTTGCACAATACCTTTAAGATGGGATTAAGGCTTGAAAATCGAATCTAAAGATAATCAAGTATGCAAAGATATGCTCAAAGTCCAAATATGCTAAACGTCCCAAGATATGCATGATTTTCCAAAGATATGCATGAAATATCACAAAGTTACTCAAAGCTTCGACTAAAGCAAATCCAGGTAACGTGCAGATATGCTCAAGGTGATCCAAAAACATGCACAACTTTAAGAAATGCTTATAATCCGAAAATTCTAAATTAGGCGATCATAATCCCTCAAAATTCTGCAAACATTCGAATCGAACAAATATTTTCAAAATATCGTCGGATTAGAAAATTACCTATTTGATCTTGAGGCACACTTGAACACCAAGTGACTTCGCTTAGACCGATTGGCTGAAATTTGTGTACCTAAGGAAATCTTGGCAAGACATATTCGCAGAAGCTAATTTGAAACTCAATCCACGCCAATTTGGAAAGGAAATCACTCTAAAACGCCGAGCTACACGCCTTTTAACAATGATAAAAATCTCGAAGCAGTGGATTCGGGTGGCTTAGTGATGATGCGGAGAACGTCCACGAACCGCACTAGTAACACGATCTCGCTGAGTTCGTTGGAAACCTTGCAAGCGCAATGGCGATGGAGAATTTTTCGGGACTGAAGATTGCGTCCCCTAATTGGAAGTCACTCGAGACAACAACGCCACGATGACATCAAGAAACCTGCGAAGCATTAATCAAGAAGCACCATGGAGATTGTTAATATTGAAATTGCTATCCAATGTCTCCATGTATGGACGAGCTGCATGTCAAAGGGGTTAAAAAAAGAAAATTAAATGAATCTCCTTTTTTGCATGAGATGCCTTGGATACATCCGTTTTTGTCTGTTGTGAATGAAGACCAAAGGAAGACTTTTCCTTCCTTGTTCTACTCTGGATGGCTCCACTAGTGGTGTCTTAGGTTCTCTCTTGTGATTCCTTCTTCTCTTCAAGCACCAGAACACATGTAGATCCGCTTTATTGGACCTATGCGTGAGATCAGGAGAAAGAAAAAAAAAGTAATCGCAAGATGAATAGGATCACAGTATATTTGGCGATGGGTAGGGACAAACGAGTCTTCGGGACAATAGCAAGAGCACGTCAGGAGGCCTTAGTGGAGAATTCTCTTTTGGTCCAAGTCAACATGCTCTTCTTGTATCAATATTGGATCAGTGTAGGCATGGAAACCTTGTATGACCTGCAAAACAATAACACTTTTCAAGTCTGAAGAGGTAATCGACACCGTGAAGCTCTTGATCCGGATGAGCGAGTCCACGACAGAACAACATTGCCATCAAATCTCCCCGGACTAGCTCGTAGCTTCGTCGTGGGCTTAGATCAATCGGGACAACGGCCTTGTCCTCGGGTTTTAACCTCAGCTCGGGCTTGCGTAGGAGATACTCGATGGCCGTTCGAGAATCCTTTCAAGCTTGAACAGTCTAATAAAAGAGAAATTTTCACCGTCTGAATTCACCACCTTCTTCAAGTCACGTTCTTTTCCTCTTTCACACTTGCTCTTGGTGCGCTCTTGCAGTGGTCTTTTTCCAGGACAAATCTCCTTTGTTTCTTCTATTCTGATTGTGGATGTGACCTCGAAACCTGCAATAAAAACTCGCTCATCTCACACGATTTTTCTCTTTATGACAGAACTCTCACACTCTCCTTCTTTGGCCTCTCAAACTCAGCCGTGTTTGACAATTGTGTGGCTTTAGAATTCTGCCGTATGTGTAAATTGGGTGGCCTCCCTTAACCCTAAGGCATAAGCTAGTATTTATAGTGCAAGAGATCCCCTAATCCTAGTTGGGGTAGAGTTAATCCTTGACCTCGATTAAAAAATTCTGATCTTGTGAAATCCCAACGGGTCGAAATACTTCAAAAATTTGGCCATGGGGAAAAGACATGGGCCTGCCGAGGATTGCCCTTTCGTGGGCTCATTCGCGCAAATTTGGGCTCTAATTAAGGCTTTCTCAAAATAATGGATATTTAATTAAAAAGCATTAATTATTTAAATGGATTTATTTGAGCTCAAATCCCTTGCCGATAGTCCAAACAAATGCAGATATGGTGCATAAAAATAGACATGAAAAATGATTTAATTATTTTTTATTAGAACTAAAACCCTAGCTCTGATTTTTATGCAAATGGCTGGATAAATATGCAATGCATGAGAACTTATTTTTGCGAGAATTATGACTAACTCTCATTTTATACATTAAATGAATGAATTTCCTAAAAATCAAAATTTAGGTGTCAACAACACTTAAATTAATTGCTCAGATCAGGCAAACACTTCATGGGACGTCCACTCTTCTTCTTCTTCTTCACTCAAGCCAGTGGAGACATAAGATCGATCCCAAGTCAATGGTGCCACCCATTTTTCTATTACTATAACGTCGACTTACGTCCTCCCCAGGTCCACCAAATATGATTTCTCGCTCGCTATTTAAGCCCCCATAGCCCGACTCCTATATTCGTCCACCGCCACTAAGCCATTCGCTCTTGATCACCGCTATGTCTCTGTCCGATTCCCAGACCCAGAACGGGAAGAAGAGCCGTGGGACCTCCGAGGTCTTGGACTCTGAGACCGTCGTTCCTCAGCCCAAGCGCAGAGCCGTTGTTGATGATGATACGACGAACGGAGTCCATGTCGAGGAGGAGGAACCTTTGGAGAAGGGGGCCGATGGTAATGCATGGGAAATTCCCGACAAATTGCCGATGAGAGCCAAGGAGCCGCTCAAGGAACTGGTGGGCAAGATCTTGGGGAACATGCTGAACATGCTCAAGGAAGCGTTTCTGTTGAGGTGTTTCGGGCTGTTCCCGAAGCATCCCCGCGAGCCGGAGGGAGTGATGAAGGACGCGTCTCCCCAGTCTCGAGAGGCTTCCGTGATGCCGGGCGCTCCGGAGTCGCCCTTGGCCTTCAACCAGTTTCCCGCTGATGCCCTTGAACCGGCGGGATTCAAGGTGAAATATCCGAAGAATGTTGGCGGAGGAGCAAACGACGGAGGCAAAGACAAAGGCAAAGGGAAATGCAAATAAAGAAGCACTTGTTGTAGTAATTATAAGCGGGAGCAAGTTTTAAGTGATTAACACCAATAATCCTCGTCTGCTTAACCCCATTGTACTGTATTAGTGAAATGGTAATAATTTTTTTTATTAAAATAAGTATTTCCATTGATAATTGCAATAATATCTTAATGGATCACTGGGCGCTCGAGAGATTTGAGTTTATTTAGGAGAGTGACTTTTAGAATATCTATTTTATTTTATATAGGTTGGCATGAATATATAGTGATGGACAATTGGACATACGTGTGAAGTGGATAATTTTGGCAGTTTATTGTTGTCTAACTTACTCGAGATTATCTCATTTTCCTATTTCGTGAACACTTGTATTGTAGGAACCTTAATTAACGGAAGGGGAAATTTTGTTGCACAATGTAACTCCCGTGGTCTGTCCTCCTAATTTGCCAGCTTATGGTCATGCTCATGTACACTGATTGTGCAAATCGGTAAAATTTCTAAAGTTTCAAGGTCATGCTAGGATGACAGTATAACGGTACAACAATAGAATGTTAGGCATAAAATCATATATGAGTCTCGCCATGATTGCTATTTTTTTTTTTTGGCCATTTATGACACTTGCGGTTGAGATTGCAGTGACAGCTTCTCAAATCTCAATGTTCAAGTCAGTTCCATTTGAGGCTCTTTTTCTTGGGGTTTTTTTTTCCAATTTAATACAAAAAAAAATTATTTACAAAATTAGACACTATTTAAATTTATTTACCAATTTAGGTCTCGCGCGCTGGTGGGGCAGCGCACGAGACCTTCGCGCTGGTATAAGCAGCGCCCAGTACTTGCAGCACGCAGGGAGCTGCGCGCTGCTGGAGCAGTTTAATTTTTTTTTTGTCCTTTTGGCAGTTTTGGCTTTTAGCTCTCTTTTTTTTTGGCCTTTTGGCCGTTTGGCTTTTTGGTTTTTTTTTTTTTTTTTTGCAATTGCTTCCCTTTTTGTTTTATTATTTTATTTTAATCATATTTTAATTTTTTGCTTGTTTTCTTTTATTATTATTCAATTTGTTTTTAATTAATTTTTTTCTCGTCGCTCTGCTACCCTGTCGCCTTGCTCGTTTGTTCGCTCGTTCGATGACGTGCCTCGATTCCGTGGCCCCGTTGCCTCGTTCGTTCGTTCGTTCGTTTTTCTTTTTCCTCATCACTCCGTGTCCTCGTCACCTCAATCAATGACGTTTGCTCGTTCGTTTTTCATTTTTCTTTTTTCTCGTCACTCCGCGGCCTCGTCACCTCAATCGATGACGTCTGCGAACGAGCGAACGTCATCGATTGAGGTGACGAGGAAAAAGAAAAACGAACGAGCGAACATCATCGATTGGGGTGACGAGGCCGTGGAGTGACGAGGAAAAAGAAAATTGAAAAATGAAAAACGAACGAGCAAACGTTATCGATTGAGGTGACGAGGAAAAAAAAACGAATGAACGAACGAACGAACGAACGAACGAACGAACGACGTAACGGGGCCACGGAATCGAGGCGCGTCATCGAACGAGCGAACAAATGAGCAAGGCGACACGGCAGCAGAGCGACGAGAAAAAAATTAAAAAAATTAATTGAAAACAAATTGAATAATAATAAAAGAAAACAATGAAAAAAATTAAAATAAAGTAATAAAACAAAAAGGGAAGCAATTACAAAAAAAAAAAACCAAAAAAGCCAAACGGCCAAAAGGCCAAAAAAAAAAGAGCTAAAAGCCAAAACGGCCAAAAGGCCAAAAAAAAAAAAAATTAAACTGCTCCCCGCGCGCGTTGCTTATACCAGCGCGCAGGTCTCGAGCGCTGCCCTCCCCAGCGCACGAGACCTAAATTGATAAATAAATTTAAATAGTGTCTAATTTTGTAAATAAATTTCTTTTTGTATTAAATTGGAAAAAAAAAACCCCTTTTTCTTGCTTCTCGTATTTTGGTTCTCATCAAGCTTTAATTCCATATTGAAAAAGGAAAATTCCCGGAAAAAGGCAGCTTCCAGAATCTAAAGATATAATGATTTTAGCATCCAAAAAGTTTTTGAGAAGGTAGGAGGAAGAAGAGACGAGTTCAATCTACTTTAGGGTTTCGTTTAATTCCCAAGGTGATGGATCTTATCCGTTGTTGGAGGAGGCTGTAGTACGTTGTTTTTTAAGGTTTTGTGGCCAGATCCATGTTTTGAGGATCGGGTTGCGCCTCCAAGCACATATGAAGAGAGAGTGAGTAGTGAGTAGTGAGTAGTGAGCAGTAAGCACCATGCCCGATTTAGAAGCCCCAAAAGGCAAAGTAAACGCCTCAAGTGCTGTGTGGTGTGTGCACAGCCAGGATCCTCTCTCTCTCTCTCTCTCTCTCTCTCTCTCTCTCTCTCTCTCTGTATTCATGTCTTCTTCTTAACGTGCCAATGTTGATACAGTACTGGCTTGAGATCCCGTTTTGTAGCTTCGTACCATTCTGGCTGTACTTTCTGGTGAAGACTTTTTTGTTGTTCCAAAGAAAAGGACATTGCGTTGAGAGAAACGATTTCGTCTGGCGATGATTTTCAATCTCATTGTTGGTCATAATCACAAAAAAAAAATTATCGAATGAAATTAAGGGAAGGAGCCAGACAAATTTTAGGATTTGATTACGCTCTTAAAGTATTTTGGAGGGCTTTTGAGTGGGTTCTTTCAATTATTTACTTGTATTGGAGGAGGGCTTGTGGGGCTAAAGAGGGCAGGGCCAACCGAAAGCCGTATGGCGAGTTGTGCGGAGTTGGGCTTTTTTGGGGTCAATTCTGGAGTTGGGCTTTGAAAAGCGTTGTTTATAGGCAACTATCCATGCAAGGCCCAAGCTTTTTTTTTTTTAAATAACAATTAAAAATGAAGCACACTTCCTTTGATTGGGCGCTCTTCTTTAGCGTCGTTTTTTTTTTTTACCGAGGTGTTTGGGCCAGCTTGCGCGCACCTCGACTATTCCTCGGGAGGGCTAGCACGACAACCACCAGCCGCGACCCCCACTTAAGTCACGGAGCGCGAGTTGGGAGATTTGAACTAAGGACCTGATAAAATATAGTTCATCTCTTAACCAACTCGGCTATGCGTAGGTGGGTCTTTAGCGTCGTTTGTCCCCAATAATTCTGACAAAAGCTTACGCTTTTACCTATGGGGATAAACGCTCTCAACGTCATAAAACTTACTATGAAAATGTAATTGAGCACTAAAACTTATAACAAAAAAATATACAGTCAAATCTTAAAACTTATCAAATTGATACAATCAAGTTCTTTCATCAATTTGGCTAATAAAAAATACTGATGTAACATTTTTAAATTAATTTTTTTCTTTTATGTGGCACATGAAGGATAAGGCTAGTGCAACGTCGTTCTGGTCCAAATATAATTTCATAATCTAAAATTGACGTAAATTAGACTAAAAAAAGTAAGCTAAATTTAATGACAAACAAAGAAAGAAAATCGCAATGGTAGCTGGGCCCTCGTCACTGCCACCCCACCATCGCAGGAAAAGGCCAGTGATGATGGGGGATAGCTAGCCAGTGGTCGGCGAGGGTCATCAGGCCCTGTGGTCACTGGTATAGAAATGATTGATCGTCGGGCCCGGTGACCGATGGTCGGAGAGGTGAGGGGAAATGAACGAACCATAATAATGTGAAAAATGTCAGCCAATTCTTGGGCTGGTCTCCGGGATTGACAAGGCGTGGGAATCCCTTTGGACATAACCGATGAGATAAATGAAGCCAAACCCAATGACAACCACGTCATCAACAGCTAAACATATAGTCGAGTGCGTACATTGGAGCATCATGCCCACTAACTTATGTATAGCATTCTCCATTAATCAATCCATAAGCACGTGCACGTGCACGTGCACGTGCATTGGAGCTAGTTTAGTCAGAAACAGACAAACGTCGGTTAGTTATACAGATCTAGTTTGTCTCATGTGCCTAGATTTATTAAGAATTCATTCAATTCATGATGTAGGCACCGAACGAGGATCTGAGTCTTTTTCAATTAATTTCTTTGCCGACTTCGAAACTCTTCTAAGTCGTCGTACGTGCCCCTTGGTTTTCCCCCCTCTTTCCCTTATTTCTTGTTTTTGGTGTTGTTATAGCCCGCTCAAATCAATATAAACTGTGTACCTTCGTGGTTAAAAGTTACCAACATCACCTCCATGTAAATCTAATTAAGTATATATATACACACATGCATACACACACCCCCATATATATCTATATATCTAGGTAAGTATTCTGAACTTAGTAGGAGATTTCTCTATGAGATAATTGCCTTGACTTGCTGACGCCGGGAGAAAGCGTAGAGAAGTAGAAGGTAACACAAGTGAAGAACTAAGTGATAGAATACTCACCATCCGTGGGAATCCACATAATGGATAAGAGTAGAAGCAAGAATTTTTTCTTGTTAACAAGCCAAAGGCTCAAATAATTTATCAATCAAAATAGTCTGTTGTTCTCAATCATCATATTATCCTTTTATAGGCGAGCATGGAACAACCCTCCAAGCTTGAGTAAATGAGACTCTTCGGTGAAATATAAAACTCTTAGGAAATGCAAAAAACTCTTAGAAAATAGAGAAACATAATAAATTCATAAAAACTAGACTTTGACTCTTGGGAAGACGCAACACAATTAATAAGGACTCTGGAAATCTAAATGACACTTTACTACTCTAGAAAATATAAGAAATCATTAATACCTTTCGTCGAATGTGGATATCCTCGCTATCGATGAGGAGTGCTCAATGAGTTCGATGACTCTTCGTCTTCTTCAGGGAATGCTCCGGCATCAGACGCTTCTGCTGCGTGAAAACTCGTCTCTGAGTTTCCGTCGTCTTCTTTTCCATGATAAGGGGAAAGATTGGCAACATTGAATGTTGCAGAAACAACTCAGTTACTCACCAGGGAGTTCGATCTTGTATGCGTTGTCACCGAACCTTTGTAGCACTTTGAAAGGTCCATCGGCTCTAGGCTTTAATTTTCCATGATGACCTCGAGGAAATCATTCCTTCTGAAGATGAACCCAAACCAAATCTCCTCCTTTGAAAGCCGCAAGCCGTCGATGCTTGTTCGCTCTTTCTTGGTACTTGGCATTGTGCTTTACAATCCTGTCCCGAACCTGCTGATGGAGCCTTTTCAAATAATTCTCATGTTCCTCAACGTCTCCGCTGAAATGATGAGTGATAGGAAGTGGAGCTAAATCCAACGGACTAGTAGGATTTTTCCCGTACACAGCTTCAAAAGGGCTCTTTCCGGTTGTTTGGCTTGAAGAACGGTTGTAAGCAAATTCAGCTTGAGCCAAAGTGAGATCCCATTGTCGCAAATTACTTCCAATTAAGCTCCTCAAAAGATTTCCCAAACTTCGATTAATAACTTCAATTTGCCCATCAGTTTGAGGATGATGAGAAGAACTGAATTGAAGAGTTGTGCCAAGCTTTTTCCAAAGTGTACGCCAAAAATGACTCACGAATTTGGAATCCCGATCAGAAGTCATCATCTTTGGAATACCATGAAGTTTCACAATCTCTTGGAAATAAAGATTAGCCACATGAGTCGCATCCAACGTTTTGTTACATGGCACGAAATGCGTCATTTTGGAAAATCGATCAACGACCACGATGATTGAGTCTTTACCTCTTTGCGTTCGAGGTAAACCTACCACAAAATCAAGACTCACATCCTCCCAAGGTGCCGTTGGTACCGGCAATGGAGTGTACAAACCGGTATTTTGCGCATGACTTTGGGCAACATGACAAGTTCGACAACGATCCACATGCCGCATGATGTCTTTCTCCATTCGAGGCCAATAAAAATTTTCTTTGACAAGAGAGCATGTCTTGTCTCTTCCAAAATGTCCCGCTAAGTCTCCTCCATGAGCTTCTTTGATAATGGCTTCCCTCAAAGAACTTCGTGGAATGCATAGACAATTATTCTTGAAAAGAAATCCATCGTGCAAAAAGAATTGCTGACTTGGACCTTTGGAACCATCTTTCCAAATCTTATCGAAATCTGGATCATCTTTATTGTCGTGACCTAAAAAATCAGGCTAATGAATTATCAGGGTAATTTTAATGACTAACCTAATACGGATTCTCCCAAGCCCTACCAAATCACAACTTAAATTAATTAGAAATGATTTAAAGTTTGGAGTCGCCACTAATCATTTTGGGTAGGTTGATTAGAAACTTAAGTAAAACAGCGAAAGAACTATTTTACTTCTACGAACTAGAGATTGTGGATTCGAGCACTTGGTTACACTAGTTAATTAAAACTAATGCCATTTCGGTACCTTAATTCCAAATGTGATGGCCTAAATTGACGACTCGGATTGAATCGATTTGAAGCTCATAAGATGTGTTTTTTTTTTAAATGCAATGCATTATATGAAACTATTGAATGACGAGATGACATATGAAAAGATGGCACAATGATAATGAGGCATGCAAATACGGTAATGATGCATGCTTTTCGAAGCAATGATGATGCATGGGCATATGCAATTTCGAAATTTAATGAATGACATGGCAATAATGCATGGATGACGTAGCAAGATGACATAGCAACTATGCATGAATGATGTAGCAAGATGACATAGTAACTATGCATGAATGATGTAGCAAGATGACATAGCAACTATGCATGGATGACGTAGCAAGTTGACATGGAAAAAATGCATGACATGGTATAATGACATGGCGAACATGAATGACATGGAAAATATGATATGTAATTATATAACATGCAATGCAAATGATTTTTTTTTGTTGGTATTTTCGGATTTAAACGAAATGGAATGCGTGAGCATGCAACTTCAAAAAAAAGGAATCACTACAAAAAAAACAGCCTTTTAGCGATGAAATTTGCGACGAAAATTTCACCAAAATTCGTTGCTAATGGGTTTTGCGACGAATTTTGCGACGAAAGAAAATTTCGTCGCTAATACTGCGTCGCAAATTTTGCTACGAAAATTCAGCTATTCGTCGCAAATTTGCGACGAATCTCGGTTCGTAGCAAATTTGCGACGAAAAGGTTATTCGTAGCAAATTTGTGACGAATTTTGCGACGAAATAAAATGTCGTTGCTAATACGGCGTTGCAAATTCGGCGATTCGTCACAAATTTGTGACGAATCTCATTCGTAGCAAATTTGCGACGAATTTGGCAACAAAATTGATTTTTCATAGCTAATCTAGCATCGCAACATTTGCGACGAAAGCTAATCTGGCGTCGCAACATTTGTGACGAAAATGATGTTTCGTTGCCAAATTTAGTGACAAAATGGAATTTTCGTCGCTATTTAGTGACGATTTTTAATTTTTTTTTTCAATTTTAAAAATCTAAAAGTAAAATTAATTTCTAAAATTTATAGTTACCATAAATTAAGCAAGTAATAAAATCTAAATATTATAATAATATAAAAAAATACATTCATCCGTTTCAATTACAGAAAAGTGAGAGATCTCCTAGTGCTCTAACCATACAAGTGCATTGAGATAACTCAAAAGGAGTCTTGACGAGGCAAAAAGCAAAAGGTAGGGGCATCAGGGTCTTCGATCCCAAAAAGTCTCCTTCGCTCAACATCCCTCGGATCCTCGATCATAATCGTTAACTTGCCCTACAAAGAACAAGAAAATTGCAAAAGTTAAATGACAGAGCTCATACAAGTACGCATATCAATTAGAAAAATTTATAAGATATTCTATTAATATCTTCGCCAGCGGTGTAAAGAATGACAATCTTAAGTGTCAAAGGAAAAGTACTTCTAAGTGCTTTGTGCATTGGATTGTTGAATAAAGACTACTATTTCATATATTGTATATCCAGCCAAACGCAATCCACTTTTAACAGCAGCCTTGCAACTGAGTCAGGTCGAAGAATAGACATCCTACAATCAAAGTTAATTATCATAGAGCCAATGTCAAGTTAGAAGACAAAACAGACCAGGTGATGTATAGGGACAGCCGTCAATGTTCCAAATCTTCCATTAATGCTTCCAACAATTTCATGGACTTGGCTTGTAAGTTTTTGATCTGCCACACCATACAGGACCAAAAATTGGTGGTCAGAAACATGAACAATGAACCGCATGGCAGTGACAAATTTGCTGAAAGAAAAAACAGAAACAGTATCAAAACTATCAGAATTCAGTGATAGCCAACTTATCTATAGAATGGAATTCAATATTGCTTCGGTTAAGAATTACTAGTTAGCACACCTCACTTCGAGTGCAGTAGCAACTTAAAGAACAACTTGTGTTCATTGAAGGGACAAATTGCTTTCCTATTTGTGGTTGATCCTCAGCCTTGTCTAGAAATGTCTCGATCAGCTTTAGAGTTTCCCTCTTGACCAATCTATTTCCAGAAGCACAATATAACAAACCAACCCCAAATGTCTTTGAAACTTAAAACTGGTGTGTAGATGACCTTACCGTAGAAGTTTGACAAATGATGATTTGGAAACAAAGGGCCCTCCCCCTGCAATGGAACTCGCTATAAGCTCACTGTACATTTTGTAGCAACAGTGAGCAATGAATGAGTACCAAGCATCAGTCTAAAAAAAACAAAAACAAAAGTGGATGCCGCAAATAAAGCCAAACTTTTATTCTCTCCAAGCTTTAAAGATATACCTATAAACATTAAGCATGTCCAAAAAGATCAATGAAATCTGTGACAGGAAGTATGTTTCGAGAGAACTTGCAACGCTTGTATTTGTCTGCAAAACTAAAATAGAAAAGATAAGCAAGGGTGGCTTAAAATATAAGCAAAAATTTGCCAAAAAAATGAGCATAAACAGTGGCCTCAAGAGTAATCATTGATGGCTCCTTGCCAATAAAAACAATTTAGTAGCACAATAATCTGATTGAGATGTCTTGGTAATTGACTAACTGTTTCGAAGCACAAAAAGTGCTCCATCGGAAGCAAACTGAATGCTCTTTCTTGTTTCGACCAAAAAAGAATGCTCTTTCTTGAGCGAAGGCTCGGTTTACATTCGTCGGGAGCATATATGGAAGAAAGGGATGGAACATTTCTAAAATTCATCCAACAATCAGTAAGATTATTCATGAAGAAATGCCAAATAAACATAAAGACTTAAAAATTAATTGATTTCAAGTAAGAGATTTTTTAGATGATCCTTCACAATAAGCATGACCAATGCTTCCATAAACCATGCAGTGCTTGGACCCACAGCAATGTAGCAACAGTTGGTCAGTTACAGCGATGAAGATTAGTCTCTCATTTTGAGTTTGCATTGTCTATATATAAGCCAAGGTAATAAATTGACTAAGTACCCTAGCTCCTCTTATTTAAGGAAGAAAAAAAATTTCTCTTTATTTCCTACCCCAGGCTAATTAAAGTTAATGCAATTCCTGACCAATATTTTTTTGTTTCACGAGACATAAGAACCTTCTCTAGATATTCATAAAGAACGTCAACGCCTCTACTTTTTCCTTTTGCGGAGCTACACTTGATAGCTATCCATTTGGAATCAGTGTTCGCTCTATTGTCTATAAGGAGAAAGACAGCAAAAGACAAGAGAAAGGAACTGGCACCATTCATACCTGAAGCTTCATAGACGTACGTTGAAACCAAAATTGCTGAGAGGGTTTGATCCAATTACAACCAGGAATTAAGGGTATTGTTGAATAATCTCCACTATCGAGGAAATAGAGATTGAGGACTGATTTGTTTTCAACACCAAAGCCTTCAACTCCATGCACCTCCAAGTTGTAATTCCCAAAACCATCAATAACATCAACCCCGGTAGGATTGACCTAAGACAAAGTGTGCTTGAGGCTAACTATGTGTTTCATAATCCCTTCTCTTGACAAGGTGGACTCTTGGCCATGGTTTCCCAATACAGTGGCCCATGGTATGCTTGAGGACATGGCGGGGGAAAATGCATATTCCAAAGATTTTGTGGCATCAGTCGCATCAAAGCCAAATATATTATAGCCTTCATCACATTGTAAAAGCACAAAACAGTTAGCTTCGAGTACCTTATAAACCCCTCACTTATTGATGCGAAGGGAAGCAGAGCCAAATTAGGAAAAATCAAGGGGTTGGAGAAACAGAAGATCCGAACAAGAATGTCCATTAAAATTTCGGATCTTTTGAAAGACAAGTTACACAATATTAGCCAAACAGTCAAGTATTTCCTCAGTGTGGATTCTAATAATCAGGGCCGGGATAAGAAACACAGATACCCAGAAAAGCAGCTGCCATATTCAGATTTTACAGGAGAAATAATCGCATTGTGAGAATAGGGAGAAGGGAAGTCACCCGTGAAAACAACGAGGTCGGGCTTCTCCGCCTGGATCATCCGGTGGACGAAGGCGGTGGTGTTGAGGTCGGAGCAACCCAAATTCGTCTACGCTTCTCTACAAAATTTCGTTTCCCATGGCTATAAGAACTTGAACAACCCCAAATTCGTCTCCTTATCCAAGCAATTCGCATGCGCTGACACATCGATTCAAATTAAGCAGAGTTGCAAACGGAAAAGGAGAAGGATTACTGATTGGTAGACGGATTCGAGAGGATGAGATCTGACGATGTCGCTCTTGACGCCTTGAAGGCTGAACCGCAGTACGTCGGGTCAGACACCTCCGATTTCGTGGGCGATGGTCTTTGGCGCCTCCATTTTCTTCTGCTCTCCGATCGTTGGTTGTTGATTTTGTGTCCCCTCTCTCTCTCTCTCTCCAGTCGCCGACTTAAAACTGTGTTCTTCGCTGGTTGCGGATGAGAGAAGTGGGAGTGGGAGGGAAGTGAGACGGGGGGGAGACGCGAATGAGAGAGCAGAGGAGGGATCCCGAGGTCAAATGGTTAAGGAGGGGAAAAACGCGGCAAGCTTGGGGCAATTTTTTTTAACGCGGTGCCACTCTAGCGACGAATATTCGTCGCCAATTTTTTTTTTAATTTTTATTGATATTGCTAATTTAACGATGAATAACTATTTTCGCTGCTAATTTGAATATTTTCTTTTTTATTTTTAACTATTAGCGACGAATCTTTTTTTTTTGGTCCTAAAAAAGCAATAAGAATAAAATAAAAAAGAATTAGCGACGAAAACCGGCCACGACGCTGAATAAAATATAAAAAGTTATCAATACCTATGTACCACAACCAAATACTGGTCGCGGACTATAAAAAATGAATAATAAAAAATGGGTAAATTATCCATAATGATAAGTACACATAATTCGAATTTGAAATTCTAGCCTATTTGTAATTTCGTCGCAAATTTGTGATGGATCATTTTTTGCATCTCTAATTTTTCGTGGCTAAAACCTTATTTTTGTAATGAACAATAATAACATTAATAGTGATAATAATGGATGGTTATCTTGATTTATTAGAAATTAACAGGTGAGGAAATTTCTCGTTGAGTTATGCACTTATGCAAAAACAAATAAGTCTCAATTCCAAGAAATTATATCTCCTGTTAAAGCATTCTCTGAGAAAGCATAAGCCCTTTTAAAGAAGCTATCCAAGAACAGAATGAATGCTTTTTAATTCAGGAACAAGAATAATAGAAATAAATAAATTGATCGCTCTTCATTCATGCTTATTGATAATAACAATATTCATAATAATAGTAATAATGGCACCAAGAGTAACATATGTCGCAGACTATTAAAACAATACTAATCGCAGATTATAAGAAAACGACCATCAGTAGAAATGAGCACAAGCACAATCTTATTATATGGCAGCATAGAAATTGATCAAGATAATTAGAAACAGAGAATGATTTGTAATTAAGATCAATAGCGACAATGTAATTGAGAATGATTTGTAACTGGGAGCAAAGTCTAGAAACTGTTTCAACCCAGTAGGAAACTCATCGGCCAATCCTCGATTTAGGTGAGATCTTATCATACATCCAAGCCCTATCGTTTTGCATTGTGCCTGCATATGCACATCCAATGTTTAATACTCCTAATTAAAACTTAAAATTTGATGAGAGTTACAAATTTCATTGTTAATTGTATAAATAAATGAATAAAAGGTGTTGATGGACTTTAGCGACGAACAACTTTTGCGCGACTCAATCAAAACATCGAACTAGCAATAAAATTCGAATTGATTTTGAATCTAAAAAATAAAAATAAACAGATCCAATAAGAATATTAAAATTTTTAGATAAAAAAGGCAATTGGAATAGACTGCCTCTTCTCGCTTTTAGTATCCATTAGAAAATAATATTTGTGTATATATTTCTATCATATTAGTGACGAAAACCATGATTCGTCGCTAAAATTGTTTCTTTTTATTTTTATTTCTACCAATTGTTGACACCTAAATTTTGATTTTCCTTAAATTATTAATTTTCCACAAAAAATGAGAATTAGCCTTGATTCTCACCAAAAATATTAATTTCTTCATGCATAGCTTTTTTTTTTTAGTTTAGCATGCATTGTTCTTTGTATTTTAATTTGACCCGACGGTGATAGAAGTTGGAGCTTAAATGGACTGGACCTAGTTCGGGTACTGAGCTAGAACTTCGGGTAGCATCAAGGGTTAGGGCCCCAATTAGAGAGAAAAGCGTTATGTCCATTATCCTAATGAGGCCTAAGGCAGTCAAAGTTCGGCAACACCCATGGATATAAAGGAAGCTGAATTGCTCGAGTGATCAGGGACCTTGTTGGAATTTATTTAATTTAGTTCGGCTCATTAGAGTACAAGCGAATCTCACAATGAAAAGAGAGGCCATTAGCTTGATTGATTGATTCTGACGGTCGTCTATCATTCCCTTTCTTCTCTTCATGCAAGACGAAGAAGGAAAATTTAAAAGTGAACGAGCCCTAGGTGGAGTGTATCTGGACACGAAGAGAAGAGTAATTCGTGGAGACCGACATAATAAGAATCCTTCTTGCATTGATTGACGGCCGATTTTCAGTGGCAATAAGGAGCCAGATTGCAGGAATTGATTCCCCAGGTCCAAGCTTTCCGAGAAAATGTAACTAATGTTTGCTATAAAAAGCAAACTTCGTTCATTTCAAAAGGGAGGAGGCCACATCGACCAGAATATACGGCCACAAAGGAAAAAATCGCGTGAGGGAAGGGAAGAGAAAACAGAGAGCTACTTGATGGTCCTCGATCACCGCCGATCCATTCATGTCCCTGGTGTTACCATCCCCGAAGGAGCCAAGATCAATGCCAAGCCAGTTTTATTGAGTGATCCAATAGACGAACATCAAGGAACAAGTGAAGAAAACCTCACGTTGGTCCACTTCTGGACCGACCAACAGAATGGAATCCTCGAGCATCTCTCTTGCTTTCGCTGACCTCGATCACTAAGTGCTATACGCCAGTCTTGAGCTGAGCGCCTTTGATTGTTCATCTACGACAATAAAAGTCTCTTTTTGTGTGTTTATTTTACAGATTGTTTGGGCCTTGCAGGTGATTCATCGATGACGTCCCCCTGAGACTCTCGTCCCGGGAGCACCTTCCAATACGGTCGCACGGTACTTTTGCAGTCCTTGAACAGTCCTTTTTGCGTGGCACACTGAGCAGCCACGAGGTTCAGCCTTCCAGCTGCGATCCAGCGGATGCGAGAGCCCCCATTGACAAAGTCGAGCCATAACTGCGAGTGTGTCGATCACCAAATCGAGTGTCGCCGTTATGCTCTTTCCAGACCACCCAATTTACACATACGGCAGATTCTAGGAGGCCAACCCATTGCAATATACGGCAAAAAATTCAGAGGCCATAGAAACGGAGACAGCCGGCCACATGATGGAGAAGTCAGAATTCATGGACAGGAAAATTTGAGGGAGAAGACTTGGGTAGAGCACTCAGATGAGCAATCCCACCCAAGTCCCGGCCATCCGACGCCTTCCATCTCATCACTGGTTCCTCAAGAGGACGAAAAAAGAAGAAGACGGTCAAATCTGGTCCTCAACGGGCTGTTGTTATTCATCACCGAGAGCATCGCCAATCTCTAAGTTTGTTGCGACTCCATCTTGCTGAGTCCCATTGATGCCATCACACTCGCCGTCAAGTCGAACGTCATCACGAACCACCACCACAACGAGGCCGTTACCTAGTCGAGATGCATTCCATGCATCGAGGGCGATCTGTTCTTGCACCCTGAGCATTGCATGGATGATAATATTTATTGGTTTGATCTATGTTTGTTATTCCATTACAGGTTTTTCTTACATTCACCAACTCATTGACGCCTCTCAAGGCATGAAATCCACAAGGAAGAAGAAACACATGCAGGCGTACATTGAAGTTCGAGTAGACAGGTCCAGAAGGGAGGGTATTTCTTCATAGAAATATCGTTTTTATATTTTGATATTATTTAACCCCCTCTGTTTTGTATTCATGAGAGCTATCATGCATTGTTGAATCTCTTTGGCAATTTTTTAAGAGAAGCATCAGATATAAATGATAATGATTTGGTGTTTGTGAACCCATACTAACATCATAAGCTCCATCGGCAATTCGTTTTCTTGTCCTTTTTAGGACCATTGGTGTTGCAATTCTCGATCGTGAACCACTGCCGCATCAATAGCATACATCTCAAGATTGTCACCACAAGCTCACCGCCACAAGACGAGTCTGAGAATTGGCGAGCCGACACGCGTGACACATTCAATTTTGACATGCGACCCCCATGCGGGAGCACCATCGAGTGCCGTCCCGAGACACTCTTGCAATAATCGAATAGTCCCTTTTGGGAGGAAAACTGAGTAGCCAGGAGGCTGAAGATTATCGATCCGTCGCAACTCACCATCAGAGAAACTACGGGGGCTGGTTCTTCACAGATTGCTCCACGGACATTGAGAGATAAGAAGAGGTCGATTCTGCTCAAGAAAATCACCCCAAGTCTGACGTTCTCTTACACCAGACGAGCTCTTTTGCATAGGGAGTTTTTGCTTTTAAAAAAAAATGATTCACTTGATTCTGCTTCTCCTGGTGTCACGTAAAATAAGGCAATACCTTCCAATTCTACTTTGAGGTGCCTTTTTCCTTTTATGTGCAGGTTATCTATATGGTTCATCTAGACATTGCAGCGATTCACACCCTGCCGATGCTGGAAGTTCGGCATTGATAAGGTAAAGTTTTCTGACTTTTAATCTCGATTCATGCTTGTTTCGCTTGGGAGGCCTGCACATATGTTTATCTGATTCGATGAACGTGTTTGATTTGCGGTCAAAAGTGAAAACTTGAATCTTTAGTGCTACCTTTTGCAAGAACCAGAATTGATATCAATTGCACAAGAGTAGTATTTTGCTTGCTCTAGCGGCTGTTTTTACATGTCGTTGATGCCGTAATCGAAGTAAAGGTCGAACTTTTTCAGAAATTCAAGACATGGTTTTTTTTATTTAAACTTCACAACCTAATTTTCGACAAAAATCTCGGATTTAGTCCATCTGACCTATCACCGTTTAGGTCCGATTTGTTATCTCTGAAAGGCATTTTTTTTTAATTTGGAATAAACAAAATCTTGGATTTAGCTAATCTGACCTATCACTGTTTAGGTCGATCTGATTTGCTGTCTCCGAATAAACCAATCTTTAATTCGAGATTTGGATGATTTTAGAAAAATTCGAAAAGATGATTAGTCGAAACGTTGGTGGTCGTGGTCTTGTTTGGATATTGGTTGGCAGATTGCTATTTTGGTTTGATTGATTAATTTTGTCATGTCTAGAAAATTAGTTGCCGAGAATAGGATAGTTTCTTTCTCTTTAAAAAATTCGAAAATAAAAAATAATTGCACGTCATCTTGCCATGTCATTCGTACACTCATCCATGCATAAATGCCACGTCATCTTGCCATGTCATTTTGCCACGTCATTTAGTCAAGTCATCTTGCCATGTCATTTTGTCACGTCATCTTGCCATGTTATTTTGCCATGTCATCTTGCCACGTCATATGTCATATAGTTATGTTGCATTAGCATCACATTTTAATAAAAGAGAAAAGTAAAAACAATCAAGTTACATAAATCAATCAAAGGACATCTCATGGAATTAAGGTACCGAAAGGGCATTAGTTTTAATTAACTAGTGTAATCAAGTCCCCGAATCCATAATCTCTAGTTCGTAGAAGTAAAACGGTCCTCCCATCGTTTTACTTAGGGTCCTAATCAACCTACCCAAAAATAATTAGTGGCGACTCCAATTTCTAAATCATTCTAATTAATTTAAGTTGCGATTTGGTAGGGCTTGGGAGAGTCCGTATTAGGTTAGTCACCTGATAATCCATTAACCTAATTAATTTTAGGTCGCGACAGCTTGTTGACTCCGCTGGGGAACGAACTTTAATTTTTCGAAAAATTAAGACTTAACTGGTTCACCTGCATTTTTTCGGAAAATTAAAAGCTTTAGTGGACTTAGGCCTGTTGAAAATTTCATGGATGTCTCGCATTTGGCGATCTTGATTGAATCTCACCTTAAGGTGTTAAATATTTTTGCAGGTTTGGAGTGATAAGGGGGCAAGTGTCTGCTAACCCTTTTCTTGCAGATTGGAGTATGAATGTATGCTTGAGGGGTTTATATTGAAGCGTTGATTGCTATTAAACTGTCATGCATGCCTTTACTCCTTAAGCATCCACACTTAGCACACACAACCCGCCATTGGACCTGAATGGTTAGGCTTAGGATGGTATTTGATTAGGGACATTCTGGCCATCACCATCTGGCCTGAGTCTCCCTCTTCAAGTCCTGAACTCTTCTAAATCGGTGCCATGATTCATCACCCCTATCACTCACCATGTGATACGGGTCGATACTTGGCTGAGCCGGATGTTTATGGGGGATCCTGATTCAATCGTAAACCAAGGTGATTCGATCTGGGTATCCTTGGGGCTCCACCTTTGTCAAGCCTAACTAGATAGAAATCGAACTTCACGTTTCATGTGTATGTCTATGCGATTTGCATTATGGTTGGTCAGAAAGTAAGTATTTTGCCACTCTCCTTCGTGATTTACTTACTTTATTTTTGGTCGATCCATGTTAGGTTTCAATCAGATTTTGAACTTAATCCCATGGTTATTTAAAAAAAAATCAAATGGATGAGTCATTTAAAAAAAAAATTAAAAACAACCAAATGATCCCTCAGGGAATTTTACAGATCAATGAAGACTCAGTTACATTTTTCCATAATGTTTCAATGGATGCAAGATTTTCTTGACAAATTTAACTTGAAAATTCATTGTGATGAAAGTTCCTCCCGGAAATGTTCCAAATGTCAGAAGGATGTTATCATTTTTTTTCAAGGTTATAATGTGCAAGAAATTTTTCAAAAAATCACATCGTATTTGATAAGGAAAGTTTGCTCACTTCTCGCGTAAAAAGAAAAGAAAATAAAATCGGACCAATCAATTAGTCATGGACCGACCTCTCTTCAGTCATATACTCATTGGTCCCCTATCTTTTGTAGGTGATTATGGATCGTCAAGAAAACACTAATTTGTATAAGGCCACTCATCTATCATACATGACCACACGAAGTCTCTGAGTACTGCGATAGAAGTGGAGAAAGCGCGAACAGAAAAAAGACAAAAAGGGCTCAAAGTAAAGTCAGAGGAAGAAGGGGACAAAAGAAGCAAAAGCATCATTTTTATCTTCATGAAGTCTTCTTCATCACAATAGCGAGAAGCAACCATCCAAAAAGCTTCTCGATGCTCATGCTGCACGAGTAACACCAAAGAATTCCCAAGTGAGTTCATCAAGATCTTGCATGTTTTCATTTTGTTCGCAGATTCTAGAGGTGTGAATCGAAGACATCATCAAGCGAAGCAGGGAGTAGTCAAGCTGTGAAATTTGTTTTTCTTAATTTAATCAAAATCATTCTTCTGTTTTGGTTAATTATCATTAAGCTTGACAAATTCTTTGAGTTAATTTCAAGGTTAAGTCTAGTAAGGCTTCATTGACAGATCCAGTTGCTAACTTGGATTTTTAGTAGCCATAAAAAATTCATCACCCATCGTAACAAATTAGGTTCTCTCTTTTCAATTAAGCTCTAAAATTGGCTTTTTACTACTTCATTTTTGCTTTGCATGGTTTCTTTTCCAGTTCTGATTCCCAGTGACTATTACACAATTATGGTGGATCCTCGTCGACATCACTAATCTGGACATGT
This sequence comes from Rhodomyrtus psidioides, assembly GCA_021437785.1. Lineage (NCBI taxonomy): Eukaryota > Viridiplantae > Streptophyta > Magnoliopsida > Myrtales > Myrtaceae > Rhodomyrtus > Rhodomyrtus psidioides. Next base: position 2,461,214 of record JAILYB010000024.1, on the reverse strand, counting down.
TCCATTAATCATCTCACCTTGCCATGAGCCATTGATGGCTGCACAAGTCAAACCAACGATCCTCAATATTTCAAATTAGGATCAATTTAGGGGCAAGAGGGCAACTTCTTAAATTTGAACATGCATTAGCCTAATCAATCCTTGGACGGCCCTGCACACGGCGATCATGCAATTGAAGCAGGCTAAATGGCGAATCCCAATTCGTCATCCATTTTAGGCAATTCCATGCTTCACTGTCAATCATTTCTCACAAGATACAAGAACTAGCATTGGTGCCCACAATAGCTCCATAGCCGATCATTCATCAGTAATCAATCAGATGGATCAAATGTACAACGATCCTTGAGGATCCTTACATCAAGTTTCGGCACTCACCTTCGGTGATCCCTATATTGATTGACACTTCCTTTGGTTGTCCTTTGATCAGCCCAATAATGATCCTTGGGGCAATTCTTTGCTAGTTGCTTGATCAATTCATTAATGCTTCACATTATCCAATGAAATATGGAGCCGGTCTAATACATTTGAGAGATCATGTGCAGATGGCGCGAGCCAATAGAGGACTGTTTGCAGAGTCCCCATTTCCCTAGAGGATTCAAGACCAGAGTTCACCTAAGCATGAAACAAGAGGCATCTACAGCCGTCAAAGCTTGATCGAGGCACATCCAACTATATGCGTCGGCCAGCTCAAACACTAGTGCGTCAATCAATCGAGGATCAAGTGTGAAACAAGTGGTTCGCCAAAGCTCCAAACCAAGTTCCCAACATTGGCCATGTCTGGGATAATCTCACATTGTGGCAAAGCTATAACCCATCCTGACTGAAAATGGGCAAACCTGTCGCAAACTCTAGCCTTAGAAAGGGAGTGTGTATTCTTTAAGTCATTCAGTTTGAAGATAACACTCTATTTCTTCTTGCAGGGACATACAATCTATTTCAAAATGAAGGAACCTATCCAAATCAAAGAACCTCTTCAATTCAAGGAATACATAAAAAGGGTGAAATTGTATCGTTCTAATTCTTTTGGAATTTGAGAACATACATTGACATGTTCCCTCTTGATTTTTACAGGGCTCACTGCAATGCCCGATAGGGTAAATTTTTGCAATCAACTTGCATCACCTAGCTATGACAAATCACGCCTAACTGGGGCAAGCGAATCATTTGTGCACTGGACAAAAAAGGACGTTTCATCTCTGACAAAGTCAATGGACACAATAGCAAAGTCGTCCACATCAAAATCAAACCCCAAGATACGAACTTCGGGTGAACGGTAACTTTGTATCGTTCTAATTTGGTCTTCGAAGATCCTATGCCTAACATGAGCTTGTTCTCATTTAACAGGAAAATATCGGCATTGAAAAGCCTCAAAAGAAAAGAACAAGCCAACATGAGACGAAAAGAAATATCGACTTCGGAAGTCAAGGAACCCTGAAGAGTGGCGGGGAATACGTCCAAAAGCATGAATGGATCTCCTCCAGTGCAAATCCTTGAGAAAGATTCGTTGCCCCAACTAGACGGAGAGATCATGGCCACATGCTAGATGACCAATTTCTACAAACCGCACATTTGTGTTCAAATAGGAACGCAAAGCAAGAGTAAGGCAGTATCGTTCCAATTTATCTTGAATTTGGGAACACAAACTGACGTTCAATGTTTAATTTTGACAGGGACTTGCCAGCATGTAGACAGAGGTCACTGCCGTGCCGGATAAGGGAGTATTTCTTTCCCTTAAAACTGGGGCAATCCCAATCTTCATTCCTTGTGAATTTTCTCATGCTTGCATATTATGTTCTGAAAGCAAACACATGACAAGCTATTTGAAAATTCTATCCAATGGTTTATGCATGATTATTCTTCATGTTCAAATTACCAATTCTGAATAAAGAGCGTGAACCACACAAGATATATCATAAGTACAAGAATGGGTCACGACAGGATGATGAAAGGAAACCCTCTTTCTAAACACGTCCCACATACATTTTTCCAAGTGAGCTAAGCGGAAAATATACTCCGCATTCCCCAAGGTGAAGGGTTTTCCCGTGAAAGATACGATAGCCGAAGTGACAGAGGCATTCATTTCTCTACCCCAAACACTACAGGTTATCCATTGTTACCCCTTTTGAGCGGAGGTTTCACTTCTGTTACCCTTGTCAAGAACCACCCCACATTGGGGCAAAATAGACAATCCCAGAAGCAAGTCAAGGTAAATGGTTAGAAATTCTCTTGCTCAGACTAACATCAATCTTCGGGCGTTTCTTTGCATTTATGCTCGAACATTAATTCAAGTGCCTTAGGATGATGAAGAGCATTCATTTCTCTATCATATACATTTTATCCCTTGCATAGCCCACTTGAGCCTGCAAATTCATTTCTTAAACCCATGTTGGTGATCATATGCTCAATTCAAAGCAAATATGGCTGATCTCTGAGCAGAAAAAGTTGAAAAAATCGAGTCAATAGAAAATCCCCGAAAAAACTCGTCAAAAGGCTGAAAATGCAGCAGCCAAGTGAGATTAAAAAAGAAGAATAGAAATGGCAAAGAAAATGCTGATCTCTCAAAAAATCTGGGGCATATAAAAAGCAAAATGCCTGATAAAAGCAAGGCCAATGCCCATCCAAATTCTTGCTCATTTGCAAAATGCTGCTGAATGTCATTCAATAATTCTCTTGTAAATGCGAAAAGGGTTGAGAGAAAAACCTATGAAAATGCCAAAATGCAAGTCCTCAGCAGAAAGTTTGTACCATCTTTCAAGTAATGATGGCATCATTTGAAAGCAAAGATCAGTGACAAGCAGCAATGATCACCAACGTCAAGCCCTTCTCATATATTTTCTTAGCCAAAACAAACCTTCTCGTTCCTCATTCCCCAATTCTAACCTACGTTACAACCCCTCAAAAGTCTCTTCTGACTAGGGCGCTTGAGTTAACGTAGAGTTGAATGATTTTAAGCATCGCTCGAAGAAGTTCGAGCAATATTATTTCTCTCTCATTTTTGCAGGGTTCTTGACTTGTAAACCCGAAGCAGATGACGAAGAACTTCATTTCAATAGCCTTGACTCGATTGGAGTTGTTGACACCTAAATTTTGACATGTGATTTAGTTGTTAATTGCATTTGAAAATTAGGGACTAAATTAAGTCCCTGCCAAAAATTATTTAAATCATCTTTTTCACATTTGTAGCATTCATGCATTGCACGTTGCAAATTTGAACCGGTGACGGATAAGTCCTAAACTTAATTGTCTGGAAATTTGTCCAAGCCAATTGGTAGCAAGGGAATTGGTTAAAAAAAAAAAACTCGAATCTTACGAGAATGCAGATTTTTCAGATGGAAGGATGGGAAAGAAATATTGGACAAGAAACAATCTCAAACGTAAAGGCATATTTCACCCCATTATTTGAGCAATATATCTTTTAGTGTGGCATGGCATATGGATTCACAATACATATATAAAAAGGGGGAAAAGATTCGCTCAAAAGGAGGAAAGTGCACCCTCAAAGATATCTTCACGTGTCCATAGGCTTGAGCAGAAAGAAAAAGCACACGCAAAAGGAAACAAAATCTTCTTTCGTTCGGGACATGGACGCTTATAAAAGGGACCCATGAGAGACTGAGGAAGGGGGTTTTTTGGATGCACTGTTCCATCATTCAGATATTTTGAGAGCAAAAATCGTAGGAGAGGGAGCATTATAAATTTTCGGCAATTCCAAGAGCAAGAAGAGAAAGCTTTGAAGTTGCGTTGCGAGTTCGATTGTCTCCCCGACCGGTGAGACAATCCTCGCCTAAACTTGATTGCTGGCCGAACATCCCCCCAACCAACGACGGCGTCTTCGTTTTGTTCAACTATCTCTATTGGATCCTCCCCGACAACGGCGCCAGACCTCGTTCGATTTTTTTTTCTTTGTCGCCGACCAGCCTACGATGAGTCCATCGAGCATCACCGACCTTCTGATCGAGTTTTTAGTTCGTTGTGCAGTATTGTGGTGCCACTAATCAGCCTTAGTCGTTGGGAGGAGTTCGACAGCGAAGCAAGCCCGGAAAGTGCTTTTTTGGGCGAATTTGCAGCTTGTGCGTGATTTGGAAATTGCTCAAAAAAAGGTATGAGTTTCACCACTTTGATCGCTGCTTGGGATGGCTTGCGTAACAATTTGCATGAGTGAGTGATTTAACGCCTTGATGAATAAACACTGATTTGCAATCGAAGTTGAAAGTTGAACCTTTTCTTGTCAAATCCATGCTCGCACCGAAAGTTGACGTTCTTGATACAAAAAAATCTGTTTACTCTTTGGGAGACAAGTTTGTCCATGAATCGAATCCTCTGTTGTTTAGGATTACTAGAACGAATGTGAAAATCTGTCTTTCCTCTGATCGACAAAGCTATTCAATTGATAAAAAAACAAGGACAGATTCTTGGTGAATAGAACAGATTTTTTTCTCGACATGCATGCATTCTCATGACCAAACTTGTTTTGCGTGATGGAGATTAATTCTTGTCTTGAGCCATTGTGCTTGTTTGAAGTACTCTGTCTCCTAGCTATTTGGCGTTATCTCATGAGCCTGGGTGTGCTTCTTGAAGGCTTTGGTGAAAAATCATTATCCATAGTTGATTGGATTTATTTGACAACATTGGATTGTTGTGATAATATTTGAGGTCGTTGGGATGGTCACTTGATATGCACGTCTTGTCTCATCTTTCATTTTATTTTATCATGCTTGCTTGTTTTGATCGTTTATTTTTGTTCAAATTTTCACTGTTTTTGTGTTTAAATAAATTCGTGGAAAATCTCTAAAAAATGTCATGCTTTTTTTAAAGTTAGATTACATTTCTTTTGACTTTAGGATGGCCTTTTCACTTCATTTTTCATAAATTCAAAAATAAACAAAAAATACAAAAAACGTCATTTGCATTGCATATCATATAATTTAGCTTATCATGTTTTCTATGTCATGCATATTAGCATTGTCATACTTTCCATGTCATTCATATTTACCACGTCATCTATGCATAGTTGCTATGTCATCCTTTTACGTCATTGCATGTCACATGTCATATAGTTAGTTTGCGTTAGCACTGCATCTAAAAAGTGAAAACACAAAAACACATCGTTTGAGCTTAAAGTGAATTCAATCGATTTGCCAAACTAGGACATCTCATGGAATTAAGGTACCAAAAGGGCATTAGCTTTAATTAGTTAATGTAACCAAGTCCCCGAATCCACAATCTCTGGTTCGTAGAAGTAAAATGGTTCTCCCGCTGTTTTACTTAGGTTTCTAATCAACCTACCAAAAATGATTAGTGGCGACTCCAAATTTTAAATCACTTTCGTGAAACTTAAGTTGCGAATTGGTAGGGCTTGGAGAGTCCGTATTAGGTTAGTTAATTCGTGTGATTAACCTAATAAACCATTAACCTAATTTTTTAGGTCGCGACAGCTTGGCGACTCCGCTGGGGACCAAAACTTTAATTTTTTGAAAAAATTTAAGACTTAACTGGTTCACATGATTTTTTCAAAAAATTAAAAGCTTTAGTGGACTTAGGCCTAAAGAAAATTCCATGGATGTCTCGCCTTTGGCGACCTTGATTGAATCTCACATTTTAATGTGTTAAATGTTTGTGCAGATTTTGGAGTGATAAGGGGCGAAGTGTTTTCTAACCCTTTTTCTTTAGATTGGAGTAGGAATGTATGTTTTGGAGATGGAGCGCTGTTTTGATATAAACTATTGTGCATGTCCTCTATTCTTTTGCATTTACACATAGCACACACAACCCGCCATTGGACCTGAATGGCTAGGCTTAGGCTGGTATTTGATTAGGGACACTCTGGCCATCACCATCTGGCCTGAGTCTCCCTCTTCAAGTCCCGAACTCTTTCAAATCGGTGCCATGATTCATCACCCCTGTCATTCTCCATGTGATACGGGTCGATACTTGGCTGAGCCGGATGTCTACAGGGATCCTGATTCAATCACAAACCAGGGTGGTTCAATCTGGGTATCCTTGGGGCTCCACCTTTGTTAAGCCTTGATAGATAGAAATCGAACCTCACGTCACATTTCATCTGCATGTCTATGTGATTGGTCATTTCAGACGTCCCAAAAGGCGGTACTCTCTTCAATCTTTATCCTTCTGCTTACTTATATTTTCGGGTCGGTCCATGACTATGTTTAGGTGAATACTTTTCATGGTTGGACTTTTTAGAGTGTATTATGGGCATTTTCGAGCTCTAGTGTCTAAATGGAAAACGTTCCGAACATTTTGAGCTATCATCTTTAAAATTTCGAGACTGATCCATGATGTTTTCCATTTATTAACGAATTTTCATTAAGAATCATGTAAGCTGGAATTTCGGCAGTTTTGTGGTGCCCATCTTTTCTTGCCGATTACTATTTTTAAATGACCTCCTTTGCTGAACCACCGAACATGAAAGTTGTAAGTTAAGTTTTTATATAATAACCTGAAAAATTCCTGATTTTAATTCACATTTTAAGGAGGTCCTTCGTTCATTTAACAAAGACCGGTCGAAACAGTTTTTGGGATGAAAATTTCTCAAAGATGCAATAAACTGTATTGATTGGTCCATTTTCGACCTAAAGTTCAAACACGAAAGTTGTTCATCATTGTGTCCCATATCAGCTGGTAAAATTTGGGAATTGTTTGATCAACGTGTGAATTATGAAGAATTTTACCGTAAAGGTTGACGAAACTGAAAAATTTCCTAACTCAGCTCTCTGCTCATACTTGTTTTGTTCGTCAAGTCTAGAGGGTTGTCATGAACCGGCTCATTATCATTGCTCATTATACTAACCTTCATGTGATCTTTCTTTCAAGGTAATCTATTACGGATACCCCACGTGCACCAATAGTTACTCGATCCAGAGCAAGGAAGATGGCCGATGATGCTGAAATGGCGGCTCGTGTCGAGGCGCAAGTAAAAATGCAGATCAAAGAAGAAATGAAGGATATGAAAGACCAGATGGCTATGCTGACTCAAATGATAACCAATTTTATGATGGCTCAAAGGCAAACCTCAATGGCACCCACGATTCAACCTCCGATGGTTATTGATCCTCAAGTGAGCATACAAGGCGATAAGGTATTGAATGGCATGCCACCTCTTGAAGATGATTTACTTGGAGCTCAAGGTAACAATCCACCTCTTGGAAATGTTCCTCCACCTGGGGTCCAAGGCGTCACTCAACCTCCCGGGAATGTCATTTTGCCCACAGCTCAGATCGTCACGCCGTCTATGATTTCCCCTCCACAACCCAGTGTTGTAGCTCGCATGTCGAATGATGAAAGTACCAAACTTTGGGCACAGCTCGATCAACGATTGCGTGAAGTTGAAGGGACGCGTCATGTTTCCCCGATCGACCTATCTATGTATGCGAAGGTTCAAGTCCCCGACAAATTCAAATTTCCGGAATTTGAAAAATATGACGGCACGTCCAACCCGAAGGAACATGTTCACATGTACCAAGCTCGGATGACCAAGTATGTCACCAACGATCTTCTTATGGTCCAAACTTTTCAAGCAAGTTTGAAAGGGCCAGCCATGAGATGGTATACCAACCACCGTATCAACAACATTGAGACTTGGGAAAAGGCAGCTGCAACGTTCGTTAAACATTTTGAATTTAACATAGACCTCACCATTTCTAGGAAATATCTGGAACAAGCTGAGATAAAGAAAGGAGAAACTGTCAAACAATATGCAACCAGGTGGAGGAATTTGGCGTCCGAGCTTATGCCAGAGCCACCAGAGCGGGAATTGATGAAGTTGTTCGTGTCCACGCTTCCTCAAAATATGCGCTCTCATATAGTAGGTGCGTCTGCTCAGTCATTTACCCAGCTAGTCTCGATGGCTGAAGAAGTAGAGTGTGGATTAAAGAAAGGTTGGTATGGAGATTTTGGTTCCGCTAGGAAGCGATTCTTTGGAAAAAAGGACAAGGAGGTAGCCGCAGAGGTAAATGTCGCATATGCCCAGAAAGCTCCCATTCAAATCCCTAAGGGACAGATGGAAACCCAACAGACAAATTATGGCCAGCAGAACCAACGTCAGCAATCCCGCCCCAAGCGTCAGTTTACACCTCTCCCTGGAACTCCTTCTCAAGTCTTAGCTATCTTGCGAAAGAAGAACTTACTGACATCGGATCCTCAGCGACCCAATTACGCATCATACCCAAAGTATGATCCGACTCATAAGTGTGATTATCACTCGGGTGAACCAGGACATTCAACTGATGATTGTATGGTGCTCAAGAATCGAATTCAAGATTTGCTCGAAACAGGGGCATTTGCATTCTAGGCGGCTGGCCAACCTAATGTGCAAAATAACCCACTGCCAAATCACGCGGGGATTTGAAGGATCTTTTGAGAAATTGGGCGCAGACCCAAATCAGTAACATGTCTATTTTTATCCAATCCCCTACGTGGGATGTTTCCTACATTTTAGGTGTCTAGACTGCACTTTCATTTCTTAGGTTGATTAGAGTCAAAATTCCTCACCGTCGAGGAGTTGGCTGCATTTTGAATTCAAATAAGATGTAATTTTTTGATTCATGATCAATAAAATTACAGAAGTTTTTTTCATTAGTTGAAGTCTTGTTGAGGCATACCAAACTAACCTGATGACGATAACCAACGATCGAACAATTTGTCATCCATGGTAAGCACTGAGGGTTGGGCTTCTCAAGAATTCTTGTCCCGAGGTTTTCAAAAATGAAAATTATTTTTTTAAAAAAAAATATTCAAAAATGACTAACATGTGGTCTAATCATGTTTGTCTTATTGATCCATCTACTATATGTTTCAGAATCAATCCAGGGGCAGGGGGCAGATTCCTAACTCTGAGCATGCATCAGCCTAATGAAAATCCTTGAGGCAATCTCATATCTTGGCGAAAGCTATACTCGCACCCATCCTGATTGATAATGGGGGCAAGTAGACCCTGACCTAGAAAAGGGAGTATATCTCTATGTTTTACATTATTTTAAGGGTGACACTTTCCTTTTGCAGGAACATACGACCGACCATAACGGTCATCGCCATTAAATTGGGGCAAGCAGAGCACCTCAAGTCTTCCTTCATACATGTGTTCCTCGCTCTGGGGCAAATATAGGAATGAGCCGATTCTCAACCGAGGACTAGACTTCCTAACTTGGTTGATCTACTCGCATATACTGGGGCAATCCATTGTTCCCCATTCCTTGAGATTTCTTTCACATCTGAATGTGCTTGCATGATTTATGCATGACTATATTTGATCTACACTCATTTTCTGATATTATGGATGATCAAATCAAATTAATCTCATCATATTTTTGCCTGCATTGCTAATCTACATTGTGAAATGATTTCAATCAAGAAGTCTCTTTGATCCAATTGAATTGATCATTTTGAGTGAGGAACGTCAGGACGATGAAAAGCAAGCTATTTCCATACACGTCCTATATCATATCCCAAGTGAGTAAATGTGAAGATTTCCATGCTTACAATGTGAAAGGGTTATCTTGCGAAAAGTATGACGACCATGATGATGTGAGGCATTCATTTCCTCTATCCAAACACTACAGGTTGCCCTTTGCTAAACCCCTTTGAACGATGGTTTCGTTTTCACACCCCTGTCAGGAACAACCCCACATTGGGGCAAATTTCAGAAAATTCAAATGAAATTTTCTTGCTTTCACTTGCTTCAATCTTTTAGTGTATTTGTTGCATGCGAATTCTATGTTAGCTCAAGTGCCTTAGACATGACGAAGAGCATTTCATTGCTACACCATATATATTTATCCATTTGCTTAGCCCAACTTGAGCAACGGATTCATTTCTCGAAACCCAATTGGTGATCATCCTGAAAGGAAATAATTTCAGACGATTTGACAGATGAGCAAAGTGCCTTGGGGCAAGCTGAAACTTAAAAATTTGCTAGCATAATATTTAGAGAATTCAGATGAGTCTCTTCCTTTCTTTTCAAAAGAGCTCGCTATGAAAAAAAAAAGAAAAAAGCTTGCCATGCAAAAAAAAAAAGGAAAAAAAGAAAAATGGCGATGCTTACCATGCAAGAAAAAAAAAAGAGCCCATTCCCATCAAGAAGAAAAAAAGAAAGGAAAAGAGCTCTCCCAAAAGATCTCCAGAAGGAAGGGAGGTCTCACCTGGATTCATTCAAAATATGTTCCTCAAAGAACGATCATTTCTGAAGCACAAAGTGACAAGGACAGATGATCACTCATCATTATACAACCCCTTTGTTGGAAAATAGGCCTTTCATTTTCAAGCCTACCTTGAACCTACATTACAACCCCTACCAAAAGTCTCTTCAGATTAAAGCACTTGGGTTAACATAGGATTTCAAATGCTTATAAATATCGCTCGAAGGATTGCGAGCAAGATCATTTTATCTCATTTCGTAGGGTTCCTGACTTGTAAACCCAATGCAGCTGATGAAGATTTCATTTCATGGCCTAACGACTCACATGAGTCCCTTTTGAATAGCCTTTGACCGAGCCTGAATTACACTCCTTGAAAAGACCTCATGGATTGGTCTAGGTCATACTGATTGCAAGACTACCCGGACCCTTGTCAAGTGTGATGAAGACAACTTCAAGTGAGTCTCATGCCCGCATCAATGGTCGGGTCAAATGGTCTTTTTAAAAAGAGTGAGAGAAAGTCCTTTCTGACTGAAGGTTCCTCATTCCATTTGATCAAATTTTATCGAGAGGATCAGACATGTTTCCTTATTGATAAATTTCCCAGTAACACTTTTAAATGCAAGCAATTGGTGATCAAATTTTTCTAGCATATGATGTTGCATTTGCATTAATTTTATGCATATCATCATTTTTCAAGAGAATGGACAGGTATGATGCAGTCAGCCTACCCATCACTTACTCATTGTTTAGAAAATTCAGGTAAGTTTTCTGAACCCTTTTAAATCGACCTTAGTCGTAATCTCTCTTGTGGTCGCATTGACAATTTTTCAGGCATCACACCATTTTGTATTCATACTGATCCAATTCAGATGATACATCTCTTGCCTTGATACAGAGAGACCAACTAATACGAAGAAGGTCGCAAGAGACAACCTACGAACTTGGTTGAAGTCCACGAAAGTGATTTCCCAATAGCAAACTTGTCTATCCCTAGTTGAAGTCCACGAGAGTGACTTCCTAGTTTACCATCTCATGTTGAGATCCACGAGGGTGATCTCCTAAGAGCCAATTTTATTGTTGAAGTCCACGAGGGTGACTTTCCAGTTTACCGACTCATAGTTGAAGTCCACGAGGGCGACTTCCTAAGAGACAACCTACCGACTCATGGTCGAAGTCCGCGAGGGTGACTTCCCAAGAGACAATTTACCAACTCATAGTTGAAGTCCACGAGGGTGACTTTCTAAGAGACAACTTACCGACTCATGGTTGAAGCCACGAGGGCGACTTCCCAAGAGACAATTTATCGACTCATAGTTGAAGTCCACGAGGGTGACTTCCTAAGAGGCAACTTACCGACTCATGGTCGAAGTCCACGAGGGCGACTTCCCAAGAGACAGATTACCGACTCACGGTTGATAGTGCACGAGGGACGCTTCCCGAGAGAGAAATGGCCAGCTCGAACCGTAACTCGAGCATATTTTCAAACTCTACAAAGATCTTGCGCCATTTCGCGTCAGAAGGAAACTTCTGGCAACAGATGGGCCAGTACCTTAGCATCCTGGCATCCACTGGCGGTCTGGAGATTAAGGGAATCACTAGCTTATGAAGTATTTGGTAAAACATGTTTTTTCATTGGCGATCCATGTGCAGATTTCTTTGATGTGGGATACGAGAAGTTTTCGCACATGTTATTTATAGCTTTGCATTTCATGCATCATTTCACTTGCATCATAAAATGGGACTTAAAACTCCCGCCAAAAATTTCATCATCATTTGCGTTTGTAAAATTTAGGTTTCAATTTTAGTCTTTGAGCGAAATCTCTGCGAGCTTCCACTCAAAGAGGGGCAGCTGTTGACACCTAAATTTTGACATGTGTTTTAGTTGTTAATTGCATTTGAAAATTAGGGACTAAATTAAGTCCCTGCCAAAAATTATTTAAATCATCTTTTTCACATTTGTAGCATTCATGCATTGCACGTTGCAAATTTGAACCGGTGACGGATAAGTCCTAAACTTAATTGTCTGGAAATTTGTCCAAGCAAATTGGTAGCAAGGGAATTGGTTAAAAAAAAAAAACTCGAATCTTACGAGAATGCAGATTTTTCAGATGGAAGGATGGGAAAGAAATATTGGACAAGAAACAATCTCAAACGTAAAGGCATATTTCACCCCATTATTTGAGCAATATATCTTTTAGTGTGGCATGGCATATGGATTCACAATACATATATAAAAAGGGGGAAAAGATTCGCTCAAAAGGAGGAAAGTGCACCCTCAAAGATATCTTCACGTGTCCATAGGCTTGAGCAGAAAGAAAAAGCACACGCAAAAGGAAACAAAATCTTCTTTCGTTCGGGACATGGACGCTTATAAAACGGACCCATGAGAGACTGAGGAAGGGGGTTTTTTGGATGCACTGTTCCATCATTCAGATATTTTGAGAACAAAAATCGTAGGAGATGGAGCATTATAAATTTTCGGCAATTCCAAGAGCAAGAAGAGAAAGCTTTGAAGTTGCGTTGCGAGTTCGATTGTCTCCCCGACCGGTCGAGACAATCCTCGCCTAAACTTGATTGCTGGCCGAACATCCCCCCAACCAACGACGGCGTCTTCGTTTTGTTCAACTATCTCTATTGGATCCTCCCCGACAACGGCGCCAGACCTCGTTCGACTTTTTTTTCTTCGTCGCCGACCATCCTACGACGAGTCCATCGAGCATCACCGACCTTCTGATCGAGTTTTTAGTTCGCTGTGCAGTATTGTGGTGCCACTAATCAGCCTTAGTCGTTGGGAGGAGTTCGACAGCGAAGCAAGCCCGGAAAGTGCTTTTTGGGCGAATTTGCAGCTTTTGCGTGATTTGGAAATTGCTCAAAAAAAGGTATGAGTTTCACCACTTTGATCGCTGCTTGGGATGGCTTGCGTAACAATTTGCATGAGTGAGTGATTTAACGCCTTGATGAATAAACACTGATTTGCAATCGAAGTTGAAAGTTGGACCTTTTCTTGTCAAATCCATGCTCGCACCGAAAGTTGACGTTCTTGATACAAAAAAATCTGTTTACTCTTTGGGAGACAAGTTTGTCCATGAATCGAATCCTCTGTTGTTTAGGATTACTAGAACGAATGTGAAAATCTGTCTTTCCTCTGATCGACAAAGCTATTCAATTGATAAAAAAAACAAGGACAGATTCTTGGTGAATAGAACAGATTTTTTTCTCGACATGCATGCATTCTCATGACCAAACTTGTTTTGCGTGATGGAGATTAATTCTTGTCTTGGGCCATTGTGCTTGTTTGAAGTACTCTGTCTCCTAGCTATTTGGCGTTATCTCATGAGCCTAGGTGTGCTTCTTGAAGGCTTTGGTGAAAAATCATTATCCATAGTTGATTGGATTTATTTGACAACACTGGATTGTTGTGATAATATTTGAGGTCGTTGGGATGGTCACTTGATATGCACGTCTTGTCTCATCTTTCATTTTATTTTATCATGCTTGCTTGTTTTGAACGTTTATTTTTGTTCAAATTTTCACTGTTTTTGTGTTTAAATAAATTCGTGGAAAATCTCTAAAAAATGTCATGCTTTTTTTAAAGTTAGATTACATTTCTTTTGACTTTAGGATGGCCTTTTCACTTCATTTTTCATAAATTCAAAAATAAACAAAAAATACAAAAAACGTCATTTGCATTGCATATCATATAATTTAGCTTATCATGTTTTCTATGTCATGCATATTAGCATTGTCATACTTTCCATGTCATTCATATTTACCACGTCATCTATGCATAGTTGCTATGTCATCCTTTTACGTCATTGCATGTCACATGTCATATAGTTAGTTTGCGTTAGCACTGCATCTAAAAAGTGAAAACACAAAAACACATCGTTTGAGCTTAAAGTGAATTCAATCGATTTGCCAAACTAGGACATCTCATGGAATTAAGGTACCAAAAGGGCATTAGCTTTAATTAGTTAATGTAACCAAGTCCCCGAATCCACAATCTCTGGTTCGTAGAAGTAAAATGGTTCTCCCGCTGTTTTACTTAGGTTTCTAATCAACCTACCAAAAATGATTAGTGGCGACTCCAAATTTTAAATCACTTTCGTGAAACTTAAGTTGCGAATTGGTAGGGCTTGGAGAGTCCGTATTAGGTTAGTTAATTCGTGTGATTAACCTAATAAACCATTAACCTAATTTTTTAGGTCGCGACAGGAGTCCCATTTGAAAACCTCTGACCTAGCCCTCATTATGGTCCTTATCAAGACCTCCAGATCGGCTCGGTCGTACCAAATTGCAAGATTACTCGGACCCTTGTCGAATGCGATGATGGTAAGGTTGAGTGATTTCTTTTGAATCATGCAGTCGGGATATACAGCTTTTCTCGAGAGTGAGAGAAAGCCCTTTCGGACTGGAGTCCCCCATTCATATTACATTCAAAGTATTCACAATATGATAACATCTCTGAACATGATTGGTAATGCAAACTTGACAGAATAGTTATGCATGAACCACATTGTGAAGGCATGTGAGCGAAATACGCATTTTGTTCCTAAGCACGCTAGGTAAAAAAAAAAAATGAAGAGAGTTTGTAATGCAGACTCAACAGAAGAGTTATGCATGATCTCATTAATGAGTATATTTGCACATGTTACCTTTCACACTGTCGGCAGGTAATGCATTTTCAACTTTGAGTTACCTCCCAAGGTCTCAAAGTTTATCCAAGGATTATTGAATAAACAAACCTTGCTGGAAAAACGTCCACCAGGTGAATGAACAAGTATGATGCAGTCAGTCTACCCATCATTCATTCGTCACTCAGAAAACCCAGGTATCATACCCATTTGGTATTCATATTGATTCAATTCAGATGATACATCATCTCTCGTCTTGATACGATGAGACCTGCTTGAGAAGGTCGCGAGAGACACTTTACCGACTCATGGTGACCTGTGGAGGTGGTCCCCAAGAGACACTTTACCGACTCATGCTGACCCGTTGAGGAGGTCGCAAGAGACACTTTACCTACTCATGGTGACTTGTGGAGGTGGTTCCCAAGAGACACTTTATCGACTCATGGCGACCTGTGGATGTGGTCCCCAAGAGACACTTTGTCGACTCATACTGACCCGTTGAGGAGGTCGCAAGAGATACTTTACCGACTCATGGTGACCTGTAGAGGTGGTTCCCAAGAGACACTTTATCGACTCATGGTGACCTGTGGATGTGGTCCCCAAGAGACATTTTACCGACTCATGCTGACCCGTTGAGGAGGTCGCAAGAGACACTTTATCGACTCATGCTGACCCGTTGAAGAGGTCGCAAGAGACACTTTACCAACTCATGGTGACCTGTGGAGGTGGTCCTCAAGAGACACTTTACTGAGTCATAGTGACCTGTAGAGGTGGTCCCCAAGAGACACTTTATCGACTCATGGTGACCTGTGGAGGTGGTCCCCAAAAGATAAATGGCCAGCTCGAACCATAACTCGAGCACATTTTCAGACCCTACACATATCTTGCGCTGTCCCGCATCAAAGGGAAACCTTTGGTAACGGATAAGGCCCCCAAAATCTAAGATCCTCGTGTGATCTTGATTCCTTTTTCGATTCCACAATGTATGCGTTCTTGTGATTTCAAAAGACAAGTTGCCAGCTCGAACCATAACTCGAACACATTTTCAAACTCTACACAGATCTTGCGCCGTTTCGCGTCAGAAGGAAACTTTTGGCAACAGATGGGCTAGTACCTTAACATTCTGGCATCCACTGGAAGTCTAAAAGTTAAGGGAGTTATTAGCTTATGACGTATTTGGTAAAACAAGTATTTACATAGGCGATCCATGTGTGGATTTCTTTGATGTGGGATACGAGAAGTTTTAACACATGTTATTTACAGCACTACATTTCATGCACCATTTCTTTTTGCTTCAGAAAATGGGGTTTGAACTCCCGCAAAAAATTTCATCATCATCATTTTCATTTGCAAAATTTAGGTTTCAATTTTAGTCTTTGAGTGAAACCTCTGCGAGCTTCCACTCAAAGAGGGGCAGCTGTTGCGAAACCTCTGCGAGCTTCCACTCAAAGAGGGGCAGCTGTTGACACCTAAATTTTGATTTTCCTTAAATTATTAATTTTCCACAAGAAATGAGAATTAGCCTTGATTCTCACCAAAAATATTAATTTCCTCATGCATAGCTTTTTTTAGTTTAGCATGCATTGTTCTTTGTATTTTAATTTGACCCGACGGTGATAGAAGTTGGAGCTTAAATGGACTGGACCTAGTTCGGGTACTGAGCTAGAACTTCGGGTAGCATCAAGGGTTAGGGCTCCAATTAGAGAGAAAAGCGTTAGGTCCATTATCCTAATGAGGCCTAAGGCAGTCAAAGTTCGGCGACACCCATGGATATAAAGGAAGCTGAATTGCTCGAGTGATCAGGGACCTTGTTGGAATTTATTTAATTTAGTTCGGCTCATTAGAGTACAAGCGAATCTCACAATGAAAAGAGAGGCCATTAGCTTGATTGATTGATTCTGACGGTCGTCTATCATTCCCTTCCTTCTCTTCATGCAAGACGAAGAAGGAAAATTTAAAAGTGAACGAGCCCTAGGTGGAGTGTATCTAGACACGAAGAGAAGAGTAATTCGTGGAGACCGACACAATAGGAATCCTTCTTGCATTGATTGATGGCCGATTTTCAATGGCAATCAGGAGCCAAATTGCAGGAATTGACTCCCCAGGTCCAAGCTTTCCGAGAAAATGTAACTAATGTTTGCTATAAAAAGCAAACTTCGTTCATTTCAAAAGGGAGGAGGCCACATCGATCAGAATATACGGCCACAAAGGAAAAAATCGCGTGAGGGAAGGGAAGAGAAAACAGAGAGCTACTCGATGGTCCTTGATCACCGCCGATCCATTCATGTCCCTGGTGTTACCATCCCCGAAGGAGCCAAGATCAATGCCAAGCCAGCTTTATTGAGTGATCCAATAGACGAACAGCAAGGAACAAGTGAAGAAAACCTCACGTTGGTCCACTTCTGTGTTGGGAGCGAGCAGAGGAAGTCCAATATTTTTTTTTTGTCGGGGAGATCGCCAAGAGGGAGCCCAAATCCGAGCCCGTTAATATATCCAGTTGGACCCACCTTAACTCAAAAGCTTAAGCTAATGAGTTATCGGCCAACTTGGGTATATTAACTGCTCAGTACCACATCAATTCTCCTATGTGGGACTTCTCTAACACAACTCACACGTGCATCCTAACAATCTCCCCCTCACGTGTGTGCTCCAGTGTTAGGTTTGCTCCCTCTTAATCCAAATATCCTTCCGTACCAACTTATCTCAAGTTGAATCTTCATCAACGCCCATCGGGCCCGTTGCTACACCACAACGTCCACCGGACCGGAAACCGTGTTGGCTCCATCTCAATCTTGAATCTCCATCAACACCCATCAGGCTCGCACTGCTACACCACAGCATCCACCGGCCCGGAAACCGCGTTGGCACCAGATTCTTTCTTAAGACGCGATCACCAGATTCCTTCTTGAGATATTTGCCGGAACAGATCGGAGGCCCACCAATCAACCATCGGCTCTGATACCATTTGTTGGGAGCAAGCAGAGGAAGTCCAATACTTTTTTTTTGTCGGGGAGATCGCCAAGAGGGAGCCCAAATCCGAGCCCGTTAATATATTCAGTTGGACCCACCTTAACTCAAAAGCTTAAGCTAATGAGTTATGGGCCAACTTGGGTATATTAACTGCTCAGTACCACATCAATTCTCCTATGTGGGACTTCTCTAACACAACTCACACGTGCATCCTAACATTCTGGACCGACCAACAGAATGGAATCCTCGAGCATCTCTTGCTTTCGCTGACCTCGATCACTAAGTGCTATACGCCAGTCTCGAGCTGAGCGCCTTTGATTGTTCATCTACAACAATAAAAGTTTCTCTTTTTGTGTGTTTATTTTACAGATTGTTTGGGCCTTGCAGGTGATTCATCGATGACGTTCCCCCTGAGACTCTCGTCCCGGGAGCACCTTCCAATACGGTCGCACGGTACTTTTGCAGTCCTTGAACAGTCCTTTTTGCGAGGCACACTGAGCAGCCACGAGGTTCAGCCTTCCAGCTGCGATCCAGCGGATGCGAGAGCCCCCATTGACAAAGTCGAGCCATAACTGCGAGTGTGTCGATCACCAAATCGAGTGTCGCCGTTATGCTCTTTCCAGACCACCCAATTTACACATACGGCAGATTCTAGGAGGCCAACCCATTGCAATATACGGCAAAAAATTCAGAGGCCACAGAAACGGAGGCAGCCGGCCACATGATGGAGAAGTCAGAATTCATGGACAGGAAAATTTGAGGGCACTCAGATGAGCAATCCCATCCAAGTCCCGGCCATCCGACGCCTTCCATCTCATCACTGGTTCCTCAAGAGGACGAAAAAAGAAGAAGACGGTCAAATCTGGTCCTCAACGGGCTGTTGTTATTCATCACAGGGAGCATCGCCAATCTCTAAGTTTGTTGCGACTCCATCTTGCTGAGTCCCATTGATGCCATCACACTCGTCGTCAAGTCGAACGTCATCACGAACCACCACCACAACGAGGCCGTTACCTAGTCGAGATGCATTCCATGCATCGAGGGCGATCTGTTCTTGCACCCTGAGCATTGCAGTGAATGAATGAGCAGATTCTCATCATATTATTTTTCTAGAAAAAATCCGACCATGAGATATGCAAGGAAATACCATCCTAATCTAGGTGATATATGGTAAGATATGCATGATTTTGAAAATATGCTATCCTAAACTATATGAGATATGCAAGATGACAAGATATGCACAGATATGATTTCCACGCTTTCCTTTTTTTTTTTTTTACAAATTTCGGCCAGAAAGGAAATATCTGAAGATTTTATTATCTTGATTTATTTTCCTAAACTCTTTAGGAGTTTTCAAAATATGGCAAAAATCAATCAAGATATCAATCCAATCAGGAAAATCAATCAGCGAGACCATCAAATTTTCAGAATATAATAAAAATCAATCATGATATCAATCCAATCAGGAAAATCAATCAAGATCACAATCACATCCCTCTCTTCCATTTTTTTTTTCTGAAAATTCAATCATTCCAATTCGAGATCGATTATCTGAAGATAGCTGATTGGACCTAAATGGTGATAGGTCAGATCGACTAAATCCAAGATTTGTAACAAAAAGTTAGGTTTTGACATTTTAGATCAAAAAGGTCATTCTTGGATTTCCAGAAAAAGAGTTCGATCTTTACTTCGATCATGGCATCAAAAAATGCAAAAATAGCTTTACTTCGAATAAAAATCAGCGTGCCAATTATGCGAAAATAGCGAGCAAAATAGCAACCAGTCACTTCACGAACATACTCGAATTAATTCTCAAAGTGTTGATATGTTACCTTAATCCGCGAAGGCGAAAACCGGGGCTGGTTCGATGGTTGTCGGCCGTCGAGGACTGCTAATACGAAACCGGCTCTCAATGAAGGTGGTAACAACGTAGGGCAAGCTCCAACGAAAACTGGACTTCGTATTGTTTCTTGAACTCATGGGATTGTCATGCGTGTCACCAAGTGTACAGAGAGGAAGAGCACTTCAAGGATCCATCTTCATATTCCACCACTTCCTCCTTTACGTCTGTTTCCTCTCTCAATTATGTCGTATTTTAAATTCAATTGGCCTTCGAACCTCATGTTGCCAATCCAAACTCGAAGTCGCCAATCCGCAGACAAGGGTTCGCAAGGCTTCAGACTAGACTCGCCTTGTTGCTGTCGACGCCGGATGTTCGATCACAACTTGACTTACAAGATCAATGACAGGAGGAAACTCACGGCAAATTTGTGTTGCTTTTATGGACCTTGGAAGTTTATGAAAGATCCAAGATGCACCTCTTCGTCCAACGAAGCACACCTGCACTTAGAGACAAATCTTTTTTTTTTTATTGTAGCAACAAATCTCCAGTGAGTATAATATTCAAAATTCGGCATGGTCAGGACTGTCGGTGGTGGGACTCTCAGCAATTCTCAGTGAATCTTTTGGGATGAATGGAACTTCATCTTCTGGGAAATATGAAACTTCTTCTTGGGATCTCTTATGTGAGCATGCATGGACTTCAAGTCAGATTTTTCTTTGATGTTCTCTGAGTGGGCTCTTCTTTTCTGGCGAGTGTGGAAGACTTCTTTCGGTTGAAGAATTTGATTCCTCCTCCTACATGGACGAGCTCTCTTTTTTCTGATGTCGCACATCCCTCCATGGTGAAGCCTCTCTCTCGCTTTTTTGCTTTGAATGTGGCTACCTACCCAGAAGAAAAAGAACCACTCTCTTGGCAGTATATGACAATGAATTGGCCCCCCAAGATCTGCCGTATCTTCAATTGTGAGTGGCCTCCTCGAGGATGAATATTGCCGAGAGAAGGAGGCTCCCTTCTCAATCTGCCGTGTACTGAATTTTTGTGGCCTCCCCCTCTCTAACCCTAGGCTAATGTGAGATATATATAGACTAAGAAAAACCTTGAACCATAGAGTTTATTTTTGACCATCGGATTCAAGAAATAATGACCGTTGGATTGAAGTTTCTATCCTTGATGGGCTTGGATATTAAAATTTTGGCCACAATAGATGGGTCTAGGGCTTGGCCGAAATTCTCCCACTTATGGGCTTATTTGAGCAAATTTAGGGTCTAATTGGGCTATAATTAATTAAATGAATAATTAATTAAAAACCTTGCTTTTAAAGAACTAAAATGGACTGAAATAAATTTAAATTAAGCCCATCCATGTAAATTTCGGCCATCCCTCTGATAATAAAAAATTCCAAATTGATCTTGGTCCCGTCACCTGTTAAATTAAGCTCGCTCGATTCGCCTTCGCCCGAATGTCAATGCATGACAGAAAAAATAAATATGCAATGCATGAAAATTTATTTTTTTTGAGAGAATTATGGTTAACCCTCCTTTTATATTTAAATGAATGAATTTCTAAAAAAATCAAAATTTAGGTGTCAATAGTTGCCTCTCTTTGAGTCGAAGCTCGCAGAGGTTTTGCTCAAAGATTTTAAAATTGAAACCTAAATTTTGCAAATGCAAATGATGATGATAAAATTTTTTGGCGGGAGTTCAAATCCCATTTTCTGATGCCAAAGGAAATGATGCATGAAATGCAATGTCATAAATAACATGTGATAAAACTCCTCTTATCCCACATCAAAGAAGTCCGCACATGGATCGCCTATGAAAATACATGTTTTACCAATTACCTCATAAGCTAATGATTCCCTTAACCTCCAGACTTCTAGTGGATGCCAGGATGCTAAGGTACTGGCCCATCTGTTGCCAGAAGTTTCCTTCTGACGCGAAACGGCGCAAGATCTGTGAAGAGTTTGAAAATGCGCTCGGTTATGGTTCGAGCTAGCCATTTATTTTTCGAAATTACAAGAGTGCATACATTTTGAAATCGAAAAAAAAAACCAGGATCACATGTGGATCTTAGGTTTTAGGGGCCTTATCCGTTACCAAATATTTCCCTTTGATGCGGGACAGCGCAAGATCTGTGTAGGGTTGAAAATGTGCTCGAGTTATGATTCGAGCTGGCCATTTATCTCTTGGGGACCTCCTCAACGGGTCACAATGAGTCGGTAAAAATAATCTCTCGCGACCTTCTCTGGAAGGTCTCACCGTATCAAGACGAGAGATGCCTCTTGGAATCTCCTCAATAGGTCAGCATGAGTTGGTAAAATGTCTCTTGCGACCTCCTCAACGGGTCAACATGAGTCGGTAATGTGTCTCTTACGACCTCCTCAACGGGTCAGTATGAGTCGGTAAAAATAATCCCTCGCGACCTTCTCTGAAAAGTCTCATCGTATCAAGACGAGAGATGCCTCTTGGGACCTCCTCAACGGGTCACCATGAGACTGTAAAATGTCTCTTGCGACCTCCTCAATGGGTTAGCATGAGTCTGTAAGGATAATCTCTCGCGACCTTCTCTGGAAGGTCTCATCATATCAAGAAGAGATATGCCTCTTGGGACCTCCTCAACAGGTCACCATGAGACGGTAAAATGTCTCTTGCGACCTCCTCAACGGGTCAGCATGAGTCAGTAAGGTGTCTCTTGCGACCTCCTCAACGGGTCAGCATGAATTGGTAAAAATAATCTCTTGCGACCTTCTCTGGAAAGTCTAATCGTATCAAGACGAGAGATGCCTCTCGAGACCTTCTCAACGGGTCACCATGAGACCGTAAAATGTCTCTTGCGACCTCTTTCACGGGTCAGCATGAGTCGGTAAGGTGTCTCTTGCGACCTCCTCAACGGGTCAACATGAGTCGGTAAAAATAATCTTTCGCGACCTTCTTTGGAAAGTCTCATCGTATCAAGACGAGAGGTGCCTCTTGGGACCTCCTCAACGAGTCAGCATGAGTTGGTAAGGTATCTCTTGCGACCTCCTCAACGGGTCAGCATGAGTCGGAAAAAATAATCTCTCGCGACCTTCTCTGGAAGGTCTCGTTGTATCAAGACGAGAGATGCCTCTTGGGACCTCCTCAACGGGTCACCATGAGACGGTAAAATATCTCTTGTGACCTTCTCAAGCAGGTCTCACCGTATCAAGACAAGAGACGATGTATCATCTGAATCGAATTAGTATGAATACAAAGTAGTGTGATGCCTGAAAAATCGTCAGTGCGACCACAAGAGGGATTACGGCTAAGGCCGATTTAAAAAAGGGTTCAGAAAACTTACCTGGATTTCCTGAGTGATGAATGAATGATGGCTAGGCTGACTGCATCGTACTTGTACATTCGCTTGAAAAACATGATATGTATAAACTGTTGCAAATGCAATGTTATATGCCAGAAAAATTTTGTGAGCTTTTGCTAGCATTATAAAGCTTCACTGAGGAATTTTGTCAATAAGAAAGTCTGTTTGACCCTTTTGACAATTCTGATAAAGTTGAATAAGAAACTTTGGTCAGAAAAGACTTTCACTCACTCTCTTGAAAAGGTTCAAGTTGAAGATATCACTTACTTGAGAATTTGAAAAACTACCTGGTTGGTATTGCTAGCAAGGCTCGCTCATGCAATGGCTTTTGGATGAATTTCGTGACCTTGAGAGGTAACTCGATCATAAGGAATTGCTACCTGTCAGACAATATCAGAGGTAACATGTGCAAACATAATTGTTGAAATTTCATTAATGAAATCATGCAAAATTACTCTGTCAATCTTGCATTATGCATTTCTTGAGCTCCTGTCAAAGACAATTAAAGTGTGTGTTTCGCTCATGACGCGATTCATGCATAACCATTCTGCCAAGTTTGCATTACCAATTTTGTTCAGAGAGGTTATCACATTGTGAATACCTCGAATATAATATGAATGGGGATTTCAATCCGAAATGACTTTCTCTCACTCTCAAGGAAAGTTGTTTATCCTGACTGTAGGATTCAAGAGAATTCACTCAATCTTACCATTATCACATTCAACAAAGGTCTGAGTAATCTCGCAATCGATACGACTGAACCGATCTGGAGGTCTTGATAAGGACTATAATGAGGGTCAAGTTAAAGGTTTTCAAATGGGACCCTAGTCGAGTCAAGGCTTATGAAATGAAATTCTTTATCATTTGTTTCAGGTTTACAAGTCAAGAACCCTGCAAAAATGAAAGAGAAATAATCTTGCTCGAACTTCTTCGAGCGATGCTTAAAATCATTTAACTCTACGTTAACTCAAGTGCCTTAATCAGAAGAGACTTTGAAGGGTTGTAACGTAGGTTAGGATAAGGGACTGAGGAACGGAAAAAGGCTCGTTTTGGCTCAAAAAATAAATGAGAAGGGCTTGATGTTGGTGATCATTACTGACTCGTCATCGATCTTGGCCTTCAAATGATATATCATTGCTTGAGAGATGGTAGCTCTCTGCTAGAATTGCACTTTGCAAAAAAACCTCTTGGAGCAATCTTCCTTACAACCAAACCGTTGGAGAATTTACAAGGAAGAAATGGGGTTTACAAACTAACATAAAGGGAAAATATCAAAAAAAGGGCCCCAAGTCTCTTTGTTTTTTCAAAAGAGGGCCCAGAGTCAGTTTTGTTTCAAAAGAGGGCTTCAAGTGTCCAAATTGTTTCAAAAAAGGCCCTATCGAAGGGGCAATTTTGTCTTTTGGTCTTTTAATCGTTTTCTTTTCAATTTTTCCTTTTTTTTTCTCCCTCCCCACGCCTCCTGTTCATCTTCTCTGCAGGTTTGGTGGGTCGTTGCCGCCACTGCCACCACCTGGGGATATCTCCGCTACCCTTTGTGGTGCACTGCATGAGTGGCGGTGGGAACAGAGTGAACAGCGTCGGTCGGTCGTGCCTTCCAATTGACTTTGGCGTCCTCAAAATTGTCAGCAACCTTCTTCCCCCCAAGGCTGCAACTTTCTTTCTTCTCTCTCTGTGAAGAAGAAGAGGAAGAATATGATATTGAGGAAACTGAGATATGCACTGCCGTGGACGGCGGCAGACAAGCCCAAATCCTCCTCCAAACACCACAAAGATCAGACGACGACCTCCAAGCTCAAGCCCGCTCTTTGGTTCCTCCTCTACTTCCGCTTCGAGTTCGACCCCTTCCCCACCCGCCGTACGCAACCTCCCGCTGTCAACCTCACTCTTGCCATCGCCCAAACCCCCTCGTGCCCCTCACGCACCGCTGTCTACGTCCACGCCCTCCCCCCAAGTTCAACTCCGACCTCCTCCACCATTGCCGCTCCCTAAAAATGTACACCAACATGTGCCCCTACGTCTCCAACCGCGGCCTCGGCCGCTCCATCAACTCCGTCGCTGGCGTCTCCGGCGAAGGTGGCGACCGCTGGTTCGCCACCCACCAGTTCGTCGCCGAGGTGATCTTCCACGCGTGCCCCGAGAACCATCCGCGCCGCGTCCGCGACCCCGCCCTCGCCAACCTCTTCTACGTCCCCTTCTACGCTGGCCTCCGCGCGTCCAGCATGTTCCGCGAGCCCAGCCTCCTGGCCCGAGACACCCTCGCCTTGGACCTCGCCGAGCACGTGCAGTCCCTCCCCACATGGCGGCGGCGTGGCGGGCGGGACCACTTCCTCGTCCTGGCCGGACAGCTTGGGACTTCCTCCAGCTCTCGAACCCGGGCCCAGACTTCCAGGCGAACTCTCTCCTAGACCTCCCGGCCGTCAGGAACATGTCCGTCCTAACGATTGAGCGGCAGCCTTGGAACGGGTCCAACCAGCATGGTATCCCGTACCCGTCCTACTTCCATCCCGTCACCTCAAGCGAAATGCTGGCGTGGCATAACCACGTGAGCAAGTCCGACCGGCCCCACCTGTTCTCCTTCATCGGCGGGCCGCGGAAGGTCTCGG
This sequence comes from Rhodomyrtus psidioides, assembly GCA_021437785.1. NCBI lineage: Eukaryota > Viridiplantae > Streptophyta > Magnoliopsida > Myrtales > Myrtaceae > Rhodomyrtus > Rhodomyrtus psidioides. Next base: position 2,435,677 of record JAILYB010000024.1, on the reverse strand, counting down.
GCATGGCGGCAATAAGAGACGACCGCATCCGTCAATGCGGCGAGTCGGCCCGGTGCGAACTCGTGGTTTGATAGTCGGTGTCCCCCGCAGCGTGCCACGATTTGGGGCGGGTGCTCGGCGTCATGGCGGCCTCACAGTTCTGTCTGCAGGCCCCGGGGGACTCGTTCACGCGGCGGTCCACGTTTGACGCGGTGCTCGCGGGGGGCGTACCCGTGTTCTTCTCACCGCACACGGCGTACACACAATACCGTTGGTACTTCCCGGAGAGGACCCGAGCGAGTACTCGGTGTTCATCGAAGTCGGGGAGGGGGAGAAGAGGCTGGAAGTGGAGATAGAGAAGGTGCTGGGCGAGATCCCGAAGGGGACAACGACCCACGAAGCCTGCGGAGAAGATGAACAGGAGGCGTGGGGAGGGAGAAAAAAAAGAAAAAACTGAAAAGAAAAAGATTAAAAAGCAAAAGACAAATTTGCCCCATCCATAGGCCCTTTTTTGAAATAATTTGGGCACTTGAAGCCCTATTTTGAAACAAAACTGACTCTGGGCCCTCTTTTGAAAAAACCAAGGGACTTGGGGCCATTGTTTGATATTTTCCCTAACATAAATGACTTGGGATATGACTGGGCATTGGCCTTGCTTTTAGTAGGCACTTTACTTTTTCTGATGCTCGGGATTTTCTATGGGATCAGTTGTTGCTTTTTTTACTCTCAACTCCCATTTTCTTTACTTTTTTTGGATAGAGAGCTTTCTTTTTTATTTCTTTTTTGAGAAGAGAATACCTTTTTTTTTCTTTTTCTCCTAGAGCTTTTGACATTTCTCTTCTATCTTTTTTGCTCTTTTTTTTTGGGTCCCTACTTATGCTTTGCTTCAGCTGCTTCCTGTTATCTCGACTGCTTTTTCTGTTTTGACAATTGAATACTCTCTTTCCGATGTAAGGAACAAACAGCTCTAGAGAGTAGAGGTGATGACTCTTTAAAGGTGAGCTCCTAGCATGTGAAATTTACTAACACATTTGAGAAATTACCATCAACTGAAAACTACTAATTTAAGATAAACTACTATTATACATATATTATACTTAGCGCATGCGAAAGATTCAAATAGAAAACAAGCCATCATACAAGTGCATGCAGAATACGATAGGCACGTGCTTATAAGGTATGACCTCATTGGGTTTTACTAACCTATCACACTCACTCAGTAAAATCATTCTTACATTTATCATTTCAAAAGATAAACGAACAGCTAAGAGACAAAATCAAAACGTCACCGGCTCCCATCGTGCTCCACCATCAGCGTACTCAATCGACGCCATCATATTACCACCTCACGACTAACGTCAAAAAGTAACTGCTGCTCCACCTGCTAGTGTCCACCATTAATCACCACCATTGCCTATGCTACCAGTACGGCTGCCGGAGCCTACAAGGGGAGTAGCTAATGGCCCTATCCATGCCCCAAGACCACATACAAATACCGCCACAAAACGATCAATTGTCCCAAGAGTATGCACGGTTCGATATCGCAAATAGGGAGGATACAACTTAGTACCTCTTCAAAGGAACACGTCATACGAATGGGTGCCCCATAAGGGAAACAGGTGGGAATGGAAGGTGTCGGCATACTAACAATCTAAAAAGGGGTTTCCGACAACAAGGCTGAGTACAAGACTCAGCAAGAAGTACATCTAATCAAACGATTAACCAATCCATTTACCATTCAATCAAACAAGCAAACGCTCCATAGCAGATACCAAGAAACGTAACAGAACCGCCAAGAGATAGCACAAGAAACGACAAAAATAAGCTACATACCCATAAAAACCAACATTTTAACTACGGAACATCACGAATAGTCCTTCAAAACTCGCGGCCTAAGGCCCACTATGGCCTTATCCGTCGACATCGTTCCAAGCAATTTAACTCAAATTCAGGATATACAGAGCTATAAAACATGATCCTCCGAACGATAACAACAACCACGACGAGTTTTGAGCAGCAGTCCCCTTCTTATAGTCCACGGCCGAACACCCTTCTTGCGGTGCAACTTCACAGAGTCTTGATTCGACAGCAAAATGGACGATCAACCCACGTATTTCGAGTATCCATGACCTAATAGGATTATAACAAACAACAATTCAGACATGCAAGCCGATTTCCTCTCCGAACTCACCCAGTTGCTCTGGACTGCACCTCACTTTTCCTCACCATCAATTCATCTCAATTCGACGATAATTCGGTGATCAACCTTTGAATCATAGTTATGCATACTCCTGTGAACATAGCCCAATCATCAAAGCCGACATGCATTAGCTTTTCCTAAGCCATGCAAGCCGAGACTTCACTCAGTACTCCCACATTCAAGGTTGTCAATTCTTGCCAAACCGAATGGTTAATGTACCTTCTAACGGTAAGTTAGATGTCAACTTGCCTTGGGACTGGAGCTCAAAGAAAACGGAGCACGAATGGAAACAAGAGCAAGCTCGGATCGGCTCCTCCTTCGAGCATCACGCGGGTTCCAAAGGCAAACAGGCGAGCAGCGACAGTTGGTCGGTGGCGGAACAGCAGCGGAGAAGAGGTTGAGAACCCTTCGTGGACTGCCAGCTGAAAATCATGTGAAAAATCTTGTGTACGATAGAGGTACGACGGTCCAAATTTAGATAAAATTTTCTTTTGAAGCTGCAATTTGCATGGTAGAACCACATTTTCCATGTTAATGAGAAAAGCCATATAAATAGGACGAAACGGAAAATAACTAAATCAGTACAAAAGGTACGGAAAGAATATAGCATATGGAAGTTATATACCGAGTATTATGTTGTGGGTGAGTTCACAGGAAAAGTTTTATCCTGGAACTCCACTCCAGCGTGCAAATTGATGAGACCAAGCAGAGCCACACGTAGATTAACAGTACGAGGATAGAACTGTTGAAAACTATGGTAAGATTGGATGAACCAAGGAATCAGACTCTGAAGCGTGATAGCACTCTCTTTAAGGAATTATTTACCCCACAACGTTACTAATGGTTACTAGCAAAGATCCTTCAGGATACAACAAAAATTATTAGATAGCAATTCTAATAACTCTCCAAGAACTCTCTGGGAAACAATTAGAAAGGAAGGCTGTATCTCTCGAGTTTTGAACGAAAATTGAAAGTGAGGAAATGTGTTAAAATGAACATAACACTTGAATATATAATGAGAAATGAACACACCTTTTCGCGTCCGAAAAGTGTTAATTCTCATACAACTCTTCGTGTTCAAAACATTTTATTTAAACACCTTTTCAGAATTTTTCGAAGACAATCTTCTGTACGAAAAATTGCAACTATTCGTGTCTAATAACAGATAGTTCGGACATACCTCTTCATGTTTGAAATTGTACATCCAATTACATCTTTTCATGTCTTAATCGGTAGTTATTACCGAACAGACATAAGCGCTCCAAAGGTCACAAGAGTGTTAGTTTGGTAGTTATGTCCAAAAGATGTAATAGTGTCTTATATCCATGAACAGTCGCACTGTTCCAATGAGTCACGAAATTCATTTATAAAAGAAATCATTTTGAAATACAAAATAAAATAAAATAAAATAAAAATAATTACTGAATAGAGCCAATTCCGCACCGCGACCGCGCAAGCGCGCCAAGTGCTAAGTGCGTCTAATAATCGCGCAATCGCACGCGGGTATAGTGGAGTGTAGCCCACTTGCCCATTTCTTTCTTTGAAAAACAATATTAGCCTTCTAACTAATAAAGTGAATTGCTCTCTACCTTTTATTCTATGTGGGATGTAAAAAAGATAATATATTGTTTGTTTTAGAAACAAACTTCAACAATCCCCCACTTTGTTTATAAAACAAAATAACAAAATAAAATTTCTCAAAAAATATGGCCAACATTTCCATGAGAATAATATATCTACATAAAGGTCTCTTTCGAGTTAAACCTTTATTTAGTGCAAATATCTCAAAACTCTATCAAAGTCACAAGTAGCTTGGCTTTAAACTTGTTACTCCAAAGAATAGAATCAGATATACCGCACATACACTAACCTCTTGTTTCAGCGAGAAGTTCATAATTACTTAGCACTATTATGGCCTTGTGCTTGTTCCTGTTTCATGAATTCTCTAGAAAGTAACCCCAACTTTCGTAAGAAGCAGCACCACTTCTAAACCCATATAGGTGTAGTATTACCACGTGTTTCTGTTACTAATAAACACGCAACTAAAACGTATTATACTTCATTAAGAGTATAACTCAACCTCTAAAACGTAACAGACGATACTGCTTCAAGAAAGCTGCTCATCTCAAAAACTTAGCATCACTATGAAAACCAACACACCTGAAGAGATAAATGCAAAAGCTAGGATAAATAAAAAAGCAAAAACAAATGCAGCATGCAAAAAGACACAGGTCAAGTCAACAGACCACGCATCAACCATAACGAGATCCACGTCCTCGATAGCCCTTTTCTTCATAGCCTATCTAAATGGTGGAAAATCCTTCACGGCAGCTTCACATTCTGCATACTCACTTGCATCCTAATTTTAAGACGATCATTTCCATGGTGATGCTATTGCAAGAGTGGAAGATGCTAAATAAAGTAAAACAGTGAGAATAAGGAGCCCAGGGATCAATCAGATATCTACATTGGTTGAATGAACATCAACTACTCTCTGGAAGCTACATATTCAAGCATCAAGAAGCCAAAGGAAGATTTTCCCAAGATTCAGAATCCAGAACCTGACTTATTTGTGCCATAGATAGACTTAAGTTTTAAATGCCATAGACTTAAGTTTTAAATGCCATAAAACAACTTAATTAATGACATACAAACCCAGCCCCCCCCCCCCCCCCCCCCCCCCCCCAAAAGAAGCTTAGTCACGATTATTATACATCTTGAATAAATATCGGAGAAACTCGTCCAAATATTTCCTAACTCTAGACACATCGAGCAAAAGAGTACAAAATAACTCAGCATTAGAACTAACCAGGTTTAAAGCCAGTTTTAACGCAAGAGAAGTTTTCTACTGTTAAGCATGAGTTCACAGATGATAAAATACCGTAAACAACCAATATCTTAGCAGAGCTTTCAGTTGAAAGAATTTTTCTCATTGTTGAAAAGAACTTCTCTCAAGTCACACAGACAGAAACAATAATATTTCATCATCGCGCATAAAATAATCTACTATATTTCACCAAAAGATATGCAAAGTCCTTGTTCTACACTGTATCTCCAACAGAAAAATCCAATATACCTAGTAAGCATTTTCAATAAAAAGATCCAAAAGGTTTCTTATTTAATTAAACTACTAATAGAGAAGCCCACAAGACCTCTGCAACACGTCGAGGCACTTGCTGATGTAATTCTGTCATTGCAGGCTTAAATAATTGCTCAAGTGATTAAAGATAAAAACAGAACCTAATTGTGTGCTTAATATATATCAATGGCAGCATGACTCGAAGAGTGAGTTACGGAAACATGACATGACATGACAAAACAAAATATAACAAAAACACAGATTTAGAACCCATCTTATCTGGAATATGCATTTAAATGTGAATCAAGATGGACAACTGCCTATTTGGAATATCAATCTGCATACAAACCAAGATGGATGGCTGCCTACCCAATGCCCTCTTTATCCTTGAGAACAAGAATGGCACAAGACATTTGCAAAACTCAGCATGTGCTTTACATAGAGGAGAAAACCTTCTAAGCAATCATTGAAACAGAAAAACCTACACATGCTTTAGACTTTGACTATGGACAAGTCAATTAAAGCATTTAATTAGTGCTTCCGGAACTAAAGCTCACAAAACATCCTATTAAGAATTGCAGATCACAAGAGAGAGGGAGACATGCTCAAATGATCACATCTGCACATGAGGCTTAATGAAATAGCACTAAGATCCTCCGTTATATCTCACAAAGGAAAAAGGAAATAAATACGGACATTCCCAACTAACTTCAAATCTGTACACTCATCTATTAACCACAAACATCCAATTTACCAAATACTCTTCAATATGTTCAACCATACACAGTTCTTTAAACTATCTGTTTCAATGCCAACTAATCTCTGAACAAAGTATTACATGCCATACATTTCCCATGCTGTGGCACAGAGCAAATATGAAGCGTCAACCAGTTGCGACACAGATCCAAGAATAGAATTAGGTTGAGCAAAGAACTGGAAGCATTAGATCTATTCCCAGGTTTAGTTTCTTCCAGTACACTGAGAGAATAACTCACCTTGGTCTGTCCTCAACAGCTACAATTACATTAGATAGTGAACCCTTACTTATGTCTATTTGAAAAACATTTGACCCATACAAATGTAGGCCATTGCACCTGCAAGGTAACCAAACAATTTACACTTTCAATCGTCAAATTCTGTAGGCTTGTTCAAGTTCTAAACTGAAAATATCGCAGCAACTTTCAATCATCAAATTACATACTTCTTGATTAAAAAAATTTGCATATGTATTCCTCATTTTTCCAGTGGCATCCATAATATTAGGAAAAGCTGCAAACAAAAGAAATCACAGTATTACCATGAAAATCTTCAATTATCAAAACATGCAAAACTGGTAGTTGCAAATTATATTGCGAGATTGAAAATGCTATGAGATTCCACACCAGTGTGAACTGGACTGAATCATTAGATGGGTCTATTAACATGTAGAAGCAATACATGGAGTAAATTTTAATATAGCGGTAAGAAGGTAACCATAATAAACTCCAGTTAAGCCACGCATTCTCCTCATTGAAGAGTTCAGAAAGCTAAAATCAAATAACACAGATGCAGAGGAAGAGAGAGAGAGACGAAGAACAGACGAGCATTGAAGACGATTGAAGAGGGGGATTGAAGAAGACAATTGATTGAAGAGGAGAATGAGCGATTTTTAGGGATCGTGATTGTGATTTAGGGCAGAACAGAGGAACGAAAAAATTTTGCAGTGTGTGTGTGTGAGTGAGACCTGCATGTGCAGGGAACTTGGAGGTAGTCCCCGTCCCCGTCGTCACGTCACTCGAAACGCTGCCGAGACTCCCGCGGGACGAGCCTTTGCACGAACTCGCCATCGACGAAGAGAGAACTCCAACATCCGAAGGAAGTCGAACTCCCTGGCAAGTGGACCCAAATCGCGAGGGGACTTCAAATCGCCTTGGTCTCGGCAAGCTCCGGATATCTGCTCGCCCTCAAAGCCACTAACGCGCCTCCGGATTTGGTGTTGGGAAGGTCGATGGCGGTTATGCGGAGGCTGTCGTCGAAGGGGAGCGTCACCGGAGCAAAAGGAGGAGGGGCGAGAGGAAATTTGAGAGAATGAGGTAAGTGGACGGAGGAGAGAGGGACAGGGTGATCTCTCGAAAGCGAGGAGAGAAAATAATATATATTTTTTTTGGGAATGTGTTTGCCGCCCAAATTTTCAGATGACACTAGAATGAAATCTGGGCCGTCGGATACGAATGGACGGTTGGATTTCAAAGTATGTCACCCCCGCCATAACCCCACTATGGCAGGAGATCCAAATCCGAATTGCTGGCATTCTCAGTCGAGGCACATTTCACATAATTACTTACATCTGCTTGATGGTAAAGATAAAACCTTTTAAGAAATAATAATCTGGAAACTAGAACTTCTTCCTGAATGTTACCGGAAGAATTTACTACTACGAGCACCTGAATAAACCTAATTTCTAGTACAGATACCTCCAAGCAGTCGCTTTCAAATAGTAATATATTAAAGATTACTTCTGTGAACTAGGAGATTACCACTTGTATCCAGATTAGCTATGAAGATACGCTAGAAAAGGATTTGTTCCCAAGCTCAAACACTTATTAGCAAACTGCTATTGCTCCAGATGCAAAGTGGAACCTGAAATTCATGCTGAGAAAGATAGATAAATCAGTAGCTCAAATATGTATACTTCCACGAGACAGAATATATAGGAGTCTGAAAACCATATACTTGGCTCCAAAAGAACTAGAAGGTTAAAGATATAAGAAATTACAAGTTAAGAGGAGTGGCATTAAATACACTTTTTATTAAAGAATTCAAGCGTGAAAAAGGAGAATTTCATACAGACACTGAGGGATTGAAATTACCTTAAACCATTCCTCACATCAAAAGTCCTTTGGAGTTCTCCTCAGCTAAGAATCCCATCAGCATAGATCATTAACTACGAAATGTTGAAAGATCTATATCTTATTCTCGTTGTCAGCATAACAAACAATTCCTTTCATTACCCCCATAAGGCTATCCAGCATCTCATAGATGGAATGAGAAGCAGCATGTACCTTATCAGCAACATAGAAGCAGTTAGTCCTTCCATTAGTAACAATCCAACTGCATCCAGGTTCCTTCCTTAAACCCTTTTCATGCATCATTTTCCTCACGCCAGCTACCATATCCCATTTCCTCGAGGAAGCATATAGATTAGATACAGATACATAATTCGATGGATTCCCAGGTTCCATTCGAACAAGGAAGCTATAAGCCAAGTCTCTCATCTCATGGTTCCCATGCATTACGGAAGCATTGACAAGAGCTCCCCAAACACTCGGACCAGCTTCCACATGCATGTTGTCTATAAACCGCAATGCGCGGTCAAGCTGGTTTGACCGACCTAATATGTCAATGACACAAGCGCAGATCTCTACTGTTGGTTCAATCCCATAGTCATTTATTGCTGAGCTATATATGTTAAGCCCTTCATTGACCAATCCTGACCGACCACAGGCAGCAAGAACCCCTACTATTGTTATAATGTCAGGCTTGATTCCCAACTGTAGCATCTCATTGTATAGAAGCACGGCTTCCTCGCCCTTCCCATTAAGTCCATATCCAGAAATCATGGAACTCCAAGAGGCCGCATCCTTAAAAGAACCATCAAATATTATCTTTGCAGAAAGTAAGCCCCCCGACTTGCAGTACGCATCTATTAAAGCATTAGACAATGAGACACCATGATCTATTTTCTTTCTGATGGCGAAACAATGGATCTCTCTCACAGCTGATAAACCAGCATTTGTTATACAAGCAGGGAGAATGCTTACAAGAGATATGTCATTGGGTTTCACATCAATCATCACTGTCATTTCCCTAAAAAGAGAAAAGGCTGCCTCAGCATCTCCAACAATTACATAACCATTGATCATTGCTGTCCAAGCATATACATTTTTAGACCTCATTCGTTCAAATACCCTTCTCCCAGCATCCATCTTGTTATTCTTGGAGTACATGTTTATCAAGCAACAACCCAAGTGAACATCCGCACATGGAAGAAACTCCAACTCATTCCTTAATATATAACCATGAAGCTCCCTGCCATGATCATATTTGTCGGTATCATGGATGCACAATGGCAAAAGACTTGAAATTGTGAATGCATCTGGTTTTACGCCGACGTTCTGCATGTTTTGTACAACTTCCCACACTTCCTTGTTATCATCATTTAAGCTTGAATACCCTGCTACCAGTACATTCCAAGAAGCGATGTTTCTCTCGGGAATTTCATTAAACAGTTTATTTGCTTCATTCAATTCTCCACATTTGCAGTACATAGACATTAGAGAATTCGAGACAACAACATCCCACAGAAATCCAATCCTCAAGCTCTTCGCATGAACTACTTTCCCAGCAGCCAAGTCTCCACACTCGCTCGCAACTTTCGACAACGTCGCAAGCGTATAGTCGTCAGGAACCATATTCCCCAGACACATTTGATCAAACAGCTCAAAAGCAACTTCATATGCATTACTCTTCGCATACCCATTAATCATGGTGTTCCACAAATAAATGTTCTTGTCCTCAAACGAATCAAAAACCAATTTTGAATCACGCAAGCTCTTACAAGCGGCGTATGCGGACATAAGCTTGGTTCCCAGATAAGGGTTCCGAGCGAAGCCATCGATGAGAACTCGAGCGTGGGACTGTCGGGTCAGTCTCGGAGATTGATCATTGATACAGAGCTGAATGACATGGAGGAGGCTAGAAGAGGAACAAGGAGAATCAACTAGAGCGGCTCCTGAGTAGCATCGAAAGGTCATGCGTCTGAGTGCTTCACGTCCGGAGAAGGCAATCATCTCGACTAGAGAGCTATGAGCGTGACTTGTGATGGGATTGAGATGGAATCACTCGTTGCAATCACTCGTTCCTTGCTACAGCTGCTATTGCTCCCTTGTTCTTCTTCCATGCCCCCATCAAAATCGACCTTCATGTCATTAGAGCTATTCTTGAACTGACAAGGGCCTCTCTCTCCTGGATTAGCAGAAGGAAAAAAAAAAGGTAAAAAGACAAGATCTATCGCTACAGAATTAAAAGAATATAAGAATACGGGACAAGTGGTCCCCACATTTTGATCCAATATATGATATGATCTCTAAATTTTTAATTTATTCAATGTGATTTTTTAACTCAATATAGAATGCGATCCATTAACTTTTAATTTATTCAATGTAGATCCTGAACTTTGGATACATGTTCAATTTAGTTTTTGAACTATATGAAAATAATCATGTTGAACGAATTAAGGTGAAGAATTTTATAATATGCCTTAATTTGAAGTCCTAAAAAGGAAAAAAATCCAAGTAGTTTTTCTAATTTGAACAAATTTCGTATTTGAATGGTTTCTTAGTTGGAGTAGATTTCCCAAAAAAAAAAAAAGGCTTCTTATTTTTGATCTTGTTCTTTTCTATATATAAGAAGCATGATTTCATTGTGAAGAGCATCAAAGAGGATGCTTCTTCATGAATTATGCTTTCTAGCAATTACACAGTGTTAGAGCAAATTGAGTCTGGAGTTAAGATTTTGTGTGGTACTTTCGTGAAACTGAGAGATTATTTCATGAGAAACTATGGAACTAAGCATAGTGTAAGTTATTGGAGTAATTCAGGTTGGGAAATACTGAGAGTGTGAGTAGCTCGAGTGTGGTTGTAATATATCAATACTATAAGTGACCACAATTATGTGCTAAAATGAATATAAATAACACAACATTATGAACACATGATATTCGCGCAAATGCTTCATGTGATCTTATTGCTCGTCATCCTTTTAAAAGTAGCCAATATGGACACATAGTTTGGAATTCCTATTTGGCTTGACCTATGGACCTTATTCTTCTTCTTTTACAACACAATGAAAGCCATGAAGTTCGAGATTGAATAAGATTCGAATGTCATTTTATAATTTTCCAGTACTAAAAAGCACGAATCGCCACTCACCCAAATCCACACAGCTGTTCTTTTTGTAGAGAGTAGAGAATGGAATCCTGCAGCATATGAATAAAGAACCTGGTAAATAGACAAAATTCTTGGGAACTTCTGCAGAATGTCAAAATGACTGAAAAGAAAATTTATATGTTCTTGAATTTGGAGACCATAAATTCCAACAAAAAGGAGTAAACTTTACGTTTGTCACTTTTTCTTCTGCTAATCCAAGAGAGAGTCCCTTTTCAGTCCTTGTCAGTTCAAGAATAGCGCTAATTGCATGGACATTGATTTTGATGGAGGCATGGAAGAAGAACAAGGGAGCGATAGCAGCTGTAGCAAGAAACCAGTGATTGCAACGAGTGATTCCATCTCCATCTCCATCTCATCACAAGTCACGCTCACAGCTCTCTAGTCGATGATTGCCTTCTCCGAACGTGAAGCACTTAGACGCATGACCTTTCGATGCTACTCAAGAGCCGCTCTAGTTGATTTTCTTTGTTCCTCTTCCAGCCTCCTCTATTTCATTCAGCTCTGTATCGATGATCAATCTCTGAGACTTGACCCGATAGTCCCACGCTCGAGACCCGATAGTCCCACGCTCGAGTTCTCATCGATGGCTTCGCTCGGAACCCTTATCTGGGAACCAAGCTCATGTCCGCAAATGCCGCTTGTAAGAGCTTGCCGATTAGTTTTTGATTCGTTTGAGGACAAGAATGTTTATTTGTGGAACACCCTGATTAATGGGTGTGCGAAGAGTAATGCATATGAGGTTGCTTTTGAGCTGTTTGATCAAATGTGTCTGGGAATGTGGTTCCTAACGAGTATACGCTTGCGATGTTATCGGAAGTTGCGAGCGAATGTGGGGACTTGGCTGCTAGGAAAGTGGTTCATGTGAAGAGCTTGAGGATTGGATTTCTGTGGGATGTTGTCATCTCGAATTCTCTAATGTCTATGTACTGCAAATGTGAAGAATTGAATGAAGCAAATAAACTGTCCAATGAAATGCCCGAGAGAAACATCGCTTCTTGGAATGTACTGGTAACAAGGTATTCAAGCTTAAATGATAATAACAAGGAAGTGTGGGAAGTTGTACAAAACATGCAAAACATCGGCTAAAAACCAAATGCATTCACAATTTCAAGTCTTTTGCCATTGTGCATCCATGAAACGGACAAATGTAATCATGGCAGGGAGCTTCATGGTTATATATTGAGGAATGAGTTGGAGTTTCTTCCATGTGCGGATGTTCACTTGGGTTGTTGCTTGATAGACATGTACTGCAAGAATAACAAGGCAGATGCTGGGAGAAGGGTGTTTGAATGAATGAAATTTAAAAATGTATATGCTTAGACAGCAGTGATCAATGGTTATGTAATTGTTGGAGATTCTGAGGAAGCCTTCTCTCTTTTTAGGGAATGATAGTGATGATTGATGTGAAACCCGATGACATATCTCTTGTAAGCATTCTCCATGCTTGTGTAACAAATGCTGGTTTATCAGTTGTGAGAGATCCATTGTTTCGCCATCAGAAAGAAAATAGATCATGATGTCTCATTGTCTAATGCTTTAATAGATGCGTACTGCGAGTCAAGGGGCTTACTTTCTGCAAGGATAATATTTGATGATTCTTCTTTTAATGATGCAGCCTCTTGGAGTTCCATGATTTCTAGATATGGACTTAATGGGAAGGGCAAGGAAGCCGTGCTTTTGTACAATAAGATGCTACAGTTGGGAATTAAGCCTAACATGACAACAATAGTAGGGGTTCTTGCTGCCTGTGGTCAGTCAAGATTGGTCAATGAAGGGCTTAACATATATAGCTCAGCAATAAATGACTATGGGGTTGAACCAACAGTAGAGATCTACGCTTGCGTCGTCGACATATTAGGTCGGTCAAACCAGCTTGACCGCGCACTGCGGTTTATAGACAACATGCATTGGAAGCTGGTCCGAGTGTTTGGACAGCTCTTGTCAATGCTTCACGGGAACCATGAGATGAGAGACTTGGCTTATAGCTTCCTTGTTCGAATGGAACCTGGGAATCCTTCGAATTATGCATCTCTATCTAATCTATATGCTTCCTCAAGGAACCAAGGATCCCTTACTCGATTTGCAGGGCTATAGAGCGAAAAATCGCCTCCTTTTGGTGGAAATAGAGTTAAAAAAAAAAAAATTCACTGGAAGAAGTGGGAAGCGCTGAAAATCAGGAAAGACTCCGGAGGCCTAGGCTTCAAAGGCTGTTAACAAAGCTATGCTTGGTAAACAGGACTGGAGACTAGCACAAGACCCCAATGCCGTATGGTTCAAATTGATGAAAGGTCTGTGCTTCCCAAATGGGGATTTCTGGAGTGCCTACAAAGAAGCCAGGCCGTCCTGGGGCTGGCAAAGCTTATTAGTGGGGAGAGAAGTGCTAGACAACAATCTGAAATGGAGGGCTGGTGATGGAAAAAAGATCAAAATTAGAGAAGATGAGCGGCTGCCTTTGGGTAAAATAGGAGGGCCAGCGAACCGCAAGGACCCTCTCCTCGTGGCCGTCTTGATCAAACCATAACGCCAGAGAATGGGACATTCAGAAAGTTTCTGACTTGTTCGAGCCTAGTATCGCACAACATATACTGGCTACTCCTTTGAGTCAAAGCCTAAATGAGGACAAGCTCATATGGACAAAGAACCACTCAGGGACCTATACCGTCAAAAGCGGACAATTCGACTTACTCCCCAGCCACCGCAGAACCAAACAGAGCCAACTCCTCATTCCAACCACCCAAAGATCTATGGCCTAAACTCTGGAATCTACAGATTTTCCCTAAAGTTCGATTCTTTATGTGGAGTGTGTGCACCGATTCTCTTCCTACGAGGGAAAATCTCCATAAGAAGAAGGTATTACCTGATCCAGTGTGCCCTTTATGTCAACAAATGCCAGAGACAGCTGAACATCTGTTTATCTTGTGTGAATGGACACAGAAAATTTGGTCAGATTTCAGATTTCAGAAGAACTGCTCACCAACGACCTACGAGGGATACAGTTGTATATTATATATATATTTTTATATATACACGATAAATTATTATTTTTATTGATTTCAACAATAATAAGATGATGCCAAAACTATTATTAATCTCCTTTTTTAGAAAGGTCTCACAAAATATATCACTAATAGCATTGACGGAACAAGATTAAATCAATAGCCGTGACCAAGGATTTTGACCTGTAATTTTGACCTGTAATGCATTTCTTGGAATACTCAAGGGAAAAATTCATAACCCAGAGCCCGGAGCAAACTAACTACATTAGTAAGGTAGAGACTGTATAGTTACGAAGTCATAAGCACATAGCATTAGCATGATAGCAGAGATCAATATAGAAAGAGATATCATATATGCACAGAAGACAAATCACAAATGTTCAAACTTTCGGTGCCCAGACATCATTGAAGAAACACTACTCAGCCAAAACTAAAAAAAAACACCACTCAGCCAAAACTCAGGGAACCAACGAAAAGGGAAAAACGATCACTAGCGAGCTGCAAAAACATCGCGATTTCTGCCATAATCGGAGCCAATAATGACACGACCCCGGCAACAACATTGACCACGAACTAACCAAGCAGACTGGGCTGAAAAAGAAGAGAAATCGAAGAGACGAAGGAGCGAATTGACGGGATTGCAGTGCACGAAAGGCATACCTTGAGTGCAGAGGCCATCGCCGAAAGGAAAAGAGGCTGCGAGCTGACGCGAGCGCGACTCGAGAGCAGAGGCCAGCGAGAGGGCGAGTCGCGATGATATCTGGCGAATCACGAGAGGGAGAGGGAGAGGGAGAGGGAGAGGGAGAGTTGAGTGGGACAGTCGCGAGAGAGGGAGAGGTCGAGAGGTGAAGGGATCATCTACCGAAGGACACGTCCGGCTCTGGAATTCGGGCAGTCCGTATCATGGATGAACACTCGAATTATTATTAAAAAATAAATTAAAAAATTATTTCTTAAAAATAAGAGATTTGGACTGTTTTTAAAAAAATAAACGGTCCGAATTTCAAAAGCAGTCGCATGTCCTTCAAAAGAAAGGATAGATAATTCGGATCCGATTCCGATGGAGAGGGAGAGGTGAGCGGGGAAGTCGCGAGAAATTAGGTCAAAAATTGACGTTTTGTATATTTTACCTCAGGAGTGCGGTTCGGACACATGTGACCGTGTGTCTGAAGAGAGTCCGAACTTGTCCGAACGTGTGGCAAAAAATTGCAAAAACCACGAGTCGTGTAACAGAGTCAGCCGTGGAGTTCGTATTAGGCACAAAGGAGAGCCCATGGACCATACGGACAATTGTGGACTGTTGCCGAGCTGAGGAACGCAAAATTTTCCTTTTGCTTATATTGTGTCTTGATGTCGAAAACTCTGTTTTATTTCATGTTTCTAAGTAATGAAAGTTTATTTCAGACCAAAAAAAAAAAGGGAACATAAGTGCAATTAAAGTATTATGAGCATAGATGACTAGGATAATCAAAATGAATTCTTAAGTGTGTTATGCTCACAAAACCTTCAGATTTTATATGGGTTGAAGGACCTCAGGTCCTCAAGTGTCACTATTTATGTACGGTGCTCACTTTAATATTAATATTTTTTATCACTTAAGTATCAATTTTTAAAAAAACTATTATTTAAATGCCAACTTCAGTAAGATCACCGGAATTTCTTTCCGTTGGCACTAAATTGATCATTTTTCTTTGATTTGACATTAAAATAGTCAATTTTTTGGGATGACTTTATCGACAATTTTGTTTAAAAAATGATTATTTAAGTGTCAATTCCAATAAGGTCATCGAAATTTCTTAACGTTGGTACTAAGGTGATTGTTTTTTTTTTCTATTTCATAGTTAAGTGATCCATAAAAAAAAATTATACCAAAGTGAGCGTCTTATACAAATATTGACACTTGAGGGTGTCCTTTTGCCTCATTATATGCTACTTAGCATTTTGGTAGAATCTCTTAGTTAGAATCAAAGAAGAATATATCATTACGATGCTCGCAAGCAGTCGTTAGAAAGTCAAATAAAGAAAATATTGATATTTCCATTATTCTGTTTTTGTATTTTTATATCGTAGATGTTAGCATATGCATTTAACAAACAAGTGGCATGAGAGCACTTGCCACGACGGTTCTCGGAAAAAAAAAAAAAAACTGCAAATCTGTGAGCTATGTCAGTTGTCTCTCTTTTAAGTCATCAAAGGCATCTAATGAAGGTAGCTTCCGAGGCAGGGCATCCTTTGCGATGTCCCTGTTATATTAATCATATTATGAAGGCCAAAAAAGTCGAGAGTGCCTGGAAAAGATGGTCGAAAATGCTCCTTTCTTGCAAAAATTTGATACTATTTTTTTCGACAGGTTTCA
Source organism: Rhodomyrtus psidioides (assembly GCA_021437785.1). Taxonomy (NCBI): domain Eukaryota; kingdom Viridiplantae; phylum Streptophyta; class Magnoliopsida; order Myrtales; family Myrtaceae; genus Rhodomyrtus; species Rhodomyrtus psidioides. The sequence goes on along the minus strand of JAILYB010000024.1, from coordinate 2,419,080 downwards.
GAATTATGCTCAAATCTTCATAACAGTTCGGACGACCAAACATAAAGGCTCCAGCTTTAGAGCCTTTCCGCTGTAGCCAAATTAGTACTTCAGTAGTATTTTAAATGATGACCCAGCTAAACAAGAAAGATTCTCAGCAGAAGGGAGCGACCAGATTGTGCACAGTGGCTTTGCCTGTTGCATAAGGAGCGCCGCAGTTGATCCCATGCAGTCATGTACATCTTCCATGCTCCACAAGCCATCCTCCCACAAGAAATCCTCACTTGTTGATGTCGACAATGAGGCCTCAGGAAGGGAAGCATTGAAAACGGAGTAGAACAAGCACTGGTCATAGCCGGAGTTATTGGGATATTCCCCCGTGAGCTCGGGTCGGATTTGGGGCGTATACGGGACTCTGTTGTGGTCCTTGTTTTCTTCGAGCGCGGACAGGATGCTCTTCATATCGGCCGGAGTCGGTTGCAATTGCTGTTGCTGTAGGGGCAGCAGCTCTTGCATTTGCTGATGTTGCTGCTGCTGGTGACGCAGAAGACGCGCTGCTTTCGACCTCTCAGGGTTGTTCGGAGGGACCTTGGTCTTGTTCTTGAAATGGGTCCTCCAGTAGTTCTTGATCTCATTGTCTGTCCTCCCTGGCAACCTTCTTGCAATTGTTGACCATCTGTTTTTCATTTTTCTTTTTTTTTAGTTTCAATTCGACAAGTTATTGCAGGAAGATCTTACTATTATTGGAAAGCGTAAAACATAAAACTTTCAATAGTTTGAGTAATTGAATTTACCTATTTCCCCACCTAGCGTGGAGCTCTAGGATGATGCTCTCTTCATGTGGGGTTATCTGACTTCTCTTGAGGTCAGGCCTCAAGCAATTCACCCACCTCAATCTACAGCTCCTCCCATTCCTCTTGAGCCCTGCGCACCAAAACAATTTCCTTTTACTTCCCATGATCTCAAAATTCAACTCATGTTTTCCTTCCCTTGATCCAAAAGTCTAGTGATAAAAGCTCATGCCGTTTGATACAGAATAAACCAAAGAAAGCTGGTATGGTTTCTAGCCCCTCAAAAGAGAACAAAAGGAAACTTCTTGATAGATTTCTGTGGGGGGATATCTAAGAAGTAATAAGCACCAATAATGCATAAACAAGAAGGCAACAAATTTAATAGGATTATAAATTTATAAGGATTATACCACTAAAGTAAACAAATTTAAGAGTATTAAGGATGGCGTCACTGAAAAGAAAACAGAAACCATGAAAGCTTTCAAGAGCCTTATGTGGGCATCCTGAGTGCTAATAGTGCATAAACATGAAGGCCGCTAACTAAAAGAAAACATACAAAAGATCCAAAGATTAAGAGGTTTATCATGAGGAGATGCTGATTGACTGAGTACTCATGCACATGTATGTGTTACCTATGAGCCTAGCCACAGAGTTCCACCTTCCCTCCCCTTGCAACTTCACATAATGAGCAACTTGTCCTCCTCAGCAGTCCAAGGACTTTCCTCCACACCTCTTCCATGGAGTTTGAGTCGGATCCGGATCGTCTGCTCTTCTCTTGCGATTTGGGCCATCCGTTTTTAAACGGACGGTCCGGATTTCCTATTTTTAGGGGGCAACATTTTGGATTTCTTGTTTTTTTTTTTTATTTTTTTAGTAATAATTTGGGTCATCCATTCATAACACGAATAATCCAGATTCAAAGGGCATGGGCTGCTCTTCTAAGGGAAGGGCAGACGATCCCTTCGCGTTTGAGCCCCACCCAAAGTTCCCTGCCATTCCTACCCAAGATGTTTCAACTCTAGAGGGCTAAAGAAGAGAAAAGGGAAGGAAAAAAATTTTCCTCCTTAACTAAATATGGTGGTTCCCAAATTGCGACTCTTTTGGTTTGGCTGGGTGTAGTTCTTTCCCAAAGATCTTCTGTGGCAAACTGAGTTGGTGTGCATCCCATATTTATATTGGCGCTAGAGCCATGTGTTTCATGGCATCACCAAATTTTCTGTCGCTATCAAATCATCCCTATCCTTTCCACTGTTCAAGGTACGGGGGTGATTTCTTGATAAAAATAAACTATCCACAATGACCCTTTTAACCCCTTTTCATCTTAGGTTAGTTTGGTTCATCTGTTGAGGCATTAGATGATAAGGTCGTTAATGAGACCTGGACCAAGCATTCAAGCCCTTTGTTCATATAGTTGGAATGATTTTTGGAGTTAGATCATAAATTCGGAGTTGTGTGAATACTAAATTGCATGGTCGATTTAGGAGTTGTCAAGCAGTGAAATTTTAAGTAGATGATAGGTTAGGGCGTTGTGGAGCCATAGAATTCGACGAAAATTGATTCGGAGTTTTGGTTTAGCCAAAGTAAATTTTTTAAGTTTCGCGTGCGAGCTCCGCGGAGATAACAATTGTGAATATCTATTTTGAGCGAGCGTTTCGTTGGCAGATTCGTTTCGTGAGCGATTAAGCTTAGTTTAGTCGTGGATGTCCTTTTTCCGAGTTCAATTGAAAGGACATAGGGCCCAATTTCTGTCAGACAAAGGGCGGTTGGAGAATTCATTCTTCTGTTGACGCATTGGGCGACATGCTCTTATCAAAGATTATTCATATCAGATTTTACCCACACAAGTTTTTATGATGAAGGCAAGACAAACGGAAGGAGGAATCTCATGGCAAGAGGCCACGTACGATCTAGCGATTATGCATCTAGACACCACAAGAGCTAATTTAATCAAATTAATCGAAGCATTCCAAGCAAAAGCCTGAGGAACGCTAGTGCAGAGAAGAACTTTTAGGTGGAGGGGAATTATTTACTACTGAAAGCCACCAGGCCACCAATGGCTCTTCACCAGCTGTTGTCCTTATATTACTAATTAAGGAGATTTTTTTTTAGTAATCGAGGTTTCTCACGTACAATGGATTATTTCTCGAGATGGTGGGGGTATGTGCGCCAATGTCACCGATTAAGTCCCCCACAATGTGGTTGGGGAGATTCGAACCTGGGATCTCATTAGTTTAACTGTCTAAGGTATGACATTCCGAATTCTGACCCTTTTCGAGGCTACTGATTGGAAAGATATCGATCGGTGTATTTAAGTTATATCTCGCTCGGAGCTGGCCACTCTCGAGTTAACTAACTGAAAGAGAAAGACTAAAGCGGAGTCGGGTACGTGGACTCGGGAAATTCGAATAAGGAATGACGCTTTGACCATAAGGATTGCCGAGGGGATATTTTGGGCCAGCAGAGATCGATCTAGGAACGATCATGGAATGCCTTGCTAGCGTTATACGTTGGGACGCTGGTGATTCCGCCTATCCAATGTGTAATTTGCAAGAATTTCTTAAATCGGATTTCGATGATCAGGACCGCAGGAACTAGCGATAAACCTTCGGAATCACATGACAACCAAAGTCGCCACGACTTGAGAAATCCTAAGGTCGATACGCGTAGCGACTGCAAGAGTCGCCCGTCAGTTTGAGATAAATTGGAATTGCGGTCGACGAGAACTCGACATAAATTTGGCCTCAGAATTGGGTATCGGACATTAAGGAATTCCAACAATTGAAAAGAATTGGACGTCGCATCATCGAGGGTAATTAAGATTGGAAAAGTGAAATTTGGACTGAGAGTGAAAAAATTACATTTTTGCCCTCGATGGACATTCTTTCTTTTGAGTGTAAGCAATGGCAATTTAGTCATTCTCTCCACCCCTATATTGGTCCAATAAGTGAGGGAAAAATAGAAATTTGAGCCCTAGATTTTTATGTGGTAAAGGACAAGTGTCATGAATTTGGATGATGAGCCTATTTAGACCATAGGTTATAGGCTTAGGTGTATTAATTAACTTGTCTAATCCCCTACCTACCATTCTTCTCTCTCTCCTTGCCTTTGAGAGAAAGCAAACTCTCTCTCTCTTCCTCCCCCAAGCTCTACTGAAGTGCCCTCTCTCTCTCCCTAACCTTCAATTTTTCACTTTCCCTCAAATTCTCTCTCTCTCGCTCAACACTACCCAGTTTCGACCACCTCCACTGTTCCGGTCAAAACTCCGTCATCCGTCATCCAATGGAGACGAGCCACCCATCATTAGAAAGCTCTTTCTCTTGCCGTTCCTACAAGGTATTATGAGTCTCATTTGGCCCAGCCGTTTGTCCCGTAGGGTCATTTGAAGAAGCAAAGGTCGCTACCCTGACCAGTCTGAACCCGAGAAGCATCATAGGCCATTTGGGAGTTGGCTTTGGCTTGAATCTTCGGTAAGACACTCCTTGAACCTAGTTAAGACATGTAGAAACATGTATTTGAAGTTTGGTTGGATTATTGAAGGATTTGATGGTTGAATCTCTATGGTTTTCAAAGGGACAGAATCTGTCCAGCCGAACCGGTTTGGATACCGCGGTACTTTGGAGCCCGACGAGGTATCATTTGGCTTGGGAATCTTCGGTAAGTCTTCTTAGGACATGGTAGTAAGTGTTAACAAGGAGTATGTGGATTGGAAGGGAGATTAGACGAGTTTCAATGGCTGATTTCATGTGGTTTCCCCTGAGGATAGAACTTAACCGCCGTGACCAACCGAGGAAATCGTGATTCCTTGAGGACTTTCGAGGCTTTGTCATGCTTAGATTTCGTCGGTAAGTCATCCTAAGATGTGGAATGATATGTAAGAAAGGTGTTTATGGATTAGAATGGCGTTTAAATGGTGTTTGGTGGTCGGTTTGTGTGAATTTCTCTGAGGTCAGAATTTATCTAGTGCCGATCAGCTTAGTCGAGTGGTTGTGTGGCCTCTTTGGGGGAAATTGCTTGCTCATTTAGCTCGGTAAGCTATTCCTAAACCTTTACTAGGGAGTTAGGGTACTAAAGGACGACCTTGTTTGAGAAATTAATGTTTTATGGACCGGTTTAGGCTAGGAGCGTTAAAACCAAATCTGCCTTTGTTGAGATAAATTGTGCTTGGGGGATACTTTGTTTGAAATCAATGAAAATGAGTTTAAATGACAAGCCTCAAATCTGGTCTTGGGAAATGTTGGACCTTGAGTAGGTCTTGAGAAAATTCTAGTGAGAATTGAATGCTTCAGTGGCTTAGATAGTTAAACCGAGTCTTTAGCCATTTGTGACACTGAGGGCTCGAAGCCGAGTGGTTCATATCATGACTTAAGTTGAAAGATTGATAAATTGACCTTCGTGTGCTAAGCCAATGATGGCGTGTGTTAATGCGAGTCATGTCTGTCTTAAAAGGATTTCCGTTTACATGAACTTGATTTATATGATTTATGTGACCACGAGCGTGATTTGAGGCTGTGGCATTTGAATTGAGGCCGTGAGCCGATTTGTATTTGTGTGGTCTTGTTGATAATTGAATGAAACTTAAGGCCAATCCAATCGGGTGTTTGATTTCGATTTTGGGTGTTTGATCCCAAATGTTGTTGTGGGTATTTGATCCCAAGAATTGAGCTTAGGGACTTGATCCCATTTGGCCTGACGAGGTCATTGCGGCTAGAGAGTCTTAGGGCGCACATGGTAACACTTCAGAAGCAGAATTTCTGCTTCTGAAGTGCTTCTGAAGCTGAAATTCGTTTGATAAAGACGCTTCTGAAGTGCTTCTGAAGCTGAAAGCCGTTTGGTAAAAATATTGAGAAATCACTTCTAGAAGTACTTCTGGAAGTGATTTCTACTTTTGGTTGGATTATTGGCCAACTTTGAGAAGCTAAAAATTGTAGCTTCTCAAAAAGAAATCACTTCTTCAACTACACCGGTCTTCGCCGACCAACGCTCACCTGCCGATGCCTCCCGACCACCAGCCGTTCACCTGCCGCTGGCCGCCACCGGCAGCCCGCCAGCCGGTGCCGCCGCCGCCGACAGCGGCCGGTCGTCGATCGCTGCCGATCGCCGTCCGCCCGCCCGCCCGCCCAATGTCGCCAGCCGCCGATCGCCGACCGAGCGACCGGTCCACCGACCACCACCGCCGGAGATTTTGTTAATAATATTTAAAAATTAAAAATTTGAGAAGTATGAATTTTGTCAAACAGCTTTCTTTAATCAGAAATCAACTTTTGATGGAGAAATTAAAAAATAAGCTTTTGCTTCTGATTGAGAAGTTGAAAAATCAATTTCAGCTTCAGAAATGATTTCTTTTGCAGAAGTGTTGCCATGGGCGCCCTTACAGTCGACCGAATCATCTTGTGATGTTGGAGTAATGAGAGTCACTGTATTGACCGAATCATCTCTAGGTCCGGACGCGAGAGTCTTCATGTCGACAGCCTCGAGGGAGTTAAGGTATCGGGCGTCACATGTTTGACCGAATCATCTCGTAGGATTGGCCATGACGAGAGTCTCATAGTTGACCGAATCATCTCGATGGTGTTGGGGAGCGAGAGTCACTATGACGACAGAATCATATTGTCGTAATAAAGTGAAAACCATTATTGAAAGTGAAATGATGAAACGGTTTTCTATAATTGTCTGGTTTCTCTGTAAGAAATGATTGGAATAAGGAAATCTTTCCTATTGAAGCCCAGGGTGCTTTGGCACGGGCGAGTAACTTTTGTTACTGTTGACTGAAGGTCAAATCTCTATATGAAACAATGGAACCGAATGATGGTTTTGGAACAAAGAATTGTTTTTCCTCTGAGTCTATTTTATTGAAACCCTGCCTAAATACGAAGCTAAGCTTTTATCATGATTTTGACTGTCGAGTCATTTGAAAAAGATTGGAATGCCACTTTTGGTCAAAATTGCGCCTTGTTTTGTGAATCATGTTTCGCCAAAATTTTCATACTTTTACCATGCCAAAACCTTTTTACTCCAAAATACTTGTTTTCAAAAGTGTGTGGAGGTACTAGCGACCTAGTTTAGGGTTAGGTCTAGTTTATTGAGATTTTTATCTCACCCCGTCGTGGGATCACATTTTTCAGGTCCCTAAAGACGAAGTCTCGTGGATGCCGAAGAAGCACTTGATGTAATTTAGGCCTATGATTTTGTATGACCCTACCTTTATGAAACCGAAGCCGCTTGACATTTTTATTAAATGTATTTGCTATATTGTTCTGAAGTCCTCTTTTGTAATTAAGTATAGGGTTATTCTCTCGCTTTCGCATGCATGCCTCATTTAGGTCCATGAGATTTTGGCCGTCAGATCTTGGATGACTATCTACTTCATCGGCCGTTAAAGGGATGTTCATGTGCCCACTGGGCTCGGGGCGTGACATAATGTCTAGGGATTCAATCAACTCAGCCAACACCTCATTGCCACTAATTAAGGAGATTTTTTTTTTTTGATAACCAAGGTGTTCGGGCTAGCTTGCGCGCACCTCGATTATTCATCGAGGGAGACTAGCATAGCAACCCACTGCCATGGCCCACCACTTAAATCACAGGTGCTCATTTGGAGAATCGAACCTGAGACCAGTGCGTCTGACCATACAATCTCAAATGCGCCATAATCAACTGAGCTACCCATGGATGAGTTCACTAATTAAGGAGATTGATCCCTGTAATCCACAAGAAATCTTATCATTTCATTGTGTTGCCGGATGCCAGATTGGGTTTTGCCGGCATTAGAATAATTAGGCATTGATGGAGCTTAATTAGTGGCATCAGCACTGACAGGTGGTGCATCCTGGTTATTTCTTGTGTTTATGGAAACTAACAGGCATGTGTTTTTTTTTTTCCTTTTTAGTTTCTGTGGACACATGCTTCTTTGATGATGAGGTCACACTCTTATCAGTTTCTATGCTTGATTTTGAGACTTGATGGTCACCCCAAGTTCTCTTTTTTGCCCCCCTACGATTCTCACATATTTAAATTTAAGTAGCTAGGGTTTGAAGTTCTCCAAAAATTGAGAAATTTAGGAGGAAATTTCATTCCACTTTTTAAAATCGAGAGGAATTGAGTGATTCGCTAAATGATTGTTGCCATGAACAGTGACAACAACTTTATATGTCAAGCGGCAGAAAATATTCCGCTTAATGAAATGATTAATTAGATTTCATAATTTTATGAGTCATGTGGTTTGCTACCAGAAAATACACTTATAGCATATTCTCTTTTTGATGTGTATAAAGGTTTCATCGCAAAACCACATGCTTAAGGAGAGTTGAATCTCTTACAAGCTCACAGAAATGCCTCCCAGACAAGTAATCTCCTCAGCCTAAACCAAAGTCGTATCAATCAAAACTAAACGACCGCAAAGACTTCCAATACCATTTTTGGAAGCACGAGGGAATGAAAACTGCCAAAAAAAAAGGTTTCATAATTTTAAAAATTTCCTCCTTTTAAACTTTGCAAAACTTGAGAAATATAATGCGGAAGATAAATTGAGGAATTCTAATATAATTCGATATATGAAATGAGTACATGAAGAGCCTATTTATAGGCTTTATCATAGGACTGTTTAAGGAAATAGCATATACATAATATCAAATACAATCAATCAAGGATATGCAATATTAAAGGAGATATTGCATAATCCTGACAGATATACATAATAAACTAAATATGTAATATCTCTAACATCCCCCCTCAAGCTCAAGGTGACTAAGTCACTTTGAGTTTGAATCAATCTCTGGCAGTGCTCCACAATCAATCTCTAACAGTGCTCCAACACGTTGCATGACATCAGGCTTGATGGATCCATAATGTCCGATGTGTGAGGCATCTAGCTGGTCTGAGGACGGCAAGTCTAATGATAATGTCGGCTTCTCGAAACGAGAAGTGAAAAGTCGAGAATCGGAGGCAATTGAGCCGAACAACATGCATCCTTTGCGGTAGACTTTGCTGCCGGGAAAGTAACTGAACAAACGCGGCCGATACGGCTGGCGTGGCTACAGCAAGCGGATTAGCCAGGCACTGCTGAGCAAAGGTTACTGTGCGAAGACGTGTCTTCGCTGCGTCGAAAAATACCTCCCTGAAAAAGAAAAACTCGACTTGGCGACGCGTCGCCGACGTCGTGACACGATCACTGTAGGGGCGCCTACTCAGACGGAATGAAGCACTCCAATGCACACTGCCGATTGGGATGGATGGATTTATTTGACGAAGTTGAGAATGAAAAAGCGAAAAAATAGAATTGCAAATTTCTGGAGTGCACCGGGTGCACATCGCACCCGGTGCACTAGGGTTGCCTCAGGAACGAAGGTTCTGATACCAACTTGAGAAATATAATGCGGAAGATAAATTGAGGAATTCTAATATAATTCGATAAATGAAATGAGTACATGAAGAGCCTATTTATAGGCTTTATCATAGGACTGTTTAAGGAAATAGCATATACATAATATCAAATACAATCAATCAAGGATATGCAATATTAAAGGAGATATTGCATAATCCTGACAGATATACATAATAAACTAAATATGTAATATCTCTAACAGCAAATATTTCAAAAGAAACAATCTTTTCCCCTCTTTTTTTCACCAACTTCCACGACAAGCCCTTATTCAAATGATTTTGCTAAACAATTTAGTGAGTAAGTACCATCGATTTGTTTAATTATGAGTGCTACTGATAAAGTGGGCATGCGAGTAAATCTGTGGTTGATAGATACTAACAACTTTGTAGAACTTATAAAGCTTGTGTGCCCTGCAAAAATACCCCGTTATGAAAGCAGAGACAAAAGATCGCTGATTGTTTGCGTCGTGATGTAATGGACATGCTCTTGTACGAATGGTTGCTTATCCTTCTTCTTCTTTTCATTTTCGAAGTTGTCGTGTCAACATTGATCATAATATAAAGTATGAATATCTAGATATTGTGGGGTTACAATGGGTTTGTAAGTACTTATCTTCTTTCTTTTCAAGCCTAAAAGGAAAACAAAAATCCTGAAGCATAATCATGATGTTCTAGAAAAGTCTTTTTTAAATATAGATTAATACGGAGAAACCCGTAAAGTTGCACGAATAGCCGTAGAATAGAAATTTGGGAAAATTCTAATAAGCACATAAAATGCATTCTTTTTATTAAATAAAAGCCTAAAGTGGACCTTATTTCAAATAAGGACCTGAAGTGCCATCATTGTTTTAACGAAGAGTTTTGACTAAGGGTAGTTTTGTCATTTATTTTTTTATTTTCAATTTTTCCATATTTTTTCTCTTTGTTGCGATCGGTGAGGGTCCGACAACTTTCGTTGGCCATTGGCGAGACAACCATTGCCCAGATCTAGCAAGGGCCAACCTCGTTTGTGGGGCAGCTCTCCTGCCTAGGAGCAACCTCGCCCAACTCCTGTTGGTGGCCAACCATCGCATGAGATCGGCCACAAGCTAGAAAGGAAGGAAAAAAAGAAAGAAAATGTAAACGACGATAATTTCCTTAGTTGGCTTTTTTTTGAAACAATGAAGTTACTTTAAGCTTTAATTTGAAATAATGTTTACTTTCGGTTTTTATTTAAGAAAATGAGGGTCTTTTTAACTCTTATATGGATTTTCCTTACAAATTCTCATTTTACTAAAGAAATAAAGTTATCAGAATAAAAAATAGTGTACGTGTCAGCGTTTGAATTTGGTCTCTACTTAGTTGTAGTAATACACCGATCAAGATGCCAAGCAAGAGTCCGCCTTTTCGACAGCACCCAGTTAACGTCTTCCTAACATTATTAGGCAAATCCTAGGGAACACCGAAAGTTGCTGCTCTTTTAGTTTTTCTTGGGAAAATTTTGTTTAAGGGTCCGAAGTACCCTGATTTTTCAAAGAAGGAAGTGGATCATGTTTCAAATAAGGGCTCGAAATACCCTATTTGTTTCAAAAAAGAGCATGAATATGGGTATTTTAGTAATTTTATTTTTTGAACTTTTTTTCTTTTTTTTTTCTTTTTCCCCGCATCGGTTGCAGGCCATTGGTCTTCCTCGCCTCCTCCTTCAGCTCCCCCTACCCAGAATCCTATAACTCCAAGCTCGAATCCTTCTCTTTTTCTTCCTTTCGTCTTCTTCTAAGTTCTACTTTCTTCCTATTTTCGATTCCTTCTTCACCAACCCCTGCAGCACGATTAGCAGTGCTCCGATGTGCACAGGCTCGAGCCCACGCCACGGTGGTGCCATAGAAGCGGAGCAGTTCGTTCCCATTAGCAGGCATTGTGGGTGTTTCCTCTAAGCCATGGTCACTCCCTTTCCCAGGCATGTTTGTCCTGGTCGCCGTCGAGTCGTCCTCGAGGCTTTCCTAGTGAGATTCATCCACGGCGCTCGAACTTGTCGTTCGAGTCGGCCACCATCGGGGATCTCTGGCCCCATATCCTTCCAGACGAAAACTCTCGCGATCGCTCTCATCCTCTCACGGATACATTCGCTGTAGTGCACTCTCTCCAAAATCTTCGCTCTGCAATTCTGAAGCTCTCGACCTGCATCGGCGTTTCACGCCTTCGGAGCTTTACTTCTTCAGATCACGAGCTCGCTTTCTCTTCCATCTTCCATCCAGATCTGGATGGCGAGTGCTGCCAGTGCCTTGGGCAGGCGAGGCCGGCGACGGCCGCCTTCTACTCGGCCCGGCGAGGGCGGCGCGAGGGCGAAGCAAGGCCCGGGCCAGTGGCCTGCAACCGGTGAATTAGGGCATAAAATGAAAAAAGGAAAGAAGAAAGGAAAAAAGGAAAAAAAGTTCAAAAAATGAAATTACTAAAATATCCATATTCAGGCCCTTTTTTTGAAACAAATAGGGCACTTCGGGCCCTTATTTAAAACATGGTTCACTTCGGGTCCTCTTTTGAAAAATCAAGAGTACTTCAGGCCTTTAAACGAAATTTTCCCGTTTTTCTTTGAAGTTACAAATCTTGATCCGATTTTTTCGTATCTGATGTACAGTTATTTGTTTGGACACGTGTGTCATCATAAAGTTAGTCGGAGACTAACTTATGAAAGTTGGAAGCAGATACCCAAAGAAAAGTTTTCTTCATGTTTTCTTTTTTATTTTAACTTCTCATGATAAAATTTTGAATTGATGATTGTTATAAATTTTCATGTTAAAAGTTTTCTTCATGTTTTCTTTTTTATTTTATGTGCTTCAAAGGTCATAAAATTTGTCATGCAATTGCAATTGAGTCCTACAACTCTCAGATGGTGCAATGAAGTCTTAAACTTATCATGAAAGTGCAATTGTATCCTGAAAATTTAGAAAGAGCAATTAAGTCTGAAAACTGATTAAATGATCTAATCAAGTCCTTCCATTAATTGAACTATTTAAAAGTTTTTAAGACTCAATTGCATTTTCATAACAAGCTTTAGGATTTAATTGTGCTTTCTAAAAATTTTAAAACTTAATTGAGCCTTGTTGACACCTGATTTTTGATCAGTCTTTCATAGTTTATTTTTAAAAAATTCATAAAAAATCTATAAAAAGTTAAAAAAAATTAAAAAATCATCTTTGGTAACCTTGACCAAGCTAAAGGAACCATTTTTGATAAAAAAAAATAATTTGTCATATTTTTAAATATTTTTTAATATTTTCCAAAAATAGAAAAATACATGAAAAATGAAGAAAAATAGCGTTCGATGTCGTAAAAATATAGAAAAATAGTCAATATTTTTATTTTAATTTCCTTTTCATTTTGAACTCATAAATAGTCAAAATTCAAGTTCAATTGCATGTGTTTCTTCATGACGCATAGAGTTGAATTTGGCAAAAAAAATGTCATTCGAGTATTTTAATTTGTAAATTTCTACATATTTTTTAGTCTTGACGTCCAATTAGATCGACCACCATCTACAATAAATTCCCCTTGCTGAATATTTTCGTTTTTGTTTCACATGATTTCATGGTGTAAAACGCCGAGTGGATCCCCAAATATAATCGGGTCGGCTCGTCCAAGACCAAACCAGGGCACGGCGAACCCCATGTGAGTACTCTCGAACTCCTTCGATGCTTCCTAATGCTTTTCTTAGGTTAGATCGTGTGTTGAATGGCTAGGACAGCTAAATCATTCTTGAGCTGTGATTGATAAATAGGGCCTTACTAGGAATGCCAAGTGATTTATTTGCATATCTAGATTTCTTGAGTTGCGCATTTTATTACTGATTGTGATTGCTAGGATAATCACTCATATCTGCATGAATTTTTAGATTTATGGTTCATACCTTACTCATCCGCATGAATCTCAGGCTAGAAAATTCAGTCAACTTAGGTACCGAAAGGGCGTCAACTCTGACAGTTGGTGTAACTAAGTCCCCGAAACCATTTCTCTGGTTCTCGCAGAATTGAATAGAAACTCCCAACTATTCGATTGGGTGGTCCAATCACACCCTAAAAAAATGATTGGTGGCGACTCCATGGCATGCACACTTAGCACATGTCACTAGACTACACTGAAAGTCGATCACGCATACCTCCGTTGCGATTTGGGTAATGGGCCTTGGGAGAGGCCCGCGTCCGACCAGACAGGACGGCCCATTAGCCCTCGAGAGCTCGACAACCTCAAGAGGGTCGCGACAGACTGGCGACTCCGCTGGGGACTGGTTCTTAACCATTTAGTGGACTTGAGCCGATTAAAAAGTTGATTGATTCTTCTAACCTAATTTTATGCAGATGCTCTCGAAAGTGAGGTGTTTATGCTAACGAATGTGTTAGATGTTTTTGTAGACGGGAGAAATAAGGGGTGAAGTGCTTGTTAACTTTGTTTTATGCAGGTAGGAGTTTTGGATGTATGATTGTGTGGATGTTTCTATTGAAGCGGTGATTGTTAAATAAAATGCATGTCTATTGCTTTAGCACGACACAATGAATACACACAATTGCGCCTAAAACCCCAGGCGCCCTCTTTAGGAACACAATAAAAGGAATTGAAAATGGAATCTCCGTGAGGAAAAACATGGGGTAATCCACTTTTCAATTCCGCTCACTTCGAACTATGGATTGAGTCCCAATGCAACGATAGTTGTGCAATGGAATCGGCTCTTCCCAGAATTCGAGGCGAGAACCTTGGCTTTAGGTACCAAGCCCTATCTTTTGATTTTTAGGAGTTTTCCCTCACTTGTCTCATGCGTTTGTCTATGAAAGGTTAGTATACCTAACACTGCAAAAAATACAGAGAAGCTTGATTTTCTCTTAAGTTTGGTTGGTAAGACTTTTCTATCCCTCGAACTTGTTACAGCTCTTAATCATTATATTCATTGCATAATTCCGGTGATTGGATTAAATGCCATTTTAAGGATAGATATGAGTGTTTTCCTCCCAATGTTCTTGATGGAAGATGAAGATGGTGTCATCCCATTACGAGCGCCAAGTGGACAAGAAGAGCCTACTATGGACATCATTGAGGTATCATCTAATGAAGATGATGATTTGGAATAGGTGATCCTGAAGTCACGTCTCAAAGATCGAAACTAGGGCATCTCTAAGTATTAAGATCACATTCCTTTGTTTTATTTTTCATTTCTAGCTTTGTATAGGATTTATTTTGCTGAGATCCTCTCTATCTGATCCCTTAGATTGATTGTATTAGGGATCTATTTGTGTTTATATACATTCAGATTGAAATTTGTTATATTTCTATTGACTTGTCATTGGAATGTGATAGTGGCATTTCTTCTAATCACTCGAATACTCCAAAATCAATTTTATAATTCCTTTGGATGAAATTGAAATTGGAAGTCTTATACAACCTTTTGGCCGTATAGGGCAATACAATCCCAATTTCGCCAAAAGGAACTATAAACTTGAATTGGTTCATGCATGTTTTGCATCATTGGTAATCCACAATAATTGATCAAGAATATCAAGAGTATTCGTGTTTTTCAAATTTAATGAAAAGATAGATATCCAAATTACTCTCGTTCTTAGCAAACAGCTTTAATTTGGATACTGTATCTTCAATTGAATTTAAAACACATCGTAATTGTGTACTTTTGAACATTCCATTGATTTTCTTGGAATTGATCAAAGGCAATTATCGTGAATTACATTCCTTTCAATGATATGCTTTCCTTTGAGGAATATCGATAAAAGCTTTTGCACAAGGCCAAAACCCTTGTAAAAGCTCTTATCCCTATTAATCATAAGTAAGCATAAAATTGAAAGGATTTATGTTTTATTTTTCAAATTCTTTCTTCTGATTCTGCCTTTTCATTTGAAACAGGTTAAAAACAAGTAGAGAAGAGAAGTCTTTTTGTGGATAATCGCGGTGGGAGGTTCCTTTATCCGATCATAAGCAAGATTAAAAAATCAAGATGTACACGCTCGAATCATCAATGTCAAAGCGCAGCTTGCCTAGGTTGAGAGTGGTCAGGTGTTCGAGAAAGTCAGCCATACAGAAGTTGAGACACACACATTAGAGCTTTCATTCATTTCGCTCAATCGAGGGACCTTAAAAGCAGATCATACAAATCATCGGGGTGGAAACATAAAACCGCAATGAGCCCTAATTAGCATCACAAAGGAACCTAGTTGGCCCTCCATATTATTGATGCTTTGCTTATACTCACCACCTTGAGACTCGAGATCTGCAAGCTTAAGAAGAAGGCGTTTACATTCCCCTTTAAGATCGGCAACCTTGGTCCCGTGATCTTCGGCGGCTATTTCCAGGTCCCGAACTAGTCCTCTCCCATGGGCTATATCCGCGGTAATGCTGTCAAGCCTTTCTTCCTGCCACTCACATTGAAACTTCAACACGACATTACGACGGTCGTGCTCATAGGTGGTCAGGGATAAAGCCAAGCGCTCCACCAAATTTCCCCTCTCGCGAAGCAACATCGAGACTCGCTTGTTGGCGAACTCAACAGCCTTTCTGTGACTATCGGCCACAAGGTTGGCCAACACCAAGCAGTTGGACCGATCCTCATAGCGAGCTCGCAAAACGTGAGCCACGGTAGCTTTTCGATGAGCGACACGGTAAGTCTCTAAAAAGTTTATAAAGAGGGTTGGGAAGATTCTATATTCCCTCTCTAAATTAGTGCCCTCGATGGAGGTGGTGTCTATTTCCACGAGCAAAATACGGATTTCATCTTCAGTTTCTGGGTGATCGGCTATATGAGCATAGCCTCGACCGAGGAGGTTATAGAGTTTTTCCCACTGGGCCAAAATTTCGGCTGAGAAAGCGCGAATAGGAGAGGAGGTCATTTTCGTTGGAGTGAGGGAGAAGAAGATGAGTGTGGTAGAGTGATTAAAATACGAAAAGGCAATTATGTAAGAGTGTTAATCTTCTATGCATTAACTCCTCCTTTTATAGCAACTCGAGAATGAAGAAAGGCACAGCAATAATGCTCGTGGAGCCAAGTTAATTGGGTAAAGCAATGGTGGCTCTTTCGGTGAACCATCAGATTTGTCCCAGTCCGCGATTTCAGGCTTGATAAACCTAAAAAAGTTGTAAAAAGATATGTCGGTGTCACCATATTAAAATTGAGCGGGAGTTAAGCGCAACTATCGAAAAAAGTTGCGAAAGGATTTGGCGGTCCCATCATATTAAAAAACTGAGCGGGAGGCGAGCGTAGTTCCACCTTTTTGAAAATAAGTGGGAGACAGACATGGATATCGAGAACAGGAAATCGATTTGGTGTCCCTCCACGTTGAAAAGAAGAAAGAAGACGACAAAGCGGGAAATACGAAATCTTGGGAGCAACGCTTGCCTGATGATCTTCATCCATGTTTAAAGAACGTTTCATGGGCATACAGAACCACTCAAAAGAAAATTTAGAGAGAGTGAGCATACATGAGAGAGTAGAGAACCCTGAGTGAGCAAAAATTGATCGAACATTTTTCGATCCAACATGTTTGAGAGTTACCATCAGTTGCTAGAGGCGACTGATCCAAAAATCTCAGAAAATGAACTACTGAGAGATCTCGAAGATTCTAGGATGGCGTCTGGTACCAGAACCACAGAACCCAACCCTTTCGGCAACGAAGTTCAGGATCTCAGCAGCGACGACAACAGCAGCAGCGATGGTCAATCCCGGAAAAGGAAACGTCGCCAGTGCCACACTCAGAATGAAATCCAAGAGCTTGAAGCTTTCTTTAGTGAATGCCCTCTCCCGAACATGAAACAAAGAAATGAATTGGGCCAGAAGCTAGGGATGAAACCTTTGAGGGTCAAGTTTTGGTTTCAAAATAAGCGAGCCAAATTGAGGGCTCAACACAGACGTCAAGAACTTGCGATTCTAAAGGAGGAAAACGAAAAGCTTCGAGCGGAGAACATGAGGTATAAGAAAGCTCCCAGCACTATCGCTTGCCTTAATTGCGGTGGCCCTATCACTCTCGGCGAAATGTTCCTTGATAAGCCTTATATGAGGATTGAAAATGCTCATTCACCACCCCACTCCCTCGAACCATTTTCGATACAATCAGATTTTGTTGGAGATATGCATGAACAAATCAATTCTACGAAGTCAATACCGATGCCTTCTAAAGGATGTGATATGCGTCACCATGATTGGAGTTTCCTTAACGATGAGCTTACTATCACGACCGACCAATCCAAAGCTGATGAATTCCCTCCACAACAATTTCCGGCTCGATCAAATCCTACTGGAAATAGGCCAGAGAGCAATAGCCAAGTTGTCAACACTGTTCCGGGTCGCAAGAAGACGAGGGTCAATTGGTCCCCCGAGCTTCATCTCAAGTTCCTTAGTGCGGTTCAGCAACTAGGGATCAACTCAGCATATCCAACGCGCATACTTGAGATCATGAACATACCAGGACTCACTAAATATGGAGTCGCGAGTCACCTCAAGAGCTACAGAAGGGCGCTAAGACAGCGCCACACAGCACTGAACCTGAAAGAACTCAACTTGTGCCTAAACACTAGGCATGGCTATAACTACAATGCCCCTGAAGTAAGAAATACCCTGCCGAATCTAGGCACCGACCAAGCTGGTAGCAGCACCATCGACTACTTGGGCGCTAATCAGAATATTCCCCCGAATCATCTCAGCACCCCTCAAGAGTATATGCCACAAGTGCAGCAGGTACGAACTCCTTGGTTTGAGCAGCAACTTTTCGCTAGTGCTCTTCCTATCCCCGATCAACATATTGCGCCTAGTGTTCAAAGATCTGCTCGGCTTGGGCATATGATTTCGGAAGATCAAGCGGGCGGATGCTCTGAGGATTTTTGTTTCTTCCATTCCCAAATGGAAGGTGCTTTTGATAGTGAACCGATCAATCATCCTCTTATAATCTCGAGCAACGACGAAGGTTCTAGCTCGAAGAATCAGATCGCTCACAACAGAAACAGGAATCCTTCAACGCCAAGCGATGATGGTCAACTCGAATATCAGTTGCTCGAAGAATCAAAAGATTTCCTTGATGAGGAGCTCCATATCTGGATCGATCAGTTTAAAACTGATGGGCTTATGAAGTTATGATCCAAAATGACGATTATATGTCTGATTCATGGTGTAACTGGTTGATCACCGAGAATCCTCAAGGGAACTAGGCACATGTGACTGGATGTATCATTAATCTTTCTGTCATAAAGTCTTCCATGCAAGATAATCTTCCTTAATGCCTAGAGTTAATCTGGGGCAGCGATCAGTACTACCTGCGAGCATCATCATGCTTGAGTGCGACAATCCCTTGTTAGATTAGAGTCGAGGCGAATCAATTGAACGCCACGAAGAAAAACATTTAAAGGCTTCACATAGGAAAATGCGAGCAAAAGCCCGAGCGAGCTCAAAGACGGTTAGTTCTGTATCGTTCTAAGGGACCTTTAGTCGTTATGAACTCTAAATTGAGCTTGTTTCATTCTCGATGGGGGTCGCTAACTGCTTCAAGAATTTTATAACAAAAAACGAACCAGTTAGGGACGCCAATAGTGCTGTGTCCTGGTAGTCAGTGAAATGGAAGTGGTACGAAACGTCAGGAGTTCGATCTCGGGATTGAAAAATCATTTTATCAGTTGGTCTATCACCCGATGAAGTTCAAAGAGATTCGACGCAGATGACTATAGAACTTGGGGCAATTCGAAAATCATCGATTCATTTTCATCAAGCGGCGAAGTTGGTATTGTAAAATGTGAAGCATGCAAATGACAAATCCGAAGCAGAAGGAGATGAATCATGATTCGCTTATCCAAGGTCGGGATTTCAACCTTCGACTAAAGCCAAATCTAGGATGAGTTTTTGATCTTGCCCACTCGACAAAACCCATCTCCACTGAAAATGGGGGCAAACCATTCCTACATCCGGAAAGCATGTCGAAGCCGAAGACATCAAATTCATCGTTTAATCCGTGGGGCAAGTCCCTGAAGCGATAGTTATCATCCGCAGAGCGTAATGGAATCCATTCTTTCAATGTAAAACGCATTTGGCCGCGGAGCCACCCATTTGGTAAAAAGAACGTATCGTTCCTAAATGATTTTCAATCAGATGCGGAGATAATGTTCTCTCATTTTCCTCTCAGGTGATGAACAGAGACGAGGCACCCAAGAAGCCATGCATTCAAATAACAAAACAGTGCATGAAACACGCCCAAAAAGATGAATGAATCTCCTCCGACGTAAATCCTCGAGGTGGATTCGTTGCCCAACCAGACGAAGAAATCATGGCCACAAGCTTGAGGGCCGGCTTCTACAATCTGCACATTGGCATGCAGAATGGAATTCAAATCAAGAGTAAAGTAGTATCGTCCCAATTTGTTTTGAATTTGGAAACCCAAAATAATGCTTAATATTTATCCTTGGCAGGAGCTCGCCATCAGGGCAGACATATTTTCACAACCCTTGTACACTCGTTGGAGCATATGACCAAGGGTAAGATGTATTGTTCCAATTTTTGTAAAGTTTTAGAATATACGATGACATATCCCTTTTATATCTCCAGGATCTCCAGCCTCGATGGGCAGGTAAGTATCCCTTTTCCCAATTCATTGGAGATTAAAAAATTTCAGAATTAATTCGATTCTCACATCTAAAAAGACATAGAATTCTTACTTCGTTGACATTCATGTTTTAAAACATGAGATTGTCTGAACATGAATTACACATGTATGGTGCATCACAAAATCCCTTTGAAGGATAAATCTTGATGAAATGAAATGAATTTTTCCAACAAGAGTCGTTTGAACTGTTCAAAAGGGTATTTTCTCATAAGAGAAGCGAGCCTAATCCAAACACGTCCCATACACACTTGAGAGATGAGGAGATTGGAAATGATAGCGAAACCTTAACCTATGGATATAAGGGTCATTCGCAACGATTACATGGATCGAGATGACAGAGGCATTTATTTCTTCATTCCAAACACTACAGATGCCCATTGAGAACCCCATTGAACGGCGATTTTCATTCTCAACCCTGTCAAGAACCACCCCACATTGGGGCAAATGAAGGTTAGTCCAACAGTATCAGAAAGTAAACGGTTTGAAATTTTCTTGCTCGGACTAACATAAATCTTTGTGTGTTGTTTATATGATAATCCAAGTGTCATAGGATGACGAGAATAATTCATTTCTCTATCCTACACACTGTTATCCTTTGCACGACCAAGTTGAGCCAGCAAATTCATTTCATCAACCTATTGGTGATCATTGCATATTCCAAAGCAAAGGCAACATCACTCTAGGAATGGAAGCGTGCCAAAGTTTAAGTTGCATATCTAGCATGATTGCCGAAAATCCTAGCTCCAAAAGAAAAGAAAAACACGGGATTAAAAAAAAGGGGGAAAAGAAAAATCCCTAGACATCAAGAAAAAGCAAAGTGCCTGGTAAAAAGCAAGGCTGATGTCTATTCAAAATATCCCCAGTAAAGTCTAGATATACGATGAAAAGACCCTGCAAAGGAGTCAGATCAAGATGACTACTCTCCAAATGATGTCGTGCTCAAATTGCAAACACACAAACAGACGGTCTCTTAATGTAACAAGAGACGCTTTTAAACATCCTTGTGCGCTCTAAAAGAGGAGTGTACACTTCAAGAAATGGAGATGTTCTTCGAAGGACATGTGGTAAATTTGCAATGATCACCAATGCCAAACCCTTCACAATTTCTGGGCAAAAAATAAGCCTTTTTCGGTCCCCAATCCTTCTAATGTTACAACCCTGAAGCAGTCTTATCTGACTAAGACACTTGGGTTAATGTATAACTTAGCTCAAAGAAGTACGAGCAAAACTATTTCTTTCTCATTTTACAAGGTTCTTGACTTGTAAACCCGGAGCAGATAGTGAAAATTTTCGTTCAACGGCCTTGACTCAAAAGTGAGTCCCCCTTGGAAACCGATATCCAAGCCTAACACTACGGTCCCGTGAAAGACCTCCTGATCGGTCGAAATGTATGCGTTGCGAATGATCCTGAAACCCAGGCATAGGTTGGTAGGAAATTGAGCACTTTCCCTATTAAAGATCATTATCACAGAGCAGTGAGAAGCCTTCTTGGATGAGAAATACTCCAATGGATGTTTTGAGCAAACTCTTTTTGAAATTTTCAAATTGTTTGATCTAGAGTTTCCGTGCAAGGAATTTATGATCACATCTGTATATGGCAGGAATGTTTTGGATAACCTCCAGCAATCAAAATGCACATTTCATGACTAAAACTTAAGTCGTAGAATTTTGTCAGTTAGACAATTATTGTCTTCCCAAAGATTACTAATATCTTCTTGGCGAGGAAAATATTTTCAGGTCTAAGCTTTCTACAGGACTTTTGGCCGCCCCAAAGACTGGGTGCGTCATCCTTAGGTGAAGCCTTTTAGTAGGCAAGTCTTTTCTAAGACCGATCCACAGAATGATCGAGTCTCCGACTAGCCCCGAAGAGTGGGTACGTCATCCTTTGATTCATATCAATTTGGAATCTCATAAATGGTAGAAACCGCCTGAAGGGTCAACTCAATGGTAGAAACCGCCATAAGGGTCAATCAATGGTAGAAACCGCCTGAAGGGTCAACACAATGGTAGAAACCGCCTGAAGGGTCAATGTATGGTAGAAACCGCCTGAAGGGTCAACCAATGGAAGAAACCGCCTGAAGGGTCAAAACAATGGTAGAAACCGCCTGAAGGGTCAATGTATGGTAGAAACCGCCTGAAGGGTCAACCAATGGTAGAAACCGCCTGAAGGGTCAACTCAATGGTAGAAACCGCATGAAAGGTCAATGAATGGTAGAAACCGCCTGAAGGGTCAAAGGACTGGTAGAGACCGCCTGAAGGATCAACCCAATGGTCCGATCCACCATACGGATCAAAACCTTGATGAATCCCGAACGCAGGAGGATTCGTTTTCCCTAATAAGCCTTACATTAGGCAAGCCATTTCTAGTTTAGTCCACCACACGGATCAAAACCCTTGGCAAATTCCCAAATGTGGGATGCGTATTCCTTAGGTTCCTATCAGTTAGGAATCCCATTATGGTTTGACCTACCATACAGGTCAGAGCTTAACATCCCAAGGACACTCCGATGACAAGTCCTTAGGAATCTACTTGAACCCATCAGACACAGCAAATGCTGCAAGCATTCGACAAGTAAGGGGCAGGGAAGTCTATCTACTCCTTAACTTTCTTACATCATATCAGGGAATTGAATGAGCACATCTCTTTTTAAGGAAAAGCACACATTGATGGGCATGAAAATTGGATGTCATGATTTCTTTTATTTTCCCAGTCGAGTCGATCGGAATATAGGTGTCACCTTGTCTTTGAGAGAAACCTCTGACGAAATTCCTCTCAAAGAGGGGCAGCTGTTGACACCTGATTTTTGATCAGTCTTTCATAGTTTATTTTTAAAAAATTCATAAAAAATCTATAAAAAGTTAAAAAAATTAAAAAATCATCTTTGGTAACCTTGACCAAGCTAAAGGAACCATTTTTGATAAAAAAAAATAATTTGTCATATTTTTTAATATTTTTTAATATTTTCCAAAAATAGAAAAATACATGAAAAATGAAGAAAAATAGCGTTCGATGTCGTAAAAATATAGAAAAATAGTCAATATTTTTATTTTAATTTCCTTTTCATTTTGAACTCATAAATAGTCAAAATTCAAGTTCAATTGCATGTGTTTCTTCATGACGCATAGAGTTGAATTTGGCAAAAAAAATGTCATTCGAGTATTTTAATTTGTAAATTTCTACATATTTTTTAGTCTTGACGTCCAATTAGATCGACCACCATCTACAATAAATTCCCCTTGCTGAATATTTTCGTTTTTGTTTCACATGATTTCATGGTGTAAAACGCCGAGTGGATCCCCAAATATAATCGGGTCGGCTCGTCCAAGACCAAACCAGGGCACGGCGAACCCCATGTGAGTACTCTCGAACTCCTTCGATGCTTCCTAATGCTTTTCTTAGGTTAGATCGTGTGTTGAATGGCTAGGACAGCTAAATCATTCTTGAGCTGTGATTGATAAATAGGGCCTTACTAGGAATGCCAAGTGATTTATTTGCATATCTAGATTTCTTGAGTTGCGCATTTTATTACTGATTGTGATTGCTAGGATAATCACTCATATCTGCATGAATTTTTAGATTTATGGTTCATACCTTACTCATCCGCATGAATCTCAGGCTAGAAAATTCAGTCAACTTAGGTACCGAAAGGGCGTCAACTCTGACAGTTGGTGTAACTAAGTCCCCGAAACCATTTCTCTGGTTCTCGCAGAATTGAATAGAAACTCCCAACTATTCGATTGGGTGGTCCAATCACACCCTAAAAAAATGATTGGTGGCGACTCCATGGCATGCACACTTAGCACATGTCACTAGACTACACTGAAAGTCGATCACGCATACCTCCGTTGCGATTTGGGTAATGGGCCTTGGGAGAGGCCCGCGTCCGACCAGACAGGACGGCCCATTAGCCCTCGAGAGCTCGACAACCTCAAGAGGGTCGCGACAAGCCTTTGCAATAAATTTTAGGACTTTCAGTGCATTTATCCCTTGAATTTTTCATGGCCTTATTTTAAAGTTCAAATACTACTAGTTACAAAATCATGATTTTTTGCACAATGGGACTAAAACAAGACATAACATTATTTCGAACATTTTTTAAGATCATAGGTTGTAACTTGTATCATTAATAATCTTTTTAATGTTCATATGAGAGGTTTTGCATTCGATAAAGCATCTCAAGTTTTATTAAGTACATATAGAACAACAAATCAGCCTGATGATGATACTTGTCTTCTCTATTTTGAAACTTGAGGCCTGTTTTGCCGTATGATTCCTGATTTCCAAATTTTGAGGAGTGAGAATGTCTCGGGATACGAGGACTAGCTCCAATTTCCGTTGTCCCTTATTTTGAAATATCTTTCGAAAAGATTTTTCACAAAATCATGCATTACACTTACATGTATGAAACGAACTGACCATTTTCATGACATTTCAAGCATGTCATCTCAAACATACGTACCGGGTTGTTATTATGCGACTTGGATCATCAAGGTGATTATTTCTATGATATCGAAGAAGATGATGATGAAGGTCATGCCGCCATCTAAAGGGATTGGAGTACTTTCGAGAAACTTAGACCTCCCACTACATAAGAACCAATGGTTGTTAATCTGGGGGATTCTGAAAATGTTAGAGAAGTGAAAATTGGAGGACTTTTATCTCATACAGAGGCGTTCAGAATTACTGAGCTACTTAGAGGATATCATGATATATTCGTATGGTCGTATGCGGACTTGCCGGGTTTAGATTTCAATATTGTGGAAATGCGTTACCCACTGATCCTAGTTTCAAGCTGATAAAATAGGGAAGTAGATGGATGAAAGCTGAATTGTCTGATAAGATCAAGGAGGAGGTGATGAAACTCATAAAAGTGGGCTTTATTGAGGCAACTCCATATCTGACTCGCTTGCAAATATCGTCCCGTGATGAAAAAGTACGGAAGAGTCCGAGTTTGCATAGATTATCGAGATTTGAACAAGGCAAGTCCAAAAGACGACTTCCCTCTTCCGCACATAGATGTGTTGGTTAATAGTGCTGCCAGGTTTGAACTGTTCTCATTCACGGACGGATTCTCTAGGTACAATCAGATCCCGATGAAGAAGGAAGATCGGGCTAAAACCTCATTCACAACCCTATGGTGGAATTTCTATTATAAGGTTATGCCTTTTGGGTTGGAAAATATCGAAGCAACGTATTAGAAGGCCATGGTGACCTTGTTCCATGCCATGATTCATAAGGAGATCGAAGTGTATGTGGATGACATGATCGCTAAATCCACGCCAAGGCAAGATCACGCTCAAGTGTTAAGAAAGCTATTCTATCGCTTGCGAAAATATAAGTTGAGGTTGAATCCCAATAAATGTATATTTTGGGCGAGATCCGGGAAGTTTATGGGATTCATGGTCAGCAACAGGGGTATCGAAGTTGATCCCTCAAAAATCAAAGCTAAAAATGACATAGCCACCTTCTCGACGTTAAAAGAAGTGAGGAGCCTTCTGGGGAGACTAAATTACATAGCAAGGTCTATTTGCCAGTTGACTGATGTGGTTAAACCATTTTTCAAACTCTAAGTTTGGGATGCAGAATGTCATCAAGCGTTTCAAAAGATCAAAGAGTATTTGATGTCTCCACCAGTGTTTGTACCCTCGATTCCTAGACATCCTTTAACTTTATACTTGGCGGTTCATCAAGAGTCATTAGGAGCTTTGCTTGCTCAGACAAGTCCAAAAGATAGCAAGGAGAGAGCCATATATTATTTGAGAAAGAAGTTCACCACATTTGAGATGAATTATTCCCCTGTTGAGAGGACATGTGTGGCAACGGTGTGGGTGCTTCGCAGATTAAAACAATATACCCTTCATCATCATATTCAGTTGGCGACGGAGAATGTCATTAGGCGTTTCAGAAGATCAAAGAGTATTTGATATCCCCACCAGTGCTTGTACCCTCGATTCTTGGACATCCTTTAACTCGATACTTGACGGTTCATCAAGAGTCATTAGAAGCTTTGCTTGCTCAGACAAGTCCAAAAGATGGCAAGGAGAGAGCCATATATTATTTGAGAAAGAGGTTCACCACATCTGAGATGAATTATTCTCCTGTTGAGAGGACAAGTGTAGCAACGGTGTGGGTGCTTCGCAGATTAAGGCTATATACCCTCCATGATCATATTCAGTTGGTGACAAGAATGATCCAATCAAGTATCTCTTGAAGAAACCGGCCTTAATCGAAAAGTTGGCCAAATAGCAAGTGATGTTATCTGAGTTTGACATAAGAAGTTCACTCCAAAAATCTGTAAAGGGGCGCGGAATAGTAGATATGCTAGCAGAGAGCTGTCAGAGCAAGGTATCTCCGGATGAGATAGAAGATCGGATCCTGACGTTATCAGAAGATAAATGGATCATGTATTTTCACGGTGTGGTCAATCTATTCGGGACTGGCACTAGGGCAGTGTTGATAACTCCAAAAGGCCAACATTATCCAGTTACTGCAAAATTGGTATTTCATTATACTAACAACATTTCAGAATACGAAGCATGTTTTCTTGATCTACAGTTGGCCATCTCTATGAAGGTGCGAAAGCTACATGTCTTTGGAGATTCCACGTTGATCATCCTTCACACTCAATGAGAGTGGAAAACGAATGATTCAAAGTTTATTCCTTATCATGAGTTTATGGAAGAATTGACCCTCGAATTTGAAGATGTGTCCTTTGAATACCTACAAGAACGCGGAATCACTTTGCATATGCTTTGGCCACATTAACCTCTATGTTGCAGGAAATGGGTGGGCTTGAGATGAAACTTTTAAGGATTGGTGTGATCAAGAAATCGACTTACTGAATATTGATCGAAGAAGAGTTCGATGATGAGCCATGGTATCATGATATCAAGAATTATCTCTCTAAAGGAGAAGTTTCTAAAGGAAGTCAGACTGGAGATAAAAAATATATATAGCCAAGACGGCTGCTAAGTTTTTCCTTAGTGGTTAAACCCTATATAAGAGGTCATATGACTCAATGCTGTTAAGATACGTAGACGAACATACTCATGAAGGAGATTCACGAAGGTGTATGTGGGCCGCATAGAATGGTCATCTCCTTGTGAAGAAAGTCATGCGACTCGGTTATTACTGGATGACCATGGAGTCGGATTATAGCCAACATGTGAGATCATGTCATCAATGTCAAGTGTATGGTGATAAGATCAATGCACCTCCGAACAAGTTTCATCAAATGTCAAAAGCCTGGTCGTTCTCCATATGAGAAATAGATATGATTGGGCCGATAAACCCAATTGCATCGAATGGTCATCGCTTTATTTTGGTTGCGATTGATTATTTTACAAAGTAGAATGAAGCCAATTCCTACACGAACGTTACTGCAAGGAATGTGGCGAGATTTATCAAGAAGGATATAATCTCTTGATATGGGGCTTCCCAAGCAATTATCACGGACAATGGGTCCAATCTGAATAATAAGATTGTTGATGATCTGCTGGATTATTTCGATATTCGATAGCTTAATTCCTTCCCTTACCGCCCACAGATGAATGGGACAGTTGAAGCGGCGAATAAGAACATCAAGAAGATTTTGGCAAAGACGGCTGAAAAGTACAGAGATTGGCATGAAAGGCTACCCTTTGCATTAATGGTGTACCGAACTTCAATTTGGACTTCAACTGGGGCAATTCCGAATTCCCTAGTTTAGATATGGAAGCATTCCTACCTGTGGAAATAGAAATCCCATCCTTGAGGGTGTTATCAGAAGTCAAACTCACTGAAACTGAATGTATACATCACAAACATGACCAATTAAGCCTGATTGACGAGAAGTGTCTAAAGCCGATTTGCCATGGCCAATGTTACCAGAAAATGGTAGCCAAGTCATTCAACCGAAAGGTTAAGCCTAAATATTTTGACGTGGATGACCTTATTGTGAAAAAGACTCTGCCGAATGCTGCTCATCCTGTAGATAAGTTTACGCCGAATTATGAGGGCCCGTATGTTGTCAAGAAAGTCCTTGATTCTTGTAAACTTAGAGGGATAGGAGCTGAGATATCCTATAAATTCTGATGAAGTAAAGAAATAATATTTTTGAAATAAAATCAGAAGATGATTTGGCTTTCTCTAGAATGATCCAAGTCACATAAAATCATTGCATTGCACTTCATGCATACATGCATACACAGCATGCACTATGTTTTGCAGGGTTGGAAAAGAGGAACCAGGAGTCCAAACTTGTTCAAATGGAACTAAGAGCTGGCTTACCTCAATGCATAGAACCAAGTGACATGTATCTGTTTCATCACTTTTTATTATGCTATTTTCTTACCAAATGTTCGACTTCTTTGTCAAGGTATAGCAATTGAAGATGAAGGCAACTGAAAGCCAATGCCTAGATCGCAAAGGAGAATTTCCCATCATCCCTTAAAACTAGAGGTGATCGTAAGTATGGAAAATTTCTGAAAGAACTAGATTTGAAAGCTAAACCTCTCACTATTTACGTTGCTTGCATACATATTAGAATTGGAGGTTATTCAAACATGGTTGGAACATGCATAGTGCATTCCTTGTAGGGTAAAATTTTGGAGAAAATGAGATGAATTTTTTCAATAGAACTTGTTTAAACCATTCAAAAGGATGTTTTCTCGGATAAGAGACAAACCTAATCCAAAACATGTCCTACATACCCTAGAGAGATGAGTAGAGTGGAAGGATAGGAAAACCTTAGCCTATAGATGTAAGGATCATTCGCATCGATTACACTGACTGAAAAGACGGAGGCATTCATTCTCTATCCTAGGCACTATGACAAGCATTGGGCTTTCAGCTTTTCACCAAATGCTAGCAGACTTTTTTCCCTTCCAAAACTAGCCTCGCTAGTTTTTTATTTTCCCCATTTTGCCCTTTTGTACTGTTCATCTTCTTTAGTAACTTAGATCTGGCAGGAAGAAACGCAATGACAGCAAGAGGCTGGCGAAGCAGACGCCCAGGCGAGGGTCGGTCGACCAGGCGAGGGCCGCCACCACCCACCAAGGCTGGCTGCCCAAGCGACAGCACCTGGGCCGCCATCTACCAGAAACTTGTCGAGGAACAATCTGGAGATATGGTGGTGGAAGTCACCAAGACCCACCAAGCCATCAATTGATTCTGACCTGAAAATACGCAAGTTTCTTTAACATTTAAGCTTTGACATCATCTGATCTTTTGCCCGGTCATTGGTATGTTTATTGATGTCAGCGATCGGATAATTTAAGGAACTCTGTACAGAACAATGTCTAAACTGGAGACGGACTTGGCCGAGGCTCACACAAGCCAACTCGATGGCCGTGCTTCGGAACTCAGAGCGTCGTCATCTAACCATAGTCTCGCGAAGGCCTTCATCGTCGTCGGGATCAATATTGCGTTCAGCAGCAAACGGAGGCGAGATTCGCTCCAGCAAACGTGGTTGCATAGAGTTTTTTTTTTCTCTCTCTCCGGGAAATCACGCGACGTAGGCGACAAGCCGTTCGCTTGCCCCTTGCCATCCTTGCAGCAGCATTCCCTTTCGATCCGATCTCGACTCCTTACCAAAAAGCTAAAGAAGATGAACAGTATCAAAAGGGGGCAAAATCGAGAAAATATATACAAAATCACATTAAAAGCCCCTTTGTAAAGTTATTTCTACCAAACGCTATTTAACCTAAAGCCCATTTCAAATGAATTTTTACCAAACGTGATGAGCATTTTCTCAAACCCCCTTGAGTTGAATGTATTTGCATTTTCCCAAAGAACATTTCAAATGCCTAACCAAACCCACCCTATAGGTAATCATTGATAACTCTTTTTGAATAGCGATTTTCATTTTTTAACCCTGTCAAGAACTACCCCACATTAGGGTCAAAACGAAGGTAAGTCCAGCATCATCAAGAGGAAAACGATTAGAAATTTTCTTGCTCAGACTAACATCAATCTTCATGTGTAGTCTACACGATAATCCAAGTGCCATAAGATGACAAGAAGCGTTCATCTCTCTATCCTACACACTTTTATTCTTTGCATAGCCAAGTTGAGCCTACATATTCATTTTATGGACTCCATTAGTGATCATTGCATACTCTAAGGCAGAAGCAATGCGATCCCATGGACAAAAGAGTTCAAGAGATTGGAATTAGAAATTCCTATGTTAATGTTCAAGGGTGTTTTAGACTCAAGTTGTACCTCTAGCACGATTATCGAGAGTCCTGATTCCCAAAAGAAAGGAAAAGGTAGGATTTTGACAAAAGATAAAATAAAGTGGAAAGAGATAAAAGCCAAATCCCGGGCATTAAAAAAGAAAGTGCCTGGTAAAACAAGGCCAATGTCCATTCAAACGTTTACATGCTTGTAAATCATGCATAAGGTTTTATAAGCGTCAAGAGATGACAGAATATCTCATTCCCCAATGGAACCTAGTGATGAAAGAAAGAATCCCTAGTGGAATCAGATCATGAAGACTAATCCCCAGTTGAGTCATGAATCAGCCGATGAAATTGGTAGTCAGTATTCTCTCAATGCAGCAGAGGTGCTCTTTGAAGACTGATATACGCTCTAAAGACGGGTGTACACTTCAAGAACTAAAGATGCTCTTCGAAGAACAATTTAGAAGGTTTATGGTAGGTGGCAAATTTGCAATGATTGCCAACGTCATACCCTTCGCTTTTTCTGGGCAAAAAACAAGCCTCTTTGCAGTCCTCAATCCTACCAATTTTACAATCCTAGAAAAGTCTTTTCCGACTAAGACACTCGAGTTAACGTTGGCTTAACTCGAAGAAGTACGAGCAAAATTATCTCTTTCTCATTTCGCAGGGTTCTTGACTTATAGACCCGGAACAGATGATGAAGATCTCTTATTCAATAGCCTTGACTCGAAAGTGAGTCCTCCTTGGAAACTATTGTCCAAGCCCAACATTACGGTCCCTCGGAAGACCTCCCGATCAATCGAGACGTATGCGCTGCGAATGATCCTGAAACCTAAACATAGGTTAGTAAGAGATTTAAGCATTTTCCCTATAAAAGACCATTATTATAAGAGCGCTGAGGAGCCCTCTTTAATGAAAATACTCCAATGGATGTTTTAGATAAACTGTTTGGAATTTTCCAATTGTTGGACCCAATTTTTTTTTATCACTTTCACATGTTGTAAGGTGCTTTGGATAATCTCCGGCATCATAATGCATTTTTCATGACTTCAGCTTAAGTTGTAAAGCTTTGTCATTTTGACAATTGTTGTCATCTGAAGATAACTAACGTTTTCTTGATGAAAAGGAACTTTTAGGATTAAACTTATGCATGATTTTTGATAACCCTAGATCCCATAAGAATACTTGCTTTGTAAAGTAGAGTATAAAGGTTTGGACCTTCTTCAGGATTCTTGAAGACCCCAGATCCCATAATGTCACCATTCATGCTGAGAAGAATCTTTACATTGAGCTTTCTGCACCCCTAAATCTCATAATAGTCTTTTAGATAAGCCTAGTGTTAAGTGAACCTTCTTGAAGTCTTTTGACGAGTCCTGAAAATAAGACGAGTCATTGTAAGATAAGACATTTCCTATTTGAACCTTTCATTAGGTGACTATTCTTTGAGTCTTTTGACGAATCCCAAAAGTGGGATGAGTCATTTTCTCTAGTAAGTCTTTTAGTAGGAAAGCCTTTTCCAGATTGATCTATTGACGGATCGAATCTTTTGAAGAATCCTAAAAGTGGGATAAGTCATTTTCGTTGGTAAGCCTTTTAGTAGACAAACCTTTTCTGGATTGATCCACTAACTGATCAAATTTTTAGGCCAATCCCAAAGGCGGGATAGGTTGTCTTTAGAATCCTTTACAGTAGGAATTCTATTCTGGAATGATCCACCATATAGATCAAATCTTTAGGCAAATTCCATCAAGTAGGAATTCTTGTCTAAACACCAACATAGGTAATACACATTCATGTTCTTGCAAAGGTTGATCTTCTTCAACTCTCAATATAAAGCTCCTCCAAAAACCACATCCACAGAATCTCTCTCTCTCTCTCTCTCTCTCTCTCTCTCTCTCTCATCCTCCGTGTCCTCCAAGTTCTTGCAATCACACGACCACACACACAAAGGTGTCCTTCTGCTAGATAAGAATATGCAGAAGAGAAAGTGACTATTTGAAATACAAGATATTGTAATGCCTATTACAAGCAATTAAAATTACTCAGACGATGGCAGACTGACAAACGAGCGACAACACCGAGGATGACCTCGAAAATAGATCACATTTTCCCGTAGTCCATGTCTTGCCAAAATTGCGTCTGAGGGTTGGTTACTTCGGGGGACGATAATACGCGAAGATCGCATAGAATACTTGAAGAACAGTAAGAATTAACAGAACAAAGCCAGAAGCAGCCGAAATGAAGGACCAAGGATTACCAAAGTACTCGCGCTTGACCTGCGCCCACTTGCTTCGGTAGTATTTGTTCACTTGCCAAAATGTCTTGGCCAAATGGCTTACCTTGATAACAAAGGGAATGTCCTTACCCAGATCATTGAAGAAAGCCACGACCTCTGCGTTAGATCCCAAATAGTTCGCCATTAGTTGGTTCTCAGATAAGAGTTCTACATCCATTTCCGTGTTTAGGAGACACCTCATGAAGACAATGTAGCTGGTGATGTGCCTGGAGCAGTAGACGTAACTCTCCTCGAAGGCGAGGCAGTTGCGTAAGAAGCAGCTTACGAAATCATTTACAGTCAAAGGAGGGATATGAAGTACTTCATGATTGAATTTGATGTCGATTAAGCTCAAGTTGTTGCCGTTCCTCGGCTTGAATTTAACCCCGGAGCGAAGAAGCTGCGTTGCTGAGGGGATTGGCTGTAAATAGTCTTCACTGACATCTGCAGGTCTTTCCAGATCAGAATGGCCGATAAAGCTCAGTCGGAACAAGTCAAGCAAGTGTCTGATGTTGGAAACCCCGTACAAATTCGTCAGTTGTGCCCGTGGCCTTTGAGCAGCGATGTTGAAGAATTCCAGCGCAAGCTCATTGAGGGAGCGCGGATCGGCTCCGCCCGCTGTGCCGGTGTTCGATAAGTGGAAGACCAATTGAAGGACAAAGAAAGGGATCTGGTTTTCCATCCGAAGAAAGTCTCTTATCAGGAGGGTGAAGATCCATGGCATCGCGAAGAAAGGATCATCAGGATCGGGCATGATTACGGATCCATGGATGCGGAACACCTCGATGATGAAACAGGCATCGAGGAGCATCATCTCAATTAGAGCCGAGCTTTCGCAAGGAAGAAGCTCGGAGTAGCAATCCCGGATATCGTTCTCCCTCAACACAATGGCATTGAAGTAGTGGTCGAGGCCCACGCCGCCAGCCTTGGTTCGTTCGAGGAGAGCAGAGAGGAATCGAGGTTTGTGCTGCTCGACCATATTCAGCCGCTTCTGGCCATGATGATACGGACCGATGGAGACGATCTGGGGCTCGTAAGCCTTCTCGTTGACCTGAAATAGGCTTAGTGGGGCTCTGAAAATGCAACACCAGTAGTTACTGGCGGATGGTTTCAGAACAATCGGCCGTTGCTTGAACCGCTGCACCATGGAAAACGAGCATTCGCTCACCAACCTGATCACATGGCGGTCCGTTTCTCCATTGGTCTGGTCATGGTTTCCTCCTCGGGCCATCTGTACCTGGGAAGAATCTGCTTAGAAAGGAGGTTTCCTGAATCAGAATGTGCCGTGAGGGCCTGCACGAGAAGTCGTTGATTCAAACTGCTGACCTACAAAAATGTTTTAGCCAACAGTGAGAGGGGGTTGATCATCCGACGGTTTTGTTATCTTGTCTCTTTGATAAAATGGTGGCTGCGCAAACCCTCTTGGTACCGTGCCAAGTCCTTCAAAAGAATACAGAACAAGAACCGATAAGGGACCTGTGCTATTGACTTGTTAGTTTTGACCTACACCAGTATTCTATACTACACAGGGCGATGGAATTGGAAGAAGGTTGATGTCGAGATGGACATTGCATCCGCGAAGAAGACGGTCCCTATAGTGGGTTTTTGCTTATAAGGTTTCAAATGCAACAAAAGTCATTGCCGTCTTTGATGGGAGGTCAAGTGACTTGATTCAAATAAGCTCTCATTTTTTCTCCGTTTGTCCAAATTTACAACTCTTTCGTCTAACTCTTGTATGGTTAGTCCACATACGGTACAAGTGCAAAAGCCAAAGGATGAAAAAAAAAAAAGGAATACCCGAAACTTTACAAATGGTGATCCCATATAAAAATTAGGGATATGTTTATTGGAAGTCTTAAAACTTGTCACGAAAGTATAATTGAGTCCTAAAATTTAGAAAATGTGCACTATAAGTCCCGAGTTTTTTCGTTAATATTTTTGTCCAATTTGTTTAACGGAAAATGCTGAAGTGGCTTTTTCAATATCTTTTCTCTCCTATGTGACGATAACATGACTAAACCATGAAACACACGATGTCATTTTGATACAAATCTGATTTTGAATACATATATTATTTATATTAAATTTAAAAAATAAGCTAAATTAGTAAAAAGGAAAGGAGAAATCAAGTAGGGAGGGCGCCATTGTTGCCCTCACCAGCTAGGAAGGGCCAACTAAGGTGGGGGACAGTCGGTAACCCTCCCCTAAATCAGGCGAGGGTCGCCAGCCCTCACCCAAACCTGGTTGAGGGCTGCTACAAGAGGTCAATTCCCGTCAATGGCAGTCGACCCTCGGCAATGGCAGCCCTCATCCGATTTGGGCTTGGGCTGCAACCTTCACCGAGATTTGGGCGAGGGCTGTGATTGGCAAGGGTCGTCGGCCCCTAGCCGGAGCCCAACGACCCCCTCCGACCATCTCCCACCCTTGCCAGTCATTCTCGGCAATAGTGGGGCGGCGGCAACCTGGTTTCGCTATTTTAAGAAAAAATAATTTAATATATTTTTAAATTTTAATGTACATAAGATATGAATTAAAAATCATATATTGATCAAAACGACATCATTTTAGCCACGTCATCGCTACGTAGGATAAAGAAAATAATAATAATAAATCATGTCATTATTTTCCTTTAGCCAAATTGGATAGGGTTAACGGAATGATTTGATTGCACTAATTCGGTAATTTTTGGAACTTAATTACGTTTTTCACAAGTTTTATAATTCAATTTCACTTTTGCGATAAGTTTTAAGACTTTCAATGCACATATATCTAAAAATATTATGATATAACGAGAGAAGACGACGTCATCGCTAGAAGTAGACGCGATCGACTTACCAATTGAAATTACCTAACTTCAACAGTATCAAAACAGTTGCTCTAGATGAACTTCTTCTTCTTCTTCTTTTTAATTCCTTCTTTTCATGTCTTTCTTGTCGCGTAAGATACAGAAAAGAGGGACTTTTTGCTCTTTGCTTTTTGATTGGAAAGCAATAGGAACTCCACCAGAATATTTTTTAAATGGTCAGTTTGTGCCGCCAATCCAACTTTTTTTTTCCCCTTTGGTCGGATACATTTAGTCAAGGCTTGTGTTGATTATATGCTATAAAGCAAATGGGTGTCATTATCAGCGTATTTTACTTCTAGAAGTTGGAAATTCGCGGTTCCATCGAACTGGATCTGGTCTTGTCAAGTTCACAAATCTTTGGACTCTTTCTAGCTCACACGTTTTTGCTAGGCTTCACCAGCTCACAAGTGGCAGCTGCTCTCTTCCCTAAATTGGTAGGACGAAAAATAACTGAGTGTCCATCCTTATCATCATACTATAATAGGATTACAGATATTGGGAATCTCATGATGACAATAAATTGAATTTGGGAGAATTCTCTTCAACCCTCATCTTAATGCACCAAGATAGATCATCTACTCTACTCTATGCCCAAAATCAAGTTCCCGTTAGTAGCAAAATAGATAAATCAATCAGTAAAGAGATGTGTGGTGCTTTGTTAGTGGTTTTATTCAAACTTATGGGAACCATGGGATTGTGTCCCCACATAAACGTAGCCGATGAACTTGTTAGATATGGCTACTAATACCTGCCCACGTAGATGGGAAAGTATAAAAAAAATTCTTAGATCTATTGAATTGATACCGATTCAATCATAAACCTTTCAATTGGATAAATTCTATTCTAAACTTTTTATATTTATGTCAATTTAGTTCATCCTGTCAATTTTAATTGAAAATCATCAACATGGATATCAACATCCTAAGTGGCACAATTGTTGCTGACGTTGACATATTTTACAAATTGTCAATATTTTTTATTATATTTTTTGGTATTGAGACCCTTGCATAGGCCATCGCCAGCTGCTGGCGCGGGTCGCGGTCCTCACCCAGACCATTGCTAGTCATGGGCAGGGACTTCCCTCACCAGCCAAAATGAGAGAAAAAGAAAGAAAGAAAAAGTAATTAAAAAAACAAAAAAAAATATTCGAAAAAATATTTAAAAATTGTAAAATGTGTCAATGTCCGTCAGTTGTGCCATGTAGGATAGTTAACATATGTTGCAGTGATTTATGGCCACAACTGTCCGAATGAAATTGGCACAAACGTAACAAGTTAAGGATTTTTTGGTATTCTAACCCATATAAACATGACGCGGATATGTCTAAATTGAATATTTTTAAGGTTTCATGATCATTATTTCCTTTGATTCGAAAGTTACTATTTCGATAAAGAAGGTTACAAAACTTAAAGCTACAATGCATAATTGTTTTTCTCGTGTACATTTCACATTGCAGAGAAAAATGAAAATAACATGAACATGTTGCCTTGAGAAAAGAAAATCCTCTTTTTATGTTTTCAATTTATTTTTAATCAAATTTCCCTTGAAACGTCAAAAATAAAAAAACCAAAAGAGAGGGGAAGACAACGTTAAAATAGTCTCTCTGGAATTTTGAATTACGCTTACAACTAGGCTGACCGAGTCCTATCTTCTTTCCCGAGCCGGGGCCGGGGCCGGGTCCTGGGAATGGGGGCTGGGGTCGAGTCCCAGGGCCGGGGGCTGGGGTCGGGGCCGGGTCCTGTGGACGTGGCCTGGACCGAGGCCAGGTCCCGGGGCCTGGACCGAAGCCGAGTTCTTGGGTCGTGACCGGGGGCGGGGCCGGGACTGGGGGTCGGGACTGGGGCCGCGTCTCGGGGCCGGGATTGGGCCGGGGGCCAGGGCCGGGTCCCAAGGCTGGGTCCCGAGACTGGGGCCATGACCGGGACCAAAGCCGGGGCCGGATTCTTGGGCCGTGACCGGGGGCGGGGGCGGGGGCGGGACCGGGGCCGAGGCCGGGTCCCGGGGCCGGGACCAGGTCCCAAGACCGGGGGCTGGGTCCCAGGGCCGTGGCCATGACCGGGATCGAAGTTGAGGCCGAGTTCCTAGGCAGTGATCGGGTGCGGGGCCGGGACCGAGTTCGGGGCCGGGTCCTGGGGACGTGGCCGGGGCCGGTTCCCGGGGTCGGGGGCCGGGTCCATGACCGGGACCGATGCCAGGGCCGGGTTCCTGGACCGTGACCGGGGCAGGGGCCGGGGCTGGGGCCGGGTCCGGGTCCGAGTCCGGGTCCTGGGGCCGGGGGCAGGGGCCATGATCGGGACCGAAGCCAGAGCCGGGTTCCTGGGCCATGACCGGGGTCGGGAAGTATTTTAGTAAGATTATTTTTCTTAAAATATTGTTGTGTTTTGATAATATGGGTCAAAACGGGTAGGGTCGGGTATAGGTCAGTCGCGGGTCAGTCGGGTTTGGGTCATTAAATATGGGTCAATATGGGTCGGACCATATTCGACCCAACCCAAACCCGACCCCACCCACCCATTTGCCACCTCTAGTCAAATGTCAAATCCAATGGAGGAGAAAGATTGACCTACGCAGCAATATATCAGAAGAAACAGATTAGTTTGAGGAATGCCAGAAAGCAAGGAGGAAAACATGATCATGATAGACAGAGTTTCATGGATTTCAGGGAGCCCCATAATGTACGTCTTCCAGAAACCATCCCATATTTTTCTGTCAGCTTTGTTGAAAAGGTCACATGAGGTTTGGCATTTTCTTGCCAATTGGATTTTTCCCCCGTTCTCGCCGGAATTCCATACGAAATTGATTTCCTAAAAGGATAGAGAAGCATATCGATCTCACCTTACTGCGTATTTACATTGTGTGTTTACACTAACAGTTACCCACGAGTCATGATTGCATCTACGGCGTACTTTTTATTGATCTAAATGGAATAGAGAAGCTCAGAATATCATTCTCACTCGCTTACCTGATCTCGATGGGTATCGACTCCGCCCGCACTCGACCAATGACCATTGCTACTTGACATTAACGACCATCGTCGTCCCATGCCAGCTTACCATTATCAGCCCACCATCCACCCGATCCGGCTAGTGACCCACTGCCCACAAGGCGACAAGACGGCAACCCTCCATGAGCAATCACTAGCCACCGTGGCGGTCTTGGCAGAGGAAGAAAGTATAGATGCAATGATAGAGCATTTTGGATGATATCATTCCTTATCATACTAGTATCACACCAAGTAAAATAGTAACTTAAAGCATTACTAACACCAACTAGTTATTATATTGCAGGCTCATTTCAAATCTGTAAACAAAGGCGCCATAAGGGTTATGGATTAGACAAATTACAAGCAAGTACATTAGCAAGATCAAATGGTTGTGGACGGTCATGAAAGATGTAGTTGTTCGAATTTTGAAACTGAAACCCAAAGATTATTATGACATCCACAGGATCTTTTACTAAGGAATTGTCTTGACCACAAATGTAAGAAAGAGTCATATCACCTCTAAAAGTCTAGCTCCATTCTTGCGAAGACTAATTTAACTTGATAATCTTCCGAGATTCATGTATAAAATTCACAGTACTCAAGCCCTCGACACATCTCCCGCTAAGAAAATTAAGGATTGACCTTTCCGAGAATAAGTTTTGTCCTAGGATTCTTCCAACCAAAAAAACATTATATACATGTATATATCTTACAGCGAAAATTCCATAAATCCATGAGCTAAAACCTGTTAGGAAATATCCAGTGAGGGTAGAATATATCAAGTGAGGGTAGAATAGTCTTTCTATGTCTATAGGGTTTACTTATTATATATATCATTGTAATCCCTCTTGATTAATAAGATACGATGATCTTTTTCTCCACAAACATGGTATCAGAGCCTCCTTTGTTACCATCATCGTAAACACGTACCATCTATTGCCATCATCGTCTACGACCACCCTTTCTCGTTGATTACACTGTAACTCAAAGTCGCATAAGGCCAGCGATTGTCATCACAGTGTCGCACAAGGCCGGCGACTGTCGCCTGGCTCTGGCGACTCAGATCGGAGGTCGCCCGGCTCCAGAGAGTCAGATCCAAGGTCGCCCGGTTCTGGCGAGCCAAATCTGAGGTCGCTCGAACCAGGCAGACCCAATCCCGACACCAATTGAAGTCGCCCAGGTCAGATTGAAGTCGCCCAGGTCCGGCAAGCGTCAGTCGAAGGTCTCTTGAAGTCGCCCAGGTCATTCGACCCATCGCAATGTCTCATAAGTCACTGGATGAGGAACGACTTGCTGATTGTTGGTGATTTTCACTGTTGAAGTGGTGTCGGTATGTCATCACTGCATCGTAGTTTGGTTTGGATGTGATATTGGTTTGGCTGACAGAGAAATTGGTTTGGTTGTGATATTAGTGTGACTGCTGGGATATTGTTTTGACTAACTATTAGTTGTGACATTGTTGTTGGGCTCAATCGTATTGTGCTTGGATTTAGTTGTGTTTTTTGTGTACTAATGGCTGCTTCGGGATCCTCTGTTGGCCTGTCACAATTGCAAATGACATCTGTCAAATTAGATGGGACTAATTATGCATCTTGGTCTACGGCTGTCGAAGTTTACCTCACTGCCACCAAACAAAGTAGTTATCTTAAATCTACGGGCCCTTTAGATGCGAGTAAGGTGCCTGATTGGCTTGCTGGAGATGCAA
Source organism: Rhodomyrtus psidioides (assembly GCA_021437785.1). Lineage (NCBI taxonomy): Eukaryota > Viridiplantae > Streptophyta > Magnoliopsida > Myrtales > Myrtaceae > Rhodomyrtus > Rhodomyrtus psidioides. Next base: position 2,379,352 of record JAILYB010000024.1, on the reverse strand, counting down.
CGATCCGTACTCTATTGTGGAATAGTATGGATCCTAAAATTAGTCCCCACTTCATTCAGTGCAAAACGGCTAAGGAAGTTTGGGAAAAGTGTGCTTTGCTTTATTCTGGGGAAAATGACATGACAAGAGTGTGCGATACGTGGGAGGCCTTATTTGGTCTTGACCGTGGGAATCAGTCCTTATCTGAGCATTATGCTCGTTTCACGACACTTTGTAGGCAACTGGATACTTATCTTCCAGCCTCAAACGATCCAACTGTTCTCGTCAAACGACAAGAGGATCTTCGAGCTATACTATATCTCCAGGCATTAGGACCTGAATATTCCTCCCTTCGCCAACAAATTACTTCTCAGAGTTCCCTTCCTACATTGGATGAAATTTTATCTCGAGCTCTTCGTTCAACTCCTGCTGAAAAGGTCACCCTCGCTGTGGAGACAAGTGCTATGGTTTCTCATGGCACTAATGCACGTGGAGCCCGTGGTCGTGGTTTCCGGGGTCGTGGTCGTAGTTTTGCTCCGAGTGCAGGTCGTGGAGGTCGTGATGGAGGCGTTGGTGCTCGTAGTGTCCCTATCTCTGGGGGTGGTCGTGGCTCCCGTTTTTGTAATCATTGTCAAAGAACTGGACATACAGAAGCTTATTGTTATACACTTCATCCCGAGCTCCGGCCTAACTTTGCTGCGTATGCAGAGGTGGAAGATTCTTTCTTACATACTCCACCAGAATCTACTAGTATGCAGAATACAGCTGTTACATTGACGCGTACTTGTTGACACCTAAATTTTGATCAACTTTTTTTCCTTTATTTAAAAACATTCATAGAAAATCTATAAAAAGTTGAAAAATTGAAAAATTAATTTTGGTGACCTTGGCCAAGCTAAATGAACCATTTTGACCAAAAAATAATTTTCATAATTTTCATTTTTTTAATAATATTTTAGAAAATTACAAAAAAAAAGAAGAAAAAAAAAGAAAAAGAGAAGAAGAAAATCAAGAAAAATAATATTTGAGGTCAAAAATATATATACAAATAGTCGGTATTTTTTATTTTTTTATTTTTAATTTTCCTTACTTTTGGACCTCATAAAACAGTAAAATTCAGGTTCGATTTTAGGTGTTCTATGATCGCCATAAAATTGAATTTGGCAAAAATATTAGTAATGATTAAAAGGAAAAGGAGTGAAAACATCATCATTTAAAAGAAAAGGGGACTAATCATTTTGTCTTCGCTTTTGATTATTTTATTATTATTTTTAGTTTTTAGTATTTTATTTTATTATTTTTTTATTTTTTTATTTTTAGTATTTTAGGCACCTCCCCCCCATCATCCGTCGCCCCTCCTCCTCCTCCTCCTCCTCCTCCTTCTTCTTCTTCTTCTTCCTCCTCTCCCACGCTCATTTTTTTTCCCATATTCTCTCTTCCATTTTTTTTTTGTCATCACACTACCACCCTCCACATTTCTTGCATTTTCGGCCGATTGGACCGTTGGATCGAGCTGCTTTTTTGTGTACAAGGTCTTCTTGATCCCTTCTTCATATCCACCGTTCGGATCTTTAAACAAATCTCCCAAAGTGGTCGCACAGCAGCCAAATCAGAAGCTGTTCCAGGCGTGGGAACTGTATACCCGCCGACATTTCTTGAGTTTCCGGCCGATTGAACCGTTGGATCAAGCTGATTTTTTGTGTGCAGGGTCTTCTTAACCCCTTCTTCATATCCACCGTTCGGATCTTTAAAAAGATCTCTCCAAGTGGTCGTACAGCATCCAAATCAGAAGTTGTTCCTGGCGCGGGAACTGTTCATCCGCCGGTATTTCTTCAGTTTTCGATCAATTCGACCAACGGATCGAGGTAAAAGTTTGTGTATAATCTCATCTCAATTCTTTCTTCATCTTCACCGTTCGGATTTGAGAAAATAGTTCAACGTCCTCCTCATCCGAGTTCGGATTATTGTTTTTTTTGTATTTTTTCGTGTTTACTGTGTATTTATCTTATATCATAGCATTTCATGCATCATATAATTAATTTTCATTGTATTGCATCTAATAAAAGTGTGCATTTTCTACATTTTACTTATTAGACCCAGAATCGGAAGGCCGAGCCTCCTGTTGGTTTCTAAATATTTTATGTATGTTTACTTTATGTTATTTCGCCTATCAGACCCAGAATCGGAAGGCCAAGCCTCCTATTGGTGTCCAAGGCATTTTATTCATTTGTTGGTGTCTAAATATTTGCTGTATATTTACTTTATGTTATTTCGCCTATCAGACCCAGAATCGGAAGGCCAAGCCTCCTATTGGTGTCCAAGGCATTTTATTCATTTATTTTCCGCAAATTATATTGTGCTACCCCAGAATCGGAAGGCCGAGCCTCCTGCTGGTGGTTTATACCCCCACACATTGTTGCACGAGCACCGACGGACTCCGACGTCGTAAAATTCACCGGATCCCATCTCATTTGCTTATGTTTATGTTGTATAATGACTTAATATCTTCTTTATTTTTATTATAATTTGCATTGTGTTGCGTCCTATAAAAACAAAAACAAAAACAAAAACAAAAAATGCTAGATCGGACGGCTGCAGATGAGCCACGTGTCGTGATCCGGTGATTTTCAGAATAAAAATATTTTAACATTAAAAGAAATGAATTTCGAATTTTACAAAAATTGAAATAATTCGATTGTCACCGAGACGCCACGTGGTGAGTTAGGGACTGTCAGTTGGGATTTATTTTCAGAAATTTATATAAAAAAATCAAATAAAAAATTCCAAAAAATGAATTATTAAGTAAAAATTCAAAAAAAACAAATTGAGAAAAATTGCAGAAAATTCCTAAAAAAATTCTAAAAAATTTTGAAGGCTGAAAATGACAAAAAAAAAACTGATTTGTTTCCATTTTTTGGATTTTCTCCCATTTAATCCAAAATGACGATTTTACCCCTCAAAGGGTAAATCGTCTTTGATATTCCGATGAATTGTGGAAATTGCTTAGAATTTGGTGATGGGCCAGATGGGTGGCTAAACCTTATGTCTAAGATTTCCACATTTCATTTCCATTTTTAGAAAATGACGATTTTACCCTTCGAGTGGTAAATCGGTTTCTAAAATTCCCGAAAATCACGAAAATTGCCAAAAAAATAGGAAATAGGTCAATTGAGTGACCAAACCTGTTTTTGACATTGTTTTACTCCGGATTCGTTCCGAAATGATGATTTTGCCCTTTTTGGGCAAATTGTCCCCTTTGTCTCAGAATTACGATTTTGCCCCCCTGATGGGCAAAATCATGTCTAAATCATTCCTAAGCCTGATTGTTGACGTAACTAAGTCTCCGAACCCATTTATCTGGTTATCGCAGAATTGAATAGAAACTCCCGACTATTCAATAGGGTGGTCCAATCATACCCTCCAAAAAATGATTGGTGGCGACTCCATGGCATGCACACTTAGCACATGTCACCAGACCACACTGAAGGTCGACTACGCATACCTCCGTTGCGATTTGGGTAACGGGCCTTGGGAGAGGCCCGCGTCCGACCAGACTGGACGGCCCATTAGCCCTCGAGAGCCCATGGCGAATCTCGAGAGGGTCGCGACAGTATTGAGTATGATGCCTTGGTTCGGTCCCAGCAGGTGATAAGTTCTTCAGCTCCTACTGCTACTCTGGCACAAACCTCAAAAGGTAGTTCATCTTGTTTACTTTCTGCTGCTTCTGACTCTTGGGTCATAGACTCTGGAGCTACTCACCATATGACTGGTAATTCTAAGTTATTGTCTTCATTTTCTTCCAAACCTCCTGGAATGTCGAATTTTGTTACAATAGCTGATGGTTCACAATCTCAGGTTAACGGTATTGGGATTGCACGTTTGAGTCCGTCTCTTTCATTATCATCTGTCCTTCATCTCAAATCCTCATATAATTTAATTTCTGTTAGTTCTTTGACTAAAGAACTAAATTGTTTCATAACCTTCTTCCCTTCTCATTGTGTTTTTCAGGATCTGAAGATTGGACAGATGATTGGTGGGGGACATGAATCCAATGGTTTGTACTACTTTGATAAGAAGGTGCTAGCTGCTGCAGCTTTGAAGGACACATCCTCTGATGTGTTTCGGATGCATTGCTGTGCCGGTCATCCGCCTTTGACCACTCTTAGGCGTTTATTTCCTGAGTCTCAATCTGAGTCTGTGAATTCTTTTCAATGTGACGCTTGTCAGTTTGGTAAACACCATAGAGTTTCATTTCCTTCTCGCATTCAGAGTCGTGTGTCAAGCCCATTTGAGCTGGTTCATTATGATGTTTGGGGTCCATTTCGTATTCCTGATATTTCTGGTTTTAGGTACTTTGTTACATTCGTGGATGATTTTTCCCGAATGACTTGGTTATTCTTAATAAAGGATCGTACTGAGATTTTTCACTGCTTTCACCTATTCTATTTTGAAGTGCTGAATCAGTATCATACCTCTGTTAAAATTTTGCGGTCAGATAATGCCAAAGAGTACTTTGCCGTCACTTTAGGCTTTCAACCTTTTCTTGATTCTCATGGCATTATTCATTAGACTTCTTGTTCATACACCCCTCAACAAAATGGTGTTGCTGAGCGTAAAAATCGTCATCTTCTTGATGTTGCACGATGCCTAATGTTTCACATGCATCTACCCAAAACCTTCTGGGGACATGCTGTACTTACAGCTTGTTTCTTAATTAATCGACTTCCAACTTCAGTTCTTCAGGGGGAGACACCATTCTCAATTTTACATCCAAATCGTTCTTCCTTTCCCTTACCTTTACGTGTCTTTGGTTGTGTTTGTTTCGTGCATAAACTTACTCCAAATATTGATAAGTTGGATCCTCGTGCGGAGAAATGTATCTTTGTCGGATACTCTCGAACTCAGAAGGGCTACAAATGTTACAGTCCTACTCGTCGTCGTGTACTCGTGTCAGCGGATGTAACATTCTTTGAGAATCAACCATATTACACTTCTCAGATGGAACCTATAGTCACCCCTGAAAGTAGCGGCTGCGCCTTACCAACACTTCCTCCACTCTCGTTTTCTTCAGAACCGTCCCCCGGATTTCAGTTTGCTGACTGCACATATCATCGGCGTGGTAAAAATCCCACTACAGAGGTTCAGACTTCGCCAGGACATGATTCATCTGTTCCCTCACCAGTTGCTGCACCTTCCTCTGATCCTGATCAACCCATCGCTTCTCGGAAAGGTACACGTTCTTGTGTCGGTCGTCCTGTAGATCGTTATGCTCCTTCTTGTGGTCTTTCTAATTGTCTTCGCACTCGTCATCCTATTTCAAATTTTTTGTCATATGGCCGTTTATCCCCTACTTTCTCCATATTTGTCTCGTCCTTGTCTTCTCTTTCTGTGCCTAGCAATGTTGCTGAAGCTCTTGGTCATCCTGGCTGGCGGCAAGCAATGGAAGACGAAATGACGGCACTCATTGAAAACCGTACTTGGGAACTCACTACCTTGCCTGCCGAGAAACAAACTGTTGGTTGTCGTTGGGTCTTTACCGTTAAGGTTCATCATGATGGTTCTCTTGATCGATTGAAAGATCGATTGGTTGCCAAGGGATATACACAGACTTACGGTGTTGATTATGATGACACATTTTCACCTGTTGCCAAAATACCGTCTGTTCGTGTCTTTATTTCTCTTGCAGCACGTTTTGGTTGGCATCTTCATCAACTAGATGTGAAGAATGCTTTTCTTCATGGTGACTTGTCCGAGGAAGTGTACATGGAGCAACCACCTGGGTTTGTTGCTCAGGGGGAGAATTTGGTATGCCGCTTACGTAAAGCTTTGTATGGACTCAAGCAATCTCCCCGTGCTTGGTTTGGCAGATTTAGTGATGTTGTTATCAAGTTCGGATTAAAACGATGTCAAGTAGATCATTCAGTTTTTAGCTCTGTCTCCTCAGCTGGCTGCATTCTTCTAGTGGTATATGTAGATGATATTATTATTACAGGCAGTGATTCAGATGGTATCCAACAGCTCAAGCAGTCTTTGCACAAAGAATTTAATACCAAGGATCTAGGACGTTTACGATATTTTCTTGGTATTGAAGTTGCATATTCACATGCAGGTATCAATTTATCTCAACGAAAATATGTACTTGACATTCTTGATGAGGTTGGATTTCTTGGAGCAAAGCCAGTAGATACTCCTATGGAATCTAATGTGAAACTTGATGAAGAACATGGAGAATTGTTACGTGACCCAGGGAAATATAGAAGGTTGGTGGGAAAGTTAAACTATCTCGCTGTCACAAGGCCTGACATATCATTTGCTGTTAGTGTAGTCAGTCAGTTCATGAGTTCTCCCCGTACTACTCACTGGGATGCTGTACTTAGAATTATTAAGTACTTGAAGGGAGCACCAGGTAAAGGACTACTTTTCAAGAATTACAGACATTTGGAAACTATAGGTTTCTCTGATGCAGACTGGGCTGGATGTCCTACTGATAGGAGATCTACATCAGGTTATTGTGTGTTCCTTGGAGGTAATTTAGTCGCCTGGAAAAGTAAGAAGCAACATGTGGTTTCTCGATCAAGTGCTGAAGCAGAATATAGAGCTATGGCACATGTGACCTGTGAATTGCTCTGGCTGAGGATGTTATTATCAGAAATTGGTTTGCCGACATCAGGTCCATCGGTGTTGTATTGCGATAATCAATCAGCTATTCACATTGCAAATAATCCTGTCTTCCATGAGCGAACTAAACACATTAAGGTTGACTGTCACTTCGTACGAGAGAAAGTTCAAAAAGGGGAAATCATTCTTCAACATACAAGGACGGAAGATCAATTGGCGGATATCTTCACTAAATCACTAAGGGGGAGTCGAGTGAGTTTTCTATGTAACAAGTTGGGATTATTTAATATTTACATCCCAACTTGAGGGGGAGTGTTAGGAAATATCCAGTGAGGGTAGAATATATCAAGTGAGGGTAGAATAGTCTTTCTATGTCTATAGGGTTTACTTATTATATATATCATTGTAATCCCTCTTGATTAATAAGATACAATGATCTTTTTCTCCACAAACAAAACCGATGATACTTTATCTTAAATCAGTAGTTTTCAGTTGATGGTAATTTCTCAAATGTGTTAGGAAATTTCACATGCTAGGAGCTTACCTTTAAAGAATCATCACCTCTACTCTCTACAGCTGTTTGTTCCTTACATCGGAAAGAGAGTACTCAATTGTCAAAACAGAAAAAGCAGTCGAGATGACAGGAAGCAGCTGAAGCAAAGCATAAGTAGGGACCCCAAAAAAAAAAAACAGGTATTTCGGGTCAACAGCATTAGAGATAGCACTTCCAATTGCCTCAATCAACTGATGCAACAAAACCCGCACAATGTTTTGCATGCAAAATAACTTTACATCTTCTGTCAATAAATACATCTCTTCTTAGCATGGTTCCAAAATCCACTCTGGTTTTTAGATGTAGTTATGTCCACATCTAGAACAAATACCATGAGTTGTACGCGTACAGTCAAATCCTAGGCTAATTTCATCACAAATATAGGTCGCTCCTAAGCAATCCCACAGGACAATGATGAAACAAATAATCATAGGTGACAACACTATTTGTCCATGCGATAATTTCCTGAATTCCTGAAGAACAATAAATACTCATTGAGGAGAAAACAAAGAATGGAACTCCGTACCAAGCTCTAAACTGCTTCCTTGCTGAAGCAGAAGCCTGACAAGAAACCACAGGAACAATGATTACTATGGCGCTTCAAGCTGTATATAGTTCTGAGAAAACTTCCGCAATACCTTATATTCCCTTAAGGGGACATGGACATAACCATTTTCACCCCACCCCACCCCACCCCACCCCCCCAAAAAAAAAAACACACACACACACACACACTTGATCTTGTCATACTTTAGCATCCAAAAGAACCAAAAAAAATGGCAAAGTAGACAGTTTCCATTGTTCCTGCAACAATTAGGTCAGAATCTGAAAAGAAGTACACAGAATGCCATTACCAGATAGCATCTAAGCAATCTCCACCTACCTCACGCTAAATCACCAGGTACAATGAGAGACTTTCATGACTCCATTGCCCGATCTTCTTTGAACCATGAGTCCTTCCTGAAACTTAATTGTATCTTTAAAATGAGGTTCTCTAGGAAGGTATTAATTTTTCATTAATAGAGGAGCTACCACCTTCCAGCTGTAGCCTTTTATTTTCTCCTCAGCATCTTCCATCTACACAATATTAATTTTTACCTACCATCACCACCATCATCATCTAAGATGAGCCTTAAGTTGGCCTCATGAACATATCCAGCTTTCTTCATATGATAAGCTAGTTCCCGAGCACTTCGTGTATGCCTCCTATCTGATAGTGGAATCTGCCCTTTGCCATTACCAGATAGCATCTAAGCAATCTCCACCTACCTCACGCAAAACCACCAGGTACAATGGGAGACTTTCATGATGCCCGATCTTCTTTCGACCATGAGTCCTTCCTGAAACTTAATTGTATCTTTAACATGAGGTTCACTAGGAAGGTATGAATTGTTCATAAGAAGAGGAGCTATCAGCCTATCACCTTGCAGCTCTAGCCTTCTATTTTTTCTTCAGCATCTTCTGTCTAACCAATTTTTATTCGTTACCCACCATCATCATCTAAGATGAGCCTTAAGTTGGGCTCAGGAACATAGCCAGCTTCCTTCATATGATAAGCGAGTTGCCCGAGCAGTTTGCGTACGTCTCGTATCTGATAGTGGAATCTGTCCTCTGCAGGAAATTTGTGCATCTCATTCTTTACCTCAATCCAACTGTTTGCCACATCTTTCATCAAATCTCTATCCTCCATTTGCTTCCTTACTCCGTAGGAATCATCCCATCTGTTTGTCGCAGCATATATGCTTGATAACATGACATACCTTGCAGCATTTTGGGGTTCCAAATTCAATAGAGCATCCACAGCTTTTCGGGCAATGACTAGATTACCATGGACTTTGCATGCACCCAAAAGTGCACCCTACATCCCAACATGGTCTGATTCGTTCGAGACACTCTCCATTAACTCCATGGCTTCCACAAGTCTGTTCTTCCTCCCGAGCAGATCGACCAAAATAGCATAGTGATCAGATCTTGGTTGAAGGCTATAATCCTTTTCCATTGCATTGAATATCTGAAGCGCTTCAACATCTAGACCAGTGTGGCTGCAAGCAGATAGAGCGCCAAGAAAAGTGACATGGTTGGGTCTTATATTTGTCTCCAGCATCTTCTTGAGAAAAACAAGTGATTCATGCCCTAGACCATTTTGAGCAAACCCAGTTATCATTGAGTTCCATGATACAACATCCCTCTCCGGCATCCTCAGGAATAAGACCTGAGCTGATCTCATGTCCCCACACTTGCAATACATGTCAATTAGAGCATTCCATATAAATATGTTATCTAAATCTCTATTAAAGCAGGTCCTAACTATGCAACCATGAATCTGTTTGCCTCTTTCAGCAAGTGCTTGATCAGCACAAGCACATAGAATGCTGACAAAAGTATGAGGACTTGGCTGTATTCCTTCCTCATGGATTTGAACGAAAAGGTCCAAAGCTTCATCACCCCGGCCATTTTGTGCGAAGCCTGCTATCAGCGCAGTCCAAGAGACTGTGTTCTTCGCTGGCATATTGTTGAATATTGCACAAGCATCATCTAAGTTATGACCTCGCGTATAAGCAACAACCATGGAAGTCCATGACACAATGTCCTTTTCAGGCATAATGGCAAACAAGGCACGGCAAATATCGGCTCCACCACATTTCCCATAAGCATCAATCAGGGAATTAAAAGTAATATTACTAAATTCCAAACCCATTATGATGGCAACTCCATGCACCTGGCGCAAGAACTTCAATGCACCCAAGCGAGCACAGGCGCCCACAATACCCACAAAAGTAAATTCATCCATGAACAGACAATCATATTCTTCTTGCATCTGCATGAAGATACTCAGAGACTCCACATAAAACCCATGACGGGACAGCCCAGAAATCAAGGAATTATAAGAGACGAGCCCTCTGCGGCATTTCGTCGAACAAGTCGAGCGCTTTATTGAAATCGCCTATCCGGGCATATGCCGATATGATGGTGTTCCAAGAGCAACCGTTCTTCGTATCAAGATCACGAAAAGCCTTGTAGGCGCTTTGAATGGAAGCGCATTTGGAGTACATACTAATGAGATGGTTGACGATGAAAGGGTCGCCGGCGAGTGCGGTCTTGATGAGGTGGGAGTGGAGGGTCATGCCGAGCTTCAAGTGTTTCTTGGCGACGCATCTTGCGATGGGAGAGACCTAGTGATCGATGGCCGGGACGATATCGCTGAAGAACATGGCAATGCACCAGTCGACGCTCTCTCATGACTTCCACTGATAAATTCCCAGTCGAGCTGACAAAGACGTAGGTAACGCTGAAATAGAGATTCATGTTTTGATTGGCTTTTGCTGGCCTAAATGCCAGTCCCCAGCTGGTAAATTATATAAAAAAAATTAAATTGCGATAAATTAATATGGCAAGCATATCGCGGCAGTTAGCTTATCTTTTTCCTTATACAAAAAACAGCGTGACTATGTTTACTTCAAAGTGTACATATCTATAGCACTCCAAATTAATTTCCACTTTTCCAGTCATCTTTTCAAAAATAAGAAAATTATAAGGGTATAAATTCTTTCATTAAAAAAATAGCATTAATATAATCTCGATGTAGTGTAAGGGCTAATGGGCCATCCGAATCGGGTCGGGATCCAGTTGTATGTGGATCTCATCGGACAAGGGTCTTGGGAGAGGCCCGTTACTCAAGTCGCAACGGAGGTATATGTGATCAACCTTTAGTGCGGTCTAGTGACATGTGCTATGTGTGCATGCAATGAAGTCGCCACGTTTCGTGGAATGTACGATTGAAAACCCTATCAGATAGTTGTAACCATTTATACGATTTTGCGAGAACCAGTAAAGTGAGATCGGGGACCTAGTTACGTCAACTATTAGAGTTGACGTCATTTCGATACCTAAGTCGACTGAATTTCCTGACCTCGAGATTTCATGCAGATGAGTGAGGTACGAATCATAAACCTAGGAGTTCATGAAGATGAGTGACTACCTAGCAACCACAATCAATAAAAGAAGGTGCGCAAATCAAGGAATTCAGACATGTAGATAAATCACATCAATACAGCATGTCATTCCTAATATGGCCCCATTGGCCAAGAGAAGTATCAATCAAAGCTCAAGAGTGATTCAAACATGATTTCATCACAAGAGGCAAAATCGTAATTTCAAAGAAATTTGAGAACGATTTGCCAAGAAGGGCAAAATCGTCATATTCTAGAGTCAAAAGAGGTCAAAAATAGGATTGGCCACCGAATTGGCCTATTTCATATTTTTTGACAATTTTTTGAATTTTCTGGAATTTTAGAAGGCGATTTACCTTTTGAGGGGTAAAATCGTCATTTTTTTTTTCAAAAAATGAACGAGACGTATCCCAGATAGAAGGATTTACCACCCACCTGACCCATCACCTAATTCTAGCAATTTTCACGACTCATTGAAATATCAAATGCGATTTACCCTTAGAGGGGTAAAATCGTCATTTCAAGAAAAGGACGACGAGACTCGAAAACCTAAATAGAAGGTTTGACCACCTAATTGACCCATCACCTAATTCTGGCATTTTCACAGACCTCAGACATATGGTAGAGATAGTTTATCCCCAGAGGGTAGAATCGTCAATTGAGGATAAAACAGTTAAGAAATCCTAAAAGTAGGATTGACCAGTTTTCTGTGGTCATTCCTTAATTTTTGGGAATTTATGGAATTTCTACAAATTTTCTACAAATTTTCCTATTTTTTTGGGATTTTCTAGGGTTTTCTTTTTTTTTTTAGAATTTTTCCTATTTTTAAAAACCATTTTATTATTCTAAAGATATTTTTTTATTATTAAAAAAAGGGAGGCCGGGCCGGGTCTGTGAACTCATCCTAGCGCGCGCTAGACCCTCTCAATCCACGATAGGCCTCGCAGGCCTGAGAAATAGACAGCTCAGTCTGCACCTCCAGACGGGGCCTTCTTCACAAAATCAAATGAGCTCGGCCCACTAATGGCCGGCCCTATTCGTGCGCCACCCAGAGCAAAAACGACCTCGTACCCGTTTTTATTATTTATTATTTTCGAAAAATTCTTTTTTTTTATTAAACTGATTATTCGAAAAATTGATTATTAATCCAACGTCTGCCAGGCCAACATGCGGCTAAACCTAAACCTTCATATCATCTAACAAACTATGAACTGAATTAATAGACTTGTTGACGTGGCGGCCACGTGGCGACACGTCAGTACCACGTGTGCAGTTTGACCCGTTGATCGAACCACACCAGCTCGTCTTCTACCTTCGGACAATGACTACAGGAACGGTCGAGAACCTTTCGACATGATCCAACAGTGAAAACTCAACCAAATTCAGCAAGACTGACACCGATCAACTCGTCTCGATGCCGGGAACAACATATCCGAAAATCAAACACTATTAACCACGAAATCACATGCACTAAAGCTCGAGCAGAGTTCAACAATGGAGGTTTAACGCACAAACCAGAGCAAATCAAGGCAATTATCTCACAAAGAGGCCTCCTACTAAGTTCAGAATACTTATCCCCAAGCTCAATCGACCTGGCTTGGCCTTGATTTACCTAGGCATGCTTCAACAAGTTCTATTATGACGAGAGAGTTTGCATGATTCAGACTCGAAAAATCAGGCTATATCGATGCACGAATAGGACACAATCATGATTAGTAAGGGTTCAGGAACAAAACGCATGCATCAATTGCACAAATGAGCGTTAAATGTGCGAGATGTCATTCGAGAGCCGAAGGGAAGCTCGAAGCCTAGCTTACCTTTTTCGGAGATCTAAGGCTATGAAACTAGCGCCGATCACTTCCCGAACTTGATACGAAGCTTGTGGAGGTGGATTTGTGGTTCAGTTTGCTCTGGATTCGCCGGACCGGAGTTGCTCAGCTCGACCTCTGAAAAATGGCAATAGCGGTCGTCGAGCGCTCTCTCTCTCTCTCTCTCTCTCTCTCTCTCTCTCTGTGTGTTAGCTCTTTGCGAACAAAATGACCGCCCTCTTTGCTTCTAGAATTCTCAAGAGACTATATCCACTTTCAAATTCGCGCGGTCGAGGAGGGGTGTTCGCCGAGCCGCCTCACATGTCCTCACACGTGCCAAATGGCTCTAACGGCACTGGAGCAACATGTTAATTCCGTCCAGTTCATTTACAAGTCCGGGGAGCACAATCAAACATCTAATTTACTCCGTTAATGCCATGGTTGACTTTTGTAGGGCCGAAGGATTGACCGGCCTCATTGGAGCTCGACCAGTAGCCATAGGTGGCGCATGTGGTCTCGATCGACGGGGCCTGATATGGGGATCAAAACACCTACAAGAACTTGGCCAATTGCCTATGAATTGATCGTCAATTTCTTATTCGAATCTCGGCCTGCACATTTCAAAACTGGCGCGAATTCGGTGAGGAGGATGACACCGTTCGGACTGGGTTCGCGGGGTGGATTTGATCTGGCCCGCGGACCCGGTCGAGGATAATTTTCAAAATTAATCAAAATCTATGGAAAATTTATGAAATTAACCCTCAAAATTGAATTCAAGGATGTCAATTTCATCTAAAAATGTGATCTTCCCAAAATTTTAGCGCAAATTGCTTAAAAACCTCAAATTCAACTTAGGATCCGATTATGAAATTCTCCAAATTGAAATCCTTAATGGCCAAATTAAACCAAAATAACCATGCCAATCCATTCAGAATATCGAAAAACATAAGGGAGAGGTCTTACCTTTGCATATAAGTCCCTGAATTTGAAGTAATTTCACTTTTGGCAAAATCTAGGGACTAAAATGCAATAAAAGTATGCAATTTTGCCCAAGTCATGTAATAATGCAATTTCAGTGAATAATTAGACTAAATTGCAATGCAAGGTAATCATATGGATGTCAAGACTCTAACAATGCAAAGATTGCAAATTGAAAGACTCAAATGACATTTTTTTTAACTAAGTTCAATTCTATGTGTAACAAAGGAACACCTAAAATTGTGCTTGAATTTTGACTTTTTGTGAGGTCAAAATGAAAAAGGAATTAAAATAAAAATATTGACTATTTTTCTATATTTCTTGCGACCTCAAAAGTTATTTTTCCTGATTTTTAATGTATTTTCCTATTTTTCGAAAACATTAAAAATGCGAAAAATATGAAGAATTATTTTTGGTCAAAAATGGTTCCTTATGCTTGGCCAAGGCTACCAAAGTTAATTTTTCAATTTTTTTGACTTCTTATGAAAGTTTTTATGAATTTCTCAAAAATAAATTTAAAAAATTATTAATAAAAAATCAGGTATCAACAGCTGCTCCTCTTTGAGAAGAATCTCGTTAGAGGTTTCTCTCAAAGACAAGGTGACACATGAGTCTTGACTGACTCGACTGAAAAAAAAATGAAAAAAAAAAACGAATCATGACATTTAATCTTTCATGTCCAACCAATGTATGTCCTACTCATTCTATTCTTTGACGTGATATGAAAGAGTTAGAGAGTAGAGAGACTTACCTATCACTTACCTGTTTGATGCTCGTGCTGCATTTGTAGTGTTTAATGGATTCAAGTGGATACATAAGGACTCGCCACCAGAGTATCTTAGGGAAGTCAAGCTCTAAACCAAATGGTAGGTCAATCCATAATGGAATTCCTAACTAACAGGAACCTAAGGATGACGCATCCCGCCTTTGGGATTCGCCTAAGGTTTTGATCCGTATGGTGGTTCAGCGATTCATTTGCATTATACCATACAAAAATCTTCTAACCATTAGATCGGGCAATGAGATTGACATGTGAAGGAGAGGTATGATCCTGTGGATGATATTGAATGAGCGCGTAATATTAAATTGTGATCGGGGAATAGATTTTGTTAAGGTCTAATCCCCTCAAAAATCCATAATTTTATGTCTAGTCTCTCAAATCTGCTTCGAACTTTTTTTTTTTGTCCAAAAAATCTGCCTCAGAAATTCTTATCTAAAAAAAAGAAAATTCAAATTTAGGTTCAATACTAAATCTAACCCAAACTTCCCAGATCTACCTCTGTTTGCCCGTTGCCTTTAAACTGCTGTCAATCATCTCTAATTTTCGACAATTTTCATATCAAAGAATAGTTTGTTGTGGAAATTCTTCTTATATTTTGATTCTGACAAAACTATCAAAAGAATTTGTATAATGTTTTATGATGCAGAAAGAATGAGTAAGCAGCAGGTTGTTTGGATCTAATTCTGTCACGGAATCTCGAGGACGAAGGGTCAGAAGGAGTGCCTCTAGACGAAGGGTCAGAAGGAGTGCCTCTGGACGAAGTGTCAGAAGGAGTGCTTCTGGACCAAGGGTCAGATGGAAGTGCCTGTGCATCTGAGGACCTTCAGATGGAGCTGCTTCTGAGGGTCAGGTTCAACATGATCTTCTATTTGAACATTCGTGCAATGATCTACATGCAGTGACAGATGGACCTTATCAAATCTCCGAATTACCATTCCACTATAACTGATCAAATTCAGGAAGTTCTTCATGAAGACGAAACTTGAAATTAGTCAGTTTCTGCATCTCTAAAACATGAAGACCCACGAATGGCAGGTTTCAGATCAAGGCAAGGTTCCTTATGGAAATTTGTGATATTCGATTGACATGATGTCCCTTCTAATCAATCAAGGGATTTTCTACAATTGAATATTACTTTCCAAGAATATCTTTTCAAGGACCAATAAGGATTTACCATACTTATGGAAACTGGAGATTTAATTATATGGGCGACTAAATCAGAAGGGTTCAATATCTTCTTCAACGGTTTTCATATCTTCTAAGATACAGTCTCGTTCAATCACGATTGTTGACGTCCAATCAAGGATTGAAGAGCGATCCCTTGGCCGGGTATCCAATGGCTAGTTTGGAGGCAATGGAGTATAAAAGGAGAACCATGGTGATCTGAGAAGAGTAACGAACAACAATCCAAAAGTGCAAGCGTGATTTGAATTTTACCCAAAAATATTTTGAGTGCTCAAAATCTCATTCATTGTGAGAATCTATACGAGAGAAAAATCGAGTGGTTGAGTGATTGTAATTCTCTTGATTCTTCATAGTGAAATCCAGCGGATCGACTGTCATCGTGGGAGAGTGGACGTAGGCTTGACAAGCCGAACCACTATCAACTCAGCGTGCTCTTTTCTCTTCCCTACTTCATTCATGTGTTTAATTTTTGTACTATTACCCGTTGTTCCTATTTACTGATCGCGTATTGAAATTATCATTAATTCCGCAAGAAATTTCGATTTAGTTGTCGATTCACCTATTCATCCCCCCTCTAGGTGATATTGCTAGATCCAACAATTGGTATCAGAGCAGGTTGCTCATATTTACGGAGTGTTTATTGACTTCTGAGCTAACGATCTACTATATCTAGCAATAACTTTTCAAGAGCAGGCGATTCGCACTTTGCCAATAAGCCACCCTACTTTGATGGGAATGACTATAATATGTGGAGCAACAAGATGAAATGGTTCTTTAAGACGTATGATGATTTGATGTGGGATGTTGTCACAAATGGTGTTATACCTAATGCTACTGCAAGTACAACATTTGGAAATGAAGCAAATCCTACCACGACCATGACTGAGACTGAAAAAGCCAAAAGACGAGGCTTGGATTCCAAAGCTGTCAGTGCATTATTTTGTACTTTATCTACTCCTCTTTATAATCGTGTTTTAGAGGGAGAATCTGCTAAAGCAATATGGGATATGCTTCATATCACATTTCAAGGAACGAATAGAGTGAAGGAAACAAAACTCGGCATTTTACTGAGTGAGTACGAAGCATTTCATATGAAATCTGACGAATCTATTGCTGATATGATAGACAGGTTTCAAATTCTAGCAAGTGAACTTGCAAGACAAGGTGCACCAGTTGCTGAGGCGATGCAAGTGAGAAAGATACTTAGAGGACTCACAGACGAGTGGAACTATATCAAACCTTCCATACAAGAATGTCAAACAATCAGACAACTTTCGGTGGATGAGTTAGTTGGGACACTACAATCCTATGAAACAGAACGGGAAAACAAAAGGGGAGATAAAAAAGGTAAGAAATCAATTGCATTGAAAACTGGAATTGCTCAATGTTTGTCTGACACAGATGATGAAGATGAAGATGATGAAGAACTTGCACTTATGGTGAAGAAATTTAGAAAGATTGCCCGAAAAGCCAGAAACTTCAAAGGAAAGAAATCTTTGAAGAAAAGTGATCAAAAACTCTCTCAAAATGAATCTCAAGAAAGCAAAGATGTGATATGCTTTCATTGCAAGAAAGAAGGACATATCAAGCCGAATTGTCCAACGTTAAAGAGAGACAAGCTCAAGTATGAGAAGTACAAGAAGGCTTTAAAGGCAGAAACATTGAGTGATTCTGATGAAAGTGAAGATAACTACGCAAACATTTGTTTGATGGCAAAGTCAGATTCAAAATCAGATTCAAGCTCAGATTCAGAGACTGAGGTAAGTCCATCTAATCTCCCTGATGAAGTTACGGAGTATATTGATGAGCTTTGCAAAAGTTACAAAGAAACTCTTGAAAAAGTTTCTGTTTTAAAAAAGGAAAACTCCTCTTTAAAATAGCAAAATATTTCTCAAAAAGAAAAAAATTGAGTTTCTAGAACACAAATTTCATCAGTTGAAAGAAAGCCATGATCTCATTTCAAAAAAGAATGATTCTCTAAAAGAGAAAATTGATGTGACTTCAAAAAGGTTTTCACAAAGTTCAAGGACTTTGGACAATATTATCTTTAAACAAATACCTTTTAATGATAGATCAGGTTTGGGTTTTAAACAGGGAAGTGCTCTCAAAAACTATTTTTCTAAAACGAATTTCCACAAACCTACTATTATTGTTTATAGAAGGCATTTTTACAAACAGTTTACTAAATCTCACATACACTAGTCTTGAGTAAATTGTGGTGATCCTAGCCACACTAAAGACTATTGCAAGAAAGTCTGGAGACCAGTTAAAAGGTCAAATCCTACCAACACAGAAGGACCCAAGAAAGCATGGGTACCAAAGAAACAGTAAGCTACTCATTTCTTGCAGGTACCAAAGAGAAGGAAGAACAAGTGGTTTTTGGATAGTGGGTGCTCGAGTCACATGACTGAAAATCCAGATGTATTTATATCTCTTTCAAAATGTGATGGTAGAAGTGTGTCTTTTGGAGGAAAGAACAAATGAAATGTCATTGGAAAAGGCAATGTCAAGATTGGAAATCTGACGGTTAAATATGTATCTCTTGTCAAAGGACTAAACTACAACTTGATATCTGTAAGTCAACTCTGTGACTCTGGTTATGAAATATGCTTTCAAGACCTAAAGTGCACAGGTATTGTGACATTCTGATTTTCTTTGTTATTTCGAGACTTTAGCTGAGAATATATCTAGCGATGTAATTCAGTCTTATCTCGCTCGGATCTGATCAATCTCGAGTTAACCGACCATTAGGAAAAGGCTAACGCAGGACAAGGTACGTGGACCTAAGGAACTCAAACGGAAAATGGCGCTCTGACCATAAGGATTGTCGAGGGAATGTTTAGAACCATTAAAGATCGATCTGAGAACGGTTAAGAAAGACATTGCGAGCGTTATACGATTGGGGCACGGGTGATACCGTTAGCTAGTGTATAATTTGCAAAAATTTCCAAATCGAGCTATGACGATCGAGACCGTCGGAACTAGTAATAGGTCCTCACAATTACATGACAACCAGAGTCGCCTTAGACTGTCGAGTCCTAAGCGTGATGAGAATCACAAGGTCGATACGCGTAAGTTTGCAAAAGCCGCTCGTCAGTTTCGGATAGCCTGAAATTTCATTCGTCAGAGGAATGATCCAGAAAGGAGTTTCGAAAATTAGAAATGGGAAAATTTAGAATTCCAACATTTTAAATTTTAGGACGCCGCCTCGTCGAAGGAAAATTTTAAGTGAAAACGACGCTTCGGACGACGGGGGTTGAAGTTACCGTTTTACCCTTGAACTTTGGCCTTATTTCTAATGATGGACAAGGGCATTTTGGTCCATTGCAAAGCCCCTAGCTGCCGAAAATGGGAAGAAATGGCGGCCATTGGATTGAGCCTTGATGTGCTAGAAGACAAGTGTCAAAGGATTAGGCAATGTGCATTAAATTTTCACTTTTAACCTACCTTTCAACCTTGTTGACCTTGTGGATGAAACAAGACTCTCTCTCTCTATCCTTTGCCTTTTGCCGAGCCTTTTTCACGACGCCTTCTTCTTCTTCCCTTTTTCATTTTCATCTTTCTGTCGCGAGCTCCCCAGACCCGTCCGATTCTACTCGCCGACTTCGTTCCGCTCGACCACCACCGCCGGAGACTTCCAGCCATCGCGCCTGCCACCACAATCTTCCTCGACGTCTTGCCGAACTTCTCGAAGTGGTAGCTCGGCATTTGGATCACCGAGCAGCCCCGGCCAAGCGATCTCCCACCGGTCGACGAAGTCTGATCCAACTGAGAGTAAGCATCTGTTCGAATTTTGTTCAGTGACTAAATGGATGAATTTTTGGACGAATTTTTGTGGAGACTCAGTAGACTTGAAGAGGCAGCCGCTGTAAAAAAAATTAACCAAACCGAGCCATGTTTTGACCATGAGCCGTTATGATCTTGGGAAGGGCAGAATCTACCCAGTTGCAGGTCAAGAGGGATCGACAACTTTCAAGGGGTTTGAGGTGTCTCCTTGCGTTAAAACGTACGGTGAGGCCTCCTAACATGTTAAAGTGGATGTTAGTTAGTTAGTTTTTCCATGGATTAGTGAATTTGAAGGATTTATGGGCTGTTTAGGTAGGGTGTGCAAAGAACCGAAATTTCCCTGTTTCGGTTCTGTGCAAACCGATTCTTATAGGGGCTGTTAGAGGTGATTTAGAGTTTCAAATGGACCCTTAAATCATGTAGGGATGTAGATTAATATGTTATGAGGGTGTGTACTTGATGGTTCGACGTTTGGACGATGGATTATTGATGAATGGGATGAAATTCTGTCCTAGGTACGGCTATTCTGTTTTGAGGAGTATTGAAACCGAACCCTTGAGGACTTGGAAGAGTGGTTTTTTGTTGGAATAAGCTTGAGGTAAGGAACTCCTAAACCTTTGTTAGAGGAATTGGACTCCATTGGGCGAATTTATGGATTGGTATGGTTAATTATAATGAACTACGTACGGTTATATGACGTGTTCCCTTGTGAGATGTCGTTGGCTTGATTGTTTGTTGCATACCTATACAATGGGCCGATTGCCGCTCTTGACTGTGAAAGTTTGATTGTTTCACATGCTTTAGATCGCCAGTTCAATGCATGAACTATATTCGATCATGAAGTCTCGATTGGGGACGAGTTTTGGCACACTTGAGAAGTTTGTGGAACCCTGAGGCGTTGAGACGCGGGGTTGAGTTGAACGGTACCCTGAGGCGTTGAGACGCGAGGTTGAGTTGAGTGATAACCTGAGGCGTTTACGCGGGTTATGAAAGTGGCTGGTCTGAGGCGTGACGACGGGGACCGAGCTTGGGACATTAAGTCGTTGATGTGGATTAGAGGAGGTTGGAATGTAAGGAAGGGGTTGTTTACTTTCCTTTACCATGCATGATTCACTTGAAAGACTTACCGCTATCTTGATCGTTTGATTTAATGCCGTATATATTTATGTGTCAGTTTGTGACTACTGGATAATTCCTATGACTGCTTGCGCCTGGATTTATGATTGCACATTGCCTGAGTGTATGGTTGATCTAACCTAGGACTAGGATTTACCTTGCCGAGATGTAAATCGCATCCCGTTGGGGGACCTTTCTTTTCTCAGATCCTAGACGTGATCATGTTGCCGACTAGACTAGGTGACCCCAAGGAGATGACTGCGTATTTTGATGAGTTTCCAGATAGTAGGGGTACTATTTATGTTAGGAAATGCACTATAGTCTGGGTCGATGAGGGTGAACCGGAGTGGAAGCCTCATAGGTTTGAAGCTTGGTTCTGAAGAAGAAACGGAGTCTCTACTGGTCCGCTGAAGGCATCGGAGGTGCCTCTTGGAGTGGTTCCGAGTTGGTGTCATCCTACCCGGGATTCCACGGAGGTAGAAGTATCCGTCGCCGGTTCGAGGAATGTAGCTGAGAGGACTCCTACCTTGGAGGGCTCTGAAGAAGTGATTGTGATAGAGGACTCTGAGAGCGAGGCAAAGGATACCGCACTGGAGGATACCATCGAGGTGCAGTCCGAGACCTTCTCGGATTATGAGCCTTCGAAGGATGCCAGGGAGACCGAGAGTTCTAGTAGTTCCACTTAGTTATCCTGCACTGTTGGATGGTGCCTTTTTGGATGATGACCTCGTCGATCAGTTGATCTTTCCTTTTGGGGACTCTGGATAGTTGTCTTTTGATCTAGTCCCATACCCGACCCAAAATAGCAAGAGTAACTCACCTCTGCTTTTGTACAAACTCTTGGGATGTAAATATTATATGTTGTTTCTTGACTCAAGTCTCTCTTTCTTTTTGTATGGCGATGCCTTGTTGGTTCCGCTTTTGCTTGCTCTTTTTGCACTCACTTCTGGTGCACTAGATATTAGGGAATTCAAATGGTTAAAAGGTACTGTAGGATGTGACAACCCCGTTTAAGTGGTATCAGAGCGAGGTTAACTCAATCTAAGCTGATTGAGGACTGGAGTGATAAGGAGGAGTTAGACTTGGGATTGCTGGGTAGCGAGACCGTAAGAGAAATCTTTAGAATCTAGTTAGGAATGCGTGATGTGTGACGTGGCGCATGTGTTGGCATCATGAAAGTGGTATGATTGCTGAGTTGCTAATGAATGAGCTACATGGTTATTAATGCAATGAGTCTTTATGCTGACTGGTGAAGAATGGGTGTCTTGCTAGAATATGAGGCATGCTGGTGTTCTTGTCTATTTTATTTTATTTGTGACTATGTTGGTGACCGAGCGAATGGTTGCATAGTGTAAGTGCTGCTTGCAGTGTAGCGTAGAGCCACTGAATTTGTGTGGTTGAGCTAAGCTTCTATTTCCATGGTGGAATTAAGTGGTACAGGAAGTGTAGAGATGAACGACCGACCGGGTAGACGTGGGAGACCTAGAGGTGGAGCTTCCAGGTCGAGACCACCTGTCGTAGAGAACCCTGGGATGGGTGACGTACTAAGGGTATTGGAAAGAATCGGGAATTCAATAGATAGACAAGCCCAAGATAGGGACGCCGCCATTACTCAAGCGATTGGGGCTGCCTTAGCCACGGTTAATGTTGCGACTGGTGTTAATGTAGGAAGCGGAGTGAATGAAAATGTTGGCCAAGGTGTGGGAACAAGCAATGCCAGAACTAATGAGAATAGTGGCCAGGGAGTGGAGGTAGGAAATACGTCGGGAATTAATATTGTGCCTAGGGACATAGGCCAATTGGTGGAACAGTTTGTGAAGTTAAGACAACTTCAGTTTAACGGAATCGGTGATCCGGAGTTGGCGCCCTTGTGGATAGAAAAACTTGAAAATATTTTTAGAGTGCTGAGATGTAATGATGATGAGTAAGTACTGTCGCGACCCGTCCGGAAGCGGACGCGGCTAATGGATTACCGATCACGGGTCTTGGATCGGCGCGAGCCCTCCCAGGCCCATACCAAATCGCGGCGGGAGTATTCTTCGACGATAAGAGTCGATCGCTTTCGACCTTCAGTGTGGTCGTGGTGGCATGTGCAAATTGTGCATGCATTTGGAGTCGCCACCGGTCTTTCTTGGAGGGTAGACCGGAAACCTTACCGATCGATTGGGAGAGATCGATCAGTTCTACGGAACCAGAGATTTTGGGTTCGGGGACTTGGTTACGCTGGTGTCGTTACCAACGCCCTTTCGGTACCTAATGCGAGTGATTTTCCTAACTAGGATTTCATGCAGGCACAATTTTGGGTGAGGTAAGTCTGACTTTGCACATTAACCAGTTTAACATGCTCACGTAATCATAATAAATAAATAGATGTCAATCACATAAATATCTATCCTACGTGGTGATCATGGAATTATGATTTAATGGGTCTCGACCCAATGAGACCACATATAATCATTTTAATATTTTAATAACGGAGAGCCGCTCTTCGCTTCTTCTTGGTTTCTTGAACTCTTCAAGAATTGGGCCCCAAAGAGCTCGCCGACTTAAAAGGCTCCTCCACGTAATCCTCGTAGCATTTACATCAACAATTGACTATGCTAAAAATAAAGATTACATGAAAAATAAAAGGAGTACGCAGCCTCCATTTAATAATTACAACCCCAAATATATAAATAATCATCATACATTCATATATACATCAATCACATTGATTAGGGATTTTTCCATGATCACCACCCTTTCACGTAAGTAATAAATTCACAATTTAAAACTTAGGAATGCACAATAAAAATTCTACGTTGAATCATATTCAGAATTTTTACGTAAAATAAGATAGCCATAAATTTTCGATTCAAAATTGATTTAGTCTCAATTTTTGCTACGTTGATTAATTTATCATATAAAATAATCAATCTCCATTAGCCATGTAAGACGAACAATTCGTTAATACATATTGGCCATAGTATTGCAAAAATTGCAAAAAATCAATTAAATGCACGAAAACACCTAAGGATTGGCTCTGATACCACTGTTGGGATCCACGTAACACGTAGCGGAAATAAATAACAACCCACACATGTATCTCCAGAGGCGTACTTCGTGCATTTCAATCGAAAAAAATCACAAAGTCTCAAAGGGAGTAAATAGATTACCTCTCGTAGCGTGCTTGAACGGAGGTGTCGGTTCGATGTTCTTCGATCTCAGCCTCCACAAGTGTTAGGCATCTAGTTCGGACGCACCACCAATTGACGAACGGGGAGACGACTAATAACTCCACAACAATTGTGCTAGCAATATGCGGAATCAATATTCCGAACTTAGTATATTTTGCTCGCTCAAGATTATGAGAATATAGAGAGTGTTTGTGTTCTTCTCTCTAAGCTCTCAAAAATTTGCACACTCTACAAAATGTCTCTCCCCTTCAACCTCAAAACTCTTGTCATCCTTTTATAGCCAAAAATACCTTCCAATAAATTGTATTTAAAAATAGCACTAACAATTATAAATTCTATCTAAAAATAGCACTCACAAATAAATGACATTTAAAAATAGCACTAACAATAGCACTCACAATTTATAATACAAAAATGCTATTTAAAAATAGCACTAACAATAGCACTCACAATTTATAATACAAAAATTCTATTTAAAAATAGCACTAACAATTATAAATTCTATCTAATAATAGCACTCACAATTTATGATAAATAAATGCCATTTAAAAATAGCACTAACAATAGCACTCACAATTTATGATAAATAAATGTCATTTAAAAATAGCACTAACAATAGCACTCACAATTTATAATACAAAAAATGCTATTTAAAAATAGCACTCACAATACAAAAATGCTAAAAAAGGCACTAACAAAGGTGTTAAAAATAATAACCATTATTATTATTACAAGAGTTAAAGAGGTTACCAAACAATACAAATATGCATAACGTATAAATACGTATGATGTATAAATACGTAGAGCATATGTATACATCCGTGAAACCGGGGACTAATTGAAAGAAAAATGTGCAATTAAGCCCTTTTGGTAAAAATTGATTAAATTGGAGGGCAAATTGACCTAATTGCACTTTAAGACTTTAGAATCCAATGTCATAGCTTATAAAAAGTGAGAATTGAAAACTAAAAGACTCGAAAATGATTTTTTTTTAGGCTCGGTTCGGGTTTATGTTTTGAAGGAACATAGTGACCCGAGCCGAATTTTTGAGATTTAGAGGAAATTAAAACAAAATTATCGAATATTTTTGGGTATTTTTCTGACCACGAATGGTATTTTTCTGATTTTTTGGGTATTTTTATAATTAAATAAACTCGAAAAATATTAAAAATACCGAAAAATATTTTTTGTTCAAAATTGGTTCCTAAGGTTAAACCAAGGCTTCCAAAGTTGATTTTGTGATTTTATGACCTTTTTTGATATTTTTAATTAATTTTAAAAAATAAAAATCACAATAATAAATGGTAAAAAAAATCAGGTGTCAACAGCTGCCCCTCTTTGAAAGGAATCTCGTTAGAGGTTTCTCTCAAAGATAAGGTGGCACCTGATTCCTAACCGACTCAACTGGGAAAATAAGAGAAGAAATGTTATGACATCGGATCCTTAAGCCTATTGATAAAAGCTCAAATCAATCTCCGGTTTGCTCTAACAATTTGAACATGGGCCGAAGTGAGAGAGGCTTACCTGAAGCTCACCTGTCGGATGCTGCCGGTTGCGACGACTTTCAAGAAGATGCCTAGGACTCGTCATTCAGAATATCCCAGGGAGATTAAGCTCTGACCTGTATGGTAGGTCATACCATGATGGGATTCCTAACTTGTAGGAACCTAAGGAAGGCGTATCCCACGCTTTGGGATTTGCCAAGAATTTTGATCCGTATGGTGGATCAGACCTTTGTGTTGATCCTTACTGCGATATTTATCAATGAGTGGACCCTTATGCGGTTTCTACCATATGTGACCCTTCAGGCGGTTTCTACCATTAATGTGATCCCTCAGGCGGTTTCTACCTTGGTTTGACCATTCAGGCGGTTTCTACCTTGAGTTGACCCTTCAGGCGGTTTCTACCTTTGATTTGACCCTTCAGGCGGTTTCTACCTTGTGTTGACCCTTCAGGCGGTATCTACCATGTGTTGACCCTTCAGGCGGTATCTACCTTGTGTTGACCCTTCAAGCGGTATCTACCTTTGATTTTGACCATTCAGGCGGTATCTACCTTTGATTTGACCCTTCAGGCGGTATCTACCATGAGTTGACCCTTCAGGCGGTATCTACCTTTGATTTGACCCTTCAGGCGGTATCTACCTTGATTTGACCCTTCAGGCGGTATCTACCTTGATTTGACCCTTCAGGCGGTATCTACCTTTGATTTGACCCTTCAGGCGGTATCTACCTTCAGTTTTGACTTTGAAAAGGGGTCTCATGACGAGGGTTCTCCACGTCCGATGAGACTGCCTAAATGAAAAGGGGTCTCATGACGAGGGTTCTCCACGTCCGATGAGATTTCCTAAATTTTGAAAAGGGGGTCTCATGACGAGGATTCTCCACGTCCGATGAGACTGCCTAAATTTTTGAAAAGGGGTCTCATGACGAGGGTTCTCCACGTCCGATGAGACTGCCTAAATTTTGAAAAGGGGTCTCATGACGAGGGTTCTCCACGTCCGATGAGACTGCCTAAGTTTTGAAAAAGGGGTCTCATGACGAGGGTTCTCCACGTCCGATGAGACTGCCTAAATTTTGAAAAGGGGTCTCATGACGAGGGTTCTCCACGTCCGATGAGACTGCCTAAGTTTTGAAAAAGGGGTCTCATGACGAGGGTTCTCCACGTCCGATGAGACTGTTTGATATTTTGAAAATGGGTCCTGGGACGAGGGTTCTCCACGTCTGATAGGACTTTTTCTTTTAAAAGGGTTTTTCTTCCCCCTTTTTTTTTGGAGACCCCGAAGTTTGTCGGGAATTCAGTTTTTTTGAAGCAGTGAAAGATTTTATTTTGACAAAACTTCACTTGAGTCTGTTGAAGCGACATTCTGGGAGCTGGGTTCTCCCGGTATCCTGCAGAAGTTTGAGCCTGAAAGATTTTTCTTCACCAAGAAAACGTTAGTAATCTTTGGGAAGACTACGGCTGTCCATTTTGACAAAACCGTATGATTTAAGTTTTAATCATGAAATGTGCATTTTGATGCTGGAGGTTATCCAAAGCATTCTTGCAACATGCAAATGTGATCACAAATCCCTTGCACGGAAAATCTGGATCAACAGTTTTAAAATTCCAAAAAGAGTTTGTTCAAAACATCAATTGGAATATTTCTCGACAAGGAGGTCTTCTCACCTGTTTTGCGATAGTGGTTTTTTATAGGGGATGCACTCAATTCCCTACTAACATGTGCCTAGGTTTTAGGTTCATTCGCAGCGCATACATTTTGATCGGTCGGGAGGTCTTCCACGGGACCGTAATGTTGGGCTTGAATATTGGTTTTCAAGGGGGACCCGCTTTGGAGTCGAGGCCATTGTATGAAAGTCTTCAACATCTGCTCCGGGTTTACAAGTCGAGAACCCTGCAAAATGAGAAAGAAATAGTCTTGCTCGTACCTCTTCGAGCTAAGCTATATGTTAACCCAAGTGTCTTAGTCAGAGAAGACTGTTTCAGGGTTATGATGTTGGTAAGATTGGGGACCGAAAAAGGCTTGTTTTTGGCCCAGAATTTATGAGGGGATTGACATTGGTGATCATTGCAAATTTGTCACCTGTCTTTTCCATTCTGCATCTTCAGTTTTTGAGGTGTGCAACCGCTTTTGAGGTGTGCACAAGTCCTTTAGAGAGCGTCTCTTGTTGCATTAAGAAGGTTGACAACTCTGTCTGCGCCTTTCCTCCGCGCTTGACATCATTTGGAGAGCAGTCTTTTTATCTGACTCCTTTAGGAATTTTCTCTTTTCCCATCCAAGTTTCACTGGGAATCAAGCAAACAGCTTGCACGAGCATCGGCCTCGCTTTTACCAGGCACTTTGCTTTTTCTTGATGCGGTGGATTTTTCTCATTCATTTTTGGAATCCCGCTTTTTTCTCATCTTCATGGGATCATGTTAGACATATAGTCTAAACATGCTTTAAATATCAGCCCAGGAATCTTCTTCGTAATCCCTGAGTCTTGAACTCTTCCATTTTTGAAGGGGTGCTGCATCCGTTTTGGAATGATCACCAATGGGTTCATGAAATGAATTTGCAGGCTCAAGTTGGCTGTGCAAAGGATTCAGTGTGTGTGATAGAGAAATGAATGCTTCTCGTCATCCTATGGCACTTGGATTACCATATAAACAACACACAAAGATTAATGTTAGTCCGAGCAAGAAAATTTCTGACCATTTTCTCCTGATGCCGCTGGACTCACCTCCATTTTGCCCCGATGTGGGGTGGTTCTTGACAGGGTTAAGGATGAAAACCGCCGTTCGAAGGGGTTATCAACGGTCACCTGTAGTGTTTGGGGATAAAAAACGAATGCCTCCGTCGTCCCAATCCATGTAATCGCTGCGACTGGTCCCTACTTCCGTAGGTCCAGATTTTGCTATCTGATCTGCTCCACTCATCTCTCCAGTGTGTGTGGGACGTGTTTGGACTAGGCTTTGCCTCTTGTCTTTTGAGAAAACGTCCTTTTGAAAGTTTTGAACAATTTTTTTATTGGAAAAATCTCTTTCATTTTCTCCAAAAATTTTACCCGTCAAAGGGGATTTTATGATGCCACATGCATGTTCTTATTCATGTTCAGACAACCTCCTGTTTCAAAACATGAATGCCAATGAAATTTGAGTTCTATGTCTTTTCTAGACATTAGACTCTGAGAGCTTTTCTTTTCTTCTCTATTTTTTACTCAACATCTTCAAGGGATTTGGGAGAGGGATACTTACCTGTCCCTCGCGGCTGGAGATCCCTGAAAATGTAGAAGAAACATGTTATTGTTCGTTCATGAATTTTTCAAAAAAAATTAGAACGATACATCTTACCCTTGGTCATGTATTCCAATGGGTAATACATGGGATGTGAAAACCTGTTTCGCCTTGATGGTGATCCCCTGTCAAAGACGGGAATTAGGCGTCAGTTTGCGTTCTAAAATTCCAGGCAAATTGGAACGATACAGCATTGTTCTTGTTTTGTGTTTCCATTTGAACACAAACGTGCGGCTTGCAGAAGTTGGCCATCCATCTTGTGGCCTTGATCCCTCCGTTTGGTTGGCGATGAATCATTTTCCAGGATTTGCCCCAGAGGAGATCCATTTGTGTTTTTGGACGCATTCCAGCGCCACTCTTCAGAGTTCCTTTTATTCAAGGAAAAAGGAAATTGTTATCGGAATGCATGTCAAAGCATGAAGTGTGGAAGCGATACTTTTTACCCTCCACTCGATCTTATAATCAAAGACCATTTTCTGGAATCCTGACTTCCAAGGCCAATGATTCTATTCGCCTCCCTATCAGCGAGCTCTTTTCTTTTGAGGCTTTCGGCGCCAACGACTTCCTGTTAAATGAGAAAAACTCATGTTAAGCCCGTGATCTTCGAAGATCAAATTGGAACGATACAAAGTTACCGTTCGCCCAAATTCGTATCTTGGGGTTTGATTCTGATGCGGACGACTCTGCTATTTGACTTTGCCGGAGAAGACACATCTTTCTTTGTCCAGCGCAAAATTAATTCACTTGCCCCAGTTAGGCGTGATTTATCACAGCTAGGTGACGCTTGTCTTGCTGTTTGTCATCTCTGGATTCGATGACCCTGGTCTGATGCGCTTTCATGGGGATCATGAGAGTTTGCCCCCGGTTTGGCTCCTCAAAGCAAATGGGGGGAACCTGCTCCCATTGATTTTTGCAGATTCTGATCATCCATCTCGATTGTCAGAGTCCTTGATCAATTTAATCTGTCTCAAGACAGCTTGATATTCTTGGGATTCGTCATGTGGCGGTTTGGTGATTCTCTTGATCACAGTCGCCGTTTGAGGTATTTGACGTTCCCTATTTGTTATTTGAAAGCATTACATCCTGCGTCTTCTGCTCTTGATCATCATCTGAGAGGAAAAGGAAAGGAAGCATTATTCCCATATCAAGGAAATAATCATTTTGGAACGATACGTCCTTTTACACTTGATTTGCATTCCGTTTTGAGGTTGCATATTGATATGAACAACATCTATCGAATTCCTCCATCCGTGCTTGAAGGTATTTGCAATGCCTACGGTTCATTTGCCCCAGCTGGGCGACGTCTGTTTTGTCATTTGAATAGATGGCTCCTTGGGTGATTTATCCACGTTTAACACCTGAGAAGGGAAAGAAATGAGACATTACTTTAGTATTCGGTTGAAGATCGTTTAGGAACGATACATCGTTTTACCAAATGGGAGGCTTCGTGACCAAACGTATTTCGTGCTGAATGGGGGTAGATCCCATTATGCTCCGCGGGTGATAGTCATCGTTCATGGAATTTGCTCCACGGATTAAGTGATTAATCCATGGCCCTTGGCTCGAAGACGTTCAAAGGGTAATGTTGACACTCAGAGCGGTTAGTTTTCAGCGTTAATTACAATGTTCCCGCGGGAACTTTACAACGAAATCCGTAACACATTCATTCGATGTATTCACCTCTCACTCTCCTGAGCCTTCTAATGATTTAGCACACGAGCTTCGAACCAGATGTCCGGTCGCCGGTACCGGTCACGACTGCGAAGATGCACTTGTTCCAAAATGCTTGACCCATAGGCTGAGTTGCTCATTCAGGAGATCGTCCGACCGCTCGAGTCGTCCAAGTTGAGCATCCTTAATTGCTGGTGACGGACTTCTCCCATTTTCGGCATGAACAACCTGGTTTCTCGGTTTATGCGTGATCCACACGCCGAGTTGCTCACTGAGGGACTCGCTTGAAATTTCAAGCCATTGACGCCCAAGTCGGGCATCCTCAACCGTTGGCGATGGGTTCCTCACACTACTTTCGACATGAACAACCTCACTTCTCGAGTTGGTATTTTCATCGTTGTCCAGTAGGTTTGTACCCGATGCTGGATTCGCCGTAGGAATAACACTAACGATCGGTTGGTGCTCAAATTGGGGAGTCCATACCTGCTGAAATTGTTGTACATACTCTTGGGGAGTACCAGGGTAACTCAGGGGGGAATTCAGCCGATCGAACCAAGAATAGATGTTTTCAAGGAGATCGTCTGAACCATCGAGCGACTGACACTCAGGTTGAGTATTGTCGACTACTGGAGAAGGAATCTTTTTGCCATTTTCGTCATGGACCACCTGATTCTTCGAGCCGAAATCTCCGTAATCGTCTCGCAAGATTGTATGTGCATCTCCTGCCAGTGTTAGATCCGCTGTAGGACTAGTATTAACGGCCAGTCGGTGCTCAGACTGGGGAGTCCCGATTTGCTGAAATTGCGGTACATACTCCTGAGGAGTACTGGGATAACCCATGGGAGTACTCTGATTGATGCCTGAACAATCGACCGTGTAATTGTCAGTCCCATCGGTGTTAAGAGGTGATTGGATGCTTCCTGCTTCATGAGGATTGCGATCACAGCCATGCTCATCGTTTAAACTTGAACTGCCTCTCTCTTGGTCTAGCGCCACTCGTCCATCTCTCAGTAGTCTTTTGTAGCACCAAAGGTGGTTCCTGACTTTATTTCTATCCAATTCCGGCATGTTCATGATCTTGAGTATGCGCGATGGGCGAGCCAAACTGATCCCTAACTGTTGAACTGCATCAACAAATTTGCTATGAAGCTCCGAGGTCCAATAAAACCTTGTTTTCTTGCTAGCCGAAGTAGGGTTGGCAACTCGGCGGCTACTCTTCGTGGAATCTGGTCGTGTTGAACCGCCTCTATCTTGGTCTAGCGACGCTCGTCCATCTCTCAGTAGTTTCTTGTAGCGCCAAAGGTGATTCTTGACCATATTTTTAGTCAGTCCCGGCACGTTCATGATTTCGAGTATGCGCAAGGGGCAAGCAAAACTGATCCCCAACTGTTGAACTGCATTAACAAATTTGCTATGAAACTCCGGGGTCCAACGAAATCTTATTTTCTTGCTAGCAGAAGTGGTGTCAGCAACTTGGCGGTTACTCTTCTCGGAATCTGGTCGTGTTGGAGGTTGCTCTGGAGGGGATTTAGTGGTCTCAGATCGGCTGGTCATGATGGTGAGTTCATCATCGAGCGGACCCGACTTGTCATGACGCATGTTCTCTTCCACAATGGGCGTCGACTTTGACCTTATAGCACTAGTTTCCTCTTGTAGATCCTCGGCGGTACCCGCCTGTTCCGAAAGATGTTGCGAAGGGCATTGCAACAAATGAGCATTATAAACCCCCAGATCTGGCTCTTCAGTGAATACTCCGTCCGTGGGAACAGGGTTACCGCACTCCAGGCAAATAGCGATGCTTAGAGCTTTTTTGTACTGAGTGTTTTTTATTCGAAGCTTTTCATTTTCCTCTCTTACAACCGCTAACTCGTGCCGATCGCGTTGCTGCTTCAGTCGGGTTCGTTTGTTTTCAAACCAGCACTTGACCTTCCGAGGCTCCCACCCTATCTCCTGGCCCATTTTGATTTTCTGTTCCATGTCCGGATAGGGGTATTCCCTGAAAAACAATTCGAGTTTATGGACTTGACCTGAAGTGTTGCGTTTGAGATATTCCCCTTTCTGACGCTGATAACCGTCGCGGGTACTGTTCTCGTTAACCAAGCCGCGGGTTTCATCATTAGAAGGATCGGTCTCCATGGCCCTCGTGTCAGGTTCGGTCCTGAGATCTTCAAACTCTTCCAGCAGCTCAAGCTCGGAGACCTCCAAGTCTGGCGCTTCCAGTAAATGACAGAATCCCTTGAACATTTTGACCGGGATATCACTGTTTGATTTTCCGTTAACTCAGCTTTCTTTGTTCCTCCTTGGATCTTCACTTTCTCTGCAAATTCTGAGAGGTTAAAGGAGCCGGATCACCGTTCTTCGATCAAAGGTGATGGCTACCCGACGAGCGCTCTTCTCAATGTTTCGAGATTCCCACTTCGTCCTTTTGTGATGGCTACTTGACGAGCGTTTTTCTCAAGGCTTCGTAATTCCCACTTTGTCCTTTTTTGCTCTTTTCTACGTGAACGGAGCTTGAAGATCTCTTGCGTTGATTTCGCTTTGTCGAGCACTACGCTTGTCCCCTTGGCCCAGTCTCTAGAGTAACAAGCCTGCCCACCTTTCGGCGCCATTATGTTTCGTAAAACCCGAGATCACAGGACGGTGGTGGATTCGTGACTCATCGGGGATGCATTAACGAAACCCGCTTGGCTCTACTGCACATAAAATATTATTACCACTTCTCCCTGTACTCGAGCATTTATAAGGTGATAGATTGATGTCAAGAAGATTAACACTTTAGCCTTATCAGACTCAGCCTCTCAAACACTCTTCACATTCTCACTCTCTTCTCCGTCATTCCATCGCATATGGATTCCTCCTCTATGCCTGTTGCCTTACCTGAAGCTTCGACCCAATGGGAGAGATTTTACCACCTCTTGGGTAGGGGTTATGGCTACATAAACAATCATCCTGAAGCTGAGGTTGAAGTTCGTACTCTGATTCCGGCCCTGGATACTGCGTGTATTGAAGGTACGAAACTGCAAAGGGAGTTTGTGATCTTCCCAACTCTCTTTAACAATTTCATGCAGGCTTACGAAGTTGCTAGCCGGGAGGTCACTTTGGCTGGTATCGTGCGAGCCCGTTATCAGGACCGAACTGAGTCCCTGATGTTGGCCATGCTGACGGCCGATAACCATAAAAGGGCTGTTGAATACGCCCACGCCCAGGTTTCGATGCTGGTCCGTGAGAGGGACAACTTGGTGGAGCGTCTGGCTCTTTTTGACACCGCCTTTGAGCAAGACCAGCACAACTTCGTGCTGAGGTTCCAGTGTGCCTGGTTGGAGGAAAGGCTTGAAGACCTGAGCATGGATATAGCTCGCGGGAGGGTGCTGGCTCATGACTTAGAGCTTGAGTTCGAGTACTATGACACCAAGGTGAACGAACTTAAGGAGAAATGTCGTCTCCTTTTCTTCAAGCTTGTAGACCTCGATTCCCGGAGTGTGGGTTGTAAGCAAGGCATGGATAGCATGGAGAGTCAGTTAAGCTTTTTTATGATGCTTGTCAGAACTCATTTTGGGTTTACTGCTCCCCCTCAGTGATCCACTTGTAAACTTTCCTGCTGAATGAAATAAATGCGAGTTTGTTTATATATGCTCTTTCATTCTGCATTGTTGACTAGCCAAGAAAGGTTTTTGCTTTCGGATCTACGCGACTCCTTTTTCGCCTGTGTCAACAGATTGACTACGCATCATTCTCACAGCCCGACGCTTTATATTTGATTGACCTGAATGCCTCGTGAGAAATAGATTTGTAGTTGCTCGAAACTTAAAGATTGCCCTGATTTTGCGGTCATTGCGTTTGGGGCCGCTAGTAATCTTTCACTTTCGAGCTCGATCACATTCTGCTAGTAACTCATGCTATCAATTCTGCCTTCACGCGTCGGGGCTGATTTTACCTTGAACTTAATAACAAGGAATTACCGTATACACACGAGATGACGTTTGCGAAAAACATTATGCAGAATCAACTCTAGCTATTGAAGAAACAAACGCATGCACCGATGAGAACTTTACAATAGGAGATACATCCTTCTCGCGTACATCCCCTTCTTTCTTGGGGCATGTCCAATGACTAACCAGTCTGGCCTCAGCTTAGGTGTGCCATTACCAAGTGCAGATCATGGTTGCCAACCTTTAATAGCTTCCAACTGATCGAACCAGGTATCAAGTCCTTCATCGAAGAAATCACCCGACCCCTCGAACGATTGATGTGTAGGTTGAGCTGCATTGCCCGACGGGTTCTTCGAACTGGAACCTCCATCTTTGTCTGGGATTATAAGAGGAGATTTGATCGATTGACTACCACAAGCATCTCCCACTTGGGGATTAGGGAAATAAGAGTGCTCCAAGCTTTCTCCCATTAGATCATCTGAAGCCATATGCTCTAATTGGGCAAACCCTTGAGCACTGGGCGTGGTGGGCTGATCTGCGACAGGATGAACACTGACTAGCTGCTGCTCGGACGGAGGAGTGCTTACTCGTTGCACTTGTGATGCGTGTTCTTGAGGAATATTGAAATGACTCGCGAGGATATCCTGATCAAATCCCCAATAGTCGTCCAGATTCGACCGGGCCTCATTTGTCATAAGGGTGCTGGGTTCGCAGCCGAGTCTATTGCTCGGATTCAGTTCTGCATAACGCTGTCCTAACGCCCTTCTGTAGCAACCAAGGTGATTCGCGACTAATTGCTTGGTAAGTCCCGGTACGTTCATGACCCTAAGTATGCTTGTCGGACCTATGAAGTCGAGTCCTATCTGTCGAACTGCGTCCAAGAACTTGAGATGAAGCTCCGGGGGCCAAGTGAATTTCTTCTTCTCGTCGTCCAGAGTGGCGTAGATAGCCTGCCGACTAACCTCTAACTCCTCTTGAACCGTATCTGATCTTACCGGAAGCTGTTGTGGAGGAGATTCATGGGCTTCGATGAGGTGACTCCGATCATAACGACACGTATCTTCTTCCTCCGAAGACACTGGTATAATTTCTGTAGGATCGATCTGCTCATGCGCGCCATTAGCAGGATCTGATTGTACCGGAGATGGCTCAAGGGAGCAGGGGGATAAATGAGCACCTTCCATCTTCGTAGAAGGCTTACTGGGGAACAATTTACTGAGGGTGGTAGGGCCACCGCAGTCAGGGCAGGTAATAGTACTGAGAATTTTCTCATACCACATGTTTTCCATTTGAAGGTTTTGGTTCTGCTCTTTTAGGGCCGTGATCTCCTTACGCCTGTGTTGGACACCTAGTCTGAAACGTCTATTCTGAAACCAAAAATGGATTCTCATAGGATTCATTCCCAGCTTCTGGCCCAATTCAATCTTTTGTTCCTCGTTTGGGCAAGGGCATTCATCGAAGAAAGCTTCAAGCTCCTGGATTTCTTTCCGAGCGTAGCGCTGGCGACTTTTTATTTTCCGGGGTTGAGCGTCGTGGCCACTGCCGTCGTCACCACTGCGATCTTGATGTTCGTCACCGGCGATGTTGAGTTCCATGGCTTCGATGTCGAATCTGATTCTAGAGAATTTGAGGTCTTTCAACGAACTCGTCACTCGGGGTTCTCTGTTCTCTTTTGTATACTCGCTCTTTCGATTTGTTGCCTCCTTTTCCTCAAAAGCTAGGTCTGTTCAGCGTTCTGTTTTTGAAACGACGGAACTGTTTACCTCCTGCTCAGCTTTCCGACACGAAGGGGTAACCAAATCCTTCCACGGCTTCTTCGATAGTAGCGCTCGCCTTTCACTTTTCCTCGATAGTCATGCCTGTTCAGCACTGTCTTCTCTTTTTAAGTGGCAGAGCTGTTCACTCGCCGCCCAGCTTTATGCGTGATGGAACAACACAATCCTTTCGCGGCTTCTTCGATAGTTGCGCTCGCCTTTCACTTTTCCTCAATAGTCATGCATGTTCAGCACTCTCTTCTCTTTTTAAGTGGCAGAGCTGTTCACTCGCCGCCCAGCTTCATGCGTGATGGAACAACACAATCCTTTCGCGGCTTCTTCGATAGTTGCGCTCGCCTCCCTCCCAGCTTTAATAATGGCGAGACCGAATTTGTCAGGCCTGAAATTGCGGATCAGGACATGTCTGATGATTCACGGGAGGAGCAGCCCTCGCTTTACATTAATTAACCCGGCTCCACAAGCATTATTGCTGCAACTTTTCTCCACTCTCGAGACGCTATAAAATGCGGAGTTGGTGTTTGGGAGATTAACGCTCTCATATAATTTGCTTCCATCCTCTAATCGCTCCACTACACACATCTCCGTCGAAAATGGCTTCTTCCCAAGTTCACACTTTCTCAGCCGAAGCTTTGACTCGATGGAAAGAGTTCTATAACCTCTTGGGTCGAGGCTACGCTCACATAGCCGATCATCCCGAAACCGAGGATGAGATCAGAGTCATGTTCGGGGACCTGGACATCACCTCCCTCGAGGGTACCGCGTTGGGGAGGGAATACAATATTTTTCCAACGCTCTTTACGAACTCCTTGGAGGTCTACCGCGCTGCTCATCGGGGAGTTACTGTGGCTCGTGTCTTGCGAGCCCGTTATGAGGATCAGTCCGACCGCCTAGCGTTGGCTGACTACCTGGCCGATAGTCACAAAAAGGCTGTTGAGTTCGCCAAAGAGCGGGTTTCGACATTGCTACGCGAGAGGAGGAATCTGGTGGAGGACTTAGCTCTATCTCTGGCTACCTATGAGCGCGATCGACGTAATGCCCTACTAAGGAATCGGAGCGAGTGGCTGGAAGAAAGGCTCAACGGCATAAACGAGGATATAACTCGTGAGAATGGACTTGTTCGGGACTTGGAAGCAGTCGCCGAAGATCACGAGACTCAGGTTGTTGCAGTCAATGATGAACGCAAACGCCTCCACCTCAGGCTTGCGGACCATGATACGCGGAGTGGTGCGTATAAACAAAGCATCCATAACCTGGAGGGCCAGCTGGGCTCCTTTGTGTCGTTGATTAGGGCTCACTTCTGCTTTACTTTTCCACCCCAATGAATTGTATGATCTGGTTTGGGCAAGAATGAATGAAAGCCCCTGTGTTTGTTTTAGCTTTTATATGATCCATTTCTTCGAGCATCCGGACATCTTAGACTTGGATGAGCCGATCCATAATAAGTCGAGTAGATGTGTTCTGATTTTCTAACTCACTCATGGTCAGATGAAAGAATAGCCTCAGACTTATCCAAGAAAAGATTTCTTTATGCTACTTGTTTTTCACCTGCAAATGAAAAGACCGAGTCAAAAGGAATAATCTGAAAAAGAAAGCATAGACCCCTTTCAATCTTATGCTTGCTCGTAATTAATAATGACAAGAACTTTTACAAGGGTTTTAATCTTGTGCGAAAAGTTTTTATCAATATTCCTCGAAAGAAAGCATACTATTGAAAGGAATGTAATTCACGATAATTGCTTTTGACCAATATTCAGAAGAGCGAATTAGTCAAAAATGCAAGGCATAACGACGTGTTTTTAAATTTAATTGAAGATACGGCATCCAAATCAAGGCCGTTTTGTTAAGAACGAGAGCAATTTGGACATCTATCTCGTCATTAAATTCGAAATAACGTCAATACTCTTGATCAATTATCGTGGATTACTTAGTGACGTATGACATGCATGGACCAATTCAAGTGTATAATTCCTTCTAGCGAAATTGGGGTTGGATTACCCTGTACGACCAAAAAGGTCGTGTAAGATTTTCAACTTTAGTTTCCTCTAAAGGAATTATAAAC
Source organism: Rhodomyrtus psidioides (assembly GCA_021437785.1). Lineage (NCBI taxonomy): Eukaryota > Viridiplantae > Streptophyta > Magnoliopsida > Myrtales > Myrtaceae > Rhodomyrtus > Rhodomyrtus psidioides. Next base: position 2,341,212 of record JAILYB010000024.1, on the reverse strand, counting down.
TTGACTTGGGAGTATTCGGATGATTAGAGAAAATGCCACTATCACATTCCCATGACCCGTCAAAAGAAATACAACCGAGTTCCATCTGAATGTATACACCAATAGATCCCTAATACAATCACTCTAAGGGGTGAGATAGAGAAAGCCTCGATAAAAATAAACCCTATACAAGAGGACTAGTAATGGAAAATGAAACCAAGGAATGTGATCCTAACGTTTAAGGATGCCCCAAGTTCGATCTGTGACTTCCGGATCACTTGCCCCAACTCGTCATCTTCATTGGACGATATCTCAATAATGTCCATAGTAGGCTCCTTTGTTGCTCACTCGGTGTTCACCATGGGATATCATCCTCCTCGTCTTCTATCAAGGACGTTTGGGAAAAACACATGCATCTATCCTTGAAATGGCATTTAATCTAATCACCAGAATGCAATGAATGAAATGCCTATATTTATATGAACTGTAATAGTTTTGAGGGATAGAGAGTCTTACCAACTCAACTCGTCGACCTATGTGCGATTTTAGGTGTACCAACCGCCCAAAGACATGCGCATGAGACAAGTGATGGTGAACTTCTAAAAATCAGAGGGTTTGGCACCTAAGGTTAAGGTTCCCACCTCGAGTTCTAGAAAGAGCCGATTCCATTGCACAACTATCGTTGCATTGGGACTCAATCCATAGTTCGAAGCGAGCGGAATTGAGAAGTGGATTACCCCGTGTTTTTCCTCACGGAGATTCCATTTTCAATTCCTTCTATTGTGTTCCTAAAGGCGGCGCCTGGGGTTTTAGGCGCGGTTGTGTGTGTCCATGTGTCGTGATCATCACAATGCAAGTCATGCACAACAATTTATCAATCAGCACTTCAAATCATCCACACAACATACATTCCTACGCCACACCTGCGTAAAATAAAGTTAATCACAGACTACACCCCTTATTACTCCAATCTGCAAAAACATATAACACCTATCGTGAGCGGACTTACCTCACCTTCAAGAGCGCCTGTAGGGTTAGAAAAATCACTCAATTTTTATTACGGCCTAAGTCCACTTGAGGTCTAGAACCATAGTTTCTAGAACAAGTCCCCAGCGGAGTCGCCAGCTGTCGCGACCCGTCCGGAAGCGGACGCGGCTAATGGATTACCGATCACGGGTCTTGGATCGGCGCGAGCCCTCCCAGGCCCATACCAAATCGCGGCGGGAGTATTCTTCGACGATAAGAGTCGATCGCTTTCGACCTTCAGTGTGGTCGTGGTGGCATGTGCAAATTGTGCATGCATTTGGAGTCGCCACCGGTCTTTCTTGGAGGGTAGACCGGAAACCTTACCGATCGATTGGGAGAGATCGATCAGTTCTACGGAACCAGAGATTTTGGGTTCGGGGACTTGGTTACGCTGGTGTCGTTACCAACGCCCTTTCGGTACCTAATGCGAGTGATTTTCCTAACTAGGATTTCATGCAGGCACAATTTTGGGTGAGGTAAGTCTGACTTTGCACATTAACCAGTTTAACATGCTCACGTAATCATAATAAATAAATAGATGTCAATCACATAAATATCTATCCTACGTGGTGATCATGGAATTATGATTTAATGGGTCTCGACCCAATGAGACCACATATAATCATTTTAATATTTTAATAACGGAGAGCCGCTCTTCGCTTCTTCTTGGTTTCTTGAACTCTTCAAGAATTGGGCCCCAAAGAGCTCGCCGACTTAAAAGGCTCCTCCACGTAATCCTCGTAGCATTTACATCAACAATTGACTATGCTAAAAATAAAGATTACATGAAAAATAAAAGGAGTACGCAGCCTCCATTTAATAATTACAACCCCAAATATATAAATAATCATCATACATTCATATATACATCAATCACATTGATTAGGGATTTTTCCATGATCACCACCCTTTCACGTAAGTAATAAATTCACAATTTAAAACTTAGGAAGGCACAATAAAAATTCTACGTTGAATCATATTCAGAATTTTTACGTAAAATAAGATAGCCATAAATTTTCGATTCAAAATTGATTTAGTCTCAATTTTTGCTACGTTGATTAATTTATCATATAAAATAATCAATCTCCATTAGCCATGTAAGACGAACAATTCGTTAATACATATTGGCCATAGTATTGCAAAAATTGCAAAAAATCAATTAAATGCACGAAAACACCTAAGGATTGGCTCTGATACCACTGTTGGGATCCACGTAACACGTAGCGGAAATAAATAACAACCCACACATGTATCTCCAGAGGCGTACTTCGTGCATTTCAATCGAAAAAAATCACAAAGTCTCAAAGGGAGTAAATAGATTACCTCTCGTAGCGTGCTTGAACGGAGGTGTCGGTTCGATGTTCTTCGATCTCAGCCTCCACAAGTGTTAGGCATCTAGTTCGGACGCACCACCAATTGACGAACGGGGAGACGACTAATAACTCCACAACAATTGTGCTAGCAATATGCGGAATCAATATTCCGAACTTAGTATATTTTGCTCGCTCAAGATTATGAGAATATAGAGAGTGTTTGTGTTCTTCTCTCTAAGCTCTCAAAAATTTGCACACTCTACAAAATGTCTCTCCCCTTCAACCTCAAAACTCTTGTCATCCTTTTATAGCCAAAAATACCTTCCAATAAATTGTATTTAAAAATAGCACTAACAATTATAAATTCTATCTAAAAATAGCACTCACAAATAAATGACATTTAAAAATAGCACTAACAATAGCACTCACAATTTATAATACAAAAATGCTATTTAAAAATAGCACTAACAATAGCACTCACAATTTATAATACAAAAATTCTATTTAAAAATAGCACTAACAATTATAAATTCTATCTAATAATAGCACTCACAATTTATGATAAATAAATGCCATTTAAAAATAGCACTAACAATAGCACTCACAATTTATGATAAATAAATGTCATTTAAAAATAGCACTAACAATAGCACTCACAATTTATAATACAAAAAATGCTATTTAAAAATAGCACTCACAATACAAAAATGCTAAAAAAGGCACTAACAAAGGTGTTAAAAATAATAACCATTATTATTATTACAAGAGTTAAAGAGGTTACCAAACAATACAAATATGCATAACGTATAAATACGCATGATGTATAAATACGTAGAGCATATGTATACATCCGTGAAACCGGGGACTAATTGAAAGAAAAATGTGCAATTAAGCCCTTTTGGTAAAAATTGATTAAATTGGAGGGCAAATTGACCTAATTGCACTTTAAGACTTTAGAATCCAATGTCATAGCTTATAAAAAGTGAGAATTGAAAACTAAAAGACTCGAAAATGATTTTTTTTTAGGCTCGGTTCGGGTTTATGTTTTGAAGGAACATAGTGACCCGAGCCGAATTTTTGAGATTTAGAGGAAATTAAAACAAAATTATCGAATATTTTTGGGTATTTTTCTGACCACGAATGGTATTTTTCTGATTTTTTGGGTATTTTTATAATTAAATAAACTCGAAAAATATTAAAAATACCGAAAAATATTTTTTGTTCAAAATTGGTTCCTAAGGTTAAACCAAGGCTTCCAAAGTTGATTTTGTGATTTTATGACCTTTTTTGATATTTTTAATTAATTTTAAAAAATAAAAATCACAATAATAAATGGTAAAAAAAATCAGGTGTCAACAAGTACTCCTGGCGGTCTACCAACTAGAAGGTACCGCAAATGATTGGTGGAAAGCGACGCAAGATGGAGTTTTCGCTGGAGGTGCTGCCCTGGATTGGTATGTTTTCACCGCAGCTTTCAACGACAAGTACTTTTCAGAAACTGCACGAGAGAGTAAGTTAGTAGAGTTTCAGAATCTGAGGCAGGGTAACATGACAGTGGATCAGTATGAGGCCGAGTTTGCTAGACTGTCAAGGTACGCACCACGTTATGTCGAGGACCCACTAGAGAAAGCCCGGAGGTTTTGGGACGGGTTGCGGCCCGAACTCCGTAGTCAGATTGTGACAGTGAACCTAAGGACTTATAAGGAGATCTATGAATGGGGACAGATGATAGAACGAGACATGAGGGAAAGAACAGCCGCATCTGGATCGCGATTTCCTTCGTCCCGAGATAATCGTCAGTTTGGAAAGAGACCTATGATGAATAACAAACGCTTCGTCCCACCCCCAAGGAAGAATATTAGTAAGCCGCCACATCAGTTCACCCCAAGTTGTCGTCTCTATGGAAGGAGGCATGGGAATGGACCTTGTCCGACTTGGACGGGTGCGTGCTTCGAGTGGGGTCAGATGGGCCATCAAATGCGATTTTATCCGAACCAAACTCGAATGGCTAGACCTCGAGGGGCCATGACCTCAAATAGGACCACCAAATGCGGCGCCTCAGTTTGAGCAAAACCGACCCCCAGCTCAAGGAAGGGTTTATGCTGTGGCACGCAGGGACGCGTAGGTGACGCCTGATCTGGTCACAGGTACGGTTTATTTGTGCGACCAAGCTGCTTATGCATTGTTTGATCCTGGTGCTTCACATTCCTTCGTGTCTGCTCAATCTGCTGAATTGATTAATTTGAAGCTGAAACCGTTGAGTGTGTTACTGCATGTTGCTACTCCGTTGAAGGACAATGTGTTGGTCTCGTTAGGCTGTGAGAATTGTAAGATAATCATTGGTGATAGCGAAGAGAATATAGACTTGGCTGTGTTACCTATGTACGACTTCGATGTGATCATAAAAATGGATTGGTTGAGCAAGCTTGGGGCAGTAGTGGAGTGTGGTAGTAGAGTGATCCGCTTTTATCTGGATGGCCGCCCTAGCTTCGAATTCAGAGGAAACGGTAGAGGAATTTCCGTCCCATTAGTCTCGACGCTTGAAGCGACAAAGTTGATAGATGATGGATGCCAAGCCTATTTGGCTGCGGTAGTGGATACTACTGTTGGAGGACCAAAGTTGGAAGACATAACAGTAGTACGAGAGTTCCCAGATGTTTTTCCCTAAGAATTGCCCTGATTACCACCCGAACGGGAAATCGAATTCGTTATCGAGTTAGCCCCTGGGACAGAATCAATCTCGAAGGCAACTTATAGAATGGCGCTGTCGGAGTTGAAGGAACTAAAGGTGCAAATGCAGGAGTTGCTGGACAAAGGGTTCATCAGACCAAGTGCTTCGCCCTGTGGAGCGCCAGTGCTTTTTGTGAGGAAAAAGGATGGATCCCTTCGATTGTGTATTGACTATCGACAATTGAATCAGGTAACCGTTAAGAACAAGTACCCGTTGCCAAGGATTGACGATTCATTTGATCAATTGCAAGGGGCTTCAGTTTTCTCTAAGATAGATTTAAGGACAGGTATCACCAATTGAGGATTAAGAAAGAGGATATTCCGAAGACGGCTTTTAGGACGAGATACGGACATTATGAGTTTACTGTAATGCCTTTTGGGTTGACTAATCCTCCAGTTGTATTTATGGACTTGATGCATCGAGTGTTTAAGGGCTATCTGGACCGTTTCGTCATAGTGTTTATTGACGATATTTTGATTTATTCGAAGAGTAACGAGGGGCATGAAAAACATTTGAAGATGGTTTTACAGACCTTGCGGGAACACTCGTTGTACGGTAGACTTAGTAAGTGCGAATTTTGGTTGAATAAGGTGGCGTTTCTTGGTCATGTGATTTCTGGTGATGGAATATCCGTAGACCCTTCGAAGATTGAAGCGGTGATAAATTGGCCTAGGCCTACGACGGTGACGGAAGTTCGAAATTTTCTGGGATTGGCTGGCTATTATAGACGCTTCGTAGAAAAGTTTTCATCTATAGCTATGCCATTGACGCAGCTAACTAAGAAGTCAACGAAGTTTGAATGGACGGACAAGTGTGAAAGGAGTTTTCGTGAGCTTAAGCATCGCTTGACAACCGCGCCAGTTCTCACGATACCTTCTGGACCTGGAGGTTTTGAAATTTATAGCAATGCGTCAGTAAAAGGATTGGGGTGTATACTGATGCAACACGGAAGGGTAGTGGCGTATGCTTCAAGGCAATTAAGACCCCACGAGTTAAACTATCCGACACATGACTTGGAATTAGCCACGATTATTTTTGCTCTGAAAATGTGGAGGCATTACTTATGCAGCGAAACGTTTCAAATTTATACAGATCATCAGAGTCTGAAATATTTGTTTTCTCAGAAGGAATCAAATATGAGGCAACGTCGGTGGATGGAATTGCTCAAGGATTACGATTGCGACATTTTGTACCATCCAGGCAAGGCGAATAAAGTTGCCGATGTACTCAGCCGGAAGTCTAGTATCGCGTACTTGATGGTTAGGGGATGGTCTGTGCTTGAAGGATTGAGGGATTCGGAGTTTAAGTTAGAAGTGAGCCAATTGACGAGCTTGGTAGCGGCTTTGAGGATAGAACTAGAGATCCAGAAAAGGATAAAGGCCCTGCAGCCTACGGACCCGGAAATTCAGAAGATTATGGGTATGGACGTGACGAAGAGGAAACCAGAGTTCCAAGTATCAGCAGATGGAATTTTGAAGTTTCGAGGACGTTTTTGTGTGCCGAAGGACGAAGAGCTCAGAGAAAGGATTTTATCAGAGGCTCATAGAAGCAACTACAGTATCCACCCTGGTAGCACGAAAATGTATCAGAATATACGACAACATTATTGGTGGAATGGAATGAAAGTTGATGTGGCGAAACATGTAGCAAAATGCTTGACATGCCAACAAGTAAAGGCGCAGCACTGTAAGCCTGGAGGATTGCTACAGCCGCTGGACACCCCGAATGGAAGTGGGAACACGTGACAATGGACTTCGTTATGGGATTACCAAGGAGTCAGAGGGGTCATGATTCTATTTGGGTAATTGTGGATAGGTTGACCAAGTCAGCACATTTTATCCCGGTGAGAAAAAACTTTGCTTTGGATAGGTATGCGGAACTGTATATGCGTCACGTTGTACGACTACATGGTGTACCCCTAACCATTACCTCGGATAGAGACCCTAAGTTCACAGCGAATTTTTGGAAGATCTGCAAGATGCTTTGGGGACCAGAGTACAGTTTAGCACTGCATATCATCCGCAGATGGATGGGCAGTCGGAAAGGACGATTCAGACTCTTGAAGATATGTTACGAGCTTGTGTTTGAGATTTCAAAGGCGGATGGGAGAAACAGCTACATTTGGTAGAGTTTGCATATAGTAACAGTTACCAGCAGAGCATTCGAATGGCACCTTTTCAGGCGCTCTATGGAAGAGCCTGCAGGACGCCAGTGTGCTGGGACGAAGTTAGAGAAAGGAGTATTACAGGCCCGAAGTTGGTAGAGCAATCAGTAGATGCTGTCAAGATAATTCGAGATAGACTGAAGACAGCTCAGAGTCGTCAAAAGAGTTATGCGGACAAACGACGCAAGCCTCTGGAGTTTCAAGTGGGAGACCATGTGTTTCTCAAGGTATTGCCGATGCGAGGTTTGTCTCGATTTGGAAAGAAAGGGAAACTAAGCCCGAGATACGTAGGCCCGTTTGAGATTTTGGAGCGGATTGGAACCCTAGCCTACCGACTTGCTTTGCCCCCTAATTTTTCCTAAGTGTACAACGTCTTCCACGTGTCGATGCTAAGGAAGTATGAGCCGGACCCAACGCATGTTTTAGAATATGAAACTGTTGAAGTGGACGACCGAGTATCCTTTGTGGAAAAGCTAGTCAAGATTGAGGATAGAAAAGAGCAAGTCTTGAGGAACAAGACGATACCGTTGGTTAAGGTAATATGGGAGCACCATGGAATAGAAGGCGCTACCTAGGAAAGCGAAGTTACGATGAGGCAGCATTACCCCTATCTTTTTGAGTAAATGGGCTTATTGTAAATTTCGAGGACGAAATTTTTGAAAGTGGGAAGAGTTGTGACAATCTGATTTTCCCTGTTATTTCGAGACTTTTGCTGAGAATATAACTAGCGATGTAATTCAGTCTTATCTCACTCGGATCTGATCAATCTCGAGTTAACCGACCATTAGGGAAAGGCTAACGCAGGACAAGGTATGTGGACCTAAGGAACTCAAACGAAAAATGGCGCTCTGACCATAAGGATTGTCGAGGGAATGTTTAGAAACATTAAGGATCGATCTGAGAATGGTTAAGAAAGACATTGCGAGCGTTATATGATTGGGACACGGGTGATACCGTTAGCCAGTTTATAATTTGCAAAAATTTCCTTAATCGAGCAATGACGATCGAGACCGTCGGAACTAGTAATAGGCCCTCACAATTACATGACAACCAGAGTCGCCTTGGACTGTCGAGCCCTACGTGTGATGAGAATCACATGGTCGATACGCGTAGGTTTGCAAAAACCGCTCGTCAGTTTGGGATAGCCTGAAATTTCATTCGTCAGAGGAATGATCCAGAACTGAGTTTCGAAAATTAGAAATGGGAAAATTTAGAATCCCAACATTTTAAATTTTAGGAGGCCGCCTGTCGCAACCCTCTCGAGGTTCGCCGTGGGCTCTCGAGGGCTAATGGGCCGTCCAGTCTGGTCGGACGCGGGCCTCTCCCAAGGCCCGTTACCCAAATCGCAACGGAGGTATACGTAGTCGACCTTCAGTGTGGTCTAGTGATATGTGCTAAGTGTGCATGCCATGGAGTCGCCACCAATCATTTTTTGGAGGGTATGATTGGACCACCCTATTGAATAGTCGGGAGTTTCTATTCAATTCTGCGATAACCAGGGAAATGGGTTCGGGGACTTAGTTACGTCAACTATCAGAGTTGACGCCCTTTCGGTACCTAAGTTGACTGAATTTTATGACTTAAGATTTCATGCAGATGAGTGGGGAACGAGTCCTAAATCTAGGAGTTCATGCAGATAGGAATGACTATCCTAGCAATCACAATCAATAATAAAGTGCACAAATCAATGAATTCAAATGTACAAATAAATCACATGGCATTCCTAATAAGGGCATATTGGCCTAGAGAAGCATCAATCAGGCTTAGGAATGATTTAGACATGATTTTGCCCATCAGGGGCAAAATCGTAATTTTGAGACAAAGGGGACAATTTGCCCAAAAAGGACAAAATCATCCTTTTGGAATGAATCCGGAGTCAAAAACAGGTTTGGTCACTCAATTGACCCATTTTCCTATTTTTTTGGCAATTTTCGTGATTTTCGGGAATTTTAGAAACCGATTTACCATTCGAAGGGTAAAATCGTCATTTTCTAAAAATGAAAATGAAATGTGGAAATCTTAGACATAAGGTTTAACCACCCATCTGGCCCATCACCAAATTCTAAGCAATTTCCACAATTCATCATAATATCAAAGACGATTTACCCTTTGAGGGGTGAAATCGCCATTTTGGATTAAATGGGAGAAAATCCCAAAAAATGAAAACAAATCAATTTTTTGTCATTTTCAGCCTTGGAAAATTTTTAGAATTTTTTTAGGAATTTTCTGCAAATTTTCTCAATTTTTTTGAATTTTTATTTAGTTTTTCATTTTTTTAGCATTTTCTGATTTATTAATATTTTTTATATTTTCAGAAAATATTTTAACAAAAAGCATATCATTGGCAATAGACAACACTCAACCAGATAAATAAGTTAACTACTGAACTGAGATAAATACATGCAAACCAAATCTATAATGGCGACATTCTAGAAAAATAACCCTGATATACGGATCGGGTACGTAAAACATACCGGATTGGACACCGGCCTTCAATCGCCCAGCCCCAGCCTGCGACCATCTCCGTGCACATCACCTGTCGATCACCACATCAAAATGTCAACAATTAATTTTATAAGTTTTAAAACCGGCAATAAATAATAATAATAATTTAAAAAAAAAAAAATCTGGGCCCGGATACGGGCCAACTCTCTCGGCCATGGCCCAAGCTCACGGCCATCGGCCCACGTTACTCGGCCCAGGGACTCGGCCATGGCCCAGATGCACGGCCTCGGCCATTCGGCCCACGGCCTCGGCCGCTCGGCCCACGGCCATGGCCGAGGCGCACGGCCACCGGCCCACGGCCATGGCCGAGGAATACGGCCTCTCGGCCCACGGCCATGGTGGTAGCTGGCTCGACGAAGGCGGCCGGACGTGTGGTGGCGGGTAGTGATGTACGATGAGATGGGGAGGTTCACAAAAAGAAGAAGAAGAAGAAGAAGAAGAAGAAGAAGAAGAAGAAGAAGAACAAGAAGAAGAAGGAGGTTGCCCCAGAAGAACGAGGGGGAGCCGGATGAAGAGGAAGAAAAAGGGGGGGAGGCGGATGAAGGAGGAGGGATCTCTCCTCCCTCTCTCTCAATTGAGTGCACTCAAGTGCACTTGAGTGCACTTGAGTGCATTCAAAAAAGAGAGAGAGAGAGAGAGAGGAAAATATCAAAAAGAGAGAGATGGAGACCGTGTGAGAAAGAGAGGGAGCGGGCGCGAGAGAGAGAGAGAGAGAGAGAGAAAAAAAAAAAAGAAAGGGAAAGAAAAGAGGGAGTGGAGGAGAGAGAAAGAAAAAAGAAAAGAAAATAATAATAATAATAATAATAAAATATTAATAAAATAAAATATTAGAAAATAATAATAATAATAATAAGATAATCAAAAGTGAAGACAAAACTTTTTCTTTTAAATGATGATGTTTTTAATCCTTTTCTTTTTAATTATTACTAATATTTTTGCCAAATTCAATTTTATGGTGATCAGAGAACACCTAAACTCGAACCTGAATTTTACTGTTTTATGAGGTCAGAAAATAGATAAAATAAAAATAAAAATATCGACTATTTTTATATAACTTTTGTGACCTCAAATATTATTTTTCTTGATTTTCTTTTTCTTTTTTTCTTTTTTTTTGTATTTTTTCGAAAATATATTAAAAAAATGAAAATTATGAAAATTATTTTTTTGGTCAAAATGGTTCATTTAGCTTGGCTAAGGTCACCAAAATTGATTTTTCAATTTTTCAACTTTTTATGGATTTTCTATGAATTTTCAAAAAAATAAAATAAAAATAAATAAATAAAAAAAGTTGATCAAAATTTAGGTGTCAACAGCTGCCCCTCTTTGAGAGGAATCTCGTTAGAGGTTTCTCTCAAAGATAAGGTGACACTTGAGTCCTGATCGACTCGACTCGGGAAACTAAAGGAAAATGAGTCTTGACATCCAATCTCCATGCTTGTCCATGTATGCTCTTTCTTGAAGGGGGAAACATTCATTTGACATGAGAGACATACCTGCCACTTACCTGTTCGATGTTTGTGCGATTTTCGCGGTGTTTGATGGATTCAAGAGAATTTCTAAGAACTCGTTACTAGAGTATCCTAGAGAGGTTAAGCTCTGACCCGTATGGTAGGTCAAACCATAATGGGATTCCTAACTGATAGGAATCTAAGGAAGACGTGTCTCATTTGAGATTTACCAAGGATTTTGATCCGTATGGTGGATCGGACCATTGAGTTGACCAGTTAAGTGACTTTTACTATTGGGTTGACCCTTCAGGCGGTTTCTACCGTTGTGTTGACCCTTCCGGCGGTTTCTACCTTGAGCTGACCCTTCGGGCGGTTTCTACCTTGGTTTGACCCTTCAGGCGGTTTCTACCTTTGGTTTGACCCTTCAGGCGGTATCTACCTTGTGTTGACCCTTCAGGCGGTTTCTACCTTGGTTTGACCCTTCAGGCGGTTTCTACCTTTGGTTTGACCCTTCAGGCGGTATCTACCTTGTGTTGACCCTTCAGGCGGTTTCTACCTTGGTTTGACCCTTCAGGCGGTTTCTAACTTTGGTTTGACCCTTCAGGCGGTATCTACCTTGTGTTGACCCTTCAGGCGGTTTCTACCTTGGTTTGACCCTTCAGACGGTTTCTACCTTGAATTGACCCTTCAGGCGGTTTCTACCGTGAGTTGACCCTTCAGGCGGTTTCTACCTTGGTTTGACCCTTCAGGCGGTTTCTACCTTTGGTTTGACCCTTCAGGCGGTATCTACCTTGAATTGACCCTTCAGGCGGTTTCTACCGTGAGTTGACCCTTCAGGCGGTTTCTACCTTTGAGTTGACCCTTCAGGCGGTTTCTACCATGAGTTGACCCTTCAGGCGGTTTCTACCTTGGTTTGACCCTTCAGGCGGTTTCTACCTTTGGTTTGACCCTTCAGGCGGTATCTACCTTAAATTGACCCTTCAGGCGGTTTCTACCGTGAGTTGACCCTTCAGGCGGTTTCTACCTTTAGTTGACCTTTCAGGCGGTTTCTACCTTTGGTTTGCTTTGAAAAGGGGTCTCATGACGAGGGTTCTCCACGTCCGATGAGACTGCTTGAGTCTGTTGAGGCAACATTCTGGGAGCTGGGTTCTCCAGGCATCTTGCAGAAGTTTGAGCCTGAAAGAATTTTCTTCACCAAGAAAATGTTAGTAATCTTTGGAAGACCACGGCTGTCCATTTAACAAAACCGTATGACTTAAGTTTTAATTATGAAATGTGCATTTTGATGCCGAAGGCTATCCAAAACATTCTTGCAACATGCAAATGTGATCACAAATCTCTTGCATGGAAAATCAGGATCAAACAATTTGAAATTTCCAAAAAGAGTTTATTCAAAACATCTATTGGAGAATTTCTCATCCAAGAGGGCTCCTCACCGCTCTGTGATAATGGTCTTTTGTAAGGGATGCGCTCAACCTCCTACTAACCTGTGCCTAGGTTTTAGGATCATTCGCAGCGCATACATTTTGATCGGTCGGGAGGTCTTCCACGGGACCGTAATGTTGGGCTTGGATATTGGTTTTCAAGGGGACCCGCTTTGGAGTCGAGGCCGCTGAATGAAATCCTTCACCATCTGCTCCGGGTTTACAAGTCAAGAACCCTGCAAAATGAGAAAGAAATAGTCTTGCTCGTACTTCTTCGAGCTAAGCAATATGTTAACCCAAGTGTCTTAGTCAGAGAAGACTGTTTCAGGGTTATGATGTTGGTAGGATTGGGGACCGAAAAAGGCTTGTTTTTGGCCCAGGATTTATGAGGGGATTGACATTGGTGATCATTGCAAACTTGTCACATGTCTTTTCCATTTTGCATCTTCAATTTTTGAGGCATGCAACCGCTTTTGACAACTCTGTCTGCGTCTTCCACGCCTGACATCATTTGGGGAGTAGTCTTTTTGACCCGACTCCTTTAGGGGTCTTTCTCTTTTCCCATCCGGCCTCATTGCGGATCAATCAAACAACTTACTCGATGCCGTGGATTCATTTTTGAAATCCCACTTTTTCTCATCTTCATGGGATCGTGTTAGACCTATGATCAAAGGCCTAACAAGGTTAAGCATTAACTTAGGGATTTTTTGCAAACCCTAAGTCTTGAACTCCTTCGTTTCTGAAGTGATGCTGCATCCGTCTTGGAATGTGCAATGATCACCAACGGGTTTATGAAATGATTTTGCAGGCTCAATTTGGCTATGCAAAGGATTCAGTGTGTGGGATAGAGAAATGAATGCTTCTCATCATCCTATGGTACTTGGATTACCATATAAACAACACACGAAGATTAATGTTAGTCTGAGCAACAAAATTTCTAACCATTTCTCCTGATGCTGTTGGACTTACTTCTATTCTGCCCCGATGTGGGGTGGTTCTCGACAGGGCTGATGATGAAAACCTCCGTTCAAAGGAGTTATTAATGGTCACCTGTAGTATTTGGGAATATGAAACGAACGCCTCCGTCGTCCCAATCCATGTAATTGCTGCGAATGGTCCCTACCTCCGTAGGTACAGATTTTGCTATCCGATTCACTTCCCTCGTCTCTCAAGTGTATGTAGGATGTGTTTGGACTGGGCTCGCCTCTCTTTTGAGTAAATTTCCTTTTGAATGATTTGACAAATAATCATATTTGGAAAAATTCGTTTCTTTCTTTCCCAAAATTTATCCATCGAGGGGATTTTGTGATGTATCGTGCATGTTTTATTCATGCTTTGGGCGACCTCCCGATTTAAATCATGAACAGCGATGCATTGGATAATTTTCATGGCGGCTGAAAGGATTTTAACATTCTTTATCTCCAGCTAACTGGGAAAAGGATACTTACCTACCTGTCGCGGCTGCAGACCCCTGAAAATGTAAAAGAAGCATATCATTGTATGTTCACGAATTTCTCGAAAATCGGAACGATACATCCTACCCTCAACTACCCTAACAGGTAGTACGTGGGATGTAAAAACTTGTTCGTCTCCAAGGCGATTCCCCTGTCAAGGGTAGACAACGAGTATCAATTCATATTCTCGAATTCAAGACAAATTGGGACGATACAACTTTACCCTTGGTTCCCATCCCGTTTTGATGTTGCGTATTGATATGAACCCCGTCTATCAAATCCGCCTATCCATGCTTGGAGTGGTTGCAACATCGATGGTTCCTTTGCCCCCAGCTGGGCAGCGTCTGTTCTGTTATTTGAACGCATGACTCCTTGAGTGATTTATCCATGTTTATCACCTGAGAAGGGAAAGAAATGATACATTACTTTGGTATTCGGTTGAAGATCGTTTAGGAACGATACATCGTTTTACCAAATGGGAGGCTTCGTGACCAAACGTATTTCGTGCTGAATGGGGTAGATCCCATTATGCTCCGCGGGTGATAGTCATCGTTCATGGAATTTGCTCCACGAATTAAGTGATTAATCCACGGCCCTCGGCTTGAAGATGCTCAAAGGGTGATGTTGACACTCACGCGCAATTAGTTCTAGATATTAAGGAAAGATGTTCCCGTGGGAACCTTACAGTGCGATCAACAACATATTCAATAGGAGTATTCAACCCCTTTTCTCTAAGCATTTTTCATCGAGTAGCCATGCCTTGCATCAGACGTTTGATCACCGGCTTTGCGTCACCACTGCGATGGTCCTCCGGCTCCAAATTGATCGAGCCAAAGATTGAACTCATCGCCAAGGAAATTGCTCGAGTCTTCGAGCCATTGATGTTCAAGTTGGGTATCAACGATTGTTGGGGGCAGATTTCTTTCATTGCCTTCGTTGTGAGGGACTGGAGTCTTTGAGCTGGAACCTTCATCATTGCCCTGTTGGGGTTGAGACATACATTCCTGAAAAGTATTGATCCAAGTGTCCAGCTCCTCATCAAGGAAATCACCTGCTCTTTCTAGCCCCTGGTGCCCAGATTGGGTGTCGTCGACTGTAGGTGAGGGATTCCTCTATTTGCTCTCGCCGTGAGCAATTTGACCCCTCGAATTGGGACTTCCTCCGATGACCGGCAGGTTTATATGTGCACTCTCTACCAATGCCAGATCCGCTTCAGGGACAGCATTAATGACTGATTCGCGCTCAAATTGAGGAATCCCTATGTGCTGGAACTGTGGCATATACTCTTGAGGAGTATTGAGATAGCTTGGCGGAGCATTCTGATTTGGGTTAGAGGAGTCGCTGACACGACTGCTGGTCCCGTCATTGCTGAAACACGGTTGGGTGCTCTTGGCTCTCCAATCATCATGGTTGTAACTCTGCCCAGCACTTGAGCTCCAACCGGCTTTATGATGGTTTAACGCTATCCTTCCATCCTTTAGCAATCTCCTATAGTACTTGAGGTGAGACTCAACGTTAATTCTAGAGAGCCCTGGCACGTTCATAATCTCGAGTACGCGTAGTGGGCTAGCCGCATCAACTCCCAGCTCTCGAATTGCATCAACAAATTTGGTGTGAAGTTCATAGGTCCAGTAAAACCTTGTTCTCTTATCACCCAAAATATCGTCAATACTTCGGTAGCTATTCTCTACGGGATCTAGTCGTTTCAAAAGTTGTCCAGGGAGGGACTCACCGACTTTGGATTGGCTGGCTGCGACAGCGAGTTCGTCATTGAGAGAACTCCACCTGTGACGATTCATATCCTCTTGGGACTCAGAGGATATTGGTGTTGACTCTATGGTGTTGACTTGCTCATGCAGATCTCCGACGGTATCTGGCTGTGTCGGAAAATGCTGTGGAGAATACGGTAACAGCTGAGCGTTATTCGTCAACAGGGATGGTTCATCGAGGAACACCTCGCCGAGGACAACATGATTACCACAATTAAGGCAGGCGGCCTTGGTCAGAGCTTCCTTATATCTCGCGCTTTCAGCTCGAAGCTTCTCATTCTCCTCCTTCAGGGCCAATAACTCATGATCTGCGTGTTGCTGTTTCACCCGGGTTCGTTTGTTGGCGAACCAAAACTTGACCTCCGAATGCTCCAATCCTAACTTTCGGCTCAACTCAATTTTCTGTTGTGTGCTTGGGGTGGAGCATTCATTGAAGAAAGCTTCGAGTTCTCGGATTTGGCCTGGAGTGTGGCGTTGCAGTTGCTTCCTTTTCCGGCTCCGGTCATCATTGTATACTCCTTCTTCGTAGCTGAAGCCTAGAATTTCATCACTGGAGGAGTCAGTCTCCATGGCCTTCTGGCAGGATTCAGCTCCAGGATCTTCAAAGTCTTCCAGCAGTTCGTGTTCAGGGACGTCCAGGTCGGGCGTTTCTAGCAGATGGGAATAGCTTTTAAACATGATGGATCAGAGTATCTCGGGCTGATCTAGTTCACTCAGCTTTCTCTATTCACTCTTACGTGTTTGCTCACTCTAGAAATTTTCTCAAGTGATTGTGCGTGTCCTAGAACCATCCTTCAGGCTGTATATGAAGGCCAGCAAGCAAGCGCTCCTCCCGAGACCCTGCAATTACTCCTCGTCTGTCTTCCCCTTTCTTTTTCCTCGTGATAGGATCACGAACTCTCTTGCATTGCTTCGGTTTCATCAAGTATTGCGCTCGTCCCCTAGTTCAGTCTTCAAAGTGGTGGGTCTACAATCTTTCGGCGCCTTTTATGATTTGCTAGGCCCGAGAACGTGGGGAACAGCGGCGGATCCGCAATTAATGACTCCGTTTAATTCATTTAGCTCCATGGGAATTAACGCCATGACCTTCTCTCAAACCCTTTTCATCGTTTAAACGAAAATGGCATTTTCCCTGTGCATGTTGTTACTCTTCATTTCAACATCTTGGGCGTTCGATGAGGAATGAATTCGTGGCCACTCAAAATTTAACGACCGTCCCTGGTTTCAGATTTAATCCAACCAGGGATCATCGCGACTGAGCGTGACGATGTTCGTCGATAGCGCTGGTTTTCACACATAATTAACTATAGTCATTAAAGAAAAATATTCCCATAGGAACTTTACAACGGATAAAATGAGTGATCTACTCGTGAACATGTTCTTCTTTCTATGGGTGTTCGTAGTGACCGACCCACCGTGCCCCGAGTCAGGTGCTAGATCATGGCTGTCCAAGCATGCCAGCTTCCCACTGATTGAACAAGGCATCGAGCCCCTCATCAAAGAAATCGTCTGTCGTGGGTTGACCATCGGCAGGCAGAGCACCAGCCGACTGCTGCTCGAATGGAGGAGTGCGCACTTGAAAAGTGTTGAAATGGCCCGGAAGGACATTCTGATCAGCTTTCAATTTGCCGGTGGTCGGGTTGCTAGCTTGATTGACGCTTAGATTTGGCCGGGTATCTCTTGATGCCTGAGCATTACAATGGCGGTCGCCCCTAGCTTTTGAGCTCGAGACGGATTCCTCCCGGTTTAGCTCCGCTCGACGCTGTTTTAATCGCTTTCTGTAGGCAGCAAGGTGATTCCTGACCAGTTCCTTACTAAGCCCCGGTACATTCATGGCCTTAAATATGCGCGTCGGAGTTGCTGAATCGATCCCCATTTGGTGAACTACGTCTAGGAATCTGAAATGCAGTTCAGGGGGCCAAGCGAACCTCCTCTTATCGTGGCCCAAAATTGCATCGATGGCTTGACGACTGATTAACTCATCTCCAGCAGGACCCGACCCTATCGAAAATTGTTGTGCATGAGGCTGATATGATTTGAGCTGGTCGGCGGTAACATCCAGCTCCTTGAAACTGTAGCTCCAATCAAAGCGATGCAAATCCCATCCCCTAGGAGGCATTTGTATCGTCTTCGTAGGATCATCCTGCTCATGCGTGACTCCGGCAAAATCGAGGGCGATGGGGTTATCGCAATGAGGGCAAACGGTAATATTGAGAGCTTCTTCATACCTCATGTTTTCTGTTCGCAGCTTTTGGTTTTCTTCCTTTAAAATCTCGACCACCTGACGTTTGCGTTGAGCCTTCGATTTGGATCTCCTATTTTGAAACCAAAACTGGATCATCGACTGATTAATCCCCAACTCTCGGCTCAATTCAATTCTCCACTTCTTTTTCATGTGAGGGCTTTTACTGAAGAGGGTTTCCAGCATTTGGGTTTCCTCCTGAGAGTATTGGTGAGGACGTCTTCTTTTCCCGAGTTGAGCATCGTGGATGTCGTTGTCGTCGTCGCCGTGATTTTGATTTCCACTGCCAGAAGTGTTGGGCTCCATGGTTTTGGTGTTAGACTTGGTCTTGGAATCTTCGAGATCCCTCAGTAGTTCAATTTCTGAGATTTTTGAGTCAGTCGCCTCTAGCAGCTGACAGTAACCTCTTAAATATGTTGGATTGAGAAATGTTTGATTGGTTCTTGCCCACTCAGAGTTCTCTACTCTCTTTTGTATGCCCACTCCCTATAAATTTTTCTTCGAGTGACTTTGTACGTTCAGGAGACGCTCTTCAAGCATCATTAGGCAAACGTTCCACCTCAAGACCTTGAATTTCGCGCTTAGCTTTTCAACGTGATGGGACTACTAAATCCTGTTAGGGCTTTCTTCGATAGTTGCGCTTACCTCCCACCTAACTCTAATAATGGTGATCCCGACAAATCTTTTTCATCTTTTAATTGACAAGCCGGAAATCGCGGACCGAGACGAATCCAATGGTTCACGTGAGGGGACCTCTTGCTTTACCTCATAACTGGGCTCCACCAGCATTATTACTGAGACCCTTCATCATCCTTGAGTTGCTATAAAATGAGGGATTAACGTATGGCAGGTTAGCGTTCTCGCATAATCAGCTTCTTCCTTCTAATCTCTCTATTAGCCTCGTCTTATTCTCAAGCCAACCCAACGCAAATGGCCTCCTCTCCCGTACGCACTTTTTCGACTGATGTCTTGGCCCAGTGGGAAAAGCTTTATAACCTATTGGGTCGCGGTTACGCACACATAACCGATCATTCTGCAACCGCGGATGAAATCCGTATCCTGCTCGAGGACTTAGATACCACTTCCCTCGAAGGTACTACGCTGGGGAGGGAATATAGAACTTTCCCGACCCTCTTTGCACACTCTTTAGAGGCCTACCGTGTTGCTGATCGGGAGGTTCTCGTGGCTCGCGTCTTGCGGGCTCGTTACAAGGATCGGTCTGATCATTTGGTGCTGACCAACTATCTGGCCGATAGTCACAAAAAGGCCGTCGAGTTTGCCAATGAGAGGGTCGCGACGTTGCTTCGCGAGAGGAGAAACCTGGTGGATCAATTGGCCCTATCCCTGACCGCTGGCGAGCACGACCGCCACAATGTCCTATTGAGGCTGCAAAGCGACTGGCAGGAAGAACGGCTCGACAAAATAACCGCAGACATAGCTCACGGGAATGGATTAGTTCGGGACTTGGAAATAATCACCGAGGAACACGAGGTCAAGGTCACTGAGGTTAAGGGCGAATGCAGAAACCTTCTCCTCAAGCTTGCGGACCAGGACATGCGAAGTCGTGAGTACGGGCAGAGCATTAACAACATGGAGGGTCAGTTGGGCTCCTTTGTGTCGTTAATTAGGGCTCACTTTGGCTTTACTTTTCCACCCCGAATTGTATGACCTGCTTTTGAAAACCCTCCACTGAGCAAAATAAATGTGTGTGTTTTAACTTCTGTATGGTTCATTTCTTCGAGCATCCGAACATCTTCAACTTAGGTGAGCCGAACCATAATATCAATAAGCCGAGCAAATATGTCCTGATTTTATAACTCGCTCATGATCAGATGAGAGAATAGCCTCAGACTTATCCAGGAGAAGATTTCTCTCTATTACCTATTTTTTTTTCACCTGCAAATGAAACGACTGAATCAGAAGGAATAATTTGAAAAAGAAAGCATAAACCCCTTTCAATCTTATGCTTGCTCGTGATTAATAAGGACAAAAACTTTTACAAGGGTTTTAATCTTGCGCAAAAAGTTTTTTATCAGTATTCTTCGAAGGAAAGCATATTATTGAAAGGAATGTAATTCACGATAATCGCTTTTGATCAATTTCGAGGAGAACGAATTTAGTCAAAAGCGCAAGGCATAATGACGTGTTTTAAATTTAATTGAAGATACGGCATCCAAATCAAGGCCGTTTTGTTAAGAACGAGGGCAATTTGGACATCTATCTCGTCATTAAATTCGAAACAATGCCGATACTCTTGATCAATTATCGTGGATTACCAATGACGTACGACATGCACGAAACAATTCAAGTGTATAATTCCTTCTAGAGAAATTGAGATTGGACTACTCTATACGACCAAAAGGTCGTGTAAGACTTCCAATTTTAATTTCCTCTAAAGGAATTATAAACTTGACTTGGGAGTATTCGGATGATTAGAGAAAATGCCACTATCACATTCCCATGACCCGTCAAAAGAAATACAACCAAGCTCCATCTGAATGTATACACCAATAGGTCCCTAATACAATCACTCTAAGGGGTGAGATAGAGAAAGCCTCGATAAAAATAAACCCTATACAAGAGGACTAGTAATGAAAAATGAAACAAAGGAATGTGATCCTAACGTTTAAGGATGCCCCAAGTTCGATCTGTGACCTCCGGATCACTTGCCCCAACTCGTCATCTTCATTGGACGATATCTCAATAATGTCCATAGTAGGCTCCTTTGTTGCTCACTCGGTGCTTCATGGGATATCATCCTCTTCGTCTTCTATCAAGGACGTTTGGGAAAAACACACACATCTATCCTTGAAATGGCATTTAATCTAATCACCAGAATGCAATGAATGAAATGCCTATATTTATATGAACTGTAATAGATTTGAGGGATAGAGAGTCTTACCAACCAAACTCGTCGACTTATGTGCGGTTTTAGATGTACCAACCGCCCAAAGACATGCGCATGAGACAAGTGATGGTGAACTTCTAAAAATCAGAGGGTTTGGCACCTAAGGTTAAGGTTCCCACTTCGAGTTCTAGAAAGAGCCGATTCCATTGCACAGCTATCGTTGCATTGGGACTCGATCCATAGTTCGAAGCGAGCGGAATTGAAAAGTGGAGTATCCCGCGTTTTTCCTCACGGAGATTCCATTCTCAATTCCTTCTATTGTGTTCCTAAAGGCGGCGCCCGGGGGTTTTAGGCGCGGTTGTGTGTGTCCACGTGTTGTGATCATCATAATGCAATTCATGCACAGCAGTTTATCAATCAGCACTTCAAATCATCCACACAACATACATTCCTACGCCCAACCTGCATAAGACGATGTTAATCACGGACTACACCCCTTATTTCTCCAATCTGCCAAAAACATATAACACCTACCATAAGCGGACTTACCTCACCTTCAAGAGCATCTGCATAAAACATGTTAGAAAAATCTATCAACTTTTTAATCGGCTCAAGTTCTCTAAAGTCCCCAGCGGAGTCGCCAGTCTGTCGCGACCCTCTCGAGGTTCGCCGTGGGCTCTCGAGGGCTAATGGGCCGTCCAGTCTGGTCGGACGCGGGCCTCTCCCAAGGCCCGTTACCCAAATCGCAACGGAGGTATACGTAGTCGACCTTCAGTGTGGTCTAGTGATATGTGCTAAGTGTGCATGCCATGGAGTCGCCACCAATCATTTTTTGGAGGGTATGATTGGACCACCCTATTGAATAGTCGGGAGTTTCTATTCAATTCTGCGATAACCAGGGAAATGGGTTCGGGGACTTAGTTACGTCAACTATCAGAGTTGACGCCCTTTCGGTACCTAAGTTGACTGAATTTTATGACTTAAGATTTCATGCAGATGAGTGGGGTACGAGTCCTAAATCTAGGAGTTCATGCAGATAGGAATGACTATCCTAGCAATCACAATCAATAATAAAGTGCACAAATCAATGAATTCAAATGTACAAATAAATCATATGGCATTCCTAATAAGGGCATATTGGCCTAGAGAAGCATCAATCAGGCTTAGGAATGATTTAGACATGATTTTGCCCATCAGGGGCAAAATCGTAATTTTGAGACAAAGGGGACAATTTGCCCAAAAAGGACAAAATCACCCTTTTGGAATGAATCCGGAGTCAAAAACAGGTTTGGTCACTCAATTGACCCATTTTCCTATTTTTTTTGGCAATTTTCGTGATTTTCGGGAATTTTAGAAACCGATTTACCATTCGAAGGGTAAAATCGTCATTTTCTAAAAATGGAAATGAAATGTGGAAATCTTAGACATAAGGTTTAACCACCCATCTGGCCCATCACCAAATTCTAAGCAATTTCCACAATTCATCATAATATCAAAGACGATTTACCCTTTGAGGGGTGAAATCGCCATTTTGGATTAAATGGGAGAAAATCCCAAAAAATGAAAACAAATCAATTTTTTGTCATTTTCAGCCTTGGAAAATTTTTAGAATTTTTTTAGGAATTTTCTGCAAATTTTCTCAATTTTTTTGAATTTTTATTTAGTTTTTCATTTTTTTAGCATTTTCTGATTTATTAATATTTTTTATATTTTCAGAAAATATTTTAACAAAAAGCATATCATTGGCAATAGACAACACTCAACCAGATAAATAAGTTAACTACTGAACTGAGATAAATACATGCAAACCAAATCTATAATGGCGACATTCTAGAAAAATAACCCTGATATACGGATCGGGTACGTAAAACATACCGGATTGGACACCGGCCTTCAATCGCCCAGCCCCAGCCTGCGACCATCTCCATGCACATCACCTGTCGATCACCACATCAAAATGTCAACAATTAATTTTATAAGTTTTAAAACCGGCAATAAATAATAATAATAATTTAAAAAAAAAAAATCTGGGCCCGGATACGGGCCAACTCTCTCGGCCATGGCCCAAGCTCACGGCCATCGGCCCACGTTACTCGGCCCAGGGACTCGGCCATGGCCCAGATGCACGGCCTCGGCCATTCGGCCCACGGCCTCGGCCGCTCGGCCCACGGCCATGGCCGAGGCGCACGGCCACCGGCCCACGGCCATGGCCGAGGAATACGGCCACTCGGCCCACGGCCTCGGCCGCTCGGCCCACGGCCATGGCCGAGGCGCACGGCCACCGGCCCACGGCCATAGCCGAGGAATACGGCCTCTCGGCCCACGGCCATGGTGGTAGCTGGCTCGACGAAGGCGGCCGGACGTGTGGTGGCGGGTAGTGATGTACGATGAGATGGGGAGGTTCACAAAAAAGAAGAAGAAGAAGAAGAAGAAGAACAAGAAGAAGAAGAACAAGAAGAAGAAGGAGGTTGCCCCAGAAGAACGAGGGGGAGCCGGATGAAGAGGAAGAAAAAGGGGGGGAGGCGGATGAAGGAGGAGGGATCTCTCCTCCCTCTCTCTCAATTGAGTGCACTCAAGTGCACTTGAGTGCACTTGAGTGCATTCAAAAAAGAGAGAGAGAGAGAGAGAGGAAAATATCAAAAAGAGAGAGATGGAGACCGTGTGAGAAAGAGAGGGAGCGGGCGCGAGAGAGAGAGAGAGAGAGAGAGAGAGAGAGAGAGAGAGAGAGAGAGAGAGAGAGAGAAAGAAAGGGAAAGAAAAGAGGGAGTGGGGGAGAGAGAAAGAAAAAAGAAAAGAAAATAATAATAATAATAATAATAAAATATTAATAAAATAAAATATTAGAAAATAATAATAATAATAATAAGATAATCAAAAGTGAAGACAAAACTTTTTCTTTTAAATGATGATGTTTTTAATCCTTTTCTTTTTAATTATTACTAATATTTTTGCCAAATTCAATTTTATGGTGATCAGAGAACACCTAAACTCGAACCTGAATTTTACTGTTTTATGAGGTCAGAAAATAGATAAAATAAAAATAAAAATATCGACTATTTTTATATAACTTTTGTGACCTCAAATATTATTTTTCTTGATTTTCTTTTTCTTTTTTTCTTTTTTTTTTGTATTTTTTCGAAAATATATTAAAAAAATGAAAATTATGAAAATTATTTTTTTGGTCAAAATGGTTCATTTAGCTTGGCTAAGGTCACCAAAATTGATTTTTCAATTTTTCAACTTTTTATGGATTTTCTATGAATTTTCAAAAAAATAAAATAAAAATAAATAAATAAAAAAAGTTGATCAAAATTTAGGTGTCAACACCGCCTCGTCGAAGGAAAATTCTAAGTGAAAATGACGCTTCGGACGACGGGGGATGAAGTTACCGTTTTACCCTCGAACTTTGGCCTTATTTCTAATGATGGACAAGGGCATTTTGGTCCATTGCAAAGGCCCTAGCTCCCGAAAATGGGAAGAAATGGAAGCCATTGGATTGAGCCTTGATGTGCTAAAAGACAAGTGTCAAAGGATTAGGCAATGCGCATTAAATTTTCACTTTTAACCTACCTTTCAACATTGTTGACCTTGTGGATGAAAGAAGACTCTCTCTCTCTCTCTCTCTCTCTCTCTCTCTCCTTTGCCTTCTGCCAAGCCTTCTTCTTCTTCTTCTTCTTCTTCCCTTTTTATTTTTCCTCTTTCTGTCGCGAGCTCCCCAGACCCGACCGATTCTGCTCGCCGACTTTGTTCCGCTCGACCACCACCGTCGGCGACTTCCAACCATCGCGCCTGCCACCACAGTCTTCCTCGACGTCTTGCCGAACTTCTCGAAGTGGTAGCTCGGCATTTGGATCACCGAGCAGCCCCGGCCAAGCGATCTCCCACCGGTCGACGAAGTGTGATCCAACTGAGAGTAAGCTTCTGTTTGAATTTTGTTCAGTGACTAAACGGATGAATTTTTGGACGAATTTTTGTGGAGACTTAGTAGACTTGTAGAGGTAGCCGCTGTAAAAAAATTTAGCCAAACCGAGCCACGTTTTGAGCATGAGCCGTTATGATCTTTGGAAGGGCAAAATCTGCCCAGTTGCAGGTCATGAGGGATCGACAACTTTCAAGGGGTTCGAGGTGTCTCCTTTCATTAAAACTTACGGTGAGGCCTCCTAACATGTTAAAGTGGATGTTAGTTAGTTAGTTTTTGCATGGATTAGTGAATTTGAAGGATTTATGGGCTGTTTAGGTAGGGTGTGCATAGAACCGAAATTTCCCAGTTTCGGTTCTATGCAAACCGATTCTTGTAGGGGCTGTTAGAGGTGATTTAGAGTTTCAAATGGATCCTTAAATCATGTAGGGATGTAGATTAATATGTTATGAGGGTGTGTGCTTGATGGTTCGACGTTTGGACGATGGATTATTGATGAATGGGATGAAATTCTGTCCTAGGTACGGCTATTTTGTTTTGAGGAGTATTGAAACCGAACCCTTGAGGACTTGGAAGAGTGGTTTTTTGTTGGAACAAGCTTGAGGTAAGGAACTCCTAAACCTTTGTTATAGGAATTGGACTCCATTGGGCGAATTTATGGATTGGTATGGTTAATTATAATGAACTACGTACGGTTATATGACGTGTTCCCTTGTGAGATGTCGTTGGCTTGGTTGTTTGTTGCATACCTGTACAATGGGCCGATTGCCGCTCTTGACTGTGAAAGTTTGATTATTTCACATGCTTTAGATCGCCAGTTCAATGCATGAACTATATTCGATCATGAAGTCTCGATTGGGGATGAGTTTTGGCACACTTGAGAAGTTTGTGGCACCGTGAGGCGTTTAGACGCGGGGTTGCGTTGAACGGTACCCTAAGGCGTTGAGACGCGGGGTTGAGTTGAGTGGTAACCTGAGGCGTTTACGCAGGTTATGAAAGTGGCTGGTCTGAGGCGTGACGACGGGGACCGAGCTTGGGACATTAAGTCGTTGATGTGGATTAGAGGAGGTTGGAATGTAAGGAAGGGGTTGTTTACTTTCCTTTACCATGCATGATTCACTTGAAAGACTTACCACTATCTTGATCGTTTGATTTAATGCCGTATATATTTATGTGTCAGTTTGTGACTACTGGATAATTCCTATGACTGCTTGCGCCTGGATTTATGATTGCACATTGCCTGAGTGTACGGTTGATCTAACCTAGGACTAGGATTTACCTTGCTGAGATGTAAATCTCATCCCGTTGGGGGACCTTTCTTTTCTCAGATCCTAGACGTGATCATGTTCCCGACCAGACTAGGTGACCCCAAGGAGATGACTGCGTAATTTGATAAGTTTCCAGATAGTAGGGGTACTATTTATGTTAGGAAATGCATTGTAGTCTGGGTCGACGAGGGTGAATCGGAGTGGAAGCCTCATAGGTTTGAAGCTTGGTTCCGAAGAAGAAACGGAGTCTCTACTGGTCTGCTGAAGGCATTAGAGGTGCCTCTTGGAGTGGTTCCGAGTTGGTGTAATCCTACCCGGGATTCCATGGAGGTAGAAGTATCCGTCGCCGGTTCGAGGAATGTAGCTGAGAGGACTCCAACCTTGGAGGGCTCTGAAGAAGTGATTGTGATAGAGGACTCTGAGAGCGAGGCAAAGGATACCACACTAGAGGATATCATCGAGGTGCAGTCCGAGACCTTCTCGGATTATGAGCCTTCGGAGGATGCCGGGGAGACCGAGAGTTCTAGTAGTTCCACTTAGTTATCCTACACTGTTGGATGGTGCCTTTTTGGATGATGACCTCGTCGGTCAGTTGATCTTTCCTTTTGGGGACTCTGGATAGTTGTCTTTTGATCTAGTCCCATACCCCGACCCAAAATAGCAGGAGTAACTCACTTGTGCTTTTGTACAAACTCTTGGGAAGTAAATATTATCTGTTGTTTCTTGACTCAAGTCTCTCTTTCTTTTTGTATGGCGATGCCTTGTTGGTTCCGCTTCTGCTTGCTCTTTTTGCACTCACTTCTGGTGCACTAGATATTACGGAATTCAAATGGGGAAAAGGTACTGTAGGATGTGACAACCCCGATTAAGTGGTGTTTGAGCGACGTTATCTCAGTCGAAGCTGATTGAGGACTGGAGTGATTAGGAGGAGTGAGGCTTGGGATGGCTGGGTAGCGAGACCGTAAGAGAAATCTTTATAATCTAGTTAGGACTGCATGATATGTGATGTGGCGCATGTGTTGGCATCATGAAAGTGGTATGATTGCTGAGTTGCTAATGATTGAGCTACGTTGTTATTATTGCAATGAGTCTTTATGCTGACTGGTGAAGAATAGGTGTCTTGCCAGAATATGAGGCATGCTGGTGTTCTTGTCTATTTTATTTTATTTGTGACTATGTTGGTGACCGAGCGAATGGTTGCATAGTGTAAGTGCTGCTTGCAGTGTAGCGTAGAGCCACTGAATCTGTGTGGCGGAGCTAAGCTTCTATTTCCATAGTGGAATTAAGTGGTACAGGAAGTGTAGAGATGAGCGACCAACCGGGTAGACGTGGGAGACCTAGAGGTGGAGCTTCCAGTTCGAGACCACCTGTCGTAGAGAACCCTGGGATGGGTGACGTACTAGGGGCATTGGAAAGAATCGGGAATTCAATAGATAGACAAGCCCAAGATAGGGACACCGCCATTACTCAAGCGATTGGGGCTGCCTTAGCCACGGTTAATGTTGCGACTGGTGTTAATGTAGGAAGCGGAGTGAATGAAAATGTTGGCCAAGGTGTGGGAACAAGCAATGCCAGAACTATTGAGAATAGTGGCTAGGGAGTGGAGGTAGGAAATACGTCGGGAATTAATATTGTGCCTAGGGACATAGGCCAATTGGTGGAACAGTTTGTGAAGTTAAGACCACTTCTGTTTAACGGAATCGGTGATCCGAAGTTGGCGCCCTTGTGGATAGAAAAACTTGAAAAGATTTTTGGAGTGCTGAGATGAATTGATGAGGAGAAAGTACTCCTGGCGGTCTACCAACTAGAAGGTACCGCAAATGATTGGTGGAAAGCGACGAAATATGGTGTTTTCCCTAGAGGCGCTGCCCTGAATTGGAATGTTACCGCAGTTTTCAACGACAAGTACTTTTCAGAAACTGCGCGAGAGAGTAAGCTAGTAGAGTTTCAGAATCTGAGGCAGGGAAACATGACAGTGGATCAGTATGAAGCCGAGTGTGCTAGACTGTCAAGGTACGCACCACGTTATGTCGAGGACCCACTAGAGAAAGCCCGGAGGTTTCGGGACGGGTTGCGGCCCGAACTCCGTAGTCAGATTGTGACAGTGAACCTAAGGACTTATAAGGAGATCTATGAACGGGGACAGATGATAGAACGAGACATGAGGGAAAGAACAACCGCATCTGGATCGCGATTTCCTTCGTCCCGAGATAATCTTCAGTTTGGAAAGAGTCCTATGATGAATAACAAACGCTTCGTCCCACCCCCAAGGAAGAATATTAGTAAGCCGCCACATCAGTTCAACCCAAGTTGTCGTCTCTGTGGAAGGAGGCATGGGAATGGACCTTGTCCGACTAGGACGGGTGCGTGCTTCAAGTGTGGTCAGATGGGCCATCAGATGCGATTTTGTCCGAACCAAACTCCAATGGCTAGACCTCAAGGGGCCACGACCTCAAACAAGACCACCAAATGCGACACCTCAGTTTGAGCAAAACCGACCCCCAGCTCAAGGAAGGGTTTGTGCTGTGGCACGCAGGGACGCGTAGGAGAGGCTTGGTGTGGTAACAGGTACGGTTTATTTGTGCGACCAAGCTGCTTATGCATTGTTTGATCCTGGTGCTTCACATTCCTTCGTGTCTGCTCAATTTGCTGAATTGATTAATTTGAAGCTGAAATCGTTGAGTGTGTTACTGCATGTTCTTCTCCGTTGAAGGACAATGTGTTGGTCTCGTTAGGCTGTGAGAATTGTAAGATAATCATTGGTGATAGCGAAGAGAATATAGACTTGGCTGTGTTATCTATGTACGACTTCGATGTGACATAGGAATGGATTGGTTGAGCAAGCTTGAGGCAGTAGTGGAGTGTGGTAGTAGAGTGATCCGCTTTTATCCGGATGGCCGCCCTAGCTTCGAATTTAGAGGAAACTGTGGAGGAATTTCCATCCCATTGGTCTCGTCGCTTGAAGCGACAAAGTGATAGATGATGGATGCCAAGCCTATTTGGCTGCAGTAGTGGATACTACTGTTGGGGGACCAAAGTTAGAAGACATAACAGTAGTACGGGAGTTCCCAGATATTTTTCCCTAAAAATTTCTCGGATGACCACCCGAACGGGAAATCAAATTCATTATCGAGTTATCCCCTAGGACAGAACCAATCTCGAAGGCACCTTATAGAATGGCGCTGTCGGAGTTGAAAGAACTAAAGGTACAAATGCCGGAGTTGCTGGACAAAGGGTTAAACAGACCAAGTGCTTCGCCCTGGGGAGCACCAGTGCTTTTTGTAAGGGAAAAGGATGGATCCCTTCGATTGTGTATTGACTATCGACAATTGAATCACGTAACCGTTAAGAACAAGTACCCGTTGCCAAGGATTGACGATTTATTTGATCAATTGCAAGGGGCTTCAGTTTTCTCTAAGACAGATTTAAGGACAGAGTATCACCAATTGAGGATTAAGAAAGAGGATATTCTGAAGACGGCTTTTAGGACGAGATACGGACATTATGAGTTTACCGTAATGCCTTTTGGGTTGACTAATGCTCCAGCTGCATTTATGAACTTGATGCATTGAGTGTTTAAGGACTATCTGGACCGTTTCGTCATAGTGTTTATTGACGATATTTTGATTTATTCGAAGAGTAACGAGGAGCATGAAAAACATTTGAAGATGGTTTTACAGACTTGCGGGAACACTCGTTGTACGCTAAATTTAGTAAGTGCGAATTTTGGTTGAATAAGGTGGCGTTTCTTGGTCATGTGATTTCTGGTGATGGAATATCCGTAGATCCCTCGAAGATCGAAGCGGTGATAAATTGGCCTAGGCCTACGACGGTGATGGAAGTTCGAAGTTTTTTGGGATTGGCTGACTATTATAGACGCTTCGTAGAAAAGTTTTCATCTATAGCTATGCTATTGACGCAACTAACTAAGAAGTCAACGAAGTTTGAATGGACGGACAAGTGTGAAAGGAGTTTCCGTGAGCTTAAGCATCGCTTGACAACCGCGCCAGTTCTCACGATCCCTTCTGGACCTGGAGGTTTTGAAATTTATAGCGATGCGTCATTAAAAGGATTGAGGTGTATACTGATGCAACACGGAAGGGTAGTGGCGTATGCTTCAAGGTAATTGAAACCCCACGAGTTAAACTATCCGACACATGACTTGGAATTAGCTGCGATTATTTTTGCTCTGAAAATGTGGAGGCATTACTTATACGGCGAAAGGTTTCAAATTTATACCGATCATCAGAGTCTGAAATATTTGTTTTCTCAGAAGGAATCAAATATGAGGCAGCGTCGGTGGATGGAATTGCTCAAGGATTACGGTTGCGACATTTTGTACCATCCTGGGAAGGCGAATAGAGTTGCCGATGTACTCAGCCAGAAGTCTAGTATCGCGTACTTGATGGTTAGGGGATGGTCTGTGCTTGAAGGATTAAGGGATTCGGAGTTTAAGTTAGAAGTGAGCCAATTGACGAGCTTGGTAGCGGCTTTGAGGATAGAACTAGAGATCCAGAAAAGGATAAAGGCCCTGCAGCCTACGGACCCTGAAATTCAGAAGATTCTGGGTATGGACGTGACGAAGAGGAAACTGGAGTTCCAAGTATCCGCAGAAGGAATTTTGATGTTTCGAGGACGTTTTTGTGTGCCGAAAGACGAAGAGCTCAGAGAAAGGATTTTATCAGAGGCTCATAGAAGCAACTACAGTATCCACCCTAGTAGCACAAAAATGTATCAAAATTTACGACAACATTATTGGTGGAATGGAATGAAAGTTGATGTGGCGAAACATGTAGCAAAATGCTTGAGATGTCAACAAGTAAAGGCGCATCACTGTAAGCCTGGCGGATTGCTGCAGCCGCTGGAAATCCCCGAATGGAAGTGGGAACACGTGACAATGGACTTCGTTATGGGATTACCAAGGAGTCAGAGGGGTCATGATTCTATTTGGGTAATTGTGGATAGGTTGACCAAGTCAGCACATTTTATCCCGGTGAGAAAAGATTTTGCTTTGGATAGGTATGCGGAACTGTATATGCATCACATTGTACGACTACATGGTATACCTGTAACCATTACCTTGGATAGAGACCCTAAGTTCACAGCGAATTTGTGGAAGAGTCTGCAAGATGCTTTGGGGACCAGAGTATAGTTTAGCACTGCATATCATCCGCAGAAGGACGGGCTGTCGGAAAGGACGATTCAGACTCTTGAAGATATGTTACGAGCTTGTGTTTTAGATTTCAAAGGCGGATGGGAGAAACAGCTACATTTGGTAGAGTTTGCATATAATAACAGTTACCAGCAGAGCATTCGAACGACACTTTTTTAGGCGCTCTATGGAAGAGCCTGCAGGACGCTAGTGTGCTGGGACGAAGTTGGAGAAAGGAGTATTACAGGCCCGGAGTTGGTAGAGCAATCAGTAGAGGCTGTCAAGATAATTCGAGATAGACTGAAGACAGCTCAGAGTCGTCAAAAGAGTTATGCGGACAAACGACGCAAGCCTCTGGAGTTTCAAGTGGGAGACCATGTGTTTCTCAAGGTATTGCCGATGCGAGGTTTGTCTCGATTTGGAAAGAAAGGGAAACTAAGCCCGAGATACGTAGGCCCGTTTGAGATTTTGGAGCGGATTGGAACCCTAGCCTACCGACTTATTTTGCCGCCTAATTTGTCCTAAGTGCACAACGTCTTCCACGTGTCGATGCTAAGGAAGTATGAGCCGGACCTGACGCATGTTTTAGACTATGAAATTGTTGAAGTGGACGACCGAGTATCCTATGTGGAAAAGCCAGTCAGGATTGAGGATAGAAAAGAGCAAGTCTTGAGGAACAAGACGATACCGTTGGTTAAGGTAATATGGGAGCACCATGGAATAGAAGGCGCTACCTGGGAAAGCGAAGTTACGACGAGGCAGCATTACCCCTATCTTTTTGAGTAACTAGGCTTATTGTAAATTTCGAGGACGAAATTTTTGTAAGGGGGGAAGAGTTGTGATATTCTGATTTTCCCTTTTATTTCGAGACTTTTGCTGAGAATATATCTAGCGATGTAATTCAGTCTTATCTCGCTCAGATCTGATCAATCTCGAGTTAACCGACCATTAGGGAAAGGCTAACGTAGGACAAGGTACGTGGACCTAAGGAACTCAAACGGAAAATGGCGCTCTGTCCATAAGGATTGTCGAGGGAATGTTTAGAACCATTAAGGATCGATCTGAGAACGGTTAAGAAAGACGTTGCGAGCGTTATACGATTGGGACATGGGTGATACCGTTAGCCAGTGTATAATTTGTAAAAATTTCCTTAATCGAGTTATGACGATCGAGACCGTCGGAACTAGTAATAGGCCCTCACAATTACAAGACAACCAGAGTTACCTTAGACTTTCGAGTCCTGAGTGTGATGAGAATCACAGGGTCGATACGCGTAAGTTTGCAAAAGCCGCCCGTCAGTTCGGGATAGCCTGAAATTTCATTCGTCAGAGGAATGATCCAAAAATGAGTTTCGAAAATTAGAAATGGGAAAATTCAGAATTCCAACATTTTAAATTTTAGGACGCCGCCTCATCGAAGGAAAATTTTAAGTGAAAACGACGCTTCGGACGACGGGGGATGAAGTTACCGTTTTACCCTCGAACTTTGGCCTTATTTCTAATGATGGACAAGGGCATTTTGGTCCATTACATTGACCCTAGCTGCCGAAAATGGGAAGAAATGGCAGCCATTGGATTGAGCCTTGATGTGATAGAGGACAAGTGTCAAAGGATTAGGCAATGTGCATTAAATTTTCACTTTTAACCTACCTTTCAACCTTGTTGACCTTGTGGATGAAACAAGACTCTCTCTCTCTCTCCTTTGCCTTCTGTCGAGCCTTCTTCGCGACACCTTCTTCTTCTTCTTCTTCCCTTTTTCTTTTTCCCCTTTCAGTCGCGAGCTCCCCAGACCCGACCGGTTCTGCTCGCCGACTTTGTTCTGCTCGACCACCACCGCCGTCGACTTTTATCCATCACGCCTGCCACTACAGTCTTCCTCGACGTCTTGCCGAACTTCTCGAAGTGGTAGCTCGGCATTTGGATCACCGAGCAGCCCCGGCCAAGCAATCTCCCACCGGTCGACGAAGTCTGCTCCAACTGAGAGTAAATTTCTGTTCGAATTTTGTTCAGTGACTAAACGGATGAATTTTTGGGCGAATTTTTATGGAGACTCAGTAGACTTGTAGAGGTAGCTGCTGTAAAAAAAATTAGCCAAACCGAGCCATTTTTTGACCATGAGCCGTTATGATCTTTGGAAGGGCAGAATCTGCCCAGTTGCAGGTCAAGAGGGATCGACAACTTTCAAGGGGTTCGAGGTGTCTCATTGCGTTAAAAGTTGCGGTGAGGCCTCCTAACATGTTAAAGTGGATGTTAGTTAGTTAGTTTTGCCATGGATTAGTGAATTTGAAGGATTTATGGGCTGTTTAGGTAGGGTATGCACACACCGATTCTTGTAGGGGCTATTAGAGGTGATTTAGAGTTTCAAATGGATCCTTAAATCATGTAGGGATGTAGATTAATATGTTATGAGGGTGTGTGCTTGATGGTTCGACGTTTGGATGATGGATTATTGATGAATGTGATGAAATTCTGTCCTAGGTACGGCTGTTCTGTTTTGAGGAGTATTGAAATCTAACACTTGAGGACTTGGAAGAGTGATTTTTTGTTGGAACAAGCTTGAGGTAAGGAACTCCAAAACCTTTGTTAGAGGAATTGGACTCCGTTGGGCGAATTTATGGATTGGTATGGTTAATTATAATGAACTACGTACGGTTATATGACGTGTTCCCTTGTAAGATGTCGTTGGCTTAATTGTTTGTTGCATACCTATACAATGGGCCGATTGCCGCTCTTGACTGTGAAAGTTTGATTGTTTCACATGCTTTAGATCGCCAGTTCAATGCATGAACTATATTCGATCATGAAGTCTCGATTGGGGACGAGTTTTGGCACACTTGAGAAGTTGGTGGCACCCTGAGGCGTTGAGACGTGGGGTTGCGTTGAACGGTACCCTGAGGCGTTGAGATGCGAGGTTGAGTTGAATGGTAACTTGAGGCGTTTACGTGGGTTATGAAAGTGGCTGGTCTGAGGCGTGACGACGGGGACCGAGCTTGGGACATTAAGTCGTTGATGTGGATTAGAGGAGGTTGGAATGTAAGGAAGGGGTTGGTTACTTTCCTTTACCATGCATGATTCACTTGAAAGACTTACCACCATCTTGATCGTTTGATTTAATGCCGTATATATTTATGTGTCAGTTTGTGACTACTGGATAATTCCTATGACTGCTTGCGCCTGGATTTATGATTGCACATTGCCTGAGTGTACGGTTGATCTAACCTAGGACTAGGATTTACCTTGCTAAGATGTAAATCTCATCCCGTTGGGGGACCTTTCTTTTCTCA
This sequence comes from Rhodomyrtus psidioides, assembly GCA_021437785.1. Taxonomy (NCBI): domain Eukaryota; kingdom Viridiplantae; phylum Streptophyta; class Magnoliopsida; order Myrtales; family Myrtaceae; genus Rhodomyrtus; species Rhodomyrtus psidioides. The sequence goes on along the minus strand of JAILYB010000024.1, from coordinate 2,306,687 downwards.
GATCCTAGACGTGATCATGTTGCCGACCAGACTAGGTGATCCCAAGGAGATGACTGCGTATTTTGATGAGTTTCCAGATAGCAGGGGTACTATTTATGTTAGGAAATGCACTGTAGTCTGGGTCGACGAGGGTGAACCGGAGTGGAAGCCTCATAGGTTTGAAGCTTGGTTCCGAAGAAGAAACAGAGTCTCTACTGGTCCGCTAAAGGCATCGGAGGTGCCTCTTGGAGTGGTTCCGAGTTGGTGTCATCCTACCCGGGATTCCATGGAGGTAGAAGTATCCGTCGCCGGTTCGAGGAATGTAGCTGAGACGACTCCTATCTTGGAGGGCTCTGAAGAAGTGATTGTGATAGAGGACTCTGAGAGCGAGGCAGAGGATACCACATTGGAGGATACCATCGAGGTGCAGTCCGCGACCTTCTCGGATTATGAGCCTTCGGAGGATGCCAGGGAGACCGAGAGTTCTAGTAGTTCCATTTAGTTATCCTGCACTGTTGGATGGTGCCTTTTTGGATGATGACCTTGTCGGTCAGTTGATCTTTCCTTTTGGGGACTCTGGATAGTTGTCTTTTGATCTAGTCCCATACCCCGACCCAAAATAGCAGGAGTAACTCGCCTGTGCTTTTGTACAAACTCTTGGGAAGTAAATATTATCTGTTGTTTCTTGACTCAAGTCTCTCTTTCTTTTTGTATGGCGATGCCTTGTTGGTTCCGCTTCTGCTTGCTCTTTTTACACTCACTTCTGGTGCACTAGATATTAGGGAATTCAAATGGGGAAAAGGTATTGTAGGATGTGACAGGTATGAGCAAGGACAAGAAGCAATCCTTCACGGGTCAAAGGCATGGGAATATTTATCTTTTATATATTGATTCTGACCCTGAAAATGCAAAATGTCTTGTTTCTGTTAAAGATGAATCTGATCTTTGGAACAGAAAGTTAGGTAATATTAGTGTAAAGCATATGTCAAAACTTTCCAAAAAAGGACTTGTTCGTGGGCTGCCTCAAACGAAGTTTGAAAAAGGAGGACTATGTAATGCATGCACACTAGGCAATCAGGTAAGAAGTACTTTTAACTCTTTAAATCAAGTTTCTTCTAAGCAATGTTTGCAGCTGCTTCATATGGATATCTTTGGACCAAATAGAACCTTAAGCCTTGGAGGTAAGAAATATTGTCTTGTTATTGTTGATGATTTGTCTAGATTTATATGGGTGTTATTTCTTGTTCACAAAAGTGAAGCTTTTACATCTTTTTCAAAATTGGCAAAATGAATTCAAAATGAAAAAGGCTGTACCATTTCTAGCTTAAGAACAGATCATGGGGGAGAGTTTGAAAATCAAAGTTTTTCAAATTTTTGCAATGAATTTGGAATTCAGCATAACTTCTCTGCTCCGTATACTCCTCAACATAATGGGGTAGTAGAAAGGAAAAACAGATCTTTGCAAGAAATGACAAGAACTCTTTTGATTGAGAGTAAGATTGCATCTCATTTTTTTGGCTGAAGCTGTTTTCACAGCTTGCTATATTTTGAATCGAATTTCTCTCAGACCCCTCATTGAGAAAACCCCGTATGAAATTTTCAAAGAAAGAAAGCCTGTTGTTGCATACTTTCATGTATTCGGTTGTAAATGTTTTATTCTAAAGAATGCTAATGATCGAATTGGAAAGTTTGATGAGAAATCAGATGAAGGAATTTTTCTGGGATACTCAATAACGAGCAAAGCCTATAGAGTCTACAACAAAAACACTCGTGTTGTTGAAGAGTCGGTGAACATCAAGTTTGATGAAAATTGTCAGAATGATGAACCCAAATCCAATTATATACTTCCTCAAGTCTCAAATTCACAGGAAGAATCAGAAGAAAAGCAAGACTTAGATGCAAACACTGGTTCGGAGAATATTCAGAAGGAAACTCACTCAAATGAAGAAAGGCCAGAAGCTGAACAGAATGAACCCACAACTTCTTCAAATGATTGCTTCGACAAAAACTGGAAGCATAAGTCAAGTCATCCAAAGGAACTCATCATGGGAAACATAAGTGATGGCATCAAGACAAGATCCAAGTTTAAGCAAGCAATGAGTAACATAGCATTGGTGTCTGAATTGGAGCCAAAAGGAATTGAAGAAGCACTAGCAGATGAGAACTGGATAAATGCAATGCAGGAAGAGCTACATCAGTTCAAAGTCAACAATGTTTGGGAATTAGTCAACAGACCCAAAAATCGTCCAGTAATTGGAACAAAGTGGGTATTCAGAAATAAACTGGATGACAAAGGAAAAGTTGTAAGAAACAAAGCAAGACTTGTAGCAAAAGGCTATTCCCAAGAAGAAGGAATAGACTATGATGAGACATACGCACCTGTTGCGAGGTTAGAAGCTATCAGGCTACTACTTGCTTATGCTTGTCACAATGACTTTAAACTCTTTCAGATGGATGTGAAAAGTGCATTCTTGAATGGCTACATCAAAGAAGAAGTTTTTGTTGAGCAACCCCCTGGCTTCGAAGAACCTAGAGGAAATGATTTGGTCTGTGTGTTAAAAAAGGCACTTTATGGACTGAAACAAGCACCTCGTGCTTGGTATGAAAGATTGAGCAATTTTCTATCCAACAAACACAACTTCATAAAAGGTAATGTAGATACTACCCTCTTTATTCAAAAACAAGGTAAGGACATTCTTCTAGTTCAAATTTATGTTGATGATATAATCTTTGGTTCTTCTAATGAGCTACTTGGCAAGAAATTCTCTAAAGTGATGCAGGATGAATTCGAAATGAGTGTGATGGGAGAATTGCGTTTCTTTCTTGGACTTCAAATTCATCAATCTCAAAAAGAAACATTCATATTTCAAGAAAAGTATGCACTGGAAATAGTGAAAAAGTTTGGTTTGGAAAACTGCAAGAAGACAGAAACTCCCATGTCTCACTCCTCCAAACTTGACAAAGATGAAGATGGAAAAGAAGTTGACCCCAAGCTATATCGAAGCATGATTGGATCACTACTTTATCTCACAGCCTCAAGGCCAAACATCTTATACAGTGTCTGTTTGTGCGCAAGATTTCAGTCAAGTCCAAAGGAATCACACCTTTCAGCCATCAAAAGAATAATCAAACACATTGGGACTTATCCCAACTATGGAGACTCAGAAGGAGCGTCAGAAGGAGACTCAGAAGGAGCGTCAGAAAGACACTCAAAAGGAGCGTCAGAAGGAGACTCAGAAGGAGCGTCAAAAGCAGACTCAGAAGGAGCGTCAGAAGAAGCCTCAGAAGGAACGTCAGAAGCAAATCATCATTTTTTTAAAAGGGAAGTTCACAAATCAAAGGTCAGTCATTTCCTAAAATTCTTTTTAAGGTAACTCTTTCATATCTCTCTACGAATATTTAAATACCGCTAATTGATTTACTTACTAAAAAGTTCTTTCCTATTTTTTTTTTAATTTGATTTTGTTTCTAAAAATAACCGCTACTTTTATAAGACCACGAACCGTCACTCCTATCTCTCACCTTCACATCGATTTCACTCGAAACCCTAAACTTGTTCAAAATCTCTCTCGCCCTCAATTTTTCTCCTCGACACTGCACATTTTCTTTCAAAGTTCCAAACTTTTTCATTTTCATGACTCCGAAATCAGCCTCCGCCTCAGGGAAGCCCACTCAGATGAAGAGAAAACTCTCATCTCCGGATGCGAGTCCCATCGGGCCATCGGTAGCAGAAATCAACGAGCAACGTGATGCCATTTGACAAGCAAAAGGTTTGTCCGTATCTGACTTTAAGGAGAAAGAAGCAACGGCACATACTGTTAAGCCCCTGTTTGATAGCATTAAGGCAACCGGGAATTTTGATGATGAACTGCGAAAGCTATTAGATCTTCACAAGTTCGCCAGTGAGAGAGAATTGCTAGAATACTTTAATTTGCCTGGAAAGATTGTCGAACCGATTGCTGTTGAAGTACCTGAATCTGTCTCTAGAAAGGGAAAAGAGAAAGCAGCAGAGCCTAGTTCGAAATCAACTACAAGAAAACTCTCACCAATAAGGCATGGCGGCACTAAGGCAAAGGTTGAAGATGATGATGATGTCCTGTTTAATGATTTTGTGGAAAACATTGGGTTTAATATAGATGCAAACTTTCCTGATCCTCTGTTCTAAAGTCAAGCACATAAGGACAAGTTTGAGTCCTTGAAACAGAGAGGCATCATACCACACAGGGTGTTTGAACTGAAGTACTTTAACAGGAATGGTATCCCTCTTCGGAAGCATCTTCAAAAGGTCAATTTGGAGAACTTTATAACCCAAAGGAGTTACACTATTCCTGATTTGGTAGCCTATTTTTACTCCAATCTTTATTTTGTCAACTTCAACTCTATGTTCTTCACCGTGCGTAGAAAGCAATATGTCTTGCATGTTGATGAATTGGTATCCATTATGGCAACTAGTAAAAGGGCTTTTAAACCCTTGGATGTTACTGCTGAAGAAGCCTTTTGCTTTCTTACTGGGAAAACAAGTTTCTCCGGAGAGTCAAAATCTCACATTGCCTACAATGATTTCCCTCTGAAGTACACCATGATGCATAAGGTTGTCATTGAATGCCTTAGGCCAAAGGCAGCCTCAAAGTCAGACATCTCAAAGTACGAGGCAAAATTATTGTGAGGTATCTTGTAGGGAAAGAGAATTTCTTTTGCCCACACTATTCTACTTCACATGTATAGAACAATTCTCAAGCCCAAGGGACATCTACCTTATGCCGGTCTGATCTATAAAATAATAGATCATTTTAAGATCAAGGCTTCTGCAGATCTTATCAAACAACAAATTCCTTTGATGACTGCTGGTGAAATTATGATGGGCAAGATGGGATTCAAAATGACTCCTACTGGCTGGAAGACCAAGAACAATGAACCAGTTCTTGTGGAGTTCGAGGATGAGTCAAAACAGAAATCCCCAAAAAGGTGAAAGGTTATGGCCATCAAGGGTAAACAAAAAGATAACTCATCTGATGATCATTCCAGAGAAAGTAAAGCAGAATCTGACTCTGAAGCTACACAATCTAAATGTGCCTCAGATGGAGGAAGCCAAACTGAGAGTCAAAGTGCGCAAAGCAATGAAGAAGAAGGAGATGTCGATGAAACACAGTCAACAGATAGTGCTGTCTACATTTGTGAACTAACTGAGGAAGAATTCCTCACTATGTGGACTGAAGAGGACACTGCAAGAAAAGAGAGTGAAACAGAGTATGGTGCTACTCTTTTCAATTTTGATTATGAGCAGTGGTCTGCACAAATACAAGCACAATTGGCCTTAGAAGATCAGGTGGCAGAGCCAGATGATATTGAGGCTTATTCCATATCCTCTACCCGATTGACTGTTCACAAAGCCGCCTCAAGCTTGGCAACAACAATTGCACGTGAGGATCAACTTTCGAGTGCTCAGTCAATACCAATGGACATTGATGAAGAGATAGAATTTGTGCCCAGTACAAAGGCTAAAGGGAAAAGGGCTACAACGCAGGGGGAGCCTTTACCTACAACCTCTGATGTTTTTCTGACAGAAGTTTTTGCTTCTCAAGCCTTTCCCAAAGCTTAATCTGAGGGGGAGAATGTGCTAAGAAAAAGGTTTGGCTCTACAAATCATGAACAATCTTCTACAACACCACAGGTTGAAATTCAGAAGCAAATAGAGAATCTTCAACAAATCCTTATCTAGAATCTGGCTGCTATGGAAACAATGCTAGATCAGAAACTGCATAGCTTTGAACAGAAGATTGATGGGAAGTTGCAGGGTATGGCAAATCAGGTGACCAATCTAGAGAAGTCCATTGACTTGTATGGTAGAATGTTCTGTGCTGAGATTACAAACATGCCTTCATACACGCTGGTCAGGACTGACAGAACAACTTCCGGACTACCTACAACTCAAGATATTAGAAGCCATGCTCAAAGAATGGGAGAAGGATATGTCAGAACTTCTTCAGTGGAGGCTGATGTAGAGCTTGAAGATGTTCATTCTTCTTCCAAAACGACCCCACCTTCTGCTTCTTAATTTTTTTCTCTAAGTACAAGGATTTCATTTGTTATGTCATATTTTTTTAACCTATTCTTTTTCAATTGATTTGATCCCATTCTCTGCTATATATATTCTTTTTGCTGTTGACAAAAAGGGGGAGAGATTTCTCTATTTACCACAGTGCAGGATATGAATTGCAGGATACTTTCTAATTATATTTGCTCACGTGAAAGATATTCTACTCTATATTCTGATTATATTTGCCTGCAGGAACAGATTGAGTGATCACTATTATCTATTACTGATCACAGTTTCACTATTTACAATTTTTGACATACATTGTCTCATTAAGTTTTGTAGTTTTGTCACCATAAAAAAGGGGGAGATTATTGTGGAAATTCTCCTTATATTTTGATTCTGACAAAACTATTAAAAGATTTGTATAATGTTTTATGATGCAGAAAGAATGAGTAAGCAACATGTTGTTTGGATCTAATTCTGTCACGGAATCTCGAGGACAAAGGGTCAGAAGGAGTGCTTCTGAACGAAGGGTTAGAAGGAGTGCATCTGGACGAAGTGTCAGAAGGAGTGCTTCTGAACCAAGGGTCAGATGGAAGTGCTTCTGACGAGGTCAGAAGGAAGTGCTTCTGACGAGGTCAGATGGAGGTGCTTCTGACGAGGTCAGATGGAGTGCATATGAGGACCTTCAGATGGAGCTGCTTCTGAGGGTCAGGTTCAACATGATCTTCTATTTGAACATTTCGTGCAACGATCTACATGCAGTAACAGATGGACCTTATCAAATCTCCGAATTACCATTCCACTATAACTGATCAAATTCAGGAAGTTCTTCATGAAGACGAAACTTGAAATTAGTTAGTTTCTGCATCTCCAAAACGTGAAGACCCACGAATGGCAGGTTTCCGATCAAGGCAAGGTTCCTTATGGAAATTTGTGATATTCGATTGACATGATGTCCCTTCTAATCAATCAAAGGATTTTCTACAATTGAATGTTACCTTCCAAAAATATCTTTTCGGGGACCAATACGGATTTACCACACTTATGGAAACTGGAGATTTAGTTGTATGAGCGACTAAATCAGAAGGGTACAATATCTTCTTCAACTATTTTCATATCTTCTAAAATACAGTCTCGTTCAATCACGATTGATGACGTCCAATCAAGGATTGAAGAGCGATCCCTTGGCCGGGTATCCAACGGCTAGTTTGGAGGCATTGGAATATAAAAGAAGAACCATGGTGATCTGAGAAGAGTAACGAACAACAATCCAAAAGTGCAAGCGTGATTCGAATTTTACCCAAAAATATTCTAAGTGCTCAAAATCTCATTCATTGTGAGAATCTGTAAGAGAGAAAAACCGAGTGGTTGAGTGATTGTAATTCTCTTGATTCTTCATAGTGAAATCCAGCCGATCGGCTGTAATCGTGGGAGAGTGAATGTAGGCTTGACAAGCCGAACCACTATAAACTCAGCGTGCTCTTTTCTCTTCCCTACTTCATTGCTGCGTTTAATTTTTGTACTATCACCCGTTGTTCATATTTATTGATCGCGTATTGAAATTATCATTAATTACGCAAGAAATTTTAATTTAGTTGTCGATTCACCTATTCACCCCCCCTCTAGGTGATATTGCTAGATCCAACATAGTTCATTTTGAAAATAAATTTCCGCATCACCTTGTTGTTATTACCAGCATGGATATGTCACATCAAATAACAAATGGCAATTTTATGGACGAAGAAACAAATTTGATACTAAATTGACAGTTCGTCATTTTTTTAGACTAAAAAAATTCGTGATAAACTTGAGACTGGAGTTAAAATTGATTTTTTTTTGTTAGGCAATGAAAGCCCAGGGCAAACTTGAGACAAGACCTAAAGTTTGGCGTTGCTTTTGGACACAAAAAAAGGGGGTAGAAATTAGGACTGAACCTAATATTTGAAATTTTTAAGGCGAAAAGAAGAGTTTGGAACTAACGTTAAAGTTGGGAATTTGTTAGGGGATTAGGATTTTTTTTTTTTAGCTTTTTCTTGGGAGGCGTGAGATAGAGGACCCTGTTCTAATGCTGGATTTTGCTGACCTCATTATAGATGCTTCTCTTCGAGGATAACAAAGGTGTTAGGGGGTGCATGAAAACAAAACCGAAACAGTTTCTGAAACAGATTTCTATTTCTGGAATAGAGTTGGAACAGAAATTCGTTTAGTAACGCAATTATAAGAACCTATTTCTGGAACAATTTTGAGAAACATAAATAGATTTGAAGTAGAAATGAGAAACAAAAAAAAATTACTTCTTCGAGAAATAAAAATAAAAATAGAAATCTCCGTCGACGACCAACCCCATCGGTCGCACGCCGCTGGCCGTGGCAGCACCTCGACCGTCGGCCTCCGCCAGCCGTGGCCGCACCCCGACCGTCGGCCGCCGACAATCACCGGCCGCTGCCGCTGTCGCCGACCCCTGCCACTGCCGTCGCCAGTCTCCCGCCGGTCGCCCGCTGCCGACAGTCGCACCCCCGCCGCTGTCGTTGCCTTCGCCTTCGCCGGTCAACTAAATTTTATTTCAGAAATAGACATTATTTGCCATTATCAAACGCATTTATTTTGCTCAGAAATTCATTCTGAAATAGAAATAGAAAAAAAAATATTTATGTTCCAAAAATTCTTTATGGAACAGAAATTTTGTCATGCGCGCCCTTAATTGCCCGCGCATAGACGTGGCCGGTTCGGCGGAGCCGCCAGTTCTGGTTCAAGAACCGGCGGTTCCGGTTCCTCAAAAAGGTGAAGTCGGAATCGGCCCTTGAATGGGCAGTCCCGGTTTCGGTTCGGAACCGTCGGTTCCGCTGTTCAAAATTGAAAATCAGGGCCAAGAGAAGAGGGCTTCGTAGCGGGGGGGTGCTCGAGGTCGCGCTGGCGCTCCAGGGCAAGGTCGCAAGGGGTCGAAAACCGAAGTCAGCGTTGAGGTCGCGCTCGAGGGCATCTTTGCGGGGGCCGGGGGTGAAGATGTTGAGGTTGCGGTGGCGAGGAAGAGAGGAGAGAGCGGAGGGAGTCGAGCTCGTCAGAGGAACTGAGGAAGAGGAGGGCACTGGACGAAGAAGAAAAGAAAGAAAATCAAGAAGAAAGGAGGAAGAAGAAGAAGCACATGAGAGAGAGGAGGTGAGGGGTCTATGATTTATTATCTCACACTCGTATAGCAGAGGGCGAGAGGGGAAAAGAGAGTGTGTTAGGTGGGTGGAAAAGATACGTGGATTAAAGAGAGAGTTGATGGCTTGTCTGAGTTGTCTCCCATCTATTGATATATTTAGTCCTTTTTTTTAAGTGGCGGTTCGGAACCGCCGGTTCCGAAAAATGTGGAACCATGGGCCCAGTCAACTGGTCTATTCTGGGCTAGTCCACTGGCCGGTTCCGGGCCCACAGTTCAATTTGGCCATGTCTACCCGCGCATTTGGGCACGAAGGCTGGCCTCCATGAATTTAAGAGCCAATTGATGAACAATTTGTTTTCCCAAATATTTTGCCCACGCTATTTTCACACTTCAAATAATTGCAACACATCATAATATTGAGTTGACTAAATAATCTCAAAAGAACTAGTTAATCAAAATTAGAAGTGGAAAGTGGGTGTGTTATTCATTGAAATGCAAAAATAACACGTTATCGTGAAAGTACAAGATTATCCGTATTTAGTAAAATAATGATGTCATAGTAAAATAATGATGTCTTATTCCATCACCTTATTTAAATTTATGGTGTATCTAAAAGCTATTGGATCATTTAAATTTATGGCGTCTCTAAAGCTTGGGTTTCCTTTTGCAATTGGCAAACATATTGGTAGAGTTTGCCGTAAATGGACTTTTATTCTATTTTTCCTCTAATCAGCACTTATAGATATCCTTATAATCTAAATTACGACTCGTAACTTTGCTACACTTGCCTGCGGTAACATTTCAGCAAACTTTTGACCCCAAAAAAAAAAAAATTCAGCAACTAAACAATCCTATCCGGTCACAAGTCATGGCAATAGAGAAAATTATCCAAAGCATTTTAATTTTGCCACTTGACTCCTAAACCTTTTCAATAACAAACTCGCAGCTCCACGGCGACAGACGGAGCCTCACCTTCCCACGCTACAGCCACCTTATCGACGGATTGGAAAGAAAACAAGGACAAAAACAGCTAGGAGTAGTGCTAAACACGGGGTTTTGCACGGTTTGGTGTCCTTACAAATGTTGTACTCGCTTTTCTTCCTCGTTTGTTAATAAGGGCTTGCATGATGGTACCATTCTTATCCAAAAAAGTGATTCTGATTAAAATGATTTTTTTTATTCTGTTCCCTAGATGAGTTTTAGAGAATCAAAACGTGTTTGGTAACTACCCAAAATTTCTTTTCTTAGAACGAAAACACATTTGATAACTGCACAAAATTTCTGTTCCCAAGAACAATTGCTGTTCCCAATTTTTGTCATATAAGTCAAATAATTACATAGTTACCTTGTGAAATTTCATCCTACATTTCGAATTAATCGAAGATTAATTCATATTGATTCTTTTATATAACATATTGCAAATTGAGATGTAAAAATAAATATCAAGAATCATAGCGGGTTATTTTTGCCATTTATTATGGAGCTTCATCAAACTCTTTTAAGCGAGCGAATAAATGACACGAGCGACACCCGTATTTCTGCTAGGAAAATATACTGCACTACCTTGCATTGGTGTGCATTTTTTATTTTAGAAAAAATTCATTGAAAACTTAAGAACGAGAGCTTGCTAAGTATTCACGATAGTTATTTTTATCTTTTTTTCAAGTGTTTATGATGGTTATTTTTGTCTTTTTTTTTTTCAAAATTTTATAAGACTAGAATAAGTCTAATGTACATGCTAGGAAAATCACAACCAATGAAACTAAGTGTGCAATTAAGAAATCATGACATTGATAAATCGCATCATAAAATCCTAATGAAACCATACGGGCTTAGAGAAATGTGGTTTGAGTTTAATTGCAAAGGTGTCTATGATTCTACTAATAAAGAACAAAATTTATGAAATCTAAGGAATCTAGGCCGAAATTTATTAAAATGAGGTCAAGCTAAGCTTCTTCTATTTTAGGAATTTTTTAATTTTAATTTTATTATCTTATATATTTCTTTGAAAATGTGACCTCATTTTGTTAGGACGAGGGAAAATTGACGAGAAAATTGAAAAGGAAAAGTGAGAGCTATGAGACTTTATTCTGTTTTGTGACTCTCAAAAGTGGTTCCTTTTTCAAAAACCATCCTTTTTTTGTTCTTATTTTTGCTCGAAACCATTTTCGAGAACAAAATCAAAAATCAAAATCAAAATCATTTACATTACTAAATAGGATTATCATCTTTTTTTTTTGTTTCAGAAAACAGAATCAAAGAATCAGAACGGTTGCCATACAGATCCTAAGGCTGCGTTTGGTAACGCTCCCTGGAATGTGTTTCTGTTCCAAAAGTGTTCCTAGAACACTTTTGGAACAGAAACGCGTTTGGCAAAAAAATGTTCCAAAAGTGTTCCGAAAAACACTTTTGGTCCTAAAAAAAGAAACAAAAAAAGATGTTTTTTTGTTTTTGGAACACTTTTGGTCCTAACGCTCCCTGGTCGCCACCGGTCGCCGCCGCCCGCGGTCAGTTGCCGGCCGCCGGCCGCCGCCCCCCTCCGCCGGTCGCCGCCACCGTCGTCGATCCCTCTTTTTGGCGAGAAAAGTGTTTTTTTTTTAACTTACCAAACGCGTTTCTGTTCGCAAAAATTGTAGCCGGGAACAGAAGCACAAAAAAATATTTCTATTCCAAATATGTTCCTAGGAACAGAAACGTTACCAAACGCAGCCGCCATGGAACCATAAGTCACAACTCTTGTTCTTGTGTTTTTAGTTACCCCTTCCCATGTGTTGTTTTTGTGTATGTCCTTTTTAGCGACTACTTGATCGCTGTTTTGTTCTCGTTTGGTTTGTTGTATTAGCGATGGGTTCTCGTTTGGTATGTCTGTTGTATTACTGGCCATTTGAGAAGTTTAATGGTGAATAAAAACGGTTCCATCATCGTAATTTCTTATGCTCATGCAGTCAAATAGCTCCTCATAGGGGTTGTCCATCTGTCAAATATATTTTTATTCGGTGGGAGTTACCCTTGGGTGTGATCACTCTATCCTCACCATTTTTCTTTTTTTCTTTTTTTCCTTTTTTTTTAAAGATTGGTCCAGAATCCTTAAATCGAGTCTTAATTTTTTTTTAAAGTGTGATAAATCTTACAACGTATCAAATTAATGTAATCAAGTCTAATTTAGCCAAAGGGAAAAGTTATGTGGCTTTTTTAAAAATTATTTTTCAAAGAAAAAGCTGCTCGTGTGATTACCACGTCAACTGCTTTAGCGAAAAAAAAATCAAAAAAATTAAAAGGAAACAATTTTACAAAAAAGAGGATTCAGGGGAGAAGCCGAGAAGACACGAGGTAGCTCCAGTCGGGACAATAACGGCCACCCATGCATCGGGAGGGATATCACTCCCAACTTAGGCCAAGCCGGCATGGTGTATATATATAATTGACATCCAACATGACCAAGTCCTTTTGATCGAATCTCAGTGTCACAATCGAAGATTTGTCAAAAGCGGAGATGTTAGTCGATGGCCGTGTTTATCAACGACATGATGCAGCTATCGACGTACAATGTACAATGGCAACTGATTAACGATTATTCCTTAACGGATTCTTATGAGTGCTGAATATAGCGATTGAAGACAAAGTGAAGATGCCTTAGTAAAGATACCAGTTATGCTTGATGGCTTCTCAGAAGTGAATCACTAAGGCAAAGTTAAAGTATTAATAAGTGGGCATGAATGGTCACTCATGAAAGAGATGTGCCATCACTTAGCATGGATTTTATCAAGCTCATACCAATCGTAACTTTGAGGTTTATTTAAATTGGATCCTCATCCAATCCATTACGGGTTAATTAGAAACCCAAGAAAAATGCAGGAGAACATTTTATTCCTGCAGATCGGAGACTCATGTATACGGAGACTTGATTACGCTAGATAAATCCAAACTCTCTTTCAATATCTTCTCTCTTTATTTCGAAAATGTTGTCAGCAATTTTGGGTGATTTTTATCGAGCGCAAATAATTATTTTAACACTCAATAGTTAAATCGATAAATAAATTGCTCGGAAAAGAGTAAAGAACCTCGGCATATTAAGCAAAGCAAATGAAAAAAATGCATTGAAAGGTCCTAAAACTTATTAGGAAAGTACAATTGAGTATAAAAACTTAAAAAAAGTACAATCAAATTTTAAAACTTGTTAAATTATCGTAATCAACTCATTTCGCCAATACTGTCAATTTGGTTAATGAAAACTATGACGTGGCATTTTTAACACGTGAAGGATAAGGCTAGTACAATTTCGTTTTGGTCAAAATATGATTTTTTTTTAAATCTAAATATTACTTAAATTAGACTAAAAGGTAAACTAAATTTAGAGACAAATGAAGAAGGAAGATAGCAATGGCTGCTGGGCCCTGGCCACTACGACCTCACCATCCAAGGAAAAGGCCTGTGGTGGTGGCGTATGGTCGGCCGGTGGTGAGCGAGGGTTGCCAGGCTCGGAAACCACTAGTAGAGAAACGATTCTATTGCTGGACCAGACGATCAATGGTGGAATCTGACAGGAAAGGAGAAACGAACGGCCCATAATAATGTGAAAATGGTGGCTATTCTTGGCCGGTCTCCGGGATTGACCAGGCGTGGAAATGCCTTCGGACACAACCGATGAGATGAACGAAGCCAAACCCAACGACAATCACTTCATCAAAAGCTACATATTCAATCTAACCGAGACATCGGTTTGTTGTGGTCTGCGTCGGATCAGCACGTGTAAGCAAATGCCCCGGACTTTCAGGGGATTTGCTTTCTCAATAGTCCCCACATAAGCACGTGCACGTACGTTGGAGCTAGTCTAGTCAAAAACAGACAAGGTTCGGGTAGTTAGATAGATCTAGTTTGTCTCATGTGCCCTGATTTATTAAGAACTACTAATGATGCCTAAGCGTTCCGCTAGAGGAACCATTTATTTGTGGAGAAGTAATGGGATAGATTAGATCTAATGGAATTTATATGATAAAGAAATAATGAGATTCGTGTCCGGCTTCAAGAAAGAAAAATTGCACCATGCGGTTGTGCATCGAATATGCTACGGTTAATCCACGGACATTAAACGCCATTCAGAATCAAATAAATTACATTAGGTGCATCCTCTTCAAAAGTTTTTTCAGAAGAAGTCAGGTCACAAAATTAATTTAGTTCATGATGTTAATACCGAACAAGGACCTGAGTCTTTTTCAATTAATTTCTTTGCTGACTTCGAAAGTCTTCTAAGTCACCGTGCGTGCCCCTTGGTCCCCCCCTCCACCGCTTGTGCGGGCCTGTCAATTCATTTGAGTCAAAAACATACAAAGGTCTGGTAGTTAGATCTGGTTTGTCTCATGTGCCCAGATTTATTAAGAATTAATTTAGTTCATGATGCAAAACACCGAACAAGGATCTGAATTTTTTCAATTAATTTCTTTGTTGACTTCGAAAGTCTTCTAAGTCATCGTACGTGCCCCTTGGTCCGCCCCCTTCCCTCTCCCCCCATCGCTTTTGGGAAATTTTCTAAAATATATATATTTTAAAATATTTATCAAAATAATATATAAAAAAAAATTACCGAATTGGGTGCCGATCGGCAATTGGGCCGCCGATCGGCACCCAATTCGCGACTTGGGCCCCACTCGGCGGCACAATTGCCGATTGGGACCCCGGCCAACCCCATTCGGCGGCCCATTCGTCGATTTGGCCGGTCGGGGCCCCACTCGGCATATGAGCCGCCGAGTGGGGCCCAAGTCACTTTTTTTAATAATAATTATTTACTTTTAATTTATATTTTTTATAAAAGTTTTAATTAAATAATAAATTATATTTGAATTAAGTAAACTTTGAGAAAAAAAAACAAGCACTACATAATTCATATTCCACCATTAAAATTTACTTTTAATTTATTTTTTTATAAAAGTTTTAATTAAATAATAAATTATATTACAATTACGTAAACATTGATGGTAAAAAAGACAAGCACTACACAATTTATATTCCACCATTAAAATTTACTTTTAATTTATAATTTTTATATTTTCAATTACTTAATAAATTATATTGGAATTACGTAAATTTTGAGAAAAAAAGACAAGAACTACACCATTCATATTCCACCATTAAAATTGACTTGTAATTTATAATTTTTATATTATCAATTACATAATAAATTATATTGGAATTATGTAAATTTTGAGGAAAAAAAAAGACAAGAACTACACAATTCATATTCCACCATTAAAATTGACTTTTAATTTATATATATATATATTTTATAAAAGTATCAATTAAATAATAAATTATATTAAAATTACGTAAACTTTGAGGAAAAAAAAACAAGCACTATATAATTCATATTCCACCATTAAAATTTACTTTTAATTTATATTTTTTATAAAAGTTTCAATTAAATAATAAATTATATTGAAATTACGTAAACTATGAGGAAAAAAAATCAAGCACTGCACAATTCATATTCCACCATTAAAATTTACTTTTAATTTATATTTTTTATATTATCAATTACATAATAAATTATATTAAAATTACATAAACTTTGAGAAAAAAAAGAAGACAAACACTACATAATTTATATTCCACCATTAAAATTTACTTTTAACAATTAGTGAATTTTTAGATTTTTCTCCACTTAAAATTTTGCCCTCAAATTTTTTGAATTTTCGTAGATTACCCCATGGAACACGCGAGTGTGTCTGATACGCAAAAAAATATCGAGAGCACGTGTCCGTGTAACATAACAGAGACGTCGATGCTAGCCTCTCGTGGTTAGATAATTGATGTAAGTATCCACCAAATAAGAATTGGGCAATTTTCTAAATTAGAATTTTTAAAAAATAATTTACCAAAATAGCATTAAAAAAAATCAAATTGAATACCGCTCGGCATATGGGCCGCCCTCGGCGGTCCATCTGCCGAGTGAGGGCCGGGCGGCCCCCATCGGCCTATGAGCCGCCGAGGGCAGCCCATATGCCGAGCGGGTCGCTAGGCCCGCTCTGCATGCGCTACAGCACCACTTTCTGCTGCAAGCCACAGCAGCACTTTGTGGTGCTGTCGATTATTGGTGCTCTTTGCACCAATAATAGCTACTGCAGACTTGCAACAGCAAGTGGTTTGGCTCTGCTTCTATTCCCCCTCCCCTTCACCTCCTATTTTCCCCTTCACTTCTCACTCTCGCACTGTTTTCTTCCCTCACTCTCATTTGAAGCTCTCGCGCTCCTCTCGTCCCTCACTTTCGTGCGATCGTTTCCTTCCTCATTTTTATCTTAATTTTTGCCACGCTCTTACTCCCTCACTAAGCTTTCCCTAGTGTTTTCCGTCGCAATAAGTGTATAGCACAGTTGGAGTTATTTATATTGTTAATATGTTTGTTGTGTTCGAGCAAAACTGACGTTTTTATCTGGTGTTTTCTCTTGGCAGGTTAAGCTTGTAAATTCGGTGCGTGCTTTCTTTCGATAATTTGAGGTAAATTTCATTGTAATAATTTTTTACATTTTCGTAAGCATAAATTTATTTATTTGATTTTTATTTATTTCTGCATCATTTGTGTAACTTATAGGTGTTATTAATAATATGTTTTAAATTTTGACAAATGTTATGATAATAGTTATAATGTGTACTTGATTTTTATGTAGTCGTTAATAATATTTACTGTTTGAGGAGTTCAAAATGAATTTGTCAACTAAAAAAAAAAGTTCGACAAAAAAAAAAACTAAAAAAAAGGATAAGATGGCACGAGAAGTGTGGGCGGGGTTCGAACCGGTCTGAAAAAATATATATAGAAAATGTTAAAATTCGAGTAAATAAGTAATTTGTAAATTAAGAATGATTAAAAAAATATTGAAAAAATCATAGAATACTTTTAAAACTTCGGCAAGAAATTTAAAAATACAAAAAAAAACATGTTAAATTAGTGTAGGGTTCCTGTGTTACCCGGGTTCATGTAATATGGGCCTCGAACTTTTCAGAAAATACAAATTGGTCCTCTAACTTTTCAGAAATTACAAATTGATCCTCGAACTTTTGGGAAATTACAATTTGATCCTCGAACTTTTTGAAATTTACAATTTGGTCCTCGAACGTTTGAGAAATTACAATTGGGTCCTTGAATTTTTCAGAAATTACAAATTGGTCCTTGAACTTTTGAGAAATTACAATTTGGTCCTCGAACTTTTAAAAAATTACAATTTGATCCTTGAACTTTTGAAAAATTGCAATTTGGTCCTCTAACTTTTGAGAAATTACAATTTGGTCCTCTAACTTTTCAGAAATTATAAATTGGTCCTCGAACTTTGGGAAATTAAATTTGGTCCTCGAACTTTTTGAAAATTATAATTTGGTCCTCAAATTTTTCAAAAATAACAAATTGGTCCTCAAAACTTTTGAGAAATTACAATTTGGTCCTCGAACTTTTCAGAAATTATAATTTGGTCCTCGAACTTTTTGAAAATTACAATTTGGTCCTTCAACTTTTTGAAAATTACAGTTTAGTCCTCGAACTTTTCAGAAAATACAAATTGATCCTCGAACTTTTCAGAAATTACAAATTGGTCCGATTATGAGTAATTCTCATTGTGAGTATTCGATTAATATGTACGGAATGAATATTTACTAACTTATATACTTGAAATAATTTGTAATATTCTTATTTAACAAAATGTCGACAACACCTTTTGCGATTGTGTTTTGGGGAGGCAGAGTAGTTCAAAATGAACATGGACATGGTTACGAAGGGGGACAATCTACCATGTTCGAGTTTGCAAACATATCGACATTCGATGAGTTACGTGCTACGATTGAGAGCGCGTTGAATCTAACAGGAAACCAGTACATTGAAAGGCTGATATGTAAATATCCAATTGTAGCATATAATTGTGTTACATACGAAATGACGGAGGTGCATAATGATGGTACGGTTACGATGATCCAGCAGTATGCACGTCAGGCTGGTATGTTGGGAATTTCACAGTTTTATGCAATTGTAGTTGAACACCAAATGCTACATGATTCTGAGGGAGGTTTCAATGTTGATGAAGACGAACAAGGTATGCATAATGAGTACATGGAGTCCGATGATAATGACGATAATGACGATGATAGTGATAATGTTGATCATCATAATGATATTGATGATGACGAAAATATTGATGAAGAAGATGATGCTTGGATGGACATTGCTGACAGCGATGAACAGGATGTCGGAGGAGACGGCGATGAGCAAGATGTCGAAGGTGACAGCTATGAAGAAGATGTCGGAGGTGATGATATAGAGGCTTACTACAACACCCATTGTAGTAATCCCATTACGCCGTTCGTACGTCCAAAGCCCTATTCGGAGATCGATTTTGATTTGATGCGAGACGATACAATCGCGAAGCCGAGCGGCAGCGTATTTGATCCCGCGAAAGAATTTTCCATTGGCATGTTATTTTCATCGCGAGACGCAGTGCAGTCGGCTGTGAAAGAATACTCTATTAGAAGAAATCATAAGTTTCGTTGCAAGGTGATGAATTAGAGAGAATATGTGATAAGCTGTGGTAATATGAATGAACCGTGCCATTGGAGGCTCCGCGCGAATACTAAAGGCGGTGGCTCGTTTTGGAAAATAGATAAGTACAGTGGGCCACTGTTGACACCTGATTTTTGACCACCTTTTATTTTAGTTTTTACTTCTAAAATTAATTAAAAATAGCAAAAAAGGTCAAAAAATTGCAAAATCAACTTTGGAAGCCTTAGCCTAGCCTTAGGAACCAATTTTGAACAAAAAATATTTTTTGAATTTTTTAATATTTTTTGGAATTTATTTAATTATTAAAATAATCCAAAAATCAGGAAAAATACCATTCGTGGTCAGAAAATTACACAAAAATATTCAGAAATTTTATTTTAATTATCTCTTTAATATTTTCACTTTTTATTAAGGAAATTTGGCCTGGTTCATGGGGTTCCTTCACAAACCTAATCCCGAACCGGGCCTAAAAAATCCTTTTCGAGTCTTTTAATTTTCAATTCTCGGTTTTTATAAGCTATGACATTGTATTCTAGAGTATTGAAATGCAATTGGGTCAATTTGCCCTCCAATTTGATCAATTTTAACCAAAAGGGCTTAATTGCATAAAAATCTTTCGATTTAGTCCCCGGTTTTACAATTTGTGAAATTAAATTTCACACGGGCACACCCATTAAAATTAAACACCTTTACCCTATAGTTTTCATCATGCTGAATCCATTGGTGGGCTCAATTTTGAATAATTCGATCGTTTGGACCTTCGATTTGGGGAAATTCGTTTTCGGATCCTAGGGACAATTTGGGGTTTTCATAAAATTTCAATCAATTGATCCGTGAAAATACCCTTATTGAATATAAAATGTGCCAAGGAGTCCGATTATGCCATCAATTTCATGAAAATAGGTCGAATCGGGGCTCAATTTGAGCGAATTGGTCGAACCGGGCCGGTCGGGTCAGACCCGACCCGACCCGGTCCGACCGGGTCTGCAACATTGTTGCAGACCGTGGCCGACAGTGAGGCAGGGGAAGACAGGGGCGAGATGGGGCGGCGATTTTTCAAAGAAAAAGCGGGCGGCCGAGCGTGGGAAGCAGGTTGCCAGACGAATATTCGTTGCTGCAAGCGTGAGGGCATCAAAAAACGGGCCGGTCGGCCACGGCGGAGAGGGAGGCTCGGGTTTAAAGGGGAAACAGGGCCGAGAGTGCCGAGGGGATTTTTTGGAGCGAAAGGCAGCGAGAGGAGAGTTCGGGGACCTTCATCATACCTCACTGATCACCGCCGAAGCATCCACCGTCGCCGACGATCCTCGGACAGGTCGGTACGCCGTCTTTACCCCTGTTTCCATAATGCATATCGGGTGCTCGACGAAATGTCTGCCTGCACGTTTTTCTTTTAACCCGCGGTCGGTGCATTCCCGAGCTCCATTTGTGCGTGTCTAGCCTCAAGCATACATTAAAACCGACTCTAAGCTCGATGTGCCCTTTTGTTGCATCAAACCGTGTTCGCCGAGGAGGCCCGACCACCACCGGCCTTGGTCTCGGCCGTGAGCTCGTGCCGGCGCGAACCCGAGGATTTCCAGCTCTAAACGAGCTGAGGTAAGTCTCTAAACCTCTTTTAGACGTTTTCTGAACGGTCGGGGTAGGCTTTGAACGTTGAAAATTTTTTGGAAAATCCCTCGCCGGAGCCGAACCTGTGGGGGTTCTTTTTGCCGATTTCCGATGCGTCCCCGGCTGTTGAAATGCTTATATTTTGATGCTGAATGTTTGAGGATTCGAATGATGCAATTTGGGTAAAAAAATTCGAAGATCCGGAGCCGTTTTGCATTTTCCGGCGAGAATTCCGGCGAAGTCGCCGGAATTTTTACTGTTCATCGTCTTCTCCGGCGACTTCGCCGGTGGTCAGCGGTCAACGGCCGACGTGGCGTGCCACGTAGGCAGCCACGTCAGCCGGGTGGGTCCGGTCCGAGTATTTTCAAATAAAATAAAATCAACGGCCCCGATCGTGACACGTGTCGCGATCTCGTTTTTTTTGGAAAATTAAATAAATGATTTTTGAATAATCGATCCGGCGGACGAGGATGTGCCACGTGGCTCACTGAGGGACGTCCGATCTTGTACAAGATCGGACGCACCAGAGGAGGCCACGTGGCACGTTCTAGAGCGTCCGATTTGTAGGTTTTCTAAAAAATGAAAATAATTAATTTTTGATCCGACGGCTATTATTGAGCCACGTGGCTCTCTGTGGGTCGCTCGATCTAGTGGAAGATCGGACGCACGAGATGAAGCCACGTGGCACAACGTGGACCGTCCGATCCGGGGAATTTTCGGATAATTAAATAAAATACATAAAAAATCAAAAAAATTGTAAAAAATAGAAAAATGTTTAAAAAAATAAAACGGTGTCGTTTTAGGCCGGTGTCGACCCCTAGGGTCGGGCCGGGCGCCCGAGAGACGTGGGCCGGGTTTGACCCGGCCCGGAAAATATTTTTAAATATTAAAAAATTCAGAAAATAATAAAAAATAATAAAAAATTCAAAAAAATCAATAAAAAATAGAAAATTCATAAAAAATTCAAAAAATTCTGAAAATTCAGAAAAATTCTAGAAAATTCCAAAAATGGGAAATGGCCACAATCAACTGGCCATGGAATATTTTGGGTAATTCGGTATCCAAACCTTCCAAAAAATTACAATTTTGCCCTTCGGGCTAATTGTCCCTGAATCTTCCCATTTTACCCCATAGCCCTAAATCACGTCTTCTCTAAGCCCTTATGGCTATACTAGGAGGCCAATGATTGAAATTGATGTGCATTGACATGATTTATTTATGCACTTGACTTGCGCTCTCGTTAAATTGATTGTGATTGATAGGACTAGTATTCCAATCTGCATGAAACCCTGAATCAAACCTATCTCACCCAAAATTGCGTCTGCATGAACTCTTAGTCAGGAAAATCACTCGCGTTAGGTACCGAAAGGGCGTTGGTAATGACACCGACGTAACCAAGTCCCCGAACCCAAAATCTCTGGTTCCGCAGAACTGATCGATCTCTCCCAATCGGTCAGTAAGGTTTCCGGTCTACCCTCCAAGAAAGACCGGTGGCGACTCCAAATGCATGCACAAGTTGCACATGCCACCACGACCATACTAAGGTCGAAAGCGATCGACTCTTATCGTCGAATCCTTAAAGATATACTCCCGCCGCGATTTGGTATGGGCCTGGGAGGGCCCGCGCCGATCCAAAGCCCGCGATCCACATTTCAGAGTGGGGGCCGCGATCGGTAATCCATTAGCCGCGTCCGATTTCGGACGGGTCGCGACAGCCACATACATGCATTAATCCGCCATTGTCACGGGATCATCGACACGTTGATCAAAAATACATTTGCAGCTTTATAGAACCAATGGTCGATGCCCATCCAGATATCAAAATCAAGCCACTCATGGCCGAAGTTCGTGACAAACTGAACTTCCAACCTAGTTACCGTAAAACCTGGAAGGCCAAACAAATGGCGATTGACAAAATTTTTGGAGGATGGGATGAGTCATACGGTAGATTGAGAAAGTACATGAAAGAAATGGAACGTAAGAATCTAGGTTCTCATTATGTTATCGAGGGTAAGGTGAAGCAAGATCAGAGCTGTATGCTTTTCGACCGGATGTTTTGAACGTCCCAGCTGACGATTCAAGGCTTCAAACGATGTCGTCCTGTGATATTTATCGATGACACTCATTTGTATGGGAAATACAAAGGAACACTTCTTTGTGCGGCCACACTTGATGGTAACAATCGTATTTTCCCTTTGGCATTTGCTGTGGTTGAAATAGAAAATGTAGACAATTGGAAGTGATTTAAGCATATGTTGCGGCGATATGTGATCAGGAGGAGAGAAATTTGTGTAATATCATACAGGCATGCCGGGATTCAACAAGCAATGGACACAACATGGTGGCGTCCTCCACATGCCCATCATAGATTTTGCATTCGGCA
The DNA here is from genome assembly GCA_021437785.1 of Rhodomyrtus psidioides. Taxonomy (NCBI): domain Eukaryota; kingdom Viridiplantae; phylum Streptophyta; class Magnoliopsida; order Myrtales; family Myrtaceae; genus Rhodomyrtus; species Rhodomyrtus psidioides. The sequence continues at coordinate 2,284,003 of JAILYB010000024.1, read as the reverse complement.
CCTTGCGAGCAACTACAACAAACAATTCAAAAATGCCAAAGGCAAAAAACATGTTCGGATGGCAGGTAAGAATTGCAATTTTGTAAATTTTACGAAAGTGCGTATTCATAAATTTGAATGAGAGTTACTAATTATTAGTGTAATGTACAGCTCACGTTTATCAAAAGCACAAGTTCGATTGGCTTATGAGCCGAATTAGGCAATTTGACCCCGAAACAGCTGCTTTGTGTGATCAGCTCCCAAAAGAAAAATGGACAAGAGCTCATGATGAAGGGAAGTGATATGGATCGATGACGACGAATCTAGTTAAATCTGTGAACGGGATGCTGAAGGGTTTTGTGGGCTGCCAATAACAGCTATGGTGGAAAATATATTCTATCAGTTAAACCAATATTTTGACACGAGACGAACAACATACATGAATCAGCAGGCGGAAGAATTTGTATATACACATTTTGTAGGTGAGGCTCTCCGGCAATACAGTGAAAAGGCAAATGAGCATCAAGTTAGACGTTTCGACTCTGAAAGAGGGATTTTCAAAGTGAGAACTGCAAGTAATAGATTAAGAGGATTAGGGTGCCACAAATAGGTAGTGAACTCACACGAACGAACATGCTCATGTGGGAAATTTGAACAGCTGAAAATCTCATGTTCCCACGTAATCGCAGCATGTCAAGCATATGGAATTGACCACAACATATACGTAGATGAATGTTATACGTTGGCCAAAACCATTCAGTGCTATCAATACTCGTTTGAGCTGTTGGGAAATCCTCATTACTGGCATGAGGGTAATGAGCTGCCATTAGTGCCAGACCCGGTTCGTCTTCATCCGAAAGGAAAGCCCCATGCATCACGAATAAGAAATGAGATGGACTGGACAACGTCGAGCACATTGCGTATCCATTGTGGAAACTGTGGCAAATCAGGGCACAATAGGCAAACTTGTAGACATAGACCGGCGCAACAGTAGATCGCATTTGTTCGATGAAATTTTTGTAATAAAACTATATTATTATTGGATCGATATTTATTATGTAATTTTTTCTATAACAAATATGTGAAATTTTTGTAAATTGTATAATATCACGATTGCGCGATATTTGTTCAGTTCCCATGTTCCATGTCTACATTAGATATGTTAATTTGTTATAATGTTATAATATCACCATTGTGTAGATATGGATCAAAGGTATTACATTCAGCCAGGCCCTGAGGATGATTCGCTACTCACTGGCCAGGCCCGACATAGATCGGAGCACTTATGGAGCGGTGAGGTAAGTGAAAGATTTATAGTTGATCTGTCGTTTATAACCGCTTTCGAAGAAATTGCAATTAACTGTTCATGTCACATTTCACAGATACATCCAACTCAGCCCCTTAGATGTCAGCGAGCGATGCTACACATAGGTGGCCTTGATCCGTGCATACGCACGTATCTGCAAAATTCTGGATTTTACGGTGTTTATAATATGGGTTTCATCAAGCTCGATTGGCATTTGATTACTGCACTAGTGGAACGGTGGAGACCCGAGACCCACACCTTCTATATGCCGGAAGGTGAATGCACGATCATGCTACAGGACATAGGAGTGCTTACAGGGCTTCCCATCGATGGAGAAGCTACCCCCTGTTATGGATTGGGGCGCTACCTATGATGACTTACTTGGTGCTCGGCCACCAGAGTTGAAAGGCTCGCAGATAAGTTTGTCCTGGTTGGCACAACGCTTTGCAAATCTTCCGGCAGATGCAGATGACGTCGTCATGGTGCAGTGTGCGAGGGCATTCATTCTCCGACTACTTGGAGGATCTATTTTCATGGACAAATCAGGTGCCCGAGTTAGTTTGCACTTTCTCCCACTACTATCAAATATTGAGGCCCCTACGCAGTACAGTTGGGGTTCAGCAGCACTAGCGTGGTTGTATCGGGAGTTATGCCGTGCAACCCACCATGAGGCGAAGCAAATGGGCGGTGCGTTACAGGTATTGCAGATTTGGGCGTGGGAGCGCATCACATGCATCTCCCCACCCGTGAGCTATGATGTTCCTTTCCCAGATATGCCTCTCAGTAGTCGGTATGTGATCTATTGCATTTTCAGTTTGCGCTCATTAATTCTTATTAGTGTGTGTACTATGTGAAAGTGTAATATATATATTTTGTAGCTGGGCTCTAGGCATACACTCAACGGAGATCCCCACGCATACTTTGACACATCTACGCCACCAACTTGATAGATTGACATCCAAAGATGTAAGTAATGATGGCAACAAACGAGTTTAAATATTCGTTTAATTTTATATATTTTAATATGATGTTAGCTTTTAATTAATTATTCGCTTAATTTTAGATGTTTTATTACAATGACAGATTACTTGGGAGCCATATACTGATGTCATTTCTAGTCTACCGACGTACTGCCGGCAGGGACATCGTTATTGGAAGGCGATGGTCCCACTCATTTGCCACTAGATAGTTGAGTGGCACTACCTAGACCGAGTACTTCGGCAATTTGGTTTGCAGCAGAAAATACCTATAGGTCTCAAGGATCATACTGCCTTCCACGATATCGATAATACGCCGCCCAGGACGAATTGGGTGGATAGGCACATAGACAACATAAATTTGTGGGGTAGACGTCGAGCACGTATCATCAATGGCGATCGTATAACGGAGGATCTCCATTTTCATTCAGGATATTTGGAGTGGTTCTGTAGACATACACGGAAATAGATTTCTGTTACAGAAGCTGCAATAGGTTCAATGGTTTGTGCAAACACTCTCAATTTAATTCATTAATTATTTTTTTGTAACATAAGTTATTGGCAATTGATAACTTTTGTTAATTTTTTAATATCATTACCAGACTGATGGCATCGAACACGCGGTTCATAAAATGAAGGGGTCTCGATCTCCTGAGGACTTGGATTACGTGGAGAGTCTACTTGAGGCATTGCTATATGCCCAGAAGGAGGAGAGGCGACTAGTCACAGCCGTGCCACCTCCACAACCACCGATTACAGCGGGACCCAATGAGTCGGAGCCTGTCCCATCCGAGCCTGTTCAGCCGTTCAGGAAGACCCCTCGAGCTCGTCCAGTAGGTCATGTCATCCCTCACACCATCGAGTATCATACGGCATATTTTGATGAAGGATTCGAGCAGTTTGCTGCCCCATTTACTGAGGGATCTGCTTTTAAGTCTCCTGACTATACACAACAGCGGACTTCATATACTCATCCGACTTCATATGAGGATTTCCCTCCTTACACTCCAGGCCCTCCTACAATTGGACATGCACAGTCTAGCCGTGGCATATATTCCACAAGATATGCCTTCATCATCTACTCAACCTCCGTCGGCGATATCACCTTCGACCTCCTGAGCACCGGAGACAACCTGATTGTGGAACAGGAGGTCATGTTGGAGGACGACATCGTCACCAGATGTAATTGTGGTTGTTAACGAAATTCCATGTTTTCCATGTCTCAGCACCTTTATTTTATGATTACTAATTATTTACATAATTCCAATATGATTTATTATTTAATTGACACTTTAATAAAAAAATAAAAATAAAAATTCAATTTTAATGGTGGAATATGTATTATGTAGTGCTTATTTTTCTCATAGTTTACATAATTTCAATATAATTTATTATTTACTTGAAAATTTTTATAAACAATATAAATTAAAAGTCAATTTTAATGGTGGATACTTGCGTCAATTATCTAACCACGAGATGCTAGCATCGACGTCTCTGCTATGTGTCGCGACCCTCTTGAGGTTGTCGGGCTCTCGAGGGCTAATGGGCCGTCCTGTCTGGTCGGATGCGGGCCTCTCCCAAGGCCCATTACCAAAATCGCAACGGAGGTATGCGTGATCGACTTTCAGTGTGGTCTAGTGACATGTGCTAAGTGTGCATGCCATGAAGTCGCCACCAATCATTTTTTTAGGGTGTGATTGGACCACCCAATCGAATAGTTGGGAGTTTCTATTCAATTCTGCGAGAACTAGAGAAATGGTTTCGGGGACTTAGTTACACCAACTGTCAGAGTTGACGCCCTTTCGGTACCTAAGTTGACTGAATTTTCTAGCCTGAGATTCATGCGGATGAGTAAGGTATGAACCCTAAATCTAGAAATTCATGCAGATAGGAGTGATTATCCTAGCAATCACAATCAGTAATAAAATGCGGAACTCAAGGAATCTAGATATGCAAATAAATCACATGGCATTCCTAGTAAGGCCCTATTTATCAATCACAGCTCAAGAATGATTTAGCTGTCCTAGCCATTCTACACACGATCTAACCTAAGAAAAGCATTAAGAAGCATCGAAGGAGTTCGAGAGTACTCACATGGGGTTCGCCGTGCCCTGGTTTGGTCTTGGACGAGCTATCGAGCTCATGCCGACCCGATTATATTTGGGGATCCACTCGGCGTTTTACACCATGAAATCATGTGAAACAAAAACGAAAATATTCAGCAAGGGGAATTTATTGTAGATGGTGGTCGATCTAATTGGACGTCAAGACTAAAAAATATGTAGAAATTTACAAATTAAAATACTCGAATGACATTTTTTTGCCAAATTCAACTCTATGCGTCGTGAAGAAACACATGCAATTGAACTTGAATTTTGACTATTTATGAGTTCAAAATGAAAAGGAAATTAAAATAAAAATATTGACTATTTTTCTATATTTTTACGACATCGAACGCTATTTTTCTTCATTTTTCATGTATTTTTCTATTTTTGGAAAATATTGAAAAATATTAAAAAATATGACAAATTATTTTTTTTTTATCAAAAATGGTTCCTTTAGCTTGGTCAAGGCTACCAAAGATGATTTTTTAATTTTTTTTAACTTTTTATAGATTTTTTATGAATTTTTTAAAAATAAACTATGAAAGACTGATCAAAAATCAGGTGTCAACAGCTGCCCCTCTTTGAGAGGAATTTCGTCAGAGGTTTCTCTCAAAGACAAGGTGACACCTGTGTTCCGATCGACTCGACTGGGAAAATAAAAGAAATCATGACATCCAATTTTCATGCCCATCAATGTATGCTTTTCCTTAAAAAGAGATGTGCTCATTCAATTCCCTGATATGATGTAAGAAAGTTAAGGAGTAGATAGACTTCCCTGCCCCTTACCTGTCGAATGCTTGCGGCATTTGCTGTGTCTGATGGGTTCAAGTAGATTCCTAAGGACTTGTCATCGGAGTGTCCTGGGGATGTTAAGCTCTGACCTGTATGGTAGGTCAAACCATAATGGGATTCCTAACTGATAGGAACCTAAGGAAGACGCATCCCACATTTGGGAATTTGCCAAGGGTTTTGATCCGTGTGGTGGACTAAACTAGAAATGGCTTGCCTAATGTAAGGCTTATTAGGGAAAACGAATCCTCCCGCGTTCGGGATTCATCAAGGTTTTGATCCGTATGGTGGATCGGACCATTGGGTTGATCCTTCAGGCGGTCTCTACCAGTCCTTTGACCCTTCAGGCGGTTTCTACCATTCATTGACCTTTCATGCGGTTTCTACCATTGGTTGACCCTTCAGGCGGTTTCTACCATACATTGACCCTTCAGGCGGTTTCTACCATTGTTTTGACCCTTCAGGCGGTTTCTTCCATTGGTTGACCCTTCAGGCGGTTTCTACCATACATTGACCCTTCAGGCGGTTTCTACCATTGTGTTGACCCTTCAGGCGGTTTCTACCATTGATTGACCCTTCAGGCGGTTTCTACCATTTATGAGATTCCAAACTGATATGAATCAAAGGATGACGTACCCGCTCTTCGGGGCTAGTCGAAGACTCGATCATTCTATGGATCGGTCTTAGAAAAGATTTGCCTACTAAAAGGCTTCACCTAAGGATGACGCACCCAGTCTTTGGGGCGGCCAAAAGTCCTGCAGAAAGCTTAGACCTGAAAAAATTTTCCTCGCCAAGAAGATATTAGTAATCTTTGGGAAGACAATAATTGTCTAACTGACAAAATTCTACGACTTAAGTTTTAGTCATGAAATGTGCATTTTGATTGCTGGAGGTTATCCAAAACATTCCTGCCATATACAGATGTGATCATAAATTCCTTGCACGGAAACTCTAGATCAAACAATTTGAAAATTTCAAAAAGAGTTTGCTCAAAACATCCATTGGAGTATTTCTCATCCAAGAAGGCTCCTCACTGCTCTGTGATAATGATCTTTAATAGGGAAAGTGCTCAATTTCCTACCGACCTGTGCCTGGGTTTCAGGATCATTCGCAACGCATACATTTCGACCGATCAGGAGGTCTTTCACGGGACCGTAGTGTTAGGCTTGGATATCGGTTTCCAAGGGGGACTCACTTTTGAGTCAAGGCCGTTGAACGAAAATTTTCACTATCTGCTCCGGGTTTACAAGTCAAGAACCCTGTAAAATGAGAAAGAAATAGTCTTGCTCGTACTTCTTTGAGCTAAGTTATACATTAACCCAAGTGTCTTAGTCAGATGAGACTGCTTCAGGGTTGTAACATTGGAAGAATTGGGGACCGAAAAAGGCTTATTTTTTGCCTAGAAATTGTGAAGGGTTTGGCATTGGTGATCATTGCAAATTTGCCACATGTCCTTCGAAGAACATCTCCATTTCTTGAAGTGTACACTCCTCTTTTAGAGCGCACAAGGATGTTTAAAAGCGTCTCTTGTTACATTAAGAGACCGTCTGTTTGTGTGTTTGCAATTTGAGCACGACATCATTTGGAGAGTAGTCATCTTGATCTGACTCCTTTGCAGGGTCTTTTCATCGTATATCTAGACTTTACTGGGGATATTTTGAATAGACATCAGCCTTGCTTTTTACCAGGCACTTTGCTTTTTCTTGATGTCTAGGGATTTTTCTTTTCCCCCTTTTTTTAATCCCGTGTTTTTCTTTTCTTTTGGAGCTAGGATTTTCGGCAATCATGCTAGATATGCAACTTAAACTTTGGCACGCTTCCATTCCTAGAGTGATGTTGCCTTTGCTTTGGAATATGCAATGATCACCAATAGGTTGATGAAATGAATTTGCTGGCTCAACTTGGTCGTGCAAAGGATAACAGTGTGTAGGATAGAGAAATGAATTATTCTCGTCATCCTATGACACTTGGATTATCATATAAACAACACACAAAGATTTATGTTAGTCCGAGCAAGAAAATTTCAAACCGTTTACTTTCTGATACTGTTGGACTAACCTTCATTTGCCCCAATGTGGGGTGGTTCTTGACAGGGTTGAGAATGAAAATCGCCGTTCAATGGGGTTCTCAATGGGCATCTGTAGTGTTTGGAATGAAGAAATAAATGCCTCTATCATCTCGATCCATGTAATCGTTGCGAATGACCCTTATATCCATAGGTTAAGGTTTCGCTATCATTTCCAATCTCCTCATCTCTCAAGTGTGTATGGGACGTGTTTGGATTAGGCTCGCTTCTCTTATGAGAAAATACCCTTTTGAACAGTTCAAACGACTCTTGTTGGAAAAATTCATTTCATTTCATCAAGATTTATCCTTCAAAGGGATTTTGTGATGCACCATACATGTGTAATTCATGTTCAGACAATCTCATGTTTTAAAACATGAATGTCAATGAAGTAAGAATTCTATGTCTTTTTAGATGTGAGAATCGAATTAATTCTGAAAGTTTTTAATCTCCAATGAATTGGGAAAAGGGATACTTACCTGCCCATCGAGGCTGGAGATCCTGGAGATATAAAATGGATATGTCATCGTATATTCTAAAACTTTACAAAAATTGGAACGATACATCTTACCCTTGGTCATATGCTCCAACGAGTGTACAAGGGTTGTGAAAATCTGCACTTCACATAGTAACACAAGATTGTTAGGTGTTCTAAAGTTCTTTCGACTTCTTGGTTTTTGGAGAAAAATGAAACTTACATGTCTGCCCTGATGGCGAGCTCCTGCCAAGGATAAATATTAAGCATTATTTTGGGTTTCCAAATTCAAAACAAATTGGGACGATACTACTTTACTCTTGATTTGAATTCCATTCTGCATGCCAATGTGCAGATTGTAGAAGCCGGCCCTCAAGCTTGTGGCCATGATTTCTTCGTCTGGTTGGGCAACGAATCCACCTCGAGGATTTACGTCGGAGGAGATTTATTCATCTTTTTGGGCGTGTTTCATGCACTGTTTTGTTATTTGAATGCATCGCTTCTTGGGTGCCTCGTCTCTGTTCATCACCTGAGAGGAAAATGAGAGAACATTATCCCCGCATCTGATTGAAAATCATTTAGGAACGATACGTTCTTTTTACCAAATGGGTGGCTCCGCGGCCAAATGCGTTTTACATTGAAAGGATGGATTCCATTACGCTCTGCAGATGATAACTATCGCTTCAGGGACTTGCCCCACGGATTAAACGATGAATTTGATGTCTTCGGCTTCGACATGCTTTCCGGATGTAGGAATGGTTTGCCCCCATTTTCAGTGGAGATGGGTTTTGTCGAGTGGGCAAGATCAAAAACTCATCCTAGATTTGGCTTTAGTCGAAGGTTGAAATCCCGACCTTGGATAAGCGAATCATGATTCATCTCCTTCTGCTTCGGATTTGTCATTTGCATGCTTCACATTTTACAATACCAACTTCGCCGCTTGATGAAAATGAATCGATGATTTTCGAATTGCCCCAAGTTCTATAGTCATCTGCGTCGAATCTCTTTGAACTTCATCGGGTGATAGACCAACTGATAAAATGATTTTTCAATCCCGAGATCGAACTCCTGACGTTTCGTACCACTTCCATTTCACTGACTACCAGGACACAGCACTATTGGCGTCCCTAACTGGTTCGTTTTTTGTTATAAAATTCTTGAAGCAGTTAGCGACCCCCATCGAGAATGAAACAAGCTCAATTTAGAGTTCATAACGACTAAAGGTCCCTTAGAACGATACAGAGCTAACCGTCTTTGAGCTCGCTCGGGCTTTTGCTCGCATTTTCCTATGTGAAGCCTTTAAATGTTTTTCTTTGTGGCGTTCAATTGATTCGCCTCGACTCTAATCTAACAAGGGATTGTCGCACTCAAGCATGATAATGCTCGCAGGTAGTACTGATCGCTGCCCCAGATTAACTCTAGGCATTAAGGAAGATTATCTTGCATGGAAGACTTTATGACAGAAAGATTAATGATATATCCAGCCACATGTGCCTAGTTCCCTTGAGGATTCTCGGTGATCAGCCAGTTACACCATGAATCAGACATATAATCGTCATTTTGGATCATAACTTCATAAGTCCATCAGTTTTAAACTGATCGATCCAGATATGGAGCTCCTCATCAAGGAAATCTTTTGATTCTTCGAGCAACTGATATTCGGGTTGACCATCATCGCTTGGCGTTGAAGGATTCATGTTTCTGTTGTGAGCGATCTGATTCTTCGAGCTAGAACCTTCGTCGTTGCTCGAGATTATAAGAGGATGATTGATCGGTTCACTATCAAAAGCACCTTCCATTTGGGAATGGAAGAAACAAAAATCCTCAGAGCATCCGCCCGCTTGATCTTCCGAAATCATATGCCCAAGCCGGGCAGATCTTTGAACACTAGGCGCAATATGTTGATCGGGGATAGGAAGAGCACTAGCGAAAAGTTGCTGCTCAAACCAAGGAGTTCGTACCTGCTGCACTTGTGGCATATACTCTTGAGGGGTGCTAAGATGATTCGGGGGAATATTCTGATTAGCGCCCAAGTAGTCGATGGTGCTGCTACCAGCTTGGTCGGTGCCTAGATTCGGCAGGGTATTTCTTACTTCAGGGGCATTGTAGTTATAGCCATGCTTAGTGTTTAGGCACAAGTTGAGTTCTTTCAGGTTCAGTGCTGTGTGGCGCTGTCTTAGCGCCCTTCTGTAGCTCTTGAGGTGACTCGCGACTCCATCTTTAGTGAGTCCTGGTATGTTCATGATCTCAAGTATGCGCGTTGGATATGCTGAGTTGATCCCTAGTTGCTGAACCGCACTAAGGAACTTGAGATGAAGCTCGGGGGACCAATTGACCCTCATCTTCTTGCGACCCGGAACAGTGTTGACAACTTGGCTATTGCTCTCTGGCCTATTTCCAGTAGGATTTGATCGAGCCAGAAATTGTTGTGGAGGGAATTCATCAGCTTTGGATTGGTCGGTCGTGATAGTAAGCTCATCGTTAAGGAAACTCCAATCATGGTGATGCATATCACATCCTTTAGAAGGCATCGGTATTGACTTCGTAGAATTGATTTGTTCATGCATATCTCCAACAAAATCCGATTGTATCGAAGATGGTTCGAGGGAGTGGGGTGGTGAATGAGCATTTTCAATCCTCATATAAGGCTTATCAAGGAACATTTCGCCGAGAGTGATAGGGCCACCGCAATTAAGGCAAGCGATAGTGTTGGGAGCTTTCTTATACCTCATGTTCTCCGCTCGAAGCTTTTCGTTTTCCTCCTTTAGAATCGCAAGTTCTTGACGTCTGTGTTGAGCCCTCAATTTGGCTCGCTTATTTTGAAACCAAAACTTGACCCTCAAAGGTTTCATCCCTAGCTTCTGGCCCAATTCATTTCTTTGTTTCATGTTCGGGAGAGGGCATTCACTAAAGAAAGCTTCAAGCTCTTGGATTTCATTCTGAGTGTGGCACTGGCGACGTTTCCTTTTCCGGGATTGACCATCGCTGCTGCTGTTGTCGTCGCTGCTGAGATCCTGAACTTCGTTGCCGAAAGGGTTGGGTTCTGTGGTTCTGGTACCAGACGCCATCCTAGAATCTTCGAGATCTCTCAGTAGTTCATTTTCTGAGATTTTTGGATCAGTCACCTCTAGCAACTGATGGTAACTCTCAAACATGTTGGATCGAAAAATGTTCGATCAATTTTTGCTCACTCAGGGTTCTCTACTCTCTCATGTATGCTCACTCTCTCTAAATTTTCTTTTGGGTTGTTCTGTATGCCCATGAAACGTTCTTTAAACATGGATGAAGATCATCAGGCAAGCGTTGCTCCCAAGATTTCGTATTTCCCGCTTTGTCGTCTTCTTTCTTCTTTTCAACGTGGAGGGACACCAAATCGATTTCCTTTTCTCGATATCCATGTCTGTCTCCCACTTATTTTCAAAAAGGTGGAACTACGCTCGCCTCCCGCTCAGTTTTTTAATATGATGAGATCGCCAAATCCTTTCGCAACTTTTTTCGATAGTTGCGCTTAACTCCCGCTCAATTTTAATATGGTGACACCGACATATCTTTTTACAACATTTTTAGGTTTATCAAGCCTGAAATCGCGGACTGGGACAAATCTGATGGTTCACCGAAAGAGCCACCATTGCTTTACCCAATTAACTTGGCTCCACGAGCATTATTGTTGTGCCTTTCTTCATTCTCGAGTTGCTATAAAAGGAGGAGTTAATGCAGAGAAGATTAACACTCTTACATAATTGCCTTTTCGTATTTTAATCACTCTACCACACTCATCTTCTTCTCCCTCACTCCAACGAAAATGACCTCCTCTCCTATTCGCGCTTTCTCGGCCGAAATTTTGGCCCAGTGGGAAAAACTCTATAACCTCCTCGGTCGAGGCTATGCTCATATAGCCGATCACCCAGAAACTGAAGATGAAATCCGTATTTTGCTCGTGGAAATAGACACCACCTCCATCGAGGGCACTAATTTAGAGAGGGAATATAGAATCTTCCCAACCCTCTTTATAAACTTTTTAGAGACTTACCGTGTCGCTCATCGAAAAGCTACCGTGGCTCACGTTTTGCGAGCTCGCTATGAGGATCGGTCCAACTGCTTGGTGTTGGCCAACCTTGTGGCCGATAGTCACAGAAAGGCTGTTGAGTTCGCCAACAAGCGAGTCTCGATGTTGCTTCGCGAGAGGGGAAATTTGGTGGAGCGCTTGGCCTTATCCCTGACCACCTATGAGCACGACCGTCGTAATGTCGTGTTGAAGTTTCAATGTGAGTGGCAGGAAGAAAGGCTTGACAGCATTACCGCGGATATAGCCCATGGGAGAGGACTAGTTCGGGACCTGGAAATAGCCGCCGAAGATCACGGGACCAAGGTTGCCGATCTTAAAGGGGAATGTAAACGCCTTCTTCTTAAGCTTGCAGATCTCGAGTCTCGAGGTGGTGAGTATAAGCAAAGCATCAATAATATGGAGGGCCAACTAGGTTCCTTTGTGATGCTAATTAGGGCTCATTGCGGTTTTATGTTTCCACCCCGATGATTTGTATGATCTGCTTTTAAGGTCCCTCGATTGAGCGAAATGAATGAAAGCTCTAATGTGTGTGTCTCAACTTCTGTATGGCTGACTTTCTCGAACACCTGACCACTCTCAACCTAGGCAAGCTGCGCTTTGACATTGATGATTCGAGCGTGTACATCTTGATTTTTTAATCTTGCTTATGATCGGATAAAGGAACCTCCCACCGCGATTATCCACAAAAAGACTTCTCTTCTCTACTTGTTTTTAACCTGTTTCAAATGAAAAGGCAGAATCAGAAGAAAAAATTTGAAAAATAAAGCATAAATCCTTTCAATTTTATGCTTACTTGTGATTAATAGGGATAAGAGCTTGTACAAGGGTTTTGGCCTTGTGCAAAAGCTTTTATCAATATTCCTCAAAGGAAAGCATATCATTGAAAGGAATGTAATTCACGATAATCGCCTTTGATCAATTCCAAGAAAATCAATGGAATGTTCAAAAGTACACAATTACGATGTGTTTTAAATTCAATTGAAGATACGGTATCCAAATTAAAGCTGTTTGCTAAGAACGAGAGTAATTTGGATATCTATCTTTTTATTAAATTTGAAAAACACGAGTACTCTTGATCAATTATTGTGGATTACCAATGATGCAAAACATGCATGAACCAATTCAAGTTTATAGTTCCTTCTGGCGAAATTGGGATTGTACTGCCCTATACGGCCAAAAGATTGTATAAGACTTCCAATTTCAATTTCATCCAAAGGAATTATAAAATTGATTTTGGAGTATTCGAGTGATTAGAAGAAATGCCACTATCACATTCCAATGACAAGTCAATAGAAATACAACAAATTTCAATCTGAATGTATATAAACACAAATAGATCCCTAATACAATCAATCTAAGGGATCAGATAGAGAGGATCTCAGCAAAATAAATCCTATACAAGAAGGCTAGAAATGAAAAATAAAACAAAGGAATGTGATCTTAATACTTAGAGATGCCCCAGTTTCGATCTTTGAGACGTGACTTCAAGATCACCTATTCCAAATTGTCATCTTCATTAGATGATACCTCAATGATGTCCATAGTAGGCTCTTCTTGTCCACTTGGCGCTCGTAATGGGATGACACCATCTTCATCTTCCATCAAGAACATTGGAAGGAAAACACACATATCAATCCTCAAAATGGCATTTAATCCAATCACCGGAATTATGCAATGAATATAATGATTAAGAGCTGTAACAAGTTCGAGGGATAGAAAAGTCTTACCAACCAAACTTAAGAGAAAATCAAGCCTCTCTGTATTTTTTGCAGTGTTAGGTATACTAACCTTCCATAGACAAACGTATGAGACAAGTTAGGGAAAACTCCTAAAAATCAAAAGATAGGGCTTGGTACCTAAAGCCAAGGTTCTCACCTCGAATTCTGGGAAGAGCCGATTCCATTGCACAACTATCGTTGCATTGGGACTCAATCCATAGTTCGAAGTGAGCGGAATTGAAAAGTGGATTACCCCATGTTTTTCCTCACAGAGATTCCATTTTCAATTCCTTCTATTGTGTTCCTAAAGAGGGCGCCTGGGGTTTTAGGCGCAATTGTGTGTATTCTTTGTGTCGTGCTAAAGCAATAGACATGCATTTTATTTAACAATCACCGCTTCAATATAAACATCCACACAATCATACATCCAAAACTCCTGCCTGCATAAAACAAAGTTAACAAGCACTTCACCCCTTATTTCTCCCGTCTACAAAAACATCTAACACATTCGTTAGCATATACACCTCACTTTCGAGAGCATCTGCATAAAATTAGGTTAGAAGAATCAATCAACTTTTTAATCGGCTCAAGTCCACTAAATGGTTAAGAACCAATCCCCAGCAGAGTCGCCAGTCTGTCGCGACCCTCTTGAGGTTGTCGGGCTCTCGAGGGCTAATGGGCCGTCCTGTCTGGTCGGATGCGGGCCTCTCCCAAGGCCCATTACCAAAATCGCAACGGAGGTATGCGTGATCGACTTTCAGTGTGGTCTAGTGACATGTGCTAAGTGTGCATGCCATGAAGTCGCCACCAATCATTTTTTTAGGGTGTGATTGGACCACCCAATCGAATAGTTGGGAGTTTCTATTCAATTCTGCGAGAACCAGAGAAATGGTTTCGGGGACTTAGTTACACCAACTGTCAGAGTTGACGCCCTTTCGGTACCTAAGTTGACTGAATTTTCTAGCCTGAGATTCATGCGGATGAGTAAGGTATGAACCCTAAATCTAGAAATTCATGCAGATAGGAGTGATTATCCTAGCAATCACAATCAGTAATAAAATGCGGAACTCAAGGAATCTAGATATGCAAATAAATCACATGGCATTCCTAGTAAGGCCATATTTATCAATCACAGCTCAAGAATGATTTAGCTGTCCTAGCCATTCTACACACGATCTAACCTAAGAAAAGCATTAAGAAGCATCGAAGGAGTTCGAGAGTACTCACATGGGGTTCGCCGTGCCCTGGTTTGGTCTTGGACGAGCTATCGAGCTCATGCCGACCCGATTATATTTGGGGATCCACTCGGCGTTTTACACCATGAAATCATGTGAAACAAAAACGAAAATATTCAGCAAGGGGAATTTATTGTAGATGGTGGTCGATCTAATTGGACGTCAAGACTAAAAAATATGTAGAAATTTACAAATTAAAATACTCGAATGACATTTTTTTGCCAAATTCAACTCTATGCGTCGTGAAGAAACACATGCAATTGAACTTGAATTTTGACTATTTATGAGTTCAAAATGAAAAGGAAATTAAAATAAAAATATTGACTATTTTTCTATATTTTTACGACATCGAACGCTATTTTTCTTCATTTTTCATGTATTTTTCTATTTTTGGAAAATATTGAAAAATATTAAAAAATATGACAAATTATTTTTTTTTATCAAAAATGGTTCCTTTAGCTTGGTCAAGGCTACCAAAGATGATTTTTTAATTTTTTTAACTTTTTATATATTTTTTATGAATTTTTTAAAAATAAACTATGAAAGACTGATCAAAAATCAGGTGTCAACACTATGTTACACGGACACGTGCTCTCGATATTTTTTTGCGTATAGGACACACTCGCGTGTCCCATGGGGTAATCTAGTAAAATTAAAAAAATTTGAGGGCAAAAACGTAAGTGGAGAAAAATCTGAAAATTCACTAATTGTTAAAAGTAAATTTTAATGGTGGAATATAAATTATGTAGTGTTTGTCTTTTTTTTTTCTCAAAGTTTACGTAATTTCAATATAATTTTTTATTTAATAATTACTTTTATAAAAATATAAATTAAAAGTAAATTTTAATGGTGGAATATGAATTGTGCAGTGTTTGTTTTTTTTTCCCTCATAGTTTACGTAATTCTAATATAATTTATTATTTAATTGAAACTTTTATAAAAATATAAATTAAAAGTAGATTTTAATGGTGGAATATGAATTATGCAGTGCTTGTCTTTTTTATCATCAACGTTTACGTAATTCCAATATAATTTATTATTTACTTAAAACTTTTATAAAAAATATAAATTAAAAGTAAAATTTAATGGTGGAATATGAATTATGTAGTGCTTGTCTTTTTTTTTTCTCAAAGTTTACGTAATTTTAATATAATTTATTATGTAATTGATAATATAAAAAAATATAAATTAAAAGTAAATTTTAAGGGCGGAATATGAATTGTGCAGTGTTTTTTTTTTCCCTCATAGTTTACGTAATTCCAATATAATTTATTATTTAATTAAAATTTTTATAAAAAAATATAAATTAAAAGTAAATTTTAATGATGGAATATGAATTATGTAGTGCTTGTCTTTTTTTCCTCAATGTTTACGTAATTTTAATATAATTTATTATGTAATTGATAATATAAAAATATAAATTAAAAGTAAATTTTAAGGGTGGAATATGAATTGTGCAGTGTTTTTTTTTTCCCTCATAGTTTACGTAATTCCAATATAATTTATTATTTAATTAAAAATTTTATAAAAAATATAAATTAAAAGTAAATTTTAATGATGGAATATGAATTATGTAGTGCTTGTCTTTTTTTCCTCAAAGTCTACGTAATTTTAATATAATTTATTATGTAATTGATAATATAAAAAATATAAATTAAAAATAAATTTTAATAGTGGAATATGAATTGTGCAGTGCTTGTTTTTTTCCTCATAGTTTACGTAATTCCAATATAATTTATTATTTAATTAAAACTTTTATAAAAAATATAAATTAAAAGTAAATTTTAATGGTGAAATATGAATTATGTAGTACTTGTTTTTTTTTAAGTTTACGTAATTCAAATATAATTTATTATTTAATTAAAACTTTTATAAAAAAATATAAATTAAAAGTAAATAATTATTATTAAAAAAATGACTTGGGCCCCCCTCGGCGGCCCATATGCCGAGCGGGTCCAGCCCGGCCCAATCGGCGAATGGGCCGCCAAATGGGGCTGGCCGGGGTCCCAATTGGCAATTGGGCTGTCGATTGGGGCCTAAATGCCCATTTGAGCCCTAATCGGCAGCCCAATTGCCGATTGGGAGCCCCACTCGGCAATTGGGCCGCCAAGTGGGGCCCAAGTCGCGAATTGGGTGCTGATCGGCTGCCCAATTGCCGGTCGACACCCAATTCGGTAAATTTTTTTATATTATTTTGATAAATATTTTTTTAAAAAAAATATTTTGGAAAATTGCCCTCGCTTTTGTGGGCCCTCGTCAATTCCTTTGAATCAGAAACAGAAAAAGGTCGGTAGTTAGATCTAGTTTGGATCATGTGCCCAGATTTATTAAGAACTGAATAAGGTTCTGAGTCTTTTTCAATTAATTTCTTTGCTGACTTCGAAAGTCTTCTAAGTCATCGCACGTGCCCCTTGGCCCCCCTTCCCCCTCTCTCTTTTCCCTTACTTCTTGTTTTTGGTGCTTTTATAGCCTGCTCAAATTAATATAAATTGTGTACCTTCACTCGGCGTTGACATTGTTGTTGCATTCAAAATAGCTTCAATAATTTTTGCAATGAGCTATAGCCTCCTTCAATCGTGTCTTTAATTCGTGGTTAAAAGTTACCAACATCATCTCCATGTGTGTGTGTATATATATGCATTCAAAATAGCTTCAATAATTTTTGCAATGAGCTATAGCCTCCCTTAATGAGCTTGCGCGGGAATTCTTTGACATCCCCGCTCAAAGGCCACGGGCACAACTGGAGAAGTGGTACATGTTTCCAATGTCAGACGTTCGACTTGTTCCGACTGAGCTTTACCGGCCATTTCGACCTAGAAAGACATGGAGATGTCAGTGAAGACTATTTACAATCGTTTCCCTCAGCAACGCAGCTTCTTCACTCCGGGGCTAAATTCAAGTAGAAAAATGGCAACAACACGAGCTTAGTCGACATCAAATTCGATCGTGGAGTACTTTGTATCCCTCCTTTGACTCTATATGATTTCGTAAGTTGCTCCTTACGTAACTCGAGCTTAGTCAACATCAAATTCCATCGGGGCCGCGCTGCTACACCACAACGTCCACTGGCTCGGAAACCGCATTGATCACCAGATTTATTCCTCATGATGTTTATCAAGCACCGATACATATTGGGAGTGGGCCACCACTCAACATTGGCTCTAATATCATTTGATGGGATCGTGCAACAGAAGTCCGGTATTTTTACCGAGGAGAACGCCAAGAGGGAGCCCAAGTTTGAGCTCGTCAATATATCCAGTTGGACCCACCTGTTGACACCTGATTTTTGACCAAGTCTTTTTCAGTTTTATTTTCGAAAAATCACAAAAAATTCATAAAAAGTCAAACAATTACAAAATCAACCTTGGTGGCCTTGGCCAAGCCCAAGGAACCATTCTTGACCAAAAAATAATTTTTCACATTTTTCATATTTTTTTAGTATTTTTGGAAAATAGAAAAACACTAAAAAATCAAGAAAAATAGCATTTGAGGTCACAAAAATATGGAAAAATATCCAATATTTTTCCTTTTAATTCCTTGTATTTTTGACCTCACAAAAAAATCAAAATCAGATTCAATTTTAGGTGTTCCTTTGTAACCCGTATTATTGAATTTGAAGAAAAATAACAATTGAGTCTTTTAATTTTCAATTTTGGCATTTTTTAAGATCTTGACATTCAATCTAACTATCCCCTATTTCAATTTAGCCCAATTGTTTGTGTAATTTGCTCAATTGCACGGATTTGACAAAATTACATACTAAAATTGCATTCTAGTCCTTGAATTTAAGCATAATTGAAATTACTTTCAATTCAAGGGCTATCATTGCAAATTGAACATGCTACCCAATGGATTACACCATTTTAAATCGATTGGCATAGGTGGTTTAACCCAATTTGATCATTTGCACCCTCAATTACACGATTCCCAATTTCCAATCAAATAAGAATTTGGGGATTTTGTAGAAATTGATGAAAAATTTTGGGCAAAACCACATTTCTAGATAGAATTCATGCCCTAGATTCGATTATGAAGTTCAATTGCAAAATTTTCCCATTAATTTGGGCGTAATTTGAAAAGTCCTATTCGGGACCGGTTCAGACCGGTCAGACCGCCGGTCAGACCGGTCGAACCGGTCTGCTACAGTGTCATCGTCTTCCTCAGGTTCCTGGCGAGTGAAAAGTAGAAGGACGAACTTTGACGGGGAAATTGACGGGCCAATCGACCTCAATTGAAGATGCAATGGTGGGTGTTTAGTTCCTTAGATCACTTACCGTCGATTGGAGCTAGAACGACGATCAATGGCCACCGAAGGAAGATGGAATTGGTCAGTCAAACCTGCAAACCAGTGAAAGTCAACATTCTCAAACACAGGTCAAATTCGTGCCAAATTCGCGAGGAATGAGACCCGCCGGAGAACCAAATGGACCTGGACGAATTGCCCATTCTCCCCGACGCCGTTCGGGCCTAAAATCACGTGGTTGCACGTGCAATTTGGGTCAGTTGGCCGTTCCCCGATTCGGCGCTAAAATCTCAAAAGCTATATAAACCCGTGGGGGCTTTCGGTTAAAAGGACGAACGGATTCAGTTGTAGAAGGCAAAACCAAATCGAGAGAGAAGGAGAAGGGGAGAGAGTGAGCTCGTCCTCCAACCGCCATTGTCGAGGACAGAGCTCGAATACACAGAGCATCGGTCAGGCCTTTTGAGGCTAGACCAAAGCTCGGGGAGACCTCCAGGAGACCGCCCAGAGCGCCAGGAAGCGATCGCCGCCGGCCGCGCCCCGCGAAATCGCAAGAATAGGTGAGTCGCAGTCTCGAGTTCTTCCTTGAGCATTCATGGCGATTCACACATCCCATGATCCTTCTTGCAATTAGTGTGTGCCTTTCATTCCTTGAACGTCACTGACCATGTCCACGTCTTCATTTTGCATTGATTTCGCTCACATACCCCGAATCGAGTCTTCCGATTTAGCCTCCATAGCCGATTCTTGCCCAGCTAAATCTGGGCCGAGCGAGCTCAATCGGAGCTCGAGGTAAGTCTTCTGAACCTCCATTGGTGCTATTCTGTGACTGAATTTCTCTGATTTTGAGTGAATCGCATGATTGAGCTTCCATGGCCGTACTCGGCAATTCGCACGATGTTCTTGATTTTGTGAATAGGATGCTTCGATTCTTAGATATGTCAAACTAAAGCTAATCGCGAGTTGATTGCCGTTGGTCTCGCACGATTTCATCAAGATCCTACCGTAGGATCGTCGTCGGAGATCCTCAGCCGTCCATTCCGCCGGGGTCGAAAGGTTGAAGACGAAGTTGACGTGGCAAAGTCAACAGGTCAAAAGCTGAGATGGCAGTCGGCCATTGGTCCACGGGTACGTCGAGTCAGCTCGACCGTTAGTCCGTTAGGGGTGAGTCAGCGTAGATCGAACGGCTCAGGTTAATCGAGTCCAACAAATAGTGGCCGCCCGATTAGAAATTAGGATAATTCGGAAAAGATTTTAAATCGAAAATAAAGAATGGTTGAAACAACGTCGTAGGGTCTAGGGGATGTGCGGCGTCGTTTAGGTAAGTGTGAATCAACGGTCTAGATCGAATCTTAGAATCTGATCGTGGCCGTAGGTTTAAGTAATCTGATCAGACGGCCCTAATCGAGTCTTCGCCTAATCTGAACCGTAGATTCCAGTCAGGTTATCCAGTGGACGTGGAATAGTCACGCGGCGCAATGAAGGCCGTCAGATCAAGTCCGACAATTCAAAGGAGGGGACGGCGTCGTTTTGGAGCTGGGGCACGCGCGGGTCCGGGTCTGGGCCGGGTTTCGACCCGAGGGGGTCGGGTCGACCCGGTCCGAATCATTTTTTTTAAAAATCAGAAAATGATTTTAAAAAATAAAAAAAATAAATAAATAAAAATCGAAAAATTTCAGAAAATCCAAAAAAATGCTAGAAAATGCCAGAAAATTCCAAAAAAATATGGAAAAATTGTGGGAAAATCTTAGACATTCCAGAAACCCCCAAAAATCGAGGGTTGACCACAGACAACTGGTCAACCCTATTTTTGGGGTTTCTTATCCGTTCTTCCAGGACTCGACGACATTATCCTTTAGGGGTAAGTCGTCTCTACTGTGTATGTGAGATAAGGCCGATAATGCCAAGACAAGAATTAGGGTCGATTAGACGACCAATTCTTAGGTTTGGGTTTTCGAGTCCCGCCTCTTTTCTCAAAATGACGATTTTGCCCTTTAGTGGGAAAATCGTCTTTCTTGTCTCAATCGAGTTCTGAAAATTGCTTGAAGTTAGGGTTTGGGTCAGGTGGACGACCAACCCTAATATTTGAGATTTTCAGTTCTCATCTTTGTCCAAAATGACGACTTTACCCCTCCAAGGGTAAAATCACTTTTAAATACCAGAAAAATCCTGGAAATTCTAGAAAAATAGGAAATGGATTGGATTGATGGCCAATCCTATTTCCCCTGTCTTTTGACTTCCCAATTCATCTGAAAATGAAAAATTCGCCCTTTCGAGGTGAATTGTCCCCGAACCATTCAAAATTACGATTTTGCCCCTTATGGGCAAATCATGCCAAAATCATTCCAAGCCTTGATTGATATTTCTCTAGGCTAATAGGGCCTCATTAGGGATACCATGCTGATTTCATGTGTTTTATCCGCATGTACTAGATCCTTGATTTGCACACCTTTTTTATTGATTGTGATTGATAGGGTAGTATCTCCCATCTGCATGAACTCCTAGATTTAGGATCTATATCTCACTCATCTGCATGAACTCCTAGATTTAGGATCTATACCTCACTCATCTGCATGAAATCCTAGGATCAGATAAACCATTCAGCTTAGGTACCGAAAGGGCGTCAACTCTGACAGTTGGCGTAACTAAGTCCCCGAACCCACTTCTTTGGTTTCCGCAGAATCGAATAGACCACTCCCAACTATTCGATAGAGTTTCCGATCGTACCCTCCACGAAACGATTGGTGGCGACTCCTTGGCATGTACACTCATCACATGTCACTAGACCACACTGAAGGTCGACCACGTATATCCAGCAGTTGCGATTTGGGTAATGGGCCTTGGGAGAGGCCCGCGTCCGATCAAGCCAGCGATCGGGCGGCCCATTAGCCCACTCCCCGCCTCCGCGAGGGGGAGGGTCGCGACAGACTGGCGACTCCACTGGGGATATATTCTAAACCAGAATCTCTGGTTACGAATTCCTGAGGACTTGAGCCGATTAAAAAGTTGTTTGGTTTATCTGACCTTATTTTTCGTAGATGCTCTCGAAGGTGAGGTACGTATGCTAACCATTGTGTTAGATGTTTTTGCAGATTGGAGAAATAAGGGGTGGAGTGATTGTTGACATCTTTCCTGCAGGTTGGAGTTGGGAATGTATGTTTATCTTACGCACATACTGAAGCGCTGTTTTGATACAAACTGCTGTGCATGACTTTGCATTGTGATGATCACGACACATCGCACACACTAGCGGTCAAACCCCGACTGCAAACCACCTCTAGGTTACCTTAGATAGGGAAATGGTGCGAAAAGGATCTTGTGTTTGATGGCACTTGAGACTTTCGTATTCGTTCCCGCCTACCATCTGCATTGGCGATATCTAGCCCTCTTGGGTAGGTACCCTTGGGGAGGAATCTGCCTCGTGTGGATCGTGGGAGCCTGAGCCGTAGGTTCCTCACCTGACTTTCGATTTTTTTTAGAGTATACTCACTTGTCGCATGCGCATGTCTATGGATGGTTGGTATACCTAAAACCACCCATTGATACAGGAGGCATTCAACATCCCCCAAAGTGTGGTTGGTAGGACATTTTATTTCTAAAAATGTACTTTATTTCCTGCTCCACGACTCATACATTGCATACACCTGTTAACACCTGATTTTTGACCATCTTTTATTTTAGTTTTTATTTCTAAAATTAATTAAAAATAGCAAAAAAAGGTCAAAAATTGCAAAATCAACTTTGGAAGCCTTAGCCTAGCCTTGGGAACCAATTTTGAACAAAAAATATTTTTTGTATTTTTTTAATATTTTTTGTTATTTATTTGATTATTAAAAATAACCAAAAAATCAGAAAAATACCATTCGTGGTAAGAAAAATACAAAAAAATATTCAGAAATTTTATTTTAATTCTCTCTTTAATATTTTCACTTTTTATTAGGGAAATTTGGCTTGGTTCATGGGGGTTCCTTCACAAACCTAATCCCGAACCGGGCCTAAAGTTTTGAAATGCAATTGGGTCAATTTTCCCTCCAATTTGATCAATTTTAGCCAAAAGGGCTTAATTGCATAAAAATCTTTCAATTTAGTCCCCGGTTTTACAATTTGTGAAATTAAATTTCACACGGGCACACCCATTAAAATTAAACACCTCTACCCTATATTTTGCATCATGATGAATGCATGGGTGGCCTCAATTGTGACTAATTCAATCGTTTGGGCCCTCAATTTAACAAAAATCAATTTCGGATCCTAGGGACAATTTGGGGTTTTCACTAAATTTCAATCAATTGATTCACGAAAATAGCCCTATTTGATAGAAAACATGTCAAGGAGTCCGATTTTGACATCAATTTCATGAAAAGGGTACGATTTGGGGCCCGATTTGACAAATTCAAGTCGAACCGGGCCTCTTGGGTCAGGCCCGACCCGACCCGGTCCGACCGGGTCTGCACTTGCAGACCCACCGGCCGAAAGCAGAGCAGGGCAGAGCATTAAAAAAAACGAGCTCGGGGGCCAGATTCTTGAGAAAAGAACGGCGAAGAACGAATGCGGGGGACATGACCGAGTGGTCGACGATCGTTTTGCGAGTTGAGGGACCCGGAAAAATGGTTGGTCGGCCATGAAAATGGGGGAGAGCCGAGAGAGAGAGAGAGCGGGGGGAGCCGAGAAAGGGAGAGGATTTTCAGAGAAAGTCAGAGCAGGAGGAGTATTCTCCAAGTCGCGGGGAGCTTGAAGCCACATCGCCGAAGCAACCACGGTCGCCGGCGACGCCGAACCAAGTCGTTTTCTCCACTGACTTTCGTTTTCCTTTATGCATACTAGATGTTTGATGAAATGCCCGAATGGGCTTTATAATTTTCGAGCCTCGGCCGTGCCGTCCCGAGCCATATTCGGTGCGGTTCTTGCCTTAAACCCCCGTTAGAATCCCCCTAAACTCGACTTGCCCTTCGTTTTGCATTAAACCGCGGCGGAAACCATGGCTAGGAGTCTCGCCGGCCCGGTTCGGATCGGGGGCTTAACGAGGTACTTCGGGCGGCTTCCAACCTTCAAGGAGCTTCAGGTAAGTCCCTAAACCTCCCAATGATGCTATCTGAATGTTTAAAATCGAGCTTGGATAAAAAAAAAATTTCGTGAATCCCCTCGCCGGCGCCGGTTCTGTGGACGTCCGGCTCGGCCGCTTCTTGACGTTAAACGTACCATGTTTTTGTTGAATATTGATACTGGGTCGTTGAGGAGTCTAATGCCGAAGGAAAGAATGAAAAATACTAAGGTTTGGCCTCGGTCTCAAATTTCCGGTGAGAATTCCGGCGATTTCGCCGGAATTTCGCAACTCCGGTCGTCTTCCCCGGCGAGGGGGGGTTGGTCAACGGTCAACGCTGACGTGGCATGCCACGTCAGCAGCCACGTCAGCGAGGTGGGTCCGGGCCGGTGAAATCAAAGCCAGGATCGGACGGCCGTGGTTCCGCCACGTGTCACGATCCTGGATTTTTTAAAAAATAAAAAAAAATGATTTTCGGATTAAATAAATGGATTTCGGATAAATAAAAAAATTAGATCTGATGGTCGATATTTCGCCACGTGGCTCTCTGAGAGTCGTCTGATCATGCCCAACGATCGGATGCTCCAGAATCGACCATGTGGCACGATCTGGTCCGTCGGAGGGTTTAATTTTCGGAAATTATAAAAAATTGAAAATACCCAAAAATGTATCGAAACGGCGTCGTTTCAGGTACGGGCCGGGTCTGGGTCGCGGATCTGGGCATGGGCCGGGTCATCCGACCCGGTCCGGATAATTATATATATATATATATATTTTATTTTTAATAAAAAATAATAAAGAATAATAAAAAATTCAAAAATCAATAAAAAAAAATAGAAAATCATAAAAATTCAAAAAAATTCGAAAAATTCAGAAAAATTATAAAAAAATTCCAGAAAATAGGAAATGGCCACATTCAACTGGCCATGACCTGTTTTGGGTCTTTCGACCCCCGGTCTTTCCAAAAATGACGGTTTT
Source organism: Rhodomyrtus psidioides (assembly GCA_021437785.1). Lineage (NCBI taxonomy): Eukaryota > Viridiplantae > Streptophyta > Magnoliopsida > Myrtales > Myrtaceae > Rhodomyrtus > Rhodomyrtus psidioides. The sequence goes on along the minus strand of JAILYB010000024.1, from coordinate 2,259,029 downwards.
GCCCTTCCGGCAAATCGTCTTCCAAAAAATTCTAAAAAAATTCCAGAAAATAGGAAATGGCCACATTCAACTGGCCATGACCTGTTCTGGGTCTTTCGACCCCCGGTCTTTCCAAAAATGATGATTTTGCCCTTCCGGCAAACCGTCTTCCAAAAAAATTCTAAAAATTCTAGAAAAATCCCCAAAAATAGGAAATGGCCACAATCAATTGGCCAAGGCTCATCCCGGGTGTTTTGAACCCGATCACTCTTAAAAATGACGATTTCGCCCTTTGGGCGAATCGTCTTCCAAAAATTGACGATTTTGCCCTTCGGGCTAAATCGCCTCCAAATCTTCCCATTTTACCTCGGTCCTAAATCACGCATTCCCTAAGTCCTTATGGCTATACTAGGAGGCCATGTGAAGTGAATTGACATGCATTGATGTGATTTATTTATGCACTTGATTGTGCTTTCATTTAAATTGGTTGTGATTGATAGGAATAGTCTTCCAATCTGCATGAAACCCTGAATCAAACTCACCCCACCCAAAACTGCGCCTGCATGAAGTCTTAATTAGGAAAATCACTCGCGTTAGGTACCGAAAGGGCGTTGGTAATGACACCGGCGTAACCAAGTCCCCGAACCCAAAATCTCTGGTTCCGCAGAACTGATCGATCTCTCCCAATCGGTCAGTAAGGTTTCCGGTCTACCCTCCAAGAAAGACCGGTGGCGACTCCAAATGCATGCACAAGTTGCACATGCCACCACGACCACACTAAGGTCGAAATCGATCGGCTCTTATCGCCGAATCTCTTTGAAAAATACTCCCGCCGCGATTTGGTATGGGCCTGGGAGGGCCCGTGCCGATCCAAAGCCCGCGATCCGCACCCTTGTGCGGGGGAAGGCCCGCGATCGGTAATCCATTAGCCGCGTCCGCCTTTCGGACGGGTCGCGACAGCTGGCGACTCCACTGGGGACCTTGCTCTAGAACATATGATTCTAAACCTCAAGTGGACTTAGGCCGTAATTAAAACGCTGAGTGATTTTTCTAACCTTGCAGGCGCTCTTGAAGGTGAGGTAAGTCCGCTCATGATAGGTGTTATATGTTTTTGCAGATTGGAGTGATAAGGGGGGTAGTCTGTGATTAACATTGTCTTATGCAGGTTGGCGTAGGAATGAATGATTGTGTGTATGTTTTATATTGAAGCGGTGATTGTTAAATAAGAGGCATGTTTATCGCTTTAGCACGACACCGAAAATACACACAACCGCGCCTAAAACCCCGAGCGCCGCCTATAGGAAAACAATAGAAGGGATTGAAAATGGAATCTCCGTGAGGAAAGACACGGGGTAATCCACTTTTCAATTCCACTCATTTCGAACTATGGATCGAGCCCCAATGCAACGATAGTTGTGCAATGGAATCTGCTCTTTCTAGAACTCGAGATGGGAACCTTGACCTTAGGTGCCAAATCCTTTGATTTTTAGAAGTTTTATCCTCACTTGTCTCATGTGCGTGTCTTTAGATGGTTGGTATATCTAAAACCACCTAAAAAAAAAAAATCGATGATCCTGGAGTCACATCTCGAAGACTGGAACTGGGGCATCTCCAAGTGTTCATACCACATTTCTTTGATTGAATTGACATTCTTAGTTCTCTTGTATAAGATTAATTTTGCTGAGATCCTCTCTATCTCGTCCCTTAGATTGATTGTATTAGGGATCTATTTGTATTATATACATCTTGATAAGGCTCATTTCTATCGAAAATGGGGGCAAATTCCCCAAACCCGTGGAGCATAGTGGAATTCGTCCCTTCAGTGCAAAATACATTCGGCCGCAGAGCCACTCGTTTGGTGAAAGGACGTATCGTTCCTAATTGATTTTTAATCAGATCTGAGGATAAGTTTTTCTCCATTTTTTTTTATCTCAGGTGATAAAAGAGACAATGCACCCAAAAGCTCATGCATTCAAATGACAAAACAGACGTCGCCCAGCTGGGGCAAATGAACCGTAGGCATTGCAAATACCTTCAAGCACGGATGGAGGAATTTGATAGATGTTGTGCATATCAATATGCAACATCAAAACGGAATGCAAATCAAGTGTAAAAGGACGTATCGTTCCAAAATGATTATTTTCTTGATATGAGAATAATGCTTCCTTTCTTTTTCCTCTCAGGTGATAATCAAGAGCAGAGGACGCAGGATGTAATGCTTTCAAATAACAAACATGGAACATCAAATACCTCAAATGGCGACTGTGATCGAGAGAATCACCAAACCGCCACATGACGAATCCCAAGAATATCAAGCTGTCTTGAGACAGATAAAATTGATCAAGGACTCTGACAATCGAGATGGATGATCAGAATCTGCAAAAATCAATGGGAGCAGGTTCCCTCCATTTGCTTTGAGGAGCCAAACCGAGGGCAAACTCTCATGATCCCCCATGAAAGCGCATCAGACCAAGGTCATCGAATCCAGAGATGACAAACAGCAAAACCATGCCTAACTAGGGCAAGTGAATCATTTGTACGCCGGACGTTTCTCCTCTGGCAAAGTCAATGGATGCAATAACAGAGTCGTCCGCATCAGAATCAAACCCCAAGATACGAATTTGGGTGAATGGTAACCTTGTATCGTTCCAATTTGGTCTTCGAGGACCACATGCCTAACATGAGTTTTTACTCATTTTACAGGAAGTAGTTGGCGCTGAAAGCCTCAAATGAAAAGAGCGCGCTAACAGGGAGGTGAATAGAATCATCGGCCTTAGTAGTCAGGATTCCAAGAGATGGTCTTTGATTATAAGACCTGGCGGATGGTAAAAAGTATCGCTCCTACGTCACATGCTTTGACATGCATTTGGATAAAATCTTCTTTTTTCCTTGAATAAATGGAACCTTGAAGAATGGCGCTAGAGTGCGCCCAAAAACACAAATGGATCTCCTCTGGGGCAAATCCTTGAGAATGATTCATCGCCAACCAAACGAATGGACCAAGGCCACAAGATAGAGGGCCATATTCTACAAGCCGCGCGTTTGTGTTCAAATGGAAACAGAAAACAAGGACAAGGCGGTATCGTTCCAATTTGTCTTGAATTTTGGAACACAAACTGACACTTATTGTTTGTTTTTGACAGGGGCTTGCCATCAGGGCAAAACGGGTTTTCACATCCCATGTATTACCCGTTGGAAATACATGACCAAGGGTAAATTGTATCGTTCTAATTTTTTGAAAAATTCGTGAACGTACAATAACATGTTTCTTCCGCATTTTCAGGGGTCTCCAGCCTCTGGGGACAGGTAAGTATCCCTTTCCCCAATCCACTAAAGATGTTGAATAAAAAAACAGAGAAGAAAAGAAAAGAATTCAGAATCTGATGTCTAGAAAAGACATAGAATTCTAACTTCATTGGCATTCATGTTTTGAAACAGGAGGTTGTCTGAACATGAATAAGAACATGCGTGGTGCATCATAAAATCCCCTTGACGGGTAAAATTTTTAGAAAAAGGTGTTGACACCTGATTTTTGATAAGTCTTTTCTAGTTTATTATTATTATTATTATTTTAAAAAAAATCATAAAAATCTATAAAAAGTTAAAAAATTACAAAAAACAATTTTGGTAACCTTGGCCAAGCTAAAGGAACCGTTTTTGACAAAAATAATTTTTCATATTTTTTTCATATTTTTTTTATTTTTATTTTTGAAAAATATAAAAATACATGAAAAATCAAAAAAATAGAATTTGAGTTCTCAAAAATTTATAAAAATAGTCAATATTTTATTTTGATTGTATTTTTTATTTTGACCTCATAAAAAGTCAAAAATCAAGTTCAATCGCATGTGTTCCTTCGTAATATATGAAGTTGAATTTGGCTAAAAAAATGCCATTTGAGTTATTTATTTATTTATTTGCAGTTCTTACAGTTTTCGAATCTTGGCAGTCAATTTGAGTGCTCTATGTTGCACCTTAGTCCGATTGTTCGCTGACTGTACAATTGTGCGAATTGGGCAACCGACCTAACTGACGAAATTGACGAAAGAAGGAGCGTGATGATTGGAAGAGGGGACCACCGTCATCACGATGTGTCCCTCTTTTCTTTCCCTTTCTCTCTCGCACCCGCTCCCTCTCTTTCTCACACGCTCTCCCTCTCTCTTTTGCTCTTTTCCTCTCTCTCTCTTTTTGAAGGCACTCAAGTGCACTCAAGTGCACTTGAGTGCACTCAATTGAGAGAGAGATAGGATGAGCCCTCTCTCTTCGGCCGCTCCCTCTCTTCTCCCCCCTTTTCTTCTTCCGCAGCTTTCTTCTTCCTCCTCTTCTTCTTCTCCCTCAACTCTCTCTCTTTCATTTTCGTTTTTTCCTCTCGCTCAGCTCGCCGCCCAGATCAAAAACCGTCCGGTTTTTTCGGCCATAACTATTTCGTTAGGAATCGTATGCGAACGAGCCATATACCATTGGAAAGCTTATTCTCTTGCCGTTCTAATGACATATCGTGAGCTCAATTTGGACCAGCCGTTTGTCCCGTAGAGCTGTTTGAAGGAGCAAAGGTCAGACTGATCAGACTTGAGTCCGCGGGTGCCAAATTGGATTTTCGGGTTTGTTTTGGGTTCAATCTTGGTAAGACCACCTCTCACTCCTTGTTAAGACATATATTATTGTGTTTTATGGTTTGAAGATGGATTATATTTGGATTTAAGGGCTGATCCCTTATTGTTTTGTTCGAAAAATCTGAACCGGTTCTGTCAAGGTGGTGCCGTGAACATTGTGAGTGATTCAAGGGCTTGCCTTGCTTCCAATATTCGATAAGATGTCTCTAGCACCTAAATTAGGAATCTAGCAAGCTGAGATTGTAGTCTAGTTGAGCTTTGGATGGGTTTTAATGGTTGAATTGAAGGAGTTTTCTGGGACAGATTCTGGTCATTGGGCGATTGAAAACCGTCCGGTTTTTCGGCCATAACTCTTTCGTTAGGAATCGTATGGGAACGAGCCATAGACTGTTAGAAAGCTTATTCTCTTGCCGTTCTAATGACATATCATAAGTCCAATTTGGCCGAGCCATTTGTCCCGTAGAGCTGTTTGAAGGAGCAAAGGTCAGACTGATCAGACTTGAGTCCGCGAGTGCCAAATTGGATTTCCGAGCTTGTTTTGGGTTCAATCTTGGTAAGACCATCTTTCACTCCTTACATTTTACCTATTAGACCCAGAATCGGAAGGCCGAGCCTCCTGTTGGTGTCTAAATATTTGCTGTGTATTTACTTTATGTCATAGCATTTCTATATTTCGCATAAAAGACCCAGAATCGGAAGGCCGAGCCTCCTGTTGGTGTCTAAATATTTGCTGTGTATTTACTTTATGTCATAGCATTTCTATATTTCGCATAAAAGACCCAGAATCGGAAGGCCGAGCCTCCTGTTGGTGTCTAAATATTTGCTGTGTATTTACTTTATGTCATAGCATTTCTATATTTCGCATAAAAGACCCAGAATCGGAAGGCTAAGCCTCCTATTGGCGTCCAAGGTGTTTTATTTATTTATTTTCTGTAAATTATATTGTGCTACCCCAGAATCGGAAGGCCGAGCCTCCTGCTGCTGGTTTATACCCCCCACACATTGTTGCACGAGCATCGACGGACTCCGACGTCGTAAAATTCACCGGATCCCATCTCCTTTGCTTATGTTTATGTTGTATAATGACTTAATATCTTCTTTATTTTTTGCATTGTGTTGCGTCCTATAAAAACAAAAACAAAAAAAATGCTAGATCGGACGTCTGCAGATGAGCCACGTGTCGTGATTAGGTGATTTTCAGAATAAAAAAAATTCCAAAAAAATGAATTATTAAGGAAAAATTCAAAAAAAAATTGAGAAAAATTGCAGAAAATTCCTAAAAAAATTCTAAAAAATTTTTAAGGCTGAAAATGACAAAAAAAATTGATTTGTTTCCATTTTTTGGATTTTCTCCCATTTAATCCAAAATGGCGATTTTACCCCTCAAAGGGTAAATTGTCTTTGATATTCCGATGAATTGTGGAAATTGCTTAGAATTTGGTGATGGGCCAGATAGGTGGCTAAACCTTATGTCTAAGATTTCCACATTTCATTCCCATTTTTAGAAAATGACGATTTTACCCCTTCGAATGGTAAATCGGTTTCTAAAATTCCAGAAAATCATGAAAATTGCAAAAAAAATAGGAAATGGGTCAATTGAGTGACCAAACCTATTTTTGACATTGTTTTACTCCGGATTCATTCCGAAATGACGATTTTTCCCTTTTTAGGCAAATCGTCCCTTTTGTCTCAAAATTACGACTTTACCCCTGATGGGTAAAATCATGTCTAAATCATTCCTAAGCTTGATTGATACTTATTTAGGCTAATAGAGCCTTATTAGGAGTGTCATGTTGATTTGATGTGATTATTTTACATATTTGGATTCATTGATTTGCGCATTTTATTATTGATTGTGATTGCTAGGATAGTCATTCCTATTTGCATGAATTCCTAGATTTAGGATTCGTACTCCACTCATCTGCATGAAATCTTAGGTAAGAAAATTCAGTCAACTTAGGTACCGAAAGGGCGTCAACTCTGACAGTTGACGTAACTAAGTCCCCGAACCCATTTCTCTGGTTATCGCAGAATTGAATAGAAACTCCCGACTATTCAATAGGGTGGTCCAATCATACCCTCCAAAAAATGATTGGTGGCGACTCCATGGCATGCACACTTAGCACATGTCACCAGACCACACTGAAGGTCGACTACGCATACCTCCGTTGCGATTTGGGTAACGGGCCTTGGGAGAGGCCCGCGTCCGACCAGACTGGACGGCCCATTAGCCCTCGAGAGCCCACATGCAACCTCGAGAGGGTCGCGACAGACTGGCGACTCCGCTGGGGACTTTAGAGAACTTGAGCCGATTAAAAAGTTGATTGATTTTTCTAACATGTTTTATGCAGATGCTCTTCAAGGTGAGGTACGTACTTTAACCCTTGAGGTGTTAAATGTTTTTGCAGATTGGAGAAATAAGGGGTGGAGTACTTGTTAACTCTGTTTTATGCAGGTAGGAGTTTTGGATGTATGATTGTGTGGATGTTTATATTGAAGCGGTGTTTTCTAAATGAAATGCGGTTTATTGCTTTAGCACGACACAATGAACACACACAGCCGCGCCTAAAACCCCTGGCGCCCTCTTTAGGAAAACAATAGAAGGAATTGGAAATGGAATCTCCATGAGGAAAAACATGGGGTAATCCACTTTTCAATTCCGCTCACTTCGAACTATGGATCGAGTCCCAATGCAACGATAGCTGTGCAATGGAATCGGCTCTTTCTAGAACTCGAGGTGGGAACCTTGACCTTAGGTGCCAAATCCTTTGATTTTTAGAAGTTTTATCCTCACTTGTCTCATGTGCATGTCTTTAGATGGTTGATATATCTAAAACCACCTAAAAAAAAATCGGTGATCCTGAAGTCACATCTCGAAGACTGGAACTGGGGCATCTCCAAGTGTTCGGACCACATTCCTTTGATTGGTTTGGCATTTTTAGTTCTCTTGTATAAAGACTAATTTTGCTTAGGTCCTCTCTATCTCATCCCTTAGATTGATTGTATTAGGGATCTATTTGTATTGTATACATCTCGATAAGGCTCATTTTTATCGAAAATTGGGGCAAATTCCCCAAACCCGTGGAGCATAGCGAAATTCGTCTCTTCAGTGTAAAATACATTTGGCCGCAGAGCCACTCGTTTGGTAAAAGGACGTATCGTTCCTAATTGATTTTTAATCAGATCTGGGGATAAATTTTTCTCCATTTTTTTTTATCTCAGGTGATAAAAGAGACAATGCACCCAAAAGCTCATGCATTCAAATGACAAAACAGACGTCGCCCAGCTGGGGCAAATGAACCGTAGGCATTGCAAATACCTTCAAGCACGGATGGATGTCTAAATCATCCCGACAAACTTCGGGATCTCTAAAAAAGAGGGGAAGAAAAACCCTTTTAAAAGAAAAAGTCCCAGCAGACGTGGAGAACCCTCGTCCCGGGACCCCTTTCCAAAAAATCAAGCAATCCCAGCAGACGTGGAGAACCCTCGTCCCGGGACCCCTTTCCAAAAAATCAAGCAATCCCAGCAGACGTGGAGAACCCTCGTCCCGGGACCCTTTTTCAAAAATCAAGCAGTCTCATCGGACGTGGAGAACCCTCGTCATGAGACCCCTTTTCAAAATTCAGGCAGTCTCATCGGACGTGGAGAACCCTCGTCATGAGACCCATTCTCAAAATTTAGGCAGTCTCATCGGACGTGGAGAACCCTCGTCATGAGACCCCATTTCAAATCAAGGTAGAAACCGCCTGAAGGGTCAACTCAAGGTAGATACAGCCTGAAGGGTCAAATGAAGGTAGATACCGTCTGAAGGGTCAAATGAAGGTAGATACCGCCTGAAGGGTCAAATCAAAGGTAGATACCGCCTGAAGGGTCAAACCAATGGTAGATACCGCTTGAAGGGTCAAATGAAGGTAGATACCGCCTGAAGGGTCAAAACAAAGGTAGAAACCGCCTAAAGGGTCAAAACAAAGGTAGAAACCGCCTAAAGGGTCAACTCAAGGTAGATACCGCCTGAAGGGTCAGCACAAGGTAGAAACCGCCTGAAGGGTCAGCTCAAGGTAGAAACCGCCTGAAGGGTCAACTCAAGGTAGATACCGCCTGAAGGGTCAAACCAAGGTAGAAACCGCCTGAAGGGTCAACTCAAGGTAGAAACCGCCTGAAGGGTCAACTCAAGGTAGATACCGCCTGAAGGGTCAACTCACGGTAGAAACCGCCTGAAGGGTCAAACCAATGGTAGAAACCGCCTAAAGGGTCAAACCAAGGTAGAAACCGCCTAAAGGGTTAACCAAAGGTAGAAACCGCCTGAAGGGTCAATCCAAAGGTAGATACCACCATAAGGATCAATCCCATGGTCCGATCCACCATACGGATCAAAATCCTTGGCAAATCCCAAAGTGTGGGATACACCTTCCTTAGGTTCCTACCAGTTAGGAATCCCATAATGGTATGACCTACCATACAGGTCAGAGCTTAATCTCCCTAGGATAAAATGATGAGTCCTAGGTATCTTCTTGAAAGTTATCGCAACCGGCAGCATCCGACAGGTGAGCTTCAGGTAAACCTCTCTCAATCCGACCCATGTTCGAATTGCAAGAGTAAACCGGTGATTAATTTGGGCGTTCATAAAAAAGGCTTAAGGATCCGATGTCATAGCATTTCTTTTCCCCAATCGAGTCGGTTAAGATTCAGGTGTCATTTTGTCTTTGAAAGCAACCTCTGACGAGCTCACTCTCAAAGAGGGGCAGCTGTTGACACCTGATTTTTGACCATCTTTTATTTTAGTTTTTATTTCTAAAATTAATTAAAAATAGCAAAAAAAGGTCAAAAATTGCAAAATCAACTTTGGAAGCCTTAGCCTAGCCTTGGGAACCAATTTTGAACAAAAAATATTTTTTGTATTTTTTTAATATTTTTTGTTATTTATTTGATTATTAAAAATAACCAAAAAATCAGAAAAATACCATTCGTGGTCAGAAAAATACAAAAAAATATTCAGAAATTTTATTTTAATTCTCTCTTTAATATTTTCACTTTTTATTAGGGAAATTTGGCTTGGTTCATGGGGGTTCCTTCACAAACCTAATCCCGAACCGGGCCTAAAAAATCCTTTTCGAGTCTTTTAATTTTCTATTCTTGGTTTTTATAAGCTATGACATCGGATTCTAAAGTTTTGAAATGCAATTGGGTCAATTTGCCCTCCAATTTGATCAATTTTAGCCAAAAGGGCTTAATTGCATAAAAATCTTTCAATTTAGTCCCCGGTTTTACAATTTGTGAAATTAAATTTCACACGGGCACACCCATTAAAATTAAACACCTCTACCCTATATTTTGCATCATGATGAATGCATGGGTGGCCTCAATTGTGACTAATTCAATCGTTTGGGCCCTCAATTTAACAAAAATCAATTTCGGATCCTAGGGACAATTTGGGGTTTTCACTAAATTTCAATCAATTGATTCACGAAAATAGCCCTATTTGATAGAAAACATGTCAAGGAGTCCGATTTTGACATCAATTTCATGAAAAGGGTACGATTTGGGGCCCGATTTGACAAATTCAAGTCGAACCGGGCCGGTCGGGTCAGGCACGACCCGACCCGGTCCGACCGGGTCTGCACTTGCAGACCCACCGGCCGAAAGCAGAGCAGGGCAGAGCATTAAAAAAAAACGAGCTCGGGGGCCAGATTCTTGAGAAAAGAACGGCGAAGAACGAATGCGGGGGACATGACCGAGTGGTCGACGATCGTTTTGCGAGTTGAGGGACCCGGAAAAATGGTTGGTCGGCCATGAAAATGGGGGAGAGCCGAGAGAGAGAGAGAGCGGGGGGAGCCGAGAAAGGGAGAGGATTTTCAGAGAAAGTCAGAGCAGGAGGAGTATTCTCCAAGTCGCGGGGAGCTTGAAGCCACATCGCCGAAGCAACCACGGTCGCCGGCGACGCCGAACCAGGTCGTTTTCTCCACTGACTTTCGTTTTCCTTTATGCATACTAGATGTTTGATGAAATGCCCGAATGGGCTTTATAATTTTCGAGCCTCGGCCGTGCCGTCCCGAGCCATATTCGGTGCGGTTCTTGCCTTAAACCCCCGTTAGAATCCCCCTAAACTCGACTTGCCCTTCGTTTTGCATTAAACCGCGGCGGAAACGATGGCTAGGAGTCTCGCCGGCCCGGTTCGGATCGGGGGCTTAACGAGGTACTTCGGGCGGCTTCCAACCTTCAAGGAGCTTCAGGTAAGTCCCTAAACCTCCCAATGATGCTATCTGAATGTTTAAAATCGAGCTTGGATAATTTTTTTTTTTTCGTGAATCCCCTCGCCGGCGCCGGTTTTGTGGACGTCCGGCTCGGCCGCTTCTTGACGTTAAACGTACCATGTTTTTGTTGAATATTGATACTGGGTCGTTGAGGAGTCTAATGCCGAAGGAAAGAATGAAAAATACTAAGGTTTGGCCTCGGTCTCAAATTTCCGGCGAGAATTCCGGCGATTTCGCCGGAATTTCGCAACTCCGGTCGTCTTCCCCGGCGAGGGGGGGTTGGTCAACGGTCAACGCTGACGTGGCATGCCACGTCAGCAGCCACGTCAGCGAGGTGGGTCCGGGCCGGTGAAATCAAAGCCAGGATCGGACGGCCGTGGTTCCGCCACGTGTCACGATCCTGGATTTTTTAAAAAATAAAAAAAATGATTTTCGGATTAAATAAATGGATTTCGGATAAATAAAAAAATTAGATCTGATGGTCGATATTTCGCCACGTGGCTCTCTGAGAGTCGTCTGATCATGCCCAACGATCGGATGCTCCAGAATCGACCATGTGGCACGATCTGGTCCGTCGGAGGGTTTAATTTTCGGAAATTATAAAAATTGAAAAAACCCAAAAATGTATCGAAACGGCGTCGTTTCAGGTACGGGCCGGGTCTGGGTCGCGGATCTGGGCATGGGCCGGGTCATCCGACCCGGTCCGGATAATTATATATATATATATATATTATTTTTAATAAAAAATAATAAAGAATAATAAAAAATTCAAAAATCAATAAAAAAAATTGAAAATCATAAAAATTCAAAAAAATTCGAAAAATTCAGAAAAATTATAAAAAAATTCCATAAAATAGGAAATGGCCACATTCAACTGGCCATGACCTGTTTCGGGTCTTTCGACCCCCGGTCTTTCCAAAAATGACGGTTTTGCCCTTCCGGCAAATCGTCTTCCAAAAAATTCTAAAAAAATTCCAGAAAATAGGAAATGGCCACATTCAACTGGCCATGACCTGTTCTGGGTCTTCCGACCCCCGGTCTTTCCAAAAATGACGGTTTTTCCCTTCCGGCAAACCGTCTTCCAAAAAAATTCTAAAAATTCTAGAAAAATCCCAAAAAATAGGAAATGGCCACAATCAATTGGCCAAGGCTCATCCCGGGTGTTTTGAACCCGATCACTCTTAAAAATGACGATTTCGCCCTTTGGACGAATCGTCTTCCAAAAATTGACGATTTTGCCCTTCGGGCTAAATCGCCTCCAAATCTTCCCATTTTACCTCGGTCCTAAATCACGCATTCCCTAAGTCCTTATGGCTATACTAGGAGGCCATGTGAAGTGAATTGACATGCATTGTTGTGATTTATTTATGCACTTGATTGTGCTTTCATTTAAATTGGTTGTGATTGATAGGAATAGTCTTCCAATCTGCATGAAACCCTGAATCAAACTCACCCCACCCAAAACTGCGCCTGCATGAAGTCTTAATTAGGAAAATCACTCGCGTTAGTGTTGACACCTGATTTTTGACCATATTTTATTTTAGTTTTTATTTCTAAAATTAATTAAAAATAGCCAAAAAAATCATAAAATTACAAAATCAACTTCGGAGACCTTGGCCTAGCCCCAGGAGTCAATTTTGAACAAAAAATATTTTTCGTAATTTTTAATAATTTTTTGAATTTATTTAATTATTAAAAATACCCAAAAAAATCAGAAAAATACCATTCGTGGTCAGAAAAATAGTCAGTATTTTTATTTCCTTTTAATTTGGACCAAATAAAGAGTCCGAAATCAAGTTCAATTGCATGTGTTCCTTCACAATACATAAAGTTGTATTTGTCCAAAAATTGCTATTTGAGTCTTTTTATCTGGGATTTTTGTATTTTTTTTTAGAATTTTGACTTTCAATTGGACTGCTGCGCATTCCAATTTTTGTTCAATTGCATGCTGATTTGCTCATTTGAATGCCGAATCTGAAGAGAATTATTGAACTGGGTCAGCTGGATTGAATCGATTCGACCCATTCAACCCAGTTGAATAAGGCCGCAAAAGAAATTTTCACATTGCTCTTCCTCTTCGCGTCGACGATTCGAGAGGAAGAGCCAATGGCATCGCTCATAAATAATAAAAGAATGGAACATAATTGGCCGACCAAAAGGAAGAATATTTTTGGAGGGGCCGTCATAAAAAATACGTTTCTAGGGAAGGCCAATGATGGATAATGGACGGCTAGAAACCAAACAAGAATAGAATAGAAGGGGTGGCCCAACATGCAGGGGACGGACATTCTGCACTAACGTGGGGGAGTACAAAAGGAAAGGGGAATTAAAATAAAAAAAAAAAGGGAAAGAAGAAAGAAGACCAAGGAGAATGAATAAAAAATGGGGGCTTCTTTTCTTCTTCGGTGTGGACGCCCAAACAAAGAGGCTCGTCCCTCAGCCGGCATTTTTGGGGTGCGACGCCAACCCTCGAGAGACAACACGACCGTCCGGCCGCTCCGTTGCCATCCTGCCGCCGCAACTCCAACCGTTGCTTGCCGTCGAACAAACCCAGAATAACACCTCGGCGGCCGTGCTCTGTTTTTCGCTTAACCCATAAGTTTCCGTTGGCCAGCCATACTTCGCAGCTCCCGACTATCTCCAGCTCACTCCTGCGTCCATTCCCGTCCCCGCATGCTCGTCTTGCATTTTCGCCGCCTAAAACCCGCCGAGTCGGCCTTGAACCGGAGATCTCGTCGTGAGTTCGCACGCTCATCTCAAGTCAAGCCGAGACCACCAGTTTGCAAGGCGACCGAGGATCGACGGACCGGAGGTCGCTAACAAGCGACGGCCCACGGTTTGAGTCCGTTGAGGTGAGTTCGTATAATCCTTCTATTACTTATGGGTGCTAAAGAAAACGAATGACGATGATGAAAACTCGACGAGTAAATCGTTAAAAAAAAAAAATCGTGGTCGACGGAGTTGTTTAGTCCGGCCTTAGTGCTGGCCGAGTGGTGTCAGTGTTGGCCGACGTCATCGCTGGGAATGTCGGCGCCAACGATCGGGGGCAGCCAATGATGTTTGAAGCCTTGAAGATGACGAGCGTTTGGAGCTCATTGAATGTTCATGAAGGAACACGTCTGGGCAAGAGGAGCGGAAACAAAGAGTTCGGAGGAGGTTTGTGCTAGCTCGTTCAAGGCTTTCGGGTTTAACTTTGGGAGTTCGGTGCTAGTGGTAGTCGATGGTGGTTGACGTCAGTTTTGGATAGAGAGAGAGAAGCGAGCGTGGTGTTGGAGGTCGTCGGCATTGGCGGTGGTCGACGTTGATTGAAGATGGCGGACGATGAAGGTCGGGAGTGGTCGTGATTGAGTCTGCACCATGGAGCTTGCAATGAAGAAGACCCTGAAGAAGACGATAGAGTTGATAAAAAATTAAAAAAATAAAGAAAACAATAAAAACAGAAGAATGGGAAAACTGTGAGAGAGTTGGGCCACGAATTTCATTTTGAGAGTGGGTCCATCGGTAAGGCAATTAAAAGAAAATTGGGCCAGTGAGAAAATGTGCAAAAAAACAGTAGAATTTGGGTCAAGCCCAATGGGTGTTCTTTTTTTTTTGGACCAACTTAGGCCCTTAAGGCCCGAGTCGGATCATGTTCGATTGGGTCGGATCCTCCAGCTCGGTCCGGAGCCTTCTTTTAATAAAAATTCGAGATTAATTAAAAAAAAACTATAAAAATTAATAAAAAAATCAAAAATCATAAAAAAATCAAAAAAATTCAGAAAATTCAGAAAAACTCTAAAAAATTCCAGAAAATAGGAAATGGCCACATTCAACTGGCCACGACCTATTCCGGGTCATTTAACCCCCGATCTTTCCAGAAATGACGGTTTTCCCTTCCGGCAAACCGTCTTCCAAAAAAATTCTAAAAAAAAATCCAAGAAAATCCCCAAAAATAGGAAATGGCCACGATCAACTGGCCAAGGCTCATTTCGGGTGTTTCGAACCCCGACCCTTCTTAAAATGACGATTTCGCCCTTTGGACGAATTGTCTTCCAAAAATTGAAGAAAAATCAAGAAATTTCAAAAAATTCTCACAAATGGGAAATGGCCACAATCAACTGGCCATGGAATATTTTGGGTAATTCGGTATCCAAGTCTTCCAAAAATTGACGATTTTGCCCTTCGGGCTAAATCGTCTCCAAATCTTCCCATTTTACCCCGGTCCGAAATCACACCTTCCCTAAGCCCTTATGGCTATGCTAGGAAGCCATTGACTTGAATTGATGTGCATCAATGAGATTTATTTAAGCACTTGATCGCGCTTTCATTTAAATTGATTGTGATTGATAGGAATAGTCTTCCAATCTGCATGAAACCCTGAATCAAGCCTACCTCACCTAAAATTGTGCCTGCATGAACTCTTAGCTAGGGAAATCACTCGCGTTAGGTACCGAAAGGGCGTTGGTAATGACACCAACGTAACCAAGTCCCCGAACCCAAAATCTCTGGTTCCGCAGAACTGATCGATCTCTCCCAATCGATCAGTAAGGTTTCCGGTCTACCCTCCAAGAAAGACCGGTGGCGACTCCAAATGCATGCACAAGTTGCACATACCACCACGACCACACTAAAGGTCGAAAGCGATCGACTGCAATCGTCGAATCCCTTTGAGAAATACTCCCGCCGCGATTTGGTATGGGCCTGGGAGGGCCCGCGCCGATTCAAAGCCCGCGATCCGCACCCTTGTGCGGGGGAAGGCCCACGATCGGTAATCCATTAGCCGCGTCCGCCTCCGGACGGGTCGCGACAGCTGGCGACTCCGCTGGGGACGAATCTGTTCTAGAACTTATGGTTCTAGACCCCAAGTGGACTTAGGCCGTAATTAAAACGCTGAGTGATATTTCTAACCCTGCAGGCGCTCTTGAAGGTGAGGTAAGTCCGCTCATGGTAGTTATTATATGTTTTTGCAGATTGGAGAGATAAGGGGTGTAGTCCGTGATTAACATTTGTTTTATGCAGGTCGGGCGTAGGAATGAATGATTGTGTGTATGTTTTATATTGAAGCGGTGATTGTTAAATAAGATGCATGTTTATCGTTTTAGCACGACACCGAAAACACACACAACCGCGCCTAAAACCCCGGGCGCTCCTATAGGAAAATAATAGAAGGAATTGAAAATGGAATCTCCGTGAGGATAAACACGGGGTAATCCATTTTTAATTCTGCTCATTTCGAACTATGGATTGGGTCCCAATGCAACGATAGTTGTGCAATGGAATCTACCCTTTCTAGAACTCGAGGTGGGAGCCTTGGCCTCAGGTACCAAGCCCGATCTTTTGATTTTTAGAGTCAAACCTCACTGGTCTCATGCGCATGTATGTGAATTATTGGTACACCTCGAAACCAAAAGGTCATTCAGCGCCGCTTATGAATCAAAATCCAAAGACTTGTGTGAAGAATCAATCGCGAGTTTAAACGAACCAGGATGGCATGGAAAAGCGCTGGACCACCCTGGAGAGTCAACTGATGAGGGCAAATGCCTTTTGACCGGGGCAGCTGGGTCAAGTGTAAAGACGTGTCGTTCCTAATTGATTTTTCAATCTGATACCGGCATAATATTTCCTATCTTTTCCTCTCAGGTGAAAAACAGGTAGAGAAGGAAAATCCATTTGTGAATAGACACGAGGGACATGTTTTACATGGCATACATTTGTCGAAAATGTCCTCATCCGATCACATGCAAGATGATCATGGAACGATGGTGAAACTGTAATCGTTCCAATAAGCCCTTCGAATATTATACTTGACGGGGACCTTTATGTCTTTTGTCTACAGGATAGGATGGTCAAAGACAAACAAACGAAAATTTATTTTCCCTATAAGACGGAAAGAAATGTGCCTTCAGCAGATGTCACCCATTGTGATTGCAATGACAAATTGAATCAAATTATGAAGAGGGAGCAACCTAATTAGGATTGGCTCTCCCTAAATCGAAAAAGTTGTATCCGTTCCAAATCGGATTGACTGGTTCACGAGTTGATATGGTTCCTCATTCTTGCAGGTGATGACGAGAATGAACGGGCCCATTGAAAAATTTCCAGCATCTTGGATGCCAGAAGTGACCAGAGCGGGGATAGTAAATCCGTAATCGTTTCAATTAAAGCTCCCTACGCGGTGATTGACTCTTTCACTCCTTTCATCGCGCAGGTTGTTGAAGTACTCAATCACGAGTAAACCCATTTTTGCGGATGTCAAATAGCCTGAATGCGTCAATGCAGCAAAATGCAAAAGGGAGTTAGCTGGGGCAAGCGTCACCTAGCTACGACAAATCACGCCCAACTGGGGCAAGCGAATCATTTGTGCGCTGGACAAAGAATAACGTTTCTTCTCTGGCAAAATCAATGGACGCAACTGTAGAGTCGTCTGCATCAGAATTAAACCCAAGATACGAATATGGGTGAACGGTAACCTTGTATCGTTCCATTTTGGTCTTCGAAGACCACATGCCTAACATGAGTTTTTACTCATTTAACAGGGAGTCGTTGGCACCGAAAGCCTCAAAAGAAAAGAACTCGCCAACGAGGAGGCGAATAAAGCTATTGAGCTTGGGAGTCAGCACTCCAAGAAATGGTCTTTGATTATAAGACCTAGTGGAGGGTAAAAAGTATCGCTCCTACATCCCATGCTTTGACATGCATTTTGATAAAAATTTTCTTTTTTCCTTGAATAAAAGGAACCTTGAAGAATGGCGCTGGAATGCGCCCAAAAACACAAATGGATCTCCTCTGGGGCAAATCCTTGAGAATGATTCATCGCCAACCAAACGGAGGGATCAAGACCACAAGATAGAGGGCCAAATCCTGCAAGCCGCGAGTTTGTGTTCAAATGGAAACACAAAGCAAGAACAAGGCTGTATCGTTCCAATTTGCCTTGAATTTTGGAACGCAAACTGACAACTAATTCCCGTCTTTGACAGGGGATCGCCATCAAGGTGAAACAGGTTTTCACACCCCATGAATTACCCGTTGGAGTACACGACCAAGGGTAGGATGTATCGTTCTAAATTTTTGAAAAATTCGTGAACCTACAATAACATGTTTTCTCTGCATTTTCAGGGATCTCCAGCCGCGGGGGACATGTAAGTATCCCTTTCCCCAATCCATTGAAGATGTTAAATAAAAAAGAAAAACTTTCAGAATCTAATGTCTAGAAAAGACATAGAATTCAAACCTCATTGGCATTCATGTTTTAAAACAGGAGGTTGTCTGAACATGGATAAGAACATGCATGGTGCATCGTAAAATCCCCTTGACGGGTAAAATTTTTGGAGAAAATGAAAGAGATTTTTTCCAATCAAAAGTTCAAAACTTTCAAAAGGACGTTTTCTCAAAAGACGAGAGGCAAAGCCTAATCCAAACACGTCCTATACACACTTGAGAGAGAAATGGAGCGGATCAGATAGTAAAATCTGGACCTACGGAAGTAGGGATTATTCGCAGCAATTACATAGATTGGGATGACGGAGGCATTCGTTTCATATCCCCAAACACTACAGGTGACCATTGCCAACCCATTCGAACGAACGTTTTCATTCTCAACCCTGGCAAGAACCACCCCACGTCGAGGCAAAATGGAGGTGAGTCCAGCAGCATCAGGAGAAAATGGTTAGAAATTTTCTTGCTCGGACTAGCATTAATCTTTGTGTGTTGTTTATATGGTAATCCAAGTGCCATAGGATGACGAGAAACATTCATTTCTCTATCCCACACACCATATCCTTTGCACAGCCAAGTTGAGCCTGCAAATTCATTTCATAAACCCATGTTGGTGATCATGGCATGTTTCAAGATGGAAACTGCATCACTCCAAGAACGGAAGAATCCAGGAGATGGGATTTATAGAAAGATTTCATATCGGCGTTCAAGTGTGCTATGATTCAAGTTGTATATCTAGCACAATTTTCTGAACATCGTAGTTCCAAAGGAAAAGAAAAGGCGGGATTTCAACAAAAGATAAAAATCCCCGGCATCAAGAAAAAGCAAAGTGCCTGGTAAAAGCAAGGCCGATGCTCGTGCAAGCTGTTTGCTTGATCCCCAATGAAGCCTAATTGGGAAGAGAGAAAGACCCCTAAAGGAGTCAGATCAAAAGGTCGCTCCTCCAAATGATGTCAAACGTGGAGGAAAGACGCAGACAGAATTGTCAATGCAGCCAGAGATTCTCCCTAAAGAATTTGCGCACACCTCAAAAGCGGTTGCACACCTCAAAAAAATTGAAGATGCAGAATGGAAAAGACAGGTGACAAGTTTGCAATGATCACCAACATCAATCCCCTCATGAATTCTGGGCCAAAAATAAGCCTGTTTCGGTCCCCAATCCTACCAACATCATAACCCTGAAATAGTCTTCTCTGACTAAGACACTTGGGTTAACATATAGCTTAGCTCGAAGAAGTACGAGCAAGACTATTTCTTTCTCATTTTGCAGGGTTCTTAACTTGTAAACCCGAAGCAAATGGTGAAAATTTTCATTCAATGACCTTGACTCAAAAGTGAGTCCCCCTTGAAGATCGATAATCAAGCCCAACATTACGGTCCCGTGGAAGACCTCCCGACCGATCAAAATGTATGCGCTGCGAATGAGCCTAAAACCTAGGCACAGGTTAGTAGGGAATTGAGTGCATCCCCTATAAAAACCATTATCCCAAAACAGGTGAGAAGACCTCATTGTCGAGAAATATTCCAATTGATGTTTCGAACAGACTCGTTTTGGAATTTTCAAACTATTGATCCGGATTTTCCATGCAAGGAATTTGTGATCACATTTGCATGTTGCAAGAATGCTTTGGATAACCTCCAGCATCAAAATGCACATTTCATGATTAAAATTTAAATCATACGGTTTTGTCAAATGGACAGCCGTGGTCTTCCCAAAGATTACTAACGTTTTCTTGGTGAAGAAAAATCTTTCAGGCTCAAAATTGCTGCAGGATACCTGGAGAACCCAGCTCCCAGAATGTCGCCTCAACAGAATCAAATGAAGCGTTGTCAAAATAAAATCTTTCTCTGCTTCAAAACTGAATTCCCAACAAATTTCGGGATCTTTCAAAAGAAGGAGTGAGGATAGAACATTTTTCAAAAATCAAGCGGTCCTCGCATGACGTGGAGAACCCTCGTCCCAGGATCCCTTTTCAAAAAATCAAGCAATCCCAGTAGACGTGGAGAACCCTCGTCTCGGGACCCTTTTTCAAAAATCAAGCGGTCCTCGCATGACGTGGAGAACCCTCGTCCCAGGATCCCTTTTCAAAAAATCAAGCAATCCCAGTAGACGTGGAGAACCCTCGTCTCGGGACCCTTTTTCAAAAATCAAGCGGTCCTCGCATGACGTGGAGAACCCTCATCCCAGGATCCCTTTTCAAAAAATCAAGAAATCCCAGTAGACGTGGAGAACCCTCGTCAGGAGACCCCTTTTCAAAAAAATCAGGCAGTCTCATCGGACGTGGAGAACCCTCGTCAGGAGACCCCTTTTCAAAAAAATCAGGCAGTCTGATCGGACGTGGAGAACCCTCGTCATGAGACCCCTTTCAAAAATCAGGCAGTCTCATAGGACGTGGAGAACCCTCGTCATGAGACCCCTTTTCAAAACAAACAAAGGTAGAAATCGCCTAAAGGGTCAAAACAAAGGTAGAAACCGCCTAAAGGGTCAAAACAATGGTAGAAACCGCCTAAAGGGTCAAACAAAGGTAGAAACCGCCTAAAGGGTCAAAACAAAGATAGAAACCGCCTAAAGGGTCAAACAAAGGTAGAAACCGCCTAAATGGTCAAAACAAAGGTAGAAACCGCATAAAGGGTCAAAACAAAGGTAGAAACCGCATAAAGGGTCAAAACAAAGGTAGAAACCGCATAAAGGGTCAAAACAAAGGTAGAAACCGCCTAAAGGGTCAAACAAAGGTAGAAACCGCCTAAAGGGTCAAACAAAGGTAGAAACTGCCTAAAGGGTCAAAACAAAGGTAGAAACCGCCTAAAGGGTCAAACAAAGGTAGAAACCGCCTAAAGGGTCAAAACAAAGGTAGAAACCGCCTAAAAGGTCAAATCAAAGGTAGAAACCGCCTAAAGGGTCAAAACAATGGTAGAAACCGCCTAAAGGGTCAAATCAAAGGTAGAAACCGCCTAAAGGGTCAAATCAAAGGTAGATACCGCCTAAAGGGTCAAATATGGTAGAAATCGCCTAAAGGGTCAAATCCAGGTAGAAACCGCCATAAGGGTCAAACTAAACTTGAAGGTAGATACAGCCTAAATGGTCAAATATGGTAGAAACCGCCACAAAGGGTCAACTCATTGGTAAATACCGCCGTAAGGATCAATGCAAAGGTCCGATCCACCATACGGATCAAAATCCTTGGCAAATCCCCCAGCGTGGGATGCGCCCTTCTCAGGTTCCTACCAGTTAGGAATCCCATGATGGTATGACCTACCATACAGGTCAGAGCTTAATCTCCATAGGATATTCTGAACGAGTCCTAGGTATCTTCTTGAAAGTCGTCGCAACCGGCAGCATCTGACATGTGAGCTTCAGGTAAGCCTCTCTCACTCCGGCCCATGTTCGAATTGCAAGAGTAAACCGGTGATTAATTTGAGCATTCATCAAAAAGGCTTAAGGATCCGATGTCATAGCATCTCTTTTCCCTAGTTGAGTCGGTTAATATTCAGGTGTCATTTTATCTTTGAAAGCAACCTCTGACGAGCTCACTCTCAAAGAGGGGCAGCTGTTGACACCTGATTTTTGACCATCTTTTATTTTAGTTTTTATTTCTAAAATTAATTAAAAATAGCCAAAAAAAATCATAAAATTACAAAATCAACTTCGGAGACCTTGGCCTAGCCCCAGGAGTCAATTTTGAACAAAAAATATTTTTCGTAATTTTTAATAATTTTTTGAATTTATTTAATTATTAAAAATACCCAAAAAAATCAGAAAAATACCATTCGTGGTCAGAAAAATAGTCAGTATTTTTATTTCCTTTTAATTTGGACCAAATAAAGAGTCCGAAATCAAGTTCAATTGCATGTGTTCCTTCACAATACATAAAGTTGGATTTGTCCAAAAATTGCTATTTGAGTCTTTTTATCTGGGATTTTTGTATTTTTTTTTAGAATCTTGACTTTCAATTGGACTGCTGCGCATTCCAATTTTTGTTCAATTGCATGCTGATTTGCTCATTTGAATGCCGAATCTGAAGAGAATTATTGAACTGGGTCAGCTGGATTGAATCGATTCGACCCATTCAACCCAGTTGAATAAGGCCGCAAAAGAAATTTTCACATTGCTCTTCCTCTTCGCGTCGACGATTCGAGAGGAAGAGCCAATGGCATCGCTCATAAATAATAAAAGAATGGAACATAATTGGCCGACCAAAAGGAAGAATATTTTTGGAGGGGCCGTCATAAAAAATACGTTTCTAGGGAAGGCCAATGATGGATAATGGACGGCTAGAAACCAAACAAGAATAGAATAGAAGGGGTGGCCCAACATGCAGGGGACGGACATTCTGCACTAACGTGGGGGAGTACAAAAGGAAAGGGGAATTAAAATAAAAAAAAGGGAAAGAAGAAAGAAGACAAGGGAGAATGAATAAAAAATGGGGGCTTCTTTTCTTCTTCGGTGTGGACGCCCAAACAAAGAGGCTCGTCCCTCAGCCGGCATTTTTGGGGTGCGACGCCAACCCTCGAGAGACAACACGACCGTCCGGCCGCTCCGTTGCCATCCTGCCGCCGCAACTCCAACCGTTGCTTGCCGTCGAACAAACCCAGAATAACACCTCGGCGGCCGTGCTCTGTTTTTCACTTAACCCATAAGTTTCCGTTGGCCAGCCATACTTCGCAGCTCCCGACTATCTCCAGCTCACTCTTGCGTCCATTCCCGTCCCCGCATGCTCGTCTTGCATTTTCGCCGCCTAAAACCCGCCGAGTCGGCCTTGAACCGGAGATCTCGTCGTGAGTTCGCACGCTCATCTCAAGTCAAGCCGAGACCACCAGTTTGCAAGGCGACCGAGGACCGACGGACCGGAGGTCGCTAACAAGCGACGGCCCACGGTTTGAGTCCGTTGAGGTGAGTTCGTATAATCCTTCTATTACTTATGGGTGCTAAAGAAAACGAATGACGATGATGAAAACTCGACGAGTAAATCGTTAAAAAAAAAAAAAATTCGTGGTCGACGGAGTTGTTTAGTCCGGCCTTAGTGCTGGCCGAGTGGTGTCAGTGTTGGCCGACGTCATCGCTGGGAGTGTCGGCGCCAACGATCGGGGGCAGCCAATGATGTTTGAAGCCTTGAAGATGACGAGCGTTTGGAGCTCACTGAATGTTCATGAAGGAACACGTCTGGGCAAGAGGAGCGGAAACAAAGAGTTCGGAGGAGGTTTGTGCTAGCTCGTTCAAGGCTTTCGGGTTTAACTTTGGGAGTTCGGTGCTAGTGGTAGTCGATGGTGGTTGACGTCAGTTTTGGATAGAGAGAGAGAAGCGAGCGTGGTGTTGGAGGTCGTCGGCATTGGCGGTGGTCGACGTTGATTGAAGATGGCGGACGATGAAGGTCGGGAGTGGTCGTGATTGAGTCTGCACCATGGAGATTGCAATGAAGAAGACCCTGAAGAAGACGATAGAGTTGATAAAAAATTAAAAAAATAAAGAAAACAATAAAAACAGAAGAATGGGAAAACTGTGAGAGAGTTGGGCCACGAATTGCATTTTGAGAGTGGGTCCATCGGTAAGGCAATTAAAAGAAAATTGGGCCAGTGAGAAAATGTGCAAAAAAACAGTAGAATTTGGGTCAAGCCCAATGGGTGTTCTTTTTTTTTTTGGACCAACTTAGGCCCTTAAGGCCCGAGTCGGATCATGTTCGATTGGGTCGGATCCTCTAGCTCGGTCCGGAGCCTTCTTTTAATAAAAATTCGAGATTAATTAAAAAAAAACTATAAAAATTAATAAAAAAATCAAAAATCATAAAAAAAATCAAAAAAATTCGGAAAATTCAGAAAACTCTAAAAAATTCCAGAAAATAGGAAATGGCCACATTCAACTGGCCACGACCTATTCCGGGTCATTTAACCCCCGATCTTTCCAGAAATGACGGTTTTTCCCTTCCGGCAAACCGTCTTCCAAAAAAATTCTAAAAAAAAATCCAAGAAAATCCCCAAAAATAGGAAATGGCCACGATCAACTGGCCAAGGCTCATTTCGGGTGTTTCGAACCCCGACCCTTCTTAAAATGACGATTTCGCCCTTTGGGCGAATTGTCTTCCAAAAATTGAAGAAAAATCAAGAAATTCCAAAAAATTCTCAAAAATGGGAAATGGCCACAATCAACTGGCCATGGAATATTTTGGGTAATTCGGTATCCAAGTCTTCCAAAAATTGACGATTTTGCCCTTCGGGCTAAATCGTCTCCAAATCTTCCCATTTTACCCCGGTCCGAAATCACACCTTCCCTAAGCCCTTATGGCTATGCTAGGAAGCCATTGACTTGAATTGATGTGCATCAATGAGATTTATTTAAGCACTTGATCGCGCTTTCATTTAAATTGATTGTGATTGATAGGAATAGTCTTCCAATCTGCATGAAACCCTGAATCAAGCCTACCTCACCTAAAATTGCGCCTGCATGAACTCTTAGCTAGGGAAATCACTCGCGTTAGGTACCGAAAGGGCGTTGGTAATGACACCAACGTAACCAAGTCCCCGAACCCAAAATCTCTGGTTCCGCAGAACTAATCGATCTCTCACAATCGATCAGTAAGGTTTCCGGTCTACCCTCCAAGAAAGACCGGTGGCGACTCCAAATGCATGCACAAGTTGCACATACCACCACGACCACACTAAAGGTCGAAAGCGATCGACTGGAATCGTCGAATCCCTTTGAGAAATACTCCCGCCGCGATTTGGTATGGGCCTGGGAGGGCCCGCGCCGATCCAAAGCCCGTGATCCGCACCCTTGTGCGGGGGAAGGCCCATGATCGGTAATCCATTAGCCGCGTCCGCCTCCGGACGGGTCGCGACAGTTAGGTACCGAAAGGGCGTTGGTAATGACACCGGCGTAACCAAGTCCCCGAACCCAAAATCTCTGGTTCCGCAGAACTGATCGATCTCTCCCAATCGGTCAGTAAGGTTTCCGGTCTACCCTCCAAGAAAGACCGGTGGTGACTCCAAATGCATGCACAAGTTGCACATGCCACCACGACCACACTAAGGTCGAAATCGATCGGCTCTTATCGCCGAATCTCTTTGAAAAATACTCCCGCCGCGATTTGGTATGGGCCTGGGAGGGCCCGTGCCGATCCAAAGCCCGCGATCCGCACCCTTGTGCGGGGGAAGGCCCGCGATCGGTAATCCATTAGCCGCGTCCGCCTTTCGGACGGGTCGCGACAACACCCATATGCATTAGCATCATGAAGATTACTCAAAGTGACTAATGGGAACAACAATGATTATGGGATAGGATGTCGCTGTTCCCTAAAAGTTCAACAGAGTTGGTAACTTTCGAGTACTTGAGAAAAGTCACTCGCCCTGGACCGAACACAAGGCTACACTTCACTAGATTCGTGCATGGTCGGGAACTGACTGGACGTAAGCTAGGATACGCCGAAGATTGCCAAACCCGCTACTACGTCGATAACCTCAGGTTTAAGCGAGAATCAGATGAGATGTTCAAGAATTATCTGGAGATGAAGAGGCAACGTCGCAACCAGCTGGCTAGGGAAGCATACGCCCGTCGGAAGGCTGAATTACTGGCTAGAGAGAACATACCCATGATCACTTCTTGGGGGGTAGGAAGAGACGCCCTGCGATCAAGACCAAGCCAAGGCATATCGCACTCAAAAAAGTGAAACCCGAGAAGGCCCCCGAAGTCATCATACCCTGGACTAGAGAGTGGCCAGAGAAACTACAACCTCTCGACCAAATCACTGAAGATAACCCCCCTACCCTAGATTAAGGGAGAGTTCCTGACCGACTGTCATTTGGGTAGACTTCTGAAGAAGAGTGATTTAGATCCTCACGTTCCATTGGCTTTTATGGCTTTCTTGTTTGAAAAACCTCTCTTTACCCTTCTTCTATTAGGCATCTTGATTGTAATAAAAGTTCATTCCACTTTGCTCTTTTGATGTATTGACCAATGGAATGTGACGTTGCTATTTCCCTTAGTCACTAAGTAAACCTGACTAAATTGCATAATTCACTTCCCTGAAATGGAAATTAGACTTTGAGTCAGGCTTTCAAGACTTGAAAAAGGGTCCTAATCTCCATTTCTTCAAATTGAACTATGCAATCAAGTTAGCTCATACATGCTTCATGACATCTGCATATTCATACATTTACAGTAATTTCTGACGATTGACTTTTTAAAATCATTTGCATATTTTAGACTTGATGGGAAAGAATGATATTCAAGTGTTCAAAATCCCCCGAGCTGAACTCCAGTCATGGTGGGATGGCATGGGTGAAGCCAGCCAGAAGTATGCCGAATCACGACTAGGGTACCTATTGGACCTATTAAAGATTGAGTGCCCACCTGCCTTTATTCAAGCCATGGCGCTCTATTGGGATCCTACCACCGCTACATTTTGTATGGAAGGACTAGAGATCACTCCCACTATCGAAGAATACAGCGCCGTCATCGGAGTTGAGTTTACCCCTGCGCTCGTCCGACCCCCTATAGGACTTGAACCCCTAAGTCAGGTGGCTGAATTCCTGGACACAAACCTGAATGAAGTCAAAGCAGATGAAAAAAGCAATTCTGGACGGATCTCCCTATCTTTCCTTATAGACCGATTCTCCCGCCTTCCTGCTACTAAAGGAACCAAATCTGGTAGAGCCTTTATCTTGGCATTGTTTAGCTTTGTGCTATTCCCGATCTCAACTGTCGCCTTCGACCCTATTATGGCTGTAGTAGCTAGACAAGTCTGTTGTGGGTGGGATTACTCAAACATCCTCCTTGCCGAAACCTTCATCTCCCTAAATCGTTTCAAGAAAAACAAAAAGGGAATCTTTAGAGCTTCTAGTGATCTTCTGTATCTGTGGTTCACATCCCATATCAGACAATTCCACATCCGCATGGGTTTCACCGAAATCGGTCTCGATGCACACCCTCTTAAAACATTTGTTAGAACCCATACACGTGTTCCTAAGTTCAATTTCATAGAGTGGAGGAACTTCCTCAAAGTCCTAAAACCCGAACAACTCCGATGGCGGCTAAGGTTACCGACGCTGAGCAAGGTCAGATTGACCTGCGATGACGGAGGTCCAGTCCCCTTGCTAGGATTCACGGGCGCAACCGCATACTATCCAAGAAGGGTGATTCGGCAGTTTGGAGCACTTCAGGAGATCCCTTCTCCACCGCAACCTGGTATCTTTTCCTTTGACTTACCAAGCCAGACCCTCACGAAGGAGGAGAAGAGACAATTTGAAGCCAAGGTGGCATCCATCATACACTCCTTGAAGAATTCCCGGGCTGAAGAAATAAGTTGGCCAGAAAACATGACTCGAGAAGAAAACACTCATAGAGCCACCACAGAATACATTCAACATTTCAAGGCGATACGACGAAGCCTTGTCGAGCCCTACATACCTGAATACATCGTGCCGTACGTACCGGGAATAGAGCCCTACATACCCGAAGAAATGGGACCACTGTCGTGTTCAGAAGATGAGGAGCCCCAGGCTGAAGAGGGGAATCCATACTGGGATGATGAGGATACCTTAGGCCTCAAACGTCCTAGACTTGAATAGGCTATTCTGTCAAGTGTAAAATAAGCAAACATTGTGATGCCTTCTCATACATTCTTATTTTTGTGGAATACTATCTTGGACACATAAGCATGAATGTGAACATGTTTTGCAAATGCATAAAAACTATCGTCAGAAATTACGCTTCTTTTAATTCCATGAATTCTTGTCGAGGAATGATTAAAAGAACTACTTGCATGAGGCTAAGGCTCACGAAGTAGCCCTTTTTCTCATCTACTGACAAGAAGCATGCAGCTGAAAGAATTAGCTGCTCCTTTTTGCTAAAATGAAAGAAGTACTCACTCAAAATCTCTTCGGAACAGGTACGCTCTCATCACGGAATTTCCCACACATCGCTTCCGAACTCGCCTTAAGACAAGAATGGAGCAGCAAGAGTTGACTCCGCGCGTAGGCATGCTGGAATCTCAGATGATTGCCCTAGCAACTATGATGGCTGACATTAAGGCCATGCTAGAGACATCCCAAGCTAAACAGACGACGACTCACAACCAGAACAACGCTGGTACTTCTTTCATACCTGATACGACAGATAAAGAGTTGACGAGAGATACACAGTGTACAGAGGAGGACGTTCATGAACCAAATAGCCGGTCACAACAAAAAGCCTCGCCTGTTGTTATCAACCTTGAAAAAGAGGAGAAGGGAAAACAGATCGTGAAAACAGAGGTAGAGGCTAAGAGATTGGCTAAGATCGAAGAATGCCTGAGCAGCCAAGGTTACGAGTTAGCCCGCTTCGACAAGATATCTCCTTTTGCTAAAGTGGAGACTCCTCCTGACTATAAAGAACCAGAGTTCGTAAGGAAATACAATGGGACAGATTGTCCCCGTGCCCACCTCAAGTACTACCTGCGCAAGATGGCGCACTATTCAGATTACATTCCACTGTTAATGAACACATTCCAAGAGAGCTTGGCTGGCGCCGCTCTGACCTGGTTCATTGAACTAGATTTGGAAGATTACGACGGATGGGAAGATCTCGCAGAAGACTTCCTCAGGCAGTACAAATTTAACACGACTACAGCCCCAACAAGAGAAGACCTTCTACGAACTTCAAAAGCAAGGGGCGAATCGATCAGGACATATGCTCAGAGGTGGCGAGCCTTGGCTACCCAAGTAAAGCCTTCAATCCCAGAAGAGGAGCTGATCGACTTATTCCTGAAAGCACTCCCCTATGAGTACTTTGACAAGCTGAACACTTCTGGATGTCAAACATTTGCACACCTGATAAAGGTTGCTGAAAGGCTGGAGTGGGCCTTGAGTGAAAGAAGGCCTCACGAAGCACCTACTAGGAAACAGTATCCCTTTAAAAAAGAGAGGGAAGCCGGGCTCGACATAGCATTCATACCAGATCCCCAAGAGCTCAAGTCGTTCAGCAACTCTAACCAGATCAAAGGAGGGTCATCCTGGTCGGCACCGAAGGTACAAGAGCCTAGAAGAAAGCAACCCCAGAAGCAATTCTCCCAGCTCCCGAGACCTTTATCCAAGCTGCTTCCGATGCTGCTGGAGCAACACCTGGTGGCGAAAGAACCACCTAGGGCAAACCCTGCAAGGTATCCTGGCTTTGATGAGAGCCAGACCTGTACCTATCATATGGGCGAAAGATGGCATAATGTGGATAACTGCTATACCCTTAAGCTGAAAGTGCAAGCCCTGATTGATAGTCAGATTCTAAAATTTGACCACGCGGCCCCAAATGTACAAGAAAACCCACTTCCAGATCATCAAGCAGTAGGGGCAATATTCTCTGAAGTGGAAGAAGATTACCTGAAGTTGAAGGTAGACGTGCCCAAGCTGACCGACCTGCTAACAACCGCTTCATCATGCCCGAAAGCAGGGGAGATCTCAACTGACCAAAAGAAGTTATGTATCGCCAAGATGATGAGCTTGGGGATAATGTCCGATATCACTGATAAAGAATTCGAAGGGACTGAAGCTTCTCTATCTTTAGAAGGGAACCACTTCTTGATCACAACTGAGCAGAATAGCGCCTGTGGTACCTCACATGAGAATCTGGCAAACAGTCTTGGGCCAGTCACTCAATCAGAGGAAGAATTCAAAGAGGAAGAACTAGAAGCCAAGAGGCGAAGTCTAGCAGACCTCAAGTTTATGGCCGATGCACTGGAGAAAGGCGAAATTATAGACAATCTGGGTCAAGATTCTGGAGGGTACAATTTCAAAGTGAAATACTCAGCTCCTCCCAGCTTTTATCAAAAGATTGAAGACATCATACTAGACGGTTGGGGAGATATGGATGATCTCTCTCAACCAGAGTCCTCGAATGGCATAGAAGAACTCGACAACACTATATCAATGGTCGAAGTAGCCACGACCGTGGTGATTAGATTGGATGAACTAGATAACCTGAACAAGGTGGAAGATTGCCCAGTTAGGCCTGTCGTAATTCAATTGCCTCAGGAGGAAGAAAGCAACACGTCAGGACCAGAGATACCTCAT
Organism: Rhodomyrtus psidioides; assembly: GCA_021437785.1. Lineage (NCBI taxonomy): Eukaryota > Viridiplantae > Streptophyta > Magnoliopsida > Myrtales > Myrtaceae > Rhodomyrtus > Rhodomyrtus psidioides. The sequence continues at coordinate 2,228,962 of JAILYB010000024.1, read as the reverse complement.
CAGACAACTGTAACGATAAAAGTCCCCCCAATAGAAGAGTATGATCCTAAAGCTGTTCATTGGGACTACGGGACCACACAAGTAGATGCAGTAATGAGGTCCGGAAGATTTTATGCCCCTAGAGAGGATGAACCTGAAAAAAGGGAGGTCTCCAAGGAAGATGCCGAAAAGCTCATATCGATCATCAAAACCAGCGAGTTTGAAGTAATAGAGCAGCTAAGGAAGATGCCCGCTCAGATATCCCTATTAAACCTATTCATCAATTCAGAGAAGCACAAGAACGCGTTGTTGAAGGTGCTCAACGAAGTACATGTTCCTGAAACAATTAATGAGGTACAACTAGGGGACTTTGTAGGAGCAATTCTTTTGAAAGACCAATTAAGCTTCTCTGACGAGGACTTCCCCATGGAAGGAAGAGGGCACAATAAGGCCTTACACATCTCCGCCCAATGTAACGGCAAAAGAGTGGCACACGTATTGATCGATAATGGATCAGCCTTTAACATCTGCCCTTTGGCTACCATAAGGAGGCTGGGAATCAATGAAGAGATGATCAAGGCATCCAAGACAGCTGTAAGAGCATTCGATGGCATGAAGAAGACGGTAGAGGGTGAGATCGAGCTTGACGTATTTATCGGCCCAACAAAGTTCTCCATAAACTTTCAAGTAATGGATCTGCCCAGTGCATTTGGGTTCTTACTAGGAAGACCTTGGATCCATACAGCGGGAGATGTCCCTTCGAGCTTGCACCAAAAAGTACGTTTCGTTGTAGATGGGAAGGTAATTACCGTACATGGGGAAGTCGACCTCCAGGCATACCAGAATAGTGCCATTCCCTATGTTGAGCCTGAAGAGAAAACAGAAGCAAGCTATCATTCCCTAGAATTGGTGGCAACAGTTCATACCCCAGCCGGGACGAAGTTGAGAACCCCCTACATCTCAGAAGCCAGTCTTCTACCAGCTAAGATGCTGCTGGCATACGGGTTCAATCCCAAAAAAGGCCTAGGCAAACATAATCAGGGTATAAATACCCCGTTACAGTTAAAGGCTAATCCACATAGAATGGGCTTGGGGTACCAGAAATATCCCACGAATGAATCTATCCCAAAAGCAACTGGCCGAGGCCGAGGCAAAAGCCTGGGACGCCGGGGAGGCGAAAACAGCCCGAATAACTCATTCATCGGTTCTCCCACCTGGAAGGGCAGGTTTCGGATGTTCAGGAATCCCCTAATTGCCTACTTCAACCAGAACTCAAAATGGCTATCTGAAGAGGACATCACTTCACCGATGGAACCAGATCTGACAAATCCTTTTCTTGAAGATGACTCTGTGAATGTCATCGTGGAGTGGTTGGACAATGAAGCCACTTCCTCTGAGTAAAGAAACTCTTCCTTTATCTTTAAATACTGCGTTTAAAACTTTCTGCATTTCATTGTATTTTCTTTCCTTATTGTGCGCATAGGAAAACGCCTTTGGATCTCCGGCCGTTGGTCCAAATAGCACATCTTGTAACGCGGCCCATTTCACATTCAATAAAACCACGCATGTTTTGTTAAGGACATATGGAACCACGAATCAGCCCAATGATGATAATAGTCTTCCATATAGAAGCTTGAGGCCTGATTTGCCATATGTTTCCTAATTTTCAAAAGATTTCCATGGGGCCGGGATGTCCAATGACATGAGGACTAGTCCCATTGGTACCTATACCTGTTTCGAAAACTTTTTTCGAAAAGACTTTACATGATCATGCATGTCATTTTTACTGAGCACGAACTAACCATACTCATGACATTTCAGGCATATAATCTCAAACATGCATACCAGGTTGTTACAAAATTCAGATCTCTCCATTAACCACTCCTATAACATCGAGGAAGAGGAAGACGGTGATTATGCATCTATCCGAAGAGATTGGAACACCTTTGAAGAATCAAAGCCTCCTACCTCAGAAGAACCAGTCGTTATTAATTTGGGAGACACCACGAACGTCAAAGAGGTCAAGATCGGCGGACACCTATCCCGAGATGAAAGGCTCGAATTCACCAAGCTACTAAAAGAATATCAAGACATCTTCGCATGGTCTTACGCGGATATGCCAGGACTTGATCCTAAAATCGTGGAACATGCATTGCCCACAGATCCCGGCATCAAACCAGTCAAACAAGGCAGCAGGCGGATGAAAGCCGAGTTAGAAGACAAGATTAAGGAAGAAGTCATGAAACTTCTTAGGGTAGGCTTCATTGAAGCTATCCCATACTCGGACTGGATTGCAAATATAGTCCCCGTCATGAAGAAAGACGGAAAAGTTCGGATCTGCGTAGATTACCGAGATCTGAATAGAGCAAGCCCAAAAGATGATTTTCCACTCCCCCACATTGATGTATTGGTGGATAGTACGGCGGGTTATGAATTATTCTCATTCATGGATGGATTCTCGGGATACAACCAAATCTTCATGAAATAAGAAGACAAACCCAAGACTGCATTTACCACACCATGGGGAAATTTTTGCTACAAAGTCATGCCCTTTGGATTGAAAAATGCCGGGGCTACCTACCAGAAGGCTATGGTCACGTTATTCCATGATATGATCCACAAAGAGATTGAAATATATGTTGATGACATGATCGCTAAATCCAAGAAAGGACAAGATCACATACAGGTATTAAGAAAACTATTTGAGCGCCTGCGCAAATACAAGTTAAAGCTGAACCCTAACAAATGCGTGTTTGGGGCAAGATCCGGGAAACTCCTTGGGTTCATAGTCAGCAACAGAGGCATTGAGATTGATCCCTCAAAAATTCAAGCCATCCACGATTTATCAACTCCCTCCACAGTAAAAGAAGTGAGAAGCCTCTAGGGAGATTGAACTATATTGCCAGGTTCATCAATCAGCTGTCTGATGTGGCTAAGCCAATCTTCAAATTGCTTAAGAAAGGCGCGAAAATAACATGGGATGCCGAGTGCAGCAGGGCATTCCAAATTATCAAAAACTATTTGATCACACCACCGGTTCTTGTGCCACCAATTCCTGGTCACCCATTGATCTTATACCTGACCATACGACAAGAGTCCTTGGGAGCCTTACTTGCCCAAACAAGCCCGATAGATGGAAAAGAGAGGGCCATTTATTACCTAAGTAAGAAATTCACGCCATCTGAAGCAAAATATATACCAGTTGAAAGGGCCTGCGTAGCAACGGTATGGGTACTTCGCAGACTGAGACAGTATACCCTACACCACCATATCCAGCTCATAACAGAGAACGATCCTGTCAAATACCTCCTGGAGAAGCCCGCTTTAATTGGGAAATTGGCAAAATGGCAAGTGATGTTGTCTGAATTTGACATCAAGTGTTCTCCACAGAAGTCGGTAAAAGGAAGAGCTATAGCAGACATGCTGGCAGAAAACCCGTCAAGCGTTGAATCCCCTGAAGTAATAAACACTCGAGGTCAAATTCTGAACTTAGCAGAAGACAAGTGGATCATGTATTTCGATGGTGCTGTCAATCTATCAGGGGCAGGTACTGGGGCAGTACTGATATCCCCGGATGGTCAACATTACCCTGTCGCGGCAAAGATAACTTTTCCTTGTACCAACAACATTTCAGAATATGAGGCATGCATTCTGGGCCTACGACTGGCCCTTTCTATGGAGATACCTAGGTTACAAGTCTTTGGAGACTCCATGCTCATTATTCTACAGACACAGGGGAAGTGGAAGACGAAAGATGCAAAGCTCATCCCTTATCACGAATACCTTGAAGAATTGATACTCAAGTTCGAAGAAGTGTCATTCGAATACCTGTCAAGGTCTCACAATCAATTTGCCGATGCGTTAGCCACCCTAGCCTCGATGTTACAAACGACTGAAGGGTTGGATGTAGAACCTCTGAGGATCGGCATTGTTGAAAAGCCGGCTTATTGTATGCTAATCGAAGAAGAATCTGATGGAGAGCCATGGTACTATGACATCAGGAATTACCTCTTGAAAGGGGAATTCCCTGAAGGATGCCAGTCAGGAGACCGAAAATACATAACCAAGATGGCCAGCAAGTTCTTCCTCAATGGACAAATCCTGTATAAGAGATCGTTTGATTCTACTCTGTTAAGATGTGTAGATGCCAGAGAAGCAAATGTCCTCATGAAAGAGATCCATGAAGGTGTGTGTGGGTCTCACATGAACGGCCACCTCCTCGCCCGGAAGACCATGCGGCTTGGCTATTATTGGATGACCATTGAATCAGACTGCTGTCAGCACGTCCGGTCATGCCACCAATGCCAAATATACGGGGATAAGATCAATGCACCCCCAAGCGAACTGCACCAAATGTCTGAAGTTTGGCCTTTCTCTATGTGGGGCATAGACATGATAGGGCCTATTAATCCTGTGGCTTCGAATGGTCATCGCTTCATCTTGGTAGCGATTAATTACTTCACAAAGTGGGTAGAAGCCAGCTCTTACAAGAATGTCACTGCAAGAAATATGGCAAGATTCGTCAAAAGAGATATCATATCCCGGTATGGTACCCCTCAAGCGATCATCACAGATAATGGGTCCAACCTGAACAACAAGATTGTCGATGATCTGCTGGATCACTTTAGCATTCGACATCTGAACTCATCTCCTTACCGTCCACAAATGAATGGGGCAGTGGAAGCAGCCAACAAAAACATTAAGAGAATCTTGGCTAAAACAGCAGAAAACTACAGGGACTGGCACGAAAGGCTGCCCTTCGCCTTGATGGCTTACCGAACGTCGATCAGGACTTCTACAGGGGCAACTCCCTATAGTCTGGTGTATGGGACAGAAGCAGTTCTACCAGTAGAAGTTAAGATTCCCTCTTTGAGAATCTTATCCAAAGATAAACTCTCTGAGTCAGAGTATTTCAAGCACAGATATGAACAGCTGAATTTAATAGACGAGAAACGTCTTAAAGCCATTTGCCATGGACAAACTTACCAGAAGAGAGTAGCCAGGGCGTTCAATCGAAAGGTCAAGACCAGAAACTTCGAAGTAAATGACTTGGTAATTAGAAAAGTTTTGCCGAGTACTACCCATCCCGGGGGAAAATTCACTCCGAATTACGAAGGCCCCTACATTGTTAAGAAGATCCTCACGGGAGGAGCATTAATTCTTGTAAACTCCGAGGGAGAAGAACTGGGGTAACCTATGAATTCAGATGCTGTGAAGAAATATTACCCTTGAAATAAAATCAAATTCCGGTCATATGCCCTGCCTCGAATTGAGCCTACTCTTCATGATAGTCTTTGCATAAGCATGTCATGCATCCATGCATACATTAGCATGTGTTCAATATTGCAGGACCCAAGGGAGCGGGGTCGCAATAGATTGGAATGCATGATCAAGAAGACTTACTGTTATGATGGTCAGGTGCACGTCCTTTCTTTTCAAAGACTGAAAATTTCAAGAAATTTTAGAACACTTAATCATCTTGTATTGTTAAGAAAAATGCAGATTTTCACGAATCTATCCACTTTCATTGGAGTGCATGATCAAGGGTAAGATGTATCGTTCTAATTTTCTGAAATTCGAGAGCATACACCGACATATTCCTTTTATGTTTTTCAGAGATCCCTAGCCGCGCGGGGCAGGTAAGTATTCCTTTCCCAACCTTTTAGGTTTTTAAGACTGTCAGAATCCTTATTTCTAGAATTTGAAGGCTACTTGGAATCTAGCATGCATTCAAATCTCATGTCTAGAAAGATGCAGAATTCTCACAGTTGTGACATTAGCATTCATGTTTAGATTTGGAGGTTATCTAAACATGGTTGAAATATACATTGTGCATCACAAATCCCTTTTGAGGGCAAGTTTTGGAGAAAGCAAAATGAACTCTTCCAGCAAAAGTTGTTTAAACCGCTCAAAAGGATGTTTCCTCACATAAGAGGCAACCTGAATCTAAACACGTCCCATACACACTTAAGAGATAAGTGGAGTGGTAAGGATAGCGAGACCTTGACCTACGGACGTAAGGGTTATTCGCAGTGATTACATGGATTGAGACGACGGAGGCATTCGCTTCTCTATCAAAAACACTACAGGTGACCATTGATGACCCTTTGAACGACGGTTTCATTCTATACCCCTGTCAAGAACCACCCCACAGTGGGGCAAACTGGAGGTAAGTCCAGCAGTATCATGAGGTAAATGGTTAGAAGTTCTCTTGCTCAAACTTGCATCAATCTTCGTGTGTTGCTTGTCATTTTAACTTCTATGGTAGTTCAAGTGCTTTAAGATGACGAAAAACATTCGTTTCTCTATCCTATACACTTTTACCCTTTGCACTGCCCAGTTGAGCCTATACGTTCATTTCACAAACCCGTTGGTGATCATTGCATATTCCAAGACGGAAGCGACGTCCCTTCAAGAGCGGAAGAGTTCAAAACACAGGATTTGTGAAAAATTCATAGATTAATGTTCGAGTGCTGAGATTCAAGTTGTACATCTAGCACACTCATTTGAAAATTCTGATCCCCAAAAGAAAAGATGGGATCTCAAAAAGAAAGAAGAGAGAAAAATTCAATCTTGGGCATCAAGAAAAAGCAAAGTGCCTGGTAAAAGCAAGGCCAATGCCCGTCCAAATACTTGTACACTTGCGAACTAGGTGTTTGATCTTGTAAATGCCAAAAGATGGCATAATACCTTTGTATAGGTCACTAGTAAGATCTGATTATAAAAGAAAATCCCAAGGGAGCTGGACAGCAAAGGATACTCCCAGATTATGTCACACTCAGGTGATGAAAGCATAGGCAAGATGTTGACGCCGTCTCAACATGAGAGAAATATGTTCTCTAAAGACAAACATGCGCTTCGAAGGCTGACAATGCTCTTCAAAGACTAACAATGCACTTCAAAGACCGAAGACGCTCTTTGGACCAGAAGGGGGGCAGATGACGGCAAATCTGCAGTGATCACCAATGTTAAACCCTTCACGTATCCTGAGCCAAAAATAAGCCTTTTTGGTCCCCAACCCTACCTACGTTACAACCCTGAAAAGTCTTTTCTGATTAAAGCACTGGGATTGACATATGGTTTAATGTCCAAGCTTAGCTCGAAGAAGTTCGAGCAAGATTATTTCTCTCTCATTTTGCAGGTTTCTTGACTTGTAAACCTGGAGCAGACATTGAAGACTTCTCTTTGAAAGCCTTGACTTGCACGCAAGTCCCATTTTGAAAACCGTTGACCAAGCCCAACATTACGGTCCCTTGGAAGTCCTCCTGATCGATCGAGGTGTATTCACTGCGAATGATCCTGAACCCTAGGCGCAGGTTTGAAAGGAAATTCGAGTGCATTCTTGGTAAAAGACCATTATCTCAAAACGGTGAGAAGTCCTCTTTGATGAGAATACTCCGTTGGACATTTTAACCAAACTCTTTTGGTAATTTCAGATTGTTTGATTCAAACTTTCCCCACAAGGAATTTTTTATCACTCTCGTATGTTGCAAGGTATTCTGGATAACTTCCAGCATCATAATGCATTCATTGAAATTTTTCATGACTATGATATAAGTCATAAGGTACTGTCAGTTTGACATCATATATCACTTAAAGACCATTGATGTGCCTTTGATAAGAAAATTTTCAGATTGGAGCTTCTACAAGATTCTTGATGACTTTGGCTCCTAAAATGGCTTGTATCACTCTTGGTGAGAAACGTTTAACATGTCTAACCTTCTGCAGAATTCCTGGCAAGTCCAGATCTCAGAAGAACACAACCTCTCTTGGTAAGAAAGAGTCTACATGTTCAAGCTTCTGTAGAACCCCTGGATACCTAGAGTCCCCAGATCCCAGAATGTCACCTCCAATGTCAAAAGGACAATCTCTGAAATCATCCCTCTATGAGATTTCAAATTTACAGGATGCCTGGAGTCCCCAGATCCCAGAATGTCACCTTCAATGTCGAAAGGACAACATTCAAGATAGTCTTTCTACGAGATCTCAAGTAACCCCCAGATCCCAGAAGAATCTTATCAAAGTTTTTGCAGGTTTAAGTTCTCTGCAGGATACTTGGAATCCCCAAATCCCAGAATAACGCCTTGCGTGTCGAAATGACAATTTTCAGAATCAGCTTTCTATGAGGTTCTAGGTAACCCCTAAACCCAGAATAGCCCATTTGGTAAAGCCTCAAGGTTAGGCACACCTCATTTGTATAAATCCTAGTTAATTCCTTAGAATATAGGACCAAAATGTTCGACAATCCCTAAGAGACTGGGTGCGTCATCCACAAGTTCCTAGCAGAAAGGAATCCTATTCTCGGCCTGATCCCCCTAACGGATCAAAATGTTCGACAATCCCTAAGAGACTGGGTGCGTCATCCATAGGTTCCTAGCAGAAAGGAATCCTATTCTCGGCCTGATCCCCCTGACGGATCAAAATGTTCGACAATCCCTAAGAGACTGGGTGCGTCATCCATAGGTTCCTAGCAGAAAAAAATCCTATTCTCGGCCTGATCCCCCTGACGGATCAAAATGTTCGACAATCCCTAAGAGACTGGGTGCGTCATCCATAGGTTCCTAGCAGAAAGGAATCCTATTCTCGGCCTGATCCCCCTGACGGATCAAAATGTTCAACAATCCCTAAGAGACTAGGTGCGTCATCCATAGGTTCCTAGCAGAAAGGAATCCTATTCTCGGCCTGATCCCCCTAACGAATCAAAATGTTTGACAATCCCTAAGAGACTGGGTGCGTCATCCATAGGTTCCTAGCAGAAAGGAGTCCTATTCATGGTCTGATCCACCATACGGATCAAAATTCCTGACAATCCCTAAGAGACTGGGTGCGTCATCCATAGGTTCCTAGCAGAGAGGAGTCCTATTCATGGTCTGATCCACCATACGGATCAAAATCCCTGACAATCCCTAAGAGACTGGGTGCGTCATCCATAGGTTCCTAGCAGAGAGGAGTCCTATTCATGGTCTGATCCACCATACGGATCAAAATCCCTGACAATCCCTAAGAGACTGGGTGCGTCATCCATAGGTTCCTAGCAGAGAGGAGTCCTATTCATGGTCTGATCCACCATACGGATCAAAATCCCTGACAATCCCTAAGAGACTGGGTGCGTCATCCATAGGTTCCTAGCAGAAAGGAGTCCTACTCATGGTCTGATCCACCATACGGATCAAAATCCCTGACAATCCCTAAGAGACTGGGTGCGTCATCCATAGGTTCCTAGCAGAGAGGAGTCATACTCATGGTCTGATCCACCATACGGATCAAAATCCCTGACAATCCCTAAGAGACTGGGTGCGTCATTTACAGGTTCCTGCCAAGTATAGGAATCCCATTCTGGTACGGCCTACCATACAGGCTAGAGTTTAACCGCCCTAGGATACTCAAAAGGCGAGTCCCTAGGTATTCACTTGAACCCGTTATACACCGCGCAGGCCGCACGAGCATCAGGCAGGCGATCAACAGGTAAGTAACAGGTGGGTCTCTCTACTTTCTCTCTCGCGTCAGCAAAAGAATGAAGGGCAAAGCGTTCACCAGTGGGACAAGAAAGATTGAGTGTCAAGATTCGTTTTGATTTTCCCTAGTCGAGTCGGTCTAGATTCAGGTGTCACCTGTCTCTTAGGGATTGACATTACTACACATAGGTGGCCTTGATCCGTGCATACGCACGTATCTGCAAAATTCTGGATTTTACGGTGTTTATAATATGGGTTTCATCAAGCTCGATTGGCATTTGATTACTGCACTAGTGGAACGGTGGAGACCCGAGACCCACACCTTCTATATGCCGGAAGGTGAATGCACGATCATGCTACAGGACATAGGAGTGCTTACAGGGCTTCCCATCGATGGAGAAGCTACCCCCTGTTATGGATTTTGGCGCTACCTATGATGACTTACTTGGTGCTCGGCCACCAGAGTTGAAAGGCTCGCAGATAAGTTTGTCCTGGTTGGCACAACGCTTTGCAAATCTTCCGGCAGATGCAGATGACGTCGTCATGGTGCAGTGTGCGAGGGCATTCATTCTCCGACTACTTGGAGGATCTATTTTCATGGACAAATCAGGTGCCCGAGTTAGTTTGCACTTTCTCCCACTACTATCAAATATTGAGGCCCCTACGCAGTACAGTTGGGGTTCAGCAGCACTAGCGTGGTTGTATCGGGAGTTATGCCGTGCAACCCACCATGAGGCGAAGTAAATGGGCGGTGCGTTACAGGTATTGCAGATTTGGGCGTGGGAGCGCATCACATGTATCTCCCCATCCGTGAGCTATGATGTTCCTTTCCCAGATACGCCTCTCAGTAGTCGGTATGTGATCTATTGCATTTTCAGTTTGCGCTCATTAATTCTTATTAGTGTGTGTACTATGTGAAAGTGTAATATATATATTTTGTAGCTGGGCTCTAGGCATACACTCAACGGAGATCCCCACGCATACTTTGACACATCTACGCCACCAACTTGATAGATTGACATCCAAAGATGTAAGTAATGATGGCAACAAACGAGTTTAAATATTCGTTTAATTTTATATATTTTAATATGATGTTAGCTTTTAATTAATTATTCGCTTAATTTTAGATGTTTTATTACAATGACAGATTACTTGGGAGCCATATACTGATGTCATTTCTAGTCTACCGACGTATTGCCGGCAGGGACATCGTTATTGGAAGGCGATGGTCCCACTCATTTGCCACTAGATAGTTGAGTGGCACTACCTAGACCGAGTACTTCGGCAGTTTGGTTTGCAGCAGAAAATACCTATAGGTCTCAAGGATCATACTGCCTTCCACGATATCGATAATACGCCGCCCAGGACGAATTGGGTGGATAGGCACATAGACAACATAAATTTGTGGGGTAGACGTCGAGCACGTATCATCAATGGCGATCGTATAACGGAGGATCTCCATTTTCATTCAGGATATTTGGAGTGGTTCTGTAGACATACACGGAAATAGATTTCTGTTACAGAAGCTGCAATAGGTTCAACAGTTTGTGCAAACACTCTCAATTTAATTCATTAATTATTTTTTTGTAACATAAGTTATTGGCAATTGATAACTTTTGTTAATTTTGTAATATCATTACCAGACTGATGGCATCGAACACGCGGTTCATAAAATGAAGGGGTCTCGATCTCCTGAGGACTTGGATTACGTGGAGAGTCTACTTGAGGCATTGCTATATGCCCAGAAGGAGGAGAGGCGACTAGTCACAGCCGTGCCACCTCCACAACCACCGATTACAGCGGGACCCAATGACTCGGAGCTTGTCCCATCCGAGCTTGTTCAGCCGTTCAGGAAGACCCCTCGAGCTCGTCCAGTAGGTCATGTCATCCCTCACACCATCGAGTATCATACGGCATATTTTGATGAAGGATTCGAGCAGTTTGCTGCCCCATTTACTGAGGGATCTGCTTTTAAGTCTCCTGACTATACACAACAGCGGACTTCATATACTCATCCGGCTTCATATGAGGATTTCCCTCCTTACACTCCAGGCCCTCCTACAATTGGACATGCACAGTCTGGCCGTGGCATATATTCCACAAGATATGCCTTCATCATCTACTCAACCTCCGTCGGCGATATCACCTTCGACCTCCTGAGCACCGGAGACAACCTGATTGTGGAACAGGAGGTCATGTTGGAGGACGACATCGTCACCAGATGTAATTGTGGTTGTTAACGAAATTCCATGTTTTCCATGACTCAGCACCTTTATTTTATGATTACTAATTATTTACATAATTCCAATATGATTTATTATTTAATTGACACTTTAATAAAAAAATAAAAATAAAAATTCAATTTTAATGGTGGAATATGAATTATGTAGTGCTTATTTTTCTCATAGTTTACATAATTTCAATATAATTTATTATTTACTTGAAAATTTTTATAAACAATATAAATTAAAAGTCAATTTTAATGGTGGATACTTGCGTCAATTATCTAACCACGAGATGATAGCATCGACGTCTCTGCTATGTTACACGGACACGTGCTCTCGATATTTTTTTGCGTATAGGACACACTCGCGTGTCCCATGGGGTAATCTAGTAAAATTCAAAAAATTTGAGGGCAAAAACGTAAGTGGAGAAAAATCTGAAAATTCACTAATTGTTAAAAGTAAATTTTAATGGTGGAATATAAATTATGTAGTGTTTGTCTTTTTTTTTTTCTCAAAGTTTACGTAATTTCAATATAATTTTTTATTTAATAATTACTTTTATAAAAATATAAATTAAAAGTAAATTTTAATGGTGGAATATGAATTGTGCAGTGTTTGTTTTTTTTTTCCTCATAGTTTACGTAATTCTAATATAATTTATTATTTAATTGAAACTTTTATAAAAATATAAATTAAAAGTAGATTTTAATGGTGGAATATGAATTATGCAGTGCTTGTCTTTTTTATCATCAATGTTTACGTAATTCCAATATAATTTATTATTTACTTAAAACTTTTATAAAAAATATAAATTAAAAGTAAAATTTAATGGTGGAATATGAATTATGTAGTGCTTGTCTTTTTTTTTTCTCAAAGTTTACGTAATTTTAATATAATTTATTATGTAATTGATAATATAAAAAAATATAAATTAAAAGTAAATTTTAAGGGCGGAATATGAATTGTGCAGTGTTTGTTTTTTTTCCCTCATAGTTTACGTAATTCCAATATAATTTATTATTTAATTAAAAATTTTATAAAAAATATAAATTAAAAGTAAATTTTAATGATGGAATATGAATTATGTAGTGCTTGTCTTTTTTTCCTCAAAGTTTACGTAATTTTAATATAATTTATTATGTAATTGATAATATAAAAAATATAAATTAAAAGTAAATTTTAAGGGTGGAATATGAATTGTGCAGTGTTTGTTTTTTTTCCCTCATAGTTTACGTAATTCCAATATAATTTATTATTTAATTAAAATTTTTATAAAAAATATAAATTAAAAGTAAATTTTAATGATGGAATATGAATTATGTAGTGCTTGTCTTTTTTTCCTCAAAGTTTACGTAATTTTAATATAATTTATTATGTAATTGATAATATAAAAAATATAAATTAAAAATAAATTTTAATAGTGGAATATGAATTGTGCAGTGCTTGTTTTTTTCCTCATAGTTTACGTAATTCCAATATAATTTATTATTTAATTAAAACTTTTATAAAAAATATAAATTAAAAGTAAATTTTAAGGGTGGAATATGAATTATGTAGTACTTGTTTTTTTTATGTTTACGTAATTCAAATATAATTTATTATTTAATTAAAACTTTTATAAAAAAATATAAATTAAAAGTAAATAATTATTATTAAAAAAATGACTTGGGCCCCCCTCGGCGGCCCATATGCCGAGCGGGGTCCAGCCCGGCCCAATCGGCGAATGGGCCGCCAAATGGGGCTGGCCGGGGTCCCAATTGGCAATTGGGCTGTCGATTGGGGCCTAAATGCCCATTTGAGCCCTAATCGGCAGCCCAATTGCCGATTGGGAGCCCCACTCGGCAATTGGGCCGCCAAGTGGGGCCCAAGTCGCGAATTGGGTGCTGATCAGCGGCCCAATTTCCGATCGACACCCAATTCGGTAAATTTTTTTATATTATTTTGATAAATATTTTTTTAAAAAAGTTATTTTGGAAAATTGCCCTCGCTTTTGTGGGCCCTCGTCAATTCCTTTGAATCAGAAACAGAAAAAGGTCGGTAGTTAGATCTAGTTTGGATCATGTGCCCAGATTTATTAAGAACTGAATAAGGTTCTGAGTCTTTTTCAATTAATTTCTTTGCTGACTTCGAAAGTCTTCTAAGTCATCGCACGTGCCCCTTGGCCCCCCTTCCCCCTCTCTCTTTTCCCTTACTTCTTGTTTTTGGTGCTTTTATAGCCTGCTCAAATTAATATAAATTGTGTACCTTCACTCGGCGTTGACATTGTTGTTGCATTCAAAATAGCTTCAATAATTTTTGCAATGAGCTATAGCCTCCTTCAATCGTGTCTTTAATTCGTGGTTAAAAGTTACCAACATCATCTCCATGTGTGTGTGTGTATATATATGCATTCAAAATAGCTTCAATAATTTTTGCAATGAGCTATAGCCTCCCTTAATGAGCTTGCGCGGGAATTCTTCGACATCGCCGCTCAAAGGTCACGGGCACAACTGGAGAAGTGGTACATGTTTCCAATGTCAGACGTTCGACTTGTTCCGACTGAGCTTTACCGGCCATTCCGATCTAGAAAGACATGGAGATGTCAGTGAAGACTATTTACAATCGTTTCCCTCAGCAACGCAGCTTCTTCGCTCCGGGGCTAAATTCAAGCAGAAAAATGGCAACAACACGAGCTTAGTCGACATCAAATTCGATCGTGGAGTACTTTGTATCCCTCCTTTGACTCTATATGATTTCGTAAGTTGCTCCTTACGTAACTCGAGCTTAGTCGACATCAAATTCCATCGGGGCCGCGCTGCTACACCACAACGTCCACTGGCTCGGAAACCGCATTGATCACCAGATTTATTCCTCATGATGTTTATCAAGCACCAATACATATTGGGAGTGGGCCACCACTCAACATTGCCTCTTATATCATTTGATGGGATCGTGCAACAGAAGTCCGGTACTTTTACCGAGGAGAACGCCAAGAGGGAGCCCAAGTCTGAGCTCGTCAATATATCCAGTTGGACCCACCTGTTGACACCTGATTTTTGACCAAGTCTTTTTCAGTTTTATTTTCGAAAAATCACAAAAAATTCATAAAAAGTCAAAAAATTACAAAATCAACCTTGGTGGCCTTGGCCAAGCCCAAGGAACCATTCTTGACCAAAAAATAATTTTTCACATTTTTCATATTTTTTTAGTATTTTTGGAAAATAGAAAAACACTAAAAAATCAAGAAAAATAGTATTTGAGGTCAAAAAAATATGGCAAAATATCCAATATTTTTCCTTTTAATTCCTTGTATTTTTGACCTCACAAAAAAATCAAAATCAGATTCAATTTTAGGTGTTCCTTTGTAACCCGTATTATTGAATTTGAAGAAAAAATAACAATTGAGTCTTTTAATTTTCAATTTTGGCATTTTTTTAAGATCTTGACATTCAATCTAACTATCCCCTATTTCAATTTAGCCCAATTGTTTGTGTAATTTGCTCAATTGCACGGATTTGACAAAATTACATACTAAAATTGCATTCTAGTCCTTGAATTTAAGCATAATTGAAATTACTTTCAATTCAAGGGCTATCATTACAAATTGAACATGCTACCCAATGGATTACACCATTTTAAATCGATTGGCATAGGTGGTTTAACCCAATTTGATCATTTGCACCCTCAATTACACGATTCCCAATTTCCAATCAAATAAGAATTTGGGGATTTTGTAGAAATTGATGAAAAATTTTGGGCAAAACCACATTTCTAGATAGAATTCATGCCCTAGATTCGATTATGAAGTTCAATTGCAAAATTTTCCCATTAATTTGGGCGTAATTTGAAAAGTCCTATTCGGGACCGGTTCAGACCGGTCAGACCGCCGGTCAGACCGGTCGAACCGGTCTGCTACAGTGTCATCGTCTTCCTCAGGTTCCTGGCGAGTGAACAGTAGAAGGACGAACTTTGACGGGGAAATTGACGGGCCAATCGACCTCAATTGAAGATGCAATGGTGGGTGTTTAGTTCCTTAGATCACTTACCGTCGATTGGAGCTAGAACGACGATCAATGGCCACCGAAGGAAGATGGAATTGGTCAGTCAAACCTGCAAACCAGTGAAAGTCAACATTCTCAAACACAGGTCAAATTCGTGCCAAATTCGCGAGGAATGAGACCCGCCGGAGAACCAAATGGACCTGGACGAATTGCCCATTCTCCCCGACGCCGTTCGGGCCTAAAATCACGTGGTTGCACGTGCAATTTGGGTCAGTTGGCCGTTCCCCGATTCGGCGCTAAAATCTCAAAAGCTATATAAACCCGTGGGCGCTTTCGGTTAAAAGGACGAACGGATTCAGTTGTAGAAGGCAAAACCAAATCGAGAGAGAAGGAGAAGGGGAGAGAGTGAGCTCGTCCTCCAACCGCCATTGTCGAGGATAGAGCTCGAATACACAGAGCATCGGTCAGGCCTTTTGAGGCTAGACCAAAGCTCGGGGAGACCTCCAGGAGACCGCCCAGAGCGCCAGGAAGCGATCGCCGCCGGCCGCGCCCCGCGAAATCGCAAGAATAGGTGAGTCGCAGTCTCGAGTTCTTCCTTGAGCATTCATGGCGATTCACACATCCCATGATCCTTCTTGCAATTAGTGTGTGCCTTTCATTCCTTGAACGTCACTGACCATGTCCGCGTCTTCATTTTGCATTGATTTCGCTCACATACCCCGAATCAAGTCTTCCGATTTAGCCTCCATAGCCGATTCTTGCCCAGCCAAATCTGGGCCGAGCGAGCTCAATCGGAGCTCGAGGTAAGTCTTCTGAACCTCCATTGGTGCTATTCTGTGACTGAATTTCTCTGATTTTGAGTGAATCACATGATTGAGCTTCCATGGCCGTACTCGGCAATTCGCACGATGTTCTTGATTCTGTGAATAGGATGCTTCGATTCTTAGATATGTCAAACTAAAGCTAATCGCGAGTCGATTGCCGTTGGTCTCGCACGATTTCATCAAGATCCTACCGTAGGATCGTCGTCGGAGATCCTCAGCCGTCCATTCCGCCGGGGTCGAAAGGTTGAAGACGAAGTTGACGTGGCAGAGTCAACATGTCAAAAGCTGAGATGGCAGTCGGCCATTGGTCCACGGGTACGTCGAGTCAGCTCGACCGTTAGTCCGTTAGGGGTGAGTCAGCGTAGATCGAACGGCTCAGGTTAATCGAGTCCAACAAATAGTGGCCGTCCGATTAGAAATTAGGATAATTCGGAAAAGATTTTAAATCGGAAATAAAGAATGGTTGAAACGACGTCGTAGGGTCTAGGGGATGTGCGGCGTCGTTTAGGTAAGTGTGAATCAACGGTCTAGATCGAATCTTAGAATCTGATCGTGGCCGTAGGTTTAAGTAATCTGATCAGACGGCCCTAATCGAGTCTTCGCCTAATCTGAACCGTAGATTCCAGTCAGGTTATCCAGTGGACGAGGAATAGCCACGCGGCGCAATGAAGGCCGTCAGATCAAGTCCGACAATTCAAAGGAGGGGACGGCGTCGTTTTGGAGCTGGGGCACGCGCGAGTCCGGGTCTAGGCAGGGTTCCGACCCGAGGGGGTCGGGTCGACCCGGTCCGAATCATTTTTTTTTTAAAATCAGAAAATGATTTTAAAAAATAAATAAAATAAATAAATAAAATCGAAAAATTTCAGAAAATCCAAAAAATGCTAGAAAATGCCAGAAAATTCCAAAAAAATATGGAAAAATTGTGGGAAAATCTTAGACATTCCAGAAACCCCCAAAAATCGAGGGTTGACCACAGACAACTGGTCAGCCCTATTTTTGGGGTTTCTTATCCGTTCTTCCAGGACTCGACGACATTATCATTTAGGGGTAAGTCGCCTCTACTGTGTATGTGAGATAAGGCCGATAATGCCAAGACAAGAATTAGGGTCGATTAGACGACCAATTCTTAGGTTTGGGTTTTCGAGTCCCGCCTCTTTTCTCAAAATGACGATTTTGCCCTTTAGTGGGAAAATCGTCTTTCTTGTCTCAATCGAGTTCTGAAAATTGCTTGAAGTTAGGGTTTGGGTCAGGTGGACGACCAACCCTAATATTTGAGATTTTCAGTTCTCATCTTTGTCCAAAATGACGACTTTACCCCTCCAAGGGTAAAATCACTTTTAAATACCAGAAAAATCCTGGAAATTCTAGAAAAATAGGAAATGGATTGGATTGATGGCCAATCCTATTTCCCTTGTCTTTTGACTTCCCAATTCATCTGAAAATGACAAATTCGCCCTTTCGAGGTGAATTGTTCCCGAACCATTCAAAATTACGATTTTGCCCTTATGGGCAAATCATGTCAAAATTATTCCTAAGCCTTGATTGATATTTCTCTAGGCTAATAGGGCCTCATTAGGGATACCATGCTGATTTCATGTGTTTTATCCGCATGTACTAGATCCTTGATTTGCGCACCTTTTTTATTGATTGTGATTGATAGGGTAGTATCTCCCATCTGCATGAACTCCTAGATTTAGGATCTATATCTCACTCATCTGCATGAACTCCTAGATTTAGGATTTATACCTCACTCATCTGCATGAAATCCTAGGATCAGATAAACCATTCAGCTTAGGTACCGAAAGGGCGTCAACTCTGACAGTTGGCGTAACTAAGTCCCTGAACCCACTTCTCTGGTTTCCGCAGAATCGAATAGACCACTCCCAACTATTCGATAGGGTTTCCGATCGTACCCTCCACGAAACGATTGGTGGCGACTCCTTGGCATGTACACTCATCACATGTCACTAGACCACACTGAAGGTCAACCACGTATATCCAGCAGTTGCGATTTGGGTAATGGGCCTTGGGAGAGGCCCGCGTCCGATCAAGCCAGCGATCGGGCGGCCCATTAGCCCGCTCCCCGCCTCCGCGAGGGGGAGGGTCGCGACACCACCGTCACTCAAAAGTTTAAACCAATGAGTTATGGGCCAACTTGAATATATTAACTACTCCACACCACATTAATTCTCCAATGTGGAACTTCTCTAACACAACTCACACTTGCATCCTAACAATCTCTCCCTCATGTGTGAGCTCCAAAAGCTAGCAGGTATGCTATCCCCATAAACACGGCGCTCTTGGCCTTAAAAGGAGACTGCATGTTTGCTCACTCAAGCCCATTCTTAAAGCTCAACCTTTAAGGTGCCAGATATTTCTATTTCAACAGGTTCCACATAGTGCAAGTTGAAGAGCATACTAAACCAAACCAATCGTACTACTGAGTCAACAAGAGGATTCAGATATGCGAAAGACCATGCTTATGAGAAATGAGAAGAAAGGAAACTTTAGAAACTCATGATATTGGAAAGCATACTGATATTTCACATAAGGTGATTCCTCCCCGTTTACAATGCCTTCGGGGGCCTTTTATAGGCCAATATCATACAAAGAGACTTCTGACAACATGACAGACGAATTCACGACGAAAAACTAAAAAAGTCTTCGGGTGAACAGTGTTTGCTACAGTGCTACAGTACTGCTACAGTGCCAAACAGTGTATGCTACAGTGATTTGCTACTGTGATTTTGCTACAGTACCATGAACAGTACCGTGAACAATAATTTTTGCAAAAAGTCTTCTGATTCTACAGGACATTATTCTGATATACGTACTTACTTCTTAAGACTATAGCACACCTAATAACAACAAATGCACGAGGATTTTGACACATGTGAGGAGACTTTAATGGTTCTTGATGATTCAGAGTCGACATCGGTCTGGGTCTGGATGATAATTGGCGTCATCAGAATCAAAACTGTCTGGGCCATCTTTGTCCTTTTTGAATTTATTCCAATACCACTGTTCTTCGAGCTGGGACAGTCCAATGTCTTGGTCTTCAGTGAGTGAGGGACCATATTCTTCTTCTGCCGCGTGTCTTTCGCCTGACAAAATATCTTTCATGGTGACTGGGTCTGGGGGATCTTGTCGCGCGCCTTGATTAGAGCTGGATGGTATCTGAGGCTGGGGCCATAGTTGGAGCTGATGGCTGGTCTCGGGTGCTAGATGCAATGTCTGGTGTAGTGTATGGGTTTTGTGACAATTGTCCTCCCTAAAGGTCTTGAGTGTCAGAAGTATCAGTGTCCATAGAAGAACCTGGCTGGTTGCTTCTATATTCTTCAAGAGCTTGAAGTACCTGGCGGTGCATTTTGGGGCTATCACAAGAGTGGTTCAAGTGATGCTACGGCCAAATTTCAAGAGGAATTTCTTGATTTTCTTGACATAGGACTCGTTGGAGTTCTCTATACTCATACTACATCAGTGTGATGGACTTGGGAAGTGTTGTGTAGATCCGAAAAACTCGTTGATGGAGATTGGGCTTGAATGTAGTGGTGCCATAATACAGTGCTTTTTCTCGAGCATCTCCGATTGGGCTGAAAAGAATCCTAGGCCTATGAAAAAGGACTGTGGTGTGTCTTTCTGGGTCAGCTATTCCACAATTTCGCTGAAAGATGAAGTGTTGTTTCCATGTTGCTAAAGGCTGGAACCAAGTGAGCATTTCTATCAAAGTTTTTGGTTTGAGAAATCTCCCATGAGTGCTCTGGATAGAACTCGGAAAATCTTATCTGTGGGAAATTCAATGGCAACAGGATATACGTTGAGAAAATACCAAAAGAACCATTTGAGGTCTTCAGGGAATTATTGATCAGGAGACCACCGCAAAACATGGATAAATGAATAATCAGGATTAAGACCATGTGGTCCTAACATTAATCCACCATAAGTGCTGAATATGCGGTTTGGGTACTCATTCATGTAATACTTCAAATTCTCACATAAATTATTTCTGCAACTTGCCTGGGGACTTCTGGAGGATAAGTGAGAGTATTCCATAGTGTATCTCGTATTGGTGTGGTACGAAATGTTCTTGCATCCAATGGATTTCTGCTGACATACATGTTGATGGATTCAACTGGCTGCTTAGGTCGGGACAGAAAATCTGCGATGACATTCTTTTTGCTTGCTATGTGTTTAGCATCAAAAGAATATTTCGAGAACCATTGGGCCCACCTTAACAATTGCGGATGGGGAATCTGCTTCTGTTTGAAATTGAGCATTTGGGGAAATGAAGACATATCTATTTCGACCAAAAAGTGATGCCCAATAAGGTGGTATTCAAACTTCTTGATGCCATATTTGACTGCGAGAATCTCCATAAAAGTGGAGTGATAATGCATCTCTGCGGGAGTGAATCGTCCACTTTTGTAAGCACAGATGAAGCGCTTACCTTTGATTTCTTCAAGGAGAATGGCTGCCCAATATTTATCACTAGCATCTATTTGCAGAATTCTTTGACCAGTGGAAGGAATTTGCAAAGGAAGAAGATGCTGCAAAATTTTTTTGAGATGAGCGACAGCATGTGTCTGCTTCGGTCCCCATGGAGGAGCATCTTTCTTTAACATCCTCTGAAGAGGATATAGTGCTTTAGAGATTTTTGGCACAAAGTCTCGGAGATAATTGACAATTCCAAGGAAAGCCTGGATTTGGCTAACTGTCAAATTCTCAGAGGGAAATTTTGGAAGTTCTTCTGCCAGGTGAGGACCTGGACAGTAGGTTCATTCTTTCAAATGCATACCAAGTGTCGCGACCCTCTCCCGGAGCTCGGGGGCGGGAGCGGGCTAATGGGCCGCCCGATCGCTGGCTGGATCGGACGCGGGCCTCTCCCAAGGTCCATTACCCAAGTCGCAACTGCTGGATATACGTAGTCGACCTTTTAGTGTGGTCTAGTGACATGTGATGAGTGTACATGCCAATGAGTCGCCACCAATCGTTTTGCGGAGGGTACGATCGGAAACCCTATCGAATAGTTGGGAGTGGTCTATTCGATTCTGCGGAAACCAGAGAAGTGGGTTCGGGGACTTAGTTACGTCAACTGTCAGAGTTGACGCCCTTTCGGTACCTAAGCTGAATGGTTTATCTGATCCTAGGATTTCGTACAGATGAGTGAGGTATTGACCCTAAATCTAAGAGTTCATGCAGATGGGAGCAGCTACCCTATCACTCACAATCATTAAAAATAAGTGCGCAAATCGAAGATCCAGTACATGCGGATAAAGCACATGAAATCAGCGTGATATCCCTAATGAGGCCCTATTAGCCTAGAGAAATATCAATCAAGGCTTAGGAGTGATTTGGACATGATTCGCCCATGAGGGGCAGAATCGTAATCTTGAATAATTCGGGGAAAATTTACCTTTAAAAGGGTAAATCTGTCATTTTAGACGAATTGGGAAGTCAAAAGACAGAGGAAATAGGATTGGCCATCAATCCAACCCATTTCCTATTTTTTAGGAATTTCTAGGATTTTTCTGGAATTTTCAAGTGATTTTACCCTTGGAGGGGTAAAGTCGTCATTTGGGCAAAGATGAGAACTGAAAACCTCAAATATTAGGGTTGGTCATCCTCCTGACCCAAACCCTAACTTCAAGCAATTTTCAGAACTCGATTGAGATAAGAAAGACAATTTTCCCATTGAAGGGCAAAATCGTCATTTTGAGAAAAAGGGTGGGACTCGAAACCCAAACTTAAGAATTGGTCGTCTAATCGACCCTAATTCTTACCTTGGCATTATCGGCCTTATCTTGTATACACAGCAGAGGCGACTTACCCCTAAAGGGTAATGTCGTCAAGTCTCGGAAAATTGGGTAAGAAACCCCAAAAATAGGGTTGACCAGTTGTCTGTGATCAACCCTCGATTTTTGGGGGTTTATGGAATATCTAGTATTTTTCCACAATTTTTCCACAATTGTTTTGGAATTTTCTGGAATTTTCTAGCATTTTTTGGATTTTCTAAGATTTTTCTGATTTTTTTATTTTTTTAAAATCATTTTCTGATTTTTTATTTAAAAATATTATTCGGACCGGGTCGACCCGGCCCAGATCCGGACCCGCAAAGCCCCCGGTCGAAACTACGCCGTATCACGCATTATTTATTTTCGGATTACTAGCCTTGATCCGACGGTCGCTACTGAACCGCGTGGCTAATCCACGGCCATTGGATTGTCTGACTGGAATCTACGGTTCAGATTAGACGAAGACTCGATCAGGGCCGTCTGATCAAATTACTAAAACCTACGGCTGTGATTATAACATGGGACTTGATCCGGACCGTCCGATCCCACTAACCTAAACGACGTCGCCCTCCCACTTAGCCAAACGACACCGTTTCTGATCAACTCGAATTTCCGATTCAAAAATGATTTTCGGATATTTTTACTTGCTAATCGGACGGTCACCATTTATTAGCCTCGATTATTCTCGACCGTCCGATCTATTAATTCGAATAACAAACTGCTAACGGCCTGCTGACTAGACCGACACGTGGACCAATAACAGACTGACACCTAGGACTTTGACCGGTTGACCGCGCCACGTCAGCTTCGTCTTCAACCTCTCGACCCCGGCGGAATGGACGGCTGAGGATCTCCGGCGACGATCCTACGGTGGAATCTTAATGAAATCGTGCGAGACTAACTCTAATCGACTCGCGATCGTCTCTAGCTTAACATATCTAAGGATCGTAGCATCTCATTCGCAGAATCAAGAACATCGTGCAAATCGCCGAGTACGGCCATGGAAGCTCAATCATGCGATTCACTCAAAATCAAAGAAATTCAGTCACAGAATAGCATAAATGGAGGTCCAGAAGACTTACCTCGAGCTCCGATTGAGCTCGCTTGGCCCAGATTTGGCTGGGCAAGAATCGGCTATGGAGGCTAAATCGGAAGACTCGATTCGGGGCATGTGAGCAAAATCAATGCGAAATGAAGACGCGAACATGGTCAGTGATGTTCGGGGAATGAAACGCACACATCAATTGTATGAACGATCAAGAAACACGTGAATCGCCATGAAAGCTTGAAGGAAGACTCGTGACTGTGACTCACCTGTTCTCGCGGATTCCTTGTGCGCGGCCGACTGCGATGGCTTCCTGGCGCTCTGGTCAAGCTTCAGAAAGCCTTCTTTGGCTGTGGTTCAGCCGTAAACAGCCCAACCGATGCCCTGCAATTCGAGCTCAAATTCTCGACGACAGGGGTCGGAGAACGAGCTCTCTCTCGAGTTCTCTCTCTCTCGCGCGATTCTGTCCTCCTTACTCTAACTGAACTCACTCTCCTCTTTCAACAGAAAATGAACGCAGGTTTTTATAGCTCTTAGAATTTTTGGTGCCGAATCGGGGACGACCAACTGACTTGAATAGCACGTGCCATCACGTGATTTTAGGTTCAAACGGCGTCGGGGAAGATGGGTGAGTCGTCTAACTCCGTTTGGTTCTCCGGCAGGTTCCTTCTCACGCGAATTTGGCACGAATTTGAGCTGCGTTTGATTTTGTTGACTTTTGCAGGTCCGAAGGTTTGACTGGCCGATTGTTCCTTGCCCCAGCGACCATTGGCCTTGATTCCGGCGTCCATTGACGAGGGATGATCTCAAGTGTTAAACCCCCACCATTGCGTCTCCAATTGAGGTCGATTGGCCCGTCAATTTCCCCGTCAAAGTTCGTCCTTCTACTGTTCATTTGCCAGGAACCTGAGGAAGACGATGACACTGTAACGGGCCGGTTCGACCGGTCAGACCGGCGGTCTGACCGGTGTGAACCGGTCCCGAATAGAACTTTTCAAATTAAGCCCAAATTAATGGAAAAATTTTGCAATTGAACCTCATAATCGAATCTAGGGCATGAATTCTATCTAGAAATGTGGTTTTGCCCAAAAGTTTTCATCAATTTCTAAAAAACCCCCAAATTTTCATGTAATTGCAAATTGGGGATTTGTATAATTGAGGGTGCAAATGATCAAATTGGGTCAAACCACCTATGCCAATTGATTTAAAATGGTGAAATCCATTGGGTAGCATGTTTAATTTGCAATGATAGCCCTTGAATTGAAAGTAATTTCAATTATGCTTAATTTCAAGGACTAAAATGCAATTTTAGTATATAATTTTGTCAAATCCGTGCAATTGAGCAAATTGCGCAAACAATTGGGCTAAATTGAAATAGGGGATAGTTAGATTGAATGTCAAGATCTTAAAAAATGCCAAAATTGCAAATTAAAAGACTCAATTGTTATTTTTTCTTCAAATTCAATAATACGGGTTACAAAGGAACACCTAACATTGAATCTGATTTTGGATTTTTTTGTGAGGTCGAAAATACAAGGGATTAAAAAGAAAAATATTGGATATTTTTCCATATTTTTGTGACCTCAAATGCTATTTTTCTTGATTTTTTAAGTATTTTTCTATTTTCTAAAAAATATTAAAAAATATGAAAAATATGAAAAATTATTTTTTAATCAAGAATGGTTCCTTGCAAATTGGGGATTTGTATAATTGAGGGTGCAAATGATCAAATTGGGTCAAACCACCTATGCCAATTGATTTAAAATGGTGAAATCCATTGGGTAGCATGTTTAATTTGCAATGATAGCCCTTGAATTGAAAGTAATTTCAATTATGCTTAATTTCAAGGACTAAAATGCAATTTTAGTATATAATTTTGTCAAATCCGTGCAATTGAGCAAATTGCGCAAACAATTGGGCTAAATTGAAATAGGGGATAGTTAGATTGAATGTCAAGATCTTAAAAAATGCCAAAATTGCAAATTAAAAGACTCAATTGTTATTTTTTCTTCAAATTCAATAATACGGGTTACAAAGGAACACCTAACAATGAATCTGATTTTGAATTTTTTGTGAGGTCGAAAATACAAGGGATTAAAAATAAAAATATTGGATATTTTTCCATATTTTTGTGACCTCAAATGCTATTTTTCTTGATTTTTTAAGTATTTTTCTATTTTCTAAAAAATATTAAAAAATATGAAAAATATGAAAAATTATTTTTTGTTCAAGAATGGTTCCTTGGGCTTGGCCAAGGCCACCAAAGTTGATTTTGTAATTTTTATGAATTGTTTATGATTTTTGGAAAATAAAACTGAAAAAAACTTGGTCAAAAATCAGGTGTCAACAGCTGCCCCTCTTTGAGAGGAATCGCGTGAGAGGTTTCTCTCAAAGATAGGTGACACCTGAATCTAGACCGACTTGACTGGGGAAAAAAAACGAATCTTGACACTCAATCTTACTTGCCCCACTAGTGAACGCTCTGTTCTTCATTCTTTTGCTGATGTGAGAGAGAAAGTAGAGAGACCCACCTGCTATTTACCTGTTGGTCACATGCATGATGCTCGTGCGGCCTACGCGGTGTATAACGGGTTCAAGTGAATACCTAGGGACTCGTCTTTTGAGTATCCTAGGGCGGTTAAACTCTAGCCTATATGGTAGGCCGTACTAGAACGGGATTCCTGTACTTGACAGGAACCTGTGAATGACGCACCCAGTCTCTTAGGGATTGTCAGGGTTTTGATCTGTATGGTGGATCGGACCATGAATAGGGATTTTGATCCGAATGGTGGATCAGACCATGAATAGGACTCTTGTCTGTTAGGAACCTATGGATGACGCACCCAGTCTCTTAGGGATTGTCAGGGTTTTGATCCGTATGGTGGATCGGACCATGAATAGGGATTTTGATCCGTATGGTGGATCAAACCATGAATAAGACTCTTGTCTGTTAGGAACCTATGGATGACGCACCCAGTCTCTTAGGGATTGTCAGAGTTTTGATCCGTATGGTGGATCGGACCATGAATAGGGATTTTGATCCGTATGGTGGATCAGACCATGAATAGGACTCCTGTCTGTTAGGAACCTATGGATGACGCACCCAGTCTCTTAGGGATTGTCAGGGTTTTGATCCGTATGGTGGATCGGACCATGAATAGGGATTTTGATCCGTATGGTGGATCAGACCATGAATAGGACTCCTGTCTGTTAGGAACCTATGGATGACGCACCCAGTCTCTTAGGGATTGTCAGGGTTTTGATCTGTATGGTGGATCGGACCATGAATAGGGATTTTGATCCGTATGGTGGATCAGACCATGAATAGGACTCCTGTCTGTTAGGAACCTATGGATGACGCACCCAGTCTCTTAGGGATTGTCAGGGTTTTGATCCGTATGGTGGATCGGACCATGAATATGGATTTTGATCCGTATGGTGGATCAGACCATGAATAGGACTCTTGTCTGTTAGGAACCTATGGATGACGCACCCAGTCTCTTAGGGATTGTCAGGGTTTTGATCCGTATGGTGGATCGGACCATGAATAGGGATTTTGATCCGTATGGTGGATCAGACCATGAATAGGACTCCTGTCTGTTAGGAACCTATGGATGATGCACCCAGTCTCTTAGGGATTGTCAGGGTTTTGATCCGTATGGTGGATCGGACCATGAATAGGGATTTTGATCCGTATGGTGGATCAGACCATGAATAGGACTCCTGTCTGTTAGGAACCTATGGATGACGCACACAGTCTCTTAGGGATTGTCAGGGTTTTGATCCGTATGGTGGATCGGACCATGAATAGGGATTTTGATCCGTATGGTGGATCAGACCATGAATAGGACTCCTGTCTGTTAGGAACCTATGGATGACGCACCCAGTCTCTTAGGGATTGTCAGGGTTTTGATCCGTATGGTGGATCGGACCATGAATAGGGATTTTGATCCGTATGGTGGATCAGACCATGAATAGGACTCCTGTCTGTTAGGAACCTATGGATGACGCACCCAGTCTCTTAGGGATTGTCAGGGTTTTGATCCGTATGGTGGATCGGACCATGAATAGGGATTTTGATCCGTATGGTGGATCAGACCATGAATAGGGATTTTGATCCGTATGGTGGATCAGACCATGAATAGGACTCCTGTCTGTTAGGAACCTATGGATGACGCACCCAGTCTCTTAGGGATTGTCAGGGTTTTGATCCGTATGGTGGATCGGACCATGAATAGGGATTTTGATCCGTATGGTGGATCAGACCATGAATAGGACTCCTATCTGTTAGGAACCTATGGATGACGCACCCAGTCTCTTAGGGATTGTCAGGGTTTTGATCCGTATGGTGGATCGGACCATGAATAGGGATTTTGATCCGTATGGTGGATCAGACCATGAATAGGACTCCTGTCTGTTAGGAACCTATGGATGACGCACCTAGTCTCTTAGGGATTGTCAGGGTTTTGATCCGTATGGTGGATCGGACCATGAATATGGATTTTGATCCGTATGGTGGATCAGACCATGAATAGGACTCCTGTCTGTTAGGAACCTATGGATGACGCACCCAGTCTCTTAGGGATTGTCAGGGTTTTGATCCGTATGGTGGATCGGACCATGAATATGGATTTTGATCCGTATGGTGGATCAGACCATGAATAGGACTCCTGTCTGTTAGGAACCTATGGATGACGCACCCAGTCTCTTAGGGATTGTCAGGGTTTTGATCCGTATGGTGGATCGGACCATGAATAGGGATTTTGTTCCGTATGGTGGATCAGACCATGAATAGGACTCCTGTCTGTTAGGAACCTATGGATGACGCACCCAGTCTCTTAGGGATTGTCGAATATTTTAATCCGTCAGGGGGATCAGGCCGAGAATAGGATTCCTCTCTGCTAGGAACCTATGGATGATGCACCCAGTCTCCTAGGGATTGTCGAACATTTTAATCCGTCAGGGGGATCAGGCCGAGAATAGGATTCCTCTCTGCTAGGAACCTATGGATGACGTACCCAGTCTCTTAGGGATTGTCGAACATTTTAATCCGTCAGGGGGATCAGGCCGAGAATAGGTTTCCTCTCTGCTAGGAACCTATGGATGACGCACCCAGTCTCTTAGGGATTGTCGAACATTTTAATCCGTCAGGGGGATCAGGCCGAGAATAGGATTCCTCTCTGCTAGGAACCTATGGATGAAGCACCCAGTCTCTTAGGGATTGTCGAACATTTTAATCCTATATTCTAAGGAATTAACTAGGATTTATACAAATGAGGTGTGCCTAACCTTGAGGCTTTACCAAATGGGCTATTCTGGGTTTAGGGGTTACCTAGAACCTCACATAAAGCAGATTTTGACAACAGTTTTTGATCCTATATTCTAAGGAATTAACTAGGATTCATACAGGTGAGGTGAGCCTAATCTTTAGGCTTTACCACATGAGCTATTCTGGGTTTAGGGGTTACCTAGAACCTCACAGAAAGCAGATTTTGAAAATTGTCCTTTCGACACGCGAGGCGTTATTCTGGGATTTGGGGATTCCAAGTATCCTGCAGAAAACTTAAACCTGTAAAAACTTTGATAAGATTCTTCTGGGATCTAGGGGCTACCTGAGATCTCGCAGAAAGACTATCTTGAATGTTGTCCTTTCGACATTGAAGTTGACATTCTGGGACCTGGGAGCTCCAAGTATCCAAGAGGGGTTGTGTTCTTCTGAGATCTGGGCTTGCCAGGAATTCTACAGAAGTTTAGACATGTTAAACGTTTCTCGCCAAGAATGATGCAAGCCATCTTAGGAGCTGAAGTCATCAAGAATCTTGCAGAAGCTCCAATCTGAAAATTTTCTTACCAAAGGCACATCAATGGTCTTTAAGTGATATCCGATGTCAAACTGACAGTACTTTATGACTTATATCGTAGTCATGAAAAAATTTCAATGAATGCATTACGATGCTGGAGGTTATCCAAAACACCTTGCAACATACGGGAGTGATCAAAAATTCCTTGTGGGGAAAGTTTGAATCAAACAATATGAAATTACCAAAAAAGTTTGGTTAAAATGTTCAACGGAGTATTCTCATCAAAGAGGACTTCTTACCGCTCTGAGATAATGGTTTTTTTATCAAGAATGCACTCGAATTTCCTATCAAACCTGCGCCTAGGGTTCAGGATCATTCGCAGTGAATACACCTCGATCGATCAGGAGGACTTCCAAGGGACCGTAATGTTGGGCCTGGTCAACGGTTTCCAAAGGGGACTTGCGTGCAAGTCAAGGCTTTCGAAGAGAAGTCTTCAATGTCTGCTCCAGGTTTACAAGTCAAGAAACCTGCAAAATGAGAAAGAAATAATCTTGCTCGAACTTCTTCGAGCTAAGCTTAGACATTAAACCCTATGTCAATCCAAGTGCCTTAATCAGAAAAGGCTTTTCAGGGTTGTAATGTAGGTAGGATTGGGGACCAAAAAAAAAAAAGCTTGTTTTTGGCTCAGAATACGCGAAGGATTTACATTGGTGATCGTTGCAAGTTTGCTGCCATCTTGCCCCTTCTGGTTCAAAGAGCGTCTTCAGTCTTTGAAGTGCATTAGTAGTCTTTAAAGAGCATCGTCAGACTTCGAAGCGCACATTTGTCTTTAGAGAATATCTCTTTCATGTTGAGACTATGTCAACATCTTGTCTACACTTTCATCATCTGAGTGTGACATAATCTGGGAGTATTCTTTGCCGTCCAGCTCCCTTGGGATTTTCTTTTACAATCAGATCTCACTAGTGACCTATACAAAGGTATCATGCCATCTTTTGGTATTTACAAGATCAAACACATGATTCACAAGTGTACAAGTATTTGGATGGGCATTGACCTTGCTTTTATCAGGCACTTTGTTTTTTTCTCGATGCCCAGGATCTGATTTTGATTTTTTTTTTTGGTCAAGATCCCACCTTTTCTTTTCTTTTGGGGATCAGAATTTTCAAATGAGTGTGCTAGATGTACAATTTGAATCTCAGCACTCCAACATTAATCTATGAATTTTTCACAAATCATGTGTTTTGAACTTTTCCGCTCTCGAAGGGACGTCGCTTCCGTTTTGGAATATGCAATGATCACCAACGGGTTTGTAAAATGAATGTATAGGCTCAACTGGGCTGTACAAAGGGTAAAAGTGTATAGGATAGAGAAACGAATGCTTTTTCGTCATCCTAAAGCACCTGAATTACCATAGAAGTTAAAATGACAAGCAACACACGAAGATTGATGCAAGTCTGAGCAAGAGAACTTCTAACCATTTATCTCCTGATATCGCTGGACGTACCTCCAGTTTGCCCCATTGTGGGGTGGTTCTTGACAGGGGTATAGAATGAAATCGTCGTTCAAAGGGTTATCAATGGTCACCTGTAGTGTTTATGATAGAGAAATGAATGCCTCCGTCGTCTCAATCCATGTAATCACTGCGAATAACCCTTACGTCCGTAGGTTAAGGTCTCGCTATCCTTACCACTCCACTTATCTCTTAAGTGTGTATGGGACGTGTTTGGACCAGGCTTGCCTCTTGTCTGAGGAAACATCCTTTTGAACGATTTAAACAACTTTTGTTGGAAGAGTTCATTTTGCTTTCTCCAAAACTTACCCTCTAAGGGGATTTATGAGGCACAATGTATATTTCAATCATGTTTAGATAACCTCCAAGTTTAAACATGAGTGACAATGACATGACCGTGAGAATTTTGCGTCTTTCTAGACATGAGATTTGAATGCATGCTAGATTCCAAGAAGCCTTCAAATTCTATCAATAAGGATTTCGACAGTCTTGTAAACCTAAAAGATTAGGAAAGGAATACTTACCTGCCCAGCGCGGCTAGGGATTCCTGAAAAACATAAAAGGAATATGTCAGTGTATGCTCTCGAATTTCAGAAAATTAGAACGATACACCTTACCCTTGATCATGCATTCCAATGGAAGTGGATAGATTCGCGAAAATCTGCATTTTTCTTAACAACACAAGATGGTTAAGTTGTTTTAAAATTCTCAGTCTTTGGAGAAGAAGACGTGCACCTGACCACCATGACGTTAGGTCTCCTTGATCATGCGTTCCAACTTATCGCGACCCTGCTTCCTTGGATCCTGCAATATTGAACACATGCTAATGTATGCATAGATGCATGACATGCTTATGCAAAGACTATCATGAAGAGTAGGCTCAATTCGAGGCAAGGCATATGACCGGAATCTGATTTTATTTCAAGGGTAATATTTCTTCACAGCATCTGAATTCACAAGGTGCCCTAATTCTTCTCCCTTGGAGTTTACAAGAATTAATGCTCCTCCCGTGAGGATCTTCTTAACAATGTAGGGGCCTTCGTAATTTGGAGTGAATTTTCCCCCTGGATGGGTAGTACTTGGCAAAACTTTCCTAATTACCAAGTCATTTACTTCGAAGTTTCTGGTCTTGACCTTTCGATTGAACGCCCTGGCTACCCTCTTCTGGTAAGTTTGTCCATGGCAAATGGCTTTAAGACGTTTCTCATCTATTAAGTTCAGCTGTTCATATCTGTGCTTGAAATACTCTGACTCAGAGAGTTTATCTTCGGATAAGATTCTCAAATAGGGAATCTTAACTTCTACTGGTAGAACTGCTTCTGTCCCATATACCAAACTATAGGGAGTTGCCCCTGTAGAAGTCCTGATCGACGTTCGGTAAGCCATCAAGGCGAAGAGCAGCCTTTCGTGCCAATCTCTGTAGTTTTCTGCTGTTTTAGCCAAGATTCTCTTGATGTTTTTGTTGGCCGCTTCCACTGCCCCATTCATCTGTGGGCAGTAAGGAGATGAATTCAGATGTCGAATGCTAAAGTGATCCAGCAGATCATCGACAATCTTGTTGTTCAGGTTGGACCCATTATCTGTGATGATCGCTTGAGGGGTACCATACCGGGATATGATATCTCTTTTGACAAATCTTGCTACATTTCTTGCAGTGACATTCTTGTAAGAGCTGGCTTCTACCCATTTGGTGAAGTAATCAATCGCTACCAAGATGAAGCGATGACCATTCGAAGCCACATGATTAATAGGCCATATCATGTCTATGCCCCACATAGAGAAATGCCAAACTTCAGACATTTGGTGTAGTTCGTTTGGGGGTGCATTGATCTTATCCCCGTATATTTGGCATTGGTGGCATGACCGGACGTGCTGACAGCAGTCTGATTCGATGGTCATCCAATAATAACCTAGCCGCATGATCTTCCAGGCAAGGAGGTGGCCGTTCATGTGAGGCCCACACGCACCTTCATGGATCTCTTTCATGAGAATATTTGCTTCTTTGGCACCTACACATCTTAACAGAGTAGAATCAAACGATCTCTTATACAGAATTTGTCCATTGAGGAAGAACTTGCTGGCCATCTTGGTTATATATTTTCGGTCTCCTGACTGGCATCCTTCAGGGAATTCCCCTTTCAAGAGGTAATTCTTGATGTCATAGTACCATGGCTCTCCATCACATTCTTCTTCGATTAGCATACAATAAGCTGGCTTTTCAACAATGCCGATCCTCAGAGGTTCTACATCCAACCCTTCAGTCGTTTGCAACATCGAGGCTAGGGTGGCTAATGCATCTGCGAATTGGTTGTGAGACCTTGATAGGTACTCGAATGATATTTCTTCGAACCTGAGTATCAACCCTTCAAGGTATTCGTGATAAGGGATGAGCTTTGTATCTCTCGTCTTCCACTCCCCTTGTGTCTGTAGAATAATGAGCATGGAGTCTCCAAAGACTTGTAACCTAGGTATCTCCATAGAAAGGGCCAGTCGTAGGCCCAGAATGCATGCCTCATATTCTGAAATGTTGTTGGTACAAGGAAAAGTTATCTTTGCCGCGATAGGGTAATGTTGACCATCTGGGGATATCAGTACTGCCTCAGTGCCTGCTCCTGATAGATTAACAGCGCCATCGAAATACATGATCCACTTGTCTTCTTCCAAGTTCAGAATTTGACCTTTTGTGTTCATTACTTCAGGGGACTCACCGCTTGTCGGGTTTTCTGCCAGCATGTCAGCTATAACTCTTCCTTTTACCGACTTCTGTGGGGAACATTTGATGTCAAATTCAAACAACATTACTTGCCATTTTGCTAATTTCCCAATTAAAGCGGGTTTCTCCAGGAGGTATTTGACAGGATCATTCTCTGTTATGAGCTGG
Organism: Rhodomyrtus psidioides; assembly: GCA_021437785.1. Classification (NCBI taxonomy): domain Eukaryota; kingdom Viridiplantae; phylum Streptophyta; class Magnoliopsida; order Myrtales; family Myrtaceae; genus Rhodomyrtus; species Rhodomyrtus psidioides. Next base: position 2,195,467 of record JAILYB010000024.1, on the reverse strand, counting down.
ATATGGTGGTGTAGGGTATACTGCCTTAGTCTGCGAAGTACCCATACCGTCGCTACACAGGCCCTTTCAACTGTTACATATTTTACTTCAGATGGCGTGAATTTCTTACTCAGATAATAGATGGCCCTCTCTTTTCCATCTATCGGGTTTGTTTGGGCAAGTAAGGCCCCCAAGGACTCTTGTCGTATGGTCAGGTATAAGGTCAATGGGTGACCAGGAATTGGTGGCACAAGCACCGGTGGTGTGATCAAATAGTTCTTGATCATTTGGAATGCCCTGCTGCACTCGGCATCCCATGTTATTTTCGCGCCTTTCTTAAGCAATCTGAAGATTGGCTTAGCCACATCAGACATCTGATTGATGAACCTGGCAATATAATTCAATCTCCCTAGAAGGCTTCTCACTTCTTTTACTGTGGATGGAGTTGATAAATCGTGGATGGCCTGGATTTTTGAGGGATCAATTTCAATGCCTCTGTTGCTGACTATGAATCCAAGGAGTTTCCCGGATCTTGCCCCAAACACGCATTTGTTAGGGTTCAGCTTTAACTTGTATTTGCGCAGGCGCTCAAACAGCTTCCTTAATACCTGTATGTGATCTTGTCCTTTTTTGGATTTAGCGATCATGTCATCAACATATACTTCAATCTCTTTGTGGATCATGTCATGGAATAACGTGACCATAACCTTCTGGTAGCTCCGGCGTTTTTCAATCCAAAGGGCATGACTTTGTAGCAAAAATTTCCCCATGGTGTGGTAAATGCAGTCTTGGGTTTGTCTTCTTGTTTCATGAAGATTTGGTTGTATCCCGAGAATCCATCCATGAATGAGAATAATTCATAACCCGCCGTACTATCCACCAATACATCAATGTGGGGGAGTGGAAAATCATCTTTTGGGCTTGCTCTATTCAGATCTCGGTAATCTACGCAGATCCGAACTTTTCCGTCTTTCTTCATGACGGGTACTATATTTGCAATCCAGTCTGAATATGGGATAGCTTCAATGAAGCCTACCCTAAGAAGTTTCATGACTTCTTCCTTGATCTTGTCTTCTAACTCGGCTTTCATCCGCCTGCTGCCTTGCTTGACTGGCTTGATGCCGGGATCTGTGGGCAATGCATGTTCCACGATCTTAGGATCAAGGCCTGGCATATCCGCGTAAGACCATGCGAAGATGTCTTGATATTCTTTTAGTAGCTTGGTGAATTCGAGCCTTTCATCTCGGGATAGGTGTCCGCCGATCTTGACCTCTTTGACGTTCGCGGTGTCTCCCAAATTAATAACGACTGGTTCTTCTGAGGTAGAAGGCTTTGATTCTTCAAAGGTGTTCCAATCTCTTCGGATAGATGCATAATCACCGTCTTCCTCTTCCTCGATGTTATAGGAGTGGTTAATGGAGGGATCTGAATTTTGTAACAACCTGGTATGCATGTTTGAGATGATATGCCTGAAATGTCATGAGTATGGTTAGTTTGTGCTCAGTAAAAATGACATGCATGATCATGTACAGTCTTTTCGAAAAAGTTTTCGAAACAGATATAGGTACAAAGGGGACTAATCCTCATGTCATTGGATATCCCGGCCCCATAATTTTTTTTTTTTTTTAAGATTAGGAATCATATGGAAAATCAGGCCTCAAGCTTCTGTATGGAAGACCATTATCATCATCGGGCTGATTCGTAGTTCCATATGTCCTTAACAAAACATGAGTAGTTTTATTAAATGCAAGAAGGGCCGCGTTACAAGATGTTCTATTTGGACCAACGGCCTGGGATCCAAAGGCGTTTTCCTATGCATACAACAATGAAAGAAAATACAATGCAATGCAGAAAGTTCTAAACGCGGTATTTAAAGATAAAGGTAGAGTCTCTTTACTCAGAAGAAGTGGCTTCATTGTCCAACCACTCCAAGATGACATTCACAGAGTCATCTTCAAGATAAGGGTTTGTCAGATCTGGTTATATCGGTGAAGTGACATCCTCTTCAGATAGCCATTTGGAGTTCTGGTTGAAGTAGGCATTTAAGGGATTTCTGAACATTCGAAACCTGCCTTTCCAGGTTGGAGAACCGATGAATGAGTTATTCGGGCTGTTTTCGCCTCCACGGCGTCCCAGGCTTTTGCCTCGGCCTCGGCCTGTTGCTTTTGGGACAGAATCATTCATGGGATACTTCTGGTACCCCAAGCCAATTCTATGTGGATTAGCCTTCAACTGAAGCGGGGTATTTATACCCTGATTATGTTTGCCTAGGCCTTTTTTGGGATTGAATCCGTATGCCAGCAGCATCTTAGCTGGCAGAAGACTGGCTTCCGAGATGTAGGGGGTCCTCAACTTCGTCCCTGCTGGGGTATGAACTGTTGCTACCAATTCTAGGGAATGATAGCTTGCTTCTGTTTTCTCTTCAGGTTCAATACAGGGAATGGCACTGTTCTGGTATGCCTGGAGGTCGACTTCCCCATGTACAGTAATCACCTTCCCATCTACAACGAAACGTACTATTTGGTGCAGGCTCGAAGGGACAGCTCCTGCTGTATGGATCCAAGGTCTTCCTAGCAGGAATCCAAATGCACTGGGCAAATCCATTACTTGAAAGTTTATAGAGAACTTTGTCGGGCCGATGAATACGTCAAGCTCGATCTCTCCCTCTACGGTCTTCCTCATGCCGTCGAATGCTCTTACAGCTGTCTTAGATACCTTGACCATCTCTTCATTGATTCCCAGCCTCCTTATGGTAGCCAAAGGACAGATGTTGAAGGCTGATCCATTATCGATCAATACGTGTGCCACTCTTTTGCCGTTACATTGGGCGGAGATGTATAAAGCTTTGTTGTGCCCTCTTCCTTCCATGGGGAAGTCTTCGTCAGAGAAGCTTAGTTGGTCTTTTAAAAGAATTGCTCCTACAAAGTCCCCTAGTTGTACTTCATTAATTGTTTCAGGGACATGTACTTCGTTGAGCACCTTCAACAGCGCGTTCTTGTGCTTCTCTGAATTGATGAATAGGTCTAATAGGGATATCTGAGCGGGCATCTTTCTCAGCTGCTCTATTACTTCAAACTCGTTGGTTTTGATGATCGATACGAGTTTTTCGGCATCTTCCTTTGAGACCTCTCTTTTTTCGGATTCACCCTCCCTGGGGGCATAAAATCTTCCAGACCTCATTACTGCATCTACTTGTGTTTTCCCATAGTCCCAATGGACTGCTTTAGGATCGTACTCTTCTGCTGGGGGGACCTTTATGGTTATAGTTGTCAGATGAGGTATCTCTGGTCCTGACGTGTTGCCCTCTTCTTCTTGAGGTAGTTGAATCACGACAGGTTTAACTGGGCAATCTTCCACCTTGTTCAGGTTATCCAGTTCATCCAATCTAATCACCACGGCCTTGGCTACTTCGATCATCAATATGGCGTTGTCGAGTTCTTCCATACCGTTTGAGGTTCCCGGTTGAGAGAGATCATCCATACCTCCCCATCCGTCCGGTATGATGTCTTCAATCTTCTGATAAAAGCTGGGAGGAGCTGAATATTTTACTTTGAAATTGTACCCTCCAGAATCTTGACCCAGGTTGTCCATAATTTCGCCCTTCTCAAGTGTGTCAGCCATAAACTTGAAGTCTGCTAGACTTCTCCTCCTGACTTCTATTTCGTCTTCTTCAAATTCTTCTTCTGATTGAGTGGCCGGCCCCAGATCGTTTGCCAATTTCTTACGTGAGGTACCACAGGTGCTACTCTGCTCAACTGTGATCAAGAAGTGGTTTCCTTTCAAAGATAGAGATGCTTCAATCCCTTCAAATTCTTCATCAGTACTATCGGACATTATACCTAGGCCCATCATCTTGGCGATACATACTTTCTTTTGGTCAGTTGATATCTCCCCTTCTTTTGGGTATGATGAAGCGGTTGCTAGCAGGTCGGCCAGTTTAGGCACATCTACCTTCAGTTTAAGGTAGTCTTCTTCTTCTTCAGCGAATATTGCCCCTACTGTTTGATGATCGGGCAACGGATTTTCTTGCACATTTGGGGCTGCGTTGTCAAATTTCAAAATCTGATTATCAATTAGGGCTTGCACTTTCAGCTTCAGGATATAGCAGTTATCCACATTATGCCCTCTTTCGCCCATATGGTAGGCACAGGTCTGGCTCTCATCAAAGCCAGGATACCTTGGAGGGTTTGCCCTAGGTGGTTCTTTCGCAACCAAGTGTTGCTCCAACAGCATCGGGAGTAGCTTGGATAAAAGTCTCGGGAGCTGAGAGAATTGCCTCTGGGGTTGCTTTCTTCTAGGCTCTGGTACCTTTGGCGCTGACCATGATGATCCGCCTTTGGCCTGATTAGAATTGCCAAATGGCTTTAACTTGTGGGGATCTGGTATAAATGCTATGTCCAGTCTGGCTTCTCTCTCCTTTCTCAGAGGATACTGCTTCCTAGTGGGAGTTTCCTGAGGCCTTCTTTCTCTCAAGGCCCATTCCAGCCTCTCAGCAACCTTAATCAGGTGTGCGAATGTCTGACATCCAGAAGTGTTCAGTCTGTCAAAGTACTCATAGGGGAGTGCTTTCAGGAATAAGTCGATCAGCTCCTCTTCTGGGATTGAAGGCTTTACTTGGGTAGCCAAGGCTCGCCACTTCTGAGCATATGTCCTGATCGATTCACCCCTTGTTTTTGAAGTTCGTAGAAGGTCTTCTCTTGTTGGGGCTGTAGTCGTGTTAAATTTGTACTGCCTGAGGAAGTCTTCTGCGAGATCTTCCCATCCGTCGTAATCTTCCAAATCTAGTTCAATGAACCAGGCCAGAGCGGGGCCGGCCAAGCTCTCTTGGAATGTGTTCATCAACAGTGGAATGTAATCTGAATAGTGTGCCATCTTGCGCAGGTAGTATTTGAGGTGGGCACGAGGACAATCTGTCCCATTGTATTTCCTTACGAACTCTAGTTCTTTATAGTCAGGAGGAGTCTCCACTTTAGCAAAAGGAGATATCTTGTCGAAGCGGGCTAACTCGTAGCCTTGGCTGCTCAGGCATTCTTCGATCTTAGCCAATCTCTTAGCCTCTACCTCTGTTTTCACGGTCTGTTTTCCCTTCTCCTCTTTTTCAAGGTTGATAACAACAGGCGAGGCTTTTTGTTGTGACCGGCTATTTGGTTCGTGAACGTCTTCCTCTATACGCTGTGTATCTCTCGTCAACTCTTTATCTGTCGTATCAGGTATGAAAGAAATACCAGCGTTGTTCTGGTTGTGAGTAGTCGTCTGTTTAGCTTGGGATGTCTCTAGCATGGCCTTAATGTCAGCCATCATAGTTGCTAAGGCAGTCATCTGAGATTCCAGCATGCCTACGCGCGGAGTCAACTCTTGCTGCTCCATTCTTGTCTTAAGGCGAGTTCGGAAGCGATGTGTGGGAAATTCCGTGATGAGAGCGTACCTGTTCAAAAAGATCTCTGTGAGTGTTTCGCTTATTTTAGCAAAGAGAAGCAGTTAATTCTTTCAGTTGCATGCTTCTTGTCGGTAGATGAGAAAAAGGGCTACCTTATGAGCCTTAGCCTCATGTAAGTAGTTCTTTTAATCATTTCCCGACGAGAACTCATGGAATTAAAAGAAGCGTAATTTCTGACGATAGTTTTTTCTTTATGCATTTGCAAAACGTGTTTCATATTCATGCTCATGTGTCCAAGATGGTACTCCACAGAAATGAGAACGTATGAGAAAGTGTCACAATGTTTGCTTATTTTACACTTGACAGAATAGCCTATTCAAGTTTAGGACGTTTGAGGTCTAAGGCACCCTCATCATCCCAGCATGGATTCCCCTCTTCAACCTGGGGCTTCTCATCTTCTGAACATGACAGTGGTCCCATGTCTTCGGGTATGTAAGGCTCTATTCCCGGTACGTACGGCACGATGTATTCGGGTATGTAGGGCTCGACAAGGCTTCGTCGGATCGCTTTGAAGTGTTGAATGTATTCAGTGGTAGCCCTATGGATGTTTTCTTCACGAGTCATGTCTTCTGGCCAACTTATTCCTTCAGCCTGGGAATTCTTCAAAGAGCGTGTGATGGATGCCACCTTGGCTTCAAACTGTCTTTTCTCCTCTTCTGTGAGGGTCTTGCTTGGTATGTCAAAGGAGAAGATATCAGGTTGCGGTGGAGAAGGGATCTCTTGTAGTGCTCCAAACTGCCGAATCACCCTCCTTGGATAGTATGCAGTTGCGCCCGTGAACCCTAGCAGGGGGACTGGACTCCTGTCATCGCAGGTCAATCTGACCTTGTTCAGCGTTGGCAACCTTAGCCGCCATCGGAGTTGTTCGGGTTTTAGGACTTTGAGGAAGTTCTTCCATTCTATGAAGTTGAACTTAGGAATACGTGTATGGGTTCTAGCAAATGTTTTAAGAGGATGTGCATTGGGGCTGATTTCAGTGAAACCCATGCGGATGTGGAATTGTCTGATATGGGATGTGAACCACAGATACAGCAGATCACTAGAAGCTCTAAAGATTCCCTTTTTGTTTTTCTTGAAACGATTTAGGGAGAGGAAGGTTTCGGCAAGGAGGATGTTTGAGTAATCCCACCTACAACAGACTTGCCTAGTTATTATAGCCATGATAGGGTCGAAGGTGACAGTTGAGATTGGGAATAGCACAAAGCTAAAGAATGCCAAGATAAAGGCTCTACCAGATTTGGTTCCTTTAGAAGCAGGAAGGCGGGAAAATCGGTCTATAAGGAAAGACAGGGAAACGCGTACAGAATTGTTTTTCGCATCTGCTTTGACTTCATTTAGGTTTGTGTCAAGGAATTCAGCCACCTGACTTAGGGGTTCAAGTCCTATAGGGGGTCGGACGAGCGTAGGGGTGAATTCAACTCCGATGACAGCGCTGTATTCCTCGATAGTGGGAGTGATCTCTAATCCTTCCATGCAAAATGTAGCGGTGGTAGGATCCCAGTAGAGCGCCATGGCTTGAATAAAGGCAGGTGAGCACTCAATCTTCAGTAGGTCCAGTAGGTACCCTAGTCGTGACTCCGCATACTTTTGGCTGGCTTCGCCCATGCCATCCCACCATGATTGGAGTTCAGCTCGAGGGATCTTGAATACTTGAATATCACTCTTTCCCATCAAGTCTAAAATATGCAAATGATTTTAAAAGGTCAATCGCCAGAAGTTACTTTAAATGTATGGATATGCAGATGTCATGAAGCATGCATGAGCTAACTTGATTGCATAGTTCAATTTGAAGAAATGGAGATTAGGACCCTTTTTCAGGTCTTGAAAGCCTGATTCAAAGCCTAATTTGCATTTCAGGGAAGTGAATTATGCAATTTAGTCAGGTTTACTCAGTGACTAAAGGGAACAGCAATGTCACATTCCATTGGTCAACACATCAAAGGAACAAAGTGGGGATGTACTTTTACTTCAGTCAAGATATCTAATAGAAGAACGGTAAAGAAAGGTTTTTTTTTAAAACAAGAAAGCCATAAAAGACAATGGAACGTGAGGGTCTAGATCACTCTTTCTTCAGAAGTCTACCCAAATGGCAGTCGGTCAGGAATTCTCCTTTAATCTAGGGTAGGGGAGTTATCTTCAGTGGTTTGGTCGAGAGGTTGTAGTTCCTCCGACCACTTTCTAGTCCAGGGTACGATGACTTCGGGAGCCTTCTCGGGTTTCACTTTTTTGAGTGTGAAGCGCCTTGGCTTGGTCTTGATTGCAGGGCGTCTCTTCCTACCCCAAGAAGTAATCATGGGTATGTTCTCTTTGGCCAGCAATTCAGCCTTCCTGCGGGCGTACGCTTCCCTAGCTAGCTGGTTGCGACGTTGTCTCTTCATCTCCAGATAATCCTTCATCATTTCGTCTGATTGTCGCTTGAATCTGAGATTATCAGCGTAGTAGCGGGTTTGACAGTCCTCAGCATACCCCAGCTTACGTCCAGTCAGTTCCCGACCATACACGAATCTAGTAAAGTGTAGCCTCGTGTTTGGCCCGGGGCGAGTAACTTTTCTCAAGTACTCGAAGGTCACCAACTCCGTCGAGCTCTTAAGGAACAGCGACATCCTACCCCATAATCATTGTTGTTCTCATTAGTCACCCGAGTAATCTTCATGATGCGAATGCATATGGATGTATGCAATGTATGAGTCATATCATGGAGCAGGAAATAAAGTACGTTTAGAGATAAATGTCTTACCAACCACACTTTGGGGGATGTGGAATGCCCCCTGTATCAATGGGTGGTTTTAGGTATACCAACCATCCATGGACATGCGCATGCGACAAGTGGGTATACTCTAAAAAGGAAAACCGAAAGTCAGGTGAGGAACCTACGGCTCAGGCTCCCACGATCCACACGAGGCAGATTCCTCCCCAAGGGTACCTACCCAAGAGGGCTAGATATCGCCAATGCAGATGGTAGGCGGGAATGAATACGAAAGTCTCAAGTGCCATCAAACACAAGATCCTTTTCGCACCCTTTCCCTATCCAAGGTAACCTAGAGGTGGTTTGCAGTCGGGGTTTGACCGCCAGTGTGTGCAATGTGTCGTGATCATCACAATGCAAAGTCATGCACAGTAGTTTGTATCAAAACAGCGCTTCAGTATGTGCGTAAGATAAACATACATTCCCAACTCCAACCTGCAGGAAAGATGTCAACAATCACTCCACCCCTTATTTCTCCAATCTGCAAAAACATCTAACACAATGGTTAGCATACGTACCTCACCTTCGAGAGCATCTGCAGAAAACAATATCAGATAAACCAAACAACTTTTTAATCGGCTCAAATCCTCTAGAATTCGTAACCAGAGATTCTGGTTTAGAATAAATCCCCAGCGGAGTCGCCAGTCTGTCGCGACCCTCTCCCGGAGCTCGGGGGCGGGAGCGGGCTAATGGGCCGCCCGATCGCTGGCTGGATCGGACGCGGGCCTCTCCCAAGGTCCATTACCCAAGTCGCAACTGCTGGATATACGTAGTCAACCTTTTAGTGTGGTCTAGTGACATGTGATGAGTGTACATGCCAAGGAGTCGCCACCAATCGTTTTGCAGAGGGTACGATCGGAAACCCTATCGAATAGTTGGGAGTGGTCTATCGATTCTGCGGAAACCAGAGAAGTGGGTTCGGGGACTTAGTTACGTCAACTGTCAGAGTTGACGCCTTTTCGGTACCTAAGCTGAATGGTTTATCTGATCCTAGGATTTCGTACAGATGAGTGAGGTATTGACCCTAAATCTAAGAGTTCATGCAGATGGGAGCAGCTACCCTATCACTCACAATCATTAAAAATAAGTGCGCAAATCGAGGATCCAGTACATGCGGATAAAGCACATGAAATCAGCGTGATATCCCTAATGAGGCCCTATTAGCCTAGAGAAATATCAATCAAGGCTTAGGAGTGATTTGGACATGATTCGCCCATGAGGGGCAGAATCGTAATCTTGAATAATTCGGGGAAAATTTACCTTTAAAAGGGTAAATCTGTCATTTTAGACGAATTGGGAAGTCAAAAGACAGAGGAAATAGGATTGGCCATCAATCCAACCCATTTCCTATTTTTTAGGAATTTCTAGGATTTTTCTGGAATTTTCAAGTGATTTTACCCTTGGAGGGGTAAAGTCGTCATTTGGGCAAAGATGAGAACTGAAAACCTCAAATATTAGGGTTGGTCATCCTCCTGACCCAAACCCTAACTTCAAGCAATTTTCAGAACTCGATTGAGATAAGAAAGACAATTTTCCCATTGAAGGGCAAAATCGTCATTTTGAGAAAAAGGGTGGGACTCGAAACCCAAACTTAAGAATTGGTCGTCTAATCGACCCTAATTCTTACCTTGGCGTTATCGGCCTTATCTTGTATACACAGCAGAGGCGACTTACCCCTAAAGGGTAATGTCGTCAAGTCTCGGAAAATTGGGTAAGAAACCCCAAAAATAGGGTTGACCAGTTGTCTGTGATCAACCCTCGATTTTTGGGGGTTTATGGAATATCTAGGATTTTTCCACAATTTTTCCACAATTTTTATCGAATCTAGGGCATGAATTCTATCTAGAAATGTGGTTTTGCCCAAAAGTTTTCATCAATTTCTATAAAACCCCCAAATTTTCATGTAATTGCAAATTGGGGATTTGTATAATTGAGGGTGCAAATGATCAAATTGGGTCAAACCACCTATGCCAATTGATTTAAAATGGTGAAATCCATTGGGTAGCATGTTTAATTTGCAATGATAGCCCTTGAATTGAAAGTAATTTCAATTATGCTTAATTTCAAGGACTAAAATGCAATTTTAGTATATAATTTTGTCAAATCCGTGCAATTGAGCAAATTGCGCAAACAATTGGGCTAAATTGAAATAGGGGATAGTTAGATTGAATGTCAAGATCTTAAAAAATGCCAAAATTGCAAATTAAAAGACTCAATTGTTATTTTTTTCTTCAAATTCAATAATACGGGTTACAAAGGAACACCTAAAATTGAATTTGATTTTGGATTTTTTGTGAGGTCCAAAATACAAGGGATTAAAAAGAAAAATATTTGATATTTTTCCATATTTTTGTGACCTCAAATGCTATTTTGCTTGATTTTTTAAGTATGTTTCTATTTTCTAAAAAATATTAAAAAATATGAAAAATATGAAAAATTATTTTTTGGTCAAGAATGGTTCCTTGGGCTTGGCCAAGGCCACCAAAGTTAATTTTGTAATTTTTTGACTTTTTATGAATTTTTTATGATTTTTCGAAAATAAAACTGAAAAAGACTTGGTCAAAAATCAGGTGTCAACACCAAGGAACTCAATTTCCTTTTGAGCAAGGATAATTTTCTTTTGGGAAAGCATGATTCCATTTTTCAGGATAATTTCAACGAACTGTGAAAGTAATTTACAATGAGATTCCTCATCAGGACTGTAGAGGAGAATATCATCAATGTAAATCTGGGCATGTAAGAGAATGGGCTGGAAAATTCTACACATGGCTTTCTGAAAAATGGATGGGGCTGTTTTTAGGCCAAATGGGACAACTGTCCATTGAAAATGCTGGTTTGGAATGCAAAAACCAGTTTTAGGACGGTTATCAGGATGAATGTCAATTTGCCAAAAACCTGCTTTCGGGCCGAACTTTGAATAGATCTTAGCCTGGGCTAGGCTACCAAACAAAGAGTTTTTCTGAGGCAAAGGGAATTTGTCATCTTGAAGGAATTTGTTCAAGGGCTAGTAATTGATCACCAATCTGAGCTTACCACGATTCTGTTCTGCTCGCTTGTTCACATAAAAGGCTTCGCAAACAGTGTGTCGGTGAAGGCTCATCTTCTATAGAGAAGACAGACTCACTATCTTCATCATCCAAAGAGATTCCTGTGGTGGAGGAAATCTTTTGGATCATGTAGCTTCCTTGGCGCTTTGCCTGAGGACAGTTTTTGCAAAGTGCCCTTTCTTGCTACAGATGTAGCATCGATCGAATTTCTTCTTTTTCTTGAAACCAGAAGCAGAAGAGTGATGCTGCTTCTTTTTTCGAAGGAACTTCCACTTGCCTTTCTTAGGTCTTCGTCTGCCAAAAGAGAATTTCTCAAAGGAGAACTTCTTGAAGTGCTTGCGTTTCTTATTGCCAGCACAAGAGGGATCACTGCAATCTCTTGAACACTTGATCTTCCAATGAGGATTGTCACAATTCTTTTCGAGAGAACGATTCTCCCGGAGATAACTTCTGAAGACTTCTCTTCTGTGGCACATTTCTTCAACGGCAAGGTGGACACACTGTTGGATTTCTCCAAAAGTTGCATATGTGATGGTCTTGTTTTTTAGCTTCAGAACTTTCTCAACAACTTGACTAATCTCTTTAGGGATGGAAGCCAGGAATACGGACTTGAGATTAAGATCAGAACCAAGCTGGTAGAAAAGCTTGATCATTTCTCGAAAGTGCCGATCCAGGTCCTTTTTGGCGAGAGAACAACATTTTCTTTCAAAGAATTCTTTTCTTTTGAGTTCTTTCGAATCTTGAGGTTGGCCAATAAAGAAAAGATGAATGAGCTGAATCGCTTCATCAAAGGACATGTTAAAAACTGAAGTTGGTTTCTTTCTTGGGCTAACTTCCACCAATCTTTTAAGGAACCAGTGAATCGAGTGACAAACTCAAGGAGAACATCATAAGAACTGTGTTCCTTCAGGTTTCTGGTAATCAACCAAAAATGAAACTCTTGAAGCCTTTCAGCCCATTTGTGGTAAGGGATATCATCCAAAGTGAAGAAATTGGACGAATAGGACTTATAGGTCGATGACGATGGGTCATGGTAAGGTTGTGTAGGTGGAGGTGGATGCTCAACTTCAGGTTGGTCTTCCATTTCTTCTTCAAGGATTGGCTCTGCAGGGTCAGCCATCATTACGTCTGCTACAACAGACTGGGTGCTAGAATCATAGGATTCAGTATCTGGAATGGAAGATGAGTCATTGATAGAGATTTCAAGAGTAGCTGGGAGTGAAGGATTTATGGGTTTCACTGTGGAGATGGTGGGAACCTGGTTTCGAAGGAAAATTTTCAAGGGATTCGAAACCATGTATGAGTGGTAAGGTTTATGAGGAGGGGATGAAGTAGGAGATTTTTCTGGTGGAGCTGAAGGAGGTGGAAAAAAGGTTTGTTTATTTTTTTCTTTTTTCTCTTGGTCTAGCTTTTTATGACGATCCCGAAGAGCAAGGATATTCGTCTTTGGAGGAGGTGGTGCTGTGCTGAGTACAGCTGCAAAAGAGTTGGGGTTTGGGGAACTGGACATGAAGGATGTGGGGTTAGGAGTTGCTGTTGGAAAGAAAAATGGATCCATGACTTGTAGATTCCTTTGCTCAAGGAGAGCTTGTTGTTGTTGCAGTATCTGGACCTGGCGTCTAAGCTTCTCAATCTTAGGAGTTTGGTCTTCTAGATAATGACTTGTAGGAATCTGTTTTGTCTCCATCAGGTACAGCATCTTTTGGAAATCTTCCAACATCTTCTTTGAGATGGATGTAGCATGGTCTACCCTGTCAAGACGAGTAGCCATTGTATTTATAGCTACATTCTAGGCCAGAGCATTCTCTGTTTACCAATTTAGAACAGCCTCAACTGGTGTATGGCCTTTCCTTCTTCCTTGAAGATCGACATCATGTGGAGTTGTGATCTTTGGAGAATGGAAGTATTTCTGCTGTGCATCAAAGAAACTTTCAACAAGAGGGAATCTGAAAGTGGCTGAGCTTTCTTCAGATGGGGCAGGCTGTAAAGGTGGGAAGTCTTCTGGTCGGAACATGCAAATACTAGGTAAAATAGGAGGTGGTTCAAGTTTAGGATTGCAAGTGTATGGCTGAGGGAGTTTGATGGGACAAGAGTTTTTCTTTACCCATTTGAGGATGGGTTTGTAGAATGGGGAAGTGATGGGTTTCTTTGGTGGTGGAGGTGGCGGCTTTGGTTCATCTGGGGGACAGGCTGGTGGAGGAGCAGTAATTTGAGGAGGTTTGGGAGAACCATACTCAACCATATATTGCCAGCGTCCGCCGTCTTCACCAAGAGGACCCACGATTGGATCACCGTCTAGGTACCTTTGGTAAAGTGAATCTTTCTTCTTCGTCTTCTTTCTGGAGGACGGTCTGTCATCCTCATTATCTAGATTCAAACAAGAGGAACAGGAACAGTCAACATCCCAAAAGCAGTGTCCGGGGGGATCCTTGTAATAATGGATGGGTCGTCCATGGTCATCAAAGGATTGGACATGGGCTTTAGGATCTGGGTCTTCCATACTGACAGACTCAGATGGACACGGGGTGAAACACAGGATGGTGGGGAATGATGGAAAAATAGAGTAAGAAGTGTCTTCCTTTTCTTTTGTGAATTTAATGGTGATAGTACCATCTTTTTTCTTGGTGTATTATGGCTCAGAGGATTGGACTGGTCGGGAATTTTGGAGAAGTTTTTCATATTTGGTTACCCAACTGTCATGAAGGAGTTTGACAAGCTGATCTCTTGAAAGTTGACGAGGGATGTGAATACATAAAGTCTGGTCGTTGTCAACAGAGATAAACAATGCATCATTTGCACTTGGTAGGTTGAGATCAATGGCATGGTTTTGTACTCTGTACACTATCTGGTAGTGTAGAGTAGCAATTATGGGTGATGTGGTTTGAGGAACACTAGTGATCTGCAACTGGACCTTCAAAGCAGAGAGAAGGTTGGGATCTGCCAAGGCCATGTTGAAATTTGAGAAGAGAGTGACAAATACTGTGCCTGCGTTCAGAGTGGTCTGAACAGTGCCAATGCAAGCATGATGGTATTCCAAGAAGCGAGTATCAAAGAGAGTAACCCGAGCAACTACGGGTAAACCCTTTCGTCCATGCAAGGATAGGGCCAAACGAATGGCGCCAAAGTGGAGGTGGGTGTAACCCTGTTGAGCCCACTGGGCAGGGAACTTAGGTGGAATTTGGAGAGTTACAAACTGCTCTTGTTGCGTAGACAGGATGGGGTGCTGGTCAAATTTAGTGGACTGAACATATTCTTTGACAAAACGAAGTGTTTGTTTGAGGGAGCGAATGGGAGAAAATGATTATGGTTTACAAAAAGAAGAGTATGGGTTCATGAGTGGGAGTTGTGTTTCTGAGATTTTACGATAATCATTTACATAGGACACCTCATAGAGGTAATCCATCTTGGAGGAAGTGGATTTGCGGAGTTCGGGTGGTGGTGGTAGTGAGATGGTGGTTTCTAAGTGAACTGGAGCTGAAATATCTATGGAGTTTTCCATGAGAGTTTGAGTTTCTCCTTTCCCTTCAGCAGGTCTAAGAATATAAGAATACTAATCTTAACTCAGTTTCGACGATGTATGACTCTGATACCAGTAAAGGAAGCGGAGACAAGCTTGGACGAGATGAGCAGGTATAATATTCCCACAAACAAGGCGCTCCTGGCCTTAAAAGGGGACTGCCTGTTTGCTCACTCAAGCCCATTCTTGAAGCTCAACCCTTTAGGTGCCAGATATTTTTGTTTCAACAGATTCCACATAGTGGTAAGTTCAAGAGCATACTAAACCAAACCAATCGTACTACTGAGTCAATAAGAGGATTCAGATATGCAAAAGACCTTGCTTATAAGAAAGGAGAAGAAAGGAAACTTTAGAAACTCATGATATTGGAAATCATACTGATATTTCACATAAGGTGGTTCCTCCCCGTTTACAATGCCTTCGGGGGCCTTTTATAGGCCAATATCATACAAAGAGACTTCTGACAACATGAAAGACGAATTCACGACGAAAAACTAAAAAAGTCTTCGGGTGAACAGTGTTTACTACAGTGCTACAGTGCCAAACAGTGTCTGCTACAGTGATTTGCCACAGTACCGTGAACAGTACCGTGAACAGTAATTTTCACAAAAAGTCTTCTGATTCTGCAGGACATTATTATGACATACGTACTTACTTCTTAAGACTTTAGCACACCTAATGACAACAAATGCACGAGGATTTTGACACATGTGAGGAGACATTAATGGTTCTTGATGATTCAGAGTCGACGTCGGTCTGGGTCTGGATGATAATTGGCGTCGTCAGGGTCAGAACTGTCTGGGCCATCTTTATCCTTTTTGAATTTATTCCAATACCACTGTTCTTCGAGCTAGGACAGTCCAATGTCTGGGTCTTCAATGTCTTTAGTGAGTGAGGGACTATTTTCTTCTTCTGCCGCTTGTCTTTCGCCTGACAAAATATCTTCCATGGTGATTGGGTCTGGTGGATCTTGTCGCGCGCCTTGATTCGAGCTGGATGGTATTTGAGGCTGGGGCCATAGTTGGAGCTGAGGCCACGTGTACGAGCTGGATGGCTGGTCATGGGTGTTAGATGCAATGTCTGGTGTAGAGTATGGGTTTTGTGACAATTGTCCTCCCCAAGGGTCTTGAGTGTCAAGAGTATCAGTGTCCATAGAAGAACCTGGCTGGTTGCTTCTATATTCTTCAAGAGCTTGAAGTACCTAGCGGTGCATTTTGAGCCTATCCCAAGAGTGGTTCATGTGATGGTATGGCCAAATTTCAGGAGGAATTTCTTGATTTTCTTGACATATGACTCGTTGGAGTTCTTTATACTCATACTGCATCAGTGTGATGGACTTGGGAAGTGTTGTGTAAATCCGAAAAACTTGTCGATGGAGATTGGGCTTAAATGTAGTGGTGCCATAATACAGTGTTTTTTCTCGGACATCTCCGGTTGGGCTGATGAAAACCCAAGGCCTGTGAAAAAGGACTGTGGTGTGTCCTTCTGGGTCAGCTATTCCACAATTTCGTTGAAAGATGAAGTGCTGTTTCCATGCTTCTAAAGGCTGGAACCAAGTGAGCATTTCTGTCAAAACTTTTTGGTTTGAGAAATCTCCCATGAGTGCTCTAGATAGGACTCAGACAATCTTGTCTGCGGGAAATTCAATGGCAACAGCATATACGTTGAGAAAATACCAAAAGAACCACTTGAGGTCTTCAGGGAGTTCTTGATCAGGAGACCACCGCAAAACATGGATAAATGGATAATCAGGATTAAGACCATGTGGTCCTAACATTAATCCACCATAAGTGCTGAATATGCGGTTTTGGTACTCATTCATGTAATACTTCAAATTCTCACATAAATTGTTTTCTGCAACTTGCCTGGGGACTTCTGGAGGATAAGTGAGAGTATTCCATGGTGTATCTCGCATTGGTGTGGTACGAAATATTCTTGCATCCAATAGATTTCTGCGGACATACATGTTGATGGATTCAACTGGCTGCTTAGGTCGGGACAGAAAATCTGAGAGGATATTCTTTTTGCCTGCTATGTGTTTAGCATCAAAAGAATATTTCGAGAACCATTCGGCCCACCTTAACAATTGTGAATGGGGAATCTGCTTCTGTTTGAAATTGAGCATTTGGGGAAATGAAGACATATCCATTTCGACCAAAAAGTGATGCCCAATAAGGTGGTATTCAAACTTCTTGATGCCATATTTGACTGCGAGAATCTCCTTAAAAGTGGAGTGATAATACATCTCTGCGGGAGTGAATCGTCCATTTTGTAAGCACAGATGAAGCGCTTACCTTTGATTTCTTCAAGGAGAATGGCTGCCCAATATTTATCATTAGCATCTGTTTGCAGAATTCTTTGACCAATGGAAGGAATTTGCAAAGGAGGAAGATCCTGCAAAATTTCTTTGAGATGAGCTACAGTCTGTGTCTGCTTCGGTCCCCATGGAGGAGCATCTTTCTTTAACATCATCTGAAGATGATATAGTGCTTTAGAGATTTTTGGCACAAAGTCTCGGAGATAATTGACAATTCCAAGGAAAGCCTGGATTTGGCTAACTGTCAAATTCTCAGAGGGAAATTTTTGGAGTTCTTCTGCCAGGTGAGGACCTTGACAGTAGGTTCCTTTTTTCAAATGCATACCAATGAACTCAATTTCCTTTTGAGTAAGGATCAATTTTCTTTGGAAAGCATGATTCCATGTTTCTGGATAATTTCAACGAACTGGGAAAGTAATTTACAAGGAGATTCCTCATCAGGATTGTAGAGGAGAATATCATCAATGTAAATCTGGGCATGTGAGAGAATGGGCTGGAAAATTCTACACATGGCTTTTTGAAAAATGGATGAGGCTATTTTTAGGCCAAATGGGACAACTGTCCATTGAAAATGCTGGTTTGGAATGCAAAAACTAGTTTTAGGACGGTCATCAGGATGAATGCCAATTTGCCAAAAACCTACTTTCAGGTCGAACTTTGAATAGATCTTAGCCTGGGCTAGGCTACCAAACAAAGAGTTTTTGTGAGGCAAAGGGAATTTGTCATCTTGAAGGAATTTGTTCAGGGACATGTAATTGATCACCAATCTGAGCTTACCACGATTCTGTTCTGCTCGCTTGTTCACATAAAAGGCTTCGCAAGCCCATTGTGAATCAGAGGGTTCAATGAGGCCTTGAGAGAGCAGGCCAGCACATTCCTTCGGGCCAGAGCAAGATGTTCAGGATTCATACCAGAATGACTGGCTTTTGTGGGATTAACATCTTCACTTTTCTTGAATGGGTGTTTGACAAAGAAGTCAGGATTTTTCTAAGGAGGGTTTGAAAAGGTTTGGATAAACTAGGAATGAGATTCAGAACAGCAGGATAAGAGACTTTGTGTAATTGGATCAAGGATTTCTGGCTGAATGATGAAAAGTCTCCAGATATCCACATATTCACGAAAGAGGTCACCAAATTGTAAACCAGTAGGTTTAATTCTGAGCTGGGAAAGCTGGGCTAGAACATCTCAACCAATGATGAGGTCTTTATCTGGGGAATTATAACCAAGGAAGTTGATATGAAACAGCTTGGAAATATTTGAAGGGTAATGGTTTTGCTGCAGAATTTTGTGGTAAAAGTATCTCCGGAAGCAGAATGGAAATACCTTGTGTAAGGCGTCCAGAATTCTTCTGGGAGTACTTTTATATCCATGAGTGATGCTGCCGCGCCGGTATCAATGAGAGCAATGACTTGGACAGGTTTGTCATTTTCTGGGGTATGGATTTGAATGGGGATATATGGAGAGTGGAAAACGGGTTGGACATGGAAGGAGTCGGAGATATTATCAGGGAAGAATGCAAAGATATCACTTGGAGATTCATCAGAGTCTGAGGAATATGTTTGGAGAGCAAACAGTGTGTCGGGTGAAGGTTCATCTTCAACAGAGAAGACAGACTCAATATCTTCATCATCCAAAGGGATTCCTGTGGTGGAGGAAATCTTTTGGATCATATAGCTTCCTTGGCGCTTTGCCTGATGACAGTTTTTTGCAAAGTGCCCTTTCTTGCTACAGATGTAGCATCGGTCGGATTTCTTCTTTTTCTTGAAACCAGAAGCAGAAGAGTGATGCCGCTTCTTTTTTCGAATGAACTTCCACTTGCCTTTCTTAGGTCTTCGTCTGCCAAAAGAGAATTTCTCAAAGGAGAACTTCTTGAAGTGCTTGCGTTGCTTATTGCCAGCACAAGAGGGATCACTGCAATCTCTTGAACACTTGATCTTCCAATGAGGATTGTCACAATTCTTTTCGAGAGAACGATTCTCCCGGAGATAACTTCTAAAGACTTCTCTTCTATGGCACATTTCTTCAATGGCAAGGTGGACAGATTGTTGGATTTCTCCAAAAGTCGCATCTGTGATGGTCTTATTTTTTAGCTTCAGGGCTTTCTCAACAACTTGACTAATCTCTTTAGGGATGGAAGCCAGGAATACAAACTTGAGATTAGGATCAGAACTAAGCTGGTAGAAAAGCTTGATCATTTCTCGGAAGTGTCGATCTAGGTCCTTTTTGGCCAGAGAACAACATTTTCTTTCAAAGAATTCTTTTCTTTTGAGTCCTTTCGAATCTTGAGGTTGGCCAATAAAGAAAAGATGAATGAGCTGAATCGCTTCATCAAAGGACAAGGTTAAAAACTGAAGTTGGTCTCTTTCTAGGGCTAACTTCTACCAATCCTTCAAGGAACCAGTGAATCGAGTGACAAACTCAAGGAGAACATCATAAGAACTGTATTTCTTCAGGTTTCTGGTAATCAATCAAGAATGAAACTCTTGAAGCCTTTCTGCCCATTTGTGGTAAGAGATATAATCCAAAGTGAAGAAATTGGACGAATAAGACTTATAGGTCGATGACGATGTGTCATGGTAAGGTTGTGTAGGTGGAGGTGGATGCTCAACTTCAAGTTGGTCTTCCATTTCTTCTTCAATGATTGGCTCTGCAGGGTCAGCCATCATTACTTCTGCTACAATAGACTGGGTGCTAGAATCATATGATTCAGTATCTGGAATGGAAGATGAGTCACTGATAGAGATTTCAGGAGTAACTGGGAGTGAAGGATTTATGGGTTTCACTGTGGAGATGGTGGGAACCTGGTTTCGAAGGAAATTTTCCAAGGGATTCGAAACCATGTATGAGTGGGAAGGTTTATGAGGAGGGGATGAAGGAGGAGATTTTTCTGGTGGAGCTGAAGGAGGTGTAAAAAAGGTTTGTTTGCTTTTTTCTTTTTTCTCTTGGTCTAGCTTTTTAAGACGATCCCGAAGAGCAATGATGTTCGTCTTTGGAGGAGGTGGTGCTGTGCTGAGTACACTTGCAAAAGAGTTGGGATCTATGGAACTGGACATGAAGGATGTGGGGTTAGGAATTGCTGTAGGAAAGAAAAATGGATCCAGGGCTTATAGATTCCTTTGCTCAAGGAGAGTTTGTTGTTTTTGCAGTATTTGGACCTAGTGTCTAAACTTCTCAATCTCAGGAGTTTGGTCTTCCAGATAATGACTTGTAGGAATCTGTTTTGTCTCCATCAGGTACAGCCTCTTTTGGAAATCTTTCAACATCTTCTTTGAGACAGATGTAGCATGGTTTACCCTGTCAAGACGAGTAGCCACTGTATTTATTGCTACATTCTGGGCCAGAGCATTCTCTGTCTGCCAATTTAGAACAACCTCAACTGGTGTATGGCCTTTCCTTCTTCCTTGAAGATCGACATCATGTGGAGTTGTGATCTTTGGAGAATGGAAATATTTCTGCTGTGCATCAGAGAAACTTTCAACATGAGGGAATCTGAAACTGGCTGAGCTTTCTTCCGATGGGGCAGGCTGTAACGGTGGGAAGTCTTCTGGTCGGAATATGCAAATACTGGATAAAACAGGATGTGGTTCAGGTTTAGGATTGCATGTATATGGCTGAGGGAGTTTGATGGGACAAGAGTTTTTCTTTACCCATTTGAGGATGGGTTTGTAGAATGGGGAAGTGATGGGTTTCTTTGGTGATGGAGGTGGAGGCTTTAGTTCATCTGGGGGACAGGCTGGTGGAGGTGCAGTAATTTGAGGAGGTTTGGGAGAACCATACTCAACCATATATTGCCAGCGTCCGCCGTCTTCACCAAGAGGACCCACGGTTGGATCACCGTCTAGGTACCTTTGGTAAAGTGAATCTTTCTTCTTCTTCTTCTTTCTAGAGGACGGTCTGTCATCCTCATCATCTAGATTCAAACAAGAGGAACAGGAACAGTCAACATTCCAAAAGTAGTGTCCGGGGGGATCCTTGTAATAATGGATGGGTTGTCCATGGTCATCAAAGGATTGGACATGGGCTTTAGGATTTGGGTCTTCCATACTGACAGACTCAGATGGACACGGAGTGAAACAGAGGATGGTGGGGAATGATGGAAAAACAGAGGTAGAAGTGTCTTCCTTTTCTTTTGTGAATTTAATCTTGACAGTACCATCTTTTTTCTTGGTGTATTGTGGCTTAGAGGATTCGACTGGTCGGGAATTTTGGTGAAGTTTTTCATAGTTGGTTACCCAACTGTCAGGAAGGAATTTGACAAGCTAATCTCTTGGAAGGTGACGAGGGATGTGAATACATGAAGTCTGGTCGTTGTCAACAGAGATAAGCAAAGCATCATCTGCACTTGGTAGGTTGAGATCAATGGCATGGTTTTGTACTCTGTACACCATCTGGTAGTGTAGAGTAGCAATTATGGGTGATGTGATTTGAGGAGCACCAGTGATCTGCAACTGGACCTTCAAAGTAGAGAGAAGGTTGGGACCTGCCAAGGCCATGTTGAAATTTGGGAAGAGAGTGACAAATAATGTGCCTGCGTTCAGAGTGGTCTGAACAGTGCCAATGCAAGCATGCTGGTATTCCAAGAAGCGAGTATCGAAGAGAGCAACCCGAGCAACTACAGGTAAACCCTTTCGTCCTTGCAAGGATAGGGCCAAACGGATGGCGCCAAAGTGGAGGTGGGTATAACCCTGTTGAGCCCACTGGGCAGGGAACTCAGGTGGAATTTGGAGAGTTACAAACCGCTCTTGTTGCGTAGACAGGATGGGGTGCTGGTCAAATTTAGTGGACTGAACATATTCTTTGACAGAACGAGGGGTTTGTTTGATGGAGCGAATTGGAGAAAATGATGATGGTTTACAAAAAGCAGAGTAGGGGTTCATGAGTGGGAGTTGTGTTTCTGAGATTTTGCAATAATCATTTACATAGGACACCTCATAGAGGTAATCCATCTTGGAGGAAGTGGATTTACGGAGTTCGCGTGGTGGTGGTAGTGAGATGGTGGTTTCTAAGTGAACTGGAGCTGAAATATCTGTGGAGTTTTCCATGAGAGTTTGAGTATCTCCTTTCCCTTCAGCAGGTCTAAGAATATAAGAATACTAATCTTGACTCAGTTTCGACGATGTATGTCTCTAATACCAGTAAAGGAAGTGGAGACAAGCTTGGGCGAGATTAGCAGGTATGCTATCCCCACAAACACGGCGCTCCTGGCCTTAAAAGGGGACTGCATGTTTGCTCACTCAAGCCCATTCTTGAAGTTCAACCCTTAAGGTGCCAGATATTTCTGTTTCAACAGATTCCACATAGTGGCAAGTTGAAGAGCATACTAAAAGGAAGCGGAGACAAGCCTGGGCGAGATGAGCAGGTATGCTATCCCCACAAACACGGCGCTCCTGGCCTTAAAAGGGGACTGCCTAGGCTTGTCGGTGGAACCTGTTGAAACAGAAATATATGGCACCTTAAGGGTTGAGCTTCAAGAATAGGCTTGAGTGAGCAAACATGAGCGCCGTGTTTGTTGGGATAGCATTCCTACTTATCTCGCTTAGGCTTGTCTCCGCTTCCATTTAGTATGCTCTTCAACTTGCCACTATGTGGAACCTGTTGAAATAGAAATATTTGGCACCTTAAGGGTTGACTTTCAAGAATGGGCTTGAGTGAGCAAACATGCAGTCCCCTTTTAAGGCCAAGAGCGCCGTGTTTGTATGGATAGCATACCTACTCATCTCGCTCAGGCTTGTCTCCGCTTCCTTTACTGGTATCAGAGCCTTACATCATCGAAACTGAGTTAAGATTAGTATTCTTATATTCTCAGACCTGCTGAAGGGAAATGAGAAACTCAAACTCTCATGGAAAACTCCACAGATATTTCAGCTAGAGTTCACTTAGAAACCACCATCTCACTACCACCACCACCCGAACTCCGCAAATCCACTTCCTCCAAGATGGATTACCGCTATGAGGTGTCTTATGTAAATAATGATCGCAAAATCTTAGAAACACAACTCCCACTCATGAACCCCTACTCTGCTTTTTGTAAACCATCATCATTTTCTCCCATTCGCTCCATCAAACAAACCCCTCGTTCTGTCAAAAAATATGTTCAGTCCACTAAATTTGACCAGCAGCCCATCCTGTCTACGCAACAAGAGCAGTTTGTAACTCTCCAAATTCCACCTAAGTTCCCTGCCCAGTGGGCTCAACAGGGTTACACCCACCTCCACTTTGGCGCCATTCGTTTGGCCCTATCCTTGCATGGACGAAAAGGTTTACCCGTAGTTGCTCGGGTTGCTCTCCTCGATACTCGCTTCTTGGAATACCAGCATGCTTGTATCGGCACTGTTCAGACAACTCTGAACGCAGGCACAGTATTTGTCACTCTCTTCCCAAATTTCAACATGGCCTTGGCAGATCTCAACCTTCTCTCTGCTTTGAAGGTCCAGTTGCAGATCACTGGTGCTCCTCAAACCACATCAGCCATAATAGCTACTTTACACTACCAGATGGTGTACAGAGTACAAAACCATGCCATTGATCTCAACCTACCAAGTGCAGATGATGCTTTGCTTATCTCTGTTGACAACGACGAGACTTCATGTATTCACATCCCTCGTCACCTTCCAAGAGATTAGCTTGTCAAACTCCTTCCCGACAGTTGGGTAACCAACTATGAAAAACTTCACCAAAATTCCCGACCTGTCCAATCCTCTGAGCCACAATACACCAAGAAAAAAGATGGTACTGTCACCATTAAATTCACAAAAGAAAAGGAAGACACTTCTTCCTCTGTTTTTCCATCATTCCCTACCAACATGTGTTTCACCCCGTGTCCATCTGAGTCTGTCAGTATGGAAGCCCCAGATCCTAAAGCCCATGTCCAATCCTTTGATGACCATGGACGACCCATCCATTATTACAAGGATCCCTCCGGACACTACTTTTGGGATGTTGACTGTTCCTGTTCCTCTTGTTTGAATCTAGATGATGAGGATGACCGACCGTCCTCTAGAAAGAAGAAGAAGAAGAAAGATTCACTTTACCAAAGGTACCTAGACGGTGATCCAACCGTGGGTCCTCTTGGTGAAGACGGCGGACGCTGGCAATATATGGTTGAGTATGGTTCTCCCAAACCTCCTCAAATTACTGCACCTCCACCAGCCTGTCCCCCAGATGAACTAAAGCCTCCACCTCCATCACCAAAGAAACCCATCACTTCTCCATTCTACAAACCCATCCTCAAATGGGTAAAGAAAAACTCTTGTCCCATCAAACTCCCTCAGCTATACACTTGCAATCCTAAACATGAACCACATCCTGTTTTACCTAGTATTTACAAGTTTCGACCAGAAGACTTCCCACCTTTACAGCCTGCCCCATCTAAAGAAAGCTCAGCCACTTTCAGATTCCCTCCTGTTGAAAGTTTCTCTGATGCACAGCAGAAATACTTCCATTCTCCAAATTGAGGCTGTTCTAAATTGGCAAACAGAGAATACTCTGGCCCAGAATGTAGCAATAAATACAATGGCTACTCGTCTTGACAGGGTAGACCATGCTACATCTGTCTCAAAGAAGATGGTGGAAGATTTCCAGCAAAGGCTGTACCTGATGGAGACAAAACAGATTCCTACAAGTCATTATCTGGAAGACCAAACTCCTGAGATTGAGGAGCTTATACGCCAGGTCCAGATACTGCAAGAACAACAAGCTCTCATTGAGCAAAGGAATCTACAAGCCCTGGATCCATTTTTCTTTCCAACAGCAATTCCTAACCCCACATCCTTCATATCCAGTTCCCCAGACCCCAACTCTTTTGCAGTTGTACTCAGCACAGTACCACATCCTCCAAAAACGAACATCTTTGCACTTCGGGATCGTCTTAAAAAGCTAGAGCAAGAGAAAAAAAGAAAAAAGCAAATAATCCTTTTTTCCACCTCCTTCAGCTCCATCAGAAAAATCTCCTCCTTCATCCCTCCCTCATAAAACTTCCCACTCATACATGGTTTCGAATCCCTTGAAAAATTTCCTTCGAAACCAGGTTCCCACCATCTCCACAGTGAAACCAATAAATCATTCACTCCCAGCTACTCCTGAAATCTCTATCAGTGACTCATCTTCCATTCTAGATACTGAATCCTATGATTCTATCACGCAGTTTGTTGTAGCAAACGTAATGATGGCTGACCCTGCAGAGCCAATCATTGAAGAAGAAATGGAAGACCAACCTGAAGTTGAGCATCCACCTCCACCTACACAACCTTATCATGACCCATCGTCATCGACCTATTGTCGCGACCCGTCTGAAGCGGACGCGGCTAATGGATTACCGATCGCGGGCCTTCCCCCGCACAAGGGTGCAGATCGCGGGCTTTGGATCGGCGCGGGCCCTCCCAGGCCCATACCAAATCGCGGCGGGAGTATTTTTCAAAGGGATTCAACGATAACAGTCGATCGCTTTCGACCTTAGTGTGGTTGTGGTGGCATGTGCAACTTGTGCATGCATTTGGAGTCGCCACCGGTCTTTCTTGGAGGGTAGACCGGAAATCTTATTGACCGATTGGGAGAGATCGATCAATTCTGCGGAACCAGAGATTTTGAGTTCGGGGACTTGGTTACGTTGATGTCATTACCAACGCCCTTTCGGTACCTAACGCGAGTGATTTTCCCTAACTAGGATTTCCTGCAGGCGCAATTTTGGGTGAGGTAAGTCTGACTTTGCACATTAACCAGTTTAACATGCTCACGTAATCATAATAAATAAATAGATGTCAATCACATAAACATCTATCCTACGTGGTGATCATGGAATTATGATTTGATGGGTCTCGAG
Organism: Rhodomyrtus psidioides; assembly: GCA_021437785.1. Taxonomy (NCBI): domain Eukaryota; kingdom Viridiplantae; phylum Streptophyta; class Magnoliopsida; order Myrtales; family Myrtaceae; genus Rhodomyrtus; species Rhodomyrtus psidioides. The sequence continues at coordinate 2,169,606 of JAILYB010000024.1, read as the reverse complement.
CCAATGAGACCACATTTAATCATTTTAATATTTTAATAACGGAGAGCCGCTCTTCGCTTCTTCTTGGTTTCTTGAACTCTTCAAGAATCGGGCCCCAAAGAGCTCGCCGACTTAAAAGGCTCCTCCACGTAATCCTCGTAGCATTTACATCAACAATTGACTATGCTAAAAATAAAGATTACGTGAAAAATAAAAGGAGTACGCAGCCTCCATTTAATAATTACAACCCCAAATATATAAATAATCACCATACATTCATACATACATCAATCACATTGATTAGGGATTTTTCCATGATCACCACCCTTCCACGTAAGTAATAAATTCACAATTTAAAACTTAGGAAGGCACAATAAAAATTCTACGTTGAATCATATTCAGAATTTTTACGTAAAATAAGATAGCCATAAATTTTCGATTCAAAATTGATTTAGTCTCAATTTTTGCTACGTTGATTAATTTATCATATAAAATAATCAACCTCCATTAGCCATGTAAGACGAACAATTCGTTAATACATATTGGCCATAGTATTGCAAAAATTGCAAAAAATCAATTAAATGCACGAAAACACCTAAGGATCGGCTCTGATACCACTGTTGGGATCCACGTAACACGTAGCGGAAATAAATAACAACCCATACATGTATCTCCAGAGGCGTACTTCGTGCATTTCAATCGAAAAAAATCACAAAGCCTCAAAGAGAGTAAATAGATTACCTCTCGTAGCGTACTTGAACGGAGGTGTCGGTACGATGTTCTTCGATCTCAGCCTCCACAAGTGTTAGGCATCTAGTTCGGACGCACCACCAATTGACGAACGGGGAGACGACTAATAACTCCACAACAATTGTGCTAGCAATATGCGGAATCAATATTCCGAACTTAGTATATTTTGCTCACTCAAGATTATGAGAATATAGAGAGTGTTTGTGTTCTTCTCTCTAAGCTCTCAAAAATTTGCACACTCTACAAAATGTCTCTCCTCTTCAACCTCAAAACTCTTGCCATCCTTTTATAGCCAAAAATACCTTCCAATAAATTGTATTTAAAAATAGCACTAACAATTATAAATTCTATCTAAAAATAGCACTCACAAATAAATGACATTTAAAAATAGCACTAACAATAGCACTCATAATTTATAATACAAAAATGCTATTTAAAAATAGCACTAATAATAGCACTCACAATTTATAATACAAAAATGTTATTTAAAAATAGCACTAACAATTATAAATTCTATCTAATAATAGCACTCACAATTTATGATAAATAAATGCCATTTAAAAATAGCACTAACAATAGCACTCACAATTTATGATAAATAAATGTCATTTAAAAATAGCACTAACAATAGCACTCACAATTTATAATACAAAAATGCTATTTAAAAATAGCACTAGCAATAGCACTCACAATACAAAAATGCTAAAAAAAAGGCACTAACAAAGGTGTTAAAAATAATAACCATTATTATTATTACAAGAGTTAAAGAGGTTACCAAATAATACAAATACGCATAACGTATAAATACGTATGACGTATAAATACGTAGAGCATATGTATACATCCGTGAAACCGGGGACTAATTGAAAGAAAAATATGCAATTAAGCCATTTTGGTAAAAATTGATTAAATTGGAGGGCAAATTGACCTAATTGCACTTTAAGACTTTAGAATCCAATGTCATAGCTTATAAAAAGTGAGAATTGAAAATTAAAAGACTCGAAAAGGAATTTTTTGCTCGGTTCGGGTTTATGTTTGTGAAGAAACATAGTAACCCGAGCCGAATTTTCAAGATTTAAGGTGACACACTTGAAGGGGAAATTAAAACAAAATTATTGAATATTTGTGTGTATTTTTCTGACCACGAATGGTATTTTTCTGATTTTTTGGGTATTTTTATAATTAAATAAATTCGAAAAATATTATAAAATACCAAAAAATATTTTTTGTTCAAAATTGGTCCCCGAGGCTAGGCCAAGGCTTCCAAAGTTGATTCTGTGATTTTATGACCTCTTTTTATATTTTTAATTAATTTTTAAAGAATAAAAATCACAATAATAAATGGTCAAAAATCAGGTGTCAACACCTATAAGTCCTATTCGTCCAATTTCTTCACTTTGGATGATATCCCTTACCACAAATGGGCAGAAAGGCTTCAAGAGTTTCATTCTTGGTTGATTACCAGAAACCTGAAGGAACACAGTTCTTATGATGTTCTCCTTGAGTTTGTCACTCGATTCACTGGTTCCTTGAAAGATTGGTGGAAGTTAGCCCCAAAAAGAGACCAACTTCAGTTTTTAACCATGTCCTTTGATGAAGCGATTCAACTAATTCATCTTTTCTTTATTGGCCAACCTCAAGATTCGAAAGAACTCAAAAGAAAAGAATTCTTTGAAAGAAAATGCTTTTCTCTGGCCAAAAAGGACCTGGATCGACACTTCCGAGAAATGATCAAGCTTTTCTACCAGCTTGGTTCTGATCCTAATCTTAAGTCCGTATTCCTGGCTTCCATCCCTAAAGAGATTAGTCAAGTTGTTGAGAAAGCCCTGAAGCTAAAAAACAAGACCATCACAAATGCGACTTTTGGAGAAATCCAACAGTCTGTCCACCTTGCCATTGAAGAAATGTCCAACAGAAGAGAAGTCTTCAGAAGTTATCTCCGGGAGAATCGTTCTCTCAAAAAGAATTGTGACAATCCTCATTGGAAGACCAAGTGCTCAAGAGATTGCAGTGATCCCTCTTGTGCTGGCAATAAGGAACGCAAGCACTTCAAGAAATTCTTCTTTGAGAAATTATCTTTTGGCAGACTTGTTGACACCTGATTTTTCACCAAGTCTTTTTCAATTTTATTTTTGAAAAATCATAAAACATTCATAAAAAGCCAAAAAATTACAAAATCAACTTTGGTGGCCTTGGCCAAGCCCAAGGAACCATTCTTGACCAAAAAATAATTTTTCATATTTTTCATATTTTTTGGAAAATAGAAAAACACTTAAAAAATCAAGAAAAATAGCATTTGAGGTCACAAAAATATGGAAAAATATCCAATATTTTTCCTTTTAATCCCTTGTATTTTGGACGTCACAAAAAAATCAAAATCAGATTCAATTTTAGGTGTTCCTTTGTAACCCGTACTATTGAATTTGAGGAAAAAAATAATAATTGAGTCTTTTAATTTGCAATTTTGGCATTTTTTCAGATCTTGACATTCAATCTAACTATCCCCTATTTCAATTTAGCTCAATTGTTTGTGCAATTTGCTCAATCGCACGGATTTGACAAAATTACATACTAAAATTGCATTTTAGTCCTTGAAATTGAGCATAATTGAAATTACTTTCAATTCAAGGGCTATCATTGCAAATTAAACATGCTACCCAATGGATTTCACCATTTTAAATCGATTGGAACAGGTGGTTTGACTCAATTTGATCATTTGCACCCTCAATTACACGATCCCCAATTCCCAATTAAATGAAAATTTGGGGATTTTGTAGAAATTGATGAAAACTTTTGGGCAAAACCACATTTCTAGATAGAATTCATGCCCTAGATTCGATTATAAGGTTCAATTGCAAAATTTTTCCATTAATTTGGGCTTAATTTGAAAAGTCCTATTCGGGACCGGTTCAGACCGGTCAGACCGCCGGTCAGACCGGTCGAACCGGTCCGCTACAGTGTCTTCATCTTCATCTAACCTGCGCACAAATGAACAGTGCAAGGTTGAATTTCAGCAGGGAAATTGACCAAGCAATCGGCCGCAATTAAAAAAGAACTAGTGGGGGTTTCATTCGCCACAACATTCCCCGTCGATTGACACCAAGAGCATGACCAATGGCCGCCGGAGCGGGGAGCAATCGGCCAGTCAAACCTTCGGACCTGTAAAAGTCAACAAAGGCAAAAACAGCTCAAATCCTTGCCAAATTCGTGCGAAATGAAGCTCACCGCGGAACCAAAAGGAACTGAGCGAAATGCCCATCTTCCCCGACTTCGTTTTGACCCAATTGCACGTGACTACACGTGCCAAACCAAGTCAGTTGGAGATCCACCGTTCGGCGCCGAAAATCGAACAAGCTATATAAGCTAACAGGCCTTCGCGAAGAGAGAGGACGGTTAGTTCAGTTAGAGCAAGGAGTACATAATCGCGCGAGGGAGAGAGAACGCGAGAGGGAGCTCGTTCTCCGACCCCTGTCGTCGAGAATTGGAGCTCGAATTACAGGGCACCGGTTGGGCTGTTTCCGGCTGAACCACAGCCAAAGAAGGCTTTCTGAAGCTTGACCAGAGCGCCAGGAAGCTAACGCAGTCGGCCGCGCACAAGGAATCTGCGAGAACAGGTGAGTCACAGTCTCGAGTCTTCCTTCAAGCTCTCATGGCGATTCACGTGTTTCTTGATCATTCATGCAGTTAATGTGTGCGTTTCGTTCCCCTAACATCACTGACCATGTTCGCGTCTTCATTTTGCATCGATTTTGCTCACATACCCCGAATCGAGTCTTCCGATTTAGCCTCCATAGCCGATTCTTGCCCAGCCAAATCTGGGCCGAGCGAGCTCGATCGGAGCTCGAGGTAAGTTCCCTAAACATTGAATGATGCTTCACTGTTAATGAATTGGTTTAATACGCCATGAATTGCCTGATTAGAGTACATGAGTGTGTACTGGTTCTTGTTCGATCGCGCTTGATTCTGTGAATGGATTCGTGTAATCTTGAGATATGTTAAAATAGAAGCGATTTCGAGTTGATTGGCGCTGGTTTCGCACGATTCCATCAAAGTTTCACCGTTGGATCGACGTCGGAGTGCTTCAGCCGTCCATTTCGCCGGGGTCGAAAGGTTGAAGACGATGCTGACTTGGCAGGTCAACGAGTCAAAGCGCTTAGATGGCGATCGGCTATTGGTCCACGCGTCAGTCCAGTCAGCTCGGCCGTTGGAGGTTGTTATTCGAATAGGTAGATCCAACGGCTGAGATTTTTTTAGCCCAACAAATATTGTCCGTCCGATTAGAAATTAGGATAATGAAAAAATGATTTTAAATCGGAAATAAAAAATGATGGAAACGGCGCCATGTGGGTTAGTTAGGAGGCGACGTCGTTTAGGTTAGTGGGATCGGACGGTCCAGATCAAGTCCCATGTTCTAATCGCAGCCGTAGGTTCAAGTAATTAGATCGGACGACCCTGGTCAAGTCTTCAATCAATCTGAACCATAGAATTTGGTAAGTCAATCCAAAGATCGTGGGTCAGCCACGTGGTCCATTAAGGACCGTCAGATCAGTGCCAAATAACCTGAAAATCAGAAATGCATTAAACGGCGTCGTTTCGACCAAGGATTTCGCGGGTCCGGGCCTGGGCCGGGTTCCGGCCCGAGTGGGTCGGGTCGACCCTATCCGAATCACATTTTTTATTAAAAAAATCAATAAAAAAAATAATAAAAAAAATCAGAAAAATCTTAGAAAATCCAAAAAATGCTAGAAAATTCCAAAAAATTCCAAAAAAAATGTGGAAAATTTGTGGAAAAATCCTAGACATTCCAGAAATCCCCAAAAATCGAGGGTTGACCACAGACAACTGGTCAACCCTATTTTTGGGGTTTCTTATCCAATTTTCCGAGACTTGACGACATTACCCTTTAAGGGTAAGTCGCCTCTGTTATGCATGCTAGATAAGGCCGATAATGCCAAGGTGAGAATTAGGGTCGATTAGACGACCAATTCTTAGGTTTGGGTTTTTCGAGTCCCGCATCTTTTCTCAAAATGACGATTTTGCCCTTTAATGGGAAAATTGTCTTTCTTGTCTCAATCGAGTTCTGAAAATTGCTTGAAGTTAGGGTGTGGGTCAGGTGGACGATTAACCCTAATATTTGGGGATTTTCAGTTCTCATCCTTGTCCAAATGACGACTTTACCCCTCCAAGGGCAAAATCACTTGAAAATTCCAGAAAAATTCTGGAAAATCCCGAAAAATAGGAAATAGATTGGATTGATGGCCAATCCTATTTCCACTGTCTTTTGACTTCCCAATTTGTCTAAAATGACAGATCTACCCCTTTTTTAAGCGAATCGTCCCCGAATTGTTCAAAATTACGATTTTGCCCCTCATGGGCAAATCACGCCAAAATCATTCTTAAGCCTTGATTGATATTTCTCTAGGCTAATAGGGCCTCATTAGGGATGCCATGCTGATTTCATGTGTTTTATCCGCATGTACTGATTCCTTGATTTGTGCTATTACTTTTAATGATTGTGAGTGATAGGGTAGCTATTCCCATCTGCATGAACTCTTAGATTTAGGATCTGTACCCCATTCGTCTGTATGAAGTCTTAGGATCAGATAAACCATTCAGTTTAGGTACCGAAAGGGCGTCAACTCTGACAGTTGGCGTAACTAAGTCCCCGACCCCACTTCTCTGGTTTCCGTAGAATCGAACAGACAGCTCCCAACTATTCGATAGGGTTTTCCAATCGTACCCTCCGCAAAACGATTGGTGGCGACTCCTTGACATGTACACTCATCACATGTCATTAGACCACACTGAAGGTCGACCACGTATATCCAGCAGTTGCGATTTGGGTAATGGGCCTTGGGAGAGGCCCGCGTCCGATCAAGCCAGCGATCAGGCGGCCCATTAGCCCTCCGCCTCGAGAGGGTCGCGACAGACTGGCGACTCCGCTGGGGAATATTCTAAACCAGAATCTCTGGTTACGAATTCCAGAGGACTTGAGCCGATTAAAAAGTTATTTGATTTATCTGATATTGTTTTCTGCAGATGCTCTCGAAGGTGAGGTACGTATGCTAACCATTGTGTTAGATGTTTTTGCAGATTGGAGAAATAAGGGGTGGAGTGATTGTTGACATCTTTCCTGCAGGTTGGAGTTGGGAATGTATGTTTATTTTTATGCACATACTGAAGCGGTGTTTTGATACAAACTGCTGTGCATGACTTTGCATTGTGATGATCACGACACATCGCACACACTGGCGGTCAAACCCCGACTGCAACCACCTCTAGGTTGCCTTAGATAGGGAAGGGATGCGAAAAGGATCTTGTGTTTGATGGCACTTGAGACTTTCGTATTCGTTCCCGCCTACCATCTGCATTGGCGATATCTAGCCCTCTTGGGTAGGTACCCTTGGGGAGGAATCTGCCTCATGTGGATCGTAGGAGCCTGAGCCATAGGTTCCTTACCTGATTTTCGATTTTTAGAGTATACCCACTTGTCGCATGCGCATGTCCATGGATGGTTGGTATACCTAAAACCACCCATTGATACAGGGGGCATTCCACGTCCCCCAAAGTGTGGTTGGTAAGACATTTATCTCTAAACGTACTTTATTTCCTGCTTCATGATATGACTCATACATTGCATACATCCATATGCATTCGCATCATGAAGATTACTCGGGTGACTAATGAGAACAACAATGATTATGGGGTAGGATGTCGCTGTTCCCTAAGAGCTCGACGGAGTTGGTGACCTTCGAGTACTTGAGAAAAGTTACTCGCCCCGGACCAAACACGAGGCTACACTTTACTAGATTCGTGTATGGTCGGGAACTGACTGGACGTAAGCTGGGGTACGCTGAGGACTATCAAACCCGCTACTACGCTGATAATCTCAGATTCAAGCGACAATCAGACGAAATGATGAAGGATTATTTGGAGATGAAGAGACAACGTCGCAACCAGCTAGCTAGGGAAGCGTACGCCCACAGGAAGGCTGAATTGCTGGCCAAAGAGAACATACCCATGATTACTTCTTGGGGTAGGAAGAGACGCCCTGCGATCAAGACCAAGCCAAGGCGTATCACAATCAAGAAAGTAGAACCCGAGAAGGCTTCCGAAGTCATCGTACCCTGGACTAGAGAGTGGCCGGAGGAACTACAACCTCTCGACCAAACCACTGAAGATAACTCCCCTACCCTAGATTAAGGGAGAGTCCCTGACCGACTGTCATTTGGGTAGACTTCTAAAAAAGGGAGTGATTTAGATCCTCACGTTCCATTGGCTTTTATGGCTTTCTTGTTTGAAAAACCTTTCTTTACCATTCTTCTATTAGACATCTTGACTATAATAAAAGTGCATCCCACTTTGTTCCCTTGATATATTGACCAATGGAATGTGACATTGCTATTCCCTTTAGTCACTAAGTAAACCTGACTAAATTGCATAATTCACTTCCCTGAAATGCAAATTAGGCTTTGAGTCAGGCTTTCAAGACCTGAAAAAGGGTCCTAATCTCCATTTCTTCAAATTGAACTATGCAATCAAGTTAGCTCATGCATGCTTCATGACATCTGCATATTCATACATTTAAAGTAATTTCTGGCGATTGACCTTTTAAAATCATTTGCATATTTTAGACTTGATGGGAAAAAATGATATTCAAGTATTCAAGATCCCCCGAGCTGAACTCCAATCATGGTGGGACAGCATGGGCGAAGCCAGCCAAAAGTATGTGGAGTCACGACTAGGATACCTATTGGACTTGCTGAAGATTGAGAGTCCACCTGCCTTCATTCAAGCCATGGCGCTCTACTGGGATCCTACCACCGCTACATTTTGTATGGAAGGACTAGAGATCACTCCCACTATCGAGGAATATAGCGCCGTCATCGGAGTTGAATTTACCCCTACGCTCGTCCGACCCCCTATAGGACTTAAACCCTTGAGCCAAGTAGCTGAATTCCTTGACACAAACCTGAATGAAGTCACAGCAGATGCAAAAAGCAATTCTGGACGAATCTCCCTGTCTTTCCTTATAGACCGATTTTCCCGTCTTCCTGCTTCTAAAGGAACCAAATCTGGTAGAGCCTTTATATTGGCATTCTTTAGCTTTGTGCTATTCCCGATCTCAACTGTCACATTCGACCCTATCATGGCTGTAGTAGCTAGGCAAGTTTGTTGCGGGTGGGATTACTCAAACATCCTCCTTGCCGAAACCTTCCTCTCCCTAAATCGTTTCAAGATAAACAAAAAGGGAATCTTTAGAGCTTCTAGTGACCTTCTATATCTATGGTTCACGTCCCATATCAGACAATTCCACATCCGCATGGGTTTCACTGAAATCAGCCCTAATGCACACCCTCTTAAAACATTTTCTAGAACCCATACACGTGTTCCTAAGTTCAACTTCATAGAGTGGAAGAACTTCTTCAAAGTCCTAAAACCCGAACAACTCCGATGGCGGCTAAGGTTACCGACGCTGAGCAAGGTCAGATTGACCTGCGATGACGGAAGCCCAGTCCCCTTGCTAGGATTCACGGGCGCAACTGCATACTATCCAAGGAGGGTGATTCGACAGTTTGGAGCACTTCAGGAGATCCCTTCTTCACCGCGACCTGGTGTCTTTTCCTTTGACTTACCAAGCCAGACCCTCACGGAGGAGGAGAAGAAACAATTTGAAGCCAAGGTGGCATCCATCATACACTCCTTGAAGAATTCCCAGGCTGAAGAAATAAGTTGGCCAGAAGACATGACTCGAGAAGAAAACACTCATAGAGCCACCACAGAATACATTCAACATTTCAAAGCGATCCGACGAAGCCTTGTCGAGCCCTACATACCTGAATACATCGTGCCATACGTACCTGGAATAGAGCCCTACATACCCGAAGACATGGGACCACTGTCGTGTTCAGAAGACGAAGAGCCCCAAGCTGAAGAGGGGAATCTATACTGGGATGATGAGGATACCTTAGGCTTCAAACGTCCTAGACTTGAATAGACTATTCTGTCAAGTGTAAAATAAGCAAGCATTGTGATGCCTTCTCATACATTCTCATTTCTGTGGAATACTATCTTGGACACATGAGTATGAATGTGAACATGTTTTGCAAATGCATAAAAACTATCGTCAGAAATTACGCTTCTTTTAATTCCATGAGTTCTTGTCGGGAAATGATTAAAAGAACTACTTACATGAGGCTAAGGCTCACAAAGTAGCCCTTTTTCTCATCTACTGACAAGAAGCATGCAACTAAAAGAATTAGCTGCTCCTTTTTGCTAAAATGAAAGAAGTACTCACTCGAAATCTTTTTACAGGTACGCTTTCATCACGGAATTTCCCACACATCGCTTTCGAACTCGCCTTAAGACAAGAATGGAGCAGCAAGAGTTGACTCCGCGCGTGGGAATGTTAGAATCCCAAATGATAGCCCTGGCTACTATGATGGCCGACATCAAGGCGATGTTGGAAGTCACCCAAGCTAAACAAACGACGACTCACAACCAGAACAACGCTGGTACTTCTTTCGTACCCGATACGGCAGATAAAGACTTGACGAGAGATACACAGCGTACAGAAGAGGACGTTCATGAACCAAATAGTTGGGCACAACAAAAAACCTCGCCTGTTGTCATCAACCTCAAAAAGGAGGAGAAGGGAAAACAAACTGTGAAGACAGAGGCAGAGGCTAAGAGATTGGCCAAGATCGAAGAATGCCTGAGCAGCCAAGGCTATGAGCTAGCCCGCTTCGACAAGATATCTCCTTTTGCTAAAGTGGAGACTCCTCCCGACTATAAAGAACCAGAGTTCGTAAGGAAATACAATGGGACAGGTTGTCCCCGTGCCCACCTCAAGTATTACCTGCGCAAGATGGCGCACTATTCGGATTACATTCCACTGTTAATGAACACATTCCAAGAGAGCTTGGCTGGCGCCGCTCTGGCCTGGTTCATTGAACTAGATTTAGAAGATTACGACGGATGGGAGGATCTTGCAGAGGATTTCCTCAGGCAATACAAGTTCAACACGGCTACAGTCCCGACAAGAGAGGACCTTCTGCGGACTTCGAAAGCAAGGGGCGAATTAATCAGGACATATGCCCAGAGGTGGCGAGCCTTGGCTACTCAAGTGAAGCCGTCAATCCCGGAAGAGGAACTAATCGATTTATTCCTGAAAGCACTCCCTTACGAGTACTTTGACAGACTGAACACTTCTGGATGTCAGACATTCGCACACCTGATTAAGGTTGCTGAGAGGCTGGAATGGGCCTTGAGGGAAAGAAGGCCTCAGGAAACTCCTACTAGGAAGCAGTATCCTCTGAGAAAAGAGAGAGAAGCCGGACTGGACATAGCATTTATACCAGATCCCCACAAGTTAAAGCCATTTGGCAATTCTAATCAGGCCAAAGGCGGATCACCCTGGTCAGCGCCAAAGGTACCAGAGCCTAGAAGAAAGCAACCCTAGAGACAATTCTCTCAGCTCCCGAGACCTTTATCCAAGCTACTCCCGATGCTGCTGGAGCAACACTTGGTGGCAAAAGAACCACCTAGGGCAAACCCCGCAAGATATCCTGGCTTTGATGAGAGCCAGACCTGTGCCTACCATATGGGCGAAAGAGGGCATAATGTGGATAACTGCTATGTCTTGAAGCTGAAAGTGCAAGCCCTAATTGATAGTCAGTTTTTGAAATTTGACAATGCAGCCCCAAATGTGCAAGAAAATCCGTTGCCAGATCACCAAACAGTAGGGGCAATATTCACTGAAGAAGAGGAGGATTACCTTAAACTGAAGGTAGATATGCCTAAGCTGGACACCCTGCTAACAATCGCCTCATCATACCCAAAAGAAGGGGAGATATCAACCGACCAAAAGAAGTTGTGTATCGACAGGATGGTGAGCTTGGGGATAGTGTCCGATATTACTGATGAAGAATTTGAAGGGATCGAAGCATCTCTATCTTTGAAAAGAAACCACTTCTTGATCACAGCTGGGCAGAGTAGCACCTGTGGTACCTCACATGAGAACCTGATAAGCAGCCTTGGGCCAGCTACTCAGTCAGAGGAAGAATTAGAAGAGGACGAACTAGAAGCCAAGAGGCGAAGTCTAGCTGACCTCAAATTTATGGCTGATGCGCTTGAAAAGGGGGAAATTATAGACAATCTGGGTCAAGACTCTGGAGCATACAATTTCAAGGTGAAATATTCGGCCCCTCCCAGCTTTTATCAGAAGATTGAAGACATCATACCGGACGGATGGGGAGGTATGGATAGTCTCTCTCAACTAGAGACCTCAAAGGACATAGAAGAACTTGACAACACCATATCGATGATCGAAGTGGCCACGACCGTGGTAATTAGATTGGATGAACTGGATAGCCTGAACAAGGTAGAAGATTGCCCAGTCAGGCCTGTCATAATTCAATTACCTCAAGAGGAAGAAGACAACACGTCAGGACCAGAGATATCTCATCAGACAACTGTAACGATAAAAGTCCCCCCAGTAGAAGAGTATGATCCTAAAGCAGCCCATTGGGACTATGGGACCACACAAGTAGATGCAGTAATGAGGTCTGGAAGATTTTATGCCCCCAGAGAGGGTGAATCCGAAAAAAGGGAGGTCTCAAAAGAAGATGCTGAAAAATTCATATCAATCGTCAAAACCAGCGAGTTTGAGGTGATAGAACAGCTGAGGAAGTTGCCCGCTCAGATATCCCTGTTAGACCTATTCATCAATTCAGAGAAGCACAAGGACGCACTGCTGAAGGTACTCAACGAAGTACATGTCCCTGAAACAATCAATGAGGTACAACTAGGGGACTTTGTAGGAGCAATTCTCTTAAAAGATCAGTTGAGCTTCTCTGACGAAGACTTCCCCATGGAAGGAAGAGGGCACAACAAAGCTTTATACATCTCCGCCCAATGCAACGGCAAAAGAGTGGCGCATGTATTGATCGATAATGGATCAGCCTTTAACATCTGTCCTTTGGCTACCATAAGGAGGCTGGGAATCAATGAAGAGATGGTCAAGGCATCCAAGACAGCTGTAAGAGCATTCGACGGCATGAGGAAGACTGTAGAGGGAGAGATCGAACTTGACGTATTCATCGGCCCGACAAAGTTCTCTATAAACTTTCAAGTAATGGATCTACCCAGTGCATTTGGGTTCTTATTAGGAAGACCCTGGATCCATACGGCAGGAGCTGTCCCTTCGAGCCTGCACCAAAAAGTACGTTTCGTTGTAGATGGGAAGGTGATTACCGTACATGGGGAAGTCGACCTCCAGGCATACCAGAACAGTGACATTCCCTATATTGAGCCTGAAGAGAAAACAGAAGCAAGCTATCATTCCCTAGAGTTGGTAGCAACAGTTCATACCCCAGCAGGGACGAAATCAAGGACTCCCTACATCTCAGAAGCCAGTTTTCTACCAGCTAAGATGCTACTAGCATACGGGTTCAATCCTGAAAAAGGCCTAGGCAAACATAATCAGGGTATAAATACCCCACTACAGTTAAAGGCCAACCCGCATAGAAAAGGCTTAGGGTACCAAAAATATCCCATGAATGAATCTGTCCCGAAAGCAACAGGCAAAGGCCGAGGCAGAAACCTGAGACGCCGGGGAGGCGAAAACAGCCCGAATAACTCATTCATCGGTTCTCCAACCTGGAAGGGCAGGTCTCGAATGTTCAAGAATCCCTTAAATGCCTACTTCGACCAGAACTCCAAATGGCTATCTGAAGAGGATATCACTTCGCCGATGGAACCAGATCTGACAAACCCTTTTCTTGAAGATGACTCTGTGAATGTCATCGTGGAGTGGTTGGACAGTGAAGCCACTTCTTCTGTGTAAAGAGACTCTTCCTCTATCTTTAAATACTGCGTTTAGAACTTTCTGCATTGCATTGTATTTTCTTTCCTTGTTGTATGCATAGGAAAACGCCTTTGGATCCCCGACCGTTGGTCCAAATAGCACATCTTGTAATGCGGCCCATCTTGCATTCAATAAAACTACGCATGTTTTGTTAAGGACATATGGAACCACGAATCAGCCCGATGATGATAATGGTCTTCCATACAGAAGCTTGAGGCCTGATTTGCCATATGATTCCTAATCTTCAAAAAGATTTTCATGGGGCCGGGATATCCAATGACATGAGGATTAGTCCCCTTTGTACCTACATCTGTTTCGAAAACTTTTTCGAAAAGACTTTACATGACCATGCATGTCATTTTTACCGAGCATAAACTGACCATACTCATGACATTTCAGGCATATCATCTCAAACATGCATATCAGGTGGTTACAAAATTCGGATCCCTCCATTAACCACTCCTATAACATTGAGGGAGATGAAGACGGTGATTATGCATCTATTCGTAGAGATTGGAATACCTTTGAAGAGTCGAAGCCTCCTACCTCCGAGGAACCAGTCATTATTAATTTGGGAGACACAGTGAACGTCAAAGAGGTCAAGATCGGTGGACACCTACCCCCAGATGAGAAACTCGAGTTCACCAAGTTACTAAAAGAATACCAGGACATCTTCGCATGGTCTTACGCGGATATGCCAGGCCTTGATCCTAAAATTGTGGAACACGCGTTGCCCACGGATCCCGGTATCAAACCTGTCAAACAAGGCAACAGGCGGATGAAAGCCGAATTAGAAGACAAGATTAAAGAAGAAGTCATGAAACTTCTTAGGGTAGGCTTCATTGAAGCTATCCCATACTCAGATTGGATTGCAAATATAGTCCCCGTCATGAAGAAGGATGGTAGAGTTCGGATCTGCGTAGATTACCGAGATCTGAATAGAGCAAGCCCAAAAGATGATTTTCCGCTCCCCCACATTGATGTATTGGTGGACAGTACGGCGGGTTACGAATTATTCTCATTCATGGATGGATTCTCGGGATACAACCAAATCTTCATGAAACAAGAAGACAAACCTAAGACTGCATTTACCACACCATGGGGAAATTTTTGCTACAAAGTCATGCCCTTTGGATTGAAAAACGCCGGGGCCACCTACCAGAAGGCTATGGTCACGTTATTCCATGATATGATCCACAAAGAGATTGAAATATATGTCGATGACATGATCGCTAAATCCAAGAAAGGACAAGATCATATACAGGTGTTAAGGAAGCTGTTTGAGTGCCTGCGCAAATACAAGTTAAAGCTAAACCCTAACAAATGTGTGTTCGGGGCAAGATCCGGGAAACTCCTTGGATTCATAGTCAGCAACAGGGGCATCGAGATTGATCCCTCAATGATTCAAGCCATCCACGATTTATCAACTCCCTCCACAGTGAAAGAAGTGAGAAGCCTTCTGGGGAGATTGAACTATATTGCCAGATTCATCAATCAGCTGTCTGATGTGGCTAAGCCAATCTTCAAATTGCTTAAGAAAGGCGCAAAAATAACATGGGATGCCGAGTGCAGCAGGGCATTCCAAATGATCAAAAACTATTTGATCACACCTCCGGTGCTTGTGCCACCAATTCCTGGTCACCCATTGACCTTATACCTGACCATACGACAAGAGTCCTTGGGAACCTTGCTTGCCCAAACAAGCCCGATAGATGGTAAAGAGAGGGCTATCTATTACCTGAGTAAGAAATTCACGCCATCTGAAGCAAAATATATACCAGTTGAAAGGGCCTGTGTAGCAACGGTATGGGTACTTCGCAGACTGAGGCAGTACACCCTACACCACCATATCCAGCTCGTAACAGAGAACGATCCTGTCAAATACCTCCTGGAGAAACCCGCTCTAATTGGGAAATTAGCAAAGTGGAAAGTGATGTTGTCTGAATTTGACATCAAGTGTTCCCCACAGAAGTCGGTAAAAGGGAAAGCTATAGCTGACGTGCTAGCAGAAAGCCCGTCAAACAGTGAGTCCCCTGAAATAACGAACACAGAAGGCCGAATTCTGAACTTAGCAGAGGATAAGTGGATCATGTATTTCGATGGTGCTGTTAACCTATCAGGGGCAGGCACTGGGGCAGTACTGATATCCCCAGATGGTCAACATCACCCTGTCGCTGCAAAAATAACTTTTCCTTGTACCAACAATATTTTAGAATATGAGGCATGCATTCTAGGCCTACGACTGGCCATTTCTATGAAGATACCTAAGTTGCAAGTTTTTGGAGACTCCATGCTTATCAATCTACAGACACAGGGGGAGTAGAAGACGAAAGATACAAAGCTCATCCCTTATCACGAATACCTTGAAGAATTGATACTCAAATTCGAAGAAGTGTCATTCGAATACCTATCAAGGTCTCACAATCAATTTGCAGATGCATTAGCCACCCTAGCCTCGATGTTACAAACAACTGAAGGGTTGGATGTAGAACCCCTGAGGATCGGTATCGTTGAAAAGCCAGCTTATTGTATGCTAATCGAAGAAGAATTTGACGGAGAGCCATGGTACTATGACATCAAGAATTACCTCTCAAAAGGGGTATTCCCTGAAGGATGCCAGTCAGGAGACCGAAAATACATAACCAAGATGGCCAGCAAGTTCTTCCTCAATGGACAAATTCTATACAAGAGATCGTTCGATTCCACTCTACTGAGATGTGTAGATGCCAAAGAAGCAAATATTCTCATGAAAGAGATTCATGAAGGTGTGTGTGGGCCTCACATGAACGGCCACCTCCTCGCCCGGAAGATCATGCGGCTTGGATATTACTGGATGACCATCGAATTAGACTGCTGTCAGCACGTCCGGTCATGCCACCAATGCCAAATATATGGGGATAAGATTAACGCACCCCCGAACGAACTACACCAAATGTCTGAAGTTTGGCCTTTCTCTATGTGGGGCATAGACATGATAGGGCCTATTAATCCTGTGGCGTCGAATGGTCATCGCTTCATCTTGGTAGCGATTGATTACTTCACCAAATGGGTAGAAGCCAGCTCTTATAAGAATGTCACTGCAAGAAATGTGGCAAGATTCGTCAAAAGAGATATCATATCCCGGTATGGTACCCCTCAAGCGATCATCACAGATAATGGGTCCAACCTGAACAACAAGATTGTCGATGATCTGCTGGATCACTTTAGCATTCGACATCTGAATTCATCTCCTTACCGCCCACAGATGAATGAGGCAGTGGAAGCGGCCAACAAAAACATCAAGAGAATCTTGGCTAAAACAGCAGAAAACTACAGGGATTGGCACGAAAGGCTGCCCTTCGCCTTGATGGCTTACCGAACGTCGATCAGGACTTCTACAGGGGCAACTCCCTATAGTCTGGTGTATGGGATGGAAGCAGTTCTACCAGTAGAAGTTAAGATTCCCTCTTTGAGAATCTTATCCGAAGATAAACTCTCTGGGTCAGAGTATTTCAAGCACAGATATGAACAGCTGAATTTAATAGACGAGAAACGTCTTAAAGC
The DNA here is from genome assembly GCA_021437785.1 of Rhodomyrtus psidioides. Classification (NCBI taxonomy): domain Eukaryota; kingdom Viridiplantae; phylum Streptophyta; class Magnoliopsida; order Myrtales; family Myrtaceae; genus Rhodomyrtus; species Rhodomyrtus psidioides. The sequence continues at coordinate 2,152,466 of JAILYB010000024.1, read as the reverse complement.
CATTTGCCATGGACAAACTTACCAGAAGAGGGTAGCCAGGGCATTCAATCGAAAGGTCAAGACCAGAAACTTCGAAGTAAATGACTTGGTAATTAGGAAAGTTTTGCCAAGTACTACCCATCCAGGGGGAAAATTCACTCCAAATTACGAAGGCCCCTACATTGTTAAGAAGATCCTCACGGGAGGAGCATTAATTCTTGTAAACTCTGAGGGAGAAGAATTGGGGCACCCTGTGAATTCAGATGCTGTGAAGAAATATTACCCTTGAAATAAAATCAGATTCCGGTCATATGCCCTGCCTCGAATTGAGCCTACTCTTCATAATAGTCTTTGCATAAGCATGTCATGCATCTATGCATACATTAGCATGTGTTCAATATTGCAGGATCCAAGGAAGCAGGGTCGCGATAAGTTGGAACGCATGATCAAGGAGACCTAACGTCATGATGGTCAGGTGCACGTCTTCTTCTCCAAAGACTGAGAATTTCAAGAAATTTTAGAACAACTTAACCATCTTGTGTTGTTAAGAAAAATGCAGATTTTCGTGAATCTATCCACTTCCATTGGAGTGCATGATCAAGGGTAAGGTGTATCATTCTAATTTTCTGAAATTCGAGAGCATACGCTGACATATTCCTTTTATGTTTTTCAGGAATCCCTAGCCGCGCTGGGCAGGTAAGTATTCCTTTCCTAATCTTTTAGGTTTGCAAGATTGTCAGAATCCTTATTGATAGAATTTGAAGGCTTCTTGGAATCTAGCATGCATTCAAATCTCATGTCTAGAAAGACGCAAAATTCTCACAGTCATGTCATTGGCATTCATGTTTAAACTTGGAGGTTATCTGAACATGATTGAAATATGCATTGTGCATCATAAATCCCATTGGAGGGTAAGTTTTGGAAAAAACGAAATGAACTTTTCCGACAAAAGTTATTTAAGCCGTTCAAAAGGATGATTCCTCAGACAAGAGGCAAGCCTGGTCCAAACACGTCCCATACACACTTGAGAGATAAATGGAGTGGTAAGGATAGCGAGACCTTGACCTACGGACGTAAGGGTTATTCGCAGTGATTACATGGATCGAGACGACGGAGGCATTCGTTTCTCTATCATAAACACTACAGGTGATCATTGATAACCCTTTGAACGGCGATTTCATTCCATACCCCTGTCAAGAACCACCCCACATTGGGGCAAACTGGAGGTACGTCCAGCGGTATCAAGAGGTAAATGGCTAGAAATTCTCTTGCTCAGACTTGCATCAATCTTCGTGTGTTGCTTGTCATTTTAACTTCTATGGTAATTCATGTGCTTTAGGATGACGAAAAGCATTCGTTTCTCTATCCTATACACTTTTACCCTTTGTGTAGCCCAATTGAGCCTATACGTTCATTTCACAAACCCGTTGGTGATCATTGCATATTCCAAGGTGGAAACGAAGTCACTTCAAGAGCGGAAGAGTTCAAAACACAGGATTTGTGAAAAATTCCTAGATTAATGTTCGAGTGCTGAGATTCAAGCTATACATCTAGCACATTCATTTGAAAATTCTGATCCCCAAAAGAAAAGAAAAGATGGGATCTCAAAAAGAAAGAAGAGAGAAAAATTTAATCTTGGGCATCAAGAAAAAGCAAAGTGCCTGGTAAAAGCAAGGCCAATGCCCATCCAAATACTTGTACACTTGTGAATCATGTGTTTGATCTTGTAAATGCCAAAAGGTGGCATGATACCTTTGTATAGGTCACTAGTGAGATCTGATTGTAAAAGAAAAATTCCAAGGGAGCTAGACTGCGAAAGATGCTCCCCAAATCATGTCACACTCAGATGACGAAAGTGTAGACAAGATGTTGACGCCGTCTTGACATGAGAGAGACGTTCTCTAAAGACAAATATGCACTTCAAAGACTAAAGACGCTCTTTGGACGAAAAGGGACAAGATCGGCGGCAAACCTGCAGTGATCACCAATGTTAGACCCTTCGCATATTCTAAGCCAAAAACAAGCCTTTTTTGGTCCCCAATCCTACCTACATTACAACCCTGAAAAGCCTTTTCTGATTAAGGCACTTGGATTGACATAGGGTGTCGCGACCCTCTTGAGGTTGTCGGGCTCTCGAGGGCTAATGGGCCGTCCTGTCTGGTCGGACGCGGGCCTCTCCCAAGGCCCATTACCCAAATCGCAACGGAGGTATGCGTGATCGACTTTCAGTGTGGTCTAGTGACATGTGCTAAGTGTGCATGCCATGGAGTCGCCACCAATCATTTTTTTAGGGTATGATTGGACCACCCAATCGAATAGTTGGGAGTTTCTATTCAATTCTGCGAGAACCAGAGAAATGGTTTCGGGGACTTAGTTACACCAACTGTCAGAGTTGATGCCCTTTCGGTACCTAAGTTGACTGAATTTTCTAGCCTGAGATTCATGCGGATGAGTAAGGTATGAACCCTAAATCTAGAAATTCATGTAGATAGGAGTGATTATCCTAGCAATCACAATCAGTAATAAAATGCCCAACTCAAGGAATCTAGATATGCAAATAAATCACATGGCATTCCTAGTAAGGTCCTATTTATCAATCACAGCTCAAGAATAATTTAGCTGTCCTAGCCATTCTACACACGATCTAACCTAAGAAAAGCATTAGGAAGCATCGAAGGAATTCGAGAGTACTCACATGGGGTTCGCCGTGCCCTGGTTTGGTCTTGGACGAGCTATCGAGCTCATGCCGACCCGATTATATTTGGGGATCCACTCGGCGTTTTACACCATGAAATCATGTGAAACAAAAACGAAAATATTCAGCAAGGGGCATTTATTGTAGATGGTGGTCGATCTAATTGGACGTCAAGACTAAAAAAGATGTAGAAATTTACAAATTAAAATACTCGAATGACATTTTTTTGCCAAATTCAACTCTATGCGTCGTGAAGAAACACATGCAATTGAACTTGAATTTTGACTATTTATGAGTTCAAAATGTAAAAGAAATTAAAATAAAAATATTGACTATTTTTCTATATTTTTATGACATCGAACGCTATTTTTCTTCATTTTTCATGTATTTTTCTATTTTTGGAAAATATTAAAAAATATTTAAAAATATGAAAAATTATTTTTTTTTATCAAAAATGGTTCCTTTAGCTTGGTCAAGGCTACCAAAGATGATTTTTTAATTTTTTTAACTTTTTATAGATTTTTTATGATTTTTTTAAAAATAAACTATGAAAGACTGATCAAAAATCAGGTGTCAACAGCTGCCCCTCTTTGAGAGGAATTTCGTCAGAGGTTTCTCTCAAAGACAAGGTGACACCTGTGTTCCGATCAACTCGACTGGGAAAAGAAAAGAAATCATGACATCCAATTTTCATGCCCATCAATGTGTGCTTTTCCTTAAAAAGAGATGTGCTCATTCAATTCCCTGATATGATGTAAGAAAGTTAAGGAGTAGATAGACTTCCCTGCCCCTTACCTGCCGAATGCTTGCGGCATTTGCTGTGTCTGATGGGTTCAAGTAGATTCCTAAGGACTTGTCATCGGAGTGTCCTGGGGATGTTAAGCTCTGACCTGTATGGTAGGTCAAACCATAATGGGATTCCTAACTGATAGGAACCTAAGGAAGACGCATCCCACATTTGGGAATTTGCCAAGGGTTTTGATCCGTGTGGTGGACTAAACTAGAAATGGCTTGCCTAATGTAAGGCTTATTAGGGAAAATGACTCCTCCCGCGTTCGGGATTCATCAAGGTTTTGATCCGTATGGTGGATCGGACCATTGGGTTGATCCTTCAGGCGGTCTCTACCAGTCCTTTGACCCTTCAGGCGGTTTCTACCATTCATTGACCCTTCATGCGGTTTCTACCATTGAGTTGACTCTTCAGGCGGTTTCTACCATTGGTTGACCCTTCAGGCGGTTTCTACCATACATTGACCCTTCAGGCGGTTTCTACCATTGTTTTGACCCTTCAGGCGGTTTCTACCATTGTGTTGACCCTTCAGGCGGTTTCTACCATTGATTGACCCTTCAGGCGGTTTCTACCATTGAGTTGACCCTTCAGGCGGTTTCTACCATTTATGAGATTCCAAATTGATATGAATCAAAGGATGACGTACCCGCTCTTCGGGGCTAGTCGGAGACTCGATCATTCTGTGGATCGGTCTTGGAAAAGATTTGCCTACTAAAAGGCTTCACCTAAGGATGACGCACCCAGTCTTTGGGGTGGCCAAAAGTCCTGTAGAAAGCTTAGACCTGAAAAAATTTTCCTCGCCAAGAAGATATTAGTAATCTTTGGGAAGACAATAATTGTCTAACTGACAAAATTCTACGACTTCAGTTTTAGTCATGAAATGTGCATTTTGATTGTTGGAGGTTATCCAAAACATTCCTGCCATATACAGATGTGATCATAAATTCCTTGCACGGAAACTCTAGATCAAACAATTTGAAAATTTCAAAAAGAGTTTGCTCAAAACATCCATTGGAGTATTTCTCACCCAAGAAGGCTCCTCACTGCTCTGTGATAATGATCTTTAATAGGGAAAGTGCTCAATTTCCTACCGACCTGTGCCTGGGTTTCAGGATCATTCGCAACGCATACATTTCGACCGATCAGGAGGTCTTTCACGGGACCGTAGTGTTAGGCTTGGATATCGGTTTCCAAGGGGGACTCACTTTTGAGTCAAGGCCGTTGAACGAAATTTTTCACTATCTGCTCCGGGTTTACAAGTCAAGAACCCTGCAAAATGAGAAAGAAACAGTCTTGCTCGTACTTCTTTGAGCTAAGTTATACATTAACCCAAGTGTCTTAGTCAGATAAGACTACTTCAGGGTTGTAACATTGGAAGGATTGGGGATCGAAAAAGGCTTATTTTTTGCCCAGAAATTGTGAAGGGTTTGACATTGGTGATCATTGCAAATTTGCCACATGTCCTTCGAAGAACATCTCCATTTCTTGAAGTGTACACTCCTCTTTTAGAGCGCACAAGGATGTTTAAAAGCGTCTCTTGTTACATTAAGAGACCGTCTGTTTGTGTGTTTGCAATTTGAGCACGACAACATTTGGAGAGTAGTCATCTTGATCTAACTCCTTTGCAGGGTCTTTTCATCGTCTCTCTAGACTTTACTGGGGATATTTTGAATAGACATCAGCCTTGCTTTTTACCAGGCACTTTGCTTTTTCTTGATGTCTAGGGATTTTTCTTTTCCCCCTTTTTTAATCCCGTGTTTTTCTTTTCTTTTGGAGCTAGGATTTTCGGCAATCATGCTAGATATGCAACTTAAACTTTGGCACGCTTCCATTCCTAGAGTGATGTTGCATTTGCTTTGGAATATGCAATGATCACCAATAGGTTGATGAAATGAATTTGCTGGCTCAACTTGGTTGTGCAAAGGATAACAGTGTGTAGGATAGAGAAATGAATCATTCTCGTCATCTTATGACACTTGGATTATCATATAAACAACACACAAAGATTTATGTTAGTCCGAGCAAGAAAATTTCTAACCGTTTACTTTCTGATACTGTTGGACTAACCTTCATTTGCCCCAATGTGGGGTGGTTCTTGACAGGGTTGAGAATGAAAATCGTCGTTCAATGGGGTTCTCAATGGGCATCTGTAGTGTTTGGAATGAAGAAATAAATGCCTCTGTCATCTCGATCCATGTAATCGTTGCGAATGACCCTTATATCCATAGGTTAAGGTTTCGCTATCATTTCCAATCTCCTCATCTCTCAAGTGTGTATGGGACGTGTTTGGATTAGGCTCGCTTCTCTTATGAGAAAATACCCTTTTGAACAGTTCAAACGACTCTTATTGGAAAAATTCATTTCATTTCATCAAGATTTATCCTTCAAAGGGATTTTATGATGCACCATACATGTGTAATTCATGTTCAGACAATCTCATGTTTTAAAACATGAATGTCAATGAAGTAAGAATTCTATGTCTTTTTAGATGTGAGAATCGAATTAATTCTGAAAGTTTTTAATCTCCAATGAATTGGAAAAAGGGATACTTACCTGCCCATCGAGGCTGGAGATCCTGGAGATATAAAAGGGATATGTCATTGTATATTCTAAAACTTTACAAAAATTGGAACGATACATCTTACCCTTGGTCATATGCTCCAACGAGTGTACAAGGGTTGTGAAAATCTGCACTTCACATAGTAACACAAGATTGTTGGGTGTTCTAAAGTTCTTTCGACTTCTTGGTTTTTGGAGAAAAATGAAACTTACATGTCTGCCTTGATGGCGAGCTCCTGCCAAGGATAAATATTAAGCATTATTTTGGGTTTCCAAATTCAAAACAAATTGGGACGATACTACTTTACTCTTGATTTGAATTCCTTCTGCATGCCAATGTGCGGATTGTAGAAGCCGGCCCTCAAGCTTGTGGCCATGATTTCTTCGTCTGGTTGGGCAACGAATCCACCTCGAGGATTTACGTCGGAGGAGATTCATTCATCTTTTTGGGCGTGTTTCATGCACTGTTTTGTTATTTGAATGCATGGCTTCTTGGGTGCCTCATCTCTGTTCATCACCTGAGAGGAAAATGAGAGAACATTATCCCCGCATCTGATTGAAAATCATTTAGGAACGATACGTTCTTTTTACCAAATGGGTGGCTCCGCGGCCAAATGTGTTTTACATTGAAAGGATGGATTCCATTACGCTCTGCGGATGATAACTATCGCTTCGGGGACTTGCCCCACGGATCAAACGATGAATTTGATGTCTTCGGCTTCGACATGCTTTCCAGATGTAGGAATGGTTTGCCCCCATTTTCAGTGGAGATGGGTTTTGTCGAGTGGGCAAGATCAAAAACTCATCCTAGATTTGGCTTTAGTCGAAGGTTGAAATCCCAACCTTGGATAAGCGAATCATGATTCATCTCCTTCTGCTTCGGATTTGTCATTTGCGTGCTTCACATTTTACAATACCAACTTCGCCGCTTGATGAAAATGAATCGATGATTTTCGAATTGCCCCAAGTTCTATAGTCATCTGCGTCGAATCTCTTTGAACTTCATCGGGTGATAGACAAACTGATAAAATGATTTTTCAATCCTGAGATCGAACTCCTGACGTTTCGTACCACTTCCAGTTCACTGACTACCAGGACAAAGCACTATTGGCGTCCCTAACTGGTTCGTTTTTTGTTATAAAATTCTTGAAGCAGTTAGCGACCCCCATCGAGAATGAAACAAGCTCAATTTAGAGTTCATAACGACTAAAGGTCCCTTAGAACGATACAGAGCTAACCGTCTTTGAGCTCGCTCGGGCTTTTGCTCGCATTTTCCTATGTGAAGCCTTTAAATGTTTTTCTTCGTGGCGTTCAATTGATTCGCCTCGACTCTAATCTAACAAGGGATTGTTGTACTCAAGCATGATGATGCTCGCAGGTAGTACTGATCGCTGCCCCAGATTAACTCTAGGCATTAAGGAAGATTATCTTGCATGGAAAACTTTATGACAGAAAGATTAATAATACATCCATTCACATGTGCCTAGTTCCCTTGAGGATTCTCGGTGATCAGCCAGCTACACCATGAATCAGACATATAATCGTCATTTTGGATCATAACTTCATAAGTCCATCAGTTTTAAACTGATCGATCCAGATATGGAGCTCCTCATCAAGGAAATCTTTTGATTCTTCGAGCAACTGATATTCGGGTTGACCATCATCGCTTGGCGTTGAAGGATTCCTGTTTCTGTTGTGAGCGATCTGATTCTTCGAGCTAGAACCTTCGTCGTTGCTCGAGATTATAAGAGGATGATTGATCGGTTCACTATCAAAAGCACCTTCCATTTGGGAATGGGAGAAACAAAAATCCTCAAAGCATCCGCCCGCTTGATCTTCCGAAATCATATGCCCAAGCCGGGCAGATCTTTGAACACTAGGCGCAATATGTTGATCGGGGATAGGAAGAGCACTAGCGAAAAGTTGCTGCTCAAACCAAGGAGTTCGTACCTGCTGCACTTGTGGCATATACTCTTGAGGGGTGCTGAGATGATTCGGGGGAATATTCTGATTAGCGCCCAAGTAGTCGATGGTGCTGCTACCAGCTTGGTCGGTGCCTAGATTCGGCAGGGTATTTCTTACTTCAGGGGCATTGTAGTTATAGCCATGCCTAGTGTTTAGGCACAAGTTGAGTTCTTTCAGGTTCAGTGCTGTGTGGCGCTGTCTTAGCGCCCTTCTGTAGCTCTTGAGGTGACTCGCGACTCCATCTTTAGTGAGTCCTGGTATGTTCATGATCTCAAGTATGCGCGTTGGATATGCTGAGTTGATCCCTAGTTGCTGAACCGCACTAAGGAACTTGAGATGAAGCTCGGGGGACCAATTGACCCTCGTCTTCTTGCGACCCGGAACAGTGTTGACAACTTGGCTATTGCTCTCTGGCCTATTTCCAGTAGAATTTGATCGAGCCGGAAATTGTTGTGGAGGGAATTCATCAGCTTTGGATTGGTCGATCGTGATAGTAAGCTCATCGTTAAGGAAACTCCAATCATGGTGACGCATATCACATCCTTTAGAAGGCATCGATATTGACTTCGTAGAATTGATTTGTTCATGCATATCTCCAACAAAATCCGATTGTATCGAAGATGGTTCGAGGGAGTGGGGTGGTGAATGAGCATTTTCAATCCTCATATAAGGCTTATCAAGGAACATTTCGCCGAGAGTGATAGGGCCACCGCAATTAAGGCAAGCGATAGTGCTGGGAGCTTTCTTATACCTCATGTTCTCCGCTCGAAGCTTTTCGTTTTCCTCCTTTAGAATCGCAAGTTCTTGACGTCTGTGTTGAGCCCTCAATTTGGCTCGCTTATTTTGAAACCAAAACTTGACCCTCAAAGGTTTCATCCCTAGCTTCTGGCCCAATTCATTTCTTTGTTTCATGTTCGGGAGAGGGCATTCACTAAAGAAAGCTTCAAGCTCTTGGATTTCATTCTGAGTGTGGCACTGGCGACGTTTCCTTTTCCGGGATTGACCATCGCTGCTGCTGTTGTCGTCGCTGCTGAGATCCTGAACTTCGTTGCCAAAAGGGTTGGGTTCTGTGGTTCTGGTACCAGACGCCATCCTGGAATCTTCGAGATCTCTCAGTAGTTCATTTTCTGAGATTTTTGGATCAGTCGCCTCTAGCAACTGATGGTAACCCTCAAACATGTTGGATCGAAAAATGTTCGATCAATTTTTGCTCACTCAGGGTTCTCTACTCTCTCATGTATGATCACTCTCTCTAAATTTTCTTTTGAGTGGTTCTGTATGCCCATGAAACGTTCTTTAAACATGGATGAAGATCATCAGGCAAGCGTTGCTCCCAAGATTTCGTATTTCCCGCTTTGTCGTCTTCTTTCTTCTTTTCAACGTGGAGGGACACCAAATCGATTTCCTTTTCTCGATATCCATGTCTGTCTCCCACTTATTTTCAAAAAGGTGGAACTACGCTCGCCTCCTGCTCAGTTTTTTAATATGATGGGACCGCCAAATCCTTTCGCAACTTTTTTCGATAGTTGCGCTTAACTCCTCTCAATTTTAATATGGTGACACCGACATATCTTTTTACAACTTTTTTAGGTTTATCAAGCCTGAAATCGCGGACTGGGACAGATCTGATGGTTCACCGAAAGAGCCACCACTGCTTTACCCAATTAACTTGGCTCCACGAGCATTATTGCTATGCCTTTCTTCATTCTCGAGTTGCTATAAAAGGAGGAGTTAATGCAGAGAAGATTAACACTCTTACATAATTGCCTTTTCTTATTTTAATCACTCTACCACACTCATTTTCTTCTCCCTCACTCCAACGAAAATGACCTCCTCTCCTATTCGCGCTTTCTCGGCCGAAATTTTGGCCTAGTGGGAAAAACTCTATAACCTCCTCGGTCGAGGCTATGCTCATATAGCCGATCACCCAGAAACTGAAGATGAAATCCGCATTTTGCTCGTGGAAATAGACACCACCTCCATCGAGGGCACTAATTTAGAGAGGGAATATAGAATCTTCCCAACCCTCTTTATAAACTTTTTAGAGACTTACCGTGTCGCTCATCGAAAAGCTACCGTGGCTCACGTTTTGCGAGCTCGCTATGAGGATCGGTCCAACTGCTTGGTGTTGGCCAACCTTGTGGCCGATAGTCACAGAAAGGCTGTTGAGTTCGCCAACAAGCGAGTCTCGATGTTGCTTCGCGAGAGGGGAAATTTGGTGGAGCGCTTGGCCTTATCCCTGACCACCTATGAGCACGACCGTCGTAATGTCGTGTTGAAGTTTCAATGTGAGTGGCAGGAAGAAAGGCTTGACATCATTACCGCGGATATAGCCCATGGGAGAGGACTAGTTCGGGACCTGGAAATAGCCGCCAAAGATCACGGGACCAAGGTTGCCGAGCTTAAAGGGGAATGTAAACGCCTTCTTCTTAAGCTTGCAGATCTCGAGTCTCGAGGTGGTGAGTATAAGCAAAGCATCAATAATATGGAGGGCCAACTTGGTTCCTTTGTGATGCTAATTAGGGCTCATTGCGGTTTTATGTTTCCACCCCGATGATTTGTATGATCTGCTTTTAAGGTCCCTCGATTGAGCGAAATGAATGAAAGCTCTAATGTGTGTGTCTCAACTTCTGTATGGCTGACTTTCTCGAACACCTGACCACTCTCAACCTAGGCAAGCTGCGCTTTGACATTGATGATTCGAGCGTGTACATCTTGATTTTTTAATCTTGCTTATGATCGGATAAAGGAACCTCCCACCACGATTATCCACAAAAAGACTTCTCTTCTCTACTTGTTTTTAACCTGTTTCAAATGAAAAGGCAGAATCAGAAGAAAGAATTTGAAAAATAAAGCATAAATCCTTTCAATTTTATGCTTACTTGTGATTAATAGGGATAAGAGCTTTTACAAGGGTTTTGACCTTGTGCAAAAGCTTTTATCAATATTCCTCAAAGGAAAGCATATCATTGAAAGGAATGTAATTCACGATAATCGCCTTTGATCAATTCCAAGAAAATCAATGGAATGTTCAAAAGTACACAATTACGATGTGTTTTAAATTCAATTGAAGATACGGTATCCAAATTAAAGCCGTTTGCTAAGAACGAGAGTAATTTGGATATCTATCTTTTCATTAAATTTGAAAAACACGAATACTCTTGATCAATTATTGTGGATTACCAATGATGCAAAATATGCATGAACCAATTCAAGTTTATAGTTCCTTCTAGCGAAATTGGGATTGTATTGCCCTATACGGCCAAAAGGTTGTATAAGACTTCCAATTTCAATTTCATCCAAAGGAATTATAAAATTGATTTTGGAGTATTCGAGTGATTAGAAGAAATGCCACTATCACATTCCAATGACAAGTCAATAGAAATACAACAAATTTCAATCTGAATGTATATAAACACAAATAGATCCCTAATACAATCAATCTAAGGGATCAGATAGAGAGGATCTCAGCAAAATAAATCCTATACAAGAAGGCTAGAAATGAAAATTAAAACAAAGGAATGTGATCTTAATACTTAGAGATGCCCCAGTTTCGATCTTTGAGACGTGACTTCAGGATCACCTATTCCAAATCGTCATCTTCATTAGATGATACCTCAATGATGTCCATAGCAGGCTCTTCTTGTCCACTTGGCGCTCGTAATGGGATGACACCATCTTCATCTTCCATCAAGAACATTGGGAGGAAAACACACCTATCTATCCTCAAAATGGCATTTAATCCAATCACCGGAATTATGCAATGAATATAATGATTAAGAGCTGTAACAAGTTCGAGGGATAGAAAAGTCTTACCAACCAAACTTAAGAGAAAATCAAGCTTCTCTGTATTTTTAGCAGTGTTAGGTATACTAACCTTCCATAGACAAACGCATGAGACAAGTGAGGGAAAACTCCTAAAAATCAAAAGATAGGGCTTGGTACCTAAAGCCAAGGTTCTCACCTCGAATTCTGGGAAGAGCCGATTCCATTGCACAACTATCGTTGCATTGGGACTCAATCCATAGTTCGAAGTGAGCGAAATTGAAAAGTGGATTACCCCATGTTTTTCCTCACGGAGATTCCATTTTCAATTCCTTCTATTGTGTTCCTAAAGAGGGCGCCTGGGGTTTTAGGCGCAATTGTGTGTATTCATTGTGTCGTGCTAAAGCAAAAGACATGCATTTTATTTAACAATCACCGCTTCAATATAAACATCCACACAATCATACATCCAAAACTCCTGCCTGCATAAAATAAAGTTAACAAGCACTTCACCCCTTATTTCTCCCGTCTACAAAAACATCTAACACATTCGTTAGCATATACACCTCACTTTCGAGAGCATCTGCATAAAATTAGGTTAGAAGAATCAATCAACTTTTTAATCGGCTCAAGTCCACTAAATGGTTAAGAACCAGTCCCCAGCGGAGTCGCCAGTCTGTCGCGACCCTCTTGAGGTTGTCGGGCTCTCGAGGGCTAATGGGCCGTCCTGTCTGGTCGGACGCGGGCCTCTCCCAAGGCCCATTACCCAAATCGCAACGGAGGTATGCGTGATCGACTTTCAGTGTGGTCTAGTGACATGTGCTAAGTGTGCATGCCATGGAGTCGCCACCAATCATTTTTTTAGGGTATGATTGGACCACCCAATCGAATAGTTGGGAGTTTCTATTCAATTCTGCGAGAACCAGAGAAATGGTTTCGGGGACTTAGTTACACCAACTGTCAGAGTTGATGCCCTTTCGGTACCTAAGTTGACTGAATTTTCTAGCCTGAGATTCATGCGGATGAGTAAGGTATGAACCCTAAATCTAGAAATTCATGTAGATAGGAGTGATTATCCTAGCAATCACAATCAGTAATAAAATGCCCAACTCAAGGAATCTAGATATGCAAATAAATCACATGGCATTCCTAGTAAGGTCCTATTTATCAATCACAGCTCAAGAATAATTTAGCTGTCCTAGCCATTCTACACACGATCTAACCTAAGAAAAGCATTAGGAAGCATCGAAGGAATTCGAGAGTACTCACATGGGGTTCGCCGTGCCCTGGTTTGGTCTTGGACGAGCTATCGAGCTCATGCCGACCCGATTATATTTGGGGATCCACTCGGCGTTTTACACCATGAAATCATGTGAAACAAAAACGAAAATATTCAGCAAGGGGCATTTATTGTAGATGGTGGTCGATCTAATTGGACGTCAAGACTAAAAAAGATGTAGAAATTTACAAATTAAAATACTCGAATGACATTTTTTTGCCAAATTCAACTCTATGCGTCGTGAAGAAACACATGCAATTGAACTTGAATTTTGACTATTTATGAGTTCAAAATGTAAAAGAAATTAAAATAAAAATATTGACTATTTTTCTATATTTTTATGACATCGAACGCTATTTTTCTTCATTTTTCATGTATTTTTCTATTTTTGGAAAATATTAAAAAATATTTAAAAATATGAAAAATTATTTTTTTTTATCAAAAATGGTTCCTTTAGCTTGGTCAAGGCTACCAAAGATGATTTTTTAATTTTTTTAACTTTTTATAGATTTTTTATGAATTTTTTAAAAATAAACTATGAAAGACTGATCAAAAATCAGGTGTCAACATAGGGCTTAATGTCTAAGCTTAGCTCGAAGAAGTTCGAGCAAGATTATTTCTTTCTCATTTCACAGGTTTCTTGACTTGTAAACCTGGAGCAGACGTTGAAGACTTCTCTTCGAAAGCCTTGACTTGCACGCAAGTCCCCCTTTGAAAACCGTTGACCAAGCCCAACATTACGGTCCCTTGGAAGTCCTCCTAATCGATCGAGGTGTATTCACTGCGAATGATCCTGAACCCTAGGCGCAGGTTTGATAGGAAGTTCGAGTGCATTCTTGGTAAAAGACCGTTACCTCAAAACGGTGAGAAGTCCTCTTTGATGAGAATACTCCGTTGGACATTTTAACCAAACTCTTTTGGTAATTTCAGATTATTTGATTCAAACTTTCCCCGCAAGGAACTTTTGATCACTCCCGTATGTTGCAAGGTGTTTTGGATAACCTCCAACCTCGTAATACATTCATTGAAATTTTTTCATGACTATGATATAAGTCATAAAGTGCTGTCAGTTTGACATCACATATCACTTAAAGACCATTGATGTGCCTTTGGTAAGAAAATTTTCAGGTTGGAGCTTTTGCAAGATTCTTGATGACTTCAGCTCCCAGAATGGCTTGCAGCACTCTTGGTAAGAAACAATTTACATGTCTAAACTTCTGCAGAATTCCTGGCAATCCTAGATCTCAGAATAACACAACCTCTCTTGATAAGAAAAAGTTTACATGTTCAAGCTTCTGTAGGACCCTGGTATCCCCAGACCTCAGAATGCTACTTCTTTTGTGAAGAATATATTTCAAGTTTAAACTTCTGCAGGACCCCTGGTAACCCCAGGTCTCAGAATGACACATTTCTCTAAGAAGGAGAGTTTATATGCCTAAGCTTCTGACAGATTCTTGGTAACCTCAGATTCTAGAATGCTACTGTTATTGGTTAAACTTCTATAGGAATCATGGTAGCCCCAGATTCTAGAAGGATGCCTTGCTCTGTGAAGAAGAGCTTTCAAGTTTATTTTCCTGCAAGATCCCTGGTAATTCCATATCTCAGGAAAACATATTCTTATGAACAATTTTACAGGTTTGATCTTTCTGCAGGATACCTGGAGCTCCCAGATCCCAGAATGTCACCTCCAATGTCAAAAGGACAATCACCGAAATCATCCCTCTGTGAGATTTCAAATTTATAGGTTTGAGCTTTCTGCAGGATACCTGGAGCTCCCAGATCCCAGAATGTCACCTCAAATGTCAAAAGGACAATCTTCGAAATCATCCCTCTGTGAGATTTCAGATTTACAGGATACCTGGAGCTCCCAGGTCCCAGAATGTCACCTTCAATGTCGAAAGGACAACATTCAAGATAGTCTTTCTGCAAGATCTCAGGTAGCCCCTAGATCCTAGAAGAATCTTATCAAAGTTTTTGCAGGTTTAAGTTTTCTGCAGGATACTTGGAATCCCCAAATCCCGGAATAACGCCTCGCGTGTCGAAAAGACAATCTTCAAAATCTGCTTTCTGTGAGGTTCTAGGTAACTCCTAAACCCAGAATAGCTCATGTGGTAAAGCCTAAAGGTTAGGCACACCTCACTTGTATGAATCCTAGTTAATTCCTTAGAATATAGGATCAAAAACTGTTGTCAAAATCTGCTTTCTGTGAGGTTCTAGGTAACCCCTAAACCCAGAATAGCCCATTTGGTAAAGCCTCAAGGTTAGGCACACCTCATTTGTATAAATCCTAGTTAATTCCTTAGAATATAGGATCAAAATGTTCGACAATCCCTAAGAGACTGGGTGCGTCATCCAAGGGTTCCTAGCATAGAGGAATCCTATTCTCGGCCTGATCCCCCTGACGGATCAAAATGTTCGACAATCCCTAAGAGACTGGGTGCGTCATCCATAGGTTCCTAATAGAAAGGAGTCATATTCATGGTCTGATCCACCATACGGATCAAAACCCTGACAATCCCTAAGAGACTGGGTGCGTCATCCATAGGTTCCTAACAGAAAGGAGTCCTATTCATGGTCTGATCCACCATACAGATCAAAATCCTGACAATCCTTAAGGGACTGGGTGCGTCATACATAGGTTCCTAACAGAAAGGAGTCCTATTCATGGTCTGATCCACCATACGGATCAAAACCCTGACAATCCCTAAGAGACTGGGTGAGTCATCCATAGGTTCCTAACAGAAAGGAGTCATATTCATGATCTGATCCACCATACGGATCAAAACCACGACAATCCCTAAGAGACTGGGTGCGTCATTCACAGGTTCCTGTCAAGTATATGAATCTCATTCTGGTACGGCCTACCATACAGGCTAGAGTTTAACCGCCCTAGGATACTCAAAAGACGAGTCCCTAGGTATTCACTTGAACCCACTATACACCGCGTATGCCACACGAGCATCAGGCAGGTGATCAACAGGTAAATAGCAGGTGGGTCTCTCTATTTTCTCCCTCACTTCAGCGAAAGAACGAAGAGCAGAACGTTCACCAGCGGGGCAAGAAAGATTGAATGTCAAGATTCGTTTTTCTTTTCCCCAGTCGAGTCGGCCTAGACTCAGGTGTCACCTGTCTTTGAGCGAAACCTCTCACGAGATTCCTCTCAAAGAGGGGCAGCTGTTGACACCTGATTTTTGACCAAGTCTTTTTCAATTTTATTTTTGAAAAATCATAAAAAATTCATAAAAAGCCAAAAAAATTACAAAATCAACTTTGGTGGTCGTGGCCAAGCCCAAGGAACCATTCTTGACCAAAAAATAATTTTTCATATTTTTCATATTTTTTAATATTTTTTGGAAAATAGAAAAACACTTAAAAAATCAAGAAAAATAGCATTTGAGGTCACAAAAATATGGAAAAATATCCAATATTTTTCCTTTTAATCCCTTGTATTTTTGACCTAAAAAAAATCAAAATCAGATTCAATTTTAGGTGTTCCTTTGTAACCCGTACTATTGAATTTGAGGAAAAAATAACAATTGAGTCTTTTAATTTGCAATTTTGGCATTTTTTAAGATCTTGACATTCAATATAACTATCCCCTATTTCAATTTAGCCCAATTGTTTGTGCAATTTGCTCAATCGCACGGATTTGACAAAATTACATACTAAAATTGCATTTTAGTCCATGAAATTGAGCATAATTGAAATTACTTTCAATTCAAGGGCTATCATTGCAAATTAAACATGCTACCCAATGGATTTCACCATTTTAAATCGATTGGAATAGGTGGTTTGACTCAATTTGATCATTTGCACCCTCAATTACACGATCCCCAATTCCAAATTAAATGAAAATTTGGGGATTTTGTAGAAATTTATGAAAACTTTTGGGCAAAACCACATTTCTAGATAGAATTCATGCCCTAGATTCGATTATAAGGTTCAATTGCAAAATTTTTCCATTAATTTGGGCTTAATTTGAAAAGTCCTATTCGGGACCGGTTCAGACCGGTCAGACCGCCGGTCAGACCGGTCGAACCGGTCCGCTACAGTGTCTTCGTCTTCATCTAACCTGCGCACAAATAAACAGTGCAAGGTTGAATTTCAGCATGGAAATTGACCAAGCAATCGGCGGCAATTAAAAAAGAACTAGTGGGGGTTTCATTCGCCACAACATTCCCCGTCGATTGACACCAAGAGCATGACCAATGGCCGCCGGAGCGGGGAGCAATCGGCCAGTCAAACATTCGGACCTGCAAAAGTCAACAAAGGCAAAAACAGCTCAAATCCTTGCCAAATTCGTGCGAAATGAAGCTCACCGCGGAACCAAAAGGAACTGAGCGAAATGCCCATCTTCCCCGACAGCTCAAAAACAGCGGTTGTTAGAGATATGCCCTAAAGCAATTATGTAATAGTTACATATTGGGTATATCCGTTGCACTTCTGATTTCTTATCAGTGGCAAAGACGTATTTATTCATTTGTCCAACTATAAATGAATAAAATCCATAAGATCAGTTGCAACCGAACCTATTCTTAAGACGTTGAGAATATGTGTGACAGGTTTACGGTTAGACTGAATCTTTAAAACAGTTCCCGATCAATGGATTATTGAATGGATATCAATGATCCTGTTGAGGTCGGTATGTTCTTAACTTCATAATTAAGTATCAGATACTTAAGGGAATGACGAGTCACAAGTCATTAGGTATTGCGATATCCGAGTTAGAACATAGGTGCTTGTATCGGACAAGTTCACTGAACGTGACACGTATTGAATGATTAGCGACATGGAAGCTTTTTGCGTGGTCAATGTCTAATCGTTCATGCTTTGGTCTTGTGTAAATAATCCTTAGACCTGAGGTACAATGTTGACTTGTGTGATAAATGGCTATGGTTCACAAGTGCGCATATTGGCAGGTCGTTGATTCGTCTCTGTACTTGATGGTCGTAGTTCAGGCACATACGAAGTCACATGTGTACGCAATATGGAATCTGTCTCCTTATTAATAAAGGTATGATGTCCTATGTGATCTAATTGTAACAATGCATTGAAATCCTCGGCCGGGGTTATGATTGAGAATGAAATGTTCATGTCTCATATAAATGCATGTCAAGTTAGATTTGTACATATGATCGAATTGGTGGCTTGACAAATATTCCATGGCCTTTGTTCGATCGGGACATAGTTAGACAGAAGGATTGAATTACACTGTAGCCAAAGCTGACAGGTTCATAATGTTCTTAAAAAGAATTCACACTGTCTGGGTAGCCATGACATATTGCTAGATGTCACTCGTGGCTTGTAGGACCTAGAGGATGATCGGGACAATCAATTCTCTTGGAAGTACTAATGTGTTAGTACATGTCTTACTGCCAGCTCGGTGATGAACCTAGGAATGTCACACACCTTAACCAATACATGACAACGCATTGTGGAAAGACGACATTGCAAATTTGTTTGCAATTATACCAATTAGTTGGGTTGAAATTAAATTAAATGAGATTTAATTTTATTTCTCTTTTTGGTCACTTGCACGTGTATATACGATGTACACGTATGCTCTACGTATTTGTACGTTATACGTATTGTACTGTTTGGTAACCTCTTTTAACTCTTGTAATAATAATAATGGTTATTATTATTTTTAACACCTTTGTTAGTGCTATTTTTTAAATAGCATTTTTGTATTGTAAAATGTTAGTGCTAATTATAAATTGTGAGTGCTATTGTTAGATAGCATTTATAATTGTTAGTGCTAAATTTATATGGCATTTATTTATGATAAATTGTGAGTGCTATTGTTAGATAGCATTTATATTTGTTAGTGCTAATTTTAAATGACATTTATTTATGATAAATTGTGAGTGCTATTTTTAGATAGCATTTATAATTGTTAGTGCTATTTTTAAATAGCATTTTTGTATCATAAGATGTGAGTGCTATTTATAAATTGTGAGTGCTATTGTTAGTGCTATTTTTATATGGCATTTATTTATCATAAATTGTGAGTGCTATTTTTAGAAAGCATTTATTATATGTTAGTGCTATTTTATAATACAATTTATTGGAAGGTGTTTTTGGCTATAAAAGGATGGCAAGAGTTTTGAGGTTGGGGTTAGCACATTTTGTAGAGTGAGCAGATTTTTGAGAGCTTTGAGAGAAGAACACAAACACTCTCTATATTCTCATAATTTTGAGTGACCAAAATATACCAAGTTCGGAATATTGATTCCGTAAATTGGTTTGGAATATTGATTCCGCATATTGCTAGCACAATTGTTGTGGAATTATTAGTCGTCTCCCGTTCGTCAATTGGTGGTGTGTCTGAACTAGAGGCCCGACACTTGTGGGGCTGAGATCGAAGAACATCGAACCGACACCTCCGTTTCAAGCACGCTACAAGAGGTAGTGAATTTACTCCCTTTGGTGCTTTGTGATTTTTCGATTGAAATGCACGAAGTACGCCTCTGGAGATACATGTATGGGTTGTTATTTATTTCCGCTGCGTTTATTAATTTTTATTTACCCGTACGTGTTACGTGGATCCCAACAGTGGTATCAGAGCCAATCCTTAGGCGTTTTCGTGCATTTAATTGATTTTTGTTCGTAGTAATTTTTGCAATACCATGGCCAATTTGTATTAACGAATTGTTCGTCTTACATGGCTAATGGAGGTTGATTATTTTATATGATAAATTAATCAACGTAGCAAAAATTGAGACTAAATCAATTTTGAATCGAAAATTTATGGCTATCTTATTTTACGTAAAAATTCTGAATTTGATTCAACGTAGAATTTTTATTGTGCCTTCCTAAGTTTTAAATTGTGAATTTATTACTTACGTGGAAGGGTGGTGATCATGGAAAAATCCCTAATCAATATGATTGATGTATATATGAATGTATGGTGATTATTTATATTTTTGGGGTTGTAATTATTAAATGGAGGCTGCGTACTCCTTTTATTTTTCATGTAATCTTTATTTTTATCATAGTCAATTGTTGATGTAAATGCTACGAGGATTACGTGGAGGAGCCTTTTAAGCCGGCGAGCTCTTTGGGCCCGGTTCTTGAAGAGTTCAAGGAACCAAGAAGAAGTGAAGAGCGGCTCTCCATTATTAAAATATTAAAATGATTAAATGTGGTCTCATTGGCTCGAGACCCATTAAATCATAATTCCATGATCACCACGTAGGATAGATGTTTATGTGATTGACATCTATTTATTTATTATGTTTACGTGAGCATGTTAAATCGGTTAATGTGCAAAGTGAGACCTATAAACGACTCAAAATCTCCTTTAATATATATTAAGTCGTGACGGGTTTCGGACTCGTGGCCTTCCATCGTCGTGGTTTGATCCTATATTATAGTGGTTGATTGACCGGTTATGGATACATAGGGGTCAATTGTCATTTATAATTGTGGACCACTCCATTGAGCATATGATGTTGTGGGGTTGAGACCAAACGATTTCCAATAACTGTTAGGTGAGGGGATCGTTTGTGTTTTCAATATTTACATGAGACGATGGGTAAGACTTAACTACGATTATGAAGTCAATAACTGTCAGGTGAGACTTTCATGATCTAGAGGCCAAAGTTATGATTGGGACTCGCATATGATGCGTTGAATAAGTTGATTCACTCACTAAGTTTATAGAACACCAATAACTGTTAGGTGAGGTGGACTATGAGCTCGTGGGACTCCAATCCCCGCTAGTAATCTTTACCCAACAAAGATTACCGTTTCTCATTTTAAGGAGTATGGGATCCGTGTATAAATTTAGTGGGAGGATCTATTTCATTTAAAGGCCAAAATGAAATAGTTATTTTGAAAGACAACGGCTAACAATTTATTTTCTGCACAGATATAAATTACTCTGAAAAATGGTGAATACAAACCCGCTCGCTTCAATACTCGACAAGAATTGTTTGACTGGTCCCAATTTCACTGACTGGGTAAGAAATTTGAGAATTGTTCTCAATTCTGAAAAACTCGGGTATGTGCTTGATGAAAATATGCCAGTCTCTTTTCCTGAGAGTGGGACCCAAGAGGAACGTATCACTTATGATAAGTGGCATGACGATGACTTAAAAGTTAGGTCATATATGCTTGCTTCAATGAACAATGACTTTCAGAAAAAATATGAAGCAATGGTAGATGCTAGGTCGATCATATTGCATCTAAAGGAATTCTTTGATGAGAATGGTCGAACCTCAAGATATGAGATATCTAAAGCATTGTACCGCATGAGGATGGCTGACAAATCATCTGTTAATGATCATGTCTTGAAAATGATCTGGCACATAGAAGAATTGGCCAGGCTAAATCTTGTCATGGACAATGACTTAGCTGTGGATTTGATCCTCCAATCCTTACCTGATTCCTTCTCTAGTTTTGTTCAAAACTTCCACATGCATAATATGGAGAAAACCCTTGCTGAGTTACATAGCATGTTGGTAATTTATGAGAAGGAAATGCACAATACAAGGCCAAATGTTGTGGCTTTGGCTAAGGCTTCTTCTTCAAATAGTAAGACTATTTTGAAGAAAAAGAAATGGAAGAAGCCTGTGAAAGCTGTTGTGCAATCAAAACCCAAGATTGAAAAAGGGCAATGTCATTATTGTGGTGTCATGGGGCACTGGAGGAGGAACTGTAAGAAGTACCTCGCAAGCTTGAAGGTCAAGCCAAAGAACCAACCTTGTGAAGGTATGGTGTCTATGATTATTGAAACTAATCTTATGGTTAGTGCTGAGTCTAGCTTATGGATTCTAGATTCTGCTGCAACGTCACATATTTGTATGTCTTTGCAGAATCTGGAAATAAGCAGGATGCTGGGGCAAAATGAGATTGTCCTTACATTTGCAAATGGGGCAAAAGTTGCTGCATTAGCTATAGAGACTTTTCGTTTATGTTTGCCTTCAGGACATGTTTTGGTTTTAAAGAACTGTTTGCATTATAAGAATGCTATACAAAACATCATTTCTATACCTCGTATGGGCAAAGAAAATTATGAATTTTCTTTTGCTGATGATGTATGTTCTATTTATTATAATAGAATGTGTGTTGGTTCTGGATTATTAATGAATAATCTCTATACCATTACAATGTCCGGTAATACGATTACCAATAAGCAAAATAATCATGATGTAAATGCCATAACCAATAAACGCCCTAGAGATACTCCAAATCCAAAGTATTTTTGGCATCTTCGATTAGGTCATATTGGAGAAGATAGGATTAACAAGTTGAGTAATGATGGATATATCGATCCAATTGGTTTTGAACCATACTCGACTTGTAATGCTTGTCTTCTAGGAAAAATGACCAAAGCGCCCTTTGTAGGACATAGTGCGCGAGCTGCTGACATACTAGGATTGATACATACAGATGTATGTTGACCAATTAATGAAACTGCTAGGGGTGGTTATTCTTACTTCATTACCTTTACCGATGATTGTTCACGGTATGGCTATTTGTACTTAATGAAGTATAAATCTGAATCCTTTGAAAAGTTCAAGGAATTTAGGTATGAAGTTGAGAAACAAACAGGAAAAAGTATTAAGGCTCTTCGATCGGATCGAGGAGGTGAATACCTTAGTACTGAATTCTTGGATTATCTTAAAGATAATGGCATTTTATCACAATGGACACCTCCTGCAACTCCAGAGCATAATGGTGTATCTGAAAGAAGAAATCGTACTTTATTAGATATGGTGCGATCTATGATGAGCTACACCGATTTGCCTATGTCCCTTTGGGGATATGCCCTTGAGACAGCTGCATATTTACTGAATAGAGTGCCATCCAAATCTGTTCCAACTACGCCTTATGAGATATGGCATAGTAGGAAACCAAGTCTTAATCATATCAAGATTTGGGGTTGTCCAGCTTTTGTCAAGAAGCTGAGAACAGAAAAATTGGAGGCAAGGTCTGAACATGGTCGCTTCATTGGATATCCAAAAGAAACTTTTGGATATTATTTCTATTTTCACTCTGACCAAAAAGTTTCGGTCAGCAGGCACGCTTCTTTTCTGGAGAATCAGTTCGTTCAGGAAGGTGGTGCTGGGCGGAAAATAGTCTTATAAGAAGATAATAATGAAGTATCAAATAACCAAGTTCAAACACCGATCTCTGATTCAGTGGGAGCTTCTGATACACAACCTCTTAGGAAAAGTGCGAGAACGTCTCGTATACCTATTCGCTATGGACACTCGGTTGAAAATATTGAGTCACTATTCATTATGAATGATAGTAATCAATTGAGTGATCCAAGCACCTATGAGGAGGCGATGTTGGACATCGATTCTGGTAAATGGCTAGAAGCCATGCAAACCGAAATGGATTCAATGTATTCCAACGATGTTTGGACTCTAGTTGATCTGCCTGATGGTATTGTACCAATTGGCTGTAAATGGATCTTCAAGAGGAAGATAAACGCTGATGGTCAGGTTGGAACTTACAAAGCACGACTGGTGGCGAAAGGGTATCGTCAAAAAGAAGGGATCGATTATGACGAAACTTTCTCACCTGTAGCCATGCTGAAATCTATTCGGATTATGTTGGCTATAGCTGCGCACCTTGATTATGAGATATTCCAAATGGATGTCAAAACGGATTTTCTAAATGGTTTCCTCGAGGAGGATATCTATATGGAACAACCACGGGGTTTTGAATCTTGTGGTGAAAGTCGAAAGGTGTGTAAGCTTATGAGATCCATTTATGGACTCAAACAAGCATCCAGAAGTTGGAACATCCGTTTTGATGAAGTAATCAAATCGTTTGGCTTCATTAAAAATCCGGATGAATCATGTGTATATAAGAAGGTCAGCGGAAGCGCAATTGCGTTTCTAGTTTTGTACGTCGATGATATACTCTTGATCGGGAATGATGTACCGATGATATCATCGATCAAACTATTCTTGCCACAGAAATTCTCCATGAAAGATTTAGGAGAGGCAACCTATATTTTAGGTATCAAGATCTATAGAGATAGATCGAGACGATTGATTGGCCTCTCACAATCTACGTACATAGATAAAGTGTTAACACGGTTTAACATGCAATGTTCCAAAAGATGGATTATTGCCTTTTAGGCATGGAATCCGTCTTTCCAAGGAGATGTGTCCCAACACTCCTGAAGAAAGACAGCGGATGGCAAATATACCTTACGCATCCGCTGTTGGAAGCATAATGTATGTTATGCTATGTACGCGACTTGATATCGCGCATGCTGTAAGTGTTACTAGCAGATATCAGTCTGATCCAGGGGAAGAGCACTGGATAGCTGTCAAGAATATCCTGAAGTACTTACGAAGGACTAAGGATTTATTCTTGATATACAGAGAAGGAGAGTTTAAAGTTGAAGCGTATACTGATTCTGATTTTCAATCAGATCCGAATGACTTTAAGTCTACATCTGGGTTTGTTTTTACACTGAATGGTGGTGCAGTTAGTTGGAAGAGTTCCAAACAAAGCACAACTGCTGATTCCACTACTGAGGCAGAGTATGTAGCTGCTTCTGAAGCAGCGAAGGAAGATGTTTGGATGAAGAAGTTCATTTCTGAACTTGGAGTAGTTCCTTCCATTGAGCAGCCAATTACATTGTTTTGTGACAACAATGGGGCTATAGCTCAAGCTAAGGAACCACGGTCTCATCAGAAATCCAAGCACATTGAGAGACGCTTCCATCTCATCAGAGAAATAGTTGGGAGAGGTGATATCGCCTTGCAGAAAATTGCCTCAGCGGAAAACGTGGCAGACCCCTTTACTAAAGCAATACCTCAGTCTTTATTTGAAAGACACCTTGATAAAATGGGTTTGAGGTACCAAACTAGTTGGCTTTAGTGCAAGTGGGAGATTGTTAGAGATATGCCCTAAAGCAATTATGTAATAGTTACATATTGGGTATATCCGTTGCACTTCTGATTTCTTATCAGTGGCAAAGACGTATTTATTCATTTGTCCAACTATAAATGAATAAAATCCATAAGATCAGTTGCAACCGAACCTATTCTTAAGACGTTGAGAATATGTGTGACAGGTTTACGGTTAGACTGAATCTTTAAAACAGTTCCCGATCAATGGATTATTGAATGGATATCAATGATCCTGTTGAGGTCGGTATATTCTTAACTTCATAATTAAGTATCAGATACTTAAGGGAATGACGAGTCACAAGTCATTAGGTATTGCGATATCCGAGTTAGAACATAGGTGCTTGTATCGGACAAGTTCACTGAACGTGACACGTATTGAATGATTAGCGACATGGAAGCTTTTTGCGTGGTCAATGTCTAATCGTTCATGCTTTGGTCTTGTGTAAATAATCCTTAGACCTGAGGTACAATGTTGACTTGTGTGATAAATGGCTATGGTTCACAAGTGCGCATATTGGCGGGTCGTTGATTCGTCTCTGTACTTGATGGTCGTAGTTCAGGCACATACGAAGTCACATGTGTACGCAATATGGAATCTGTCTCCTTATTAATAAAGGTATGATGTCCTATGTGATCTAATTGTAACAATGCATTGAAATCCTCGGCCGGGGTTATGATTGAGAATGAAATGTTCATGTCTCATATAAATGCATGTCAAGTTAGATTTGTACATATGATCGAATTGGTGGCTTGACAAATATTCCATGGCCTTTGTTCGATCGGGACATAGTTAGACAGAAGGATTGAATTACACTGTAGCCAAAGCTGACAGGTTCATAGTGTTCTTAAAAAGAATTCACACTGTCTGGGTAGCCATGACATATTGCTAGATGTCACTCGTGGCTTGTAGGACCTAGAGGATGATCGGGACAATCAATTCTCTTGGAAGTACTAATGTGTTAGTACATGTCTTACTGCCAGCTCGGTGATGAACCTAGGAATGTCACACACCTTAACCAATACATGACAACGCATTGTGGAAAGACGACATTGCAAATTTGTTTGCAATTATACCAATTAGTTGGGTTGAAATTAAATTAAATGAGATTTAATTTTATTTCTCTTTTTGGTCACTTGCACGTGTATATACGATGTACACGTATGCTCTACGTATTTGTATGTTATACGTATTGTACTGTTTGGTAACCTCTTTTAACTCTTGTAATAATAATAATGGTTATTATTATTTTTAACACCTTTGTTAGTGCTATTTTTTAAATAGCATTTTTGTATTGTAAAATGTTAGTGCTAATTATAAATTGTGAGTGCTATTGTTAGATAGCATTTATAATTGTTAGTGCTAAATTTAAATGGCATTTATTTATGATAAATTGTGAGTGCTATTGTTAGATAGCATTTATATTTGTTAGTGCTAATTTTAAATGACATTTATTTATGATAAATTGTGAGTGCTATTTTTAGATAGCATTTATAATTGTTAGTGCTATTTTTAAATAGCATTTTTGTATCATAAGATGTGAGTGCTATTTATAAATTGTGAGTGCTATTGTTAGTGCTATTTTTATATGGCATTTATTTATCATAAATTGTGAGTGCTATTTTTAGAAAGCATTTATTATATGTTAGTGCTATTTTATAATACAATTTATTGGAAGGTGTTTTTGGCTATAAAAGGATGGCAAGAGTTTTGAGGTTGGGGTTAGCACATTTTGTAGAGTGAGCAGATTTTTGAGAGCTTTGAGAGAAGAACACAAACACTCTCTATATTCTCATAATTTTGAGTGACCAAAATATACCAAGTTCGGAATATTGATTCCGTAAATTGGTTTGGAATATTGATTCCGCATATTGCTAGCACAATTGTTGTGGAATTATTAGTCGTCTCCCGTTCGTCAATTGGTGGTGTGTCTGAACTAGAGGCCCGACACTTGTGGGGCTGAGATCGAAGAACATCGAACCGACACCTCCGTTTCAAGCACGCTACAAGAGGTAGTGAATTTACTCCCTTTGGTGCTTTGTGATTTTTCGATTGAAATGCACGAAGTACGCCTCTGGAGATACATGTATGGGTTGTTATTTATTTCCGCTGCGTTTATTAATTTTTATTTACCCGTACGTGTTACGTGGATCCCAACAGCGGAATCACTCTTCTGCTTCTGGTTTCAAGAAAAAGAAGAAATCCGACCGATGCGACATCTGTAGCAAGAAAGGGCTCTTTGCAAAAAACTGTCATCAGGCAAAGCGCCAAGGAAGCTACATGATCCAAAAGATTTCATCCACCACAAGAATCCCTTTGGATGATGAAGATATTGAGTCTGTCTTCTCTGTTGAAGATGAGCCTTCACCCGACACACTGTTTGCTCTCCAAACATATTCCACAGACTCTGATGAATCTCCAAGTGATATCTTTGCATTCTTCTCCGATAATATCTCCGACTCCTTCCATGTCCAACCCGTTTTCCACTCTCCATATATCCCCATTCAAATCCATACCCAAGAAAATAACAAACATGTCCAAGTCATTACTCTCATTGATATCGGCGCGGCAGCATCACTCATGGATATAAAAGTACTCCCAGAAGAATTCTGGACGCCTTACACAAGGTATTTCCATTCTTCTTCCAGAGATACTTTTACCACAAAATTTCGCAGCAAAACCATCACTCTCCAAATATTTCCAGGCTGTTCCATATCGAAAAAAAATCCTTGGTTGTAATTCCCTAGATAAAGACCTCATCATTGGTTGGGATGTTCTAGCCCAGCTTTCCCAGCTCAGAATAAAACCTACTGGTTTACAATTTGGTGACCTGTTTCGTGAATATGTGGATATCCAGAGACTTTTCATCATTCAGCCAGAAATCCTTGATCCAATTACCCAAAGACTCTTATCCTGCTGTTCTGAATCTCATTCTCAGTTTGTCCAAACTTGTTCAAATCCTCTTTGGAAAAATCCTGACTTCTTTGTCAAACTCTCATTCAAGGAAAGCGAAGATGTTAATCCCACAAAAGCCAGTCATTCTGGTATGAATCCGAAACATCTTGCTCTGGTCCAGAAGGAGTGTACTGACTTGCTCTCTCAAGGCCTCATTGAACCCTCTGATTTACAATAGGCTTGCGAAACCTTTTATGTGAACAAGCGAGCAGAACAGAATCGTGGTAAGCTCAGAATGGTGATCAATTACCAGCCCTTGAACAAATTCCTTCAAGATGACAAATTCCCTTTGCCTCACAAAAACTCTTTGTTTGGTATCCTAGCCCAGGCTAAGATCTATTCAAAGTTCGACCTGAAAGTAAGTTTTTGGCAAATTGGCATTCATCCTGATGACCGTCCTAAAACTGGTTTTTGCATTCCAAACCAGCATTTTCAATGGATAGTTGTCCTATTAGGCCATAAAACAGCCGCATCCATTTTTCAGAAAGCCATGTGTAGAATTTTTCAGCCCATTCTCTCACATGCCCAGATTTACATTGATGATATTCTCCTCTACAGTCCTGATGAGGAATCTCATTGTAAATTACTTTGCCAGTTCGTTGAAATTATCCAGAAACATGGAATCATGCTTTCCCAAAAGAAAATGATCCTTGCTCAAAAGGAAATTGAGTTCCTTGGTATGCATTTGAAAGAAGAAACCTACTGTCCAGGTACTCACCTGGCAAAAGAACTCCAAAAATTTCCCTCTGAGAATTTGACAATTAGCCAAATCTAGGCTTTCCTTGGAATTGTCAATTATCTCCGAGACTTTGTGCCAAAAATCTCTAAAGCACTCTATCCTCTTCAGAGGATGTTAAAGAAAGATGCTCCTCCATGGGGACCGAAGCAGACACAGGCTGTAGCTCATCTCAAAGAAATTTTGCAGCATCTTCCTCCTTTGCAAATTCCTTTCACTCGTCAAGGAATTCTGCAAACAGATGCTAGTGATAAATATTGGGCAGCCATTCTCCTTGAAGAAATCAAAGGTAAGCGCTTCATCTGTGCTTACAAAAGTGGACGATTCACTCCCGCAGAGATGCATTATCACTCCACTTTTAAGGAGATTCTCGCAGTCAAATATGGCATCAAGAAGTTTGAATACCACCTTGTTGGGCATCACTTTTTGGTCGAAATGGATATGTCTTCATTTCCTCAAATGCTCAATTTCAAATAGAAGCAGATTCCCCATCCGCAATTGTTAAGGTGGGCCGAATGGTTTTCGAAATATTCTTTTGATGCTCAACACATAGCAGGCAAAAAGAATGTCCTCGCAGATTTTCTGTCCCGACCTAAGCAACCAGTTGAATCCATTAACATGTATGTCCGCAGAAATCCATTGGATGCAAGAACATTCGTACCACACCAATGCGAGATACACCATGGAATACTCTCACTTATCCTCCAGAAGTCCCCAGGCAAGTTGCAGAAAATAATTTATGTGAGAATTTGAAGTATTACATGAATGAGTACCAAAACCACATATTCAGCACTTATGGTGGATTAATGTTAGGACCACATGGTCTTAATCCTGATTATCCATTTATCCATGTTTTGCGGTGGTCTCCTGATCAAGAATTCCCTGAAGACCTCAAATGGTTCTTTTGGTATTTTCTCAACGTATATGCTGTTGCCATTGAATTTCCCACAGATAAGATTGTCCGAGTGCTATCCAGAGCACTCATGGGAGATTTCTCAAACCAAAAAGCTTTGACAGAAATGCTCACTTGGTTCCAGCCTTTAGAAGCATGGAAACAGCACTTCATCTTTCAGCGAAATTGTGGAATAGCTGACCCAGAAAGACACACCACAGTCCTTTTTCACAAGCCTTGGGTTTTCTTCAGCCCAACCGGAGATGTCCGAGAAAAAGCATTGTATTATGGCACCACTACATTCAAGCCTAATCTCCAACGATAAGTTTTTTGGATCTACACAACACTTCCCAAATCCATCACACTGATGCAGTATGAGTATAGAGAACTCCAACGAGTCCTATGTCCAGAAAATCAAGAAATTCCTCCTGAAATTTGGGCATGCCATCACATGAACCACTCTTGGGATAGGCCCAAAATGCACCGCCAGGTACTTCAAGTTCTTAAAGAATATAGAAGCAACATTGGACTGTCCCAACTCGAAGAATAGTGGTATTGGAATAAATTCAAAAAGGACAAAGATGCCCCAGACAGTGTTGACTCTGACGACGCTAATTATCATCCAGACCTAGACCGACGTCGATTCTGAATCATCAAGAACCATTAAAGTCTCCTCACATGTGTCAAAATCCTCGTGCATTTGTTGTTATTAGGTGTGCTAAAGTCTTAAGAAGTAAGTACGTTTGTCAGAATAATGTACTGCAGAATCAGAAGACTTGTTGTGAAAATTACTGTTGACGGTACTATTCACGGTACTGTTCTAGGTATTGTTCACGGTACTGTAGCAAATCACTGTAGCAGACACTGTTTGGCACTGTAGCAGCGCTGTAGTACTGTAGCAAACACTGTTTACCCGAAGACTTTTTTAGTTTTTCGTTGTGAATTCGTCTGTGTTGACACCAAAATTTTGATTTTTTTTTTCAATTAATCATTTTTCATAAAAAAAAATGAGAATTAGTTTTAGTTCTCACCAAAAATAAATTCTCACGCATTACATATTTATTTTCTGTCAGTCATGCCATTAGCATTAGGGTCAAAGGCGAGTCAATGAGCATAATTTGGCAGGCAATTTTCGACCAGCTCGAAGGGGTGTGCTGATTTTCTTTCGTAGGCTATATTGGGCTTATTTTCAAGTTTAATCTAATTAGCCAGGCTTTTAATTAAATGTTTATTATTTAGAAAAAGCCTTGATTTTGAGCCCAAGAATTCAAGAGGATCCCATGGTTTAGACTGGAAAATTCGGATGGGTCATGACCATTTGAGTGCCAAAGGTTACGCATGGATTCAGACTTTGATTCAAATTCAATGTGGTTTATTTTATATAAGGCCTTTAATTGATCATTTAACTAATAAAAGTATAATAGGCCTAAGATTGCATCTCAAAGCCCACGCACAAAGACATGTTCAGCCATTTCCATCATCATATGCTATTGCCCAAAATATTGAGGCATTTTTAAAAGGTTTGGACTCTTGTAGATCAATCCGACGATCAATAATAAATCCTACCTTCGCTAGGGTTAGGGTCTCTATTTGTCTATAAATAGAGCCTTATGGCCTAGGGTTTTGGGGAGGCCACTCACGATCTTCAATATACGGCTGGATTTTGAGCCAATTCAATTGAAGATACGGCGTATAGAGGGAGCCACAGAAGAGAATGCGCGGTTGAAGGAGGAATAGAGGCTCTCTCCCCCTTGGGCTTTCATCCACGTTTCAAAGAGAGAACAGAAAATCAAGGAAAAAGGGACGGAGAAGCTAATCCTCCATCTGTGTTTGTATTCTTCTATTTTCCTAGTCTTTTGGTTCCTTCTTATTTTTTGCTCCTAAATTTTAATCGCAGAGAGCACCAAAAGGAGGCCACACAATTTACACTTATGGCATTGAGGGAGAGAATATGTTATTGAGAGCTCGACGAAAATTCTGAATGGTCAAAGGAGAGACAGAGGAGCGAAGTGCATCGAAGGCCACAACCATAATCGTTATTTGCAGGATAAGATTTATTCTTTTCCTTTTCTTGTCTTCCACACTTCCCAATCCTTTGGTCTTTCTCTTCCTAGATTTTGTTTTATTTTCTCTGGAGGATTCAATGCGCAGGATACACAAAGGCAAAGAAGAATCTCACTCAGCATATGGAGACCGAGGAGATGCCAAAAGGGAAGTTCACATACCATTAAGGAAAAACCCACTATGAAGATGGTCACGTTTTCATGTAGTTGTTTATTTTGCCAATTCCATTTGCAAATCACCCCACATCTCATCTCACTGAGAATCCACAATGCTGGTTTGGATTTTTTTTATTGAGTATCCAGTGAGTTCAAGTCATAATCGCAGCGTTTGTCTCGAGCTACTATAGCGCCAATGAATCCCTCGACATGTGATCAGCCGTCGCGAGTTCGGATGAATTTTTGTACACGCAATGCTCCATGGTTATGGGCGTTTTTAAAACTTCATCTCGTTTGAATCTTCTCCTGCAGGGATATTGGTGGGCCTCAAGCAATCTAGCCATTTTTTTTTATTATTGCGTGCTGCAAGTCTATTGTTATATTCCTCTTAGCTACAGGCCATGGGATAAATCCTTTTAGATCAGCCGGTTTGACAAAGTGAGCACACAAACGTGTGCATCAAAACCGCTAAAGGAGAAACGCACTAGAGGAGTAGACTTGATCCCGTTTCTCACCGTACTGATTCGCAAGCCCCACCGTTTGAGCCATTCAAGATCCACTCAAATCGAAAGCTGATCCGAATTTGGAACGGTTATTTTCAATTTTAGGCATTGATTTTTATCTGAGAATATTCTTAATATATGTTGCCTATTTTGAATTGTTCGTTACCATTGCATATCTTTTGATTCATGTGATTGCTTGTTTGTTAAAATTTGCACTTAAATAAACAATCATGCCCATAACTCATGCTCCCTTTGTGTCTTGTCCCGTCGGAATATGTATATCAATGCACGCAATTTGGCTTCGATTTTGAAGTATGGTCGTGCTCGAATATACATGAGTTTTATACATCAAACCCTCTATTTTGAGGGGCGGATTGATAACTCCAAAGAATTCCATGATTTGTCCTATGTATATAGGGGTGACGGTAATTCTACATATAATCCGTTCTTTGGCCCTAATCCAAGGGCATGTTGCGTATTAAATCGGAATTTTCGGAATTTAAGGTGAATTATGGGCAAGATTGTTTATTTTTGTTCAAATTCTTGTGTTTTTCCTTTTTAATAAAATTCCCAAAAATACCAAAAAAGATGACACCTTTCTATTAGGGTAAATGACATTTTTTTTATCATATGTTACATGAAAATAACATTTAATATAAATTGAGATTTTGAGAAATCGATTTCTTAAGTCATAATTGATGTTGTCTTCACTTTAGCATAGTTTTTGCCATCATTTCTCATAAATCCGAAAATCCATAAAAAAAATACCAAAAATATCATGCATAGCATATAATTTAGAATCATACTTGCCGTGTCTTGCATGTCATTCATGCATATTTTCATGTCATTTTGCATTAACATTACACCTAACAAGAGAAAATCTTAAATCATCAAGTCAAGAATTTTCTCATGAAAATTGGTACCGAAAGGGCATTAATTGAAAAATTAATGTAACCAAATCCCCGAACACTTAATCTCTGGTTCGTAGGAATAAGATAGTCCTCCCTCTATTTTATTTAGGTTTCTAATCGACCTACCAATAACGATTAGTGGCGACTCCAATTTGATACATTTTTTTTAAATGAACCTAAGTTGCGATTCGGTAGGACTTGGGAGAGTTCGAATTAGGTTAGTTAATTTAATTAACCTGATAATCCGTTAACACCAAGAATTTTTAATTTTAGGTCGCAACAGTCTGTCATGTTGTCAGAAGTCTCTTTGTATGATATTGGCCTATAAAAGGCCCCCGAAGGCATTGTAAAAGGGGATGAACCACCTTATGTGAAATATCAGTATGCTTTCCAATATCATGAGTTTCTAAAGTTTCCTCTCTTCTCCTTTCTCATAAGCATGGTCTTTCGCATATCTGAATCATCTTGTTGACTCAGTAGTACGATTGGTTTGGTTTAGTATGCTCTTCAACTTGCCACTATGTGGAACCTGTTGAAACAGAAATATCTGGCACCTTAAGGGTTGAGCTTCAAGAATGGGCTTGAGTGAGCAAACAGGCAGCCCCTTTTAAGGCCAGGAGCGCCGTGTTTGTGGAGATAGCATACCTGCTCACCTCGCCCAGGCTTGTCTCCGCTTTCTTTATTGGTATCAGAGCCATACATCGTCGAAACTGAGTTAAGATTAGTATTCTTATATTCTTAGACCTGCTAAAGGGAAAGGAGAAACTCAAACTCTCATGGAAAACTCCACAGATATTTCAGCTCCAGTTCACTTAGAAACCACCATCTCACTACCACCACCACCTGAACTCCGCAAATCCGCTTCCTCCTAGATGGATTACCTCTATGAGATGTCCTATGTAAATGATTATCGCAAAATCTCAGAAACACAACTCCCACTCATGAACCCCTACTCTGCTTTTTGTAAACCATCATCATTTTCTCCCATTCGCTCCATCAAACAAACCCCTCGTTCTGTCAAAGAATATGTTCAGTCCACTAAATTTGACCAGCACCCCATCCTGTCTACGTAACAAGAGCAGTTTGTAACTCTCCAAATTCCACTTGAGTTTCCTGCCTAGTGGGCTCAATAGGGTTACACCCACCTACACTTTGGCGCCATCCGTTTGTCCCTATCCTTGCATGGACGAAAGGGTTTACCCGTGGTTGCTCGGGTTGCTCTCCTCGATACTCGCTTCTTGGAATACCAACATGCTTGCGTTGGCACTGTTCAGACCACTCTGAACGCAGGCACAGTATTTGTCACTCTCTTCCCAAATTTCAACATGGCCTTGGCAGATCCCAACCTTCTCTCTGCTTTGAAGGTCCAATTGCATATCATTGGTGCTCCTCAAGCCACATCAGCCATAATTGCTACTCTACACAACCATATGGTGTACAGAGTACAAAACCATGCTATTGATCTCAACTTACCAAGTGCGGATGATGCTTTGCTTATCTCTGTTGACAACGACCAGACTTCATGTATTCACATCCCTCGCCAACTTCCAAGAGATCAGCTTGTAAAACTCCTTCCTGACAGTTGGGTAACCAACTATGAAAACCTTCACCAAAATTCCCGACCTGTTGTCGCGACCCGTCCGAAGCGGACGCGGCTAATGGATTACCGATCGCGGGCCTTCCCCCGCACAAGGGTGCAGATCGCGGGCTTTGGATCGGCGCGGGCCCTCCTAGGCCCATACCAAATCGCGGCGGGAGTATTTTTCAAAGGGATTCGACGATAACAGTCGATCGCTTTCGACCTTAGTGTGGTCGTGGTGGCATGTGCAACTTGTGCATGCATTTGGAGTCGCCACCGGTCTTTCTTGGAGGGTAGACCGGAAACCTTATTGACCGATTGAGAGAGATCGATCAATTCTGCGGAACCAGAGATTTTGAGTTCGGGGACTTGGTTACGTTGATGTCATTACCAACGCCCTTTCGGTACCTAACGCGAGTGATTTTCCCTAACTAGGATTTCATGCAGGCGCAATTTTGGGTGAGGTAAGTCTGACTTTGCACATTAACCAGTTTAACAAGCTCACGTAATCATAATAAATAAATAGATGCCAATCACATAAACATCTATCCTACGTGGTGATCATGGAATTATGATTTAATGGGTCTCGAGCCAATGAGACCACATTTAATCATTTTAATATTTTAATAACGGAGAGCCGCTCTTCGCTTCTTCTTGGTTTCTTGAACTCTTCAAGAATCGGACCCCAAAGAGCTCGCCGACTTAAAAGGCTCCTCCACGTAATCCTCGTAGCATTTACATCAACAATTGACTATGCTAAAAATAAAGATTACATGAAAAATAAAAGGAGTACGCAGCCTCCATTTAATAATTACAACCCCAAATATATAAGTAATCACCATACATTCATACATACATCAATCACATTGATTAGTGATTTTTCCATGATCACCACCCTTCCACGTAAGTAATAAATTCACAATTTAAAACTTAGGAAGGCACAATAAAAATTCTACGTTGAATCATATTCAGAATTTTTACGTAAAATAAGATAGCCATAAATTTTCGATTCAAAATTGATTTAGTCTCAATTTTTGCTACGTTGATTAATTTATCATATAAAATAATCAACCTCCATTAGCCATGTAAGACGAACAATTCGTTAATACATATTGGCCATAGTATTGCAAAAATTGCAAAAAATCAATTAAATGCACGAAAACACCTAAGGATCGGCTCTGATACCACTGTTGGGATCCACGTAACACGTAGCGGAAATAAATAACAACCCATACATGTATCTCCAGAGGCGTACTTCGTGCATTTCAATCGAAAAAAAATCACAAAGCCTCAAAGGGAGTAAATGGATTACCTCTCGTAGCGTGCTTGAACGGAGGTGTCGGTTCGATGTTCTTCGATCTCAGCCTCCACAAGTGTTAGGCATCTAGTTCGGACGCACCACCAATTGACGAACGGGGAGACGACTAATAACTTCACAACAATTGTGCTAGCAATATGCGGAATCAATATTCCGAACTTAGTATATTTTGCTTACTCAAGATTATGAGAATATAGAGAGTGTTTGTGTTCTTCTCTCTAAGCTCTCAAAAATTTGCACACTCTACAAAATGTCTCTCCCTTCAACCTCAAAACTCTTGCCATCCTTTTATAGCCAAAAATACCTTCCAATAAATTGTATTTAAAAATAGCACTAACAATTATAAATTCTATCTAAAAATAGCACTCACAAATAAATGACATTTAAAAATAGCACTAACAATAGCACTCACAATTTATAATACAAAAATGCTATTTAAAAATAGCACTAACAATAGCACTCACAATTTATAATACAAAAATGTTATTTAAAAATAGCACTAACAATTATAAATTCTATCTAATAATAGCACTCACAATTTATGATAAATAAATGACATTTAAAAATAGCACTAACAATAGCACTCACAATTTATAATACAAAAATGCTATTTAAAAATAGCACTAACAATAGCACTCACAATTTATAATACAAAAATATTATTTAAAAATAGCACTAACAATAGCACTCACAATACAAAAATGCTATTAAAAAAGCATTAACAAAGGTGTTAAAAATAATAACCATTATTATTATTACAAGAGTTAAAGAGGTTACCAAACAGTACAAATACGCATAACGTATAAATACGTATGACGTATAAATACGTAGAGCATACGTATACATCCGTGAAACCGGGGACTAATTGAAACAAAAATGTGCAATTAAGCCCTTTTGGTAAAAATTGATTAAATTAGAGGGCAAATTGACCCAATTGCACTTCGAGACTTTAAAATCCAATGTCATAGCTTAGAAAAGTGAGAATTGAAAATTAAAAGACTCGAAAAGGAATTTTTTAGGCACGGTTCGGGTTTATGTTTGTGAAGGAACATAGTGATCCGAGCCGAATTTTTGAGACTTAAAGTGACACACTTGAAGAGGAAATTAAAACAAAATTATTGAATATTTTTGTGTATTTTTCTGACCACGGATGGTATTTTTCTGATTTTTTTGGTATTTTTAATAATTAAATAAATTTGAAAAACTATTAAAAATTACGAAAAATATTTTTTGTTCAAAATTGGTTCTTGAGGCTAGGCCAAGGCTTCCAAAGTTGATTTTGCAATTTTATGATTTTGTTTGCTATTTTTAATTAATTTTTTAAAAAATGAAAATCACAATAATAGATTGGTCAAAAATCAGGTGTCAACAGCTGCCCCTCTTTGAGAGGAATTTCGTTAGAGGTTTCTCTCAAAGATAAGATGGCACCTGATTCCTAACCGACTCAACCGGGAAAATGAAAGAAGAAATGCTATGACATCGGATCCTTAAGACTCTTGATAAAGCTCGAATTAATCCTCGGTTTGCTCTAACAATTTGAACATGGGCCGGAGTGAGAGAGGCTTACCTGAAGCTCACCTGTCGGATGCTGCCGGTTGCGAAGACTTTCAAGAAGATGCCTAGGACTCGTCATTCAGAATATCCTAGGGAGATTAAGCTCTGACATGTATGGTAGGTCATACCATGATGGGATTCCTAACTGGTAGGAACCTAAGGAAGGCGTATCCCACTCTATGGGATTTGCCAAGAAGTTTGATCTGTATGGTGGATCGGACATTTGTGTTGATCCTTACGGCGGTATTTACCAATGAGTTGACCCTTATGGCGGTTTCTACCTTATTTGACCCTTATGGCGGTATCTACCGTCAAGTTTAGTTTGACCCTTATGGCGGCTTCTACTTTTGGCTGACCCTTCAGGCGGTTTCTACCTTGAGTTGACCCTTCAGGCGGTTTCTACCTTTGGTTGACCCTTCAGGCGGTTTCTACCTTGAGTTGACCCTTCAGGCGGTTTCTACCATTGGTTGACCCTTCAGGCGGTTTCTACCTTGAGTTGACCCTTCAGGCGGTATCTACCATAGTTTTGACCCTTCAGGCGGTTTCTACCTTGGATTGACCCTTCAGGCGGTATCTACCTTGAGTTGACCCTTCAGGCGATTTCTACCATGAATTGACCCTTCAGGCGGTTTCTACCTTTGGTTGACCCTTCAGGCGGTTTCTACCTTGAGTTGACCCTTCAGGCGGTTTCTACCATTGGTTGACCCTTCAGGCGGTTTCTACCTTGAGTTGACCCTTCAGGCGGTATCTACCATAGTTTTGACCCTTCAGGCGGTTTCTACCTTGGATTGACCCTTCAGGCGGTATCTACCTTGAGTTGACCCTTCAGGCGGTTTCTACCATGAATTGACCCTTCAGGCGGTTTCTACCTTGGTTTGACCCTTCAGGCGGTATCTACCTTGTGTTGACCCTTCAGGCGGTATCTACCATCATTTTGACCCTTCAGGCGGTATCTACCTTAGTTTTGACCCTTCAGGCGGTTTCTACCTTGTGTTGCTTTGAAAAGGGGTCTCATGACGAGGGTTCTCCACGTCCGATGAGACTGCCTAAATTTTGAGAAGGGGTCTCATGACGAGGGTTCTCCACGTCCGATGAGACTGCCTGAATTTTGAAAATGGGTCTCATGACGAGGGTTCTCCACGTCCGATGAGACTGTTTGATTTTTGAAAAAGGGTCCCGGGACGAGGGTTCTCCACGTCTGCTGGGATTGCTTGATTTTTTGGAAAGAGGTCTCATGACGAGGGTTCTCCATGTCCGATGAGACTGCCTGAATTTTGAAAATGGGTCTCATGACGAGGGTTCTCCACGTCCGATGAGACTGTTTGATATTTTTGAAAAGGGGTCACATCCTCACCCCTTCTTTTGAAAGATCCCAAAATTTGTCGGGAATTCAGTTTTGAAGCAGTGAAAGATTTTATTTTGACAAAGTTTCACTTGGGTCTGTTGAGGCGACATTCTGGGGGGCTGGGTTCTCCAGGTATCCTGCAGAAAGTTCAAACCTGTGTGCTCCTCTCCACGGAGCAAATGTTTTTCTGGGATTTGGGGTTTCCAAGAATCCTGCAGAAGTTCGAGCCTGAAAGATTTTTCTTCACCAAGAAAACGTTAGTAATCTTTGGGAAGGCCACGGCTGTCCATTTGACAAAACCGTATGATTTAAGTTTTAATCATGAAATGTGCATTTTGATGCTGGAGGTTATCCAAAGCATTCTTGCAACATGCAAATGTGATCACAAATCCCTTGGACGGAAAATCTGGATCAACAGTTTGAAAATTCCAAAACGAGTTTGTTCAAAACATCAATTGGAATATTTCTCGACAATGAGGTCTTCTCACCTGTTTTACGATAGTGGTTTTTTTGTAGGGGATGCACTCAATTCCCTACTAACCTGTGCCTAGGTTTTAGGCTCATTCGCAGCGCATACATTTTGATCGGTCGGGAGGTCTTCCACGGGACCGTAATGTTGGGCTTGGTTCTTGATCCTCAAGGGAGACTCACTTTTGAGTCAAGGCCATTGAACGAAAATTTTTACCATCTGCTCCGGGTTTACAAGTCAAGAACCCTGCAAAATGAGAAAGAAATAGTCTTGCTCGTACTTCTTCGAGCTAAGCTATATGTTAACCCAAGTGTCTTAGTCAGAGAAGACTGTTTCAGGGTTATGATGTTGGTAGGATTGGGGACCGAAACAGGCTTGTTTTTTGCCCAGAATTCATGAGGGGATTGACGTTGGTGATCATTGCAAACTTGTCACCTGTCTTTTCCATTCTGCATCTTCAATTTTTTGAGGTGTGCAACCGCTTTTGAGGTGTGCACAAATTCTTTAGGGAGAATCTCTGGCTGCATTGACAATTATGTCTGCGTCTTTCCTCCACGCTTGACATCATTTGGAGGAGCGACCTTTTGATCTGACTCCTTTAGGGGCCTTTCTCTCTTCCCAACTAGGCTTCATTGGGGATCAAGCAAACAGCTTGCACGAGCATCGGCCTTGCTTTTACCAGGCACTTTGCTTTTTCTTGATGCCGGGGATTTTTATCTTTTGTTGAAATCCCACCTTTTCGTTTCCTTTGGAACTACGATGTTCAGAAAATTGTGCTAGACATACAACTTGAATCGTAGCACACTTGAACGCCGATATGAAATCTTTCTATAAATCCCATCTCTTGGATTCTTCCGTTCTTGGAGTGATGCAGTTTCCATCTTGAAACATGCCATGATCACCAACAGGGGTTTATGAAATGAATTTGCAGGCTCAACTTGGCTACGCAAAGGATATGGTGTGTGGGATAGAGAAATGAATGCTTCTCGTCATCCTATGGCACTTGGATTACCATATAAACAACACACAAAGATTAATGTTAGTCCGAGCAAGAAAATTTCTAACCATTTTCTCCTGATGCTGCTTGACTCGCCTCCATTTTGGCCCGATGTGGGGTGGTTCTTGACAGGGTTAAGAATGAAAATCGCCGTTCAAAGGGGTTATCAACGGTCACCTGTAGTGTTTGGGGGATATAAAACGAATGCCTCCGTCGTCCCAACCCATGTAATCGCTGCGAATGGTCCCTACTTCCGTAGGTCCATATTTTGTTGTCTGATTCGCTCCACTTCTCTCTTAAGTGTGTATAGGACGTGTTTGGACTAGGCTTTGCCTCTCGTCTTTTGAGAAAACGTCCTTTTGAGAGTTTTGAACAACTTTTGATTGGAAAAATTTCTTTCGTTTTCCCGAAAATTTTACCCGTCAAGGGATTTTATGATGCCCCATGCATGTTCTTATTCATGTTCAGACAACCTCCTGTTTTAAAACATGAATGCCAATGAAGTTTGAATCCTATGTCTTTTCTAGACATTAGATTCTGAAAGCTTTTCTTTTTCTCTCTGTATTTTTATTTAACATCTTCAATGGATTGGGGAAAGGGATACTTACCTGTCCCCCGCGGCTGGAGATCCCTGAAAATGCGGAAGAAACATGTTATTGTACGTTCATGAATTTTTCAAAAAATTAGAACGATACATCTTACCCTTGGTCGGGTAATACATGGGATGTGAAAACCCGTTTCGCCTTGATGGCGATCCCCTGTCAAAGACGGGAATTAGGTGTCAGTTTGTGTTCCAAAATTCAAGGCAAATTGGAACGATACAGCCTTATTCTTGCTTTGTGTTTCCATTTGAACACAAACGCGCGGCTTGCAGAATCTGGCCCTCTATCTTGTGGCCTTGATCCCTCCGTTTGGTTGGTGATGAATCATTCTCAAGGGTTTGCCCCAGAGGAGATCCATTTGTATTTTTGGACGCATTCCAGTGCCACTCTTCAGAGTTCCTTTTATTCAAGGAAAAAGGAATTTGTTATCGGAATGCATGTCAAAGCATGAAGTGTGGAAGCGATACTTTTTACCCTCCACTCGATCTTGTAATCAAAGACCATTTCTTGGAGTGCTGACTCCCAAGGTCAATAATTTTATTCGCCTCCTCGTTGGCGAGTTCTTTTCTTTTGAGGCTTTCGATGCCAACGACTTCCTGTTAAATGAGTAAAAACTCATGTTAGGCATGTGGTCTTTGAAGACCAAATTGGAACGATACAAAGTTACCGCCTTTAGGTTTGTATTCTGGGGTTTATTTCTGATGCGGATAACTCTGTCATTGCGTCTATGGATTTTGCCAGAGAAGAAACGTCCTTCTTTGCCCATGGCAAAATTGATTCGCATGCCCCAGTCATGCCTTAACGCTTTCCGTTTTTG
Organism: Rhodomyrtus psidioides; assembly: GCA_021437785.1. NCBI lineage: Eukaryota > Viridiplantae > Streptophyta > Magnoliopsida > Myrtales > Myrtaceae > Rhodomyrtus > Rhodomyrtus psidioides. The sequence continues at coordinate 2,110,654 of JAILYB010000024.1, read as the reverse complement.
TTGGAGATTTCTAATCCAATCCGAAGGAGTCCCCGCACCTGCATGTGAAGAAATAGACGTGGGTTTTTATCTGACTTCATTTGGAATTTCTGAAAAGAGATACTCCCTCTGAAGTTTCGTCCTTTCGTGCTTTTCGAGCAATTTGCCCCGGTGAGGCATGGTTTTGCTGTTTGTCATCTCTGGATTCGATGACCCTGGTCTGATGAGCTTTCATGGGGGATCAAGAGAGTTTGCCCCCGGTTTGGCTCCTCAAAGCAAATGGGGGGAACCTGCTCCCATTGATTTTTGCAGATTCTGATCATCCATCTCGATTGTCAGAGTCCTTGATCAATTTTATCTGTCTCAAGACAGCTTGATATTCTTGGGATTCGTCATGTGGCGGTTTGGTGATTCTCTCGATCACAGTCGCCATTTGAGGTATTTGATGTTCCCTGTTTGTTATTTGAAAGCATTACATCCTGCGTCCTCTGCTCTTGATCATCATCTGAGAGGAAAAAGAAAGGAAGCATTATTCCCATATCAAGAAAATAATCATTTTGGAACGATACGTCCTTTTACACTTGATTTGCATTCCGTTTTGATGTTGCATATTGATATGAACAACATCTATCAAATTCCTCCATCCGTGTTTGAAGGTATTTGCAACGCCTACGGTTCATTTGCCCCAGCTGGGCGACGTCTGTTTTGTCATTTGAATGCATGAGCTTTTGGGTGCATTGCCTCTTTTATCACCTGAGATAAAAAAAAATGGAGAAAAACTTATCCCCAAATCTGATTAAAAATCAATTAGGAACGATACGTCCTTTCACCAAACGAGTAGCTCTGTGACCAAATGTATTTTGCACTGAAGGGACGAATTCCACTATGTTCCACGGGTTTGGGGAATTTGCCCCCATTTTCGATAGAAATGAGCCTTATCAAGATGTATACAATACAAATAGATCCCTAATACAATCAATCTAAGGGACGAGATAGAGAGGATCTCAGCAAAATTAATCTTTATACAAGAGAACTAAGAATGTCAAATCAATCAAAGGAATGTAGTCCGAACACTTGGAGATGCCCCAGTTCCAGTCTTCGAGATGTGACTCCAGGATCACCGATTTTTTTAGGTGGTTTTAGATATACCAACCATCTAAAGACATGCACATGAGACAAGTGAGGATAAAACTTCTAAAAATCAAAGGATTTGGCACCTAAGGTCAAGGTTCCCACCTCGAGTTCTAGAAAGAGCCGATTCCATTGCACAGCTATCGTTGCATTGAGACTCGATCCATAGTTCGAAGTGAGCGGGATTGAAAAGTGGATTACCCCGTGCTTTTCCTCACAGAGATTCCATTTTCAATCCCTTCTATTGTTTTCCTATAGGCGGTGCCCGGGGTTTTAGGCGCGGTTGTGTGTGTCCATGTGTCGTGATCATCACAATGCAAGTCATGCACAACCGTTTATCAATCAGCGCTTCAAATCATCCACACAACATACATTCCTATGCCAACCTGCATAAGACAATGTTAATCGTGGACTACACCCCTTATTTCTCCAATCTGCAAAAAACATATAACACCTATCGTAAGCGGACTTACCTCACCTTTGAGAGCGTCTGCATGGTTAGAAAAATCACTCAGCGTTTTAATTACGGCCTAAGTCCACTTGAGGTCTAGAACCATAGGTTCTAGAACAAAGTTCCCCAGCGGAGTCGCCAGCTGTCGCGACCCGTCCGAAGCGGACGCGGCTAATGGATTACCGATCGCGGGCCTTCCCCCGCACAAGGGTGCAGATCGCGGGCTTTGGATCGGCGCGGGCCCTCCCAGGCCCATACCAAATCGCGGCGGGAGTATTTTTCAAAGGGATTCGACGATAACAGTCGATCGCTTTCGACCTTAGTGTGGTCGTGGTGGCATGTGCAACTTGTGCATGCATTTGGAGTCGCCACCGGTCTTTCTTGGAGGGTAGACCGGAAACCTTATTGACCGATTGAGAGAGATCGATCAATTCTGCGGAACCAGAGATTTTGAGTTCGGGGACTTGGTTACGTTGATGTCATTACCAACGCCCTTTCGGTACCTAACGCGAGTGATTTTCCCTAACTAGGATTTCATGCAGGCGCAATTTTGGGTGAGGTAAGTCTGACTTTGCACATTAACCAGTTTAACATGCTCACGTAATCATAATAAATAAATAGATGCCAATCACATAAACATCTATCCTACGTGGTGATCATGGAATTATGATTTAATGGGTCTCGAGCCAATGAGACCACATTTAATCATTTTAATATTTTAATAACGGAGAGTCGCTCTTCGCTTCTTCTTGGTTTCTTGAACTCTTCAAGAATCGGACCCCAAAGAGCTCGCCGACTTAAAAGGCTCCTCCACGTAATCCTCGTAGCATTTACATCAACAATTGACTATGCTAAAAATAAAGATTACATGAAAAATAAAAGGAGTACGCAGCCTCCATTTAATAATTACAACCCCAAATATATAAGTAATCACCATACATTCATACATACATCAATCACATTGATTAGTGATTTTTCCATGATCACCACCCTTCCACGTAAGTAATAAATTCACAATTTAAAACTTAGGAAGGCACAATAAAAATTCTACGTTGAATCATATTCAGAATTTTTACGTAAAATAAGATAGCCATAAATTTTCGATTCAAAATTGATTTAGTCTCAATTTTTGCTACGTTGATTAATTTATCATATAAAATAATCAACCTCCATTAGCCATGTAAGACGAACAATTCGTTAATACATATTGGCCATAGTATTGCAAAAATTGCAAAAAATCAATTAAATGCACGAAAACACCTAAGGATCGGCTCTGATACCACTGTTGGGATCCACGTAACACGTAGCGGAAATAAATAACAACCCATACATGTATCTCCAGAGGCGTACTTCGTGCATTTCAATCGAAAAAAAATCACAAAGCCTCAAAGGGAGTAAATGGATTACCTCTCGTAGCGTGCTTGAACGGAGGTGTCGGTTCGATGTTCTTCGATCTCAGCCTCCACAAGTGTTAGGCATCTAGTTCGGACGCACCACCAATTGACGAACGGGGAGACGACTAATAACTTCACAACAATTGTGCTAGCAATATGCGGAATCAATATTCCGAACTTAGTATATTTTGCTTACTCAAGATTATGAGAATATAGAGAGTGTTTGTGTTCTTCTCTCTAAGCTCTCAAAAATTTGCACACTCTACAAAATGTCTCTCCCTTCAACCTCAAAACTCTTGCCATCCTTTTATAGCCAAAAATACCTTCCAATAAATTGTATTTAAAAATAGCACTAACAATTATAAATTCTATCTAAAAATAGCACTCACAAATAAATGACATTTAAAAATAGCACTAACAATAGCACTCACAATTTATAATACAAAAATGCTATTTAAAAATAGCACTAACAATAGCACTCACAATTTATAATACAAAAATGTTATTTAAAAATAGCACTAACAATTATAAATTCTATCTAATAATAGCACTCACAATTTATGATAAATAAATGACATTTAAAAATAGCACTAACAATAGCACTCACAATTTATAATACAAAAATGCTATTTAAAAATAGCACTAACAATAGCACTCACAATTTATAATACAAAAATATTATTTAAAAATAGCACTAACAATAGCACTCACAATACAAAAATGCTATTAAAAAAGCATTAACAAAGGTGTTAAAAATAATAACCATTATTATTATTACAAGAGTTAAAGAGGTTACCAAACAGTACAAATACGCATAACGTATAAATACGTATGACGTATAAATACGTAGAGCATACGTATACATCCGTGAAACCGGGGACTAATTGAAACAAAAATGTGCAATTAAGCCCTTTTGGTAAAAATTGATTAAATTAGAGGGCAAATTGACCCAATTGCACTTCGAGACTTTAAAATCCAATGTCATAGCTTAGAAAAGTGAGAATTGAAAATTAAAAGACTCGAAAAGGAATTTTTTAGGCACGGTTCGGGTTTATGTTTGTGAAGGAACATAGTGATCCGAGCCGAATTTTTGAGACTTAAAGTGACACACTTGAAGAGGAAATTAAAACAAAATTATTGAATATTTTTGTGTATTTTTCTGACCACGGATGGTATTTTTCTGATTTTTTTGGTATTGTTAATAATTAAATAAATTCGAAAAACTATTAAAAATTATGAAAAATATTTTTTGTTCAAAATTGGTTCTTGAGGCTAGGCCAAGGCTTCCAAAGTTGATTTTGCAATTTTATGATTTTGTTTGCTATTTTTAATTAATTTTTTAAAAAATGAAAATCACAATAATAGATTGGTCAAAAATCAGGTGTCAACACCTGTCCAATCCTCTGAGCCACAATACACCAAGAAAAAAGATGGTACTGTCACCATTAAATTCACAAAATAAAAGGAAGACACTTCTTCCTCTGTTTTTCCATCATTCCCCACCATCCTGTGTTTCTCCTCGTGTCCATCTGAGTCTGTCAGTATGGAAGACCCAGATCCTAAAGCCCATGTCCAATCCTTTGATGACCATGGACGACCCATCCATTATTACAAGGATCCCTCTGGACACTACTTTTGGGATGTTGACTGTTCATGTTCCTCTTGTTTGAATCTAGATGATGAGGATGACAGACCGTCCTCCAAAAAGAAGAAGAAGAAGAAAGATTCACCTTACCAAAGGTACCTAGACGGTGATCCAATCGTGGGTCCTCTTGGTGAAGACGGTGGACGCTGACAATATATGGTTGAGTATGGTTCTCCCAAACCTCCTCAAATTACTGCACCTCCACCAGCCTGTCCCCCAGATGAACCAAAGCTGCCACATCCACCACCAAAGAAACCCATCACTTCCCCATTCTACAAACCCATCCTCAAATGGGTAAAGAAAAACTCTTGTCCCATCAAACTCCCTCAGCCATACACTTGCAATCCTAAACCTGAACCACATCCTGTTTTACCCAGTATTTGCAAGTTCCGATCAGAAGACTTCCCACATTTATAGCCTGCCCCATCTGAAGAAAGCTCAGCCACTTTCAGATTCCCTCTTGTTGAAAGTTTCTCTGATGCAAAGCAGAAATACTTCCATTCTCCAAAGATAACAACTCCACTTGATGTCGACCTTCAAGGAAGAAGGAAAGGCCCTACACCAGTTGAGGCTGTTCTAAATTGGCAGACAGAGAATACTCTGGCCTAGAATGTAGCAATAAATACAGTGGCTACTCGTCTTGATAGGGTAGACCATGCTACATCTGTCTCAAAGAAGATGTTGGAAGATTTCCAAAAGAGGCTGTACTTGATGGAGACAAAACAGATTCCTACAAGTCATTATCTGGAAGACCAAACTCCTGAGATTGAGAAGCTTAGACGCCAGGTCCAGATACTGCAAGAACAACAAGCTCTCCTTGAGCAAAGGAATCTACAAGCCCTGGATCCATTTTTCTTTCCAACAGCAACTCATAACCCCACATCCTTCATGTCCAGTTCCCCAGACCACAACTCTTTTGCAGCTGTACTCAGCGCAGCACCACCTCCTCCAAAGACGAACGACCTTGCTCTTCGGGATCGTCTTAAAAAGCTAGACCAAGAGAAAAAAGAAAAAAACAAACAAACCTTTTTTCCACCTCCTTCAGCTCCACCAGAAAAATCACCTCCTTCATCCCCTCCTCATAAACCTTCCCACTCATACATGGTTTCGAATCCCTTGAAAAATTTCCTTCGAAACCAGGTTCCTACCATCTCCACAGTGAAACCCATAAATCCTTCACTCCCGGCTACTCCTGAAATCTCTATCAATGACTCATCTTCCATTCTAAATAATGAATCGTATGATTCTAGCACCCAGTCTATTGTAGCAGACGTAATGATGGCTGACCCTGTAGAGCCAATCATTGAAGAATAAATGGAAGACTAACCTGAAGTTGAGCATCCACCTCCACCTACACAACCTTACCATGACCCATCGTCATCGACCTATAAGTCATATTCGTCCAATTTCTTCACTTTGGATGATATCCCTTACCACAAATGGGCGGAAAGGCTTCAAGAGTTTCATTCTTGGTTGATTACCAAAAAATTGAAGGAACACAGTTCTTATGATGTTCTCCTTGAGTTTGTCACTCGATTCACTGATTCCTTGAAGGATTGGTGGCAGTTAGCCCCAGAAAGAGTCCAACTTCAGTTTTTAACCATGTCCTTTGATGAAGCGATTCAGCTCATTCATCTTTTCTTTAATGGCCAACCTCAAGATTCGAAAGAACTCAAAAGAAAAGAATTCTTTGAAAGAAAATGATATTCTTTGGCCAAAAAGGACCTGGATCGACACTTCCGAGAAATGATCAAGCTTTTCTACCACTTGGTTCTAATCCTAATCTCAAGTCCGTATTCCTAGCTTCCAACCCTAAAGAGATTAGTCAAGTTGTTGAGAAAGCCCTGAAGCTAAAAAAATAAGACCATCATAGATGCGACTTTTGGAGAAATCCAACAGTCTGTTCACCTTGCCATTAAAGAAATGTGCCACAGAAGAGAAGTCTTCAGAAGTTATCTCCGGGAGAATCGTTCTCTCGAAAAGAATTGTGACAATCCTCATTGGAAGATCAAGTGCTCAAAAGATTGCAGTGATCCCTCTTGTGCTGGCAATAAGACACGCAAGCACTTCAAGAAGTTCTCCTTTGAGAAATTCTCTTTTGGCAGACGAAGACCTAATAAAGGCAAGTGGAAGTTCCTTCGAAAAAAGAAGCGGCATCACTCTTCTGCTTCTGGTTTCAACAAAAAGAAGAAATCCGACCGATACTACATCTGTAGCAAGAAAGGGCACTTTGCAAAAAACTGTCCCCAGGCAAAGCGCCAAGGAAGCTATATGATCAAAAAGATTTCCTCCACCACAAGAATCCCTTTGGATGATGAAGATATTGAATCTGTCTTCTCTGTTGAAGATGAGCCTTCACTCGACACACTGTTTGCTCTCCAAACATATTCCTTAGACTCTGATGAATCTCCAAGTGATATCTTTGCATTCTTCCCTGATAATATCTCCGACTCCTTCCATGTCCAACCCGATTTCTACTCTCCATATATCCCCATTCAAATCCATACCCCAGAAAATGACAAACATATCCAAGTCATTGCTCTCATTGATACCGGCGCGACAGCATCACTCATGGATATAAAAGTACTCCTAGAAGAATTTTGGACGCCTTACATAAGGTATTTCTATTCTGCTTCCGGAGATACTTTTACCACAAAATTCCGCAGCAAAACCATCACCCTCCAAATATTTCCAGGCTGTTCCATATCCACAAAAATCCTTAGTTGTAACTCCCAGATAAGGACCTTATCATTGGTTGGGATGTTCTAGCCCAGCTTTCCCAGCTCAGAATTAAACCTACTGGTTTACAATTTGGTGACCAGTTTCGTGAATATGTGGATATCCAGAGACTTTTCATCATTCGGCCAGAAATCCTTGATCCAATTACCCAAAGTCTCTTATCCTGCTGTTCTGAATCTCATTCTCAGTTTGACCAAACTTGTTCAAATCCTCTTTGGAAAAATCCTGACTTCTTTGTCAAACTCCCATTCAAGAAAAGTGAAGATGTTAATCCCACAAAAGCCAGTCATTCTGGTATGAATCCTGAACATCTTGTTATGGCCTAGAAGGAATGTGCTGACTTGCTCTCTCAAGGCCTCATTGAACCCTCTGATTCACAATGGGCTTGCGAAGCCTTTTATGTGAACAAGCGAGCAAAACAGAATCGTGGTAAGCTCAGATTAGTGATTAATTACCAGCCCTTGAACAAATTCCTTCAAGATGACAAATTCCCTTTGCCTCACAAAAACTCTTTGTTTGGTAGCCTAGCCCAGGCAAAGATCTATTCAAAGTTCGACCTGAAAGTAGATTTTTTGCAAATTGGCATTCATCCTGATGACCGTCTTAAAATTGATTTTTGCATTCCAAACCAGCATTTTCAATGGACAGTTGTCCCATTTGACCTAAAAACAGCCCCATCCATTTTTCAGAAAGTCATGTGTTGAATTTTCAGCCCATTCTCTCACATGCCTAGATTTACATTGATGATATTCTCCTCTACAGTCCTGATGAGGAATCTCATTGTAAATTACTTTCCCAGTTTGTTGAATTTGTCCAGAAACATGGAATCATGCTTTCCCAAAAGAAAATGATCCTTACTCAAAAGGAAATTGAGTTCCTTGGTATGCATTTGAAAGAAGGAACCTATTGTCCAGGTCCTCACCTGGCAGAAGAACTCCAAAAATTTCCCTATGAGAATTTGACAGTTAGTCAAATCTAGGCTTTCCTTGGAATTGTCAATTTTCTTCGAAACTTTGTGCCAAAAATCTCTAAAGCACTCTATCATCTTCAGAGGATGTTAAAGAAAGATGCTCCTCCATGGGGACCGAAGCAGACACAGGCTGTAGCTCATCTCAAAGAAATTTTGCAGCATCTTCCTCCTTTGCAAATTCCTTCCACTTGTCAAAGAATTCTGCAAACAGATGCTAGTGATAAATATTGGGCAGCCATTCTCCTTGAAGAAATCAAAGGTAAGCGCTTCATCTGTGCTTACAAAAGTGGACGATTCACTCCCGCAGAGATGCATTATCACTCCACTTTTAAGGAGATTCTCGCAGTCAAATATGGCATCAAGAAGTTTGAATACCACCTTGTTGGGCATCACTTTTTGGTCGAAATGGATATGTCTTCATTTCCTCAAATGCTCAATTTCAAATAGAAGCAGATTCCCCATCCACAATTGTTAAGGTGGGCCGAATGGTTCTTGAAATATTCTTTTGATGCTAAACACATACCAGGAAAAAAGAATGTCCTCGCAGATTTTCTATCCCGACCTAAGCAGCCAGTTGAATCCATCAACATGTATGTCCGCAGAAATCCATTGGATGCAAGAACATTTCGTACCACACCAATGCGAGATACACCATGGAATACTCTCACTTATCCTCCAGAAGTCCGTAGGCAAGTTGCAGAAAATAATTTATGTGAGAATTTGAAGTATTACATGAATGAGTACCAAAACCGCATATTCAGCACTTATGGTGGATTAATGTTAGGACCACATGGTCTTAATCCTGATTATCCATTTATCCATGTTTTGCGGTGGTCTCCTGATCAAGAATTCCTTGAAGACCTCAAATGGTTCTTTTGGTATTTTCTCAACGTATATGCTGTTGCCATTGAATTTTCCACAGATAAGATTGTCCGAGTCCTATCCAGGGCACTCATGGGAGATTTCTCAAACCAAAAAGCTTTGATAGAAATGCTCACTTGGTTCCAGTCTTTAGCAGCATGGAAACAACACTTCATCTTTCAGCGAAATTGTGGAATAGCTGACCTAGAAAGACACACCACAGTCTTTTTTCACAGGCCTTGGGTTTTCTTCAGCTCAACCGGAGATGTCCGAGAAAAAGCACTGTATTATGGCACCACTACATTCAAGCCCAATCTCCATCGACAAGTTTTTCGGATTTACACAACACTTCCCAAGTCCATCACACTGATGCAGTATGAGTATAGAGAACTCCAACGAGTCCTATGTCAAGAAAATCAAGAAATTCCTCTTGAAATTTGGGCATACCATCACATGAACTACTCTTGGGATAGGCCCAAAATGCACCGCCAGGTACTTCAAGCTCTTGAAGAATATAGAAGCAACCAGCCAGGTTCTTCTATGGACACTGATACTCCTGACACTCAAGACCCTTGGGGAGGACAATTGTCACAAAACCCATACTCTACACTAGACATTGCATCTAGCACCCAAGACCAGCCTTCCAGCTCGTACACGTGGCCTCAGCTCCAACTATGGCCCTAGCCTCAAGTACCATCTAGCTCTAACCAAGGCGCGCGACAAGATCCACCAGACCCAATCACCATGGAAGATATTTTGTCAGGCAAAAGACACGCGACAGAAGAAGAAGATAGTCCCTCACTTACTGAAGACACTGAAGACTCTTGGGGAGGACAATTGGACTGTCCCAGCTCAAAGAACAGTGGTATTGGAATAAATTCAAAATGGACAAAGATGGCCCAGACAGTTCTGACTCTAACAACGCCAATTATCATCCAGACCCAGACCGACGTCGACTCTGAATCATCAAGAACCATTAAAGTCTCCTCACATGTGTCAAAATCCTCGTGCATTTGTTGTTATTAGGTGTGCTAAAGTCTTAAGAAGTAAGTACGTATGTCAGAATAATATCCTGCAGAATCAGAAGACTTTTTACGAAAATTACTGTTCACGATACCATTCATGGCACTGTTCACGGCACTGTAGCAAAATCACTGTAGCAGATACTGTTTGGCACTGTAGCAGTACTGTAGCACTGTAGCAACTATGTTCACCCAAAGACTTTTTTAGTTTTTCGTCGTGAATTCATCTGTCATGTCGTCAGAAATCTCTTTGTATGATATTGGCCTATAAAAGGCCCCCGAAGGCATTGTAAACGGGGAGGAACCACCTTATGTGAAATATCAGTATGCTTTCCAATATCATGAGTTTCTAAAGTTTCCTTTCTTCTCCTTTCTCATAAGCATGATCTTTCGCATATCTGAATCCTCTTGTTGACTGAGTAGTACGATTGGTTTGGTTTAGTATGCTCTTCAACTTGCCACTATGTGGAACCTGTTGAAACAAAAATATCTGGCACCTTAAGGGTTGAGCTTCAAGAATGAGCTTGAGTGAACAAACATGCAGTCCCCTTTTAAGGCCAGGAGCGCCGTGTTTGTGGGGATATCATACCTGCTCATCTCGCCCAGGCTTGTCTCCGCTTCCTTTACTGGTATCATAGCCACACATCGTCGAAACTGAGTTAAGATTAGTATTCTTATATTCTTAGACCTGCTGAAGGGAATGGAGAAACTCAAACTCAAACTCTCATGGAAAACTCCACAGATATTTCAGCTCCAGTTCACTTAGAAACCACCATCTCACTACCACCACCACCCCAACTCCGCAAATCCACTTCCTCCAAGATGGATTACCTCTATGAGGTGTCCCCTCACGCTTATAAACCGATCACCAGTCCCTTCCATAACTGATGTGGGACAAACCCCAACAATCTCTTTCTTACATATCGGGCCATGGGTCGAAGGCAACGACAACCTCCGAGTGACTGTTGGGTCCAAACTTGTTAGTAATCTAGACTGTAATACTAGTGTTGGGTGGTCTTGGGCCTCTCTCATGCCAAAAGTTAGCTCAAAGGTTGAGACTTTCCCTCATATTTATAAACCAACCACCAGCCTCTTCCACAACCGGTGTGGGCTAACCCTAATAATCTTTCTCTCACACATCGGGCAATAGGTCAAAGGCAGCTGTCGCGACCCTTTCCCGGAGCTCGGAGGAGGCGGGAGCGGGCTAATGGGCCGCCCGATCGCTGGCTGGATCGGACGCGGGCCTCTCCCAAGGTCCATTACCCAAATCGCAACTGCTGGATGTACGTGGTCGACCTTCAGTGTGGTCTAGTGACATGTGATGAATGTACATGCCAGGGAGTCGCCACCAATCGTTTCGTGGAGGGTACGATCGGAAAACCCTATCGAATAGTTGGGAGTGGTCTATTCGATCCTGCGGAAACCAGAGAAGTGGGTTCGGGGACTTAGTTACGCCAACTGTCTAAGTTGACGCCCTTTCGGTACCTAAACTGAATGGTTTATCTGATCCTAGGATTTCATACAGACGAGTGGGGTATAGATCCTAAAACTAGGAGTTCATGCAGATGGGAATTACTACCCTACCAATCACAATCAATGGAAATAAGTGCGCAAATCAAGGACCCAGTCCATGCGAATAAAACACATGAAATCAGCGTTGTATCCCTAATGAGGCCCTATTAGCCTAGAGAAGTATCAATCAAGGCTTAGGAATGATTTGGACATGATTCGCCCATGAGGGGCAAAATCGTAATTTTGAATGATTCGGGAAAATTTACCCTTAAAAGGGTAAATTTGTCATTTTAGACGAATTGGGAAGTCAAAAGACAATGGAAATAGGATTGGCCATCAATCCAATCCATTTCCTATTTTTCGGGAATTTCCAGGATTTTTCTGGAATTTTCAAGTGATTTTACCCTTGGAGGGGTAAAGTCGTCATTTGGACAAAGACGAGGAACTGAAAATCTCAAATATTAGGGTTGGTCGTCCACCTGACCCAAACCCTAACTTCAAGCAATTTTCAGAACTCGATTGAGACAAGAAAGACGATTTCCCCACTAAAGGGCAAAATCGTCATTTTGAGAAAAGAGGCGGGACTCGAAAACCCAAACCTAAGAATTGGTCGTCTAATCGACCCTAATTCTCACCTTGGCATTATCGGCCTTATCTAGCATGCACACAAGAGGCGACTTACCCCTAAAGGGTAATGTCGTCAAGTTTCGGAAAATTGGATAAGAAACCCCAAAAATAGGGTTGACCAGTTGTCTGTGGTCAACCCTCGATTTTTGGTGCTTTCTGGAATGTCTAGGATTTTTCCAATATTTTTCCACATTTTTTTGGAATTTTCTGGAATTTTCTAGCATTTTTTTTGGATTTTCTAGGATTTTTATGATTTTTTTTATTTTTTAAAATCATTTTCGAATTTTTTTATTTAAAAAATATTATTCGGGCCGGGTCGGGTGACCCGGCCCACGACCCACGGCCCAGCCCGGACCCGGGTCCGCGCGACCCGCGCCCAAAACGACGCCGTTTAATGCTTTTTTTATTTTTGAATTGTCGAATTTGATCTAACGGCCTTCATGGCGCCGCGTGGCTGACTCAGGGTCTTCGGATTGACTTACCGAAACCTACGGCTCAGATTGAATGGAGACTCGACCAGGGCCGTCTGATCTAATTACTTAAATCTACGGCCACAATTAGAACGTGGAATCTGATCTGAGCCGTCTATTTTCATTAACCTAAAACGACGTCGCCTAATCCTTCCTCTAAACGGCACCGTTTCTTATCCTGATTGATTTTACGATTAAAGTCATTTTCGAATAATCCTAATTTCTAATCGGACGGTCATCATTTATTAGACTCGATTATTCTCGGCCGTTGGATTCTTTTTATTTGAATAACAGACTCAACGGCCATGCTGACTCGACTTCCACGTGGACCAATCACGTGTTGCCACCTAGACCTTTGACCAGTTGACCGCGCCACGTTAGCTTCGTCTTCAACCTCGCGACTCCGGCAGAATGGACGGCTGTAGTTCTCCGGCGATGATCGTGCGGTGAAATCTTAATGGAATCACTCGAGACCAACGGCAATCGATTCGCGATTAGCTTTAGTTTGACATATCTAAGAATCGAAACATCCTATTCACAGAATCAAGAACATCGTGCGAATTGCCGAGTACGGCCATGGAAGCTCAATCATGCGATTCACTCGAAATCAAAGAAATTCAGTCACAGAATAACACCAATGGAGGTTCAGAAGACTTACCTCGAGCTCCGATTGAGCTCGCTCGGCCCAGATTCGGCTGGGGAAATATGAACAGTAGCTCGACAATGGAGGTTGGATTTGAAGACTCGATTGGGCATGTTAAGACAAAACCGATGCAAACAAGATACGCGATGATGGTCAGTGATGTTCAGGGAATGAAACGCACACATTAATTGTATGAATGATTAAGAAATGCGCGAATCGCCATGGAAGCTTGAAGAAAAACTCGGGACTGCAACTCACCTGTTCTTGCGATTTCACTGGGCGCGGCCGGCGGCGATCGCTTCAGGGGACTCTGGGCGATCTCTCAGCGACCTCGTGGAGCTTTGGTTTTGCCTCGGAAGGCCCAACCGGCGCTCTGCAATTTTTGAGCTCCAACCTTCGACCACCGCGAGGGAAGGTGAGCTCTTTCTCTCTCTTTCTTTCTCTCTCTCGATTCAGTTTCTTCTCCTCGAACTGAATCCGTTCTCCTTTTCAACAGAAAACGATCATGAGCTTATATAGCTCGTTGGATTTTTGGTGCCGAACGGTAGACTGTGTACCGGCCTCAATTGCACGTGTGATCACGTGCAATTAGGTCGAAACGGCGTCGGAGAGGACGGGCATTCTGTCCAGTCCCGTTTGGTCATCCGGCGAGCTCTATTTCAAGCGAATTTGGCACGAATTTGGACAAGTTTCATCTGAGTTCTGTCGCCGTTGACTTTTGCAGGTGCAGCAGCCTTGACCAACCGATTATTCTCTGTTCTGGCAACCATTGCTCGTGTTTTTGGTTCGAATCGATGGGCAATGATTCGAGGAACAAAACCCCTCTTCAAACTCTTCCAATCATGGTCGTTTTCTCCCTTAATTTAGCCATTGAAATTGACCCTGACACTGTTCATTCGTACGGTTCTCTGAGGAAGAAGAAGACACTGTTCTGGACCGGTTTGACCGGTTCAACCGGTGGTCAGACCGGTCCAAGCCGGCCCCGACTTGCAATTTTTCAAATTAAATCCAAATTAACAGGAAATTTTTGCAATTGAACCTCATAATCGAATCTAGGGCATGAATTCTATCTAGAAATGTGGTTTTGCCCAAAAGTTTTCATCAATTTCTACAAAATCCCCAAATTCTCATTTGATTGGAAATTGGGGATTGTGTAATTGAGGGTGCAAATGATCAAATTGAGTTAAACCACCTATGCCAATCGATTTAAAATGGTGAAATCCATTGGGTAGCATGTTCAATTTGCAATGATAGCCCTTGAATTGAAAGTAATTTCAATTATGCTCAATTTCAAGGACTAAAATGCAATTTTAGTATGTAATTTTGTCAAATCCGTGCAATTGAGCAAATTGCACAAACAATTGGGCTAAATTGAAATAGGGGATAGTTAGATTGAATGTCAAGATCTTAAAAAATGCCAAAATTGCAAATTAAAAGACTCAATTGTTATTTTTTCTTCAAATTCAATAGTACGGGTTACAAAGGAACACCTAAAATTGAATCTGATTTTGATTTTTTTGTGAGGTCAAAAATACAAGGGATTAAGAGGAAAAATATTGGATATTTTTCCATATTTTTGTGACCTCAAATGCTATTTTTCTTGATTTTTTAAGTATTTTTTCTATTTTCCAAAAATACTAAAAAATATGAAAAATGTGAAAAATTATTTTTTGGTCAAGAATGGTTCCTTGGGCTTGGCCAAGGCCACCAAAGTTGATTTTGTAATTTTTTGACTTTTTATAAATTTTTTGTGATTTTTCAAAAATAAAACTGAAAAAGACCTGGTCAAAAAATCAGGTGTCAACAGCTGCCCCTCTTTGAGAGGAATCTCGTGAGAGGTTTCGCTCAAAGACAAGTGACACCTGAGTCTAGACCGACTCGACTGGGGAAAAGAAAAACGAATCTTGACACTCAATCTTTCTTGTCCCACTGGTAAAGGCTTTGCTCTTCATTCTTTTGCTGACGTGAGAGAGAAAGTAGAGAGACCCACATGTTACTTACCTGTTGATCGCCTGCCTGATGCTCGTGTGGCCTGCGCGGTGTATAGCGGGTTCTAGTGAATACCTAGGGACTCGTCTTTTGAGTATCCTAGGGCGATTAAACTCTAGTCTGTATGGTAGGCCGTACCAGAATGGGATTCCTACACTTGACAGGAACCTGTGAATGACGCACCCAGTCTCTTAGGGATTGTCGGGGTTTTGATCCGTATGGTGGATCAGACCATGAATAGGACTCCTTTCTGTTAGGAACCTATGGATGACGCACCCAGCCTCTTAGGGATTGTCAGGGGTTTTGATCCGTATGGTGGATCAGACCATGAATAGGACTCCTTTCTGCTAAGAACCTATGGATGACGCACCCATTCTCTTAGGGATTGTCAGGGGTTTTGATCCGTATGGTGGATCAGACCATGAATAGGACTCCTTTCTGCTAGGAACCTATGGATGACGCACCCAGTCTATTAGGGATTGTCGAACATTTTGATCCTATATTCTAATGAATTAACTAGGATTTATACAAATGAGGTGTGCCTGACCTTGAGGCTTTACCAAATGGGCTATTCTGGGTTTAGGGGTTACCTAGAACCTCACATAAAGCTGATTTTGAAAATTGTCCTTTCGACATGCAAGGCGTTATTCTGGGATTTGGGGATTCCAAGTATCCTGCAGAAAACTTAAACCTGCAAAAACTTTGATAAGATTCTTCTGGGATCTAGGGGCTACCTGAGATCTCGCAGAAAAACTATCTTGAATGTTGTCCTTTCGACATTGAAGGTGACATTCTGGGACCTGGGAGCTCCAGGTATCCTATAAATTTGAAATCTCACAGAGGGATGATTTCGGTGATTGTCCTTTTGACATTGGAGGTGACATTCTGGGATCTGGGAGCTCCAGGTATCCTGCAGAAAGATCAAACCTGCAAAATTGTTCATAAGAATATGTTTTCCTAAGATATGGAATTACCAGGGATCTTGCAGGAAAATAAACTTGAAAGCTCTTCTTCACAGAGCAAGGCATCCTTCTAGAATCTGGGGCTACCATGATTCCTATAGAAGTTTAACCAAGAACAGTAGCATTCTAGAATCTGAGGTTACCAAGAATCTGTCAGAAGCTTAGGCATATAAACTCTCCTTCTTAGAGAAATGTGTCATTCTGAGACCTGGGGTTACCAGGGGTCCTGCAGAAGTTTAAACTTGGAATATATTCTTCACAAAAGAAGTAGCATTCTGAGGTCTGGGGATACCAGGGGTCCTACAGAAGCTTGAACATGTAAACTCTTTCTTACCAAGAGAGGTTGTGTTATTCTGAGATCTGGGATTGCCAGGAATTATGCAGAAGTTTAGACATGTAAATTGTTTCTTACCAAGAGTGCTGCAAGCCATTCTGGGAGCTGAAGTCATCAAGAATCTTGCAAAAGCTCCAACCTGAAAATTTTCTTACCAAAGGCACATCAATGGTCTTTAAGTGATATGTGATGTCAAACTGACAGCACTTTATGACTTATATCATAGTCATGAAAAAATTTCAATGAATGTATTACGAGGTTGGAGGTTATCCAAAACACCTTGCAACATACGGGAGTGATCAAAAGTTCCTTGCGGGGAAAGTTTGAATCAAACAATCTGAAATTACCAAAAGAGTTTGGTTAAAATGTCCAATGGAGTATTCTCATCAAAGAGGACTTCTCACCGTTTTGAGGTAATGGTCTTTTACCAAGAATGCACTCGAACTTCCTATCAAACCTGCGCCTAGGGTTCAGGATCATTCGCAGTGAATACACCTCGATCGATTAGGAGGACTTCCAAGGGACCGTAATGTTGGGCTTGGTCAACGGTTTTCAAAGGGGGACTTGCGTGCAAGTCAAGGCTTTCGAAGAGAAGTCTTCAACGTCTGCTCCAGGTTTACAAGTCAAGAAACCTGCGAAATGAGAAAGAAATAATCTTGCTCGAACTTCTTCGAGCTAAGCTTAGACATTAAACCCTATGTCAATCCAAGTGCCTTAATCAGAAAAGGCTTTTCAGGGTTGTAACGTAGGTAGGATTGGGGACCAAAAAAGGCTTGTTTTTGGCTTAGAATATGCGAAGGGTCTAACATTGGTGATCACTGCAGGTTTGCCGCCGATCTTGTCCCTTCTCGTCCAAAGAGCGTCTTTAGTCTTTGAAGTGCATATTTGTCTTTAGAGAACGTCTCTCTCATGTCAAGACGGCGTTAACATCTTGTCTACACTTTCGTCATCTGAGTGTGACATGATTTGGGAGCATCTTTCGCAGTCTAGCTCCCTTGGAATTTTTCTTTTTCAATCAGATCTCACTAGTGACCTATACAAAGGTATCATGCCCCCTTTTGGCATTTACAAGATCAAACCATAATTCACAAGTGTACAAGTATTTGGATGGGCATTGGCCTTGCTTTTACCAGGCACTTTGCTTTTTCTTGATGCCCAAGATTAAATTTTTCTCTCTTCTTTCTTTTTGAGACCCCATCTTTTCTTTTCTTTTGGGGATCAGGATTTTCAAATGAATGTGCTAGACGTATAGCTTGAATCTCAGCACTCGAACATTAATCTAGGAATTTTTCACAAATCCTGTGTTTTGAACTCCTCCGCTCTTGAAGTGACGTCGTTTCCACCTTGGAATATGCAATGATCACCAACGGGTTTGTGAAATGAACGTATAGGCTCAATTGGGCAGTGCGAAGGGTAAAAGTGTATAGGATAGAGAAACGAATGCTTTTCGTCATCCTAAAGCACCTGAATTACCATAGAAGTTAAAATGACAAGCAACACATGAAGATTGATGCAAGTCTGAGCAAGAGAACTTCTAACCATTTACCTCCTGATACCTCTGGATGTACCTCCAGTTTGCCCCACTGTGGGGTGGTTCTTGACAGGGGTATAGAATGAAATCGTCGTTCGAATGGTTATCAATGGTCACCTGTAGTGTTTATGATAGAGAAACGAATGCCTCCGTCGTCTCAATCCATGTAATCATTGCGAATAACCCTTACGTCCGTAGGTTAAGGTCTCGCTATCCTTACCATTCCACTTATCTCTTAAGTGTGTATGGGACGTGTTTGGACCAGGCTTGCCTCTTGTCTGAGGAAACATCCTTTTGAATGATTTAAACAACTTTTGTTTGGAAGAGTTCATTTTGCTTTCTCCAAAACTTACCCTCCAAGGGGATTTATGATGCACAATGCATATTTCAATCATGTTCGGATAACCTCCAAGTTTAAACATGAATGCCAATGACATGACCATGAGAATTTTGCGTCTTTCTAGACATGAGATTTGAATACATGCTAGATTCCAAGAAGCCTTCAAATTCTATCAATAAGGATTCCGACAGTCTTGTAAACCTAAAAGATTAGGGAAGGAATACTTACCTGCCCAGCGCGGCTAGGGATTCCTGAAAAACATAAAAGGAATATGTCAGTGTATGCTCTCGAATTTCAGAAAATTAGAACGATACACCTTACCCTTGATCATGCATTCCTATGGAAGTGGATAGATTCGCGAAAATCTGCATTTTTCTTAACAACACAAGATGGTTAAGTTGTTCTAAAATTTCTTGAAATTCTCAGTCTTTGGAGAAGAAGACGTGCACCTGACCACCATGGCGTTAGGTCTCCTTGATCATGCGTTCCAACTTATCGCGACCCTGCTTCCTTGGATCCTGCAATATTGAACACATGCTAATGTATGCATAGATGCGTGACATGCTTATGCAAAGACTATCATGAAGAGTAGGCTCAATTCGAGGCAGGGCATATGACCAGAATCTGATTTTATTTCAAGGGTAATATTTCTTCACAGCATCTGAATTCACAGGGTGCCCCAATTCTTCTCCCTCGGAGTTTACAAGAATTAATGCTCCTCCCGTGAGGATCTTCTTAACAATGTAGGGGCCTTCGTAATTTGGAGTGAATTTTCCCCCTGGATGGGTAGTACTTGGCAAAACTTTCCTAATTACCAAGTCATTTACTTCAAAGTTTCTGGTCTTGACCTTTCGATTGAACGCCCTGGCTACCCTCTTCTGGTAAGTTTGTCCATGGCAAATGGCTTTAAGACGTTTCTCATCTATTAAGTTCAGTTGTTCATATCTGTGCTTGAAATACTCTGACTCAGAGAGTTTATCTTCGGATAAGATTCTCAAAGAGGGAATCTTAACTTCTACTGGTAGAACTGCTTCTGTCCCATATACCAAACTATAGGGAGTTGCCCCTGTAGAAGTCCTGATCGACGTTCGGTAAGCCATCAAGGCGAAGGGCAGCCTTTCGTGCCAATCCCTGTAGTTTTCTGCTGTTTTAGCCAAGATTCTCTTGATGTTTTTATTGGCGGCTTCCACTGCCCCATTCATCTGTGGGCGGTAAGGAGATGAATTCAGATGTCGAATGCTAAGGTGATCCAGCAGACCATCGACAATCTTGTTGTTTAGGTTGGACCCATTATCTGTGATGATCGCTTGAGGGGTACCATACCGGGATATGATATCTCTTTTGACAAATCTTGCCACATTTCTTGCAGTGACATTCTTGTAAGAGCTGGCTTCTACCCATTTGGTGAAGTAATCAATCGCTACCAAGATGAAGCGATGACCATTCGAAGCCATAGGATTAATAGGCCCTATCATGTCTATCCCCCACATAGAGAAAGGCCAAACTTCAGACATTTGGTGTAGTTCGTTCGGGGGTGTGTTAATCTTATCCCCGTATATTTGGCATTGGTGGCATGACCGGACGTGCTGACAGCAGTCTGATTCGATGGTCACCCAATAATAACCTAGCCGCATGATCTTCCGGGCAAGGAGGTGGTCGTTCATGTGAGGCCCACACGCACCTTCATGAATCTCTTTCATGAGAATATTTGCTTCTTTGGCATCTACGCATCTCAGTAGAGTGGAATCGAACGATCTCTTGTATAGAATTTGTCCATTGAGGAAGAACTTGCTGGCCATCTTGGTTATGTATTTTCGGTCTCCTGACTGGCATCCTTCAGGGAATTCCCTTTTCAAGAGGTAATTCTTGATGTCATAGTACCATGGCTCTCCATCACATTCCTCTTCGATTAGCATGCAATAAGCTGGCTTTTCAACAATGCCGATCCTCAGAGGTTCTATATCCAACCCTTCAATCGTTTGTAACATTGAGGCTAGGGTGGCTAATGCATCTGCGAATTGGTTGTGAGACCTTGATAGGTACTCGAATGACACTTCTTCAAACTTGAATATCAATTCTTCAAGGTATTCATGGTAGGGGATGAGTTTTGCATCTTTCGTCTTCCACTCCCCTTGTGTCTGTAGAATAATGAGCATGGAGTCTCCAAAGACTTGTAACCTAGGTATCTCCATAGAAAGGGCCAGTCGTAGACCCAGAATGCACGCCTCATATTCTGAAATATTGTTGGTACAAGGGAAAGTTATCTTTGCCGCGACAGGGTAATGTTGACCATCTGGGGATATCAGTACTGCCCCAGTGCCTGCCCCTGATAGGTTAACAGCACCATCGAAATACATGATCCACTTATCCTCTGCTAAGTTCAGAATTCGGCCTTCTGTGTTCGTTACTTCAGGGGATTCAGTGCTCGATGGGTTTTCCGCCAGCATGTCCGCTATAGCTCTTCCTTTTACCGACTTCTGCGGAGAACATTTAATGTCAAATTCAGACAACATTACTTGCCATTTTGCCAGTTTCCCAATTAAAGTGGGTTTCTCTAGGAGGTATTTGACGGGGTCGTTCTCTGTTATGAGCTGAATGTGATGATGTAGGGTATACTGCCTTAGTCTTCGTAGTACCCATACTGCTGCTACGCAGGCCCTTTCAACTGGTATATATTTTGCTTCAGATGGCGTGAATTTCTTACTCAGGTAATAAATGGCCCTCTCTTTTCCATCTATCGGGCTTGTCTGGGCAAGTAAGGCTCCCAAGGACTCTTGTCGTATGGTCAGGTATAAGGTCAATGGGTGACCGGGAATTGGTGGCACAAGCACCGGTGGTGTGATCAAATAGTTTTTGATCATTTGGAATGCCTTGCTGCACTCGGCGTCCCACGTTATTTTCGCGCCTTTCTTAAGCAATTTGAAGATTGGCTTAGCCACATCAGACAGCTGATTGATGAACCTGGCAATATAGTTCAATCTCCCTAGAAGGCTTCTCACTTCTTTTACTGTGGACGGAGTTGATAAATCGTGGATGGCCTGGATTTTTGAGGGATCAATCTCAATGCCCCTGTTGCTGACTATGAACCCAAGGAGTTTCCCGGATCTTGCCCCAAACACGCATTTGTTAGGGTTCAGCTTTAACTTGTATTTGCGCAGGCGCTCAAATAATTTTCTTAATACCTGTATGTGATCTTGTCCTTTCTTGGATTTAGCGATCATGTCATCAACATATACTTCAATCTCTTTGTGGATCATATCATGGAATAACGTGACCATAGCCTTCTGGTAGGTAGCCCCGGCGTTTTTCAATCCAAAGGGCATGACTTTGTAGCAAAAATTCCCCCATGGTGTGGTAAATGCAGTCTTGGGTTTGTCTTCTTGTTTCATGGAGATTTGGTTGTATCCCGAGAATCCATCCATGAATGAGAATAATTCATAACCCGCCGTACTATCCACCAATACATCAATGTGGAGGAGTGGAAAATCATCTTTTGGGCTTGCTCTATTCAGATCTCGGTAATCTACGCAGATCCGAACTTTTCCGTCTTTCTTCATGACGGGGACTATATTTGCAACCCAGTCTGAATATGGGATAGCTTCAATGAAGCCTACCCTAAGGAGTTTCATGACTTCTTCCTTAATCTTGTCTTCTAACTCGGCTTTCATCCGCCTACTGCCTTGTTTGACAGGTTTGATGCCAGGATCCGTGGGCAATGCATGTTCCACAATCTTAGGATCAAGGCCTGGCATATCCGCGTAGGACCATGCGAAGATGTCTTGATATTCTTTTAGTAGCTTGGTGAACTCGAGCCTTTCATCACGGGATAGGTGTCCGCCGATCTTGACCTCTTTGACGTTCACGGTGTCTCCCAAATTAATGACAATTGGTTCTTCTGAGGTAGGAGGCTTTGATTCTTCAAAGGTGTTCCAATCCCTACGGATAGACGCGTAATCCTCGTCTTCATCTTCCTCAATGTTATAGGAGTGGTTAATGGAGGGATCCGAATTTTGTAACAACCTGGTATGCATGTTTGAGATGATATGCCTGAAATGTCATGAGTATGGTTAGTTTGTGCTCAGTAAAAATGGCATGCATGTGTCACGGGCTGACAGATTTCAGTCGCGGAATAGCCCGTGCGGCGCTTGGCAAGCCACGCCAAGCCAGCCTTTCCATATATCGCACGTCGGATCGTACCACGCTTCGCCAAGCTTGGGCGTCCGTACATCGAGTAAGTCGAATAGATCTCTTTAAGCACAACAACTGGTTTCGACCTGCCATGGCCATCATCAGGAGAGCGGCATCAGCTCCCGACCAGTTTGTATACGGGAGGCCAAACCCGCCTTCAGAGCTCCTAAGGAATATATCATGTTCGATCCTGGAACTCCTAATACAAACCAATCTGATCCTACCCCCTGACCCAGTTGTCCTATTGCCCTCTACGACGCCTACTCCTCACGATGACACCCCGAGCTTCGCCCGAGCACGAGGAGAACTAGCCCATATGGGATACGAAACTCCCGGACCGTGATATTCTCCCCCACTCATTCCGCAAACGCCCTCGTTGCGGGTTGTTCTGTCGCTTCCTCGCGTCACACACTCGCCCAACAAAACAGCAACGGTCTGGTTGCTTCCTGCAGTCCAAGCTGTTAGCGAACGGTCACTTGTGTCCTGACAAGTGTGGCACCCCTAGCCAACTGCACTCCCGGCAGTACCTTCGTTCGCCTACCATGCAGCTTCCGGGACGTTTTGTCGCTTCCCTGCGTCGCACGCTCGCCCAACAAAACAACGACACTCTATTGGTTGCTCCATCGATCCAAGCTGTTCACGAACGGTCACTTGTACATCCTGACAAGTGTGGCATCCCTGGCCAACTGCACTCGGCAGTACCCATCGTTCGGCAACCATGCAGCTTGATTGAGACAAAACCAATAGAGGTTCCACCTTGAAACGTGATAGTGGACCCTTCCTAAATACAGGATCGTTATTCCCCATTCAGTGAGCAAATCCAGTTCCTTCCTATGCCCCCATTGGCATCCCCGAAGCTAGGCGAGAGCCGCACCTTGTCCGAGCCTTTGGCCCCGGCGATCGCTCTCCGCCCTCAAAGGACCGGGAGACCATAGGATTTCCCCGAATCACCCACCTACTGGAGGGATCCCGCTCTGATACCAAATTGTCACGGGCTGACAGATTTCAGTCGCGGAATAGCCCGTGCGGCGCTTGGCAAGCCACGCCAAGCCAGCCTTTCCATATATCGCACGTCGGATCGTACCACGCTTCGCCAAGCTTGGGCGTCCGTACATCGAGTAAGTCGAATAGATCTCTTTAAGCACAACAACTGGTTTCGACCTGCCATGGCCATCATCAGGAGAGCGGCATCAGCTCCCGACCAGTTTGTATACGGGAGGCCAAACCCGCCTTCAGAGCTCCTAAGGAATATATCATGTTCGATCCTGGAACTCCTAATACAAACCAATCTGATCCTACCCCCTGACCCAGTTGTCCTATTGCCCTCTACGACGCCTACTCCTCACGATGACACCCCGAGCTTCACCCGAGCACGAGGAGAACTAGCCCATATGGGATACGAAACTCCCGGACCGTGATACATGCTTATGTAAAGTCTTTTTGAAAAAGTTTTTCGAAATAGATGTAGGTACCGATGGGACTAATCCTCATGTCATTGGATATCCCGGCCCCTTGAAAATCTTTTGAAGATTAGGAATCATATGGCAAATCAGGCCTCAAGCTTCTATATGGAAGACCATTATCATCATCGGGCTGATTCGTGGTTTCATATGTCCTTAACAAAACATGCGTGGTTTTATTGAATGCGAAATGGGCCGCGTTACAAGATGTGCTATTTGGACCAACGGCCGGAGATCCAAAGGCGTTTTCTTATGCGTTCAATAAGGAAAGAAAATACAGTGAAATGCAGAAAGTTCTAAACACAGTATTTAAAGATGAAGGAAGAGTCTATTTACTCAGAAGAAGTGGCTTCACTGTCCAACCACTCTATGATGACATTCACAGAGTCATCTTCGAGAAAAGGATTTGTCAGATCTGGTTCCATCGGCGAAGTGATACCCTCTTCAGATAGCCATTTGGAGTTCTGGTCGAAGTAGGTATTTAAGGGATTCTTGAACATTCGAGACCTTCCCTTCCAGGTTGGAGAACCGATGAATGAGCTATTCGGGCTGTTTTCGCCTCCACGGCGTCCCAGGCTTTTGCCTCGGCCTCGGCTTGTTGCTTTCGGGACAGAATCATTCATGGGATACTTCTGATACCCCAAGCCCATTTTATGTGGATTAGCCTTCAATTGTAGCGGGGCATTTATACCCTGATTATGTTTGCCTAGGCCTTTTTCAGGATTGAACCCGTATGCCAGCAGCATCTTAGCTGGTAGAAGACTGGCTTCTGAGATGTAGGGAGTTTTCAACTTCGACCCTACTGGGGTATGAACTGTTGCTACCAACTCTAGGGAGTGATAGCTCGCTTCAGTTTTCTCTTCAGGTTCAATATAGGGAATGGCACTGTTCTGGTATGCCTGGAGGTCGACTTCCCCATGTACGGTAATCACCTTCCCATCTACAACGAAACGTACTTTTTGGTGCAGGCTCGAAGGGACAGCTCCTGCTGTATGGATCCAAGGTCTTCCTAGCATGAATCCAAATGCACTGGGCAGATCCATTACTTGAAAGTTTATAGAGAACTTTGTCGGGCCGATGAATACGTCAAGCTCGATCTCTCCTTCTACAGTCTTCCTCATGCCGTCGAATGCTCTCACAGCTGTCTTGGATGTCTTGATCATCTCTTCCTTGATTCCCAGCCTCCTTATGGTAGCCAAAGGACAGATGTTAAAGGCTGATCCATTATCGATCAATACGTGTGCCACTCTTTTGCCGTTACATTGGGCAGAGATGTATAAAGCTTTGTCGTGCCCTCTTCCTTCCATGGGGAAGTCCTCGTCAGAGAAGCTCAACTGATCTTTTAAGAGAATTGCTCCTACAAAGTCCCCTAGTTGTACCTCATTGATTGTTTCAGGGACATGTACTTCATTGAGTACCTTCAATAGTGCGTTCTTGTGCTTCTCTGAATTGATGAATAGGTCTAGCAGGGATATCTGAGCGGGCATCTTCCTCAGCTGCTCTATCACTTCAAACTCACTGGTTTTGATGATCGATACGAGCTTTTCGGCATCTTCCTTTGAGACATCTTTTTTTTCGGATTCTCCCTCTCTGGGGGCATAAAATCTTCCAGACCTCATTATTGCATCTACTTGTGTGGTCCCATAGTCCCAATGAACAGCTTTGGGATCATACTCTTCTACTGGGGGGACTTTTATCGTTACAGTTGTCTGATGAGGTATCTCTGGTCCTGACGTGTTGCTTTCTTCCTCCTGATGTAATTGAATTACGACAGGCCTCACTGGGCAATCTTCTACCTTGCTCAGGCTATCCAGCTCATCCAATCTGATCACCACGGCCGTGGCTACTTCGATCATCAATATGGCGTTGTCGAGTTCTTCCATACCGTTTGAGGTTTCTGGTTGAGAGAGATCATCCATACCTCCCCATCCGTCTGGTATGATGTCTTCAATCTTCTGATAAAAGCTGGGAGGGGCCGAATATTTCACCTTGAAATTGTATCATCCAGAATCTTGACCCAGGTTGTCTATAATTTCGCTCTTCTCAAGTGCGTCAACCATAAACTTGAGGTCTGCTAGACTTCTCCTCCTGGCTTCTATTTCGTCTTCTTCAAATTCTTCCTCTGACTGAGTAGCTGGCCCCAGGCTGCTTACCAAGTTCTCATGTGAGGTACCACAGGTGTTACTCTGCCCAGCTGTGATCAAAAAGTGGTTTCTTTTCAAAGATAGAGATGCTTCGATCCCTTCAAATTCTTCATCAGTAATATCGGACACTATCCACAAGCTCTTCATCTTGTCGATACACAACTTCTTTTGGTCGGTTGATATCTCCCCTTCTTTTGGGTATGATGAAGCGATTGTTAGCAGGGTGTCCAGCTTAGGCATATCTACCTTCAGTTTAAGGTAATCCTCCTCTTCTTCAGTGAATATTGCCCCTATTGCTTGATGATCTGGTAACGGATTTTCTTGTACATTTGGGGCTGCATTGTCAAATTTCAAAATCTGACTATCAATTAGGGCTTGCACTTTCAGCTTCAGGACATAGCAGTTATCCACATTATGCCCTCTTTCGCCCATATGGTAGGCACAGGTCTGGCTCTCATCAAAGCCAGGATATCTTGCGGGGTTTGCCCTAGGTGGTTCTTTTGCCACCAAGTGTTGCTCCAGCAGCATCGGGAGTAGCTTGGATAAAGGTCTCGGGAGCTGAGAGAATTGTCTCTGGGGTTGCTTTCTTCTAGGCTCTTGTACCTTTGGCGCTGACCAGGATGATCCGCCTTTGACCTGATTAGAATTGCCAAATGGCTTTAACTTGTGGGGATCTGGTATAAATGCTATGTCCAGTCCGGCTTCTCTTTCCTTTCTCAGAGGGTACTGCTTCCTAGTAGGAGCTTCCTGAGGCCTTCTTTCTTTCAAGGCCCATTCCAGCCTCTCAGCAACCTTAATCAGGTGTGCGAATGTCTGACATCCAGAAGTGTTCAGTCTGTCAAAGTACTCGTAGGGGAGTGCTTTTAGGAATAAGTCGATCAGCTCCTCTTCTGGAATTGAAGGCTTTACTTGGGTAGCCAAGGCTCGCCACCTCTGAGCATATGTCCTGATCGATTCGCCCCTCGCTTTTGAAGTTCGTAGGAGGTCTTCTCTTGTTGGGGCTGTAGCCGTGTTAAATTTGTACTGCCTGAGGAAGTCTTCTGCAAGGTCCTCCCATCCGTCATAATCCTCTAAGTCTAGCTCAATAAACCAAGCCAGAGCGGCGCCAGCCAAACTCTCTTGGAATGTGTTCATTAACAACGGAATGTAATCCGAGTAGTGCGCCATCTTGCGCAGGTAGTACTTGAGGTGGGCACGGGGACAGCCTGTCCCGTTGTATTTTCTCACGAACTCTGGCTCCCTATAGTCAGGAGGAGTCTCTATTTTAGCAAAAGGAAATATTTTGTCGAAGCGGGCCAGCTCATAGCCTTGACTGCTCAGGCATTCTTCGATCTTGGCCAATCTCTTAGCCTCTGCCTCTGTCTTCACAGTTTGTTTTCCCTTCTCCTCTTTTTCAAGGTTGATGACAACAGGCGAGGCTTTTTGTTGTGCCCGACTATTTGGTTCATGAACGTTTTCCTCTGTATGTTGGGTATCCCTGGTTGCTTCTTTATCTGTTACATCAGGTACCATGGAAGGGCCTGAGTTGTTCTGATTGTGGGCGGTTGTCTGTCTAGCTTGGTTGGTCTCCAGCATGGCCTTAATGTCAGCCATCATAGTTGCCAGGGCAGTCATCTGAGATTCCAACATGCCTACGCGCGGAGTCAATTCCTGCTGTTCCATTCTCGTCTTTAGGCGGGTACGGAAACGATGCGTTGGCAATTCCGTGATGAGAGTGTACCTGTT
Source organism: Rhodomyrtus psidioides (assembly GCA_021437785.1). Lineage (NCBI taxonomy): Eukaryota > Viridiplantae > Streptophyta > Magnoliopsida > Myrtales > Myrtaceae > Rhodomyrtus > Rhodomyrtus psidioides. The sequence goes on along the minus strand of JAILYB010000024.1, from coordinate 2,082,537 downwards.
TAAAAAGATCTCTGTGAGTGCTTCGCTTATTTAGCAAAAAGAAGCAGTTAATTCTTTCAGTTGCATGCTTCTTGCCAGTAGATGAGAAAAAGGGCTACCTTGTGAGCCTTAGCCTCATGTAAGTAGTTCTTTTAATCATTTCTCGACAAGAATTCATGGAATTGAAAGAAGCGTAATTTCTGACGATAGTTTTTATGCATTTGTAAAAACATGTTCACATTCATGCTCATGTGTTTAAGATAGTATTCCACGGAAATGAGAATGTATGAGAAGGCATCACAATGTTTGCTTATTTTACACTTGACAGAATAGTCTATTCAAGTCTAGGACGTTTGAAGCCTAAGGTATCCTCATCATCCCAGTATAGATTCCCCTCTTCAGCTTGGGGCTCCTCGTCTTCTGAACACGACAGTGGCCCTATGTCTTCGGGTATGTAGGGCTCTATTCCAGGTACGTATGGCACGATGTATTCAGGTATGTAGGGCTCGACAAGGCTTCGTCGGATCGCTTTGAAATGTTGAATGTATTCTGTGGTGGCTCTATGAGTGTTTTCTTCTCGAGTCATGTCTTCTGGCCAACTTATTTCTTCAGCCTGGGAATTCTTCAAGGAGTGTATGATGGATGCCACCTTGGCTTCAAATTGTTTCTTCTCCTCCTCCGTGAGGGTCTGGCTTGGTAAGTCAAAGGAAAAGACACCAGGTCGCGGTGAAGAATGGATCTCCTGAAGTGCTCCAAACTGTCGAATCACCCTCCTTGGATAGTATGCAGTTGCGCCCGTGAATCCTAGCAAGGGGACTGGGCCTCCGTCATCGCAGGTCAATCTGACCTTGCTCAGCGTCGGCAACCTTAGCCGCCATCGGAGTTGCTCAGGTTTTAGGACTTTGAAGAAGTTTTTCCACTCTATGAAGTTGAACTTAGGAACACGTGTATGGGTTCTAGCAAATGTTTTAAGAGGGTGTGCATTAGGGCTGATTTCAGTGAAACCCATGCGGATGTGGAATTGTCTGATATGGGATGTGAACCACAGGTACAGCAGATCACTAGAGGCTCTAAAGATTCCCTTTTTGCTTTTCTTGAAACGATTTAGGGAGAGGAAGGTTTCGGCAAGGAGGATGTTTGAGTAATCCCACCCACAACAGACTTGCCTAGCTACTATAGCCATGATAGGGTCGAAGGTGACAGTTGAGATTGGGAATAGCACAAAGCTAAAGAATGCCAAGATAAAGGTTCTACCAGATTTGGTTCCTTTAGAAGCAGGAAGGCGGGAAAATCGGTCTATAAGGAAGGACATGGAAATTCTTCCAGAATTGCTTTTCGCATCTACTTTGACTTCATTTAGGTTTGTGTCGAGGAATTCAGCCACCTGACTTAGGGGTTCAAGTCCTATAGGGGGTCGGACGAGCGTAGGGGTGAATTCAACTCCGATGACAGCGCTGTATTCCTCGATAGTGGGAGTGATCTCTAATCCTTCCATGCAAAATGTAGCGGTGGTAGGATCCCAGTAGAGCGCCATGGCTTGAATAAAAGCAGGTGGGCACTCAATCTTCAGTAGGTCCAGTAGGTATCCTAGTCGTGACTCCGCATACTTCTGGCTGGCTTCGCCCATGCCATCCCACCATGATTGGAGTTCAGCTCGGGGGATCTTGAACACTTGAATATCATTCTTTCCCATCAAGTCTAAAATATGCAAATGATTTTAAAAGGTCAATCGCCAGAAATTACTTTAAATGTATGAATATGCAGATGTCATGAAGCATGCATGAGCTAACTTGATTGCATAGTTCAATTTGAAGAAATGGAGATTATGACCCTTTTTCAGGTCTTGAAAGCCTGACTCAAAGCCTAATTTGCATTTCAGGGAAGTGAATTATGCAATTTAGTCAGGTTTACTCAGTGACTAAAGGGAACAGCAATGTCACGTTCCATTGGTCAACACATCAAAGGAACAAAGTGGGATGTACTCTTATTACAATCAAGATGTCTAATAGAAGAACGGTAAAGAAAGGTTTTTCAAACAAGAAAGCCAAAAAAGACAATGGAACGTGAGGGTCTAGATCACTCTTCCTTCAGAAGTTTACCCAAATGACAGTCGGTCAGAAATTCTCCTTTAATCTAGGGTAGGGGAGTTATCTTCAGTGGTTTGGTCGAGAGGTTGTAGTTCCTCCGGCCACTTTCTAGTCCAGGGTACGATGACTTCGGGAGCCTTCTCGGGTTTCACCTTTTTTAGTGTGATACGCCTTGGCTTGGTCTTGATCGCAGGGCGTCTCTTCCTACCCCAATAAGTAATCATGGGTATGTCCTCTTTGGCCAGCCATTCAGCCTCCATGCGGGCGTACGCTTCCCTAGCTAGCTGGTTGCGACGTTGTCTCTTCATCTCTAGATAATCCTTCATCATTTCGTCTGATTGTCGCTTGAATCTGAGATTATCGACATAGTAGCGGGTTTGACAGTCCTCAGCATACCCCAGCTTACGTCCAGTCAGTTCCCGACCATACATGAATCTAGTAAAGTGTAGCCTCGTGTTTGGTCCGGGGCGAGTAACTTTTCTCAAGTACTCGAAGGTCACCAACTCTGTCGAGCTCTTAGGAAACAGCGACATCCTATCCTAAAACCATTGTTGTTTCCATTAGTCACTTGGAGTAATCTTCATGATGCTAATGCATATGGGTGTATGCAATGTATGAGTCATGTCATGGAGCAGGAAATAAAGTATATTCAGAAATAAATGTCTTACCAACCACACTTTGGGGGATGTGAAATGCCCCATGTATCAATGGGTGGTTTTAGGTATACCAACCATCCATGGACATGCGCATGAGACAAGTGGGTATACTATAAAGAAAATCGAAAATCAGGTGAGGAACCTACGGCTCAGGCTCCCACGATCCACATGAGGCAGATTCCTCCCCAAGGGTACCTACCCAAGAGGGCTAGATATCGCCAATACAAATGGTAGGCGGGAAGGAATACGAAAGTCTCAAGTGCCATCAAACACAAGATCCTTTTCGCATCCTTTCCCTATCTAAGGTAACCTAAGGGTGGTTGCAGTCGGGGTTTGACCGCCAGTGTGTGCGATGTGTCGTGATCATCAGAATGCAAAGTCATGCACAGCAGTTTGTATCAAACACCACTTCAGTAAATGCATAAAGTAAACATACATTCCCAACTCCAACCTGTAGAAAAGATGTCAACAATCACGCCACCCCTTATTTCTCCAATCTGCAAAAACATCTAACACAATGGTTAGCATACGTACCTCACCTTCGAGAGCATCTGCAGAAAACAATGTCAGATAAACCAAACAACTTTTTAATCGGCTCAAGTCCTCTGGAATTCGTAACCAGAGATTCTGGTTTTAGAATAGTCCCCAGTGGAGTCGCCAGTCTGTCGCGACCCTCTCCCGGAGCTCGGAGGAGGCGGGAGCGGGCTAATGGGCCGCCCGATCGCTGGCTGGATCGGACGCGGGCCTCTCCCAAGGTCCATTACCCAAATCGCAACTGCTGGATGTACGTGGTCGACCTTCAGTGTGGTCTAGTGACATGTGATGAATGTACATGCCAGGGAGTCGCCACCAATCGTTTCGTGGAGGGTACGATCGGAAAACCCTATCGAATAGTTGGGAGTGGTCTATTCGATCCTGCGGAAACCAGAGAAGTGGGTTCGGGGACTTAGTTATGCCAACTGTCTAAGTTGACGCCCTTTCGGTACCTAAACTGAATGGTTTATCTGATCCTAGGATTTCATACAGACGAGTGGGGTATAGATCCTAAAACTAGGAGTTCATGCAGATGGGAATTACTACCCTACCAATCACAATCAATGGAAATAAGTGCGCAAATCAAGGACTCAGTACATGCGGATAAAACACATGAAATCAGCGTGGTATCCCTAATGAGGCTCTATTAGCCTAGAGAAGTATCAATCAAGGCTTAGGAATGATTTGGACATGATTCGCCCATGAGGGGCAAAATTGTAATTTTGAATGATTCGGGAAAATTTACCCTTAAAAGGGTAAATTTGTCATTTTAGACGAATTGGGAAGTCAAAAGACAATGGAAATAGGATTGGCCATCAATCCAATCCATTTCCTATTTTTCGGGAATTTCCAGGATTTTTCTGGAATTTTCAAGTGATTTTACCCTTGGAGGGGTAAAGTCGTCATTTGGACAAAGACGAGGAACTGAAAATCTCAAATATTAGGGTTGGTCGTCCACCTGACCCAAATCCTAACTTCAAGCAATTTTCAGAACTCGATTGAGACAAGAAAGACGATTTCCCCACTAAAGGGCAAAATCGTCATTTTGAGAAAAGAGGCGGGACTCGAAAACCCAAACTTAAGAATTGGTCGTCTAATCGACCCTAATTCTCACCTTGGCATTATCGGCCTTATCTAGCATGCACACAAGAGGCGACTTACCCCTAAAGGGTAATGTCGTCAAGTTTCGGAAAATTGGATAAGAAACCCCAAAAATAGGGTTGACCAGTTGTCTGTGGTCAACCCTCGATTTTTGGTGCTTTCTGGAATGTCTAGGATTTTTCCAATATTTTTCCACATTTTTTTGGAATTTTCTGGAATTTTCTAGCATTTTTTTTGGATTTTCTAGGATTTTTCTGATTTTTTTTATTTTTTAAAATCATTTTCGAATTTTTTTTTATTTAAAAAATATTATTCGGGCCGGGTCGGGTGACCCGGCCCACGACCCACGGCCCAGCCCGGACCCGGGTCCGCGCGACCCGCGCCCAAAACGACGCCGTTTAATGCTTTTTTTATTTTTGAATTGTCGAATTTGATCTAACGGCCTTCATGGCGCCGCGTGGCTGACTCAGGGTCTTCGGATTGACTTACCGAAACCTACGGCTCAGATTGAATGGAGACTCGACCAGGGCCGTCTGATCTAATTACTTAAATCTACGGCCACGATTAGAACGTGGAATCTGATCTGAGCCGTCTATTTTCATTAACCTAAAACGACGTCGCCTAATCCTTCCTCTAAACGGCACCGTTTCTTATCCTGATTGATTTTACGATTAAAGTCATTTTCGAATAATCCTAATTTCTAATCGGACGGTCATCATTTATTAGACTCGATTATTCTCGGCCGTTGGATTCTTTTTATTTGAATAACAGACTCAACGGCCATGCTGACTCGACTTCCACGTGGACCAATCACGTGTTGCCACCTAGACCTTTGACCAGTTGACCGCGCCACGTCAGCTTCGTCTTCAACCTCGCGACTCCGGCAGAATGGACGGCTGTAGTTCTCCGGCGATGATCGTGCGGTGAAATCTTAATGGAATCACTCGAGACCAACGGCAATCGATTCGCGATTAGCTTTAGTTTGACATATCTAAGAATCGAAACATCCTATTCACAGAATCAAGAACATCGTGCGAATTGCCGAGTACGGCCATGGAAGCTCAATCATGCGATTCACTCGAAATCAAAGAAATTCAGTCACAGAATAACACCAATGGAGGTTCAGAAGACTTACCTCGAGCTCCGATTGAGCTCGCTCGGCCCAGATTCGGCTGGGGAAATATGAACAGTAGCTCGACAATGGAGGTTGGATTTGAAGACTCGATTGGGCATGTTAAGACAAAACCGATGCAAACAAGATACGCGATGATGGTCAGTGATGTTCAGGGAATGAAACGCACACATTAATTGTATGAATGATTAAGAAATGCGCGAATCGCCATGGAAGCTTGAAGAAAAACTCGGGACTGCAACTCACCTGTTCTTGCGATTTCACTGGGCGCGGCCGGCGGCGATCGCTTCAGGGGACTCTGGGCGATCTCTCAGCGACCTCGTGGAGCTTTGGTTTTGCCTCGGAAGGCCCAACCGGCGCTCTGCAATTTTTGAGCTCCAACCTTCGACCACCGCGAGGGAAGGTGAGCTCTTTCTCTCTCTTTCTTTCTCTCTCTCGATTCAGTTTCTTCTCCTCGAACTGAATCCGTTCTCCTTTTCAACAGAAAACGATCATGAGCTTATATAGCTCGTTGGATTTTTGGTGCCGAACGGTAGACTATGTACCGGCCTCAATTGCACGTGTGATCACGTGCAATTAGGTCGAAACGGCGTCGGAGAGGACAGGCATTCTGTCCAGTCCCGTTTGGTCATTGTTGACACCTAAATTTTGATCAACTTTTTTTTTATTTATTTTTATTTTTATTTTTATTTTTATTTTGAAAATTCATAGAAAATCCATAAAAAGTTGAAAAATTTGAAAAATCAATTTTGGTGACCTTAGCCAAGCTAAATGAACCATTTTGACCAAAAAAATAATTTTCATAATTTTCATTTTTTTATATATATTTTCGAAAAATACAAAAAAAAAGAAAAAAAAAAGAAAAAGAAAATCAAGAAAATCAAGAAAAATAATATTTGAGGTCACAAAGATATATAAAAATAGTCGGTATTTTTATTTTTATTTTATCTATTTTCTAACCTCATAAATAGTAAAATTCAGGTTTGATTTTAGGTGTTCTCTGATCACCATAAAATTGAATTTGACAAAAATATTAGTAATGATTAAAAGGAAAAGGAGGGAAACATCATCATTTAAAAGGAAAAGGGGACTAATGATTTTGTCTTCTCTTTTTGTTATTTTAAGTTATTTTTACTTTTTTTATTTTATTATTTTATTATTATTATATATTTTTTTTCTTTCTCTCTCTCTCTCTCTCTCTCCCCACTCCCTCTCTCCTTCCCGCTGCCTATTTATCTCCTCCCCCTCATCATCTCCCGACTCTTCTTCTCCCTCAACTCTCTCTCTTTCATTTTCGTTTTTTCCTCTCGCTCAGCTCGCCGCCCAGATCAAAAACCGTCCGGTTTTTCGGCCATAACTCTTTCGTTAGACATCGTATGCGAACGAACCATATACCATTGGAAAGCTTATTCTCTTGCCGTTCTAATGACATATCGTGAGCCCAATTTGGACCAGCTGTTTGTCCCGTAGAGCTGTTTGAAGGAGCAAAGGTCAGACTGATCAGACTTGAGTCCGCGGGTGCCAAATTGGATTTTCGGGTTTGTTTTGGGTTCAATCTTGGTAAGACCACCTCTCACTCCTTGTTAAGACATATATTATTGTGTTTTATGGTTTGAAGATGGATTATATTTGGATTTAAGGGCTGATCCCTTATTGTTTTGTTCGAAAAATCTGAACCGGTTCTGTCAAGGTGGTGCCGTGAACATTGTGAGTGATTCAAGGGCTTGCCTTGCTTCCAATATTCGATAAGATGTCTCTAGCACCTAAATTAGGAATCTAGCAAGCTGAGATTGTAGTCTAGTTGAGTTTTGGATGGGTTTTAATGGTTGAATTGAATGAGTTTTCTGGGACAGATTCTGGTCATTGGGCGATTGAAAACCGTCCGGTTTTTCGGCCATAACTCTTTCGTTATGAACCGTATGGGAACGAGCCATATACTGTTAGAAAGCTTATTCTCTTGCCGTTCTAATGACATATCGTGAGTCCAATTTGGCCGAGCCATTTGTCCCGTAGAGCTGTTTGAAGGAGCAAAGGTCAGACTGATCAGACTTGAGTCCGCGAGGGCCAAATTGGATTTCCGAGCTTGTTTTGGGTTCAATCTTGGTAAGACCACCTCTCACTCCTTACATTTTACCTATTAGACCCAGAATCGGAAGGCCGAGCCTCCTGTTGGTGTCTAAATATTTGCTGTGTATTTACTTTATGTCATAGCATTTCTATATTTCGCATAAAAGACCCAGAATCGGAAGGCCGAGCCTCCTGTTGGTGTCTAGATATTTGCTGTGTATTTACTTTATGTCATACCATTTCTATATTTCGCATAAAAGACACAGAATCGGAAGGCCGACCTCCTGTTGGTGTCTAAATATTTGTTGTGTATTTACTTTATGTCATAGCATTTCTATATTTCGCATAAAAGACCCAGAATCGGAAGGCTAAGCCTCCTATTGGCGTCCAAGGTGTTTTATTTATTTATTTTCTGTAAATTATATTGTGCTACCCCAGAATCGGAAGGCCGAGCCTCCTGCTGGTGGTTTATACCCCCCACACATTGTTGCACGAGCACCGACGGACTCCGACGTCGTAAAATTCACCGGATCCCATCTCCTTTGCTTATGTTTATGTTGTATAATGACTTAATATATTCTTTATTTTTTGCATTGTGTTGCGTCCTATAAAAACAAAAAAAAAATGCTATATCAGACGTCTGCAGATGAGCCACGTGTCGTGATTAGGTGATTTTCAGAATAAAAAAAAATTTCCAAAAAATGAATTATTAAGGAAAAATTCAAAAAAAAATTGAGAAAAATTGCAGAAAATTCCTAAAAAAAAATACTAAAAATTTTTGAAGGCTGAAAATGACAAAAAAAATTAATTTGTTTCCATTTTTTGGATTTTCTCCCATTTAATCCAAAATGGCGATTTTACCCCTCAAAGGGTAAATCGTCTTTGATATTCCGATGAATTGTGGAAATTGCTTAGAATTTGGTGATGGGCCAGATAGGTGGCTAAACCTTATGTCTAAGATTTCCACATTTCATTCCCATTTTTAGAAAATGACGATTTTACCCCTTCGAATGGTAAATCGGTTTCTAAAATTCCAGAAAATCATGAAAATTGCAAAAAAACAAAAAATAGGAAATGGGTCAATTGAGTGACCAAACCTATTTTTGACATTGTTTTACTCCGGATTCATTCCGAAATGACGATTTTTCCCTTTTTAGGCAAATCGTCCCTTTTGTCTCAAAATTACGACTTTACCCCTGATGGGTAAAATCATGTCTAAATCATTCCTAAGCTTGATTGATACTTATTTAGGCTAATAGAGCCTTATTAGGAGTGTCATGTTGATTTGATGTGATTATTTTACATATTTGGATTCATTGATTTGCGCATTTTATTATTGATTGTGATTGTTAGGATAGTCATTCCTATTTGCATGAATTCCTAGATTTAGGATTCGTACTCCACTCATCTGCATGAAATCTTAGGTAAGAAAATTCAGTCAACTTAGGTACCGAAAGGGCGTCAACTCTGACAGTTGACGTAACTAAGTCCCCGAACTCATTTCTCTGGTTATCGCAGAATTGAATAGAAACTCCCGACTATTCAATAGGGTGGTCCAATCATACCCTCCAAAAAATGATTGGTGGCGACTCCATGGCATGCACACTTAGCACATGTCACCAGACTACACTGAAGGTCGACTACGCATACCTCCGTTGCGATTTGGGTAACGGGCCTTGGGAGAGGCCCGCGTCCGACCAGACTGGACGGCCCATTAGCCCTCGAGAGCCCACATGCAACCTCGAGAGGGTCGCGACAGACTGGCGACTCCACTGGGGACTTAGAGAACTTGAGCCGATTAAAAAGTTGATTGATTTTTCTGACATGTTTTATGCAGATGCTCTTCAAGTTGAGGTACGTACTTTAACCCTTGAGGTGTTAAATGTTTTTGCAGATTGGAGAAATAAGGGGTGAAGTGTTCATTAACTCAGTCTTATGCAGGTAGGAGTTTAGGATGTATGATTGTGTGGATGTTTATATTGAAGCGGTGTTTGCTAAATGAAATGCATGTTTATTGCTTTAGCACGACACAATGAACACACACAGCCGCGCCTAAAACCTCGGGCGCCCTCTTTAGGAAAATAATAGAAGGAATTGAAAATGGAATCTCCGTGAGGAAAAACACGGGGTAATCCATTTTTAATTCTGCTCATTTCGAACTATGGATTGGGTCCCAATGCAACGATAGTTGTGCAATGGAATCTACCCTTTCTAGAACTCGAAGTGGGAGCCTTGGCCTTAGGTTCCAAACCCTATTTTGATTCTTAGAAGTCAAACCTCACTGGTCTCATGCGCATGTATGTGAATGATTGGTACACCTCGAAACCAAAAGGTCATTCAGCGCTGCTTATGAATCAAAATCCAAAGACTTGTGTGAAGAATCAGTCGCGAGTTTAAACGAACCAAGATGGCATGGAAAAGCGCTGGACCACCCTGGAGAGTCAACTGATGAGGGCAAATGCCTTTTGACCGGGGCAGCCGGGTCAAGTGTAAAGACGTGTCGTTCCTAATTGATTTTCAATCAGATACCGGCATAATATTTCCTATCTTTTCCTCTCAGGTGAAAAACAGGTACAGAAGGAAAATCCATTTGTGGATAGACACGAGGGACATGTTTTACATGGCATACATTTGTCAAAAATGTCCTCATCCGATCACATGCAAGATGATCATGGAACGATGGTGAAACTGTAATCGTTCCAATAAGCCCTTCGAATATTATACCTGACGGGGACCTTTATGTCTTTTGTCTACAGGATAGGATGGTCAAAGACAAACGAAGGAAAATTTATTTTCCCTATAAGACGAAAAGAAATGTGCCTTCAGCAGATGTCACCCATTGTGATTGCAATGACAAATTGAATCAAATTATGAAGAGGGAGCAACCTAATTAGGATTGGCTCTCCCTAAATCGAAAAAGTTGTATCCGTTCCAAATCGGATTGACTGGTTCACGAGTTGATATGGTTCCTCATTCTTGCAGGTGATGACGAGAATGAACGGGCCCATTGAAAAATTTCCAGCATCTTGGATGCCAGAAGTGACCAGAGCGGGGATAGTAAATCCGTAATCGTTTCAATTAAAGCTCCTTACGCGGTGATTGACTCTTTCACTCCTTTCATCGCGCAGGTTGTTGAAGTACTCAATCACGAGTAAACCCAAGCTTACTGATGTCAAATAGCCTGAATGCATCAATGCGGCAGGATCAAATTGCCTACGACTAAATCAGCCAGCCCTAGACAAAGCATCCAGTGGCTGGGGACAAATCGCTCCGCTACCCGGAAAAGCGAAACATCAAATACTTCAAATGGCGACGATGATCGAGAGAATCACAAAACCGCCACACGAAAAATCCCAAGACCGTCAAGCCATCTAGAGATGGATAAAAATAATTGAAGATTCTGATAATTGAGATAGAAGATCAGAATCGGTGAAACCCATGGGAGTGAGTTCTCCCATTTTCTTTGAAGAGGCCAAACCGGGGGCAAACTCTCATGATCCCCCATAAAGACGCATCGGACCAGGGTTATTAAATCCAGAGATAACAAACATCAAGACAAGCCTTACCAAGGCAAAATACTTGAAGAACACCGTCCCTTCAAATGTTGGAAACCCCGAAGGGAGTATCTCTTTCCTGAAATTTCAAATGAAGTCAAAACCTACACCTGTTTCTTCATGTGCAGGTGCATGGACGTTGTCAAAATTGAATTGAAAATTGCCAACAAACACAGAAAGTGCTAAGGCATGTTGCCAGGACAAACGTCGCCCAACTGGGGCAGAACGGCCGTTAATCTCACGAACAACACCCATAAATACAGACGAGAGAAGACATTCCCAAAGTGGATGATGATTGCAGCAAAATGCAGGAATGAATTTAGTTGGGGCAGGCATGAAAAACCATGCCTAACTGGGGCAAGTGAATCATTTGTACGCCGGACGTTTCTTCTCTGGCAAAATCCAGGGACGCAATGACATAGTCGTCCGCATCAGAAGTAAACCCCAAGATACAAATTTGGGTGAACGGTAACTTTGTATTGTTCCAATTTGATCTCCAAAGATCCCACATGTAACATGAGTTTTTCCTCATTTAACAGGAAGGCGTTGGCGCCGAAAGCCACAAAAGAAAAGAACTCACTAATTGGGGAGCGAACAAAATTATCGGCCTTGGAAGTCATGCACTCCAAGAAATGGTCTTTGATTATAAGATCGAGTGGAGGGTAAAAAGTATCGCTTCCACACATCATGCTTTGACATGCATTCCGATAACAATTTCCTTTTTCCTTGAATAAAAGGAACTTTGAAGAATGGCGCTGGAATGCGCCCAAAAACACAAATGGATCTCCTCTAGGGCAAATCCTCGAGAATGATTCATCGCCAACCAAACGGAGGGATCGTGGCCACAATATAGTTGGCCAATTTCTGCAAGCCGCGCGTTTGTGTTCAAATGAAAACGCCAAGCAAGAACAAGGCGGTATCGTTCCAATTTGTCTTGAATTTTGGAACGCAAACTGACACTTATTGTTTGTTTTTTACAGGGGCTCGCCATCAAGGCAAAACGGGTTTTCACATCCTATGTATTACCCGTTGGAATACATGACCAAGGGTAAATTGTATCGTTCTAATTTTTTTGAAAAATTCGTGAACGTACAATAACATGTTTCTTCCGCATTTTCAGGGATCTCCAGCCGCGGGGGACAGGTAAGTATCCCTTTCCCCAATCCATTGAAGATGTTAAATAAAAAACAGAGAGAAAAAGAAAAGCTTTCAGAATCAAATGTCTAGAAAAGACATAGAATTCAAACTTCATTGGCATTCATGTTTTAAAACAGGAGGTTGTCTGAACATAAATAAGAACATGCATGGTGCATCATAAAATCCCCTTGACGGGTAAAATTTTTGAGAAAATTGAAAGAGATTTTTTCCAATCAAAAGTTCAAAACTTTCAAAAGGACGTTTTCTCAAAAGACGAAAGGCAAAGCCTAATCCAAACACGTCCTATACACACTTGAGAGAGAGGTGGAGCGGATCAGATAGCAAAATCTGGACCTACGGAAGTAGGGACCATCCGCAGCGATTACATGGAATGGGACGACGGAGGCATTCGTTTCTTATCCCCAAAACACTACAGGTGACCATTGACAACCCCTTCGAACGGCGGTTTTCATTCTCAACCCTGTCAAGAACCACCCCACATTGGGGCAAAATGGAGGTGAGTCCAGCAACATCAGGAGAAAATGGTTAGAAATTTTCTTGCTCGGACTAACATCAATCTTTGTGTATTGTTTATATGGTAACCCAAATGTCATAGGATGATGAGAAGCATTCATTTCTCTATCCCACACACCATATCCTTTGCATAGCCAAGTTGAGCCTGCAAATTCATTTCATAAACCCATTGGTGATCATTGCAAGTTCCAAAGCAAAGACAAATCACTTCAGGAACGGAGAAGTTCAAGACTTAGGGTTTACGAAGAAAACTACTAAGTTGATACTCAAGCGTGCTAAGAGCCAAGTCATATATCTAGCACAATTGCCAAGCATCCCACTTTCGACAAGAGATTAAAGAAATCCCCAGCATCAAGAAAAAGCAAAGTGCCTGGTAAAAGTGAGGCCGATGCTCGGGTGAACAATTTGATCGATCCCTAAAGAAACCTGGTAGGGAAAAGAAGAGGGAAAAACCCCTAATGGAGTCAGATCAAGAAGACTGCTCCCCAAATGATGTCAGCCGTGGAGCAAAAACACAGAAAGAGTTGTCAACCTCTTAATACCACAAGAGACGCTCTCTAAAGAGCTAGTGCACACCTCAAAATCGGTTGCGCACCTCAAAGACTAAAGATGCAGAATGGAAATGACAGGAGGCAAATCAGCAATGATCACCAATGTCAAACCCGTCACGAATTCTGGGCCAAAAACAAGCCTTTTTCGGTCCCCAATCCTACCAATGTCACAACCCTGAAACAGTCTTCTCTGACTAAGACACTTGGGTTAACATATTGCTTAGCTCGAAGAAGTACGAGCAAGACTATTTCTTTCTCATTTTGCAGGGTTCTTGACTTGTAAACCCGGAGCAGATGATGAAGACTTTCATTCAATGGCCCCGACTCAAAAGTGAGTCCCCCCTTTGAAAACCAATATCCAAGCCCAACATTACGGTCCCGTGGAAGACCTCCCGACCGATCAAAATGTATGCGCTGCGAATGAGCCTAAAACCTAGGCACAGGTCAGTAGGGAATTGAGTACATCCCCTATAAAAATCATTACCTCAAAACAGATGAGATGGCCTCCTTGTCGAGAAATATTCCAATTGATGTTTTGAACAAACTCTTTTTGGAATTTTCAAACTGTTGATCCGAATTTTCCATGCAAGGAATTTGTGATCACATTTGCATGTTGTAAGAATGCTTTGGATAACCTCCAGCATCAAAATGCACATTTCATGACTAAAACTTAAGTCATGAAATTTTGTCAATTGGACAATTATTGTCTTCCCAAAGATTATTAACATTTTCTTGGTGAAGAAAAATCTTTCAGGTTTGAACTTTCTGCAGGATACCTGGAGAACCCAGCTCTCAGAATGTCGGCTCAGCAAACTCAAGTGAAGCTTTGTCAAAATAAAATCTTTCACTGCTTCAAAACTGAATTCCCGACAAACTTCGGGATCTCTAAAAAAAAGGGGAAGAAAAACCCTTTTAAAAGAAACAGTCTCATCGGACGAGGAGAACCCTCATCATGAGACCCATTTTCAAAAATCAGGCAGTCTCATCGGACGTGGAGAACCCTTGTCATGAGACCCCTTTTCAAAAATCAGGCAGTCTCATCGGACGTGGAGAACCCTCGTCAAGAGACCCATTTTCAAAAATATCAAACAGTCTCATCGGACGTGGAGAACCCTCGTCATGAGACCCATTTTCAAAAATCAGGCAGTCTCATCGGACGTGGAGAACCCTTGTCATGAGACCCCTTTTCAAAAACCAGGCAGTCTCATTGGACGTGGAGAACCCTCGTCATGAGACCCCTTTTCAAAGCAAAACCAAGGTAGATACCGCCTGAAGGGTCAACACAAGGTAGAAACCGCCTGAAGGGTCAATTCAAGGTAGATACCGCCTGAAGGGTCAAACAAAGGTAGAAACCGCCTGAAGGGTCGACTAATGGTAGAAACCGCCTGAAGGGTCAATTCAAGGTAGATACCGCCTGAAGGGTCAAACAAAGGTAGAAACCGCCTGAAGGGTCGACTAAAGGTAGAAACCGCCTGAAGGGTCAAACCAAAGGTAGAAACCGCCTGAAGGGTCAAAATAATGGTAGAAACCGCCTGAAGGGTCAATCAAAGGTAGAAACCGCCTGAAGGGTCAATCCAATAGTGAAAATCACTTAAATGGTCAACTCAATGGTCCAATCCACCATACGGATCAAAATCATTGGCAAATCTCAAATGGGACGCGTCTTCCTTAGATTCCTATCAGTTAGGAATCCCATTATGGTTTGACCTACCATACGGGTCAGGGCTTAACCTCTCTAGGATACTCTAATAACGAGTTCCTAGAAATTCTCTTGAATCCATCAAACACCGCGAAAATCGTACAAACATCGAACAGGTAAGTGGCAGGTATGTCTCTCTATTATCTCACTCTCTCATGTCAAATGAATGTTTCCCCCTTCAAGAAAGAGCATACATGGACAAGCATGAAAATTGGATGTCATGACTCCTTTTCCTTTAGTTTCCCGAGTCGAGTCGATCAGGACTCAGGTGTCACCTTATCTTTGAGAGAAACCTCTAACGAGATTCCTCTCAAAGAGGGGCAGCTGTTGACACCTAAATTTTGATCAACTTTTTTTTATTTATTTTTATTTTTATTTTTATTTTTATTTTGAAAATTCATAGAAAATCCATAAAAAGTTGAAAAATTTGAAAAATCAATTTTGGTGACCTTAGCCAAGCTAAATGAACCATTTTGACCAAAAAAATAATTTTCATAATTTTCATTTTTTTATATATATTTTCGAAAAATACAAAAAAAAGAAAAAAAAAGAAAAAGAAAATCAAGAAAATCAAGAAAAATAATATTTGAGGTCACAAAGATATATAAAAATAGTCGGTATTTTTATTTTTATTTTATCTATTTTCTAACCTCATAAATAGTAAAATTCAGGTTTGATTTTAGGTGTTCTCTGATCACCATAAAATTGAATTTGACAAAAATATTAGTAATGATTAAAAGGAAAAGGAGGGAAATATCATCATTTAAAAGGAAAAGGGGACTAATGATTTTGTCTTCTCTTTTTGTTATTTTATTTTATTTTTACTTTTTTTATTTTATTATTTTATTATTATTATATTTTTTTTTCTTTCTCTCTCTCTCTCTCTCTCCCCACTCCCTCTCTCCTTCCCGCTGCCTATTTATCTCCTCCCCCTCATCATCTCCCGACTCTTCTTCTCCCTCAACTCTCTCTCTTTCATTTTCGTTTTTTCCTCTCGCTCAGCTCGCCGCCCAGATCAAAAACCGTCCGGTTTTTCGGCCATAACTCTTTCGTTAGACATCGTATGCGAACGAGCCATATACCATTGGAAAGCTTATTCTCTTGCCGTTCTAATGACATATCGTGAGCCCAATTTGGACCAGCCGTTTATCCCGTAGAGCTTTTTGAAGGAGCAAAGGTCAGACTGATCAGACTTGAGTCCGCGGGTGCCAAATTGGATTTTCGGGTTTGTTTTGGGTTCAATCTTGGTAAGACCACCTCTCACTCCTTGTTAAGACATATATTATTGTGTTTTATGGTTTGAAGATGGATTATATTTGGATTTAAGGGCTGATCCCTTATTGTTTTGTTCGAAAAATCTGAACCGGTTCTGTCAATGTGGTGCCGTGAACATTGTGAGTGATTCAAGGGCTTGCCTTGCTTCCAATATTCGATAAGATGTCTCTAGCACCTAAATTAGGAATCTAGCAAGCTGAGATTGTAGTCTAGTTGAGTTTTGGATGGGTTTTAATGGTTGAATTGAATGAGTTTTCTGGGACAGATTCTGGTCATTGGGCGATTGAAAACCGTCCGGTTTTTCGGCCATAACTCTTTCGTTATGAACCGTATGGGAACGAGCCATATACTGTTAGAAAGCTTATTCTCTTGCCGTTCTAATGACATATCGTGAGTCCAATTTGGCCGAGCCATTTGTCCCGTAGAGCTGTTTGAAGGAGCAAAGGTCAGACTGATCAGACTTGAGTCTGCGAGGGCCAAATTGGATTTCCGAGCTTGTTTTGGGTTCAATCTTGGTAAGACCACCTCTCACTCCTTACATTTTACCTATTAGACCCAGAATCGGAAGGCCGAGCCTCCTGTTGGTGTCTAAATATTTGCTGTGTATTTACTTTATGTCATAGCATTTCTATATTTCGCATAAAAGACCCAGAATCGGAAGGCCGAGCCTCCTGTTGGTGTCTAGATATTTGCTGTGTATTTACTTTATGTCATACCATTTCTATATTTCGCATAAAAGACCCAGAATCGGAAGGCCGACCTCCTGTTGGTGTCTAAATATTTGTTGTGTATTTACTTTATGTCATATCATTTCTATATTTCGCATAAAAGACCCAGAATCGGAAGGCTAAGCCTCCTATTGGCGTCCAAGGTGTTTTATTTATTTATTTTCTGTAAATTATATTGTGCTACCCCAGAATCGGAAGGCCGAGCCTCCTGCTGGTGGTTTATACCCCCCACACATTGTTGCACGAGCACCGACGGACTCCGACGTCGTAAAATTCACCGGATCCCATCTCCTTTGCTTATGTTTATGTTGTATAATGACTTAATATATTCTTTATTTTTTGCATTGTGTTGCGTCCTATAAAAACAAAAACAAAAAAATGCTAGATCGGACGTCTGCAGATGAGCCACGTGTCGTGATTAGGTGATTTTCAGAATAAAAAAAAATTTCCAAAAAAAATGAATTATTAAGGAAAAATTCAAAAAAAAATTGAGAAAAATTGCAGAAAATTCCTAAAAAAAATTCTAAAAATTTTTGAAGGCTGAAAATGACAAAAAAAATTGATTTGTTTCCATTTTTTGGATTTTCTCCCATTTAATCCAAAATGGCGATTTTACCCCTCAAAGGGTAAATCGTCTTTGATATTCCGATGAATTGTGGAAATTGCTTAGAATTTGGTGATGGGCCAGATAGGTGGCTAAACCTTATGTCTAAGATTTCCACATTTCATTCCCATTTTTAGAAAATGACGATTTTACCCCTTCGAATGGTAAATCGGTTTCTAAAATTCCAGAAAATCATGAAAATTGCAAAAAAACAAAAAATAGGAAATGGGTCAATTGAGTGACCAAACCTATTTTTGACATTGTTTTACTCCGGATTCATTCCGAAATGACGATTTTTCCCTTTTTAGGCAAATCGTCCCTTTTGTCTCAAAATTACGACTTTACCCCTGATGGGTAAAATCATGTCTAAATCATTCCTAAGCTTGATTGATACTTATTTAGGCTAATAGAGCCTTATTAGGAGTGTCATGTTGATTTGATGTGATTATTTTACATATTTGGATTCATTGATTTGCGCATTTTATTATTGATTGTGATTGCTAGGATAGTCATTCCTATTTGCATGAATTCCTAGATTTAGGATTCGTACTCCACTCATCTGCATGAAATCTTAGGTAAGAAAATTCAGTCAACTTAGGTACCGAAAGGGCGTCAACTCTGACAGTTGACGTAACTAAGTCACCGAACTCATTTCTCTGGTTATCGCAGAATTGAATAGAAACTCCCGACTATTCAATAGGGTGGTCCAATCATACCCTCCAAAAAATGATTGGTGGCGACTCCATGGCATGCACACTTAGCACATGTCACCAGACTACACTGAAGGTCGACTACGCATACCTCCGTTGCGATTTGGGTAACGGGCCTTGGGAGAGGCCCGCGTCCGACCAGACTGGACGGCCCATTAGCCCTCGAGAGCCCACATGCAACCTCGAGAGGGTCGCGACAGTCATCCGGCGAGCTCTATTTCAAGCGAATTTGGCACGAATTTGGACAAGTTTCATCTGAGTTCTGTCGCCGTTGACTTTTGCAGGTGCAGCAGCCTTGACCAACCGATTATTCTCTGTTCTGGCAACCATTGCTCATGTTTTTGGTTCGAATCGATGGGCAATGATTCGAGGAACAAAACCCCTCTTCAAACTCTTCCAATCATGGTCGTTTTCTCCCTTAATTTAGCCATTAAAATTGACCCTGACACTGTTCATTCGTACGATTCTCTGAGGAAGAAGAAGACACTGTTCTGGACCGGTTTGACCGGTTCAACCGGCGGTCAGACCGGTCCAAGCCGGCCCCGACTTGCAATTTTTCAAATTAAATCCAAATTAACAGGAAATTTTTGCAATTGAACCTCATAATCGAATCTAGGGCATGAATTCTATCTAGAAATGTGGTTTTGCCCAAAAGTTTTCATCAATTTCTACAAAATCTCCAAATTCTCATTTGATTGGAAATTGGGGATTGTGTAATTGAGGGTGCAAATGATCAAATTGAGTTAAACCACCTATGCCAATCGATTTAAAATGGTGAAATATATTGGGTAGCATGTTCAATTTGCAATGATAGCCCTTGAATTGAAAGTAATTTCAATTATGCTCAATTTCAAGGACTAAAATGCAATTTTAGTATGTAATTTTGTCAAATCCGTGCAATTGAGCAAATTGCACAAACAATTGGGCTAAATTGAAATAGGGGATAGTTAGATTGAATGTCAAGATCTTAAAAAATTCCAAAATTGCAAATTAAAAGACTCAATTGTTATTTTTTTCTTCAAATTCAATAGTACGGGTTACAAAGGAACACCTAAAATTGAATCTGATTTTGATTTTTTTGTGAGGTCAAAAATACAAGGGATTAAGAGGAAAAATATTGGATATTTTGCCATATTTTTGTGACCTCAACTTCTATTTTTCTTGATTTTTTAAGTATGTTTTCTATTTTCCAAAAATACTAAAAAATATGAAAAATGTGAAAAATTATTTTTTGGTCAAGAATGGTTCCTTGGGCTTGGCCAAGGCCACCAAAGTTGATTTTGTAATTTTTTGACTTTTTATAAATGTTTTGTGATTTTTCAAAAATAAAACTGAAAAAGACCTAGTCAAAAAATCAGGTGTCAACAGCAGCGACAACTTGTATCTCTCACGTGTGACTGTTGAGTTCAGTCTTGTTGGTAACCTAGGCTTTGATACTAGTTTTGGGTGGTCTTGGGCCTCTTTCATCTCAAAAGTTAGCTCAAAGATTGAGACTTTTCCTCATACTTATAAATCGACCACCAGCCCCTTCCACAACTTATGCGGACAACCCGACATGCTGTTGCCTTTGTTATGTTGATTCTTATTGTCGTTCAAGCATTCTATGCGATCTTCATGTATTATCTTCCCCCGAAGTAACCAGCCCTCGGACGCAATTTTGGCGAGATATAGACTATGGCAAAATGTGATCTATTTTCGAGGTTATCCTTGGTGATGTAGCTCGTTTGTCAGTCTGCCGTCGTCTGAGTAATTTTAATTGATTGTAACTGATATTATAATATATTGTATTTAAATAGTCACTTTCTCTTCTGCATATTCTTATCTAGCAGAAGCACACTTGTGTGTGTGTGTGTGTGTGTGTATGTGATTACAATAACTTAGAGGACACAGAGTATGAGAGAGAGAGATAGAGAGAGATATTTTGTGGATGTGGGGAGGAGCTTTAAATTGAGAGTTAGAAGAAGATCATCCTTTGCAAGAACATGAATGTGTATTGCGTGTGTCGGTGTTTAGACAAAATCAGACAACGAGTAGTTCCCGCGACTTGAGCCAACTTATAAGATTCATTGACGATTCAACATATGGGGATAAGTATACTAAAAGTGCCATAACTTTTGTACGGCATTCACTTGAGTGCCATAACTTTCAAAACGTTCACTTGAGTGCCATATCGAAGCAAAAACGTTCAGGTGAGTGCTAATTTCTACCAAAATCTTTCAACCGAGTGCTATTTTTGCCGAAAAAGCTGATGTGGACTTTTCACTATTATCTTATTGATTTTCTGACTGCCAGGTGAATTTTCTTTACATTTTTTAATAGTTTCTGAATTTTTTTTATTTTTTTATTCAAATAAAAAATAATAAAAATTTCAAAAAAAAAAAAAAGAAACCTAAGTGTTTCTCGGTGTTGGCCGGCCCAAGGGCCAGGGTCAGCTCGTCTTGTGCCGGCGAGGCAAGCCCGGCTGGCACGGGAGAGGGCTCGAAACCCTCGCCAAATCTGGGCGAGGGCCTCGTGCCCTCCCCCACAGCTTTCAAGGCCACGACGGTCGTCAGCCGGGGCCATCGCAGCCTCGCCGGCCAAGAGCAAGCCGACCCTGGCGTATGCACCCTCGCTGGCCACCACCGAGAATTCAAGGGTTTGGCCTATTTTGTTTTTCAATAATTAAACAAATCATAAAAAATTCAAAAAAATAACAAATTAATGAAAAATTCCACGTGTATATTAAATATTCGGCAGAAGGATAGCATGAGTGCTATTATTTGTGTATGGCGCTCACTTTAATGCTAATATTTTTTTTATCACTTCAGTGCCAATTTTTGTCAAAAACGATCATTTCAGTGCAAAATCTGACGTGGCTTGCAGGAAATCATGATACATATCCAAATGAGATCTGAAGTGCTTGTCGAAAATCATGACACATGTGCTGTTGTCATTGAAAAAATCATTTTTTACAAAAATTGACACTGAAGTGTTAAAAAAAAATATTGGCACTAAAGTGAGCGCCATACACAAATATTGGCACTTTTAGTGCTCTTCTGCCTAAATATTCAAAAAAATCGAATCGTCGGCCCCACGTCATCTTTTTCGGCGTCCATGTCAATTTTTCCGGGATCCATGTCTGTTATATTCTGACTTCCAAATTTGTGATAAGGTTATTTTGAATCATTCACTTTGTTTTAGGGTTTCTTAGATGGGGCTATAAAAAAGATATCTTGGATTTCTTATGAGGATGCTTACTTTAGCTTCTGCCCCGAAACATTTTGTTTTCACTTTTTTCTTATCAGATCTTTAGATTTTTTATTGTACGCTTGTACTCGTTATTGAAGATAGTGAAACCCCTCTCTCTCCCCGTGATTTTTCCCGTTTTGGGTTTTCCACGTATATCGTGCCTCGTATTTTATTTTGCTTTCATCCTTGCTATTACGCACTTGAATTTGCGCATCTCTTGGCGTTTTTCGCAACAAATTGGTATCAGTGCCAGGTTTCGATCCTGGGACTTATGGGTTGTCCCACGTCGGTTGTGGAAGGGGCTGGTGGTCGGTTTATAAGTGTGAGGGAAAGCCTCAACCTTTGAGCTAGCTTTTGGGTTGAGAGAGGCCCAAGACCACTCAACATAGTATCAGAGCGAAGGAATTTCGGTCTTTTGTTTGAGATGGCATCTATCAAGTTTGAAGTGGCACCTTTCGATGGCCAAAATAATTTCGGGCTATGGAGGATAAAGATGAA
The DNA here is from genome assembly GCA_021437785.1 of Rhodomyrtus psidioides. NCBI lineage: Eukaryota > Viridiplantae > Streptophyta > Magnoliopsida > Myrtales > Myrtaceae > Rhodomyrtus > Rhodomyrtus psidioides. The sequence continues at coordinate 2,060,463 of JAILYB010000024.1, read as the reverse complement.
AGCTTTGCTGCGTCGGGAAGGTTCAATTAGAGCCTTGGATGGGAAATATCCTGACGACATGACTACGGCAGAGATTGAGGAGATGGAAGAGAGGGCGCATAGCACCATCCAATTGTCGTTCTCTGACAATGTGCTTCATGAAGTTGCTGATGAAGAAACGGAATCGGGATTATGGCAAAAGTTAAAGAGTCTCTATATGAGAAATCTCTTACCACGATGTTATTCTTGAAGCAGCGTCTTTATACATTAAAGATGCAAGAAGGTACTCCTATCCAAGAACATCTAGATGAATTTAATAAAATTGTTATGGATATGAAAAATCTAGATTTGAAATTAGATGATGAGGATCAAGCCCTAATTGTGTTATGCTCGCTACTGAGCTCGTATGAGAATTTTGTGAATTCTATGTTGTATGGAAGAGAATCCATAACTCTTGAGGTTGTGAAGGCCTCGCTGAATTCCGCGGAGATGCGTACAAAGTTGAATGCGAGTATTAGTGCAGGTAAAGCAGATGGCTTAGTTGTTAGGGGAAGGTCGGATCATCGGGATAGATGCAGTAATTCTAAAGGGCGTTCAAAATCTAGATCAGGCCAGGACAAGAAAAAGGTTGAATGTTACTATTGTCACAAGTTCGGACACTATAAAACCGAGTGTCCTTTGCTTAAAGCTAAGGGGAAAAGGTCGATGGACAGCTCTGATTCGGCTAGTCTTGTAAAGGATAATGAGTCTGCTAATGCAGATAATGTTCTTACTGTTTTGTCTTCGAATTGTCGTATAGACGATTAATGGATTTTGAATTCGGCTTGTTCATATCATATGTGCCCAAATAGAGATTGGTTCCATACATATGAGAAAGTCACTGGTAGTTCAATTTTGATCGGTAACAATGCAGTTTGTAGGATTGTGGGTATTGGTACAGTGCAGATCAAATGTCAAGAGAATGTAGTAAGAACTTTGACAGATGTTAGGTACATCCCAGATTTGAAGAAAAACCTTATTTCTTTGAGCAGTTTGAACTCCACTGATGCATGTATACTGGTGGAGGTGGAGTTTTGAAAATTTCAAAGGGCTCCTTGATTGTGATGAGAGGTAACAAGAAGAATAGTCTTTATGTTCTGCAGGGAAGTACCGTTGTGGGTTTGAAGAATGCTAAACCGGTAAGTACTCCTTTGGCGTCCCACTTTAGACTTTCTGCTTCTTTGTCACCGAAAACCAAAGAAGAGGAAGATGAGATGTCTCGAATTCCATTTTCTAGTGTTGTGGGTAGTCTTATGTATGATATGGTATGCACTCATCTAGACATTTCCCAAGCAGTTAGTGTTGTGAGCAGGTATATGGCAAATCCAGGTAAAGCTCACTGGCAAGCAGTGAAGTGGATTCTTCGATATATCCGGGGTATCTCAGATGTTGGTTTGGTCTTTGATAGAGGTTGTGATACAAGGCATTCAGTTGTTGGCTTCGTTGATTCTGACGATGCAGGTGATCTCGATAAAAGGAGATATTTGATAGGTTATGTTTTTCTGTTTGGTGGTTCCGCAGTTAGTTGGAGAGCAACTTTACAAGATACAGTTGCTTTATCTACCACCGAAGCAGAGTACATGGCAGCAACGGAAGTAGCAAAGGAAGCTCTTTGGTTGAAGCGTTTAGTTACAGAACTTGGGGTGAAGCAGGAGGGAGCCTCCGTTATCTTTTGTGATAACCAAAGTGCAATTCAGTTAACCAAGAACGCGATGTATCACGAGAGAACGAAACACATCGATATTCGTTATCACTTTGTGCATGATGAGGTTGCTAAAGGTACAATAACAGTGAAGAAAGTACCTACAGCGGATAATCCAGCAGATATGTTGACTAAACCAATTCCTTTGACCAAGTTCAAACATTGTTTGGATTTGGTTGGTATTCTCACCATTTGAGTTGCTTAGGTGATGTTGACGACGGTTCATCCCTTGTTTCCTACATCGAGTATGCTCACGTAAGCTTAGGGGTGTGCGTCGTTAATTCTGCCGTTTGGCAAGTGGCCTTGTGTGGTCACTCTTGAATGTGAGGGAGAGAGGTCTTGTGGCGTTTGGCAAAATGCTCTTCTAGAGATTTGAAGTCAATGTGGAGATTTATTATATTCTGACTTCCAAATTTGTGATAAGGTTATTTTGGATCATTTACTTTGTTTTAGGGTTTCTTAGATGGGGGCTATAAAAAAGATATCTTGGATATCTCATGGGGATACTTACTTTAGCTTCTGCCCCGAAACCCTTTGTTTTCACTTTTTTCTTGTCAAATCTTTAGATCTTTGATTGTACGCTTGTACTCGTTATTGAAGATAGTGAAACCCCTCTCTCTACCCGTGGTTTTTTCCGTTTTGGGTTTTCCACGTATATCGTATCTTGTGTTTTATTTTGCTTTCATCATTGCTATTACGCCCTTGAATTTGCACATCTCTTGGCGTTTTCCGCAACAATGTCAACAATGGCACTCAAGTGAACAATTTTTAAAAATTATGACATCCAAGCGAACGTTTTGAAAATTATGGCACTCAAGTAAACGCCTACAAAAGTTATGACACTTTTAGTATACTTATCCCCAACATCTGTGTCTGCCATCTCGCGCTTCATTTGCGTTATACCATATCAAAATCTTCTCACCCTTAGATCGCATGGTGAGATTGACATGTGGAGGAGAGGTATGATATTGTGGATGATATTGAATGAGCCGGAGAGAGTGATGAAGGACGTTAATCCTTGGTCCTTCATTTCGGCTGCCGCTGCCTTTGTTCTGTTGATTCTTACTGTCGTTCAAGCATTCTATGCGATCTTCGCGTATTATCGTCCACCGAAGTAACCAACTGTCGGACGCAATTTTGGCAAGACATGGACTACAGCAAAATGTGATCAACTTTCGAGGTTATCCTTGGTGTGGTAGCTCGTTTGTCAGTCTGCCATCGTCTTAGACAAAATGAGACGAGTAGTGCCGCGACTTGAGCCAACTTATAAGAGTCGTTGAAGATTCAACATCTGTGTTTGCCATCTCGCGCTTCATTTGCATTATATTATATGAAAATTTTCCGACCCTTAGATCATGTGGGAATGAGCTGTAAAATATAAGTATGAGTTATATATATATTTCTCTAGGTCATTGTAAAAGCTATGAAGAAGATATACAAAAAATTGAGAAATACGTTCTTCCACGAAATCTCTCTGTGTTAACAGATCGCACGATGAGATCGACATGCGGAGGAGAGGTATGCTATTGTGGATGATATTGAATGAGCGCGTAATATTAAATTGTGATTGGGGAATAGATTTTGTTAGGGTCTAATCCCCTAAAGAAATTCATAATTTTATGTCTAGCCTCTCAATACTGCTTCGAACCTTTTTTTGGTCAAGAAAATCTACCTTGAAACTTCTTATCTAAAAAATTCAACTTTTGGGTTCAATACCAAATCTACCGCAAACTTCAACTTAGTTCGAAATCTGCCTTTGTTTGCCCTTTTTCTATAAATCGCTGTCGGTCGTCTCTAATTTTTGACAATTTTCATACCAAAGAATGATTCATTTTGAAAATAAATTTCCGCGTCACCTTGTTGTTATTACTAGCATGGAAATATCATGTCAAATAACTAATGGCGATTTTACAGGCGTAGGGTTAATAGAGACAAATTTGATACTAAATTGACAATATGTGATTTTTTTTAGATTAAAAAATTCCTGATAAATTTGAGAATATAGTTAAAGTTGATTTTTTTTTTTTGGTTAGACAATGAAAGTCCAGGGAAAACTTGAGACAAGACCAAAAGTTTAACGTTGCTTTTAGAGAAAAAAAAATTGGGGTAGGAATTAGGACTTTACCTAAAATTTGGAATTTTTAAGGGGAAAAAAGGAAAAAAAAACAAAGTAATAAAATTTGAGAGATATTAAAATATTATGAAGGGTTGTCCAAAAACTGAAAAGTAAAAAAAAAAAAGACAACGCCCAGATAATAGTTTACGAATTGACTTTAAACCGGAGACTAGTATCTTCAAGTTTAAGATCCATGAATTTAGCATGAAGGTTTAATGACGCCACTAACATCTCGGACACGGAGTATCTTTATTGAGCATTATGCCCTACTAGTTTATATAAAGCATTTTCAATTAATTAATACATAAGAAAATTGTGATGACTTGAGACGCTGACGTCCTCCCCAATTTTGAGAAACAGACGAAATCCGAGTAGCTGGGTGTGGTTTGCGCACATGCATGGCGCCTCAAATTGACCTGCGAAATCGAGCAATTATAAAAAAAGAAAGTGAAAAAGCATCGTGGAAGAGGAATAATTTATTTTTTCGTCCTTCCCAAGTCTCCCAAAAATGATTTTCTCATTCGCTATTTAAGCCCCAGAACCCGACTCCCAAGTTCGTCACCGGCCCCTAAAGAAGCCATTCACTCCTGATCACCACTTTGTCTCCGTCAGATTCCCAGACCAGAACGGGAAGAGGAGCCGTGAGACATCCGAGGTCTTCAACTCCGCGTTCGCGCTTTCCTCATGGACCTCGCTGACAAGGCCAAGACCACTGTTCCTCAAACTGTGGACCTCGCTGACAAGGCGGAGACCCCTGTTCCTCAACCTAAGCCCATAGCTGTTGTAGATGATGATACGACAAACGGAGTTCATGCCGGCAAGGAGGAGCCAATCGAGAGCAGACACCTTGGTAAGTCATGGGCGACATCTAGCGCTGAGTACAACATCAAACTCGCAGGTCCACGGCAACCGCCGGAGTCTCACCCTTCCATGCTGCAGCCACCTCATGTCGGGAATAAGGGGGGACATATTGGAGTGGAAAAGGAAAATAACAGCTCAAAATAGTGCTAAATACGGGGTTTTGCACTGTTTGGTGTCCTTGCAAATGTTGTACTCGATCGCTTTTCTTCCTCGTTTGGGCAGTTAGTGTCTTGGGCATCCCCATGGAGCCATAAGTCACAACTCTTGTTCTTGTGTTTTTAGTTCCTCCCTCGATCCCCCCGCACCACCCCCCACATGTTTTGTTCTTGTGTATGTCCTATTTAGCGACTACTTGATCGCTGTTTTGTTCTCTTTCGATTGGTTTTTGTATTAGTGATGGATTCTGGTTTGGAATGTTTGTTGTTTTGCTGGCCGTTTGAGAAATTTAATGGTGAATAAAAGCGGTTCCATCGTTGTACTTTCTTATTCTCATGAAGTCAAATGGCCCTTCTCATAAGGATTTTCCATCTGTCGAATATATTTTTATCCGGTGGGATTTACCCTTGGGTGTGATCACTCTATTCTCTCCATTTTTCTTTTTCTTTTTTCCTTTTCTTTTAAGATTAGTTCAAAAGCCTTAAATCGAGTCCTAAAACTTTTTAAAAATGCAACAAAATCTTACAACTTGTTGACACCTGAATTTTGATTTTTTTTTTTAGAAATTTCATAAAATGAGAGTTAACTCTCACAAAAATTCTCATGCATTGCATATTTATTTCTTTGTCATGCATTCAAATGTGAGAGTATAATTTAACCCATCTTCAATTCTCGACCACAAGAACGGCTTGCCGAATTTTTATAGATTTTTTTTTGGGGGGTCTCAATTCAAATTTAATTCATCCCATATTATGTCCTTAAAATAAAAGGCTTTTAATCAATTGATTATTAAATTAATGAAAACCTGTTTGAGCCCAAAATCTCGCAAAATAACCCATGAAAGCATGAAAATTCGGTCAACCCATGAGGGATATCCTCTTGGCTGAATTCTAGCCTTGAGGAGGAAGAAAAATCTGCAGAAAATATTCAAACGTTCATGGAATATATATATATATATATATATATATATATATATATATATATATATATATATATATATATAAGGATTGCTTGTTCGGAAAATAGAGGAGAAATTATAAATAAAGATTAAAAACGTCTCCTTTTGTTTTGTCTATCCCAATAATTTTTTATAAACTTATAAGTGGGTAGGAGTGCAAAATAAGCAGTCAAAAGACAATATACCATTTCAAGTATGATATATAAAATTGCAACAGCAAATAAAACATTTAACAATAACTGAAACATGAACTAGACCACCAGGAAGGAGGCAGAGCCTACACAGTTAGGGGTTTTGTTCGATTAAAATAAATTGCTAGAAATTTAAAGAACAGAAACTTAAATATGAGAGTGAAGTGTGTGCGGCTAATCCAGGAGAGGAGACCACAGATCAATCTTCACTGGGAGCTGTATGCACGTGAATGTACAGTTTAAGTTGCAGAAACTTTAAATGAAAAATGCCTTGGGACACCAACAGGTGGCTTAGCCTACCGATTCTGGGTCAGGAAAGGCAAAGGATGATGAAATATGCACTTTTATTTAAATAAACTGAAAGTTTACATACAAGAACTGCAAATGTAAAGCAGATCTGAGAATTACAAGTGCAGAAAACTTTAAAAACTTGAAAACAGTTCAGGGAAGAACTGGGTAGGAATAGGGACCAAATGCTTACGGATCTGGGTCCGGAAGAGGTTTTGGTGAACTTCAAGGTGACTTTTGATCTCCGGCGAAAGACTGTGGATCAGCTTTGAGGGAGGAGAATGGATGTCAGCTCTGGGTAGCGGAAGGGAAAGAGAGAGAGTGTGTGGAAGATGCTCTCAAGGTGGAGAGAGAATGTCCAAAACTCGCGCTGCTTTTCTGCCCATTGAGATGGGTATTTAAAACTGAAAATTTTCCTGTAGCTACAGTGTAAGTGCACAGTGCTACAGTGTTTTGTTCAACGCCGCTACAGTGTACAGTGTATAATGGTCAAAAATACCTTGTACATATACGGCTGTTGAAATACCAAAATACATTAAAACTTAAAGTGTTACATGCATCTCTTCGTCAAAACCCTAGTCTGAATCGTCAGCTAGGTTGATGCCGTAACAGTCGTCTTCATTGGTATTGCCGCTGTGGTGCGAAGCCGATGAAGAACCTGCTTGAGTCATTTCTTCATAATCTTCCAATGCTCGCTTCATGATGTCATACATTTCCTTTTCGTCTGAAACACCAGACAATTTGGATACAACAAGAGCCTTATCATGGAGAAATGAAGTCTGCTCAGTACTTTTGGATGGAGTAGGACTCATGTTTAAATCAGAAACTTTTCTGTCTTAGATCCAAACGTGAACGGCGTCCACAGAACTTTTGTCAAAATAAGTGAAGCCATCCCACCATTTGGTTTTAAAACGCCTACACAAAATTAGGACGTTTTGATTTTGGGTATCTCGGATGTAATCAAACTCCCAAGCAATAACCCAAGCCATCCAGAAATTTGCACAAAACATAAGGAATGGTGGAAATTCCTTTTCACTTGGTCTTGGATTGAAATTTTGTTTGAAATATTGATAGGATTTCTTTATTTCAAGAGGGAGAATCTCTTGCATAGGACCAAAAGTATCCCACCATCTGATAAACCAGTAAGGTAAGCCAGAAATTTCAAACGGGCTGTCAAAAAAGAATAGCCAAGTATGGCTATGGTTTGGGTTTTGTCTGAACAGGACATTCCACCATGCCTGTTGATAATCAAAGTACGTAAATGACGTACGATAATTAGATACTTCTGTAGGTCGTTGATCGATCTTAACAGAAGTATAAGGACTTTTACCCCACTCAGATGGGTGAATGACCTTTAAAATTCTTGCAGTGGAGTAATTTGGAATGTTTGGTTGGGTTTTGTCAGTAAAATGTTTGAATTTTACTGAACCAGTTTGAACCAAAATTTTCTCATAAAATTCAATAGGTTTTAAAATGTCATGTGGGGTATAAAACCAATTTTTCCCGAACATGGCATTAGCAAAATCATAAGGATCATTATGGAAAAATCCTTTTTCCACTGTTATGATTTTATCAAAATGGTTTTTCATCAAAAATTTTGACTTTGATTTTCGAGGGGTTGGCTGTTCCGTAAGGACCACCTCGCGAGAAACATTCAAGGGTACAGGGGATTTTACCTCCTCCTGGACCATAATGTCTTTGATCAGGGACTTCTGGAGGTCCTGCAAAACACTTTTTGGCAAGATTGCCATTAGTTTTGAGACTGAAATATTTTGTGGTGGCTGACTTGGTGAGGCTTCATTTGGGGCTGCTGTTTGAGAAGGTGAGGGTGATTGGGCAGCTTGAAGCCAACTCCTGATTGGAGTCAATTTTGAGGGTTCTTTGGAGGAGGCTTCCGAAGAGGCCTTTGATTTTCCCTTTTTGGGAGGCATGGTGATGGAATTTTTCCCTGTAAAAATTCTCTTGTAAGAAAATCAGGCAATGAGTTTTGATCACCATGTATGAACTCAATATCAAAATCAAAAACAGAAAGGATTGCCTGCCAACGTGCAAAAATTTGTTTTGATGCAATGTTTAGGACATCCTTTTGCAGAATGTCTTTGGCTGACTTGCAATCTATTCTTAATAAGAATTTTTGATTTAAAAGATCACTTTGAAATTTTGAAATGGCCAGAACAATTGCCAATATTTCTTTCTTAACAGTGGAATAATTTTTCTGGGTATCGTTTCAATGTTTAGAGATGAATTGGACAATTTGTTCTTTATCATTGATCCTTTGTTTCAAGATGCCACCATAACCATTGTCAGAAGCATCAGTTTCTACAATTTTGAAAGCATTAGGATTGGCTAAATTTAAACAAGGGATTTCTTTGACAATGGATTTGATCTTAAGAACAGCATTTGTTTGAAGATCAGTCCAAGGGACAGGATTCTTCTTTAATCTTTGATGCAAAGGTTTGCAGATCAAATTTATGTCAGGGATGAAATCAATTATGTAATTTAGACTTCCTAAAAACCTTTGAAGTTGTGTTTTGTCCTTTATGACATCAGGAAATTTATCCGCAAATTGAATTGATCTTTCAATTGGGATCATTGTTCCATGATTGATAAAGTGACCTAAAAATCTGACTTTTGTTTGGAATAGAAAGATCTTTGTAGGAGACAATGCTAAGCCATTTTTCTTAGCAATATTCAAGAAGTGATTTACATGTTTGAAATGTGAATCAACATTTGGAGAGAATACCAAGACATCATCTATATAGACTAGAATGAATTCAGAATAAGGATTGAAAATTTCATTCATTATTCTTTGGTATTCTGAGGGTGCATTTTTTAGACCAAAAGGCATTACATTCCATTCATATTGACCAAAAGGGACTGTGAAAGCAGTCCGATATCTGTGTTCTTCAGTAATTTGAATTTGCCAGAATCCAGATTTCATGTCAAATTTGGAGAAGATTTTTGAGTTATATAGTCTATTCAAAAGATCTTTTTTGTTAGGAATGGGATATCGAATCCATTTTAAAGCTGTGTTTAAAGGTTTATAATTCACAACAAGTCTGGGAGTTCCTCTTTCTAATTCTGCATTTTTTATTACATAAAAAGCAGAACAGGACCAAGGAGATTGACTTTTGCGAATCATTTTCTTTTGAACAAGATCTTCAATTTCTTGTTTGCACATTTTTAAAAGGTCAGAATTCATTTGTGAAGGTCTGGCCTTAGTGGGGATGTTTCTTTCATCAAAATCATGTTCATAGGGGAGAGAAACAACATGTTTTTTCCTTTCCCAAAAAGCATTAGGAAATAAGGAGCAAACTTCCTTTTTGATTTTTTCTTCTAAAAGATTGATTTTTTGTTTGACAGAAGGTTGAACAATTTGTTGTTCTATTTTCTGGAAAGCAAGTTCTTCTTTTAGAAACAGGAGATGGTTTTCTTTTCCTTTTATCAAGAAATTAATTTCTTTGACAGAATGTTCTTGTAAAAGGTTAAGATTTCTGGTTTGAGGTTTTGATACAAAATGGAACATGAGTTTTTTACTGAAAATATTGGTTTCAATACCATCATTGTTAACTGAAAATGGTTGGATTAAGTTTATGAAAGGGGTTCCAAGAATGACATTTCTTTTTAAATCTTTTACCAAAAGAAATGATGTTTTTAAAGAAACACCATCTTTGATTATGGAAGCTTCAGGTAGTTTGTACTTAATTTTCAATTGATCACCTGAGGCTGATTTTAGGGATTCAGTAGTTTTTTCAAAAAACTTAGTGGGAACCAGTCCTTCACGGATGCAATTTAAATCTGCACCGGTATCAAAAAGGGCTGTGGTTTCCAAGATAGGTCCATCATTAATTTTGATTGAGACATTGACGATCCATTTTCTACTAGTAACTTCGGTCAAAAGTTCTAGAAATTTGGAAGGATCAGGGTCAATCAATTTTGATGAATCATTGTTGGAAACATTTAGATCAGAAGAGGAATGGTTGGGAATATCGCTCTTCCCTTTGAGCATCTGAATCTTGAAGTCAAGAAATTCCTTTTGTTGATTTATTTGATTGATTTTTAATATACGAATTTCTTTCTTAATTTCATTGATTTCATTTTGAAGATCATTTGAATTTGTAGGTCTAGAGATTGGTTTAGTCTTTTTCCCCCTATTTAAAATTTCAGTGAGATTGTAGACATTACCAATATTGGAATTGGTTGGAAATGAGCTGGAATTTTGAATACTTTGGATCAGGACTTGAGGATTAGAACTTGAGTTAATAGAATCCAAAATTTCTTGTTCTTCATTAGTCAAAACATTGACTTCCTTTGAAGAATCAGAGTCGGAATTAGATGAAGTATCGACTTCATTAATCTGAAGACCTTCTTCTATTTGATCTTCATCAGTTGAAGGACAATCAGAAGATTCTGAATCAGTCTCTATCATTAATTGATTTAACTGATTAAGAATGTCTTCTTCTAAATTAAGTTCATTAATTTTTGTGTTTAATTTGCAAAATCTTTTTGTGTGGCCTTTTTTCCCACAATTAAAACAAGTAAATTTGCTAAAATCCTTTTTAGGTTCAAAAGATTTAGAATTTTCCTTTTTTGGATACTTCTTTTCAGGTTTGGAAATTCCTTTATTTTTATAAAAATGTTTTCTCTTTTTCTTGTAAGGTTTTTCAACAGGGCAAGAACCAGAACATTTTTTGGAAGAATTGAAAGAATAAGAAGGGTCGTATTGACGACAAAAATCTCCCAATCCTCTGCGGGTAAGAGATTTTTCCTTTTTTAATTGTTTTTGGAGTTTAATGTTATTGCACATTTGAGTACCAACCTTGTACACATGTGCAATAAGTTCTCCATAAGACAATGAGTCAAAAGGAATATTTTCACCAAATTGTTCTCTGATTTTATCACGAACTTGGTTTCCTATGATAATAGGAAGACCTGCTAAAAACTTTTCTTTCCAAAAAGGTTGATTGCAATCAGGACGCATTAAAACTCTTTTTAGAAAGATATCTTTGTATTCGCGAAATTCACCAAGAGATTTGCACTTGAGATTTGAAAGGAGATCTTGGTTATGATCACGAATAACAGAAGGATCTCCAATAAAATGTTGGGAGATGGAAAATAGGAGAGTTGAGACAGCATCTTGGACAGTTTGACCATAGTCATCGATGACTGTTTCTCCATTGTCATCAACTTTAAGTGAGTTTAAGATCTGGTCTCTTTGATCCTGAGTGAGATAATTATCCCACCAACCTTTCAAAGTACCAGAAAAACCTGCAACAATTAAATAAGCTACTTGCTGATCGGTTGTATCAGGAAGAGTCTTATAAGTTGTTGCACACATAACCATTTGACTTAAAACTTGGAGTAGATTTTGTTCAGAGATTCCATCTATGTTCCACTCATAGATAGATTCAGCAGAATATTTATTTTGAAATTGATTTGGTCTTTCTTCAGAGATGAGATCAGGTGGAGTTGTTCGAGAATAATACAACTTTTGGGGTTCTTTCCAAGAAATTCGATTAACCTCAGGAGTGTCGAATTTATCAAGAACAGAGATATGATTTTCAGGGATTGGAGAATTGTTTTTCAAAGGTTTAGAGACTTTGGGAGTATCTAAAACTGGTTGTTTGATAATTTTTTCTCTTAAAAGTCTTTGGTTTTTAATCTGTAGTGCTTGATGGAATTCTTTACTGAAATTTTTTGGCATTTCGAAATTTTTAAATAAAGGTTGTCTTAATATTTTAGGAGGAGTAGAAATCTGTGGATTAGAGTGTATAGAGGAAGATGGAACAGAATGAATTGGAGTGTGAATGAGTAGAGACTCAATTCTTTCCAAATGAGCACCTATTGTGTAAAGATGTTGATTAGAAAAATTATTTTGTTCGATTATTTTCCTGAACTCTTCATGGGGATGGTCAGCAGGTAACTTAAAGGGTGCCGCAGGCACTTCTTTTTCATTAAAAGTAATTTTAATTTTTCTTAAAGGAGGATGACTTGATTCTATTATTTGATCATTTTCAAGTTTCCATTTAAAGACTTGTTCTAAATAAAAGATTTCTCTTTTCTTTAGGAAATAATCTTCAAACCATTCAAAGAAAAACATGTGACGTCCGATTTCATCCAGAAATTGGTAAAATTGTTTTTTGATTTGGTTAGCACTAGATTTGAAATTTTCAAAAAACCATTTTCTGATTTCATTATTTTCTTTAGACATGAATTCTTTGATTAAAAATTCTTTGTTAGGCTTAAAATCTTTTTCAAGTACTCCTAATTCTCTATCTTCAAAATCATCTTCCATTTGAGACTGAGTAGGTTCAGGAGACTCGGGACTTTGATGGTAGACTGGCCTAGCAATTCCTGAGCTAGTGTCTAGGCCAGAAACATTTAAAGGAGGTGCACTTGGAGTTGTATGTCCTTGTGCAGGAATGGCGTCTGGAATATTGATACTACCTGAACTGCTCACCGGAATAGTGATGACAGGCGGTAGATTTGGACGGAGATCGACTGATCTTCGGGAAGAAGAGGAAGACCCATGAAATGAAGGTCTTGCAGAAAAGAAAGAGTTTGCATCAAAAGAACGCCTGGGGAATGTATCTTGTTATGGCCTAGGGTTAGGGGGACTTTTTTTTCATTCAGCAATCAAAAAATTCGGCACTTGTGAAGAGAGAAAATGCTAGAGAGAAATTGAGGGTTTGATTGTCTCCCCCGAGGTCGAGACAATCCCCTAGCTTGAAGATTCCTTCGATATCCGAAGTCCGCGAAGCTCCACGCACATCACGGTCATCAATCTAGCAACGTGCTCAGCAATTGACATCATCTCATCTCTCACTCGAGCAACTTTGTTCGTTCACGGTGGTTCATGTTCGTCGCCGTCACTAGGAGTTCCGCCCCTGTCCAGTTTCGAGGCTATTGTTCGGCTGATCCTCAGTGTTGGACATCGATCCATTAGCCTTTGATTTGCCGTAATTTAAAGCTTTAATCTTTCTATTACCTGTGTCAGATAGTTGGAGTATTTCGACAGCAAATTGTGCTTGAAATCCTTCCAAGTTGGGACGAGAATCAGCTGAAGGAGTGCTGCCCAAAAGTTGCTCAGAAAAGGTGCAAATTCCCTGTCTTTTGATTGCAAATCTATTTGGTGAAAAGCATGCATGCCCATGAATTTTAGTGAACGTTGTCGATTCATGATCCAAGTTGAGGTATTGAGTTTTTATGAAACGGACACTAAACAGATGCATGAAATTGAAACCACGAGCTAATCCCTTTTTTCGGATGCGAAGTCAATGGGTGATGCACGAATTTCAGATGGCTGATTTTTTTTTATGCAAGATGGTCAAATTTCTCATGGGTCTTCCGTTGATTGTCTTCATGTTGATGTTGGAAAATATGAGGAATTTTGATGGGTGAGTCAATGAGAAATTGTTTCTCAAAGAACATTCTTGAGTTGGAAGTGGGAATCGATAAAACACTAGTCCCACATAGGAAATAGGAAAGGAGGAAGACCTTGAAGTACTTTATATGTGGTTATACTCCCTTTGAGTGGTAACTATCACAGTACAAGTACTATGCCTCGCGCGCATGCATAAGGGGTGCAAATCCCAGACCCCGACGGAGGCCCAACAAGTTGAAATTTGGGTGCGAGCGCACGTCTTGCGTACGCGAATGCAGGACCGGAAAGTGGGCCTCGCGACAAGCCCATTTTTGCCTTCTGTTTTAATTTTTTCCAACTCAAACCGTTAACCGTTCTTAAGTTAATTACCGGTGTGTTAATGGTATTAACTAAGTAACTGCTGTTATAAATCTGTGGTTACAGAATTAAATACATAACGGCTCTAAACGGCAAAAATATTTAGTCGTTATTCTTTATTTTCGCAATGTCCCGCTTAGCCTATAAATAGGTGGCTTCCCGTTCTGTTTCGACAGAAAAACGAAAAGAACTACGGATTACGAAAATCATTTCTCCCTCTTTTGAATTGCCTGCATTTGCATTATTTTCGATAGTGTTCTCGTGTTGTTCAAGTTCGCCGAAAGCTTTGGAGTGATGTGCTTGCCTCTATCGCTGCTTAACCGTTGTATCCTATGATACAGACGTTCACGAAAACTCAAAGCATGTACTGGAGGGGACGAATCTGTTTTAAGGAAACTGTGTCGAACACAGGCCTCGGTATTCTTTATTAATTCAATTTCTTTTTATACTATTGTATTTCTGTGCAGATTTTGCTCTTTTAAAAGTTGAGCTTTTATCCTCATGAAGGTTCAGAAGGAACTGCTTCTGACGGGTTCAGAAGGAACTGCTTCTGACGGGTTCAGAAGAAACTGCTTCTGACCGGTGCATCTGAGTTGCATCTGACGGGTTCAGATGCAGTTGCGTCTGACGGATTCAGATGCAGTTGCATCTGACGAGTTTTGAACTGTGCATCTGAAGGTTTAGTTTTTTCTATTTCTGACCTACTTCTGACCTGCATCTGAAGATTCAGATTTTCTACTTCTGATCTGCTTCTGACCTGCTTCTGAAGGCTCAGATTTTGTGCTTCTACCAACTTAGTGTTTTCATGTTTGAGGCAGTTTGCTTACATTTATTATTGCCATTCGATTTTAAGTATTCTCCATTCTTATAAACAGTATTGGTTATTTTAACACTGGTTTCAACAATCTACAAACAAGAAGATTGCAAAGTTAATGTTGGGATCAGAAAGAGGAGTTGACAAGAACAGGTTTCAAGGTAAATGCTTCAACTGTGGCAAGATGGATCACAGCCTTGTGGATTGCATATCTTCAAGGAAGAAGAAGATTAATGAGACATATGGTGAATAACATAGTCCGAGACATGTCAGATATAAACCTATCTGTCATTTCAATGCTTATGACTTCGTTCTGTAATTGTATGTATTAACATGTAGTTTTTTCTAACAATCTTAAAACAGATTAATCTTCTCTTAAACAGATTAATCACATACGTGACAGATATGGTGAAGGAGAGAAGTCTTCTGTTCTTTCTTCTGCAGATTCGAGGAGGACCTTCTGGGGGGGTCCCTTGGGGATTGAATATTGAGATGGAACAATGATATCTGAATATTTCAAATAAGTACAGTTTGATTATTTTGGGATCAAACGTCTTTTGCAGGAGAATAAAACGAAAGGACGAAAAGCAAGAAGCATTGTAGCATGTTCATGAAGTCTTCTGAACAGGATCCGATTGTCAAACGGTAAAAAAAAAAAAAAAAAAACCTTGACCAAATTGGCGAATTTTTGATATTTCTATTCGCAGGCCTTTTAGGCGAAATTTCAGTGCACGTGGCATTCTTCTTCATATCAATCATGATTTATCATTAGTCAATAACACCAACAGGTCATGCAAATATCATCTTTGTGTGTTAGGTGTCTTTTGTAGACTCTTTGGTAGATTCCTTGCCACGACCAGCCTTGTCTGTGGCATACCAAGAAGTATATATGTGTCCGTTTTCATACGCCTATCTCACTAGGAGCCACAAACTAGTCAAGAGCCTATGATTCATCGCAAGTCCGAAGCGTTGCCATCGATTCATGATGAACTCTCGTTCGTGACCGCAACGGTCTAATCCGTGGTTGACGCCAAGTTGTATTATTTATGGCTTTTTTTTGTGGTGCTTTGCCCTATCATTAATAAAATCTAATGATAGATTTACTTTCTTATGGATTTTGTCCAGATTGACAATTGTGTTTTTCGTACTGTCAATCATGCAGACAAAGAGAATACATATTTAGTATTCAGATTGCCACTGGAAACGAAGTTGTTGATGTGGCTGCTAATGATATCACCAAAGGTTCTGCTTCGGCTGTTCAACTGCGTCTGGATGGATCATCATTTACCTCTGTCGCTGTTTCTATCCACTATGGTAAGAAACTTGAAAAGTTCAACGGATTAAACTTTAAAAGGTAGCAGCAAAAGATGTTGTTTTGAATCTTGCGAGATTCTTGACTGAGGAACCTCTTAAGGTATCCAATGGAGAAATGGATAAGCAAGCCTTCAACGATGTTGAGGCCTTGGAATCATTCTGACTTGCTATGTAGGAATTATGTCATGAATGGCTTATATGACTCCTTGTACAATGTCTATTGTGCAATAAGGACGTCATAGGAATTATGAGAATCCTTAACCGGAAATATAAAACAGAGGATGCCGGAGCAAAGAAATTTGTTGTCGGACAAATCCTTGATTACATGATGGTGGACTCTAAGACGGTCATTAGTCAGGTGCAAGAAATTCAAGTGATCTTGCATGAGATTCAGGTTGCAGAAATGTACTTGAGTGAATTCTTGGACCAAGTTACATGCTAGGTCGATCGAGCTAAAGGCCAGGATGGCCATGCTGGACTCTGGGCAGGTGAATGGAGCAATCCCCGTACCACTTCGTTTGAACGTCCTTCGACCCGAGAAATTTAAAGGCTCGAAGAATTCCAAGAATGTGGATAACTTCCTATGAGCGGAGGATCGATAATTCGAAACCCAAGGAGCTCGGGATGACAATGTGCATGTGAACACCGTACCTTTGTATTTGGAAAATGCGTTGCTATGATGATATACCAAGAGCAACGATAAGGCCAATCATATCAAGACATGGGAGGAATCTGAGGCTGAGTTTCAAAAAGCGATTCTTCCTTTCCTATGCGGAAGAGATTGCTTGAAACGTGTGCGGCGCCTTGAACAAAAATAGCGCTGGAAGTTCAATAGAGACGAGGTTCTGTGCGCGAAAGGAATGAGTCAATAGAGGCTCCGAACCAATAAAGGCTCTGCGTGTGAAAAAAACTCAAATCCTCTTGAATTGATTCATTGTGATGTATGTGAATTGCAATTCATACAAACAAGAGGTGGTAATAAATATTTTATTACCTTTATCGATGATAGCACTAATAATGCTATGTGTATTTGCTTAAAAGCAAAGATGAAGTCTTAAGAGAAGTTTGTTCTCTATAAGAAGCAATGAGAAACACCAATTGGTGATTTCTGTGTACAACTCGAAATTAGATTCGAATGAGACAAGATCCACTATTTGATACATGTTCATACTTGGTGGGATATTGTAGTTTGGAATTCAACCAAACAAAATATTTTGGAGGAAATGACAATCCTGCTAAACCAAACGTCAATTTGGTTGAAGTAGATGATTGTGGCTAATGGAAAAAATAATATGTGATAAACCTAGATGCTACCAAGCATATTTGTGGAAATATAACGTTTATCCTCCTACACTTTAGTAGGAGAAGAAGAAGGAAATATTTTATCTTGATAACTTAAGGATTGCTCAAGGAAATGAAATCGGTACTTTACATTGTGATTGCCAAGTGGCAATAGCCATTGCAAAGAGTAAAACTTTCAATGGTAGAAATAGACATGTTCGCTTGAGGTGTGATGTGATAAAGCAATTGCATGAAAATGAAATTATGTCCATTGATAATATGAAGTCAGAAATGGATTCAGTCGATCCTTTAACTATTCCTCGAGGGAAATGAGACTTAGCCAGTTGAAGGAAATCAATAGTGATGGTAACCCAACCTATGTGATTGACGATTTCATGAATTAGGACAATAACAAGTCCATTGTTGATCTTGTGAAGCATTATAAAATTTATTTCCTTCCTAAGGTGAGAATAATGTAATACCTTGAAAGAAAGATGATAAAACCCCTTATGAGCTATTGGAAGGTAGGAGACCATCCTACAAATGCTTACAAATGTGGGGGTGTCTTGCAAAAATGGCTGATCCAAAATCTACTAGTGGATATGTATTCACATTAGCAGATGGAGCCATAATTTTGGAAATCCTATAAACAAATTGTTATAACTAGATTCACAATGGAATCCGAAGTAATAGCTTTGGATAAATGTGGTGAAGAGGCTGAATGGCTACGCCATTTCTTATAGGATATTTTGAAATGACAAAAACATGTGCCACCAATCTGTATACATTGTGACAGTCAATCTGCAATTGTAAGAGCACAAAGTTTTATATATAATGGTAAGTCTAGACATATATGTCCTAGACATAATACCATTAGATAACTACTCTCAACTGGAATTATCTCTATTGACTACGTAAAGTCAAATGATAATATTGCGGATCCGCTAACCAAAGGGTTAAATAGAGAGTTAGTTGGAAAATCGATAAAAGGAATGGGACTGTAGCCCATCACAGAAAAGTTTATATAACGGAAAACCCAACCTAGCTAACTGGAGATCCCAAGATCTAGGTTTAAAGGGACAACCTAATTATATGAACTGAATGATATCACTGTGGAGGTCTATCCCTCAAACCATTCCTATAAAAGAAACAGTGATTTGATATCCCTCACACATTTGGAGAAAAACCAATTATTGTGGGGGTTTATCAGGAAAATGATATCAATTATGCTTTAATGATTCTTAAGTGGAGTAAACCAATTACTCAAGATTAAATAATCACCTATGTGAGAGAGAAGGAGGGCCGCTTCAAAGGAGAATTATTGAAGGCTAAATTCTTTAGAAACTCTCGCAGAACCAGGACGATGTTCATGGCCAAAACGAACATAATCATGAGAACTGAACAAACGTTATAATTATTCCTATGTGAAGTGTATGTGTCATTTATTAAGAAAGCAGGACAGTTCAAAGACATCATGTCTACTGGACAGCTGGTAAATTAAATATACTTTCACAAGGGAAGGTTCAAAGGGTGACACCTACCTATCCTATGCAGGTTTCATTTGTTGAACACTATCACAGAGTCAAAACCAAAATAATTTTCATTCATGTGGGGGATTGTTGGAAAATATGAGGCATTTTGATGGGTGAGTGAATGAGAAATTATTTCTCAAAGAACACTCTTGAGTTGGAAGTGGGAAGTGACAAAACACTAGTCCCACATAGGAAAAGATGAAGGCCTTGAAGTATTTTATTTGTGGTTAGACTCCCTTTGAGTGGTAATTATCATAATACAAGTACTATACCTCGCGCGCATGCGCAGGGGGTGCAAATCCCAGATCCCGACGGAGGCCCAACAAGTTGAAACTTGGGCGCGAGGGCACGACCTGCGTACGCAAATGCAAGACCGGAAAGTGGGCCTCGCGACAAGCTCATTTTTGCCTTCTGTTTTAATTTTTTCTAACTCAAGCCGTTAACCGTTCTTAAGTTAATTACTGGTGTGTTAATGGTATTAACTAAGTAACGGCTGTTATAAATCTGTGGTTACAGAATTAAATACATAACGGCTCTAAACGGCAGAATTATTTAGCCGTTATTCTTTATTTCCGCAACGCCCTGCTTAGCCTATAAATAGATGGCTTCCCGTTCTGTTTCGATGGAAAAACGAAAAGAACTACGGATTACGAAAATCATTTCTCCCTCTTTTGAATTGTCTGCATTTGCATTATTTTCGATAGTGTTCTCGTGTTGTTCAAGTTCGCCGAAAGCTTTGGAGTGATGTGCTTGCCTCTATCGCTGCTTAACCATTGTATCCTGGGAGACAGACGTTCACAAAACCTCAAAGCATGTACTAGAGGGGACGAATCTGTTTTAAGGAAACTGTGTCGAACACAGGTCTTGGTATTCTTTATTAATTCAATTTCTTTTTATACTATTGTATTTCTATGTAGATTTTGCTCTTTTGAAGGTTGAGCTTTTATCCTCATGAAGGTTCAGATTCACTGCTTCTGACGAGTTCAGATTCAGTGCTTCTGAAGTTGCTTCTGGAGGTTCAGAAAGAACTTCTTCTGACCGGTGCATCTGAGTTGCATCCGACGAGTTCAGATGCAGTTGCATCTGACGAGTTTTGAACAGTGCATTTGAAGGTTCAGTTTTTTCTGCTTCTGACCTGCATCTGAAGGTTCAGATTTTTTGCTTCTGAAGGAACTGCTTTTGACCAGTGCATCTGAGTTGCATCTGACGGGTTCAGATGCAGTTGCATCTGACGGGTTCAGATGCAGTTGCATCTGACGAGTTTTGAACAGTGCATCTAAAGGTTCAGTTTTTTCTGCTTCTGACCTGCATCTGAAGGTTCAGATTTTCTGCTTCTGACCTACTTCTGACCTTCATCTGAAGGTTTAGATTTCTGCTTCTGACCTGCATCTGAAAGTTCAGATTTGTGCTTCTAACTTGCTTCTGAAGGCTTAGATTTTGTGCTTCTGCCAACTTAGTATTTTCATGTTTGAGGCAGTTTGCTTACATTTATTATTGCCATTCGATTTTAAGTATCCTCCATTCTTATAAATAGTATTGTTTATTTTAACACTGGTTTCAACAATCTACAAACAAGAAGATTGCAAAGTCAATGTTGGGATCAGAAGGAGGAGTTGACAAGAACAGGTTTCAAGGTAAATGCTTCAACTGTGGCAAGATGGATCACAGCCTTGTGGATTGCAGATCTTCAAGGAAGAAGAAGATTAATGAGACATATGGTGAATGACATAGTCCTAGACATGTCAGATATAAACCTATATGTCATTTCAATGCTTATGATTTCGTTCTGTCATTGTATGTATTAACATGTAGTTTTTTCTAACAGTTGATTGAATCGAATGCTTAATCGTTTTTCTTGTCTTGTTTCTCTTGAGTTATCTGAATATGTTTGGATTGGGATTAGGATTCAGAATTGATTTGGGTTGTAAGTGAAATTTAGAAGATTATCTAAGCGTATCTTTGAACCATAGAGATAATTTCCTAAAAAACTTTAAGGATATCAGATAAGTTTTCAATCCAATCAAGAATCCTAAGCATGTATTCAAAATTTAAGGAATTTATCCAAAATCTTTTCAAACTTTAAAGATAACTTTCTAAAAATTTGAAGATTAAAGATAGGATTTCATCCAAACAAGATATCTTTTAAAATTCTGAAGATTGTCTAAAATTCTATGAAAATCTTAAGGGACAATCTTTCTTAATTTGGAAGATGTGAATCCTTGGTAGATAAGTGATTAGCCCCTTTAAACCCTAGGTGGTTCTCGAAAATTCTTAAAATATTTGCACATTTTTAAACAAGCATGTATATAATATATGCTCCTCTCATGTGCCTAGTCCCTTCGAAAAATTAAATCATGTGCTTACCCATGATCTTATGGGTGAGATGATGATTTAGCATTTGACTTCGTATTATTTCTCTCTGACAAGAGGGAGTTGTCGTCTTATACACGTACTCTAATACTGACTCGAATCTTCGAGGATATAGTGCTAAAAATTCTACTCTAATCTGAATCTTCGGGAATGGGTGAATTATCAGAAATTCGGATATCATGGTATATTATGGGCATTCTTGTTTAACTTTGTTCAAATTCCTCTTTTTTAGAAAAATTCGAAAAAAAAAAAAACCAAAAAGATTATATTAAAAAAAAACATTCAAGTCACTTAAACCAATCAGAAAGGGCATTGTCATGAAATTAGTACCGAAAGGGCGTTAATTTTTTAATTAACGTAATCACGTCCTCGAACTCATTAACTCTGGTTCGTAGAGATAAAATAGTTCTCACACTATTTTATATAGGTTTCTAATCAACCTACTATAAATGATTAATGGCGGCTCCAATTGAACATTTTTTATGAACGAACTTAAATTGTGATTTGGTAGGGCTTGGGAGAGTCTGAGTAAGGTTAGTTAATTTAATTGACCTAATAATCCATTAGCCTAATTTTATGTTGCGACACAACTTATCAAATTATTGCAATAAAGTCTAATTTAGCTAAAGAAAAAAGTTAGTATGGCTTTTTTTAAATTATTTTTCAAAGAAAAATCTGTTTATGTGATTGCAATAAATTCAAAAAAATTAAAAGAAAATTTTTTTACAAAAAGAGGATTCATAGGAGAAACCGTGAAGGCATGAGGTATTAGGGGTGTTAACGTTATGGTTCGGTTCAGTTTGGTTTTTTTAAATAACCGAACCGAATCCTTATGGCAAATGAATGAATCGAACCGAATTGCAACCTGAACCGAATATGTACCAAACCGTACCGTACCGAATTTTCGGTTCCGTTCGGTTCGATTTTTTGGTTTTCGTCTTTCAATTTCTTCTCACTTGCGAACAAAACCCTAATGCAAGCCTTGGCCGCGAGAATCCACCGCCTGATTTTCACCTTCAGAGCGTCCCACTCGGGCCTCTGTATATCCCCTATGGCTCAGCTTCTCGAACTCTAACCTTCTAAAGCTCTTGTCAATGGCCGATTTCCTCACGCTTTCGTACGCTTGAACGTACTCTCGCAGGTAACCGCACGAGGTTATCCTCGCATCGGCGATCGTAGATCTCCTCAGATGGCACGAGATCAATCTCGCGGATGCTACTCGTGGACCAATAACTGATGACGCTCTCCCTGCTTGACTCGATCTTCACTTCGTCGAAGCTGAGATCCAGCCCCTTGTGCGCCGAATCGTCGTCGAAGTAGAGGTCGATTTCAGCGTCGCCGCCGCCGCCGGAGGAGATCAACAAGTGGACCAAGGAAGACGACTCGGTCGTGAGCGAGTCAGCTTCGAGTGGACTACTGTGACACAGGAGGATGTTGCGGAACTTGTCCTCCAGCCTCGCCATGGTGATCTGGACTGTGGAGCTGACCTTATCGCGCTGCTCACCGCTGTCCTCCGATATAATGACAGACGACATGGAGAGGTGGAGCTCATCGACGGCGTGGAGGTGCCGGTCGATCTCGTCACGGTCGAACTCGAAGATCATCTTCTCCCGGCATCCTCTGAGCCCGTGGAGTCCCAGCGGAGGATTAGCTCCTCGGTAACATCGACTGTTAAAAAAAAAAATCAAGCGTCACCTCCACAGACCCACCATGTCATTCTCTTTCTCTTCTTTGCCTGCACCTTCGACCTCAAAGGGAGGGGTCGTAAATTGTTAAATTGAAAAGACAGGCCATTTTCAGTTTGGTTAACTAAATACCGAATCGAATCAAGCCGAATCGAATTGAAGTATCCCAAACCAAAAAAGGAATGGTTTTGGTTTTACTTTCTAAACCGAAAACCAAACTGAACTAAAATTTTCGGTTCGGTACGGTTCGATTCGGTTTTTCGATTTGATTTTGTCATTTTGGATGCACCGGCTAGGGATAGGTATACCTCCCAACTCAGAGTAACCCAGCGTGGCCCTCACCACCTTCGCGTGCTTAAAAAAAAGAAAAATTGACATCCAAAATGATCAAGTCCTTTTGGCCGAATCTCCGAGTCATAATCGATGAGTTGTCGAAAGTGGAGATGTTAGTCGATGAACATGTTTATCAATGACATGATGCAGCTATTGACATATATATAAGACTGATTAACGATTATTCCTCAACGAATTCTTATAAGTGCTAAATATAGCGGTTGAAGACAAAGTGAAGATGCCTTGGCGAAGATACCAGCTATGCTTGATGGCTTCTCAGAGATGAACCACTAAGGGAAAGTTAACGTATTACTAAGTGGGCATGAATGATCACTCATTAAACAGACGTGCCATCACTTAGCATGAATTCTCTCAAGCTCATACCAATTGTATCTTTTGGGTATTATTTAAATTGGATCCTCATTGTATTATTGGTTAATTAGAAATCCAAGTATTTTACTCTTGCAGATCATAGACTCGTGGATATGGGGACTTGATTACGATAGATAAATCTAACTCTCTTTATTTCAAAAATATTTTGTAAGCAATTATGGGTGATTTTTATCAAACACAAATAATTAATTTAACACTCAATAGTTAAAGCGACAAATAAATTGCTCAGAAAAGAGTAAAAAACTTCGGCACATTAAGCAAAACAAATGTAAAAGTGCATTGAAAGGTCTTAAAACTTCTTATGGAAGTATAATTGAGTATTAAAACTTTAAAAAAGTGAAATCAAGTCTTAAAACTTTTCTAATTAATTCAATCAAACCCTTTCGCCAATACCGTCAATTTGGCTAATGAAAAATATGACGTGACATTTTAAAATTAATTTCTCTTTTCTACGTGGCACATGTAGGCTATGTCTAATATAACATCATTTTGGTCCTAATATAATTTTTTTAATCTAGATATTACGTAAATTAGACTAAAAAGGAAAACTAAATTTAAAGACAAATAAAGAAGGAAAAAGACGATGATTGATGGGCCCTTGCCACTAGCACCCCACCATCGAAGGAAAGGGCTGGTGGGGGTGGGGGGTGGTCGGTCAGTAGTCAGCAAGGGCCGCCAGGCCCGAAAACCACTCGTATAGAAACGGTTCTATCATCGGACCCGGCGACCAATGGTCGGATCTTAGGGGAGAGGAGAAATGAACGGGCCATACTAATGTGAAAAATGGTGGCTAATTGTTGGGCCGGTCTCCGGGGTTGACCAGGAGTGGGGATCCCTTTGGAACTAACCGATGAGACGAGCCAAGCCAAACCCAACGACAACCACTTCATCAACAACTACATATTCAATCCAACCGAGACATCAGTATGTGTGGTCTGTGTCGGATCGGCACGTGTGAATGCCCCGGACTTTCAGGGGATTTGCTTTCTCCACGGTGCCCACTAATTTATGTATAGCATTCTAAATTAATCAATCCAGAAGCACGTGCACGTACGTTGGAGTTAGTCTAGTCAGAAACGGACAAAGGTCGGGAGTTAGATCTAGTTTGTCTCATGTGCCCGGAATTATTAAAAGTTATTTAATAGTACCTAAGCATTCCGCTAGAGGAATCGTTTATTTGTGGAGAAGTAACGGGATAGATTTGATCCAATGAAGTCATATGACAAAGAAATAATGAGATTCGTGTCCGATTTCACGAAACGGAAATCGCACCATGTGGGGTTGTGCATTGAATATGCTATCGTTAATCCATGGACATTAATTTAATTTAATGATGTGAACACAGAACGATGATCAATTAATTTCTTCGCCGACTTAAAAAGTTTTCTAAGTCGACTTCCCTGCCCCTTGCCTTTCCCACCTCTTTCCCTTACATCTACTCTTTGGTGTTGTTATTCCCTGCGCAAGTTAAAACATAAACTGGGTACCTTCCCTCGGCATTGACCTTGTCGTAGCATTTGAAATAGCTTCAATAATTTTTGCGATGAGCTATAGCCTTTTTCAACCGTGTCTTTATTTTTAGAACAATTGATAGCGGTCTCGCAAAATCTCACATAGTATCAGAATATGACATCTTGAGTTGAAATTTTTCTTGGCCCAATAATTACACTGTGTGAGATTTTAATTCGTGTCTTTGATTTGTGGTTAAAAGTTACCAATATCACCTCCATGTAAATCTAATTAAGACATACACACACACCCCCCTATATATGGATTATATTCGTCATTATATTGGCATTAAACTTTCTTATTTGTGGTATGGTACATACATGTTAGTAAACGATATGGTGCAAATAGAGTAATTAAATATAAAATCACACTTTCATCTAACCATTTGAGTTTTTAGAACAGTTTGTAGTAGTCTCGTAAAATCTCACATAGAATCAGAATGAGACATCTTGAGTTCATATCTGTTCAGGCTCGAGAATTACACTATGTGATTGTCCGATTCATACGATACAATTGAACCATGGACATTAACTGCCATTCAGAAACCAGTAAATTATAAGCTTTGTCAGGGAAAGTCGGTTCACAAAACTAATTTAGTTTATGATGTGAACGCTGAACAGCTCGTTTCTAATTAACTTTTGGCTGGCTTCGAAAGTCTTCTAAGTCTACATACCAATCCTTATGTGGTCTGCCCTTCTCCAGTGAAGTGCGTCTCCAGTCCATAGGCAATTTGAAAATAATGTCCATGTCCTACTTCACACCTTCCTTAAATTTATTATAGTAGCAATTCATGTAAACAAGTATGTCAAAATTACATGAATCCTAGGTGTGAAAACATCAGCTTTGACCTGTCTCGTAGCTCCAGTTGATTGCAAGATTTGGGGGTCGATGTACTGGTTTTCCATTAGGCTTGACTTAGAATTACTCCCTGGATATAGTAATTTATTCGGATAAATCATTTAATTACCAAAAAAGAAAGAAAACTATATAAATCCTGCTAATCAACGCTCTTCCTTATATAGTTATGGCTTATATGGGAGATATTATTTCGTATGACTCGACGGACGATAATACAGTAAAAGAAAAGACGTCCAAATCAAGCAAATTTACAAGACCTCGCTACATGCAGTCAAAGCATATTATGATCATATTTAGAGCATCAAATTTAGCAAATCTTATTTATGTGAAGAGTCCACTGAGTTCACTAATTAAATGATATATTTGAACATGATATACATACTGCAATTCATATCATAATTAAGAAACGTTAACTATACCATGAATTTTTATTTGTTGATCAATACGATCCACTTACTAATGCTCATGTACAATCTGCCACATCAATTAATGTGGCGGATCATAGTATACCACCTACATTGCTTGCTTTAATTTGTTCATGACCCACCTAAATCACTTAACTTGATCATCATATGGGGATATAAATTCATCATCTAGAATTCAGAGTTCGTAAAGATCATCACTTATATTGCAAATTTTGGAGGCGCTCCAGCAGCAATCATTGCATCATTGTTTAGATGAATTTAGCTTTTTTTTATCGGAAGGTTTAAGAATTTGAAATGAGCACATTAAGCTTTCATCCACACTCAACATTCCACCAGCGTTGTTAAATTCACCACAATAATTGGGAGCAGAGAATATGGTCACCAGTTCAAAACAATTAACTCATTGCCGCCCACTCAGCAATCTAATTGCCAAGAGACCACTGTTCATTCCCCATTCGGCACCCAAATTGCCAAGCGGGCCACACGAGACCCGCTCGGCATTGAGATTGCCGAGTGGCCCCTAGTTTGGTAAATAAAAAAGAAATCTGATTTTGGTAAATTCTTTTTATTTTTCCCCTGCTTTGGAAAAAAGCCCGCATGAAATACCTTCATTTTCTCAAATGAGGGTCTCAAATACTCAAATCATTTCAATGAAGGATTTAACCTAGTGGCATTTTGATTTTTACTTTTTTGCATTTTTTTTTCTGTTTTTTCCTTTACCTTTTCTTTTCTTTTTTCTTTTTCCCTCCCCCCTCTAGCCATCGCCGACCTCAGGCTCGATTGGCCCTCATCTTGACCAATATCAGGCAACTCTCGCATGGGCTAACGTTAGGCGAGGATCGCCCTCTCTTGGGCGACAAATGGCATTTTGATCTTTTACTTTTTTTACATTTTTTCCTTTTTTTTCTGTTTTTCCCTTTACCTTTTCTTTTTTTTTTCTTTTTTTCCTTTTTCTTTTTCCCTCCCTCCTTTGGCCATCTCCGACCTCAGGCTCGGGCGGCTCTCATCTCGACCAGTATCGGGCGACTCTCGCATGGGCTGATGTTGGGCGAGGATCGCCCTCGCTTGGGCGGCGCACGTCGGGCGAGGATCGACCTCGCTCTGCCGGCTCTTGGTCGGGCGAGGGGTAGGTAGAGGGTTGGATTTTTTTTTTTTTCTTGTGTTTCACGATCTAGGTTGGTTGGTGTTTTTGTCGGGTTATTGATATCGGCCCTCTTTTTGTCCGTTATCGAAATGTAGGCCATGTCTCTTTTGCTCCGCTTTGTTTTACAAGTCTCGTCTGGAACTTTGTTTGGAAGAATGTGTGTGTGTGTTTTTTAGTTTCACTAGCTACCGTCTTTATATTTGTCATTATCGGTCTTTTGGGGAAGGAAGTGAACTTCTGTTGAGAAGTAAATTGCTGGGATTTCAGGTATCATTCGTCAAAAAAATCGGCTTGGGTCTGGCGAGGGTCGCCCTCCCCGGCCTGACTAGGCACCGCCCAAGCAAGGGCAACCATCCCTCGATGCTAGCCCGGGCGAGGGTTGCACCAACCCCAAGCCTGAGACCGACGACGGCCGAGGGGGGATAGGAAAAGACTCACGGGAGGGAAGGGGGAAAAGAAGAAAAAAAAAGGAAAAAAAAAGAAAGGAAAAAGAAAAAGAAAACAAAAAAGGAAAAAAATGCAAAAAAGTAAAAGGTCAGAATGCTCTTTTGGTCAGGCCCTTCTTTGAAATAATTTAAGCATTTCAGACACTTATCTTAAATAAGGAAAATGGTTCCACGATAGTTTGATAGTACTGTAAATTATTTTTTATCGTAGATACACACATCATCATCGCGCGTTTTTGCATAAAACACTCATTAATTAGAAAGTTGTGGGTTCAGAAATAATGACAATACTGTCAGACTGTCAGGATAGCAACTCCCTTTAAACAAGGTCCACTGTGGGCAGTTCATGCCCTTATTTGTATGTTCTATATATTCTTGTAAAGGACTTGGCATGATACCGAGAGGGTTTGCACAACCACCGTTTTATAGAAGAGACAAGATGACAAAAACTTCGGATGATCAACACCCTCTCACTGTTGGCTAAAACATTTTTGTATGTCAACCGTTTGAATCAACGATTTCTCGTGCAGGCCCTCACGGCACATTCTGACGCAGGAAACCTTTTTTCTTAGCAGATTCTTCCCAGGTACAGATGGCCCAAGAAGGAACCCAAGACCCCATCGGAGAAACGGACCGCCATGTGATCAGGGTGGTGAGCGAATGCTCGTTTTCCATGGAGCAGCGGTTCAAGCAACGGCCGATTGCTCTGAAACCATCCGCCAGTAGCTATTCATGCTGCATTTTCAGAGCCCCACTAAGCCTAGTTCAGATCGACGAGAAGGCTTACGAGCCCCAGATCGTCTCCATCGGTCCGTACCACCATGGCCAGAAGCGGCTGAATATGGTCGAGCAGCACAAACCTCGATTCCTCTCTGCTCTCCTTGAACGAACCAAGGCTGGTGGCGTGGGCCTCGACCGCTACTTCAAAGCCATTGCGTTGAGGGAGAACGAGATCCGGGATTGCTACTCTGAGCTTCTTCCTTGCGAAAGCTCGGCTCTAATTGAGATGATGCTCCTCGATGCCTGTTTCATCGTCGAGGTGTTCCGCATCCATGGATCCGTAATTGAGCCTGATCCCGATGATCCTTTAATTGCGATGCCATGGGTCTTCACCCTCTTGATAAGAGATTTTCTTCGGATGGAAAACCAGATCCCTTTCTTTGTCCTTCAAGAGGTCTTCCACTTATCGAACACTGGCACAGAGGACGGAGCCGATCTGCGCTCCCTCAATGAGCTTGCGCTGGAATTCTTCAACATCGCCGCTAAAAGGCCACCGGCACAACTGAAGAAGTTGTACGGGGTTTTCAACATCAGACACTTGCTTGACTTGTTCCGACTGAGTTTTATCGGCCATTCTGATCTGGAAAGATATGGAGATGTCAGTGAAGACTACTTACAGCCGATACCCTCGGCAACGCAACTTCTTCGCTCCGGGGTTAAATTCAAGCCGAGGAATGGCGACAACTCGAGCTTAGTCGACATCAAATTCGATCGTGGAGTACTTCGTATCCCTCCTTTGACTCTAGATGATTTCGTAAGCTGCTCCTTACGCAACTGCCTCGCCTTCGAGCAGAGTTGTGTCTACTGCTCCAGGCACATCACCAGCTACATTGTCTTCTTGAAATATCTTCTGAACACGGAAATGGATGTAGAGCTCTTATCTGAGAACCAACTACTGGTGAACTATTTGGGATCGAACGCAGAGGTATCGGCTTTCTTCAATGATCTGGGTAAGGACATTCCCTTTGTTATGAAGATTAGCTATTTGGCCGAGACATTTTGGCAAGTGAACAAACACCACCGAAGCAAATGGCACGTGAGTTGGGCGGGGATCAAGCGTGAGTACTTCGGTAATCCTTGGTCCTTCATTTCGGCTGCTGCTGCCTTTGTTCTGTTGATTCTTACTGTCGTTCAAGCATTCTATGCGATCTTCGCGTATTATCGTCCACCGAAGTAACCAACCGTCGGATGCAATTTTGGCAAGACATGGATTACGGCAAAATGTGATCAACTTTCGAGGTTATCCTTGGTGTGGTAGCTCGTTTGTCAGTCTGCCATCGTCTTAGACAAAATGAGACGACTAGTCCCGCGACTTGAGCCAACTTATAAGAGTCGTTGAAGATTCAACATCTGTGTTTGCCATCTCGCGCTTCATTTGCATTATATTATATGAAAATCTTCCAACCCTTAGATCATGTGGGAATAAGCTGTAAAATATAAGTATGAGTTATGTATATATATATTTCTCTAGGTCATTGTAAAAGCTATGAAGAAAATATACAAAAAATTGAGGAATACGTTCTTCCGTGAAATCTCTCTGTGTTAACAGATCGCACGATGAGATCAACATGCGGAGGAGAGGCATGCTATTGTGGATGATATTGAATGAGCGCGTAATATTAAATTGTGATTGGGGAATAGATTTTGTTAGGGTCTAATCCCCTAAAGAAATTCATAATTTTATGTCTAGCCTCTCAATACTGCTTGGAACCTTTTTTTGGTCAAGAAATTCTACCTTGAAACTTCTTATCTAAAAAATTCAACTTTTGGGTTCAATACCAAATCTACCCCAAACTTCAACTTAGTTCGAAATCTGCCTTTGTTTGCCCTTTTTCTATAAATTGCTGCCAGTCGTCTCTAATTTTTGACAATTTTCATACCAAAGAATGATTCATTTTGAAAATAAATTTCCGCGTCACCTTGTTGTTATTACTAGCGTGGAAATATCATGTCAAATAACTAATGGCGAGCTCATACCGTAGGGTTAATAGAAACAAATTTGATACTAAATATACAATATGTGATTTTTTTAGATTAAAAAATTCGGGATAAATTTGAGAATAGAGTTAAAATTGATTTTTTTTTTTTGTTAGACACTGAAAGTCCAGAGAAAACTTGAGACAAGACCTAAAGTTTGGCGTTGCTTTTAGACCAAAAAAAAATTGGGGTAGAAATTAGGACTTGACCTAAAATTTGGAATTTTTAAGGGGAAAAAAGAATAAAAAAGGAAAAAAAAATAAAAAAGTAATAAAAAAGTAATAAAATTTGAGAGATACTAAAATATTATGAAGGGTTGTCCAAAAACTGAAAAGTAAAAAAAAAAAGACAACGCCCATATAATAGTTTACGAATTGACTTTAAACAGAGACTAGCATCTTCAAGTTTAGGTGCGACGCCCCGAAATTCCCTCTGTGGCATGCTCCTGAATTCGCTATAAAGGAATAATATCAAATCTCAGTCTAGAAATGAATTTTGGACCTTAAAGATTTAAGAGATGATTTTGGACGAATTATGAAGTTTTGGTCAGATTAGATTAGTTTTCGAAAATCTTGGTAGTTGCAAATTAGGATCGAAATCCTCGTGCTGACCTGACCGAGCCTAGCCTATGGAAAATACCAAAATTTCCATTCGTCCAGTGTACCAAATTTAGTTCAATCCTAAAAAATCAAATGGCCCAAATTATCCCTCAATTATTCACATGAAGACAAATTTTTCAAATATCCCAACAAGTGAGCCCCACTCTTCGTCTTTTCCTATACAAGTCATCTCCTCACCAACCCATCAACTCCATGTCATACTCTCTCTCCTCTCTCCTCTCTCTCTCACGATCTCTCCCTTCCCTCTCTTTGTTCTCTTCTCTAATGGACGCCACCTCAACCGAAGCTCCTCTTCCTCTGGTCTTTGTTGCCGACCACCACCATCCGCCCTTGTCCGCCACCACTCTGTCTCCGTCCAGCCGTCCCACGCCGGAGGACCCAGAAAACAACCCTGGCGGCCCCTGCCATGTTTTCGGGCTCGGTGGACTCTCCAAGCTTCAACGACGTCCCGACCACCACCAACCCCTGCCTCGTCGTCCTCGGGCCTCACCACAGTCCCTTCGACCACCCCTCGCTGCCCATTGCCTCCCAGGACCACCGCGAAGGTCTAGGGAACCCGAAGCCCTCTGTTTTGGCCGTCTGCCCTGTTTTGGGCTAGGACTGTTTGCAAAGCTCCTCCGCCGCCCTCGCCATAGGTCCGCCGCCTCCAAGCTGTCACCAGTGACGCTTCTAGACCCCTCTTCGTCCCTCGGAGCTGCTGGAAGTTGATCGTTGCCCGTGGGAACCCGAAACAACCGGCTAAACCCTCCCATGTTTCTAACCCGAGACCGTACCCTGTTCTATCGAGCCGCCCTCCGCCGTCTCCGTCGCAGCACCGCCGGTCACCGACCACCACCAACTACCCCCTTGACCCCTTGTCGTTCCCCATAGACAACGGAAGCCGCTCGTCGCCGGCAAAGCCCCGAACAGACTCGCGACCGCCTCCCCTGTTTCTATCCGTCGTGCCCTGTTTCTGCTCGAGCTGCTGTTTGCAGCTATCAAGCAACCTCCAGCCGCCCTCCGCTGCCTCTAGCCGGTCCCGAAGGTCGTCCTCAGTCACTTGGTGAGTCCCGTGACCTTTCCCGACCTTGTCTCAGCCATTGAGGCCAAGTTTCCTCACAAAACAGTCCGTTTTTCCCCTGTTTCAGCTTCTGGCCAAATCTATTTTGGCCGGACTGCCACTCGCCAGACCTCAGTGTCGTGTTCAAGCCGGTGTCGGGTCGTGTCGCCATTCGAGGAATCCTAGAACCTTGATATCTGAGCTTAGCCGTGAGTCGTTGGAAATCGTCGTTGCCATCGTTGCGACTCGCCGTTCGTCGTCATCGCCGCGCCATCATTTTGAGACTGCCCGAGCTAGATTAAGGGCGAGTTAACCCCTAATCCTTGGTTAGGGTGTTAATTGCGCCTAGGGTTAGCTAATTGTCGATTAAGGTGTTTAATTAGGATAATCGTGGTCGGTTTAGTTAGAAAACGGGTTTAGGTAAATGATCGCGATTAATTGAATTGGTTAATCGATCATGTATTGGCTGCTTGATTGAGTGCAGTTGATTGACTGCCATGTGATTTGACTGAAGTTTTGTGTGATTCATCGTCCGTGTCAAGCGTTAGCCTAGTTGTGAAATTGCGCATTCATATGACTTGTGTGGGATCAAACTGCATGATTTAACATGAAAATAGCCTTGTGCCAAGTCTTTGAGCACGTATGTATGAGCATCCGGCTTAAATCAAAGATTATAAAATTGATTAATTGTCGGATGAGATGTGTGGTCATATGATGGGACGATGAAATTCCTGCCAAGGTCCTGACAAGACTATACCATGACAATCGGGAGAATACAACTTGTCAGAAGCACATCATTCTGGGACACCAGTTTGATGGATGTCGGTCGTAGCTTGTGAAGGACCGAAGCCCGGAAGGGATTCCTGGTAGTTCTGTGCCGTGACAACCGAATAACCCATGAACTACTGGATGCAGTCGCCGGAAGTAAGGGACGATGCTTGGTGCCGCCAGAAGAGTACCAATTGACTAGTGTACTAGGCACCAATGACCAGTGTGCCGGGGTGACAGACCCCAATTCTTAATAAATGGCTTCGTATGGTGTCCTGCATGTGTAAGCTGGTGATGTTTTGCCTTGATTGGGCTGTGTGACTGTCATGTCGTGACTGTGTGATGCTTTGCCTTGATTGTACTATTTGACTGTCATGTTGTATCTGCATCGCATTTTGTGTGGCTTCCTAGCGGATAAGTTGCATGTGACTGGATATCCGTGCCGGTTGATATGACATGTTGATTTGTTAGGATGTCGTGGGTGAATGAACGTCCTAACCGAGCTTAGGCGTTGACTTCACTGAGATTTATTTCTCACCCTGTTGTACGATAACATTTTCAGGTCCCAAGTGATAGAGCCTAACGGATGCTGAGGCGTGACTTTTGGAGTAGTCCCGAAGATCGTGTTAGACCGAACTCGATAGTCTGGGAGTTGTAGACCAGAAGCCGAAGAATGGCTTGTGTTTATTGTCTAAACAAGATAGTTAAGTAAAAAGGTTGACTTTGTGAGCTGTCATGATTTGATTGATATAACTAGCTGTTTAACTATCCTTGCTATTTGATTTGTTAGTTGGGAGTTGTACGTTTCCGCATGTGTAATCAAAGATAA
The DNA here is from genome assembly GCA_021437785.1 of Rhodomyrtus psidioides. Classification (NCBI taxonomy): domain Eukaryota; kingdom Viridiplantae; phylum Streptophyta; class Magnoliopsida; order Myrtales; family Myrtaceae; genus Rhodomyrtus; species Rhodomyrtus psidioides. The sequence continues at coordinate 2,026,315 of JAILYB010000024.1, read as the reverse complement.
AATAAATGGATCGATAACGTGCCTGGGACATTATCTCTTATGACCTGAGGTGGTTTGGTAGGGATGCGCGTGCTCGAGGATCGGAGCATGACATTAGGATCCATGAATTTAGCATGAAGGTTTAATGACGCCACTAACATCTCGGACTCGGAGTATCTTTATTGAGCATTATGCCCTACTAGTTTATATAAAGCATTTTCAATTAATTAATACATAAGAAAATTGTGATGACTTGAGACGCTGACGTCCTCCCCAATTTTGAGAAACAGACGAAATCCGAGTAGCTGGGTGTGGTTTGCGCACATGCATGGCGCCTCAAATTGACCTGCGAAATCGAGCAATTATAAAAAAAAAGAAAGTGAAAAAGCATCGTGCAAGAGGAATAATTTATTTTTTCGTCCTTCCCAAGTCTCCCAAAAATGATTTTCTCATTCGCTATTTAAGCCCCAGAACCCGACTCCCATGTTCGTCACCGGCCCCTAAAGAAGCCATTCACTCCTGATCACCACTTTGTCTCCGTCAGATTCGCAGACCAGAACGGGAAGAGGAGCCGTGAGACATCCGAGGTCTTCAATTCCGCGTTCGCGCTTTCCTCATGGACCTCGCTGACAAGGCCAAGACTACTGTTCCTCAAACTGTGGAACTCGCTGACAAGGCGGAGACCCCTGTTCCTCAACCTAAGCCCGTAGCTGTTGTAGATGATGATACGACAAACGGAGTTCATGCCGGCAAGGAGGAGCCAATCGAGAGCAGACACTTTGGTGGTAAGTTACGGGGTTTCCGACGACCAGCTCCGTACAATATCAAACTTGCAGGTCCACGGCAACCGCCGGAGTCTCAGCCTCCCATGCTGCAGCCACCTCATGTCGGGAATAAGGGGGGACATATTGGAATGGAAAAGGAAAACAGCTCGAAATAGTGCTACATACGGGGTTTTGCACTGTTTGGTGTCCTTGCAAATGTTGTGCTCGCTTTTCTTCCTCGTTTGGGCGATTAGGCTGCGTATGGATGGTGGCTGGAGAAACTGTTTCTGTTCCAAAAATGTTCCGGGAACACTTTTGGAGCAGAAACGCGTATGGTTCAAAAATGTTCCGAAAGTGTTCCGCGGAACACTTTTGTGCCAAAGAACACTTTTGAAGGAACAAAAAAAACTTGCTTCTGGGATTTGGGAACACTTTTTGGAACACTTTTGAAACCACCATCCATCGTCGCCGACGCGATTACCACTCGCCGCCTCGCTAAAAGCCGACCGTCAACGGTCGCCGACCGCCGTCGCCGGCCACCGGTCTCCGGCTCCGGTCGCCGGCCGCCGCCGCCGTCGGTCGCCGTCCGCCGCCGCCGTCGGTCGCCGCCGCCGGTCGCCGGCCGCCGCCGCCGCCAGCCGTCGCCCACATCCGATCGGCGACTGAAAAAAGTGTTTTTTTTTTAATTACCAAACGCGTTTTTTTCCTAAAAATCGTAATTTTAAACAGAAACACAAAAAATGTTTCTGTTCAAAAAATACTCCCTGGAACAGAAACGCTACCATACGCAGCCTTAGTGTCCTGGGCATCCCATGGAGCCACAAGTCACAACTCTTGTTCTTGTATTTTTAGTTCCCCCATGTTTTGTTCTTGTGTATGTCCTATTTATTGACTACTTGATCGCTGTTATGTTCTCTTTTGATTGGTTTGTTGTATTAGTGATGGATTCTGGTTTGGAATGTTTGTTGTATTGCTGGCCGTTTGAGAAATTTAATGGCGAATAAAAACGGTTCCATCGTCGTACTTTCTTATTCTCATTCTCATGCAGTCAAATAGCCCTTCTCATAAGGATTTTCCATCTGTCGAATATATTTCTATCCGGTGGGAGTTACCCTTGGGTGTGATCACTCTATTCTCTCCATTTTTCTTTTTCTTTTTTCCTTTTCTTTTAAGATTAGTTCAAAAGCCTTAAATCGAGTCCCAAAACTTTCTAAAAATACAATAAATCTTACAATTTATCAAATTATTGCAATCAAGTCTAATTTAGCTAAATAAAAAAGTTAATGAGGCTTTTTTTAATTATTTTTCAAAGAAAAATCTGCTCATGTGATTGCCACGTAAACTACTTTAGAGAAAAAAAAATCAAAGAAATTAAGAAAAAAAAATTACAAAAAGAAGATTCAGAGGAGAAACCGTGAAGGCATGAGGTAGCACCAGTTGAGGCCATAACGTCCACCCATGCACCGGCTAGGGATAGGCATACCTCCCAACTCAGGGTAACCCAGCGTGGCCCTCACCCACCTTCGCGTGCTTAAAAAAAAAATTTGACATCCAAAATGATCAAGTCCTTTTGGTCGAATCTCAGTGTCATAATCGATGAGTTGTCGAAAGCGGAGATGTTAGTCGATGACCATGTTTATCAACGACATGATGCTGCTATCGATGATCGACATACACTGGCGACTGATTAACGATTATTCCTTAACGAATTCTTATAAGTGCTGAATATAATGATTGAAGACAGAGTGAAGATGCCTTGGTGAAGATACCAGTTACGCTTGATGTCTTCTCAGAGGTGAATCACTAAGGGAAAGTTATAGTATTACTAAGTGGGCATGAATGGTCACTCATGAAAGAGATGTGCCATCAGTTAGCATTGATTTTATCAAGCTCATACCAGTCGTAACTTTGAGGTTTATTTAAATTGCATCCTCACCCAATCCATAATGGGTTAATTAGAAACCCAAAAAAATGCAGGAGAACATTTTACTCGATCAGAGACTCATATATACGGAGACTTGATCACGCTAGATAAATCTAACTCTCTTTCAATATCTTCTCTCTTTATTTTGAAAATGTTTCGTAAGCAATTTTGAGTGATTTTTATCGAGCGCAAATAATTAGTTTAACACTCAATAGTTAAACCGATAAATAAATTGCTCGGAAAAGAGTAAAGAACCTCCGCGTATTAAGCAAAGCAAATGAAAAAAAAATGCACTGAAAAATCCTAAAACTTATTAGAAAAGTATAATTGAGTATAAAAACTTAAAAAAATACAATCAACTTCTAAAATTTGTCAAATTATCGTAATCAACCCATTTCGCCAATACTGTCAATTTGGTTGATGAAAAATATGACGTGGCATTTTTAACACGTGGAGGGAGGATAAGGCTAATACAATTTCGTTTTGGTCAAAATATGATTTTTTTATAAATCTAAATATTACTTAAATTAGACTGAAAAGGTAAACTAAATTTAGAGACAATTGAAGAAGTAAGACGGCAATGGTTGCTGGGCCCTTGCCACTACGAGCTCACCATCCAAGGAAAAGGCCGGTGGCGGTGGGGGATGGTCGGGCCGATGGTGAGTGAGGGTTGCCAGGCTCGGAAATCACTGGTACAGAAACGATTCTATCGCTGGACCCGACGATCAATTGGTGGAATCTGACAGGAGAGGAGAAACGAACGGCCCATAATAATGTGAAAAATGGTAGCTATTCTTGGCCGGTCTCCGGGATTGACCAGGCGCGGAAATCCCTTCGGACATAACCGACGAGATGAACGAAGCCAACCCCAACGACAACCACTTCATCAAAAGCTACATATTCAATCTTAACCGAGACATCGGTTTGTGTGGTCTGCGTCGGATCAGCACGTGTAGGGGTAAGTAAAATGCCCCAGACTTTCAGGGGATTTGCTTTCTCAATGGTGCCCACTAATTTCTGTATAGCATTCTCAATTAATCAATCCATAAGCACGTGCACGTGCATTGGAGCTAGTCTAGTCAGAAACAAACAAAGGACGGGTCGTTAGATAGATCTAATTTGTCTCATGTGCCCAGATTAATTAAGAATTAATCTAATTCATGATGTAAACACCGAGCAAGGATTTGAGTCTTTTTCAATTAATTTCTTTGCTGACTTCGAAACTCTTCTAAGTCGTCCTAACTGCCCCCGGGTTTTCCCCCCCATTTTTCCCTTACTTATTGTTTTTGGTGTTTTTATAGCCTGCTCAAGTTAACATAAACTGCGTACCTTCTCTTGGCATTGACATTGTCGTAGCATTCGAAATAGCTTCAATAATTTTTGCAATGAGCTATAGCCTCCTTTAATCGTGTAATTTGTGGTTAAAAGTTACCAATATCATCTCCATGTAAATCTAATTAAGTATATATTTATGCTCATACACACACATTTATCTATCTATCTATCTATCTACCTCTATCTACATATACACACACACACACACACATTTATTGATATGGATCATATTCGTCATTATATTGACATTAAACCTTCTTATTTGCGGTACATACATGTTATTAAAAGACATGGTTTGAATAGAGTAATTAAATATAAAATGAAGTCTTCATCTAACAATTTAAGCTTTTGAAAAAGTTGACAATTATCTTACAAAATCTTATATGGTATCAAAATGGTTAAGGTCAAATCTTTCTTAGTTCCTATTTGCTTTCCGATTAAGCCAAGCGAGAAAAAAAATGCCGTGTACTGCTCTTTAGTCTGCTCACATGCATGGCATTTTAATTGTATCTCTAACTAGCTACACAATCACATGATTAAAAAATAATCACATTCATTAATACTCGCGAAACCAAAAACTACGCTACATGGTTGTCCAACTAATACGATACCATTGACCCATGGACATTAAATGCCATTCAGAAACCAGTCAATTATAAGCTTTGTCAGAAAAATTCGGTTCTCAAAACTAATTGAGTTTATGATGTGAACACTGAACATCATCTGACTAGTTTTTAATTAACTTTTGGCTGACTTCGAAAGTCTTCTAAGTCGACTTACCAATCCTTATGTGGTCCGCCCTTCGCCAGTGAAGTGCGTCTCCAGTCCACAGGCAATTTGAAAATAATGTCCATGTTCGACTTCGCGCCTTCCTTAAATTTATTATAGTAGCAATTCATGTAAACAAGTACGTCAAAATTACACGAATCCTAGGTGTGAAAATATGAGCTTTGACCTCTCTTGTAACTCCAGTCGACTGCAAGATTTTGGGGGTCAATGTACTGGTTTTCCATTAGGCTTGACTTAGAATTACTCCCGGGATATATTAATTTATTCGGATAAATCATTTATTACCAAGCCAAAAAAAAAAAACCATATAAATCCTGCATAATCGACATTCTTCCTCATGTAGTTATGGTTTATATAGGAGAGATTATTTCATATGACTCGAGGGACGATATCATGGCAAAAGAAAAGAAGTCCAAACTAACTAAATTTACGTGACCTCGCCACATGCAGTTGAAGCGTACAATGATCATATTGACGCAAAGAGAAGCGATAACTTGGAAAATAATTCCAAAGGAATTCACAAATTTGATTGAATGATAACGTAGCGATTACAAAGACGAATGTCCTATATATAGAGATAGAACTCTTTTAGGAAATAGAATTACTAATAGATAACCCTAAAGAAATATTGAAATCTAATCTAATCTAGTCAAACGAAATTGAAATCAAATATCGCGATTATCTATGTCGTTAAAATTCTTAAAATAGAAAAATACCTAAAACGCAATCTAAAATCGTAATATTGCTTTTTTCCCCAAAAATTATACGCTGGTTGTCCTACATCATTTCTCATCTTCTTCAGAAGAACTCGTCCTCGAGTTCGTCGATCGGGATCTGCTTCCTCTTGTACTTCCAGTGCCTTCACCTCTTCCTTTTCCTCTTTCGACCCATTTTCATTGATTGAATAGCGGAGGACGATATGACGGGAAGAGCCAATAGTTGTATGAGAGAAACATAATGTTGCCTAAATTGATTAACCAAAACTGGAGGTGGTGTGGGAGGAAACTGAGCCAGAGATTCATCATAGGCATTGTCAGTCCACGTGCAGAGTGATTTATGCCCATTGTCCAACTTTAAGTTGAATACCAGAGCTTCCTTCTCAACTTGCTCTCATGACCAAGATGATGGTGTTGAAAAAAAATACTCGTGCTCCACATGCTTCGCATGCTATAGTATCCATATTAACATTAACGCAGCCTCCTCTAGCATAATTTACAGCACTTACAGCCTTAGGTTTGGCGAACCACGTCATAGACTTGAATGTGGATAATCGACTCATAAGATCTCCACGATTCCACGGTCTGCATTCGGGAGCTTGGGATGATCCAGCTAGAGGCCGTAAAATCTTACCCTCGTTTTCCACATCGATTCCCGACATGTGATCAACTAATGCTGACGCAGAAGCCGGATTTGGGCGCTTCCTTCCCCTCGACAATAGTGAACTCGGCAAACTTAAAGTGCCGTCGCTTGCTTCGTGACGTCAAACCCCAACAACAAGCTCATCAATAGAGTCCTTCAAAAGGGTGACGTGTTCATCATCTCGTCTGGGCTCGTTCACTTCCTGAACATCATCCTCATCTTGTTCGCCCGATTTCTCGACGGAAGTCTCGGATTCAGGAACGATCCCCGGGTCCTTTTGCTCCATCTCTCCTTCCACCCTCGATTCCTCTTCTAGTTTCTCCAAAATCTGGTCTTTGCCTTTTGGTTCCCCGGTTTGGAGGGCTTCGGAGGCTATGGCAAGAGATTGGGGAAAGGAAGTGAAATTAATCCTAGCCATCGGCTTCTCCTTGAATGCGGCGAAATCCCAGTGCATCCACGCCGCCACTTGGGGAATGGTTCCAAGGACGACCTCACGCCCTTCACTGATTCTTGTTCATAGTCAAGTGGAAAGAAACGTACCTTTATCATTCGTTTCATCCGTCTCCACGTTCGGATATGAGCTTTTTCTTGACGGCGTCGGGATATTTGTGTCTGCTCCTACCAAGCTAGAGCGTCACGCCTCAACTTCCTCGCCATGAATTCTACTTGGTCTTCTTCATCGATCTCCATGGCTTCAAAGAACTTCTCAACCTCCCAGAGCCACTCTAGAAAGTCTTCGATATCCGAATTGCCATTGAAGGTAGAGAGATCAATATTCAATTGATATTGTCCAGGATATCGTCGGTATCCTACATATCGTTGACCTCCACGAACATGTTCATCTTGGAATCCACCATATCTGTGACCTCATCGAATAGGCATGTCCTGGAAATCTTCTTCAAAATCCTTGACATAGGCTTAAGATTTATACGATTTTGATCATGTAATATTTAGTTATTCTGATGCCTAAAGGAGTCCTATCTCTATATATAGGACGTCTATCTTTGTAATCTAGACGTTATCATTCAATTAAATTCGAGTTATCTTTTGGAATTGTTTTCCAAGTTCGCTTCTCTCTACATCATTCAATCACATATTTAGAGCATTTAATTTAGCATAGTCTTATATGTGTGAAAAATCCACTGAGTTCACTAATTAAATGATATATTTGAACACGAAATACATACTGCGATTCATATCAGAATTAAGAAACCCAAGTCTTTCGAGTAAAATCATCAATAAAAGTTATAAAGTATCGATAATTATCGTAAGACTGAGGAGTAATCAGGACACATACATCAGAATGAATCAACTCCAGTGGCTTCTTTGCTCGGTAAGTTGATTCCTTTGGAAAGCTTGTTCGAGACTGCTTACCAATTACACACCCTTCACATATTGATCGGGATAATCAATATTCGGTACACCATCTTCTAGTGAGATAACAACTTGAGACCACCGAAGTTGAGATGCCCAAATCTCAAGTGCCACAACCATGAAAGATCGTCTAAACATGCTTGAAGGCATCTAGACATTTCATCTTTGATGTTGAGAGTGAACATCTTGTTCTTTGACATCTTCACATTTGCAATCAATTTATTATTGTGATCTCTCAAAATAAGGCTAAGATTTTCATGTGGACAGTATAACCTTTTTCTAGAAGTTGTCCCAGGCTTAAAATATTGCTTGACAATTTCAGCACATAATACACGTTGGTAATAAACCGGCGCGTCCCGTTCTTTAGATGAATCAGAATCGTATCTTTCTCTTCAACAAGAATTCGGGAATTATCACCGAATAAGACTGTTCCTTTGACTGTCTCATTCAATTCGATAAGCATCTCCTTTCGACCGCACATGTGGTTGCTTGCTCCAGTATCCAATTGCCACATATCATTCTTCTCATCTACATTTTCTTTAAATGCTAATAAAAGAACTTGATCTGCTTTGCCTTTTCATCCGCATCAATACTTTCTTTCTGCCAACACTTAGAAGCATAATGGCCAACTTTATTACAATTATAACATCGAATTTTTTATTTATCATACCGGCCATTTGTGTTCCTTCCTCTTTCACGAGCACTTCTTTGATTTTGGTAACACCAATTGCTCCGGGTGATATCTCATCTACTTCGTCCACGGCCTCTTCCTTGGAAACGGCCTCGACCGCGACCTCGATCATGATCTTGATTGACCCATCAAGTTTACACAGGGTCTCTTTCTTGGCCTTTGTCATCTCGGATAGTCAACCGAGTTTGGAGTACTTCCTCCACCGGCTTAGATTTGTGTCTTTTGAGTCTTTCTTCATAAGCTTGCAAAGATCCCAGAAGTTCATCGATCATCAGGAATGTCTTCGCCATTCCTTTTTATCTGATTCACAATCGCTAAAGTTCTTGTGAAATAATTAGAAATCGACTCGAATTCTTTCATACGAATTACCTCGAACTCACCTCTCAAAGTTTGAAGGCGAATCTTCTTCACTTTTTCTACATCTTGGTGTGTTAGCATTCGAGACTTTCTCGAGCATAGAATCATCTAAGGCATAATGGATGATCAATTTGATCTTTCGTTCGAGTCTTCTCCAGAGTATTCCTTTGAGTCTGATTCAACATGACTTCTTCATCTGGCTCATCATAGCTAGTATTGACAAGAGCCCATACACCATGGGCATTGAGTATGGCTTTCATTCTAGAAGCCCAGTTACTATAGTTTTCTTTGGTAAGGCTTGGATATTGAAAAGGAAGCGGATTGCTTGTTGAGGCCATGATCATGAACCGCAGGCTCTAATACCAATTTGATGGGATAAATCGAAAGTGGGCTCTCAACAAACACTCATAACTCAACTTTACCTCGAAGGAAAAGGGGACCGAAGATGGCTTTTAAATATTCTGTATTTACAATCGATTTATCCATACTAAAATGGTTACATGACACAACTATTTATAGGTTTGAACTACTCTAAAAATACGAACAGATGCAATGTACATATATAGTATTAACTACACATCGAAATATGAACCGACTCTTTGATATACTCATGTAATAATTACTCTTGAAAAATACACAACAATAAAGATAAGTCTTGGTTCGTGTACGCGTCTTGGGAGTCCAACGGACATTGATAACCGATCAACACCTTGTTCATTGAATCGACACCTTGGAAGTCGATCGATAGTCTCGACATTTATGAATTTTGTTTAATTTCCAACATGAAGAATGGGGCCGAGAGGTAATGTGTGGGAAAGGCCCAACAAATTGCCGGCGAGAGCCGAGGAGGAGCCGCTCAAGGACGGAATGGGCAAGATCTTGGTGAACATACTGGACGTGATAAAGGAAGCGTTTCTGTTGAGGTGTTTCCGGCTGCTCCCGGAACTTCCCCAAGAGCCGGAGAGAGTGATGAAGGACGTGTCTTCCCAGTCTTGAGAGGCTTCCGTGATGCCGGGCGCTCCGGAGTCGTCCTCGGCCTTCAACCAGTTTCCCACTTACGCCCTTGAACCGGCGGGATTCAAGGTGAAATATCCGAAGAATGTTGGCGGCGGAGCAAACGACGGAGGCAAAGACAAAAGGCAAAGGGAAATGCAAATAAGGAAGCACTTGTTGTAGTATAGTTATAAGCGGGAACAATTTTTAAGTGATTAGCGCCAATAATTCTCGTCTACTTGACCCGATGGTCGTGTATTAGCGAAAAACGGTAATCGCATTTTATTAAAAAAAAAGTATTTCTATTGAAAATTGCAATATTTTCTTATTGGATCAATGGGCTCTCCTCTAGATTTACTCTTGTGCAAATGCAGTGACAAGTTCATTTTAGTTTACTATAAGAATAGTGTGACAATTTATTCTTCGGAGAGATCCTAAGTTTGTTTAGGAGGGTGACTATTAGAATGTCTATTTTCTTTTATCTAGGTTGGTATGAACATATAGTGATAGACATACATGTGAAGTGGATAATTTTGGCCGTTTCTTGTGATCTAACTTTCTCAAGATTATCTCGTTTTTCTATTTCGTGAACACTTGTATTGCCGGAACGCGGAACCTAAATTAACGGAAGGGGAAATTTTATTGCACAATATAACTCCCGTGGTCAGTTCTTCTTGTTTGCGGGCTTATGGTAATGCTCATATACACTGATTGTGCCCATTGGTAACATTTCTAATGTTTCAAGACAGTTTCATTTTGAGATTCTTTTTCTTGCTTCTCATGTTTTGTTTCTCATCAAGCTTTCCATTTTAAAAAAGAAAATTCCCGGAAAAGCAGGTTCCAGAATCTAAAGATATAATGATTTTAGCATCTAAAAAGTTTGGAGAAGATAGGAGGAAGAAGAGACGAGCTAAATCTACTTTAGGGTTTCATTTAATTCCCTAGGTGATGGATTTTATCTGTTATTAGAGGAGGCTGTTAACTTTAGTGGTTAATACCACGAAAAACCCTAAGTTAGTACACATGTGACAAATTTACCCCAAACTATTTTTTGACCACCAAAAACCTTAAACTGGTATAATTATAATAAATCTATCCCAAACTAATTTTTTTTACCACAAAAAATTCCAAACTGGTACATATGATAAATTTACCCTCTGTTAATCTTTGTTAAATTAGGTTAATACCACGAAAAAATTCAAATTGATACACATGTAGCAAACATAGGGTAACGTGCACACCCGACAATTGCCACGTGTCATTCAACTCAGCGATTTGATGGTAAAATTTAACGAAAACTAACAGATGGTAAATTTATCACAGCTATACCAGTTTGGGGTAAATTTGTCACAAATGTGCCAATTTGGAGTTTTTCATGGTAAAAAAAAATAGTTTAAGATAAATTTGTCACAGGTGGGTTTTTGGTGGTATTAGCCCTAAATTTTTTTTTGGACGAAATTAGCCCTAAATTTACTATGTTGTTTTTGAAGGTTTTGTGGCCAAATCCATGTTTTGAGGATCGGGTTGCGCCACTCTCATTAACCTCGTCCCCCCGCGAACCCTCCTCCCACATCGGCTGTCCATGACTTCTTATCCAAGAATGGATTTCGAGTGTTTAGTAATTCTCCTGAGATTTCACCTGTAAGGAAAGATTTCAATCTCTAATAGATCAACTTTTCTTGTGATATGCGCTATGGATGAACTGAAAGTCGAGATTCTACTTATTTATTGTGCATAGAGGAGTGTTCTTTTAGCGAGTGCCCTTGGCATTGATATATAATCGTGTCATAGTTAATGGCACAAGTGCAATCGAAATTCAAGAACTTGGCATGAAAATACGATCAAACCCTGAAACTTTCAATCTATGCAATCAAGTATTAAAATTTGTCCAATTTACACACTCATATATCTATGTTGGCCATATTCAATTTGGGTGACGAGAAATTCTGATATGACTTTTTAGTTCTTTTTTCCATGTTGCTATTACGTATATGGAAAGTGCATTATTGACCAAAATGGCACTATTTTCCTCCTAATATTTTTAACCCAAATCAAAATTCCCAAGCCTTTTTTTTTCGTTTCATCTTTTTGGCCTTTTAATTTTTTTTTTTTTTTATGATATGGCGCCAAATTGGGGACACATTGGCATCATGTGTATAAAAGGAAAAAACGTCACGCCAGTAGTATCCATTTTAGCATAATTAGATGGAGATAACATAAACATCCGAATGCACTAGACAAATTATAATATATTATAATATTTTTTTGAAATTTTTTGGACTCGATGTAAGTTTTAGGGCTTTCACATTACACAAATGTCAACATATGTTTCAGGACGTGTATTGAAAGGTTGAGAAGTCTCTCGAATAATGAAGTTCGTCTTCGATTATGCTCATAACCACCACCCTTGAGCCACAACAGCTCGTCCAAAAAGGAGCTAAAAAAACAGGGCTCGTGTGACTTGTTGTATTTTGGGTTTGGCAAAAGCTTCTTCCTGTTTTTCGTTCCTTATTATCTCTCGGCTATTTTGTTTTGTGGCCTAAGCCTGAGTTCCCTACCTAGTGAGCTCAATGGAGGTCCACCGCGTGCTTCGCTTCATCTAAGCAAAACGCTACTCGAGGGAGGTTGGATCAATCAATCACATGTCCACCATCTTGGGATCGATGCAGAGATTGCGTACGCAAACACCCAATATAAATTCCGCACGATCATGCCACTCTTCCTGGATGGAATCTCCACTCTTCTTCTTCTTCACTCAAGCGAGGGAAAATGTGAGATCTATCCCAAGTCAATGGTGCCACCCATTTTTCCTTTACTAAAACGTGGGCTTTCGTACTTCCCGAGTCCACGAAAATGATTTCTTGTTCGCTATTTAAACCCCTGAAGCAGACTTCCAAATTCGTCCACCGTGACTAAGCCGTTCCCTCTTGATCATCACCATGTCCCCGTCAGATTCCCAGACCCAGAACGGGAAGAGGACTCGCGAGACCTCCGAGGTCTTCGATCCCGTTTTCGGCTTCCTCATGGACTTTGCGAACGAGGCCGAGACCATCGTTCCTCAGCTTAAGCGCAGAGACACCATCGATGTCGTCGTCGTGGAGCCATCGGATGGCGAGGCCGATGGTAATGCAGGGGAGATGTTCCACAAATTGCCTGTGAAAGACAAGGAGGAGCTACTCAAGGACGTGTTCCGCGAGATCCTGGGGAACATGCTGGACAAGCTTCCTGAGGACGGGAAGGAAGCGTTTCTGGTGAGGTGTTTTGACGGACTGTTCCCGAAGCTTCCCCGTGAGTCGCAGAGAGTGATTGAAATCAAAGTGAAGGATGTGTTTTCCCAATCCCTGGAGGCTTTCACCGCACCGAGCGCTCCGGAATCGCCCTTGGCCCTTCCGAACCAGTTTCCCACTGATGACCTTCGTCCGGTGGGGATCAGGGTGACGTACCCGCCTGCGGTTGGTGGAAGAGGAAGTGGCAGAGGAGGAGGAGGACCAACAGGAGGGCGAGGAGGAGGAAGAGGGCATTGAGACTTGCATGAAATGAGTCACCTTCAGGGATGATCTAAACCGTTTTGATACGTAGATTTCACCCGAGATCTCTAGATCTAATAACTTCATGTTAGACTAAATTTAGACATGCTGCACACGGGTGGTCAATGGGGACGAATGGTGATTGTCTCTTTACCATTTTCTTTCCTTTCTCTCTCTTTCAAAAGAATCAGAATAAGTTCTTGTGTGCCCTAGACGGCGATTGCTTGATCATTGTTTGTACTCGTTTTGTTGGTTTGTCGAAGTGTTCTATCAATAAAGCAGCATTTAGTTATTGTACTTTATATATATATATATATATATATATATATATATATATATATATATATATATATATATATATATTGGTGGACTGGGTAATGGAAAATTGCATGATTAAGAAATAACGCCGATCTTGCAACATATCATAACCTCAAGGACCTTTAGGGGCTATAATCACCGCAAAAATTGTCGACCTCTTTATAAGCTATCCGAGGAGATTGAAAACCATCGCTGGACAAAATCGCTTCTCTTGCATCCACATGCATACTGAATGTTCCACGCGAACAAGGTCTGCAGTCGACGGATCCTCCCTTTTCTGTGGAACAACAGAAAAATCTTCACCAGAAAGCACAGCAAGAATGAAATCAAGCTACAAAATGGGAGCTGAAAGATCTCGAATCTTTGCATGCTTCGGTTCTCAAGCGACTGTATAAACATCGGCACGTTAAGAAAGACATGAATAGTAAATAATAAATAAACAATAGGGATCCTAGCTGTGCACCACAACGCTTGAGGCGTTTGCTTACGAGAAAATATTAGGTAGGCTGGGGCCAACACGTCATCGGGCGCCCAGCCAATCACGTAGCGCTGCGTGAGCCATTGGTCCCCACCGGCAGAAAAGCCCATTAAGGGCTAGAAGAATTGGTTGTTCTATCTTGAAACGTTGTGTATAAACTGACTTTTGATTGTTCTAAGGTTGATCTCATTTGGAGCCACAAAGTCCTGGCAGAGGTAGCGTAAGTCCATGGGACATGGTAGCAGAGGTCAAAAATGAACAATTAAAAGTAATTTTATACATAATGGATCTTTTTAGAAGAACTAATTCCACTTCCAGTAGTTCTATATCTGAGTTGTCTCAAATTTCAGACCCTCTAAATAGAGAGGAAATTACCATTGAAGATTTTAACAAATCTTTAAGAAATTGGAAAATTCCAAAAGTTAAATATGATCAGATTTATGCTGAATCCAAGTTTAAGAAACTTTTTAAGTCTAACGATTATGTTATATTGAGGAACGTGATGTACCTCTTTCTTCCTCATATTCTTCAATTCCTCTTTTGAATAAAGAATCTTTGAAGAAACATGCTTTGAAGTATAATTACCTTCATTTTGGTATGGTCCAAGTTGATGTTAAACCACTTTTGAAAGAAGGTTTGAATACTTTAATTCTTTTGGTTTTAAGAGATGGAAGACTTTTACATTATGAGGACTCTGTTCTAGCAACTATAGAAACAAGTCTTTGTAATGGCCCAATCCATTTTGATTGTTATCCAAATTTCTCGATTTCTTTGAAAGATCCCAAAATTATGAAATCTCTTGTTTTGCAGATTAAGACTCATAATTATCTTTTAGAAGAGGGATCAATTCCACTCTCCCTCATCTACAAGATCCATTACAAAGCCATGAGTTATGCTTTTGATGTTCATTCTTTGAATGATGCCCCAAAAGGCAAAACTATTCTTTTACAACATGATATTACTCGTTCTAATATTGTTACTCCAAAGTCCATTAGTTGGAGCGATGTGATTCTTCCTAACCAATGGGAAATTGAAAATCGCAATCCTCAGATTCCAATTAAAAATGACGCTCCTACTAATATTATCCAACATCCTGAGGGAAGAGTCACAATACAATTTCCCAGGAATTCTTTTGATACTAACTCTTTCATTTCTGCACGACCATCCTTTGTTGGGTCGTCTTCCCGGAGATCTGTGGATCTTCGTCCAAATCTACCTCCTGTGATCACAATCCCTGTGAGCAGTTCAGGTAGTACTAATGTTCCCGACGCCATTCCAGCACAAGGACAGATAACTCCAAGTGCTCCTCCATTAAATCTTTCTGGTTTAGATACTAGCTCAGGAATTTCGAGGCCATTTTATCATCAACAAGGTCTTGAATCTCCTGAACCAACCCAATCTCAAATGGAAGATGATGATCCTGAATGTAATACTTTGGAAAAGGATTTCATTCCCAACCGAAATTTTTTGAACAAAGAATTTAATTCCGAAGAAAATTCTAAAATCAGAAAATGGTTTTTTGAGAATTTTAGTTCATGCGCAAAGCAAATTAAAGACCAATTTTATGAATTTTTGAATGAAATTGGATGTCACGTGTTTTTCTTTGAATGGTTTGAAAATCATTATCTTCGAAAAAGAGAAATATATAATCTTGAAAAGACTTTTAAATGGAAACTCGATGATGATCAGGTTATTGAATCAAGTCATCCTCCTTTAAGAAAAATTAAAATTTCTTTTAGAGAAAAGGAAATTCCAGCTGCTCCTTTTAAGACTCCTTCTGAAACAGAAAATAATGAGTTTAAGAAAATCATTGAACATAATAATTTCTCGAACCAACATCTCCATTCCATAGGTATCCAATTGGATAGGATAGAATTTTCCATTGGAAAAACCTCATTCCATTCTGTTCCTTCATCTTCTACTCATTTTGTTCAGCCAATTGTTATTCCTCCAAAGTCTTTAAAGCAACCATTGTTTAAAATTTTTGAAATGCCTAAAACTTTTAGTAAAGAATTTCATGAAGCCCTTCAATTGAAAAACCAAAGACTTTTAAAAGAAAAAATCATCAAGCAACCTATTTTGAACACTCCAAAGGTTCAACAACCTTTGAGAATCAATTCTCCTAAGGATGATAATCAAATATCAGTCCTTGAGAAAATTGATATTCCTGAGGTAAACCGACTTTCATGGAAAGAACCTCAAAAATTATATTATTCTCGTGCCACTCCACCAGATCTTGTTTCTGAAGAATCTTTCAATAAATTTCAAAACAAGTATTCTGCTGAATCAATTTATGAGTGGAACATTGATGGAATTTCAGAACAAAACCTTTTACAAATTTTAAGTCAAATTGTCATGTGCGCTACAACTTATAAGACACTTCCTGACACAACAAATCAGCAAGTGGCTTACTTGATCGTTGCTGGCTTTTCTGGCACTTTGAAAGGTTGGTGGGATAATTATCTCACTCAAGACCAAAGAGACCAAATTTTGAATGTTGTCAAGGTCGATGACAATGGTCAAACTGTTTTTGATGATTATGGACAAGCTGTCCAAGATGCTGTTTCTACCCTTTTATATTCCATTTCTCAACATTTTATTGGTGATCCTTCTGTTATCAAAGATCACAACCAAGATCTTCTTTCTAATTTAAAATGTCGTTCTCTTGGAGAATTCCGAGAATACAAAGACATATTTCTGAAAAGAGTTTTACTCCGTCCTGATTGTAATCAGCCCTTTTGGAAAGAAAAATTTCTTGCTGGTCTTCCTACCATCATAGGAAACCAAGTTTGTGACAAAATTCGTGAACAATTTGCTGACATTTCTTATGTTTACAAGGTTGGAACTCAAATGTGTAACAACATTAAGCTCCAAAAGCAATTAAAGAAGGAAAAGTCACTCCCCCGCAGAGGTTTAGGAGATTTTTGTCGTCAATACGATCCTTCTTATTCATTTTCTTCTTCAAAGAAATGTTCTGGTTCTTGCCATTCTGAAAAACCTTTTAAGAAAAAGAAAAAATATCCTGAAGCTTTTGTGGTCAAAGATAATATTTCTTTGAAAACTTCATTTCTTTTGGTTAAAGATTTAAAAAGAAATGTGATTTTGGGAACTCCCTTTATAAATCTAATCCAACCCTTTACTGTCTCTAATGATGGAATTGAAACCCATATTTTTGGAAAAAAAACTCATGTTTAATTTTGTTTCTAAACCCCAAACAAGAAATCTTAATGTTTTGCAAGAACATGCCATTAAAGAAATAAACTTACTTATTCGAGATAAAGAATCTCATCTTTTATTTTTGAAAGAAGAATTGAATTTTCAGAAGGTTGAACAACAGCTCAAAATTTCTGAAGTTCATGTCGCGACCCTCTCGCGAGCGCGGAGGGTTAATGGGCCGCCCGATCGCTGGCTGGATCGGACGCGGGCCTCTCCCAAGGCCCATTTCCCAAATCGCAACTGCTGGATATACGTGGTCGACCTTCAGTGTGGTCTAGTGACATGTGATGAGTGTACATGTCAAGGAGTCGCCACCAATCGTTTTGCGGAGGGTACGATCGGAAACCCTATCGAATAGTTGGGAGTGGTCTATTCGATTCTGCGGAAACCAGAGAAGTGGGTTCGGGGACTTAGTTACGTCAACTGTCAGAGTTGACGCCCTTTCGGTACCTAAGCTGAATGGTTTATCTGATCTTAGGATTTCATACAAACGAGTGGGGTACAGATCTTAAATCTAGGAGTTCATGCAGATGGGAAATACTACCCTATCACTCACAATCAATAGAAATAAGTGCGCAAATCAAGGATCCAGTACCTGCAGATAAAACACATGAAATCAGCATGGTATCCCTAATGAGGCCCTATTAGCCTAGAGAAATATCAATCAAGGTTTAGGAGTAATTTGGACATGATTCGCCCATGAGGGGCAGAATCGTAATTTTGAATAATTCGGAGAAAATTTACCCTCAAAAGGGTAAATCTGTCATTTTAGACGAATTGGGAAGTCAGAAGACATGGGAAATAGGATTGGCCATCAATCCAATCCATTTCCTATTTTTCAGGATTTTCCAGAATTTTTCTGGAATTTAAAAATGATTTTACCCTCAAAAGGGTAAAATCGTCATTTTAGACAAAGATGAGAACTGAAAATCTCAAATATTAGGGCTGGTCGTCCACCTGACCCAAACCCTAACTTCAAGCAATTTTCAGCACTCGATTGAGACAAGAAAGACAATTTTCCCACTGAAGGGCAAAATCGTCATTTTGAGAAAAAGGGTGGGACTCGAAACCCAAACTTAAGAATTGGTCGTCTAATCGATCCTAATTCTTACCTTGGCGTTATCGGCCTTATCTTGTATACACAGCAGAGGCGACTTACCCCTAAAGGGTAATGTCGTCAAGCCTTGGAAGAACGGATGAGAAACCCCAAAAATAGGGTTGACCAGTTGTCTGTGGTCAACCCTCGATTTTTGGGAGGTTTCTGGAGTGTCTAGGATTTTCCTACAATTTTTCCACATTTTTTGGAATTTTTTTGGAATTTTCTAGCATTTTTTTGGATTTTTTGAAATTTTTCCGATTTTTTTTATTTTTTGAAATCATTTTCTGATTTTTTATTTATTTAAAAAAAATGTTATTCGGGCCGGGTCGACCCGACCCACTCGGGTCGGAACCCGGCCCAGACCCGGACCCGCGAAACCGGCTTCCTCAAAACGACGCCGTTCTAGCTTTATATTTTTTTTGTTATCCGACTCTGATCCGACGACCTTCATTGAGCCGCGTGACTACCCTGTGACCGCCGGATATCCTGACTGAAATCTACGGCCTAGATTAAGTGAAGACTCGCCCAGGACCGTCTGATTGACTTACTAAAATCTACGGCCACGATTAAAACCTGAAACTCGATCTAAACCGTCTATTCGTACTATCCTAAACGACGTCGCATTATTACTTAACTAAACGGCACCGTTTCACCATATCTTTACTTCTTGATTTAAAACTATTTTCAGATAATTCCTAATTACTGATCGGACGGTCACTGTTTATTGGACTCGATTATCCTCAGCCGTTGGATCTACCCATTCGAATAACAACCTCCAACGGCCAGCTGACTGGACTGACACGTGGACCTATGGCGAACTGACACCTCATACTTTGACCCGTTGACCGCGCCACGTCAGCTTCGTCTTCAACCTCGCGACTCCGACAGGACGGACGGCTGTGCCTCTCCGGCGGTGATCTAACGGTTGAACTTTGATGAAATCGTGCGAGACCAGCGCTAATCGGCTCGCAATCAACTCTATCCTAACATATCTAAGGATTGGGACATATAGTTCACAGAATCAAGAACATCGTACGAGTTGCCGGATACGGCCATGGAAGCTCGATCATTCGATTTACTCAAAATTAGAGAAATTCAGTCACAGAATAGCACCAATGGAGGTTCAGAAGACTTACCTCGAGCTCCGATTGAGCTCGCTCGGCCCAGATTTGGCTGGGCAAGGATCGGCTATGGAGGCTAAATCGGAGGACTCGATTCAAGTTATGCGAGCAAAGTCGATGCAAAATGGAGATGCGAGCGTGGTCAGTGATGTTCGGGGAATGAAACGCACACAGTAATTGCATGATTGAGCAAGGAATGCAAGGTCTGCCATTGAAGCTCAATGAAGAACTCGAAGCTATGATTTACCTGTTCTTGCGATTTCGCGAGGCGTGGCCGGTGGCGATCGCTTCCTGACGCTCTGGGCGAACTTTAGATGGTCTTCCCTGGCTTTGGTTTGGCCGGAGATGGCCCAACCGACGCCTTGCAGTCGAGCTCAAGTTCTCGACGACAGGGGTCGGGGAACGAGCTCTCTATTGCGTTCTCTCTCTCTCGCGCGATTCTGTTCTCTCTTCTCTAACTGAATCTCTTCCTCCCTTAAACAGAAAACGAACGCGGGCTTTTATAGCTCTTCGATTTTCGGCGCCGAACGGTGGACCTCCAACTGACTCGGTTTGGCACGTGTAGTCACGTGCAATTGGGTCAAAACGAAGTCGGGGAAGATGGGCATTTCGCTCAGTTCCTTTTGGTTCCGCGGTGAGCTCCATTTCGCACGAATTTGGCAAAGATTTGAGCTGTTTTTGCCTTTGTTGACTTTTGCAGGTCCGAAGGTTTGACTGGCCGATTGCTCCCTGCTCCGGCGGCGTTAGATGGTGCTGTTGGTGTCGATCGACGGGGGAAGATGGGAGGAACAAAATGCCCACACTTCTTCTTTCAATTGGTCGCGAATTGACCTTCAATTTTGTCTTCAAAACTCAGTCGATTCACCATTCATCTGCTCGAGCTCTTTGGGGAAGACGACACTGTAGCGGACCGGTTTGACCGGTCTGACCGGCGGTCTGACCGGTCTGAACCGGTTCCGAACGGGATTTTTCAAATTAATCCCAAATTAATGGGAAAATTTTGCAATTAAACCTCAAAATCGAATCTAGAGCATGAATTCTATTTAGAAATGTGGTTTTGCCCAAAAGTTTTCATCAATTTCTACAAAACCCCCAAATTTTCATTTAATTGGAAATTGGGGATAGTGTAATTGAGGGTGCAAATGATCAAATTGAGTCAAACCACCTGTTCCAATTGATTTAAAATGGTGAAATCCATTGGGTAGCATGTTTAATTTGCAATGATAGCCCTTGAATTGAAAGTAATTTCAATTATGCTTAATTTCAAGGACTAAAATGCAATTTTAGTATGTAATTTTGTCAAATCCGTGCAATTGAGCATATTGTGCAAACAATTGGGCTAAATTGAAATAGGGGATAGTCAGATTGAATGTCAAGATCTTAAAAAATGCCAAAATTGCCAATTAAAAGACTCAATTGTTATTTTTTCTTCAAATTCAATAGTACGGGTTATAAAGGAACACCTAAAATTGAATCTGATTTTGATTTTTTTGAGAGGTCAAAAATAAAAGGGATTAAAAGGAAAAATATTGGATATTTTTCCATATTTTTGTGACCTCAAATGCTATTTTTCTTGATTTTTTAAGTATTTTTCTATTTTCCAAAAATACTAAAAAATATGAAAAATGTGAAAAATTATTTTTTGGTCAAGAATGGTTCCTTGGGCTTGGCCAAGGCCACCAAAGTTGATTTTGTAATTTTTTGACTTTTTATAAATTTTTTGTGATTTTTCAAAAATAAAACTGAAAAAGACCTGGTCAAAAAATCAGGTGTCAACAGTTCAAAAGAAGATTTCTGTTTTGGAACAAAAGATCAAAGATGGCCTTTGTTTCATCCCTAGCAATGCTTTTTGGGAAAGGAATAATCACAATCATATTGTGACACGTCCTTATGAACATGATTTTAATGAAAGAGATATTCCAACGAAGGCTCGACCTTCACAAATGAACAGCAAACTTCTAAAGCTTTGTGAAGAAGAAATTGAGAGCTTGGCTAAAAAAGGATTAATTCGCAAGAGCCAATCTCCTTGGAGCTGTTCTGCTTTTTATGTCAACAAAAATGCTGAAATTGAACGAGGTGTCCCTCGTCTTGTGGTCAATTATAAGCCTTTAAATAAAATTTTGAAATGGATAAGATATCCAATCCCAAACAAGAAGGATCTTTTAAATCGACTCCATTCCTCTAAAGTCTTTTCTAAGTTTGATATGAAATCTGGCTTCTGGCAAATTCAAATTGCTAAACAAGACAGATATAAGACTGCTTTTACTGTTCCTTTTGGCCAATACGAATGGAACGTAATGCCTTTTGGTTTAAAAAATGCCCCTTCGGAATTCCAAAGGATTATGAATGATATTTTTAATCCTTATTCAAGTTTCATAATTGTTTATATTGATGATGTTTTGGTTTTTTTCTCCTAACATTGATTCTCATTTTAAGCATATTAACCATTTTTATAATATTGCCAAACGCAATGGTTTAATTCTTTCTGAAAAGAAAGTTTTCTTGTTTCAAACAAAGATTAGATTTCTTGGTCACTACGTTTATCAAGGAACCATTGTCCCTATTGAAAGGTCCATTCAATTCGCGGACAAATTCCCAGATGAATTAAAGGACAAGACTCAATTACAAAGGTTTCTTGGCAGTTTGAATTATGTAATTGATTTCATCCCTGATATCAACGTCATATGTAAACCTTTACATCAAAGGCTTAGAAAGAATCCAAAGCCTTGGACTGATTTACATACTGATGCTGTCAGAAAAATCAAATTGCTTGTTAAAGAAATTCCATGTTTACATATTACTAACCCATTGTCTTTTAAGATTGTTGAAACTGATGCTTCAGACATCGGTTATGGAGGTATTTTAAAACAAAAGTTGGATGAAAAAGAACAAATCGTACAATTTATTTCTAAGCATTGGAATGATACCCAGAAAAATTATTCCACCGTTAAGAAAGAAATTTTAGCCATTGTTCTTGCTATTTCAAAATTTCAAGGTGACCTTCTTAATCAAAAATTTCTGTTAAGGATTGATTGCAAGTCTGCCAAAGACATTCTTCAAAAGGATGTACAAAATATTGCTTCAAAACAAATTTTTACACACTGGCAGGCTATCCTTTCTGTTTTTTATTTTGAAATTGAATTCATACACGGAGAAGTTAATTCTCTTCCAGATTTTCTCACAAGAGAATTTTTACAGGGAAAAACTCCTCCTGAACCATGCCACCAAAAAGAGACAAAGAGAAGTCCAAAGCTTCTCAAGAAGTCTCCATTGTCCCAAACAAGCCAATCAAATTGACACCCATCCGAAGTTGGTTAGAAGCAGCCTAGACACTTTCACCCTCACAACCAGCCATGACCGGTGAAGCTTCTCCTAGCCAACCATCACCAAATGTTTCTGTTTCAATGTTAACTTCTTTATTGCCTCCACATATTTTGAAGGAATTACAGAAGTCTTTACTTTCTGACATTGTGGTACCAGAAGAGGTAAAATCCCATTCTCCCTTAAATGTTTCTGTTTCTAAAGAGGTGGTACTTGCGGGAAAGCCAACCCCTCGAAAATGAAGATCAAAATTTTTTATGAAAAACCATCATGAAAAAATAATTACTGTTGAAAAAGGATTCTTCCATGAAGATCCTTTCATGTGTATGAAAAATACTTTTGGGGAAAATCAGTTTTTTATGCCTTATGATTTATGCAAACCAATTGATTTTTATGAAAGAATTTTGGTCCAGACCGGATCAGTCAAATTCAAACATTTTTCTGATCAAACTAATGTGAATTATTCTAGTGCAAAATTTTTAAAGGTCATTCACCCAGCAGAATGGAATAAAACCCCTTACACCTCAGTCAAACTTGATTCACGAGTCGCTGAAGTACTTTCAATGCGATCATCGTTCACTTACTATGACTATCAACAGGCTTGGTGGAATGTTTTGTTTAGACAGAATCCCAACCATTCTCATACCTGGCTTTTCTTTTTCGATAGTCCTTTTGATATTTCTGGCCTACCCTTTTGGTTCATCCGTTGGTGGGACAATTTTGGTCCTCTCCTTGACATTGTTCCTTCCAATGTCTTGGAATCCTACCAACTCTTCCAAAAATCTTTTATGCCTAATCCACATGAGAAGCAATTTCCTACGCTTCTAATGTTTGCTGCAACTTTCTGGTTAGCATGGGTTTCTGCATGGGAACTAGAGTACGTCAAAAGTACTTCTGATCCCAATAATTTGGTTCTCGCAAGACGCTACAAGACCAAGTGGTGGGATAGGTTTTCCTACTGGGATAAAATCTCCCCGGATGCCGTCCACAATTGGCTTCAACAACGTAAAGCCACCATTTTGAATGTTCCATCTCCAGTTTCTGCAAAGGCAACATTTCTGCATGATAAATCCATGGCAGTCTCAAAGTTGGCCAGCATGACCAACGAAAAAGATTTTTATGATTTAATGAAGAAAGCCATTTCTGAATATGAAGAATCCCAGGCAACATCCTCACAGAGTGGTTCTCATCATAGTGGGAATACAAACGAGGATGACTGTTACGGAATCAACCTAACTGAAGACTCAGACTAGGATTTTGGTTTTAAGTATATTACTGTTGTAATGGACATTTTTATGTATTTTATACCGTTCGACGCTGTACATTGCACTGTAAACTGTAGCGGTCTTTTAATGGGTTACTGTACACTTGTCACAATGGAAACAGTGAATTTTCTTGTCTTTAAAAACATACCATCTCCAACTGACAGAAGGAGCTCAGTTGGACCAGGTCTTCACCCTCTTTCTCTCTCTCTCTCTCTCTCTCTCTCTCTCTCTCTCTCTCTCTCTCTCTCGAAGCTCACTCTCTTCGAAAGCTCTCCCTCTATCCAGAGCCGATCTTTACCGAAGAACTTTCAGTCTTTCTAGACCTCATACCTTTCAGCCTTTAACCACATTTTGGAAAACCTTTCTGCAACCTTCTAGACCCAGATCCGTAAGTCTTTAAGCCTCCCCCTTCACTATTTCTACCCAGAATCCTTCAATGTGTTCTTCCCTGAATGTTTTAAGGTTTAATGCCCTTGTATGCACAGATCTGACGATCTATTGAGTATTTCTAGTGTAATCTTTCATTTCAGTTCAATAAAAGTACATATTTCTTCATCTTTTGCCTATTATGACCCAGAATCGGTAGGCTCTGCCACCTATTGGTGTCTAAGGCATTGTGTTCTTCAAGTTTCTGCAATCTATTTACTATATCCTACATACATGGTGCATACAGCTCCCAGTGAAGATTGATCTGTGGTCTCCTCTCCTGGATTAGCCGCACACACTTCGTTTTGCATATTTTCTATTCTATATCCCAGATTGTGTAGGCTCTGCCTCCTTACTAGTGGTGACTGTTTCTCTTATGATATATTCATGTTAATTGTACTCCTAATTTCTGTCGCAATTTTATATACTGCACTTGAAGCATTGTTTCATTTACTAAGTATTTATTACTTGCTCCCCGCATCATATCGCACTTATTGGAATAACAGACACAAAAGACGTCGTTTTTAATCTTCTATTGTAGTTTCAATTCTATTTCTATGGTCTACGATCCTGCGTCCCTCATATATGTGTGTGTCTTAATTCTACCACGGTTGCCCTTCCGTTCATAATCACCTTTAGTTAATTTTACGTGACAATTTCACGTCTTCAATATATTACACCTCAACAAAGATGACATGAAAAAATCCCGCAACTTCTCTTATGTTTCCCCTATAGATTGCAAAGATATATAAAGCCACTTAAGATGGCACATTTTGGATTCTCACCCGCACTCAATAGCTCAAAGAACGGCTGGACATGGAGATCTGCTCATTTGAACAAACGACCTCAAATCTAGTCATCCTTGAAACATGATGTTTTCAAATTTCGAAGATTTATTGGTAAGTTCAACGAGAAGATGAGAGCCACGTACGATTAACTAATGGTGATTATGGACGGAAGACTTACAGTGGTAGAATTGAGGGAAAAAAAGTAAAATTTGGGGCTCTTTGTGAGACAAAAAAGTTTTGGATATAATTGGAACAAATCTTAAAAGTTGAGATTTTTTGGGTACTAGACCAGTAGAATTAGGACAAAAGTAAAAGTTGAGGGTTTTTTATGAGAAAAATAAAAATTAGATATAATTGGGACAGAGGCTAAAGTTTTTTTTTATAATCGAGGTGTCCGGGCCAGCTTGCGCGCACCTCGACAAAGTTTGATTCTTTTTGGATAAAAAAAAGTTTTGGATATAATTGGGACAAAGGCTATACTTGGTGATTTTTTTGGGTATTATGCCTCCTAAAAACTTGTGTTTTATTTAGGACATGCCTAAGAAAAAACGTATCTTAATAATATATAGCTTGCATTAAAATTTATTCTTTCTACATTCAAATGTTTCAATAGAAAAGGAATTGTGACGGGATATGCGGGAAATTTGGCCAGACTTTATAAAAAGAATCTGGTTAAAACTACAAAGAATTTCAAACAGTTACATTCGTATTATATCTACCCCAAATTAATTTTGATTTCATAAAAAAAAATCCCAAATTTGTGCACAGTGACAAATTTATCAAAATCTCGGTGCAAAATTGGGGTAAAATTTGGGATTTTAGCATGTTTTTGAAATGCGAGGGAGCTCTTAGGGCGAAATAAACAGATTTCACAATCTCAATTTATTTTGTTCATCTATGGCTTTCCCAAAATGACGTCGTTTGGGAGATCTATTTATGTTGAATTTCCACGTCAGATTCACGACACCGAGATTTCGCCATGTGTGTTTCCAGGTCAAGATTTAATGGGATATTGGACGGAAGCTTAATGGATAATAAATTTGTTACGCCTATTTCAGTTTGAGCTTTTTCATAGCACGAAAATGAGTTTGGAATAATCAACTCCATCATGTATGATAGAATTATCCAAGATTTGATCTTTTCAAACTCTGTCTATAACTCACTATAGCCTATAGGATCAGAAAATAAAGATTATTTTATTATTTTAATATTAGTCTACTCAAGAATCGTCTAATGAATCCCTTGCAAAAAAACTCAATGCTAGTAATATCTGCCCTAGTCTCTTCATTCTTAATCCTCTTTCTAGCTGATTTTCATCCATTCAATTCGTCCTATCCATATGCGAGTTGATGTCTGGTGGAACCCTAAACAAGCTCCAAAGAAGGACTTATCGCAATCACTACAAAAAAACAGCGATTTAGCCACGAGATCATTTTCGTCGCTAATTTGTGACTAAAATAGCGACGACATGGAAGTTCGTCGCTATTCGCGACGAAAATAGTGACAAAAAAATTCCTCGCAAATTTTGTGACGATTTTTGTGACGAAAAAATATTTGTAGCTAATTCGTGACGAAATTAGCGACGAACAAGAAATTCGTAGCTAATTAGCTACGAAATTAACGACAAACAAGACATTTGTAGCTAAATTAGAGACGAAAAATTAATTTCGTCGCTAAATTGAGATGAACTTAGCGACGAAGGACAATCCGTCGCTAATTTAGTGACGGATATACAATTTCGTCGCTAAATGACCAGAACTTTAAAAAAAAAAGAAATAATTTAGCGACGAGAATCATTATTCGTCGCTAAATTGGCCACAAACAATGTTATTCGTGACTAATTTTTTTTATTTTAATTTTTATTTGGTTTTTGGTCTATTTAGCGACGACTAAGACCGTTTGTTTAGCGACGACAATTAGTGTTTGTCGCTAAATTTTATTTATGATTTTTTTTTGTTTTTTGCTCAACTTAGCGACGAACAGTGTTGTTCGTCGATAATTTGAGGAAAAATAAAATAAAAAGAATTGATTAGCGACGAAATTGTCGTTTCGTCGCAAAAATAATTTTTTTAAAAATATAATTAGCGACGAAAGACTTTGTTCGTCGCTAAATATTATTTTTTATTTAAATTAATTTAGTGACGAAATGTCAATTTTGTCGCTAATTAGTTCTTTTTTTAAAAAAAAATTCTTTTATCAATTGCTACAAGCTTCGTGAATCTTATGTAATTTTTCTATGGCGACGAAAACAATTGTTCGTCGCTAATTGCTATCCTTAATTTATATTTTTTTCAAGGTTTATTCGGACCCTTTTTTATATTTATTACATATATAAAGTTGTGAACAAACAAAAAATTGAGATCAATTCTTTTGATAAAATATAACTTAGAAAAAAAATCGTCTTTGATGAGATACTAAATAGAGTAGAGTAAGGATCTATTCGAAAATGATTTACTTTGCATATATAATATTTGATCACCAAAAATATATATTGTAATTGTGTGATCCACGAAAATGAAATCGATCGGTTCTTTCTTCTAATTTTGAAAGATAGATAAGATACTATAAGCGAATAAGAGATGTTCTAAATCAATTAATAAAAATTTCAAAAACATTAGAAGGATTAGTTTTTTAGCAAGGTACGGAATGTATCATAAAATATTCAAATGTGATTCTATAAGATCTAGTTTCGTTCAATATTAGTAATGAGGGTTCAATATATCACACGTTAATCAACCAAAGAAATGTTCAATAATAACTAAAAGAAAGATCGATTATTTGGAATCTTTGCTCTCTTCAAACGGTGAATGATATAAATAAGAAACGCTTATGATACGTCGTTTATCTTAGCTTATTTATGTTATTTCTTCGATTATATTATTTTATATTAACTACATTAATTCTTTTTAAAAGAAAATGAAAATAGAGCGAATATTTTTTTGAAATTTAAAATTGAATATATTATTAATTAAGTAAAGATTACATTAATAAGCATAAATGAAGAGTGATCAATTTATTTATTTTTATTATCCTTGTTCCTGAATTAGAAAGAATTCATTTTGTTCCTAGATAGCTTCTTTGAAAAGGGTTTCTGCTTCTTCAGTGAATGCTTTAAAGAAGATACAATTTCTTGGAATTGAGGTTTATTTCTGTTATTCTTATTCTTGAATTAGAAAGCATTCATTCTGTTTCATTATTTATGTGTAATCATTATTACACATCATACCATATCTTTTGCCTTGTTGGTTGTCGCGTGGATGAAGTATTTCGGTGATCGCGGGTTCCATTCCCATCATGTTTCATCTTATTCATTTTGTTTTCATTGCTAATTTAACGAATTCTTTTGAATTATATAGGATATATATTTTCTTGCTAATTTTAAGAAGCTTCACATTTTTATTAAATATGTATTGAAATTTATGCACTCGGTCTGATTCATCACCCAAAAGTAGAGAAAAAAATGAGATTTGGTTCGTGACGCGGAGAGTTAGCCCGGGCCGCTCTATTTATGCTGCGGCTAGGGTTTATTTTGATGTATCTAATTAATTTAGCGAATTATTCAATTTTATTTTTAGTGACGAACATCTATTTTCGTTGCTAAATTAGCGACGACATTCGAAGGTCGTCACTAATTTTCAATTTCGAGCGGCCCGGGAAAAAAAGCGCCTTTTTTTGCAGCGAAATTGAAAATTAGCGATGAGATTCGAAGGTCGTCGCTGGTTTAGCGACGACCTTCGAATCTCGTCGCTAAACCAGCGACGGTTTAGCGACGACCTTCGAAGGTCGTCGCTAATTTTCAGTTTCGCAGAGTCAAAAAAATGGCGCTTTTTTTCCCGGGCCGCTCGTCTATAAATTAGCTTCCCCGGCCGCTCTCGTCACTCCCTCTCTCGTCATTCCACTTGCCACTCCCTCCCTTTTCTCTCCCTTCGCCTCGATATCAAACTCTGTCGTCCACCTTCAACAAAATCGTCGAGGAGCGAGCTCGGACGGAAGAAGCTCACTCCGGCGATCAACTCGACATCCCCGGCCGTGAGCAGCTCAGAGGGAAGGAAGCTCACTCCGGCGATCGACTCGAACCCCTCCCTCTCCGGTCGACGGCGGAGCCGGTGATTTCACCGGCCTAGAATGCCGTCCTACGTCTTCGTTGTCGGCTTTTGGCTTAACTTTCATTTGTCTATGTATTTGGAATTGTAGCCATCGTTGGAAATGCTTCTGCTTTCATTTTCCTCGCAATCTTCGTTGCCATCTTCTTCTTGGACAATTTCCCAGAACTTCCTCCGACCCAAAAAAAAAAATTACAAATTAGCGACGAACGGCTTTGTTCGTCGCCAATTTTGGCGACGAACGGCTTTGTTCGTCGCCAATTTTGGCGACGAACAGCAGTGTGCGTCGCCAAATTTTGGCGACGTACACAGTGGTTCGTCGCCAAAATTGGCGACGTACACAGTGGTTCGTCGCCAAAATTGGCGACGTACACAGTGGTACGTCGCCAAAATTGGCGATGAACAAAGCCGTTCGTCACTAAAATTTGGCGACGAACAAAGCCATTCGTCGCCAAAATTGGCGACGAACACAGTGGTTCGTCGCTAAAATGTGGCGACGAACCCCTTCGTTCGTCGCCAAAATTGGCGACGACCTTCGAATTTTTCGTCGCTAAATTTATCGACGCCGAATTAGCTACGAATTTTTTCTCGGCGCTAATTCGTCGCCAAATCAATTTAGCTACGAATTTTTGCAAAATTCTCGTCGCTAATGTCGTGGCTAATTGCGTGTTTTTTTGTAGTGAATCTCAATCCCTGCTAACCAGGAGCCTTTGGCTAACTTAATCGAACAAATGTATGGCCCTCGATTGCAGAGGGTAATGGCTGTGAACAAAAAAAGAAACGAAAGATGAAACATAAATCATGGATCAACTAATCCCTCTCGGGGGCTTGCTTAAGAATAAGAAAGAGGAATCTCATGTTTTGAACAACAAAGAGCGATTAATCAAGTCCGACAACACGTTTTCCAACAAGCCTTCCAAGGAGCTCTAGGAACTCTGAAAATTTGGTTCTTTTAGCAGGGCGATAGAGACTCCATTTAACTTAGGTTAATCTCGGCAAGAAGCAGATCTACGTAAAAAAGAATTATAGAATGGATTGCTATCTATGCCTAGATCGAGGATAAATGGAAATTTTATTGATAAGACCTTTTCAATTGTAGCCAATATCTTATTACAAATAATTCCGACAACTTCAGGAGAAAAAGAGACATTTACCTATCTGCGATTTGATTATTATTTTTTAAGTATCTTTTTCTATTTTATTTACCGCTTTTTTTCATTCTTAGAAGAAAGACACGTGATTCGGGATAGAAAGAAAAAAATGTTATTGCAAAAAAAAAAAATCTACGCTTTTTGAAGGTGAAGTTTGTAAAAAAAAAAACAATTACTTTTGTCGTGTATCCCCAATTAATGCAGCCTCGGATGCTTCAATTGTTGATTCTAGTATTGAGCGAAAGGTTACACCTACGGGTTATGTATTGTGGGGTCTAATTCATTAGTACCAATAGGCGGCATAGGAGAAGAAGCACTACGCGGGTTTTTTTCCGATTTAATTCCAATTTTTTTTTTTTACAAAATTAGTTATAAAAAAAATATTTACCGATTTAGGTCTCGCACGCTAGTTAGACGAGCGCCCGAGACCCGCGCGCTAATGGAACTAGCACGCAATTCTTACGCGCTGGTTTAACCAACGCGCCAGCACTTGCGCGCTGATTAGACCAGCGCGTAAGTACTGCATGAAGCAAGCATACTTGTATTTTATTAATTTTTTTTATTACACATTTTTGGCTGCAATAAAAAAATTGTATTTATTATTAATTCTCGACGAATTTTATTAGCGACGAATTCTACGACGGGCGTGTTGTTGAAAATGTACGCTATATATTTTGCGCCGAAATTTGCAATAAATCTGATGTTTCGTTGCAAATTAGCGAGAAATTTTTTTTCTTCGTTAATTTTCCGTAACTAAAATCCTTTTTTATGTTTTTCAATTATTTTATATTTTTAGACAAAAAATTATTATTTTTTGTATTTGTCCCCAATATGCGATGAATTTCTAAGCTATATATTTGCGACAAACGTACCGCAAATTTCGTGGTGCGACACGTTTATATTTTGCGACAACTCATGCGACACGTTTGTTGCAAAATATATAGCGTACATTTTCAACGACAAACGTGTCGCATGAGTTTGTCGCAAAATATAAACGTGTTGCACGACGAAATTTGCGGTACGTTTGTCGCAAAAATATAGCTTAGAAATTCATCGCATATTGGGGACAAATACAAAAAACAAATTGTCTAAAAATATAAAACAATTGAAAAACATAAAAAAAGGATTTTAGCTACGAAAAATTTGCGAAGAAAAAAAAATTCCTCTCTAATTTGCAACGAAACATCAGATTTATTGCAAATTTCGTCGCAAAATATATAGCGTACATTTCCAACAACACGTTCGTCGTAGAATTCGTCGCTAATTAAATTTGTCGAGAATTAATAATAAATATAATTTTTTATTACAGCCAAAAATATGTGTAATAAAAAAAATTAATAAAATACAAGCAAGCAAAGCTTGCAAGCTTTGCTTGCTTTTTGGATGCCAGCACTTGCGCACTAGTCTAACCAGCGCGCAAGCATTGCGCACTGGTCTAACCAGCGCGCAAGCATTGCGCACTGGTCTAACCAGCGCGCAAGCATTGCGCACTGGTCCAAGCATTGCGCACTGGTCGCGAGACCTAAATCGGTAAATTTTTTTTTATAACTAATTTTGTAAATATTTTTTTTTTGGAATTAAATCAGAAAAAAAAAACCCACACTACGCCTAGAAATCAACAACATGAAAACTTTGTTATGTTATAAATTATATTCCTTCCTTATCGAGACCGGAACTAAGAAGAATGGTTGGGCCAACAAACATCCATCTCGTTTGTATTTTGGATACCCGTATAACCATCGAAGACTGTTGAAGTGAAGAATCTGTGGAATTTAAGGGGCGTGGGGGACAAAGAAATTGTTGAAGTTACCATTTTTTTTTATCTAGTATCAACCCATTTGTTGTTAAAAAAGATCTTTTGCAGGAAGGTCGGCTAGAGATTTCTTGTAAAAACACTATGCCTATGAAAGCAAGCCATATTCCTCAGCGCCTTATTGATCAGGACAGGGATGAAAGCCCGTTTAAGTGCCACAGACTAGTACCAAAAAAACTTGCCCCGAGAGTGAGACTAGAAGTCTAGAATGACGGCTAGTGTAGTATAGTTCAAAGGCTAAAGTACACTACAAGTGTCAAAATTTATGTACGGCGCTCTTTTTAGTACCAAAACTTTCAAAATAATCACTTAAGTGTCAATTTTTTTAAAAAATTGATCACTTAAGTGTCAACTTTTTTAAAAATGATCACTTCATTGCCAACTTCTATTTGAGCTAACTTGGCTCGTCGAAATATTCGACATGGCCTATTTTTAATTAATATTTGAGCTGACGTGGGAGTAGGCATTTAAGTGAGTGTTTTTCAAAAAAAGTGGCATTGAAGTAATCATTTTTAAAAACATTGGCACTTAAGTTATTACTTTGAAAGTTTTGGCATTGAAATGATCGTTTAAAAAAAAATTGGCACTTGAGTGATCGTTTTGAAAGTTTTGGCATTAAATTGAGCGTCTTATACCAGTTTTGGCACTTGCAATGTACTTAAGCCATATCTCTAAGTATAGCTTAAAGTCCTTGTCTAGGCCCATATCAGGTCTCGTTTACTTTACTCCATATTGAGTGAGCTATCTTATTAATTTCAGGTTTGGATTGACTTCGCTGTTCGCCTCCCGTGTGACCAGAGAGTGAACAGAGCAGTATTTTTACAATGACAGGAAGAGCGAAGTTCAGGCACTCAGACCCGAAAAAAAAAAAAAAAAAAAAAAAAACAACAACAACAACAACAACAAAGAGACTTTAAGCGGGATTGAAGTTACAGATGGCCATGATCAAAACCAGGAGAGGTGCAGTGTCTGTCTAGACAGCAAATCTTCAATTTGTCAGTCACGGCGGGATTGAAGTTACAGATGGCCATGATCAACAGACCCATTTATTAAGCGAATAACAACAGCAAAGAGTCCGACCGAAAAAGAAAAAACACAACAGCAAAGAGACTTGGCGACATACAAGGACTGACCGTCGTCCGAATAGAGCGAGGCAAACAAAATAAGAACACACCTTTCGTTGAATCGAAAGGCGAACAATAGAATAAGAATGATAGCACGAAAAACCATAGCTGTGGAAACTAGAGCGGTGGTGCTTCCCCGGACAAGGGTCCTTCGTGCGGTAGGAACACACCTTGCGGCTACAAACGTTTGCATGCACGGCCAGGCCACAGTTGTGGCCTGGGGTTTCTTGGCAAGTCTACCGCACGGAGGGATGGGCGAGGGCGGGGCTGGGCTCGGAGACTTTTGGCGTGCACACAGGGGTCGACCTGGGGCTGTGCCACCAGAACTCGGGCTTGAAGCTCTCGCCTTACCAACGAGCCGACAGCTAATGGCCAGGGCTGGGCAACTCTTGGCATGCTCACAGAAGTGTGTTCGGGAGGAGGCTCAGCAACTCTCGGCAAGCGCAAGAGAGTGTATTGTGGGGCAGGGCCAGCTCTCAAGTTCAATTCGAAGATAACAGGGAAAAAAATAGAGGTTGATTTGAACGGAGATGGCATGGATATCTTCATTTGTATCTTGCGTCGCTGCACTTGCGGGAACGTGGGCTTTATATATGTATTGTCTTCCGACTTTCCCCTTCCCATTTTTTACCCCTCACTTTTTATTTCAAAACGTCACTCTCCTCCCAAAGTGAATTCCCAGTAGGTGGCACCAATAAATTTGTTTGGTAAGAAGTATTAAGTACATCTTCAAATACGTGTTTCTTTTATGACACGCAAAAAAAAAAAAAAACAGTAAACAGTGTATTTTAAATCATTTTAGTGTCAATTGAAAATTATTGTTCTTTCTACGATTACATGTTTCAATAGAGGCGTCTGGCATTGGCATTGGCATTGGCATTGACATTGCCATCGGCATCCACACCTACTGCGTTTTAAAAAGTTTCGTAAAAGTCAAATTATTGCTCACCTTTGGCAATAGCAACAAGTAAGCAAATAAATAGTCCCGCACCCTAAAAAATCTCCAACTTTAACTCTTATCTCAATTATTCGACCCAAAAAAAAAAAACTCATATCTCAATTCTACTTCTTGCCTCATAAAAAAACCTACAACTTTAGATGTAGTCTCAATTATATTACAAAATTCTATTGTCCCGTAAAAAAAATCCCAACTTTAAGTCTAGTTCTAATTTTATCATAAACATTTTTGTCTAATAAAAAACCCTCAACTTTTGATCCAATACCAATTTACCCTAAGCTTTAGGTCCAGTTGTAATTTTATCATAAGCTTTTTTGTCTTATAAAAAAAGTCTAGTTTTAGGTCCAGTTGCAATTTTACTCTATTTTCTTTGTCACGTAAAAGATCACCAACTTTTGAATCCTAAATGTGCCTCCATTAATCCACTGTCAAAATCGCTCGATTTTGATTTCTCATGCTTTGGAATGTTTCATCTCTCGAGATCGAAGAGCTCACGCTCAAGACGCTCGAATAGCTTGTGCTTGGAAGATTTTCAATTTCTCGGTTGTTAATGAGTAATTTTGGACGGAGGGTTAGTGACGGCAGATTTGTGACTCAAGTAAAAGCTATGAAAAAAAGGAAAGTTAAATTATAAAAAGGAAGAAGAAGAAGATGTATTTGCGGGGAAAATGAGACACGTCGGATGCCAAGAAGCCGCCGAATCCCCTACCATAAATGTAGGGGATCATAATTTTTTTGGCCATTAAATCTTCCCCCTTAAATAAGGGGAAAATCTAATGGCCATGGGGCAGTGATTTCCTACATTTATGGTAGGAAATCCTTGCATGAGGTGGACAAGAAAAGTCAGTCAAGGAAGTATCCACAAAATCAATTAGTGCTGCATATAAGTCTGTCCGTAGAAGAGGCTATACTTATAGCCTAATATGTCACTTGCACGTCACTAATATAAAACTATCACCGTAATAAATGGTTTGTTCTATCAGCAAAACTGGGAGAACATCAAAGCCGGACTCTTCAAGGAGGTTAAGGGCTTCTTCGACACAGGATGGATGAATCCGACACTAAATCAAACTCACATCACACTTATTCCAAAAGTAAGGAACCCTGAAAGGTTGGACCAGTTCAGACCTATAAGCCTGTGTAACTTCGCTTATAAGATTATCTCGAAGATTTTAGCCAATAGGCTGAAAAGGTGGCTGCCCCAGATTATCGCTGAAGAGCAGAGCGCTTTTGTAGGAGGAAGACAAATCCAAGATAACATTTTGATTGTCCATGAGGTTCTACACCAAATGAGGGTCAAAAAGAAAAAGAAGAGGTTCCAAGCTCTACTAAAGCTTGACATGAAGAAAGCCTATGATAGAGTGGAGTGGGATTTCTTGGAGGCTTGTCTGATCAGGATGGGGTTTTCCTCTAAATGGGTGAGCAGAGTCATGGAATGTGTTACTTCAGCCACACTGAGTGTGAAGTTCAATGGAGAACCTCTGCCTTTCTTTAAACCCATGAGAGGCATAAGACAAGGCGACCCCATTTCTCCTTATCTGTTTATTCTCATGGCGAACACCTTATCTATGCTAATGAAAAAGGCAGTATCTGATGGAACGATCAGGGGTATCAAGATTAACAGTTCCTGTCCTTCTCTTTCGCACCTCCTATTCGCAGATGACTCAATCTTCTTCTTGGATGGCAAGCTGGTGGAGTGCCAAAATCTGGCGATGATCCTAAATCAATATTGCTATGCTTCAGGACAGGAAATTAATTTAAACAAGTCTGGCTTATATATGGCGCCAAACTGCCCCCTGCAGCTACATGAAAATCTAGCATCTGCTCTACGAGTCCCAATTATGAGAAAGACAGGGAAGTACTTGGGGATCCCTTCTGATTGGGGGGAAACAAAAAAGCAGCTGTTCTCGTGGATCAATACGCGAGTAGATACGAAGCTTGAAGGCTGGAAAGAGAACTTGTTTTCTAAGGCTGGAAAGGAAACTCTTATCAAATCTGTGGTCCAGGCGATTCCCCAATATGCCATGTCGATTTTCAAAATCCCAATATCCATATGTAAGTCGATTGAAAGGAGAATTGCCCAATTCTGGTGGAAGAACAATGAGAAAAAAGCTGGTCTACACTGGCGTAAATGGGAACTCTTAAAGTCTAGGAAAGATCACGGAGGATTAAGCTTCAAAGATATGACTTCTTTTAACAAAGCCCTGCTGGGAAAACAAGCCTGGCGACTTGTCCAAAACCCAAACTCCCTGTGGAGCAAGATTATCAAGGGTAAATACTTTCCGAATACAAGTTTTATTCAGGCAAAGAAAGGATCTAGGCCTTCATGGGGGTGGCTGAGCATTCTTCATGGTAGAGAGGTTATAGCAGATTCAATTCGCTGGTCGATTGGTACAGGAGAGACTGTGAATATCAGAGAGGATTGTTGGCTGCGAAGGGGAGTTATTGGTGATCCAGCAAACTCTTCAGACCCTGTGAAGGTATCAGAATTAATACTTAAAGAGAAGGCGGAATGGGATATTGACAGAATTAAAAGCCTGTTCGAGGGAGAAATTGCTTCCGAAATCCTAGCCATTCCTTTGAACACTGTTCCTTCTAAAGACAGAATAAGATGGACAAGAAATGCAAGCGGAGAATTTTCTATCAAGAGTGCCTACAATAGCTTAAGAGCAGCAGAGCAGGAACAGAGCAAGCCTATAGCGTCCTCCTCCTTCCAACCTTCTAAAAACCTCTGGAATGGGATATGGAACGCCAATATTCCCCCTAAAGTTCGGATTTTTCTTTGGAGCACAACCTAGAATGCAATACCGACCAGAGACAATCTCTTTCACCGAAATATAATTACCCACCCTCTCTGCCCGATCTGCTGCGAGCTACCAGAAACGGCTGAACACTTGTTCCTTCACTGTAAGTGGACTGAACAGATTTGGAGGACACTCAAAGTTTGGCGTCGATTCTCGCAAACGAACCAAATGGATGCCTGGATCCAAGAAGTATTAGCAGATCCCTACTGCCCTGTCACAATAGAATTGCTCGCGGTTACCCTCTAGGGTATTTGGAAATCAAGAAATAACTTGGTGTTTCGGGCTGAAAAACCCTACGCAACCAACGTTATTGAAGAAGCAGAAACTACTCTCCAAAGCTACGGAAGATGGGACTCAAAGAATCAACCTTCGAAGAAGACAGAAACATGCTCACCTGCCTCTTGGGTTCCACCTCCACCTCCAAATTTGAAATTGAACATCTATGCCTCTGTGGATCCAGAAGAACCGGAAGGAGCTGCTGCGGGTGTTCTCCGGGACTCTAGCGGTTCACTCGTTGATGGCTTCACCATAAAAATCCCCTCCTCACCGGCGCTGCTAGCTGAAGCGCGTGCCCTAATTGAAGGCCTGAAGCTGCTCGAACGAAGGAAGGAGATCGGGGAAAAGGAGATACGGCTTCTAGTGGAATCTGACTCGCTAGATCTTGTTCGTGCGGTAACTGGAGAGATGGAAGCCAGCTGGGAAGCAGAAGTACTTATCCATCAGGCCCAAGAGATGTTAGCCCGTTTCCCTCAAGTCTTCGTGGGCCACTGCAAGAGGTTGGCGAACCAAGCTGCTGATTGGGTTGCCAGGACACACCGTCAGTTTGGAGTTTCGGCCTACTGGTCCACTCCCCCACCTCAGTCCCTCTGGGCTATTCTATGTTCGGACGCCCCTCGTTTAGGGCTTTTTGTAAGAACCTTTTCTATTGAGTAATGCAAATGCCATCTTTTGATTAAAAAAAAATAACTTGCTTCCACGTAAATCAATTTTTTGTCGCAAACTAATGCTCGCGCCGTCACGGTGGATGGAGATCGGTTTAGGTCAGTCAGCACACGATCGTTGATCACTTCTTATTAGGCCCGTCTCCCTCGTCGACTGGCCTCGGGCTTAGCCCCAGTTTAGGTCAGTCAACTTCCACACGTCACTACCTTTGTCTGCGAATTTTGCGCTTTATTTTAATCAAGTAATTCCATCAACTAAGCATTTTATTCTGACCCCAAAAAAAAAATATGCATTTAGAGGGAGTTGGGATTCAAAATTTTTCAAACCCCAAAAAAATTGCCCCCCCCAAATTTTTTCCCTCCTCCCGTGACCTATATTTTGCCGTCCATTTTCATTTGGACGGCTGTTGACACCTGATTTTTGACCATTTATTATTGTGATTTTTATTCTTTAAAATTAATTAAAAATATCAAAAAAAGGTCATAAAATCACAAAATCAACTTTGGAAGCCTTGGCTTGGCCTTAGGAACCAATTTTGAACAAAAACTATTTTTTTTATAATATTTTTCGAATTTATTTAATTATAAAAATACCCAAAAAATCAGAAAAATATCATTCGTGGTCAGAAAAATACACAAAAATATTCAATAATTTTGTTTTAATTTCCTATTCAAGTGTGTCACTTTAAATCTCAAAAATTTGGCTCGGGTCACTATGTTCCTTAACAAACACAAACCCGAACCGAGCCCAAAAAATCATTTTCGAGTCTTTTAATTTCCAATTCCCACTTTTCATAAGCTATGACATTGAATTATAAAGGCTTGAAGTGCAATTGGTTCAATTTGCCCTCCAATTTGATCAATTTTAGCCAAAAGGGCTTAATTGCACAATTCTCTTTCAATTTAGTCCCCGGTTTCACAATTTTTGAAATTAAATTTCATACGGGCATACCCATTAAAATTAAACACCTCTACCCCATGGTTTTCATCATGCTGAATACATGGGTGGGTTCAATCCGGGCTAATTTGATCGTTTAGGCCCTCGATTAAGCAAAAATCATTTTCGGATCCTAGGGACAATTTGGGATTTTCACTAAATTTCAATCAATTGATTCACGAAAATACCCATATTTGATAGTAAACATGTCAAGGAGTCCGATTTTGCCATCAATTTCATAAAAATAGGGCAATTTGATCGAATTGGCCGAACCGGGCCGGTCGGGTCAGACCCGACCCGACCCGGTCCGACCGGGTCTGCAACTTAGTTGCAGACCCACGGCGCCGAAAGCAAAAAAAAGGCAGGGGACCTCACCGGCGATAGAAAAATGAAAGCTGGGGCCGGTTTGTTAAAAAAATGGGAACGACAAGTGTGGGGGACAATGGCCGGTGGATGGGGGCAAAAAAAAAACCGGTCGGCCATGGACAAAAGGAAGGCGAGGAGAGAGAGAGAGAGAGAGGGAATTCGGCCGAGAGGGTGAGAGAGGTAGAGGAGAGTCCGAGCGGAAACGGGGAGGAAGTCGACGATCCCCGACCTCCAAGGCGACACACCAACCATCACTGAAGCTCCGGCCACCGTCGACAAGCCACGAACAGGTCGGTTCCCCCCCCCCCCCCCCGACCTCCATTTTTCGTGTGTACGCCATGTGGTCGACGAAATGCCCGAATGGGCTTCGTATTTTTCGAGTCTCGGCCGTATCTCCCCCGGCCTCATTTCGTGCGAATATAGTCTAAAAATTGTTCCCTCACCGCCTCTAAGCTTGTTGCGACCTTTGTTTTGCATTGAAATGCAATGAAAACGGAGCTCGGAGCTTCGACGGCGGCAGCTCGGGTAGGGGCTTCGACGGGGAGTTTGGTGCGGTTGCCGACCCCAACGGGGATTCAGGTAAGCTTCTAAATCCCATTTGGATGCTGTGTAATCTGGTCGAATCAAGTTTTGAGCAAAAAAATTTCTGCAAAGAGCTCGCCGGCGCCGGTTCGGGGAGGGTCTGTTTGAGCCGTTTTCCGGCGTTATGTTTGCCATGAAATGGTTGGGTGTTGGTCTCGGTCTGTTGAAGCTCGACTCGGTGTTAAAATATGGGGGATTCGGCGACGTTTTTACGTCGGTTTGGGCTCTCCGGCGAGGTTCCGGCGAGGGTTGCCGGATTTTGACACTGTTCATTGTCTTCCCCGGCGACCCTCCGGCCGGTCAACCGGTCCACTGCTGACGTGGCGTGCCACGTCAGCAGCCACGTCAGCCGGGTGGGGCCGCGGCCTAAAAAATCAAATGCCCAGATCGGACGGCCGTGGCTTCGCCACGTGTCGCGATCTGGGATTTTTGGAAAATATTAAAAGATTTTCAGAATTAATAAATGATTTTCGAAAAATAAATAAAATTCGATCCAACGGCCGAGACTGTGCCAAGTGGTCTTCTGTGGAACGCACGATCTATCGCTAGATCGGACACATCAAAGGAGGCCACGTGGCACAATGAGGACCGTCCGATCCGGGGATTTTCTGATAAATTAAGAAAATGATAAAAAAAATCAATAAACCAAAACGGCGTCGTTTCTGCGAGGCCGGTTTCGGCCGTGGGGTTGGGCCGGGCGCCCGAGAGGCACGGGCCGGGTCAGACCCGGCCCGTAAAATATCTTTAAATAATAAAAAATAGAAAATAATAAAAAAATAATAATAAACTCAAAAATGCAATAAAAAAATAAAAAATCATAAAAAATTCAAAAAAATTCAGAAAATTCTAAAAAATTCTAAAAAATTCCAGAAAATAGGAAATGGCCACATTCAACTGGCCATGACCTGTTCCGGGTCTTTCGACCCCCGATCTTTTCCGAAATGACGGTTTTGCCCTTCCGGCAAACCGTCTTCCAAAACAAATTCTAAAAAAATTCAGGAAAATCCCAAAAAATAGGAAATGGTCACAAACAACTGGCCAAGACTCATTCCGGGTGTTTTGAACCCCGACCCTTCTTAAAATGACGATTTCGCCCTTTGGGCGAATCGTCTTCCAAAAATTGAAGAAAAATCAAAAAATTCCAAAAAATTCTCAAAAATGGGAAATGGCCACAATGAACTGACCATGGAATTTTTTGGGTAATTCGGTATCCAAGTCTTCCAAAAGTCGACGATTTTGCCCTTCAGGCTAATCGCCTCCAAGTCTTCCCATTTTATCCCGGTCCGAAGTCATACATTCCCCAAGCCCTTATGGCTATGCTAGGAAGCCATTGACTTGAATTGATGTGCATCGATGAGATTTATTTATGCACTTGTTTGCGCTTTCATTTAAATTAATTGTGATTGATAGGAATAGTCTTCTAATCTGCATGAATCCCTGAATCAAGCCTACCTCACCTAAAATTGCGCATGCATGAACTCTTAGCTAGGAAAATCACTCGCGTTAGGTACCGAAAGGGCGTTGGTAATGACACCAGCATAACCAAGTCCCCGAACCCAAAATCTCTGGTTCCGCAGAACTGATCGATCTCTCCCAATCGGTCAGTAAGGTTGCCGGTCTACCCTCCAAGAAAGACCGGTGGCGACTCCAAATGCATGCACAATTTGCACATGTGTCGCGACTCGTCCGAAAGCGGACGCGGCTAATGGATTACCGATCGCGGGCCTTCCCCCGCACAAGGGTGCGGATCGCGGGCTTTGGATCGGCGCGAGCCCTCCCAGGCCCATACCAAATCGCGGCGGGAGTATTTTTCAGGAGGATTCGACGATAAGAGTCGATCGCTTTCGACCTTAGTGTGGTCGTGGTGGCATGTGCAACTTGTGCATGCATTTGGAGTCGCCACCGGTCTTTCTTGGAGGGTAGACCGGAAACCTTACTGATCGATTGGGAGAGATCGATCAGTTCTACGGAACCAGAGATTTTGGGTTCGGGGACTTGGTTACGCTGGTGTCGTTACCAACGCCCTTTCGGTACCTAACGTGAGTGATTTTCCTAACTAGGATTTCATGCAGGCGCAATTTTGGGTGAGGTAAGTCTGACTTTGCACATTAACCAGTTTAACATGCTCACGTAATCATAATAAATAAATAGACGTCAATCACATAAACATCTATCCTACGTGGTGATCATGGAATTATGATTTAATGGATCTCGAGCCAATGAGACCACATTTAATCATTTTAATATTTTAATAACGGAGAGCCGCTCTTCGCTTCTTCTTGGTTTCTTGAACTCTTCAAGAATTGGGCCCCAAAGAGCTCGCCGACTTAAAAGGTTCCTCCACGTAATCCTCGTAGCATTTACATCAACAATTGACTATGCTAAAAATAAAGATTACATGAAAAATAAAAGGAGTACGCAGCCTCCATTTAATAATTACAACCCCAAATATATAAATAATCATCATACATTCATATATACATCAATCACATTGATTAGGGATTTTTCCATGATCACCACCCTTTCACGTAAGTAATA
Source organism: Rhodomyrtus psidioides (assembly GCA_021437785.1). Lineage (NCBI taxonomy): Eukaryota > Viridiplantae > Streptophyta > Magnoliopsida > Myrtales > Myrtaceae > Rhodomyrtus > Rhodomyrtus psidioides. Next base: position 1,983,874 of record JAILYB010000024.1, on the reverse strand, counting down.
AATTCACAATTTAAAACTTAGGAAGGCACAATAAAAATTCTACGTTGAATCATATTCAGAATTTTTACGTAAAATAAGATAGCCATAAATTTTCGATTCAAAATTGATTTAGTCTCAATTTTTGCTACGTTGATTAATTTATCATATAAAATAATCAATCTCCATTAGCCATGTAAGACGAACAATTCGTTAATACATATTGGCCATAGTATTGCAAAAATTGCAAAAAATCAATTAAATGCACGAAAACACCTAAGGATTGGCTCGGATACCACTGTTGGGATCCACGTAACACGTAGCGGAAATAAATAACAACCCATACATGTATCTCCAGAGGCGTACTTCGTGCATTTCAATCGAAAAAAATCACAAAGTCTCAAAGGGAGTAAATAGATTACCTCTCGTAGCGTGCTTGAACGGAGGTGTCGGTTCGATGTTCTTCGATCTCAGCCTCCACAAGTGTTAGGCATCTAATTCGGACGCACCACCAATTGACGAACGGGGAGACGACTAATAACTCCACAACAATTGTGCTAGCAATATGCGGAATCAATATTCCGAACTTGGTATATTTTGCTCGCTCAAGATTATGAGAATATAGAGAGTGTTTGTGTTCTTCTCTCTAAGCTCTCAAAAATTTGCACACTCTACAAAATGTCTCTCCCCCAACCTCACAACTCTTGCCATCCTTTTATAGCCAAAAATTCCTTCCAATAAATTGTATTATAAAATAGCACTCACAAATAATAAATACTTTCTAAAAATAGCACTCACAAATAAATGACATTTAAAAATAGCACTAACAATAGCACTCACAATTTATAATACAAAAATGCTATTTAAAAATAGCACTAACAATAGCACTCACAATTTATAATACAAAAATGCTATTTAAAAATAGCACTAACAATTATAAATTCTATCTAATAATAGCACTCACAATTTATGATAAATAAATGCCATTTAAAAATAGCACTAACAATAGCACTCACAATTTATGATAAATAAATGTCATTTAAAAATAGCACTAACAATTGCACTCACAATTTATAATACAAAAAATGCTATTTAAAAATAGCACTAACAATAGCACTCACAATACAAAAATGCTATTTAAAAAAGCACTAACAAAGGTGTTAAAAATAATAACCATTATTATTATTACAAGAGTTAAAGAGGTTACCAAACAGTATAAATACGCATAACGTATAAATACGTATGGCGTATAAATACGTAGAGCATACGTATACATCCAAACGACCAAATTAGCCTGAATTGAGGCCGCTAATGGATTGGGCATGATGAAAATTATGGGTAGAGGTGTTGAATTTTAATGGGTATGCCCGTGTGAAATTCAAGATCCGTGAAACCGGGGACTAATCGAAAGAAAAATATGCAATTAAGCCCTTTTGGTTAAAATTGATCAAATTGGAGGGCAAATTGACCCAATTGCACTTCTAGCCTTTAGGATTCAATGTCATGGCTTATAAAAAGTGAGAATTGAAAATTAAAAGACTCGCAAAGGAATTTTTTTGCTCGGTTCGAGTTTATGTTTGTGAAGAAACATAGTGACCCGAGCCGAATTTTCAAGATTTAAGGTGACACACTTGAAGATGAAATTAAAAAAAAAATTATTGAATATTTTTGTGTATTTTTCTGACCACGAATGGTATTTTTCTGATTTTTTGGGTATTTTTATAATTAAATAAATTCGAAAAATATTATAAAATACCAAAAAATATTTTTTGTTCAAAATTGGTCCCCGAGGCTAGGCCAAGGCTTCCAAAGTTGATTTTGTGATTTTATGACCTTTTTTGATATTTTTAATTAATTTTAAAGAATAAAAATCACAATAATAAATGGTCAAAAATCAGGTGTCAACAGCTGCCCCTCTTTGAGAGGAATCTCGTTAGAGGTTTCTCTCAAAGATAAGGTGGCACCTGATTTCTAACCGACTCAACTGGGAAAATGAGAGAAGAAATGCTACGACATTGGATCGCTTAAGGCCCTTTGATGAAAGCTCAAATTAATCCCCGGTTTGCTTTAACAATTTGAACATGGGCCGGAGTGAGAGAGGCTTACCTGAAGCTCACCTGTCAGATGCTGCCGGTTGCGACAACTTTCAAGCAGATACCTAGGACTCGTCATTCAGAATATCCTAGGGAGATTAAGCTCTGACCTGTATGGTAGGTCATACCATTATGGGATTCCTAACTGGTAGGAACCTAAGGAAGGCGCGTCCCACACTTTGGGATTTGCCAAGGATTTTGATCCGTATGGTGGATCGAACCAGAAATGGTTCACCTACTGTAAGGTTTACCTAGGGAAACGACTCTTTCCGTGTCTGGAATTTGTCAAGGTTTTGATCCGTATGGTGGATCGGACCATTAGGCTGATCCTTCAGGCGGTTTCTACCATATTTTGATCCTTCAGGCGGTATCTACCTTGTGTGTTGACCCTTCAGGCGGTATCTACCATGTGTTGACCCTTCAAGCGGTATCTACCTTTGATTTTGACCCTTCAGGCGGTATCTACCTTTGATTTGACCCTTCAGGCGGTATCTACCATATTTTGACCCTTCAGGCGGTATCTACCTTGATTTGACCCTTCAGGCGGTATCTACCTTCATTTGACCCTTCAGGCGGTATCTACCTTGTGTTGACCCTTCAGGCGGTATCTACCATGTGTTGACCCTTCAGGCGGTATCTACCTTTGTTTTGACCCTTCAGGCGGTGTCTACCATCAGTTTTGACTTTGAAAAGGGGTCTCATGACGAGGGTTCTCCACGTCCGATGAGACTGTTTAAATTATGAAAAGGGGTCTCCTGACGAGGGTTCTCCACGTCCGGTGAGACTGTCTGATTTTTGAAAAGGGGTCTCATGACGAGGGTTCTCCACGTCCGATGAGACTGCCTAAATTATGAAAAGGGGTCTCATGACGAGGGTTCTCCACGTCCGATGAGACTGTTTGATATTTTGAAAATGGGTCCTGGGACGAGGGTTCTCCACGTCTGATAGGACTTTTCTTTTAAAAGGGTTTTTCTTCCCCTTTTTTTTTTTGGAGACCCCGAAGTTTGTCGGGAATTCAGCTTTTTGAAGCAGTGAAAGATTTTATTTTGACAAAACTTCACTTGAGTCTGTTGAGGCGACATTCTGGGAGCTGGGTTCTCCAGGTATCCTGCAGAAGTTTGAGCCTGAAAGATTTTTCTTCACCAAGAAAACGTTAGTAATCTTTGGGAAGACCACGGCTGTCCATTTTGACAAAACCGTATGATTTAAGTTTTAATCATGAAATGTGCATTTTGATGCTGGAGGTTATCCAAAGCATTCTTGCAACATGCAAATGTGATCACAAATCCCTTGCACGGAAAATCTGGATCAACAGTTTGAAAATTCCAAAAAGAGTTTGTTCAAAACATCAATTGGAATATTTCTCGACAAGGAGGCCATCTCACCTGTTTGGAGGTAATGATTTTTATAAGGGACGCACTCAATTCCCTACTAACCTGTGCCTAGGTTTTAGGCTCATTCGCAGCGCATACATTTTGATCGGTCGGGAGGTCTTCCACGGGACCGTAATGTTAGGCTTGGATATTGGCTTTCAAGGGGGACTCGCTTTGGAGTCGAGGCCATTGAATGAAAGTCTTCACCATCTGCTCCGGGTTTACAAGTCAAGAACCCTGCAAAATGAGAAAGAAATAGTCTTGCTCGTACTTCTTCGAGCTAAGCTATATGTTAACCCAAGTGTCTTAGTCAGAGAAGACTGTTTCGGGGTTGTAACATTGGTAGGATTGGGGACCGAAACAAGCTTATTTTTGGCTCAGAATTTATGAGGGGATTGACATTGGTGATCATCGCAGATTTGACACCTGTCCTTTCCTTTCTGCATCTTTAGTCTTTGAGGTGCGCAACTGATTTTGAGGTGTACACCAACTCTTTAGAGAGCCCCTCTTGTTGCATTCAGAGAACGAGAACTCTCTCTGTGTCTTTGTTCTGCGCTCGGCACCATTTGGGGAGCAATCCTTTTGGATTTGGCTCCTTCAGGGATTTCTTCTTTTCCCATCCGGCTTCATTGTGGATCAATCAAACAACTTACACGAGCATCGGCCTTGCTTTTACCAGGCACTTTGCTTTTTCTCGATGCCGTGGATTTTTCTCATTCACTTTTGAAATCCCATTTTTTTTCATGGGATCGTGTTAGACATATAGTCTAAACATGCTTTAAATATCAGTCCGGGATTTCTCTTTCGTAATCCCTGAGTCTTGAACTCTTCCATTTTTGAAGTGGTGCAGCATCCGTCTTGGAATGATCACCAATGGGTTCATGAAACGAATTTGCAGGCTCAACTTGGCTATGCAAAGGATATAGTGTGTGGGATAGAGAAATGGATGCTTCTCGTCATCCTATGGCACTTGGATTACCATATAAACGGCACACAAAGATTGATGTTAGTCCGAGCAAGAAAATTTCTAGCCATTTACTCCTGATGCCGCTGGACTCACATCCATTTTGCCCCGATGTAGGGTGGTTCTTGACAGGGTTAAGAATGAAAACCGCCGTTCGAATGGGTTGCCAACGGTCACCTGTAGTGTTTATGATATGAAACGAACGCCTCCGTCGTCCCAATCCATGTAATCGCTGCAAATGGTCCCTACCTCCGTAGGTCCAGATTTTACTATTTGATTCGCTCCATTCATCTCTCAAGTGTATGTAGGATGTGTTTGGATTTGAGCTTGCCTCTCTTTTGAGGAAACATCCTTTTGAGAGTTTTGAACAACTTTTGATTGGAAAAATCTCTTTCGTTTTCCCAAAAATTTTACCCGTCAAGGGGATTTTATGGTGCACAATGCATGTTCAGACAACCTCGTGTTTCAAAACATGAATGCCAATGAAGTTAGAATTCCATGTCTTTTCTAGACATCAGATTTTGAAAGCTTTTCTTTTTCTCTCTGTTTTTTATTTAACATCTTCCATGGATTGGGGAAAGGGATACTTACCTGTCTCCCGCGGCTGGAGATCCCTGAAAATGCGGAAGAAACATGTTATTGTATGTTCACGAATTTTTCAAAAAAATTAGAACGATACATCTTACCCTTGGTCATATACTCTAACGAGTATACCAGGTTTGTAGGAAATCTGCCCGCTTTGATGACGAGTTCCTGTCAAGGATAAATAATAAGTGTCAATTCACGTTCTCAAATTCAAGATAAATTAGGACGATACAACTTTACTCTTGGTTCTCATCATGTTCTGATGTTGCGTTTTTGATATGAATAACATCTATCGAATCCGCATATCCATGCTTGGAGTGTTTGTAACATCAATGGTTCCTCTGCCCCCAGTTAGGCAACGTCTATTCTGTTATTTGAATAGATGGCTCCTTGAGTGATTTACCCACGTTTATCACCTGAGAAGGGAAAGAAAGGAGATATTACTTTGGTATTCGGTTGAAGATCGTTTAGGAACGATACATCGTTTTACCAAATAGGAGGCTTCGTGACCAAACGTATTTCGTGCTGAATGGGGTAGATCCCACTATGCTCCGCGGGTGATAGTCATCATTCATGGAACTTGCTCCACAGATTAAGTGATTAATCCACGGCCCTTGGCTCGAAGATGTTCAAAGGGTGACACTCAGAGCGGTTAGTTTTAAGCGTTAATTAAAATGTTCCCGCGGGAACTTTACAACGAGATTCGTAACACATTCCTTCGACGTATTCGCCTCTCACTCTCCTGAGCCTTCTAATGATTTTGCATACGAGCTTAGAACCAGACGTCTGGTCGCCGGTACCGGTCACGACTGCGAAGATGCACTTGTTCCAAAATGCTTGACCCATAGGCTGAGTTGCTCATTCAGGAGATCGTCTGACTGTTCGAGTCGTTCAAGTTGAGCATCCTTAATTGCGGGTGACGGACTTCTCTCATTTTCGGCACGAACAACCCGGTTCATCGGTTTATGCGTGATCCACACGCCGAGTTGCTCACTGAGGGACTCACTTGAAATTTCAAGCCATTGACGCCCAAGTCGGGCATCCTCAACCGTTGGCGATGGATTCCTCACACTACTTTCGGCATGAACAACCTCACTTCTCGAGTTGGTACTTTCATCGTTGTCCAGTAGGTTTGTATCCAATGCTGGATTCGCCGTAGGAATAACACTAACGATCGGTTGGTGCTCAAATTGGGGAGTCCATACCTGCTGAAATTGTTGTACATACTCTTGAGGAGTACCGGGGTAACTCAGGGGGGAATTCAGCCGATCGAACCAAGAATAGATGTTCTCAAGGAGATCATCTGAACCATCGAGCGACTGACACTCAGGTTGAGTATTGTCAACTATTGGAGAAGGAATCTTTTCACCATTTTCGTCATGGACCACCTGATTCTTCGAGCAGGAATCCCCGTAATTGTCTCGCAAGATTGTATGTGCATCTCTTGCCAATGTTAGATCCGCTGTAGGACTAGCATTACCGGCCAGTCGGTGCTCAGACTGGGGAGTCCCGATTTGCTGAAATTGCGGTACATACTCCTGAGGAGTACTAGGATAACCCAGGGGAGTACTCTGATTGATGCCTGAACAATCGACCGTGTGATTGCCAGTCCCATCGGTGTTGAGAAGTGATTGGATGCTTCCTGCTTCATGAGGATTGCGATCACAGCCATGCTCATCGTTTAAACTTGAACCGCTTCTATCTTGGTCTAGCGCCACTCGTCCATCTCTCAGTAGTCTTCTGTAGCACCAAAGGTGGTTCCTGACTTTATTTCTATCCAGCTCCGGCATGTTCATGATCTTGAGTATGCGCGATGGGCGAGCCAAACTGATCCCTAACTGTTGAACTGCATCAACAAATTTGCTATGAAGCTCCGAGGTCCAATAAAACCTTGTTTTCTTGCTAGCCGAAGTAGTGTTGGCAACTCGGCGGCTACTCTTCGCGGAATCTGGTCGTGTTGAACCGCCTCTATCTTGGTCTAGCGACGCTCGTCCATCTCTCAGTAGTTTTTTGTAGCGCCAAAGGTGATTCTTGACCATATTTTTCGCCAATCCCGGCACGTTCATGATTTCGAGTATGCGCGATGGGCGAGCAAAATTGATCCCTAACTGTTGAACTGCATCAACAAATTTGCTATGAAACTCCAGGGTCCAACGAAATCTTATTTTCTTGCTAGCCGAAGTAGTGCCAGCCATTTGGCGGTTACTCTTCTCGGAATCTGGTCGTGTTGGAGGTTGCTCTGGAGGGGATTTAGTGGTCTCAGATCGGCTGGTCACGATGGTGAGTTCATCATTGAGCGGACCTGACTTGTCATGACGCATGTTCCCTTCCACAATGGGCGTCGACTTTGATCTTATAGCACTAGTTTCCTCTTGTAGATCCTCGGCGGTACCCGCCTGTTTCGAAAGATGTTGCGAAGGGCATTGCAACAAATGAGCATTATGAACCCCCAGATCTGGCTCTTCAGTGAATACTCCGTCCGTGGGAACAGGGTTACCGCACTCAAGAAAAATAGCGATGCTTAGAGCTTTTTTGTACTGAATGTTTTTTATTCGAAGCTTTTCATTTTCCTCCCTCGCAATCGCTAACTCGTGCCGATCGCGTTGCTGCTTCAGCCGGGTTCGTTTGTTTTCAAACCAGCACTTGACCTTCCGAGGCTCCCACCCTATCTCCTGGCCCATTTTGATTCTCTGTTCCATGTCCGGATAGGGGTATTCCCTGAAAAACAATTCGAGTTTATGGACTTGACCTGAAGTGTTGCGTTGGAGATATTCCCCTTTCTGACGCTGATCACCGTCGCGGGTACTGTTCTCGTTAACCAAGCCGCGGGTCTCATCATTAGAAGGATCGGTCTCCATGGCCCTCGTGTCAGGTTCGGTCCTGAGATCTTCAAATTCTTCCAGCAGCTCAAGCTCGGAGACCTCCAAGTCTGGCGCTTCCAGTAAATGACAGAACCCCTTGAACATTTTGATCGAAATATCACTACTTGATTTTCTGTTAACTCAGCTTTCTTTGTTCCTCCTTGGATCCTCACTTTCTCTGCAAATTCTGAAAGGTTAAAGGAGTCGGATCACCGTTCTTTGATCAAAGGTGATGGCTACCCGACGAGCGCTCTTCTCAATGCTTCGAGATTCTCACTTCGTCCTTTTGTGATGGCTACCTGACGAGCGCTCTTCTCAAGGCTTCGTAATTCCCACTTCGTCTTTTGTGATGGCTACTTGACAAGCGTTCTTCTCAAGGCTTCGTAATTCCCACTTTGTCCTTTTTTTTTCTTTTCTGCGTGAACGGAGCATGAAGATCTCTTGCGTTGATTTCGCTCTGTCGAGCACTACGCTTGTCCCCCTGGCCCAATCTCTAGAGTAACAAGCCTGCCCACCTTTCGGCGCCATTATGTTTCGTAAAACCCGAGATCACAGGACGGTAGTGGATTCGTGACTCATCGGGGAGGCATTAATGAAACCCGTTTGGCTCTACTGCACATAAACTATTATTATCACTTCTCCCTGCTTACTCGAGCATTTATAAGGTGATAGATTGACGTCAAGAAGATTAACACTTTAGCCTTATCAGACTCAGCCTCTCAAACACTCTTCACATTCCCACTCTCCTCTCTGTCATTCCATCGCATATGGATTCCTCGTCTGTGTCTGCTGCCTTAGCTGAAGCTTCGACCCAATGGGAGAGATTTTACCACCTCTTGGGTAGAGGTTATGGCTACATAAACAATCATCCTGAAGTTGAGGTTGAAGTTCGTACTCTGATTCCGGCCCTGGATACTGCGTGTATTGAAGGTACAAAACTGCAAAGGGAGTTTGTGATCTTCCCAACTCTCTTCAACAATTTCATGCAGGCTTACGAAGTCGCTAGCCGGGAGGTCACTTTGGCTGGTATCGTGCGAGCCCGCTATCAGGACCGAACTGAGTCCCTGATGTTGGCCACGCTGACGGCCGATAACCATAAAAGGGCTGTTGAATACGCCCACGCTCAGGTTTCGATGCTGGTCCGTGAGAGGGACAACTTGGTGGAGCGTCTGGCTCTTTTTGACACCGCCTTTGAGCAAGACCGGAACAACCTCGTGCTGAGGTTCCAGTGTGCCTGGTTGGGGGAAAGGCTTGAAGACCTGAGCATGGATATAGCTCGCGGGAGGGTGCTGGCTCATGACTTAGAGCTTGAGTTCGAGTACTATGAGACCAAGGTGAACGAACTTAAGGAGAAATGTCGTCTCCTTTTCTTCAAGCTTGTAGACCTCGATTCCCGGAGTGTGGGTTGTAAGCAAGGCATGGATAGCATGGAGGGTCAGTTAAGCTTTTTTGTGATGCTTGTCAGAACTCATTTTGGGTTTACTGCTCCCCCTCAGTGATCCACTTGTAAACTTCCCTGTTGAATGAAATAAATGCGAGTTTGTTTATATACGCTCTTTCATTCTGCATTGTTGACTAGCCAAGAAAGGTTTTTGCTTTCAGATTTACGCGACTCCTTTTCGCATGTGTCAACAGCTTGACTACGCATCATTCTCACAGCCCGACGCTTTATATTTGATTGACTTGAATGCCTCGTGAGAAATAGATTTGTAGTTGCTCGAAACTTAAAGATTGCCCCTGATTTTGTGGTCACGGCGTTTGGGGCCGCTAGTAATCTTTCGCTTTCGAGCTCGATCACATTCTGCTAGTAACTCATGCTATCAATTCTGCCTTCACGCGTCGGGGCTGATTTTACCTTGAACTTAATAACAAGGAATTACCGTATACACATGAGATGACGTTCGCGAAAAACATTATGCAAAATCAACTCTAGCTATTGAAGAAACAATCGCGTGCACCGATGAGAACTTTACAATAGGAGATACATCCTTCTCGCGTACATCCCCTTCTTTCTTTGGGCATGTACAATGACCAACCAATCTGGCCTCGGCTTAGGTCTGCCATTACCGACTGCAGATCATGGTTGCCAATCTTTAATAGCTTCCAACTGATCGAACCAGGTATCAAGTCCTTCATCGAAGAAATCACCTGACCCCTCGAACGATTGATGTATAGGTTGAGCTGCATCGCCCGACGGATTCTTCGAACTGGAACCCCCATCCTTATTTGGGATTATAAGAGGAGATTTGATCGATTGACTACCACAAGCATCTCCCACTTGGGAATTAGGGAAATAAAAATGCTCCAAGCATTCTCCCATTAGGTCATCTGAAGCCACGTGCTCCGATTGGGCAAACCCTTGAGCACTGAGCGTGGTGGGCTGATCTGCGACAGGATGAACACTGACTAGCTGCTGCTCGGACGGGGGAGTGCTTACTCGCTGCACTTGTGATGCGTGTTCTTGAGGAATATTGAAATGACTCGCGAGGATATCCTGATCAAATCCCCAATAGTCGTCCAGATTCGACCGGGCCTCCTTTGACATAGGGGTGCTGGGCTCGCAGCCGAGTCTATTGCTCGGATTCAGCTCTGTATAACGCTGTCCTAACGCCCTTCTGTAGCAACCAAGGTGATTCGCGACTAATTGCTTGGTAAGTCCCGGTACCTTCATGACCCTAAGTATGCTCGTCGGACCTATGAAGTCGAGTCCTATCTGTCGAACTGCGTCTAAGAACTTGAGATGAAGCTCCGGGGGCCAAATGAATTTCTTCTTCTCGTCGTCCAGAGTGGCGCTGATAGCCTGCCGACTAATCTCTAACTCCTCTTGAACTGTATCTGATCTTACCGGAAGCTGTTGTGGAGGAGATTCATGGGCTTCGATGAGGTGACTCCGATCATAATGACACGTATCTTCTTCCTCCGAAGACACTGGTATAATTTCTGTGGGATCGATCTCCTCATGCGCGCCATTAGCAGGATCTGATTGTGCCGGAGATGGCTCAAGGGAGCAGGGGGATGAATGAGCACCTTCCATCCTCGTAGAAGGCTTACCGGGGAACAATTTACTGAGGGTGGTAGGGCCACCGCAGTCAGGGCAGATAATAGTATTGAGGATTTTCTCATACCGCATGTTTTCCATTCGAAGGTTTTGGTTCTGCTCTTTTAGGGCCGTGATCTCCTTACGCCTGTGTTGGACACCTAGTCCGAAACGTTTATTCTGAAACCAAAAATGGATTCTCATAGGATTCATTCCCAGCTTCTGGCCCAATTCAATCTTTTGTTCCTCGTTTGGGCAAGGGCATTCATCGAAGAAAGCTTCAAGCTCCTGGATTTCTTTCCGAGCGTAGCGCTGGCGACTTTTTCTTTTCCGGGGTTGAGCGTCGTGGCCACTGCCGTCGTCACCACTGCGATCTTGATGTTCGTCACCGGCGATGTTGAGTTCCATGGCTTCGATGTCGAATTTGATTCTAGAGAATTTGAGGTCTTTCAACGAACTCGTCACTCGGGGTTCTCTGTTCTCTTTTGTATACTCGCTCTTTCGATTTGTTGCCTCCTTTTCCTCGAAAGCTAGGTCTGTTCAGCGTTCTGTTTTTGAAACGACGGAACTGTTTACCTCCTGCTCAGCTTTCCGACACGAAGGGGTAACCAAATCCTTCCGCGGCTTCTTCGATAGTAGCGCTCGCCTTTCACCTTTCCTCAATAGTCGTGTCTGTTCAGCACTGTTTTCCCTTTTTTAAGTGGCAGAGCTGTTCACTCGCCGCCCAGCTTTATGCGTGATGGGACAACCCAATCCTTTCGCGGCTTCTTCGATAGTTGCGCTCGCCTTTCACCTTTCTTCAATAGTTATGTCTCTTCAGCACTGTCTTCCCCTTTTTTAAGTGGCAGAGCTGTTCACTCGCCGCCCAGCTTTAATAATGGCGAGACCGAATTTGCCAGGCCTGAAATCGCGGGCCAGGATATGTCTGGTGATTCACGGGAGAAGCAGCCCCCTCTTTACATTAATTAACCCGGCTCCACGAGCATTAGCTGCAACTTTTCTCCGCTCTCGAGACTCTATAAAATGCGGGGTTGGTGTTTGGGAGATTAACGCTCTCATATAATTTGCTTCCATCCTCTAATCGCTCCACTACACACATCTCCGTCGAAAATGGCTTCTTCCCAAGTTCACACTTTCTCAGCCGAAGCTTTGACTCGATGGAAAGAGTTCTATAACCTCTTGGGTCGAGGCTACGCTCACATAGCCGATCATCCCGAAACCGAGGATGAAATCCGAGTCATGTTCGGGGACCTGGACATCACCTCCCTCGAGGGTACCGCGTTGGGGAGGGAATACAGTATTTTCCCAACGCTCTTTACGAACTCCTTGGAGGTCTACCGCGCTGCTCATCGGGGAGTTACCGTGGCTCGTGTCTTGCGAGCCCGTTATGAGGATCAGTCCGACCGCCTAGCGTTGGCTGACTACCTGGCCGATAGTCACAAAAAGGCTGTTGAGTTCGCCAAAGAGCGGGTTTCGACATTGCTACGCGAGAGGAGGAATCTGGTGGAGGACTTAGCTCTATCTCTGGCTACCTATGAGCGCGATCGACGCAATGCCCTGCTAAGGAATCGAAGCGAGTGGCTGGAAGAAAGGCTCAACGGCATAAATGAGGATATAACTCGTGAGAATGGACTTGTTCGGGACTTGGAAGCAGTCGCCGAAGATCACGAGACTCAGGTTGTTGCAGTCAATGATGAACGCAAACGCCTTCACCTCAGGCTTGCGGACCATGATACGCGGAGTGGTGCGTATAAACAAAGCATCCATAACCTGGAGGGCCAGCTGGGCTCCTTTGTGTCGTTGATTAGGGCTCACTTTTGCTTTACTTTTCCACCCCAATGAATTGTATGATCTGGTTTGGGCAAGAATGAATGAAAACCCCTGTGTTTGTTTTAGCTTTTATATGATCCATTTCTTCGAGCATCCAGACATTTTAGACTTGGATGAGCCGATCCACGATAAGTCGAGTAGATGTGTACTGATTTTCTAACTCGCTCATGATCAGATGAAAGAATAGCCCCAGACTTATCCAGGAAAAGATTTCTCTCTATTACCCTATATTTTTTTTACCTACAAATGAAATGACAGAATCAGAAGGAATAATTTGAAAAATAAAGCATAAACCCCTTTCAATCTTATGCTTGCTCGTGATTAATAAGGACAAAAAATTTTTACAAGGGTTTTAATCTTGTGTAAAAAGCTTTTTATCAGTATTCCTCGAAGGAAAGCATACTATTGAAAGGAATGTAATTCACGATAATCGCTTTCGACCAATTTTGAGAAGAGCGAATTAGTCAAAAGTGCAAGGCGTAACGACGTGTTTTAAATTTAATTGAAGATACGGCATCCAAATCAAGGCCGTTTGTTAAGAACGAGGGCAATTTGGACATCTATCTCGTCATTAAATTCGAAACAATGCCGATACTCTTGATCGATTATCGTGGATTACCAATGACGTACGACATGCATGAATCAATTCAAGTGTATAATTCCTTCTAGCGAAATTGGGGTTGGATTACCCTATACGACCAAAAAGGTCATGCAAGATTTCCAATTTTGATTTCCTCTAAAGGAATTATAAACTTGACTTGGGAGTATTCGGATGATTAGAGAAAATGCCACTATCACATTCCCATGACCCGTTAAAAGAAATACAACCAAGCTCCATCTGAGTGTATACACCAATAGATCCCTAATACAATCACTCTAAGGGGTGAGATAGAGAAAACCTCGGTAAAAAAATAAACCCTATACAAGAGGACTAGTAATGGAAAATGAAACAAAGGAATGTGATCCTAACGTTTAAGGATGCCCCAAGTTCGACCTGTGACTTCCGGATTACTTGCCCTAACTCGTCATCTTCATTGGACGATACCCTAATAATGTCCATAGTAGGCTCCTTTGTTGCACACTCGGTGTTCGCGATGGGATATCGCCCTCCTCGTCTTCTATCAAGGATGTTGGAGAAAAAACACACATATCTACCCTCGAAATGGCATTTAATCTAATCACCAGAATGCAATGAATGAAATGCATATATTTATATGAACTGAAATAGATTTGAGGGATAGAGAGTCTTACCAACCAAACTCCTCGACTTATGTGCGGTTTTAGGTGTACCAACCGTCTAAAGACATGCGCATGAGACAAGTGATGGTAAACTTCTAAAAATCAGAGGGTTTGGCACCTAAGGTTAAGGTTCCCACCTCGAGTTCTAGAAAGAGCCGATTCCATTGCACAGCTATCGTTGCATTGGGACTCGATCCATAGTTCGAAGCGAGCGGAATTGAAAAGTGGATTACCCCGCGTTTTTCCTCACGGAGATTCCATTTTCAATTCCTTCTATTGTGTTCCTAAAGGCGGCGCCCGGGGTTTTAGGCGCGATTGTGTGTGTTCATGTGTTGTGAGTATCACAATGCAAGTCATGCACAACAGTTTATCAATCGACGCTTCAAATCATCCATACAACATACATTCCTACGCCAACCTGCATAAGACAATGTTAATCACGGACTACACCCCTTATCTCTCCAATCTGCAAAAACATATAACACCTACCATGAGCGGACTTACCTCACCTTCACGAGCGCCTGCATGGTTAGAAAAATCACTCAGCGTTTTAATTACGGCCTAAGTCCACTTGAGGTCTAGAACCATTGGTTCTAGAACAAAGGTCCCCAGCGGAGTCGCCAGCTGTCGCGACCCGTCCGAAAGCGGACGCGGCTAATGGATTACCGATCGCGGGCCTTCCCCCGCACAAGGGTGCGGATCGCGGGCTTTGGATCGGCGCGAGCCCTCCCAGGCCCATACCAAATCGCGGCGGGAGTATTTTTCAGGAGGATTCGACGATAAGAGTCGATCGCTTTCGACCTTAGTGTGGTCGTGGTGGCATGTGCAACTTGTGCATGCATTTGGAGTCGCCACCGGTCTTTCTTGGAGGGTAGACCGGAAACCTTACTGATCGATTGGGAGAGATCGATCAGTTCTACGGAACCAGAGATTTTGGGTTCGGGGACTTGGTTACGCTGGTGTCGTTACCAACGCCCTTTCGGTACCTAACGTGAGTGATTTTCCTAACTAGGATTTCATGCAGGCGCAATTTTGGGTGAGGTAAGTCTGACTTTGCACATTAACCAGTTTAACATGCTCACGTAATCATAATAAATAAATAGACGTCAATCACATAAACATCTATCCTACGTGGTGATCATGGAATTATGATTTAATGGATCTCGAGCCAATGAGACCACATTTAATCATTTTAATATTTTAATAACGGAGAGCCGCTCTTCGCTTCTTCTTGGTTTCTTGAACTCTTCAAGAATTGGGCCCCAAAGAGCTCGCCGACTTAAAAGGTTCCTCCACGTAATCCTCGTAGCATTTACATCAACAATTGACTATGCTAAAAATAAAGATTACATGAAAAATAAAAGGAGTACGCAGCCTCCATTTAATAATTACAACCCCAAATATATAAATAATCATCATACATTCATATATACATCAATCACATTGATTAGGGATTTTTCCATGATCACCACCCTTTCACGTAAGTAATAAATTCACAATTTAAAACTTAGGAAGGCACAATAAAAATTCTACGTTGAATCATATTCAGAATTTTTACGTAAAATAAGATAGCCATAAATTTTCGATTCAAAATTGATTTAGTCTCAATTTTTGCTACGTTGATTAATTTATCATATAAAATAATCAATCTCCATTAGCCATGTAAGACGAACAATTCGTTAATACATATTGGCCATAGTATTGCAAAAATTGCAAAAAATCAATTAAATGCACGAAAACACCTAAGGATTGGCTCGGATACCACTGTTGGGATCCACGTAACACGTAGCGGAAATAAATAACAACCCATACATGTATCTCCAGAGGCGTACTTCGTGCATTTCAATCGAAAAAAATCACAAAGTCTCAAAGGGAGTAAATAGATTACCTCTCGTAGCGTGCTTGAACGGAGGTGTCGGTTCGATGTTCTTCGATCTCAGCCTCCACAAGTGTTAGGCATCTAATTCGGACGCACCACCAATTGACGAACGGGGAGACGACTAATAACTCCACAACAATTGTGCTAGCAATATGCGGAATCAATATTCCGAACTTGGTATATTTTGCTCGCTCAAGATTATGAGAATATAGAGAGTGTTTGTGTTCTTCTCTCTAAGCTCTCAAAAATTTGCACACTCTACAAAATGTCTCTCCCCCAACCTCACAACTCTTGCCATCCTTTTATAGCCAAAAATTCCTTCCAATAAATTGTATTATAAAATAGCACTCACAAATAATAAATACTTTCTAAAAATAGCACTCACAAATAAATGACATTTAAAAATAGCACTAACAATAGCACTCACAATTTATAATACAAAAATGCTATTTAAAAATAGCACTAACAATAGCACTCACAATTTATAATACAAAAATGCTATTTAAAAATAGCACTAACAATTATAAATTCTATCTAATAATAGCACTCACAATTTATGATAAATAAATGCCATTTAAAAATAGCACTAACAATAGCACTCACAATTTATGATAAATAAATGTCATTTAAAAATAGCACTAACAATTGCACTCACAATTTATAATACAAAAAATGCTATTTAAAAATAGCACTAACAATAGCACTCACAATACAAAAATGCTATTTAAAAAAGCACTAACAAAGGTGTTAAAAATAATAACCATTATTATTATTACAAGAGTTAAAGAGGTTACCAAACAGTATAAATACGCATAACGTATAAATACGTATGGCGTATAAATACGTAGAGCATACGTATACATCCAAACGACCAAATTAGCCTGAATTGAGGCCGCTAATGGATTGGGCATGATGAAAATTATGGGTAGAGGTGTTGAATTTTAATGGGTATGCCCGTGTGAAATTCAAGATCCGTGAAACCGGGGACTAATCGAAAGAAAAATATGCAATTAAGCCCTTTTGGTTAAAATTGATCAAATTGGAGGGCAAATTGACCCAATTGCACTTCTAGCCTTTAGGATTCAATGTCATGGCTTATAAAAAGTGAGAATTGAAAATTAAAAGATTCGCAAAGGAATTTTTTTGCTCGGTTCGAGTTTATGTTTGTGAAGAAACATAGTGACCCGAGCCGAATTTTCAAGATTTAAGGTGACACACTTGAAGATGAAATTAAAAAAAAAATTATTGAATATTTTTGTGTATTTTTCTGACCACGAATGGTATTTTTCTGATTTTTTGGGTATTTTTATAATTAAATAAATTCGAAAAATATTATAAAATACCAAAAAATATTTTTTGTTCAAAATTGGTCCCCGAGGCTAGGCCAAGGCTTCCAAAGTTGATTTTGTGATTTTATGACCTTTTTTGATATTTTTAATTAATTTTAAAGAATAAAAATCACAATAATAAATGGTCAAAAATCAGGTGTCAACAACATGCCACCACGATCACATTGAAGGTCGAAAGCGATCGACTCTTATCCCCGAGTCCCCCAAAAAATACTCCCGCCGCGATTTAGTATGGGCTTGGGAGGGCCCGCGCCGATCCAAAGCTCGCGATCGGTAATCCATTAGCCGCGTCCGCTTCCGGACGGGTCGCGACAACGGCTTGATTTGATTATGTAGACATGTCATGGAAATCTCAATGTCAAGGGATCCAAATCTCAATGTTAGGCGATCCAAATTCTAACTTGACTATGACGAAACTACATAGGAAAAGCAAAATGAAAAAACCAAAATCGATGGTCACCGACCACCACGGTCTATATATTGACACGCGTGGAGTTGTACCTCTAGACATGGCCACGGACCGGTTTCGGCCTGAAATCGGCCCGTGGAATAACCGGACCGGCCCGGCCCCTCATGGGCCGGTTACGATTCTGGGAAAATTCGGAATCGACTATTAGTCGTTAGGCCCGACGGCCCGAATATGGCCGTTGGGAAAGAGTCGTTGGCTTTTTCCAACGCCCCTTTTTTTTCCTTAACTAATTAGTCTAATTATACCATCTCCTATCTATAAATACCCCTCCTCACTTTCATTTTTCCTCACGAATTCTCTCAATTCCCTCAATCCTTGCTAAATTCTTTGAATCGGCTTTCCGATCAATTCTCTCAAAAAATGGCAAGTGAAAGCAAAGATACTGGAAAGAGCCCGATGAGAGAATTCGATTATCTTCATCCTGGATATAATCCTCGTAATTGTGCATGTTGGGTAGACAATGATGATAATATCAATGTTGTTCCCAATCCCAACATCGAGCACATTCCAACGCAAGAAATTCTTCATCCTCATACCGGTATCAAAAAATCGTCAACAGCAAATGAGCCGAAACGGCAGGCCTGAGAGGATACATCTAACTTATGGCAACACTTCGACAAGGTATATGTAGACGGAGATAAGTATAAGGTAAATTGTAAATATTGTACGAAATCATACAATTTTAAGACGAGAGACGGCTATGGAACATACTGTTGGCATCTGACGCAAAAACACGCAACGCAAGCGGGAATCGCCACTAGCCAATAATAAATTTTTGGGTACACCAATCCTATCACTAATTCTTTATTCCATTACACTGATCAACTTTATAAAGAAACATTAGCTGAATATGTTGCCATTGAACATTTATCGTTTACTACTGGTGAAAAATTTAGTTTGAATTATTTGATAAACACTGCATGTACTCCGCAAGCAAAACCAGTTCCGAGAACTACTTTTAAACGCGAACTTTTTAAGGTTTATAAAAAACAAAAAATAAAAGTTTTGACAAACTTTTTTACGGATTTCAATGGACGTGTGCATATAGGTAGTGACATTTGGAGTGATCTTTGGCAAATTCATTCTTATATGGGTATCACATGTCATTGAATAGATAACGATTGTAACATTCAAAAAAGAGTTCTTGCTTTTTGAGTGTTTAATGAAAGGCATACGGTCAATAATATTTATAGAATAATTAAGTAAATTTTAGAATAATTTAATTTAATTTAATTAATAAAGTTTTTTCAATTGATTTTGATAATGCCGCGGCAAATACCGCTTCTATTCCCTAGTTAGAAAGAATTTGTAAACCCTCTTTTGGCAAATAATTTTTTTCACATTAGATGTGCTTGTTATGCTTTAAATTTATGTGTACAACATGGTTTACAAACTCTTGAGATTTTTCTCATCCCAATAAAGAGAGAAATTAAATTTTTATGGACCTATCTACAAATTATGAAAGAATGGGGCAAATTTTGTAAACAAAATGGAAAAAAAAGTTAAAATATTTTCAAAAGATGTTCTGACTCGTTGGAATTCTACCTACGAGTTGTTTCATCAATCTTTTGATTACAAATATTTATTATGTGCGTTTATTTCGAATAATATTTTCGAAATTAGTTTATTCCCGCAAGATTGAGATGTTTGCAAAAAAAAATTATATTTTTTGAAAGTTTTTAATAATGCCACTTATACTTTATCTGGTATTTACTATCCTACTACGCATTTATTTTTAATAGAGTGTGTTAATGTTACTGGTGTTTTTTATGATTATGAAAATTTTGCTTAATTAGGTCAAACTATTATAGCAATGCGAGAAAAATGGTTGAATTATTATTATTATAGCATTCCTCTTGTTTATTTTTTTGATATTGTTTTCGATTCACGTACTAAATTAAATGATTTATATGATTATTATTATGATTGTTTACATTTGAATGAAAAAGTAGATATTAAAACTATACAATGAGAAGTTAAAGATGTTATAGTAGTATTATATAATGAATTTTATAGTAGATATGATTTAGATGATAATAGATCTTCCCGACCTAGTGCCTCTCAAAGCGAGGAAGGTGGTAGACTTGGTAAAGGGTACGATCTGCTTATTAATAGGGAAAAAAGATAAAAGGGAGCAACATGTAATATTTGCCAATTGAAAAACTATTTAACCATTTATTTTGAGTTCCATAATTCCAAACACGGCATAGATTTCAAAATTCTGGAATGGTGATAAAGTTACTCAATCGATTACCCAGTTCTCGCTCTTATCGCATGATAGATGTTAGCAACCCCTTCTTCAATAGTTGCAGTTGAACAAACATTTAACGCTGAAGGATTAATTTTGGACACTCACCATTCAAGATTAAATTCAAATGCTATTGAGACTCATGCTTGTGTCGATGACTGGATAAAGACTAAATTGCGATAACAAGAGTTGGATCGAGACGATGAATTCTTTAATGATGATGGTGGAGATACGACTACCACGGGTACCACAACGGATAGCGACGATTGACGATGGGATAAGTTTGAGTTATTAAAAGTAAAAGAACTACATTAGCTTTGATTCTTCTATCCCCAAGAAGATAGGTAGGCGCTTAATGATAATTCATTAAGTTCAAGCCATTCTCCTTCTTTTCCCACCCAAAAATTCAATTACAATGTGCAATTTAATTATAATTTATAATTTTTATTATATTATTTATTATTTTAAAATTTAATTTTAAAAATAGAAACCGAAATCGGCCCGGAAATCAGGACTGCCCCTTCACGGGCCGGTTCCGATTCAAGCATTTTCACGAATCGGAACGGGCGGTTCACGGCCGGTGGCCTTGTCCATGTACCTCTGTCTATCCGCAAGCACCTTTGACACAATGCACAAATTGGAGTTCAGACTCAGATCAGCCCAAACCTTCCTGGGTTTACATTTCCGCTCGCTCTCCCCCTCCCCTCCCAAGTCTCTCTCCTCCCTTTCCTCTTCTCGCTCGCACGGCGCTGTCGCCCTCTCGAGCCGCCGCGACCGCCATCATCGGACCTCGCTCGATCTCTGACCTCCGCTCGCGTCGGTGCCCGCGCAACCCAGCTGTCACGCATCGCTGGCCGATTGGCCGGCGAAACCTGGGTGAGTCTCGTTCCCCTCCTCTGTGTGCGCGCTTGTCATATCGTCGGGAGCGGTGCCCGGGCCGTCAGAATCGCCAGTGTGCACGAGACTAATTTTTTACTCACCTTACCCCCGGTCGTCTGTGTGTCGAAGCTCGGGCACGCGTTGACCGCTTGTCCGCCGACACGGGAAAATTTCCTCAGAAGCGTATCGGTGCAACATAGCTCTATGGATGCTTGATGATGAAATCTCCTCAGGCTTCAGTATAAGATTGAAAATTGGACCTCCATAAAGCTAAATTTTCCCGATAGGTAATAAGACCCACTAAGATCCATTTCCATAAGATCACAACCTAAGAAATCCCGTCTGTCATTGAATCCTGAACATGGGATCGTCGATCGCTGTAGAATGTGCTCTACCTTAGGAATTGAGACGAGTCAAATATACGAAGTTGTTATGATTGTCTATAGCTATGGCTGCGGCACTACACTAGCTTGGCTCTACTTGGTTCTATCATGATTCATCCTTCTGATTGGATTAGCTGTACGTGGGCCTGTTAAGCATCATGTGTGCTGATGATTTTTCTGTTTCGTTTGGCTTTTTCTAGCTTCCTTTTTTTTTTAGGCATTTAAGAGAATGATCTTGAGGAAGTTATATTGACATCTTTTATTTGAGTGAAGTGGTTAATCGAGTTTTGCTTTAAATTACTCTTGTTCGCCACTTCAAATAACAGACAGAAAATCCTCATCTGGTGATATTTCTGAAGCCGCGAGTGATATTTAAGAGAGAGAGAGAGACAGAGACAGTTATTGAAATCACAATTTGGTTTTTGAAAATATCCTTTTTTTTTTCTTTAAGCACTGAGGATTCGGATAAAATGCATTGAACTTTTATTTTTTTTTTTCCTTTTAATTCTTCCCAGCTTATTCTTTGAATGTTCAATGTCTTATTGATTTAACACTCTACAATGAGTTGCTTAAGTTTTTTCTGTAATACCATATGGTGTTATTATGACGTGGCAAATCACTGTATGAGTAGATAGTTGACGTCATAAAAATTGATTTCATGTTCTAGGCTGATATTGAATTCCAGGTTGTCTTCACTGCAAAGAGAGAAAAAATGCCATTGGGATTGATATTAGGTATGGGAAGGGCATTTAGGAGGAAGCGTACATCATCACTCGATATTCTTTCTTCAAAACGAGCTCCAAGAAATTACTACAAGGGAAAGAATTGCATACCAACTGGTTTTCACACACGCAAAGGTTTGTATACTTTTCTTTCCTTTTACTCTATGTTGTTGGGGCCTAGACTGCTAAAAGTATATAATGAAATTTTTGCTCCTCCTTTGAATCTAAATTGCTGTCCTTAAGATAACATGTGGATTATGGATTACCATTCTTAGTGTGTATTGCTATGTCATGTTATGGATGACATGAAGTTGAAGGGTGTAGAAGATATAAGGTTCATGGTCCTTAAGTGGTATCCCTTATTTACATACTGGAAGTACGATGATAGTGTGGTTGCGCTTATTTCAGGCGAAAGGCCTTCTTATCACTGTGCTGAGTGCACATCCTTGCTATGAAGAGGAAAAAGAAAATGAGTATCCTTTGTCTATAGATTGGCCCTTGTCCGTCTGCTGACTGTCTCTTTCGGCATGAATATTGTGTTCAATATGCGGTGGTATCTTCGGCACAAGTTAAACCATTCCAAATATCATTTTATTGCAGGTGGATATGTTGTGATGCGGGAGAAACTACCAAACTATGTGGTTCCCGATTTGACTGACTTCAAGGTACCCTTAAAGCTCATTAGTCCCTATCCTCCCCATATCCTCCTTCGAAAGTCCCAACACTCCGAAGTTTACAAATAAAGCGAGTGACATGCAATTTCTATTATGAGCGTCTTCAAACAAACTCGCCATGCCTTGTGAATACTAAACTGCCATTTGTTTCTTGCAGCTGAAACCGTATGTGTCTCAATGCCAAATAGGAGCCAAAACTACCGAGGCCACTGACGCAGCTAAATAGACTAAGAGCCATAAAAGGTGCATTTTCTGCTGGCCTTTTTCATTCTCTTTCTTTTTCTTCTCTATTTTTTGCATTTTACTGTTTGACTTTAAAAGTGATTGTGATGGATTCTATTTCAGAGGCAGAAGTCTACCTTAACATTGTCGATCGATACTTCATCAGATTAAGATTAGTTTCTCATTCTTGGTCATCTTGAAAGTGGTTTCTTCTAGTAAGTTTTTGGGTGCCAATTGAACTTTTGAATTAATGAAAATGTGGTTACGGTGCCCTGCCCTGACACAGTACCAACGTCCTAGCTAGCATAGCATGTTTGAAATTTGTTCCATACTGGGGAAAAATGCTAAATAATGAGGCTGCGCCTTTCCCTTTGTGTGGGGAAGAGGATGGAATTCAGCTATTGGATTTCTTGTTCCTGTTCCATTTCTTCAAACCCAAGTTCTAGATAAGTGAAGATGAAGGAAAGGCTATTGCATCGTTGAAGAAATGGCTGGCGACGACTCATTAAAGATTCATGGGATTTGACCTTAATAGACAGATTATAATATAGTAGGATGGCATGGTCAACTTCATCATAGAAGTCAAGAAAGCAAAAACTTAGAAAAATTAGTTGAAACAAATGGTTGCTTTTATTAGATGCTGAACATGTATGAAAGGGGACGATTTCTTTATAGTGAATGCCGTAGATGGTTCCATAAAGGAAAGATGAAACACCCTCGAATGGTGTGGGATTGGTCTCAAGTAGTTTATGTTTGATTGGGTTGTGATTGATTGATTGAACACGAGTGTTACTCTTTTTTTTTTTCGGTCGAAAACACGAGTGTTGCTTCACCTGCTAAGTTATGGTGTAGTTTCACGTATTATATTGATCTCAGAACTTGTTTTGGTGATCTCATGTTGGTTAACCTTAAATTAAAAATGTTTCACTGAAACCTTTTTGGATGGTTCTTTCAAAGGGAAATGATGCGTGACTGCATTCAAGGCATGCTGCAGAAGAGTTTCTGGAGAACCTTGGAAGTTATGCTCTTTTCTGTCTTTCTTTTTGGGCTGGGAGAATGATGTCAAACAAATTTTATTGACCTTTTTGTGGCAACTAAGTTTAATGACTTTGACTTTAGTTGCTCCAATCTTATTAGGAATTATGAAGAATAACATAGATGAAACCGTGTGATCGGGCAGCATTTGTTGTTTTATACATGTCGATATGGTTATGATTATTGCACCAATGTCCTTGTGGACTTTTTGAAATAGATTTTTTTTAAAACTGGAATGGCATTGGAGGTTGCAGGGGCATCGATTCTATCAGTGAGAGTGGAAATTCATTACCATTGTACTATTGCTTCCATCCTTGAAGTCATGGCCAAAATATTACCAGCACACTGCGTCAACGACGAGTGTCAGCATGAAATTATGGTCACCGTTTCTTTTTCAGAGTACATTTTGTTGATTCGGTAGAGAAATGCAATGTCGCTAGATCATGATACCATTATTTCTCGTGGTGCTATGCATGTCCGCCGTTGGAAAAGATGACAATGCTGCCGAGAATGTAGTTAGAACATCCGATCGAAATGCTCTCGCTGGGCATATGCAAGTAATTTTGTTTTTCCAACTTAGAGCTGCTTTTCATGAAAGTAGTAATAGCAGGTGTACAACATCGAAGGAAGAGTGAGTTTTTTTTCCAATTTAATACAAAAAAAAAATTATTTACAAAATTAGACACTATTTGAAAGAAATTACGGATTTAGGTCTCGCGCGCTAGGCGGACCAGCGCGCGAGACCAGCGATCGGGCTGGGCCAGCGCGCAATGCTCGCGCGCTGGCCCAAGAAGCGCGCAACAGGCGCGCGCTGACAGGAACAGCGCGCGGCCCATTGCGCGCAGCCTAAGGGAGCGCGCGATGGGCCGCGCGCTGCGCAGCCCACCGCTGGCCCCGCGCGCTGGACTGTACAGCGCGCGATGGGCCGCGCGCTGGGCGCCGCGGCCCTTCGGACGCCGGCCCAGCCTCCGCGCCGCTCGCGCGCCCTCGCCATTGAATTAAAATATTAAATTAATTAATATGTAAATTATTAAATAAAAATATGCATAAAATTATTGTGAAACACATATACCACAGAGTTAAAAAGTCATCTAGCCACAACATACCACAGAGTTACAGAGTTAAAAAGTCATCTAGCCACATCAACCACAGAGTTAAAAAGTCACCTAGCCATGTAAAATAGATAACAATCCTCAACTCAATTTACCTGACCCCAAAAAGAACAATTCTCAATCTGAAATGCAGCAACATGCACTAATGATGTCGTCTTCCTACATGGCCTCCTGTTCCGCAATCAGGTGCTCTCCGTTGATGGGCGGGTCTGGTGTTGTAACAATGAGAACGAACATCGGGAGGAGCAGGACGTGTAGATGATGAAGGCATATGCTGTGATGGATCATGAATCTGTAGTGGGACTGCATCATCAAAGTCCGAAAAAATGCCATGCCCAGACTGTGCATAGCCAACTGTATGATGGGCTTGAAATTGAGGATGTAAATCAGAACCCCATGAAGCTGGAGAAGTAACGGGCGTATGCGGCTCTTGATTGTCACCATATTGAAACGAAGAACCCGCATGAGATGGGCCAGCAAAGTGGGCGAACCCTGCAGCGAAATTTGTCTGGCCGGACCCTGTAGCGAAATTTGTCTGGGCAAATCCTGGAGTAAACCCCGGACCGAAATCCGATGTATGATATTCCATGGCATATGGGACAACATTATCATCTGAATGAGCTCTAGTGGTTCGCCGGGTCGGCTGAACAGTCTTAGGTGGGTCATTATCTTGTGGCCCAACTGGTGCTGCTGTAGTCGCTGGCTGGGGTGGTGGCATCATTGTTATCCGTCTCTCCTCGTGCTGGGCATATAACGTTGCCCTAAGTATTCGCTGTAGTTCTCTCCAGGCTTGAAGAGATGGATTGGCTGTGTTCAAAATATGTAATGCGTGCTCGATGCCATCACTCTGGTAATGATATTAAAAACCACAAAATTTTATAAATGTCAATAACTTATGCTAATAAAAAAAAGTAACGATTTAAATTGAAAGTGTTTGCACTAACCGATGAACCCATTCCGGCTCCTGGGACGGAAATCCACCTCCTTGTATGTCTACGGAACCACTCCATATATGCTGAATGAAAGTGAAGTGGCTCCTCTTCATGAGCTTATTGGACTATATATCTATCGCGGTCGTCCCATATGTCGATGAACCGTCTGTGCGTGGCTATCCAATCCCTTCCAACTGGCCTTAACTCAATATCATGCAAGGCAGCATGATCGCTAGGAGCTATCGGTATTGGCTGATGCATAGAAAACTGTCGTAAGACTCGATCTGGATAATGCCACTCAACTATCCAGTAACATATGAGTGGGACACGAGCCGTCCAAATATGTTGTCCCTGCCGGCAGTAATTTGGTAAATGCGCCATAATGTCATTGGTGTATGGTAGCCAAATAATCTGTTATCGCAATAAAACATTTCAAATTAAATGAAGAATTAATGTAAAAGTTAATATTATAATAAACTCGTTTGTTGATATAGTTTACTTACATCTTTAGATGACATTCTATCAAGCAAGTAGCGCAAATGTAGCAAAGTATGTGTGGGTATCGCCGTTGTCCGTCGTGCCTGCATCCATCTGCAGCAAAAAATGAGATCTTAATATCATATCCACACAACAAAGAATTAATGACTTGAACTGAAAAAGTATTAACTTACATACCGGCTACCGAGAGGTCTATCTGGAAAAGGATTAGGGTTCCTCAGGGATGGGGAGATACATTTAAAACGCTCCCATGCCCAAATTTGCAAAACATGCAGGGCACCGCCGATCTGCTTTGTCTCTGGATCAGTTGCACTGCACAGTTCTCGATACAGCTACGCAAGCGCGGCTGAACCCCAACTGTACGGGGTAGGATCATCAAGGTTCTCCAGTAATTGAAGAAATAGCAAACTAATCCTGGAGGATGATTTGTCAGCAAAAATAGAACCTCCAAGCAACCGGAGAATGAATGCTCTAGCATGCTGTCTCACGGTGACTTCATTGGCATCGTCTGGAATCTCAGCAAAGTGTTCTCTCAGCCAGGCCAACCTCAACTGCGTGCCACGTAGATTGTCTGGACGAGCACCTAGTAGGTCGTCACAAAGAGCGCCCCAATTCCTATTAGTAGGGCCAGTAACTGCCCGTCCATCAATAGGAAGGCCTGTCAGCACTGAAATATCCTGAAGCGTTATTGTGCATTCGCCATCAGGCATATGAAAGGTGTGTGTCTCTGGCCTCCATCGCTCGACAAGTGCAGTAATCAGGTGCCAATCCAGGTGGAAAAATCCCATCAAATGAACCTGATAAAAGCCCGAAGCTCGCAGATATGGGACTATGCGCGGATCAACTTCAGGTATATGTATCGTCGATCTCCGACACATGAGCGCTTCATTATGATGACCCTGTGAAATGTGACATGGAGAAGTGTTATTATGAATATTGATAATGATGTTACAAGTGACAGATCAACTGCTAAATTAGTCAATTACCTTAGCGTTCCATATGGCCTGCGATCTATGTCTATCCTGTCGTATAAGTAGCGAATCATCCACAGGTCCCGGCTGAATGTACGTCCTCTGATCCATATCTATGAATACATTACAGAGGATCCCAATAAATATCGCACATTTGTAAATTATAACAGTACAATAAAATTAACATGTATGATATGCATATAGCATGGACGAACAGAGTAAATAATTATCGCGCAATTGTCATATTCTATCATTACAATAAATTTTGGCGATCAATGTTACACATAATTGAAAGAGGAACTAAATCAAAACCGTACAATTGTCATATTATAACATTACAATAAAATGAAATTGCCATTGTACAAAATGCACACAATTGTGATCTATTGTCGACCAGATCTCACTGCACAAGTTTTTCTATTGTGCACTGGCTTTCCACAGTTGCAGCAATGGTTACGCGCATTACTACTGCTCGCAGTCTTCCAGTCCATCTCATTACGTATTCGTGATGTACGGGGCCTTCCTTTCCTTCTAATACGCCTCGGGTCTGGTCTTAATGGCAGATCGCCAGGTCTAGACCAGTAGTCAGGATGCCCCAACGGGTGAAACATGTATTGATAGCACTGAAGGGTTTTATCCAATGAGTAGCATTCATCTACGTACTCATGGTAATCAATTCCATGTGCTTGACATGTTGCAATTACGTGGGAACATGGAATTTTAATCTCTTCAAATTTTCCACATGTACAGGTTCGCTCGGCTAGGCACACTATCTGTATCTGACCCCCTGATCTTCTGTTTCTATTGCGTCCAGTTTTAACTTCGAAAAGTCCTTTGTCAGAATCGAAACATGCCACTTCATGCTTATTTGATTTGGCACTGTTTTCAGCGAGCGTCGCATCGGCAAATTGCGTATGTATACGTCCTTGCCTAACCTGCGCCCTGTAAGTCGTTCTTCTGGTGTCGAAATATTTGGACAATTGGGAGAATATCTTAGCGACCATAGCTGCTATTGGCAAACCACGATAACCCTTCAGCATCCCATTGACAGATTCAACTAAATTAGTTGTCATCGCTCCATATCGCCTTCCTCCATTATAAGCTTTCGTCCATTGTTCTCTTGGAATCTTGTCGCACCATGCAGCTGTGCGTGCATCCATGCCCCTAATTTCGCTCATGATGCTAACGAACTTCCGTCGTTGATTCGCGTAAGCTGTATATTACAATAATAATTAGTACTATCACATCCAAATTTATGAACACGCAATTCTCTCAATTGTTAAAATTTTAAAATTTACCTGCCGTCTCAATAAGACTTTTGCCGTGATTGTTTTTAAATTTTTTATTGTAATTGCTGACAAGATGCCGAATGCAAAACCTATGGTAGCCATGTGGAGGAAGCCACTCCGCTGTCTCCATTGCTCTTATAATCCCAAGATGTCTATCTGATATTACACAAATATTCTCCTTTCTAGTGACATATGTCCGCAGCATATTCATAAACCAAGTCCAATTCGACCGATTTTCTCTATCGACCACAGCAAATGCCAATGGGTATATATGATTGTTCCCATCAAGTGAGGATGCAACAAGGAGCGTTCCTCGGTATTTCCCGTACATGAAAGTACCATCAACAAATATTACAGGCCGACAACTTGCGAAGCCATGAATCATCTGCGCAAAAGTCCAAAACATTCGATCGAAAATCATGCTGCTCAGATCCTCACTCATGTGATCTTCGATCACAAAATGAGAACCTGGATTTTTTACCACCATTTCGTTCATGATCGTCCTCAACCTACCGTACGACTCATCCCAACCTCCAAAAGCTTCAGCAATTGCCATTTGTTTAGCTGCCCAGGTTTTACGGTAGGTAGGTTCGAACTCCACCTTGTCTTTAATCTCCGCCATCAGTGTCGCGATTTTGATATCTGGTTGGGTGGTGACAATTGCTTTAACCTGGCTACACAAGTACTTCTGATCAAGTTGTCGATGATCCCGTGATGACGTCGTCCTCCTACATGTGTGTGGCCCATTGTACTTAGTAATTTTCCAGAGTAGTGTACCCATTTTATTAGTCGCGCGGAGCCTCCAACCACACGGATTGTCTTCATTACCACACTTTATAACATATTGGGAAGCATTTGTTACATAACTGCGAAAATGATGATTTCTTCTCAGAGAGTACTCTTTCGCAGCCAACTGCAACGCGTCCCGTGATGGAAATACCATGCCAACTTCAAATTCATTTGATGGATGAAATAACGAACGGTTTGGCTTGGCTCTTGTATCGACTTGCATTACATCGAAGTCGATTTCAGAATATGGCGGTGGATCTACCACCGGCATGATGGGATTGCTGTAATGAGCATTGTAGTAAGCATCCATATTGTCGCCTTCGACATCTTCTTCACCACTGTCATCAGTGTCTATCCAATACTCATCATCTTCTTCAACAGAGTCATCACCATCATTATCATCTTCTTCAACAGAGTCATCTCCATCATTATCATCATCACCAACATTAGAGCCTTCCCCAACAAAATTGCAGCCTTCCCCAACATCATCTTCATGAACATGCTGGTTTTCATCTATAGTTATATAGAATTGTAAAAAACCCGTCGAACCCCCCGAAAGTGCAAACTGTTGGATCATTGTAACTGCCCCATCATTATGCACCTCCATAATATCATATACAACATAATGTGAATCCATTCCGCTCGGGTATCTATACATTATGCTCCGAATATACTGATTTGCTGTTATATTCAACGTGTGCCCAATCGTAGCACGTAACTCATCAAATGATGATATATTTTCAAATTTGAACATAGCATATTGTCCACCATCGTAATCAACTCCATATTGATTTCGTACTATTGTACCTCCCCAACGCACTATCACAAATGATGTAGACGACATTCTGCTAAATAAATAAATTTTAAATTATTTCGCATATAGTAATTTGCCTATTTTATTGGAGTTTTTTTTCTCAAATTCTACAAAGTAAAAAATTCACAAATTATTTGAAACATTTCCAAAAATATTAACAATACTATAAGAAACGTAAATAAATTTTTATTCATCTATGAATAATGAAAATAAATATCTATCTAAACCCAACAAATTGAAAAAAATTCCTACGTAGGAATTTACCTCAAGCTCAAGCTGCTGGCGGAGTGCACGCGTGGAGGGAGGACGCCGATTGGAGTTTTTTTTCTCAAATTCTACAAAGTAAAAAATTCACTAATTATTTGAAACATTTCCAAAAATATTAACAATACTATAAGAAACGTAAATAAATTTTTATTCATCTATGGATAATAAAAATAAATATCTATCTAAACCCAACAAATTGAAAAAAATTCCTACGTAGGAATTTACCTCAAGCTCAAGCTGCTGGCGGAGTGCACGCGTGGAGGGAGGACGCCGATTGGAGTTTTTTTTCTCAAATTCTACAAAGTAAAAAATTCACTAATTATTTGAAACATTTCCAAAAATATTAACAATACTATAAGAAACGTAAATAAATTTTTATTCATCTATGGATAATAAAAATAAATATCTATCTAAACCCAACAAATTGAAAAAAATTCCTACGTAGGAATTTATCTCAAGCTCAAGCTACTGGCGGAGTGCACGCGTGGAGGGAGGACGCCGATTGGAGTTTTTTTTCTCAAATTCTACAAAGTAAAAAATTCACTAATTATTTGAAACATTTCCAAAAATATTAACAATACTATAAGAAACGTAAATAAATTTTTATTCATCTATGGATAATAAAAATAAATATCTATCTAAACCCAACAAATTGAAAAAAAATTCCTACGTAGGAATTTACCTCAAGCTCAAGCTGCTGGCGGAGTGCACGCGTGGAGGGAGGACGCCGATTGGAGTTTTTTTTCTCAAATTCTACAAAGTAAAAAATTCACTAATTATTTGAAACATTTCCAAAAATATTAACAATACTATAAGAAACGTAAATAAATTTTTATTCATCTATGGATAGTAAAAATAAATATCTATCTAAACCCAACAAATTGAAAAAAATTCCTACGTAGGAATTTACCTCAAGCTCAAGCTGCTGGCGGAGTGCACGCGTGGAGGGAGGACGCCGATTGGAGTTTTTTTTCTCAAATTCTACAAAGTAAAAAATTCACTAATTATTTGAAACATTTCCAAAAATATTAACAATACTATAAGAAACGTAAATAAATTTTTATTCATCTATGAATAATGAAAATAAATATCTATCTAAACCCAACAAATTGCAAAAAATTCCTACGTAGGAATTTACCTCAAGCTGCTGACGGAGTGCACACGCGGAGCGAGGACGCCGATTGGAGTTTTTTTTCTCAAATTCTACAAAGTAAAAAATTCACAAATTATTTGAAACATTTCCAAAAATATTAACAATACTATAAGAAACGTAAATAAATTTTTATTCATCTATGAATAATAAAAATAAATATCTATCTAAACCCAACAAATTGCAAAAAATTCCTACGTAGTGATGATTTCGTTATCTACAGCTCTTTCCTAAGCATGTATCATGTAGGGATGTAATTCTCATGAAGGATCGCATGTATTATCCAGTATGAGGAATAGCTCTAGATATCGGCTAACTAGAGGCTCCCTTGGTCAACATTCAACAAATGCAATCGCTGTGTGGGTTTTACATAGTTTATCTTTGCACAAATGGATCCTGTGTCTTGGCACTTTTCACTCTGCTAGTAGGTGTTTGGTTTTCCCATTAGTCAGGTGTTTCCTCTACAATTTTTCTTAGATAGACTATCACGGAGTATGCAGCCCAATATATTTAGAACTAGAAACCCTTAACTGCCACAGATGATTGGAGATAACTTGGCATACAGGGCATTTGGAAGGTTCCACCTTGCACAAGATATGCACTCGTCGTTAACCGGCATGAATTATTCATTATATTTTTAAGAGTAAATAAAGCATCTCTCATGTGCTTTGCCTCTTTGGAGCAGGTTGAGTTTGTTGGCAATGTCGGCAACAAAGCCATTTTAGGTCCCAAGGGAAGTTCTACTGTGGCACAACAAATGAATTCATTAAATAATGCCAGTATTCTTTACATAGACGAGTTTGACTCTTCTGTGGCAGCCTTTAATATTGTACGTATGAAGACATCATTCATTTTCAAGTTAAATTTCTCTGTATTTGATGGAAGAATTCTCTACAAAGTAAAAAATTCACTAATTATTTGAAACATTTCCAAAAATATTAACAATACTATAAGAAACGTAAATAAATTTTTATTCATCTATGAATAATAAAAATAAATATCTATCTAAACCCAACAAATTGAAAAAAATTCCTACGTAGGAATTTACCTCAAGCTCAAGCTGCTGGCGGAGTGCACGCGTGGTGGGAGGACGCCGATTGGAGTTTTTTTTCTCAAATTCTACAAAGTAAAAAATTCACTAATTATTTGAAACATTTCCAAAAATATTAACAATACTATAAGAAACGTAAATAAATTTTTATTCATCTATGGATAATAAAAATAAATATCTATCTAAACCCAACAAATTGAAAAAAATTCCTACGTAGGAATTTACCTCAAGCTCAAGCTGCTGGCGGAGTGCACGCGTGGAGGGAGGACGCCGATTGGAGTTTTTTTCTCAAATTCTACAAAGTGAAAAATTCACTAATTATTTGAAACATTTCCAAAAATATTAACAATACTATAAGAAACGTAAATAAATTTTTATTCATCTATGGATAATAAAAATAAATATCTATCTAAACCCAACAAATTGAAAAAAATTCCTACGTAGGAATTTACCTCAAGCTCAAGCTGCTGGCGGAGTGCACGCGTGGAGGGAGGACGCCGATTGGAGTTTTTTTTCTCAAATTCTACAAAGTAAAAAATTCACTAATTATTTGAAACATTTCCAAAAATATTAACAATACTATAAGAAACGTAAATAAATTTTTATTCATCTATGAATAATAAAAATAAATATCTATCTAAACCCAACAAATTGAAAAAAATTCCTACGTAGGAATTTACCTCAAGCTCAAGCTGCTGGCGGAGTGCACGCGTGGAGGGAGGACGCCGATTGGAGTTTTTTTTTCTCAAATTCTACAAAGTAAAAAATTCACTAATTATTTGAAACATTTCTAAAAATATTAACAATACTATAAGAAACGTAAATAAATTTTTATTCATCTATGAATAATAAAAATAAATGTCTATCTAAACCCAACAAATTGAAAAAAATTCCTACGTAGGAATTTACCTCAAGCTCAAGCTGCTGGCGGAGTGCACGCGTGGAGGGAGGACGCCGATTGGAGTTTTTTTCTCAAATTCTACAAAGTAAAAAATTCACTAATTATTTGATACATTTCCAAAAATATTAACAATACTATAAGAAACGTAAATAAATTTTTATTCATCTATGAATAATAAAAATAAATATCTATCTAAACCCAACAAATTGAAAAAAATTCCTACGTAGGAATTTACCGCAAATTAAAAAATTCACTGATCTTTTATAGAAGTTCGCCAATTCCTAAATCGACATTTAGTGTCAGGAGCAATGTTTTGATGGCCATAAATCTAAACAAACATGCTCAATTTGCCAATGATACCAAATGCAGAACGTGCAAATGTAGTAAAGAATGCATCAACATAAAAAATGGAGCATTATAAAAAGCATCTTAAAATTACAATATGGTTTAAGGTCACACCTCTAATTTAGAAAATGTCAAATTCTACAAAGTAAAAAATTCACTAATTATTTGAAACATTTCCAAAAATATTAACAATACTATAAGAAACACAAATAAATTTTTATTCATCTATGAATAATAAAAATAAATATTTATCTAAACCCAACAAATTGAAAAAAATTCCTACGTAGGAATTTACCTCAAATTAAAAAATTCACTGATCTTTTATAGAAGTTCGCCAATTCCTAAATCGACATTCAGTCTTATACCACAAATGAAATAACTAGATATAAATTCGACATTGCATTTGCCGAATCTAAAACCTGAGTCTAGAAGGAATGTAGGCTATACTTGTCCAATACTTTTCTTGAAACAGATGCCTGATTAATGATTCCTCAAAGAAGGCTAACAAATGAAGTGCAGGGGTTATCATAGTTTTCCATGTCTAGCTAACAAATGATTGAATTGCAATCTCTACCTAAAGAACTTTACCTTCAACAAATTTGCAAGGGATTCCTTGGCATTGTCTTGGAAACGATCTGGACGATGAAGACGAGCAAGGGAAACGAGAGCAAAAACAGAAGAGTAGAAGAAGGCGAAGAAGAAGGTGCAAGCAGAAGAAGAAAATGGAGCGCAAATTGCGCCCGTGAGCTTGAAAAGGTTCTCTGCTAGCAGAGAGCCTTTTCAGGCTCACGGGCGCAAAGCCTGGAAAGGCTCTCTGCTGGGCAGAGAGCCTCTTCAGGCCACCCACAGTAGCGCGACGCGTGGCGTCGTGCGACTGTCGGTGAAGGGCGGCCAACCAGTCGCGCGCTGGGCCTAGCAGCGCGCGGCCGGTCGCGCGCTGTTGGGCCCAGCGCGCGACCAGCCGCACGCTGCTGGGCCCAGGACGCGACAGGCCACGCGCTGTTGCTCCCAGCGCGCCACCGTCGCGCGCTGCTTCAGCCAGCGTGCGACGGTGGCGCGCTGGCACCGGCAGATCCCAGGTCTCGCGCGCTGCCCCACCCAGCGCGCGAGACCTAAAATTGTAATTTCTTTCAAATAGTGTCTAATTTTGTAAATATTTTTTTTTGTATTAAATTGGAAAAAAACCCAGGAAGAGTTGCACTTTGGAATTTGAACTCGTGGACTGAGTATGGAACCTTATTTTGTTTCTGAGCTAAGCGTCGTGTGAACTGAATGTGACAAGTCTACTCCACTACAACCTCGATCAAACTGTCCAGCCCAGGACAATGGCCATCAACAGGATCGACTTGTCCCAACATGATCAATTTTTGTGTGTGAATAAATCACGTAGTTACCAAGCAAAAGGAAAACTATATAAACCCTACATGACCCAGTGCGTTTGGAAGTAGCTTTGCAAAGTCCTTTAGAGCTCTAAAGTCTAAAGGCCCTTGGTTCCTCTTGTAAATATGGTTCATATAGGGAAATTAATTTTCATATGATTTGACGGACCATATTGTGGCAAAAGAACTATAGCTCAACAACAGCCATGGAATGAAAGGGGAGGGGGAAAATTTTCAAAAAAGTTTTAAATATTTTGCCATTTTGTCAATTCAATTCTAAACCTTTTAAGTTTGCCAATTCAATCCTAAACATTTTCACTTTTTGCGATTTAGTCCTATTGGCCGCAAATCGCTGTGGATGCAGGCTGTTATAGGTGGCATCGTCGGCGATGACGTAGATAATTTTTAAAAATATTTTATTCCTTTTTTTTTTACTTTTCCTTCGCTGGCTTTAGGCAAGGGTTCCTCGCATAGGGCCGGCAAGGGCGGCCCTCGCTCGCCCAAGCAAGGGAAATGGTCGCGCGGAGGTCGATGAGGGTGGCCCTCACCTGAGGCCGGCCGAGGAGAAAAATCAAAAAGAAAAAAAGAACTTGTAAAAATATTAAAATGTTATTAAAAATTATCCATGTTAGTGTTGGCAGTGTCATATGGTTGCATCTATATCAGCAATTTCCGGTCAACAGGATTGAATCGGCAAAAAGTAAAAAGGTTTAAGACTGCATTGACAAACTTAAAAGGTTCGGGACTTTTTTGATAATTTTTCCAAAGGGGAGTCCTTACCAAATGATTTCTTAGATAAGAAGTAGTAAGTATATCCTAAAAACTTGTGTTTTATTTAGGACGTGCCCTTAAAAAAGAAAAAAAAAGCGTATCTCAATAATTAATATATATATATAGACGCAATCATATGACAAAAAATCCCAAATTTGTACACATGTGACAAGTTTATCAAAATCTCAATGCAAAATTGGGGTAAAATTTGGGATTTTAGCATATTTTTGAAACGCAAAGGAGCTCTTAGGGCGAAATAAGCAGATTTCGCAATCTCATTTTATTTTCTTCATCTATGGCTTTCCCAAAATCATGTCGTCTGGGAGATCTATTTATGTAGAATTTCCACGTCTGATTGACATCACCCGTGATTTTGCCATGTGTGTTTCCAAGTCAGCCTTTTAATGGGACATTGGGCAGATGCTTAAAGGATGGTAAATTTGTTATGCCTATTTTGATTTGAGCTTTTTTTCATAACACGAAAATGCGTTTGGGATAAATCAACTCCATCATGTATGATGGAATCATCCAAGATTTGACCTTTTCGAACTCTGTCTATAACATAGGATCAGAAAACAAAGATTATCAGATGATTTTTAATATTAGCTACTCAAGAATTGTCTAATGAGTCCTTTGCCAAAAAATAAAAAACAAAAACAAAAACAAACACCCTCATTGCTAGTAATACATGCCCTAGTCTCTTCATTCTTAATCCTCTTACTAGCTGACTTTCATCTATTCAATTCATCTATACGAGTTGTTGTCAGGTGGAACCCTGAACAAGCTCCAAAGCAGAAGGAATTATCGCAATCTCAATCCTTGTTAACCAGTGAGTCTTTGGCTAACAAAATCGAACAAACGTATGGCCCTCGATTGCAGAGGGTAACGCCCGTGAAGAAGAGCGTACTGCCTATGAAAGCAAGCTATATTCCTCGGCACCTTATTGATCAGGGATGAAAGCCCGTTCAAGTGCCGTAGTACCAAAAGAACTTGCACCCGAGAGCGAGACTAGAAGTCTAGAATGATGGCCAGTGCAGTATAGTTCAAGCATAGCTTAAAGTCCTTGTCCAGGCCCATATCAGGTCTCTTTTACTCCATATAGAGTCAGCTATTTTATTAATTTCAGTTTTGGGTTGAGCTTGCTGTTCGTCTACCGTAGGAATAGCGAGTGAACAGAGCAGTATTTGCACAACGACAGGAAGTGTGACATTCAGGCACTCGGACCGAAACAAATCTAGGTCAGTTAAGGTTATCAAAACCATGAGAGGTACAGTGTCTAGACAGACAGCAAATCTGCAATTCATCAGTCACGGCGAGATTGAAGTTACAGATGGCTTTAATCACCAGAATAATTAATTAAGCGAATAACAGCAGCAGAGAGACTTGGCGACGTACAAGGACCGACCATCGTCCGAATAGAGCGAAGCAAACAAAATAAGAACATGTCTTCGTTGAATCGAAAGGCGAATAAAAGAATAAGAATGATAGCAGAAAAAACCATAGCTGTGGAAACGAGAGCGGTGGTCCTTCCCTGGACAAGGGTCCTCCGTACGTGCTGGGTAACTTTTGGCAAGCTCACAGAATTGTTTTCGTGGGGTGGCTCAGCAACTCTCGGCAAGCGCAACGGAGTGTATTAGTGGGGGAACGGCCTGCTCTAAAGATAAATTTGAAAACAGCAGGGAAGAATATAGAGATTCATTTGAACGGGGATGGCATCGGTATCTTCATTGTATCTTGCGTCGCTGCACCTGCATGAACGTAGGCTTTATATACCGTCACTCTCCTCCCAAAATCAAATTAGCAGTAGTTGGCACTGACAATTTCTATGATAACAAGTATTAAGTATTAAGTGCATTTTAAATTATTTTAGTATCCATTGAAAATTATTATTCTTTCTACGTTCACACGTTTCAATAGAGGCCGTTGGCATTGGCAATGGCATCCATACCTACCGCATTTTAAAAAGTTCAGTTGAGTCAAATTAATGCTTGCCGAAAACAAAAGGTAAGCAAATAAATTATGGTGATCGGTTCCCGGTCCGGTCCGGTCCAATTCCTTTCAAGAACCGGGAATTGGGCTGGTGGTTTCGGTTCCCAATTTTTCAGAACCGCGGACCGGACCGTCGGTACGGTCCGGTTCTCAGTCCGGTCCGGTTTCCAGACGATTCCAAGGAATTATACACATTTCAAAGTTGCTTTTCAAAGTTTTCCCAAACTCGTCCCTAGTATTCCACCAAGACAACCGACGAACAACAAAGCGAACGTACCTTAAAGTTAAACCGGGAACCAATTGAAGAAAATTTGGACGACTTTGATGATTCTTCAGGAAGTGGAGGAAATGGACCTGCCACAAAGGGGCATTTGGATTCCGTCAAAAGAGCCTGTTGTTCTGCCACTGCCACGACATAATCTTTGTTCTTATCAAGGAACAGATCAGCCGGATAAGTGACCTAGAAACATTTAAGAACAGTCAATGTCATGTATAAATGACTGGAATGGGACTTTAATTGATGAAAGCAAAACAATAGTTACCTCCCCAGCATAGTGAGATATTGCAAAACTTGTGCGAGAAAGCTTACGTTGGATAAAGCGCTTGTTGTTCTTAAAGGTTTGATACAACTTCTGAGCGAATGTTTCATGTGTCGACTTAGGAAACATGCTGTAAAAAAAATCAGAGTATAAGTCACCTGGCGAACCCAGACTTATATTTTATTGATGTGGCGAATTAATAGATACCTGCTACCATATATATACAAGTCCATCGCAGGAACCAAAAATCATGAAACAGTGACAAAATGACCCAAGATAAAAGAAAAAATAGAAAGAATTAAGTGTCAGCATACCAGGCTTCATCTACAAGGGCAATGATCTCTCCAGATTTCTGCAAAATTTTAAAAGTTCCAGATGTTAGTAATACACGAAATTCAAGTGATCATGAGGAACTTCTAACTCACCATGAAATTAGGTTAAAAATCTGATAACAGGCACAGCTAATAAAGGAAAGGGAAAACAAAAAATTCGCGAGGACCAGACACCTTCTCAATCAGATCCAAGACATCTTGATTTTCAACGAACTCTTGTAGCTCTAGTCGATCTCTTCTTTGGTATATTCCTCCTGTTCCATCTTGAAGACATCCTGTGGACACACATCACAAAAGCTCATCGTAGTGAACTCAAAAACTACATCGGAAATAAAGGCATAACAAAGTTTTATGAACCTGGTTGAAATGTTGCTGCAGTTTCTCATATGTAAAATTGATGCAGAACTGCTCAAAGCAAGTAAACAACAATAATCAGATCCAAGTGTCAATCATAAGCTTCCTGTCATGCATGTCCAAAGTTAATGTCAAGAACCCCAATCAAGTCCAGGACCATTTACCTGTTGAACTAAATGTCAAGAACCCCAATCAAGTCAGGACCATTGAAAAACTGGTTCACCAGTCCTAAGCCATCCTTAGTGGATTTTTTTTTTTTTTGGAGAATCTTAGGTTTTGTTGGAATGTGGGTTTTGTACTTTTGTGTTGACTAAATATTAAAATTAAACAGCTTATACGAAAAAAAAGGAAGGTTCTTATGTTTTTGACCTGATTCGCGCATTAAGGTGGTGCATGATAACACTTCTTCTTCTTTTTTTCCATTTCCCTGCCAAAAGTCATTCTGGCAGGGAAATGCGTTTGATAAAACCCAATCTGAAGTAGAAAGCCGTTTGGTAAAAAAAATTGACTTCTGGTAGGATTTTCTACTTCTGGTAATGTTTTTTTATTTTATTTCTGATAAGATTTTTTGTTGATTTTTAGAATTAAATATTTTTTTACTTCTCGGGGCGACCGACCGGCGGCTGCAGCCGCGGGCCGCCCGCCGGTTGCTGGCTTTTTTAATAGTGTTTCGAAGATTATCTTTTTTAATCGTTATCAAACGCATTTCTCTATCAGAAATCAACTTCTAAAGCAGAAACTGAAAATTTCACTTCTACTTCAAAGCAAAAGCTGAAAAATCCATTTCCCTACCAGAAGCACTTCTCGGGCGAGAAGTGTTATCATGCACCACCTAAACCTCTCCGTTTTTCAGCAATCCCATACACTGCGCTTTCTAAGCTCTCCATACTTAATATTTATCTACGAATTACTAAAAATCAATTATAAATTACTGATGAAAGCAGATTCCTAGATTATGTGTGGCTGAACTGGTATTAAACCGGTCGGCATCGGAAAATGAGAAATTGGGGGCCTGACTGATTGAGCCGCTGGATCCGTCATTA
This sequence comes from Rhodomyrtus psidioides, assembly GCA_021437785.1. NCBI lineage: Eukaryota > Viridiplantae > Streptophyta > Magnoliopsida > Myrtales > Myrtaceae > Rhodomyrtus > Rhodomyrtus psidioides. The sequence goes on along the minus strand of JAILYB010000024.1, from coordinate 1,943,530 downwards.
GTTTTGAAATGACATTAGTCAGCACGCTCCCCTCTAACTTTTAAAATGGTTTTACTGAACATTCTCGGACGAGCGATTATCTATTGATGGTACGTTCGACTAAAACGGTTGGTGCAATGAAAGTTGAAACATTTCTAATGAGGTGCTATTAGGGAAATTGTTAGAATGCACGTGTGAATGAGTTGTGTCAAAGAGTTAAAGAAATCTCATATCGAAAAATCGAAGTGGTGTAGAGCAGTTAATATATCCATGTCGGCTCATAACTCATCAGTTTAAGCTTTTGAGTGGAGGTGGGTTTGACTGGATATGGTAACGGGCTCGGACATGGGCTCTTTCTTGGTGATCTCCCCAGGTTAAGGTATCGGACTTCTGCTGCGCATTCCCATCAAATAGTATCAGAGCCGATGGTTGATGTCCCATGCGGTTACTGAGCGGGCCCAAAGGTAAACTTCATGGTTATGAAGTTGGGCTATTCAACTTAAGATAAGTTGATGCAGAAGGATATCTGAATTAAGGGGGAGCGGATCGGACCTAACACTGAGCTCACACGTGAGAGAGAGATTGTTAGAATGCACGTGTGAGTGAGTTGTGTTAAAGAGTTAAAGAAATCCCACATCGAAAAATCAAAGTGGTGTTTCATCGGCTTAAACTTTTGAGTGAATGTGGGTTTGACTGGATATGTTAACAGACTCGGACATGGGCTCCCTTTTGGTGATCTTTCCGGATTAAGGTATCGGATTTCTGCTGCGCATTCCCATCAAAAATACCCTCAGGGATACTAATTACTTTATTTAAAAAAAAAATTATGTAACGCAATTGACAGTGCCTAACAGTGTTAGGCTAACACACGGGCAATCGATACTAAGAAGTAACATAATTTTGGGGGAAAATCGGTCTGGCCAATCGTCCGACTTGCACATCAACCCCTATTATTACTCTGCCAAAATGACGAATAAATAAAATAAATAAAAATACTTCCACTTAGCAAGCTTTTAAAAAAAAGGCGGGGTGTGATCAGATGAGAAGTTATGTAGCAAGATGCCTATGTAAAGGAATTGAATAGAGTCACAAAATGAAAGTTAGGGGTGCATGTGCAAAAAATGGACATAAAATTCCGCGGCAAAACATGAAAAGCGTCTGCTACTTAAGAACGGTGCTTTGTTTTAAAAGAAATTGAATTTAGAAATTGAAACATTTCTCTACTGGCCGGGTATTATGAGGAAATGCTCCCGGGATGCTTATATTTCATTTGAAATTATTCGAGACATTGATCGTGCGGTAAGAACACACCTTTGATCGTACCGTACCAACGTTGCATGCACGGTTGTGGCCTGGGGTTTCTTGGCAAGCCCTCTGCATGGACGGATTGGGGCGAGGACGGGGGCTTGGCGTCCACACAGGATTCGACTTGAAGGGCGGAGGCTGAGGCTCGGCAACTCTTGGCAAGTGCAACAGAGTGTATCTCAAGATCAATTTGAAAATACCAGGGAAAAATATAGAGATTGATTTGAACGGGGATGGCATCGGTGTCTTCATTTGTATCTTGCGTCGCTACACTTGCGGAACGTGGGCTTTATATATCGTCTTATGTCTTTCCCCTTTCCTTTTTTTTTTTTAATTTTAATTTTCCTCACTTTTTATTTCAAAACGTCACTCTTCTCCCAAAGTATTCAAGCGTATTTTAAGATTCGTGTTTCTTTTATGACACGCTAAAAAAAAAAAGCAATGTATTTTAAATCATTTTAATGTGCATCGAAAATTATCATTCTTTCTAGGTTCACATGTTTCGATAGAGACGCCGGGCATTGGCATCCACACTTACCGCGTTTCAAAAAAAAAAGTTTTAGTTTTGAGTCGAATCGACGCTCGCCTTTGGCAAAAGCAAACAAGTAAATAAATAAGCAAAACTGTGCTCGCCTCGTCCTGGCGGACACAAACAATACCGGTGCAGGTCGTCCATTTTCATGAAGTCTAGGAACTCCGGATTGGGATCGTCTGACCTTCCTCCGGAAGGTTAGGCGTAACCTTCATTCAATCCCAATCGTCCGTTCGCTTCGGACGGGTGGGATTAGGCCACGTCATCTGAAATATGGAAGCCAAAATTTGGGCGGGAATAGTGGCAATAGGGCCCACTTGCCAAAAGTTTTTGAAGACCCGTGGCTGATTCTCTCTCCCTTATCTCGTCCCTCTCTCTCCCATCTCAAGCCAAGACCTTCTCTCTCCTGTGTCGACCCCGCCCCCCCCCCCCCCCCCCCCCCCCCCTCTCTCTCTCTCTCTCTCGCTCTCTTGTAGCCTCCCCCAAAACGTCGTCCGCAGCGAGATCACCCACCTCCACATCTGCTTCTTCCTCTTCCACTCCCTCTCTCTCCTCCTCCTCTTCGCCGCCGCCGCGTCCCACCGGTCCTGGACTCGCTGTGCTCGCTCGCCCTCTTGCTCCATCTTCTGGCTCAAGAAGCGCGGCCTCATGTCAGGCTGACCTCGAACGAGCTAATCTTGCGGGACGAGGGCCTCCACTGTGACTTCGCCTGCCTGTTCTACTCGCTGCTGAGGAAGAAGCCGAGCGAGGAGCAGGTGAGGGGGATCGTGCGGGAGGCCGTGGACATTAAGAGGGAAGTTCATCTGCGATGAGCTCCCTTACGCACTGGTGGGGATCAACCGGGACCTGATGAGTTCGTCGCCAAGCGGCCGAGTACGAGAAGATGTACAGCGCGGCGAACCCGTGTTCAAGATGGACGAGGAATTTTAGATGCTTGCGTTGGGGCGTGGTGTACCAAATACTGTCTCACAATTTCTTTTTTTTTTTCTTTCCTTTCTTGAGTTATTTTGGTTTTGAAAATGATAATTTTATAAAGGGTGTTCGTTGTGAATGGCCCCCTATTTTTTTTCTCTATTTTATTTTTTCGAGTGAAGTTGTAACGAGGAACCGATGATGATCGGTGCTTGATGATACAGATTAAAATTATAAAAGATGACTCCCTGTCAATCATTTTTTCCATTGTCAAAAGTCGTGGACTAAAGCTGTACAAATTGTCAATTTTTCTGGTAGATTTGCAAAGTATCAATTACAACCCGGGAGAACATAAACCGCTTCACTTCAGCATTTGTCTAATTGAATTGCAAATAACTTCTATGATTTCGTTCTGAAACTTGCAAGAATAAGTGCCTCATAAATCACATCTTTCTACCAGCTGAGAATCTTCTGTTCCAAATCAAATCACCAAAAAAGAAGAAGAAAGGATCTGGGTAAATGCTTATTCAACTTCTCATCAGAATCCATATTACAAAAGCAGAATAGCATATTCTGCATATGCCCAACGTCCAATTCTAACGAAATTTGGCAATACAGACAAATAAGCTCTTCCTCAACAAAGCCATTTACCAAATGTCCCGTCCAAAAAAAAAATTTCATAATCGCAAAGTATGACCCTCATCAACCCAGCACAAGGCAAGACACAGAGAAGAAGAACAGAGTCACAAAGTCCCTCGCCGACCACTTCCTCACCAGCTTAGCCTCCACGCGCAAGCTTTTCACCCTCCTCAGCGCGTCGACCTCCTTCAACAGATCGAACTCGACACCCTTCTTCAACTCCTCCACGGACTTCCCCAGCAACTTGGCATCCTCCTTCTCCCTCTCCAGCAACTTCTCCAAGTGGACCTCCACGTCGGTCTTGTACCTCACAGCCCAGGCGATGCCGAGCGAGAGGGCGAGCGAGCACAGCGAGTCCAGGACCAGCGGGACGCGGCGGCGGCGAAGAGGAGGAGGAGAGAGAGGGAGTGGAAGAGGAAGAAGCAGATGTGGAGGTGGGTGATCTCGTTGCGGATGGCGTTTTGGGGGAGGCTACGAGAGAGCGAGAGAGAGAAAGAGAGGGGGGGTCGAGACAGGAGAGAGAAGGTCTTGGCTTGAGATGAGAGAGAGAGGGACAAGATAAGGGAGAGAAAAACAGCCGCGGGTCTTCATAAACTTTTGGCAAGTGGGCCCTATTGCCACTATTCCCGCCCAAATTTTGGCTTCCCTATTTCAGATGACGTGGCCTAATCCCATCCGTCCAAAGCGAACGGACGGCTGGGATTGAAGGAAGGTTACGCTTAACCTTCTGGAGGAAGGTCAGACTATCTCAATCCACTTCGTCCTGTAAAGGGATCGCTTAACCTTTCCTTAGAAGGTTAGGCCCTAATTTTGCAATCTGGGCCGTTCGTGCTATGAATGGATGGCCCAGATTATCACTAATAAAACTATATATAAAAAGTTCTAAAAATTACCCCCTAAAAACAGGAGATCTGGGCCGTCCGTCCAAAAATGGACGATCCATATTGCAAGGTTAGGTGCCTAACCTTCTGAGTGAAGGTTAGGTGCCTAACCTTCTGAGTGAAGGTTAGGCGATCCGGATCCGTCCGTCCTAGGCAAGTTGTAAGCGGGACAGCAAGGAGCAACAACAAGTCAAGTCAAAACACGTGGCTTAAGGTTGTGGAAAAAAAAAGATACATATATATTTGCTGGGCAAATATGCAATTTTTCTTCTACCTTTTCTTTTCCCAAGTATTCTCAAAGTGATAATGAAGTGAAACTCTCTATCCTTGGGAACACAAATATTGAGGTATGGTTCATATATACTCGTCAATGATAGAAAAGCACGTGGATTAGCCTTTATGATTTAATCTCATATTTTTTATTAGTATTTTGAACTTGGGCTATATATATATATCACACACTCTTTTTCGCTTGTAATTAAGTGACGTAACAAGAGATATGTGTTGGGAAAAAAGCGGGTAAAATAATGCGGAAGCGAAACCCTTTCTCCCTCTTCAAGTGATCAAGACAGGCAAAAGAAAAATAAAGAAATGTAGAAGCGGAGACACACGGATTTTACGTGAAAAACTCCTCGAAAACGAATAGGAAAAACCACGAAGATCTTCCACTATAATTGTGGGATTACATCAATATTTTTCTCACCGAAATTGGTGGATCACCCTCACCTTTAAGGTGAAATACAAACTAGTTCAAGATGATAACACTCTCTCAAACTCTTCACACAATGGTGGATTTCTCTCTCACGTGGAGAATCTCTCTTGTCGAACAGGTTGTCAAATCCGTCAACCTCAACGACTCTCGTCGAATTTGTCTTCGATGCGGAGTGTGCACCGGATCTCTTGTCATACCTCAATGCATCTCTTCGTCCCCTATTTATAGATGGCCTAGGGACATCTCTTCCATACTTTAGAATCTTCACCAATAAATAAGGTGGGTTTACGAAGACGACTAGTGTCTTTCCAATGCATAGAGAGACTTACAAAATTCTTCGTTTTCCGTTCGAGGTGGTTGCATTGGAACTACGTGGTCATCAATGCATTAATTCTCCCAACTAATTAAGGAGAATCCAAACAGTACGATGTGCTAATTATGATGGAATCATACGTAACCCTAATTTAAAGTGAACCATGATAAAATCTGGCGTCTCGATTTCCCTTTTTCGCATTTACACTCTACTTCGTTGCGATTGTGCATTGAATCCTAACAATCAAGACCCAAAGGTCTAGAGCCTAGGAAATGGGCTAGAATTGACCCTTATGCCCTTCTGATCTTTTTCCTAATGGGGCTTTCACTGATGTGGCCTCCTCTCTCTGACGGCTTTAAAACACGGGTTTGGAGATTATGTTATCTTCTTCTTTTTTTTACAAAAAAAAAAGATAACCCCTCATTTTTTTTCTGCTTCTAAAAAAACGTTCTAAACAAGTCAATAAATTCATGAAAATCTGTCTTTCTGGTTTTAATACGGCCCAACAAGCTCTGTGAAGAAAAAAGAAACCGATAGCTGTATTTCCTCACAATTAATTCCCTTTTAACTCTTTGACCCAAAAAAAAAAAAAATCCCTTTAAACTCTCTGTCAAAAAGGTTTTCATTCTGTTACATCACCGCCATGTGAACCTCTAAAAAAAAAAAAGAACCTCTAAAGTCTAAAGGCATGATATTTAAACAACAAGAAGGCAGAAAGTCGGCAAGAAAATAATCAGAAAGCCGTCGTGAGTATATTACAACTGCAGCCTTGGCTGCTTTAGCACGTACAACAAAGAACAGGTAATTCAAAGCCACTCCTGATGCATTTGAGCAGCCATGTGTGATCACGCCGTTCCGACTGAATTCCATGCTACGTGGTGAAAAGATGTACGGGGAAGACTTCACTCGTGGCTTAGGCATTTGCAGGAATTGGGTGACTTCACTGAAGGAGGAGACATAAACATCTTGATCACATCTCTAGGGAAATGGTGAAAAGACAAGTAAAGGCAGACATTTTGCCCACTCTTAAAAGTGACCTAAACATGTGTTTAGACTGTTGTCGAGGTAAGATAACTACGATAAAGAGGAATATTACTGTCCGTAGTTCTGATCTATTGGAGACCGTTTACATTGATATAGATGGACCATATATGAAAAACATTGTGGAGAAATTTTTATTTTATCACATTAATTGATAATTATTCTTGATATGGTTATCTGCACTTGATTAAGGAAAAGTTTAAATCTCTTAACAAGTTCAAGATTTTTTATATTGAAGTTGAGAGACAGCTTGGAAAAATCATACGAGTTGTCAGATCTAACCGCAGTGGTGAATATTATTTGACATGGCGATGCTGGATAGCTTAAAGAGCCATTCGCCAAGTCCTTAGAGAATTTTGAGATTGTAGCTCGGTTTACTACGCTCGAGAGCCCTAAATAGAATGGTGTGCCCGAAAGGCATAGCTGCACCCTTATGGAAATGATGAAGCATATGATTAAAATAACTAATTTACTTAGTATTCTATGGAGCGAAGCTTTGAAAACAACTATTTTTTATTCTAAATCGTGTTCCTACTTAAGCTGCACCATTACTGGATGCAAACCTAGCCTGAATCATCTGAAGATTTGGGAATGCCCTACAAAAAAGAAATAGTATAATCCAACATTGAGTAAGTTGGACTCCAGAATCGCTCAGTGTTATTTCATATCTTATCCTAATCATTCAAAGGGATGTGGGTTTTATAATCACCATGAAGGTACAAGAATTGTGGATTCACAAATAGCGAAGTTTCTGGAACTTGATATGGCAGAATAGGATAGCTGCTCACAGACTATAGAAGATTGTACGGTGTGAATTTCTGTATCATTTTCTCTACCTATACAGGTAATTGTGGAAGTCCCTACAGTACATGTTAAATATGTCTTGAATTTTATGTACTCGGCCCGGTTAATTACCCGACCCGACATATTTTGTGCGACCCAAAATTGGAGAGAAAATTGAGATTTGGTTCGTGACGCGGAGAGTTAGGCCAATAGATTTTTTGGGCCCTATTTACTACTGCGGCTAAGGTTTATTTTGCGGTACGGCGATTTTTTCATCATCTGAGAGATTTGTGAGCTGTGAGCTTTGTTCAGTCGCTGAGAACGACTTTTGTAATCTGCACTCTCCTTGATTATAGTGGAATCTCGTTTTGCCTCGCCCGTGGACGTAGATCATCTTGATCGAACCACGTAAATCCTTGTTGTTTGTGTTTGTTTTCCGCGTTTCGTCACAACAGTACATAATGTGCATGTTGAGGTTCAGGATCCTGTTATTCAGGTAGTTCTTGATGAAATTTTTCAAGTCTCTCAAGTACAAAATTAGGTCGAAGAAGCTCCACTTAGGAGATTTATTACACAAAAATGATCAGCTATACTGCCAGACTATATAGTATATTTCGAAGAGGAGGACTATGATATCGGTTGTGTCATTGATTGGCAACTTACACAGAAGTTGTTCCTTGTTCTTAGTCAGATTTGTGATTGGATGTGATGAAAAATGAGATACAGTCTTTAAAATCTAATGATGTTTGAGAGTTTGCTGAATTATCTGAAGGTTACAAGCTCATCGGCTATAAATTAGTGTATAAGACTAAAAGGGATTCCAAATGAAAGATTGAGACATTTAGAGCCAGACTTGTTGCCAAAGGATTCATTCAGAGAAAAGGAGTAGACTATGAAGCAACATTTTCTTTGATCTCTTCAAAAGTTCCTTTCATAGGGATAATGGCATTAGTATCTCATTTTGATGTGGAGCTTCACCAAATAGATATTAAAACTATTTTTTTTTAATGGAGACATTGATGAAGAAGTCTGTATGGCACAACCCCAACGTTTTGCATTAGATGATTTAGGTAGTCTTGTTTGTAGATTGAAAAGTCTATTTATGATCTTAAACAAGCTCTAGACCATGGTAATCAAAGTTTCATAGAGTTATTACTTTATTCGATTTTATTGAGAGCAAGTTGGATCAGTGTATGCATTGCAAGATCAGTGGGAAAATCATTTATTTTTCTCATTCTTTATATAAACGACATCTTGTTTGCAAGCAGTGGCATTGAATTACTGCATGAGACAAAGCGAATAAAGAACTTCGAAATGAATGACCTTGGTGAGGAGTCTTTTGTCATTGACATTGAGATTCGCGCTTTTTGGATTTATTTAGAGGGCATATGTTGATCGTATTTTGAAAAGATTCAATGTGTAGCATTGCAAGTTAGGAATTGCTATTGTCAATAAAGATGATAAATTGAGTCTTTTACAATGTCCTCATTCATTAACTCCTTCATCTTCATGCTTACTATAAATTTCTTTATTTCATTACGATTCTTTTCCGTTTCTTTTCCTTAAAAGAATGGTGTTTTTAATCGGGAAGAAAAGAATAATAAAATTGGATAACGATGGGCTTTTGAGATTGCACGTCGGAGGCACGAGGGGAGGGCTGCTTATCACCCCGGTCCTTCTCTTCATAGGACGGACTAACTAATCCCCTTGAATAACGAACGAGAGGCGAAAGTCCATGATTTATAAACGAAAGTATCGCGGATCACCACACGAGAAAATATTACATACCGCAACTAACAGTTTCAAATTCAATGGAGAAATTAATTAAGAAAGAATTCGGATGGTTGTTCAGTGTTCATATTGATATCGTGCACTACATCAATTTTGTAAATTAGCTTTCTTAGACGAAGTTTCAAAAGAAGCTGTTCTAAAAGAAATTTAGATTAGTTAGAGACATGAACGTCAATGATTAGGTTAGTTAGAGACATAATTGCCTAATTGGGACCCCACGCATGGGAGCAAACTAGAGCGAACTGCCTGGCCTTTGTCTGTTTCTCGTTAGACTGGCGAGCTACTCGAGTTTTGTCGGTTTCTCCGAGGTGAGGTTGGCGTAGTCATCTTGATTTATTTATTTTTTAAGCGATGCATGCGCGTAATGGAGAATGGGCTTTTAGTAGAAAATATTAAGATTGGGATAGATGATGATCATTTCATTACCAAGGCTGGTGCACAAATTTGGATGAGTGAAAAAACGAGTCTTGTAAATCGATAACTATACCACATAATCGGCAACTTCTGCTTTAAACAAATGAAACTAAGTTGTAGCCGAAATTGATTTTTGCTTGCATGAATAATGATTTGACTGATTCGATCGATGATATATGAGTCGAGTTTGAAATTTGTTCCGTAGAACTTAATGTTCCTACATCAAAAAAGGGAATATACAGACTAGCTGACATGATGCTCAATAAAGATAAGTTTAAGATGTCACCAAGGTAAATTCATGGATAAGTGCAGTTCTATGTGCTTTATTCTAGATTGTTATTTTCCTATACACTGCCTTTCTCATCTTATTTGTAATCTAAACATTGAAAATTAAATTGTTTCTTACACCTCAACTTTGTGGGTTCGTTTTGTCAAAGTCATACACAATGGAGATTCTTGTATAATTTGGATAGTTTTACTTTTGGTCTACATAATTAGATAGTTTTATTTTGGAGAACTCTTGAATTTACTTTTCAAGCAACTTATCAGTTTTCGTTTCGAGATGGTTGACGAGAAAATATATCATGATGGACGAAGGTATAATAAATCATAATCATACGAACCATTGATCATGGAACCAACGAAATTAACAACCTAAAATGGACTTGGGTCTACGTAATCTTTATGGGTAGACAATATACATAGGTCAAACGTATTGATTGTATCACAGCTTTGTATATCTTTTATTATAGGAAAAGATTGATCAATGGAGATATTGATTGCATCACAGCTTTGTATATCTTTTATTATACAATACACGGTTTCTCGCTCTTCCGCTGAAGCTGAATACCATGCCATGGCGTCCGCCACTTGTGAGGTAACTCGGTTACAAGCGTTACTCAAAGATCTTCGAGTATCTACACATCCGGCCACTCTTTACTGTGATAATCAAACAGCGGTCCACATTGCTTCCAATCCTGTATTTCATGAGTGCACCAAACATATAGAAATTTATTGTCACCTCCTCCGGGACAAAATTCAAATGGGTACATTGAAGATAGATTATGTTCCCTCTAATCTCCAATTGGCTGATGTTTTGACAAAGGCCTTGGGTAAAGAAAATTTTCATCATTTGACGTGCAAGCTTGTTCATGATCTCTATGCTCCATCTTGAGGGGGAGTATTTGATTATATCACAGCTTTGTATATCTTTTATTATAGGAAAAGATTGATCAATGGAGAAAATTTATCAATTAGGAGATCAATTAACTTTAGTGGATTGATTAGATGTATCGATTAGTGGAGAAAATCTCTCCATTAATTAGGAGAAATCTCTATAGCTTTTGTATATATACCCATTCTGGGTTTTAATAAGAATCATCCGATTATACTCTTTCACAAAACGCCCATATCTAGGATTAAACTACTTAGATGATGGAGAACTCACAAATGAGCTACAATACCAAGGGGAAAAAAAATGTAACACCATCATCGCCAAGAAGACTCATGGCTCTAATGAAGTCATCCGGAACCCAGAAAATAGATCACGTTTTGTCGTAATTCATGTCTTTGCGAAAATTGCGCCTGAGATAAGCTTCATGACAAGTTTTAGAATTTGGACTGTATTGATCCCATTGATTAATACGACACAAACTCTTCCACGAATTGCACGCTTTAATGCTTAGGGTACTGGCTAAAAATGCACTCCTTAAAACACATTACATAAGCAGAATCTCGACTTTCATTTCATCACATGCGCATCTTGTGAGAAAAGTTAATGCACGAGATATTTAAAACTTTCCTTATACGTGAAATCTCATGAAGAATGATCTCTGAACACCTTGCTGGTAGATTTAAAGCCATTTTTGGATAGGAAGTTGTAGACAACTGAATATCCATGAACTCATTATTGGTTGCTTTTGAAGTGGAGCAAAACGAAAAAAGGAAATTACCGGCCATGTTGGTTTCGCAAAAAAATTGTGTTTCTAGAAGCTATTACTCAGAAAGTCGTTCTTCAGTAAAATGACAATATTTTTCGTTGTTGGGCTAAAACATGAGAATAACATGAAAAATATTTTCCATCATTCAGTATGGAAAATCATTTTAAATTCTAATGTCTATTTATTTTTATTTTTTCTCTTTTCCCCTATTCTGTTGGTGGCAAACCACAGCAATGGCCAGCGACGCCTGGACTTGCCTCACCGGCCACGGGTGAGGCTTGGCCTAGCTCACTTGCAGCTGGTCGCCGGCCGTGGCTGTAATCGGCAACAAGTCAAAAAAGAAGAAAAATAAATAAAACGGAAAAGTAAAAAAAATTAACAGAAAATAACATGAATAAGAAAAGAGAAAAATTAAAATTAAAATTAAAATTTCAAAAAAATTAAAATAAAAATAGAAAATATTTAAAAAAGAAAAGAAAAGAAATATGAAAGAGTGGAGGAAGAAAAGATGAGGGAAAATATTTTTCTCTTCTCAAAAAGAGGAATCATTTTCTCCACTTTTTAATGTGTTTTTTCATGAGAGGAAAATGTTTTCCTTAATTTGTTTATTATCCATGAACCGAACGCTGAAATATGAGAAAAACATTTATCTGGAGTTGTTTTTCACAAAATGAAGGAAGCCATGACCGCGGGTTAAAGTTCGTCGTACACAAGAAGGGCGATGTATTCCTCCATCATCTCACCTTCAATTATGTCTTTAGTTGGTGAATTAAAGTCACGGACATTGCTATTAAAATAATAATAAAATTGATTGAAGCAAATTTGATTATTGTCTTAGGTGAAGCAAGTTTGATTGTTGTCCTGGGTTAAGCAAATTTGATTGTTGTCCTAGGAGAAGCAAATTTGATTGTTGTCTTGGGTTAAGCAAATTTGATTGTTGTCCTAGGAGAAGCAAGTTTGATTGTTGTCTTCATAAGTGTGTTAGAAGTTTTACTATAAATACTTGAGTGTTGTATTGTAAAAATAAAAGAGTGTGAGAAGCCAAAATCAAGTTCTCCAATATACAGATTTTTCTCCATCCATTTCGTGCCTCGCTTTTATTTCCGAAAGGTCACCCGTATTGTGTTTTTGGTTCCAACATTTGGTATCAGAGCTAGAATGGCATCTACCAGTTCCGTTCAAATGCAGCTTCCAAAGTTGAACGGAAAGAATTTCAACAATTGGGCCGTCCAGATGAAGGTTATGTTCAAATCGCAAGATTTGTGGAATCTGGTTGAAAGTGGCTACAACGAAGTAGCCGATGCCGAAGCATTCGAGGCTTTGAGAAAGGAGGAGAAAGAATCTCTGGTGGAGTCCCGAAAGAAAAATCAGAAAGCATTATATGTGATTTTTCAAGCCGTGGAGGAAATGATATTTGAAAAAATATCGAGTGCCAAGACCGCGAAAGCTGCCTGGGATATCTTGCAGAAATCCTACAAAGGCGATGATCGTGTTCAGCGGGCGCGGCTTCAGACTCTTCGAGGTGATTTCGAGTCTTTACGCATGAACGACTCGGAATCAATCTCGGTATATTTTGATCGTGTGCAGGCCATTGTTAACCAGTTAAGGGTTAATGGTGAAGAACTTCAAGATGTTCGTGTTGTAGAAAAAATCTTGAGGTCTTTGACCAAAAGATTTGACTACATCGTCGCAGCGATCGAGGAAGGACAAGACGTATCAACTCTCACGTTGGAGCGGTTGATGGGTTCATTATGCTCCCATGAGCAAAGAATGAACCAGAAGTCTACGGGTTTCATTCCCGAGCAAGCATTGCAAAGTCGGGTCGCTCAACCAAACTGAGGAGGCTATCAAGGCGGTCGAGGTCGTGGAGGAGCCCGAGGTAGAGGTGAGAATTCAAATTTCACCAGAAAATTTAGAACACCCGACAAATCAAAAGTCAAGTGTTTTAAGTGTAATAAATTCGGACACTACAAATCCGAGTGCCATGCAAAGGTGACGTACGTGCCGGCGGAACATGCACATGCCACAGATGCTGAAGAGTACATGGTACTAGCATGTGCGAAGGACGATTCAACTATCGTAGACACCAACACATGGTATCTAGATACTGGGTGTAGCAACCATATGACCGGAAGAAAGGAGTTATTCTCACAGCTGGATGAGACAAGCCGTGGTGAAGTCAACTTCGGGAATAAATCAAAAATTCCCGTGATGGCCAAAGGTAACATTAATATCAAATCCAAAGACGGTACTAATGTTGCTATTGCAGATGTTTACTTTGTGCCAGGACTTTTTTGGAATTTGCTAAGTGTTGGGCAACTTTTCGAAAAAGGCCACAAAGTTCACATTGAAAATGGAGTTTGCACCATCAGAGGTGTAAACAACAAGTTGATCACGACGGTACAAATGACGAAGAACCGAATGTTTCCCCTGACTCTTCAGACGAAGAATCTCTTGAGCTTTCAAGCGATGACGAAAGACAGCAGCTGGCTGTGGCATCTTCAATTTGGGCATCTAAATTTTCGTGGAATGAAGCAATTAGTCCAGAAAAGGATGGTGACTGGCATGCCGTTGATTAACGATCCAGGGCGTCCTTCGAAGGATGTCTCGTTGGAAAACAACACCGAGACTCTTTTCCAATTGGAAAAGCCAGAAGAGCAAACCAACCGCTGGAGTTAGTACATACCGACATATGTGGCCCTGTTGAGGTGGAATCGTTTGGACAAAAAAGGTACATGCTAATTTTTGTCGACGATTTTAGCAGAAAAATATGGGTACACTTCTTGAGGGAAAAATATGAAGCTTTTGGCAAGTTTAAAGAATTTAAAGTCTATGTTGAAAAATAAAGTGGCTTTAAATTGAAGACATCGAGATCGGCTAGAGGTGGAGAATTTACCTCAAATGAATTTCATAAATATTGTAAAATTCATGGAATCAAACATCAGTTGACTGCTAGCTATACTCCTCAGCAAAACGGTATAGCAGAAAGAAAAAACAGGACAATTTTTTAAATGGCAAGAAGTATGCTGAAAGTTAAAGATTTGCCCAAGAAATTTTGGGCAGAAGCTGTTGCTTGTGCTGTATTTGTACTAAACAGGTGTCCAACAATGAGTGTTCTTGGAAAAATTCCAGAAGAAGCTTGGAGTAGAAACAAACCAGCTGTTTCGTTCCTACGAGTATTTGGGTGCGTAGCATATCCCCATATACCAGACGAGCGAAGAAAAAAGCTAGATGACAAAAGCGAGAAGTGTATCTTCATCGGCTACAGTGATACAACTAAATGTTATAAGCTGTATAACCCGATCACTGAGAAAATCATTATCAGCAGGGATGTCCAGTTTTTAGAAGATGAAGCCTGGGACTGGAATCAGAAGGGTGACCAAAAAAACATCATCATTGAAGATGAGCCACTGGCGGGTGAGACAGAAACACCTCTATCATCTTCAACAAATGGTCCATCTTCCTCAACTGGAGGTACATCTTCACCAACAGCAGTTTCAGAACCACAACTACGCCATTCACAACGACTGAAGGAGACGCCAGTAAAATTCAAAGATTATGTGGTCACAAGAAATAGAAACAGTGATAGCGAAATCACTGATGAAACACTGGTAAACTTTTGTTGATTTGCTGATTGTGACCCTGTAACCTATGATGAAGCGGCTGTAGATGAAAAGTGGATTGAAGCAATGGATGAAGAAATTCACTCCATTGAGAAAAACGACACATGGGTGTTGACTTCTTTACCACCTGGTAAGAAGCCTATTGGTGTCAAGCGGGTGTACAAGACAAAGTACAAACCCGACGGTCAGGTGGACCGTTACAAGGCTAGACTGGTTGCAAAAGGCTACAAGCAAAAGCCATGTATTGATTATTTTGAAGTATTTGCACCAGTTGCCCGGATGGATACTATTCGGATGGTCTTAGCACTTGCAACTCAAAACCGTTGGCAGATCCATCAAATGGATGTGAAATCAGCATTCCCCAATGGTGTCCTTGAAGAGGAAGTATATGTAGAGCAACCACAGGGTTATGAGAAGAAAGGGCATGAAAATCAATTTTACAGACTGAAGAAGGCTCTGTATGGATTAAAACAGGCACCACGTGCTTGGTACACACGTATCGACACATACCTGCTGGAGCATGATTTTCAAAAAGTACCCTTATGAACATACACTGTATATCAAGTCAAATGCTAATGGTGACATCTTAATTGTATGCCTTTATGTTGATGACTTGATATTTACAAGGAGCTGTGGAAAAATATTTGCTGAATTCAGGGAGGCTATGACTAGCCAGTTTGAGATGACTGATTTGGGACTGATGTCCTATTTTCTTGGTCTTGAAGTGAAGCAAACAGATGATGGCATATTTATTTCTCAGCAGAAATATGCTAATGATATTTTGAAGCGATTTAAAATGGAATCGCTAAAACCAATCCGAACTCCCATAGTAGAACGATTAGAGCTGAAGAAAGAAGGAACCGGTGAGCTGGTAAATCCCACTTATTTTAAAGGCATTGTTGGCAGCTTGAGATATTTGATTTCTACAAGGCCAGATATTACCTATAGAGTGGGTATTATTAGAAGGTTCATGAAAAAACCCTAACAGTCACATTTGCAAGCAGCAAAGAGAATTTTACGATATGTCAGTGGAACTCGTGATCATGGAATTTTATATTCTTATACTGACAACTTTGGTCTAGTGGGGTACACAGACAGTGATTGGGCAGGTGATACCGAGACTCGAAAGAGTACATTTGGGTATGCTTTCTTTCTTGGATCAGGAGTATTCTCTTGGTCTTCCAAAAAGCAACAAGTTGTTTCTCTCTCGACAGCTGAAGCAGAATACATGGCATTAGCTTCAGCGGCTTATCAGGCGATATGGCTTCGTAGGATGCTGCATGAATTGCTGCATGAACAAACGGGTCCTATTAAAATGATGTGTGACAATAAGTCGGCTATTGAATTAGCCAAGAATCCTGTATTTCATGGCAGGAGCAAGCACATCGCCATCAAGTATCATTATATTCGTGAGCGAGTCAAAGATGGTGAAATCGATCTTAATTTCTGCAGATCAGAAGATCAGCTTGCAGATATTTTGACGAAACCTTTGAAGGCGGATTCGTTCGAAAAATTGAAGAAGATGCTTGGTATGGAAATCAATTTTAAGGGAGGCTATTAAAATACTAATAAAATTGATTGAAGCAAATTTGATTATTGTCTTAGGTGAAGCAAGTTTGATTGTTGTCTTGGGTGAAGCAAATTTGATTGTTGTCTTGGGTTAAGCAAATTTGATTGTTGTCCTAGGAGAAGCAAATTTGATTGTTGTCTTGGGTTAAGAAAATTTGATTGTTGTCCTAGGAGAAGCAAGTTTGATTGTTGTCTTCATAAGTGTGTTAGAAGTTTTACTATAAATACTTGAGTGTTGTATTGTAAAAATAAAAGAGTGTGAGAAGCCAAAATCAAGTTCTTCAATATACAGATTTTTCTCCATCCATTTCGTGCCTCGCTTTTATTTCCGAAAGGTCACCCGTATTGTGTTTTTGGTTCCAACAATTACTTCCGTGCAAATCTAACTCAACATAAAGAATTAGATTGTAATCATATTCGTAACCCATCATTATATTTTTATATGGGCGTAAGACCTTCTTATTTGCGGAATATTTTATATTAGCATCTAGAACGCGTCTTCATCGAGCATCTTCCCCACTAATTTCGATATAGCCTTTTCAATTAATAAATAAATCAGGGAAATTATAAAAAAAAAGTCTTACGTTTACTGTACTTGTGCCAGTTTAGTCTTACACCTTTAAATTTAGCTAATCTAGTCATAAACATTTTGACAATTTGCCATTGAGTCTCCGATCAATATTGACAGAAAATCGTTGACGTGAATGCTAAGGGTACGTATGGTATCGTTTCTGTTCATGAGCACAGTTTTTGAACAGAAATATTTTTTTTTTGTTTCTCTGTTCCCGGCTACGATTTCTGAAAACAGAAATGCGTATGGTAAATAAATAAAAAAAACACTTGCGATCGAGGGCGGCGGCGGCGGGCGGCGACCGACGACCTGCACTGGCGTCGGCGACCGACGACAGCGGCGGCCAATGGCCGACGACCTGCGGCAACGGCGACCGGCGAGTAGTGGCCGCATCGGCGGCGGTGAGTGGTGGCTCCAAAAGTGTTCCAAAACCCAAAAGAGAACACTTTTGAAACAGAAACGCGTATGGTTAAAAAATGTTCTAAAAGTATTTCGCGAAACACTTTTGTGCCGAGGAACACTTTTGAAGAAACAAAAAAAAAATTACATTTGGATTTTGGAACACTTTTGGAACCACCATCCATCGCCGCCGACGCGGCCACCACCCGCCGGCCACCGTCGCCGCCTCCTGCAGCGAATCGCCGGAGGAAAAAGTTATTTTTTTTACTTACCAAACGCGTTTTTGTTCCTAAAAGTCGTAGCCGTGAACAAAAACACAAAAAATGCTTCTATTCAAAAAATACTCCCAAGAACAAAAACGTTACTATACGCAGCCACCGTCCTACGTAGCATGGGCAACATTGACATAGATAAAAAAGAAATTCCAAATTTTTTGGTTTTTAATTTTATTCTCTATTTTTTTCGGTCGGCGAGAGTCGATCCCCGGCGAGATTCAGTGAGGGCCACCCGAGGGAGAGGGTCCACCTCAATAACATCTAATCAAAATTGGCTGGATTGACTCAATTGAAAAATTATCAAAATATTTAGGACTATATTGACTAAATTAAAATGTTCAGAACTGAATTAATATGAAAAAAAAAGTCTATGATTTTTTTCGAATTTGCGCTAAGTATATAAAAAAAAAAGTATTCATGAAATATCTCCACGTGCATTCAAGATAGTCCAAAATTTTTTTTTTTTTGGTTGGTCGAAATTCTAGATTGCGTACTAGAAACAAACAAAGAGCGGTTAGTTCACTTAGTTTAATGAGAAACAGATGAAGGCCCGGTCGTTCATTTTATTCGTCCAAAACTAAAAGTCATTAAATAGATTTGATCTAATGAATCATATACCAATCGCATGATGAAAATGTAATGAGAATATTGTTAGCTCTCTCGAAAAAAATATAGTGAGACACGTTAGCTCAAGCCGCGGGAACGACTCGTCGTCTCCTTTTGACAGACGAACAAAAACGCCTTCACACACTCATGTTCTTTGCCCGATATTGATCTTCTTCTGCTTCTGCTTCTGCTTCATCTTCTTCTTCATCTTCTTCAACTTTGTCTATCTATAAAGCTCCTCCAGAACCACCTCCTCAAAATATCTCTCTCTTTCTCGTCCTCTGTGTGCTCCAAGTTTTCCCACAAGCGCACAGACGGAAAAGAACAAAAGCGTGCTTCTGCTTCAACAGGTGCATATATAGATTTTCATTCTTTGGCGGTTCAATTCTTGTTCTTCTTCGGACTCTGGTCCAAGAACTTCACCAAGGAGCATTCTACTTCAGTTTCACGTGTGATCCAGAGAGACAGAGAGTGGGTTCGACAATGGCGGCAGCATTGGCTGGGGACGACCTCATGCGGCAGTCGAGCAGCGGCAGCAGCTGGCGGTCGGGGAGCGTTAGGGAGATGTGGAAGGCGCCGGACGTGTTCCAGCGGAGCATCCGGCAGTTGGCAGACGACGAGGAGGAGCTCCGGTGGGCCGCCATCGAGCGGTTGCCGACCTACGACCGGATGCGGAAGGGGATACTGACCCAGGTGCGGAGCAATGGGAGGGTGGTGCAGGACGAGGTCGACGTGACGAAGCTGGGGACGCAGGACAAGAAGGTCCTGATGGAGAGGATCCTCAAAGTGGTGGAGGAGGACAACGAGAAGTTCCTGGGGAGGCTGCGGGACAGGACCGACCGGGTTGGTATCGAGATCCCGAAGATCGAAGTGATGTTCCAGAACCTGAGCATCGAAGGGGATGCTTATGTGGGGACAAGGGCACTCCCAACGCTGCTCAACGTCTCCTTGAATGCTATTGAGGTTGGTGTTCCTGTTTACTTTCTCAGATGTTTCTTTCTCAAGTTCAGTTGAACTTGAGTGTTGTTTAGTGAAGCTTCAGTTGCAAGGTAAGATAGCTTGGGGGACTAGAGCAGGTAGAGGCTTGCAACTGTCTTAGAGACCTTAGGAGGAACAAGTTCTTGCGAGTCTCTTGTGTGTCGCTGCGAAACCGCCTTTGGCTATATCGAGTAGGCAGATTCGGCGGGCATGAGATGACGAACATATAAAAAGATTGATTATTCAATCAGTTTATTTCTTTCATGTCTTCAGGGTGACGGCAGGGTTTGATATTTTCTATGCATCCTCAATAGCAATGTTTATGTCATCAGGGAGTAATTGGGATGATCGGACTCTCTCCGTCGAAGAAGAGAGTGGTAAAGATACTTCAAGATGTCAGTGGCATAATCAAACCGTCGAGGTAAATTCATGAATCCTCAATGTCTGTAGTCTCACTGCTTTGTTTAAACGAGTGCAGTTCTACGCGCTTAATTTGGGAGCTTATGCAAATGAAAATGTTCGTTTTCAGGTTGACCTTGCTTCTCGGACCTCCTGGCGCTGGAAAAACAACACTGCTACAAGCACTTGCCGGAAAGCCTGATGATGATCTCAGGGTTAGTGATGCATGTTGAATAATCTGTATGCATTTGCTTGCTGTCTTCAGGTTCTCTAGTTCTTAGCGTGAACTAATTTGTTCCGTTACAACAATACAGGTAACTGGGAAAATCACCTACTGCGGCCACGAATTCAAAGAGTTCATCCCTCAAAGGACCTGCGCTTACATTAGCCAGCATGATCTTCACTATGGTGAGATGACGGTCCGTGAGACGCTGGACTTTTCGGGCCGTTGCTTGGGAGTTGGAACTAGGTATGAGATGTTGGCAGAGCTTTCAAGAAGAGAGCGAGATGCAGGGATCAAGCCGGACCCTGAAATCGATGCTTTCATGAAGGCCACTGCCATTACTGGCCAAGAAACCAGTTTGATGGCAGACTATGTCCTCAAGGTTGGTTTTGCAGGATTTGTCCATTCAACCCTGCTTCAAATTTGACGTTTCTTACTATAAGCTTATGTAGTAGGCTAAATCTCAACTGTTTGTGGCAGATCCTCGGATTAGATATTTGCGCTGATATCATGGTCGGAGACGAAATGAGGAGGGGTATCTCTGGTGGACAAAAGAAACGTGTCACCACAGGTGAGATGTTGGTCGGACCGGCGAAAGTGTTCTTCATGGACGAGATATCAACAGGGCTGGATAGTTCCACCACTTTTCAGATTGTGAAGTTCATGTGGCAGATGGTCCATATCATGGATGTGACCATGGTCATCTCCCTCTTGCAGCCAGCTCCTGAGACCTACGAACTCTTCGACGACATAATCTTGCTTTCGGAAGGCCAGATAGTCTACCAAGGGCCACGAGAGAACGTCCTCCAGTTCTTCGAGTACGTGGGCTTCAAATGCCCGCGAAGAAAGGGGGTTGCTGACTTTCTGCAGGAAGTGACTTCCAAGAATGACCAAGAGCAATACTGGTATAGGAAGGACCAACCTTATAGATACATCTCGGTGCCTGAATTCGTGAGGGCTTTCAATAGCTTCCATGTCGGCCAGAGCCTTC
Source organism: Rhodomyrtus psidioides (assembly GCA_021437785.1). Taxonomy (NCBI): domain Eukaryota; kingdom Viridiplantae; phylum Streptophyta; class Magnoliopsida; order Myrtales; family Myrtaceae; genus Rhodomyrtus; species Rhodomyrtus psidioides. The sequence continues at coordinate 1,922,654 of JAILYB010000024.1, read as the reverse complement.
GCGAAGAGCTTAGAGTGCCTTATGACAAGAACAAGGCACACCGTGCTGCTCTGGTGAAGGACAAGTATGGAATCTCCAACATGGAGCTCTTCAAAGCTTGCTTTGCCAGGGAATGGCTGCTCATGAAGCGCAGCTCTTTCGTGTATATCTTCAAGACCGCTCAGATCACGATCATGGCCTTCATCGCGTTCACCGTGTTTCTCAGAACAGAAATGACAACCGGCACAATAAACGATGGGACGAGATTCTGGGGAGCTCTATTTTACAGTCTTCTGAACGTCATGTTTAATGGGATGAGCGAGCTCGCGATGACGGTGTTCAGGCTTCCGGTGTTCTTCAAGCAGAGAGATTTCTTGTTTTACCCTGCTTGGGCTTTCGCGTTGCCCATTTGGGTGCTCAGAATTCCTGTCTCACTGATTGAATCTGGAATTTGGATCATCCTGACTTACTACACCATTGGGTTTGCCCCATCTCCCATTAGGCATGACTACTTTCTCTGCTCTCATAAGTTGGCCCTTCCTGTTCTGGTCTATAAGCTCCTAAAACTAGTGCAATGAAAATAATCTCTGGTAAGTCCTCTTGCTGACAAATCTTGGTGATTTCTTCTTGTGCAGGTTTTTCAAGCAATTCTTGGCTTTCTTTGGTGTGAATCAGATGGCTCTCTCTCTCTTCCGTTTCATAGCGGCTGTGGGAAGGACACAAGTCATCGCCAGCACACTCGGTACCTTCACTTTACTGCTGGTATTCGTCCTTGGCGGTTTCATTATCGCGAAAGGTAAGAAATGTCCTCTTTTTGGCGCTTGGCATTGTCGTCCTAAAAAATTGCTGATAATGGTGTTCGGATACTCCGTGTTTCACACCTATAGATTGTTTTTGGTGATAAGTTTCCAAGCTAATGTGTGTGCAATGCTGGACAGATGATATTTCAAGTTGGATGATCTGGGGTTACTATGCTTCTCCCTTGATGTATGGGCAAAATGCCATTGCTATCAACGAGTTCCTGTCCGATAGATGGAACAAGGTAAGTCCTCTACGAGGCCAGGACAAGCTGGTGCTTCAAAAAGTCTTCTGAAGATGTTAATATTGCAGGATACATGTAAGTCTTACTTCTTTTGATTTGCAGCCTTCACCCGCCAACTCCTCTGAACCCACAGTTGGAAGAGCTCTTCTCAAGCAAAGAGGCCTTTATAGGACCGAGAGCTGGTATTGGATCAGCATCATGGCAATTTTTGGGTTTTCTATTCTTTTCAACATTCTCTTCACTCTTGCGTTGACATTCTTAAATCGTAAGTAGATGCTCTCGTCTGGTTTTGTTTTTGCAAATTAAAATGAAAAGTACGTGCTGATGTATCGCTTTCCAACTTTGTCTCAGCTCTTGGTGATACTAAAGCAGTACTTGCGGATGACGACTCTGAGAAGAGGAGACAATCTAGGTCAGAAGGTATGTGATTGTTGTGGTTGGAAATGTCAATTGGATTCATGGCAGAAAAGAAATCTGGGATGATGCCTCAAAAAGTGTCATGTGTAGATGCTTACATGAGACTGAAACTTTTTGGACAGGTACCCCGATGCAAGTGAGAAATGCCCGTGCAAACGATGGTATTGTGAGCGAAAGCAACCAGGCTAGGAGAGGAATGGTTCTTCCTTTCCAGCCCCTTTCACTTGCCTTCAACCATGTCAATTACTACGTGGATATGCCCGCAGTAAGTCCAATCCTCCATAATCGAAGACTCCCCAAGTTCCATGCATCGATGAAATGATATGATAAAGGCTAGGATCTGGTCGTTAAAGTACTTGTTTGAGACATATTTGTCTGAATGCAAACTGTAAAATACCTCCACCTGACGTTAGATTCCGAATTAAATTGTCTGTTTTGATGTGCTTCAGGAAATGAAGACTCAAGGGGTTGATGAAAGCCGACTACAACTCCTAAGAGATGTCAGTGGAGCTTTCAGGCCGGGCGTATTGACTGCATTGGTTGGTGTCAGTGGAGCTGGAAAGACCACGCTGATGGATGTCTTAGCAGGAAGAAAAACTGGTGGATACATAGAAGGAAGCATAACTGTTTCCGGTTATCCCAAGAACCAAGACACTTTTGCTCGAGTGAGCGGTTACTGTGAGCAGAATGACATTCACTCGCCATATGTCACTGTCTACGAGTCTCTCTTATACTCAGCTTGGCTTCGTCTCTCTAAAGACGTAAACAAAGAAACCAGGAAGGCACGTGACTGCGATACTCTCTTCGTCATTAACAAATCCTTCAAACAAGTAAATGGACCTGGTGGAAATTCATGACTAAACGAGAGTTTTCTTGGTTTTGTAGATGTTTGTTGAGGAAGTCATGGATTTGGTTGAGCTTCATCCCTTGAGGAATGCTCTAGTTGGGCTTCCAGGAGTTGATGGACTCTCAACCGAGCAGAGGAAGAGGCTCACGATAGCAGTTGAGTTGGTTGCTAATCCCTCGATCATTTTCATGGATGAACCTACATCAGGTCTCGATGCCAGAGCAGCTGCAATTGTCATGCGTACCGTGAGAAACACCGTAGATACTGGGCGTACTGTTGTGTGCACGATTCACCAACCGAGCATAGACATTTTCGAGGCTTTTGATGAGGTACGGCTAGGATAATTGAACTCCTGTGTCCTTTTCATGTTTTTTCAGGATTATCTCTTCAGGATATGCCTGAGCTGATGATGTGAGTTCTTCTTGCAGCTTCTCCTGATGAAAAGAGGAGGGCAAGTCATTTATGCAGGGCCTCTTGGTGAACAGTCTCACAAGCTCGTCAAATATTTCGAGGTGCTTATCTTATATCTTCAATTAAGAAACCTGCATGACCGAAAAATCCATGACTACACCTACCAATGAGGCTATAAGTTTAACCGAATAGAGTTCAATGTCTGAAAACCAATTGCAGGCCATTCCTGGCGTCCCCAAGATCAAAGAAGGCTACAATCCTGCAACATGGATGTTGGATGTCACTGCTACTTCAGTCGAAGCTCAGCTGGATGTCGACTTTGCAGAAATCTATGCCAATTCTGACCTCTACAGGTGCGAGATTTCACTCCTGGTAATTTCTTCAAATTCCAATCATGAATGTGCGCTGAACTCGGCGTCTCAATCCCCCTTTCTGTATTTTTTTTTCCCCAGGAGAAACCAGGAGCTCATCAAAGAGCTGAGCACTCCAGAGCCCGGTTCAAAAGATCTTTACTTCCCCACCCAATACTCCCAGGGCTTCCTAACTCAATGCCATGCTTGCTTCTGCAAACAGAACTGGTCCTACTGGAGGAACTCCCGGTTCAATGCCATTCGTTTCTTCATGACCATTGTCATTGGTCTTATGTTTGGTGTCATTTTCTGGAACAAAGGAGACAAAATGTAATCACAAGCTATCACACTCGAGAGATCATTTTTTTTGCAAAAGTCAAGCCGCTACCATTACCTTAAAGGGTTCGCTCACATGACGTTTCTGTGTCTTTTATCCCAATAGGAATAAACAACAAGATTTGCTCAATCTACTCGGTGCCACCTATTCTGCTATTCTCTTCCTTGGAGCCACTAATGCTGCAGCCGTCCAATCTGTCGTGTCAGTCGAAAGAACCGTCTTCTACCGTGAACGAGCAGCTGGGATGTATTCAGAGTTGCCTTACGCGTTTGCTCAGGTACAATTCCTTCTGTCCATTTCGGATAATTAGAATCTAATTCATTTCATCACAATTGTATTTTCTTGTTCTGTGGTTGACTGGTGTGCTTGTGTATCAGGTGGCTATCGAAACAATCTATGTGGCGGTTCAGACAGTTATCTATTGCCTCATTCTCTACTCGATGATCGGTTTCGAGTGGAAGCTCAGCAAGGTGCTGTACTTCTACTACTTCATATTCATGTGCTATACCTACTTCTCCATGTACGGCATGATGGTTGTCGCGCTCACTCCCGGCCACCAGATCGCTTCCATCACAATGGCCTTCTTTCTCAACTTCTGGAACTTGTTTTCGGGCTTCTTCATTCCCCGACCTGTAAGTGACTTTACCTCTGTCCAAACTCTACTCTTCATTCATCTTTCCACTTCTTTTGTGAACATGTCATATTAATGCCACAAGTGCTTTATTATTGCAGCTGATCCCTGTGTGGTGGAGATGGTACTACTGGTGCTCACCCATCGCTTGGACCATCTACGGCATTTTTGCATCCCAGATCGGCGACATTAAGACGCCCATAGCACTAGATGGATTGCCATCAATGCCAGTGGCTGAATTCCTGAAGGAGAGCCTCGGATTCGATCACAGCTTCCTCGTGCCCGTGGCTTTGGCCCATATCGGTTGGGTCTTGGGATTTTTCTTCGTGTTCGCCTACGGTATCAAGTTCCTGAACTTCCAGAGGAGATGAGAAACTGCATCTTGTTTCGAACAAGTGGAAATTTTTGAGCTTTTCACTCATAGGACTGCTAACTGTATAGCAATATGGTCAAATGCATATGGAGATGAGCAGAAAACTGTTCCTCCTTTCTTTCCTTCCCAGTACAATTCTTTCTTCCTCTGTAATTTTGCTTGGCTTGATTTCTGAATTTTGTTTTTCCATGATACTGTGTTATGTATAGCTCTTTTTATCCTTGCAAATCTGCTGTTGTACCATTATATGTGAGAGAATGAAGAAAAATTCCTTTACTTCGTAATTACATTTCTACTACTCTCTTTCTTTCTCCGCTTTGATACCATGCAAAATTTTGCGAGAAAAGTTCAAATCATCTAGAAGATTGAATTGTTGGAATTCAAGCAAACATTCATGCAACAAAGACCACACCATTCCAATTCTCACTCATGAAAACTTATCACCATCTTCTACATCAGCCAAACAAGATCAAAAGAAGGATAAGAATCTTCCAATGACAGAACTATTCACATCTTCAACAACTAACAGAGTAAGAGCATCATAGACTATGCAACAAATTTTGGCAATAGGAAGACGTGCAAAAGGAACCCGAAAAACACAAATCGACATTGGAACGAAAATAAGTATCATCTGCTCGTGAGAATCAACCATGAAAAATGCTGGATCCAAGTTGTGTAATGAAAGCGAAAGCCGCAAATTCTGGTGGATTCTTCTTTCCTTTTGCATCTGATTTTCCTTCTCTGAACAACCAGGCCTGTAAATCCCACGCAATCTCGACCTCCAAGTCATCCGCTAAAACCTTCGCCCGCAATCCCCTGAAGATCCAATGCAACTTCCTCACCTTCAATACAAGCTCCTTCCCGATATGAACGTACAACACTGTACATTTCTCCAGACCCTCCGCATCCATTCCCCTGCAGAACATTTTCGAATGGCCCTTTTCCGGTGAGCCGAGCCTCCATGGAGTCTTTCCTTTTTTGCAGGCCAATGCACACTCTGCTCGAGAGAGGAGAGAGAAATCGAGCGCTTGGATCACTGTTCCGGGACGTCCCCGAGAAGAAAAGCTGCTTGTGAGTCCACCAGGACCAGAAGGGAGAACCGGCTGAGGGCTTCCAGTCCCGTGTCATACTTAATTTGGGAGAAATCCCAGACGACTGCTATTTTGGAGCTCTCGTACTTGGTGAGTTCTTGGCCTCCGTTCTGCTCAGAGACGCCGGGGTTTATGCAGACATTGTACTAGAAGAGAGATAATGAGTCATCGCCGCCAATGACGTGAAGTCTAACAAGAAGTTGGCAGCCACCGGTGGGTGTCGCGTACCAGGAGAGGGTGGTGGTGAGGTGGCGGACCGGCGGTAATTGAGAAGGGCAGTTTTGTAAACCCAATTGTTTCGAGTTCGAAGTGAACAAGGAGTAGATATGTCAAACGGGTGAGGCAGGTCGAATACGATCCGACTCATATTGACCCATTTAATCCGTTTTGACTCATTTTTATACGATACAAATTTACCGACCTATACTTGATCGGGAGTCCCGAAAATTCGTTGGTCCCGATCCCTAGTTCCATATTGGGACCGGACCTACCTGGACCATGCACACCCTAGAAAAACCACACACATTATCATTGTTGATATTAGGATTTACATGTGAGTTGTGTTAAAGAAGCACCACATTGGAGAATTAATATAGTGTTGAGCAATTAATATATCCAAGTTGGCCATAACTCATTAGTTTAAACTTTTGAGTGAAGGTGGGTCCAACTGTATTTATTGACGGGCTCGGGCTTGGGCTCCCTCTTGGCGATATCCCCGGGTGAAAGTATTGGGCTTCTGCTGCGCACCACCAATCTGTTCCAGTGAACATAAACTGGAGCTTAGGATGCACGCGAGGGGGGGACAAACCTAACACTGGGGGACAAACCTAACATTGGGACTCACACGTGAAAAAACCTAACATTGTAGCTCACACGTGAGGGGGGAGATTGTTACATTGGAGAATTAATGTGATGTTGAGAAAAATATGGTGTTGTTATATTGAGCAATTAATATATCCAAGTTGGCCCAAACTCATTAGCCCGAGGGAGATTGTTACATTAGAGAATTAATGTGGTGTTGAGCAATTAATATATACAAATTGGCCTAAACTCATTAGCCCGGTGGGCGTTGATGGAGATTTAAGATGAGATATGTTGGTGCAAAGGGACCGGTGGGCGTTGTGCAGTGCGGGCCGATAGGCATTGTTGGAGATTCAAGATGAGATATGTTGGCGCAGAGAGATACTTAGATTAAGGGGGAGGAAACCAGGCTTACACGTGAGGAGGGAGACTCTCAAGCTTACACGTGAGGGGGGAGATTGTTAGGATGCACGGGGGAGCAAATCTAACACTAAGGCTCACACGTGAGGGGAAGATTGTTACATTGGAGAATTAATGTGGTGTTAAGTAATTAATATATTTAAGTTGGTCCATAACTCATTAGTTTAACATTGTGGCTCATACGTAAGGGAGAGATTGTTAGGACGCACGGGGGGAGCAAACTTAACACTGGAGCTCACACGTGAAAGGGAAATTGATAGGTTGAAGAATTAATATGGTGTTGAGCAATTAATATATCCAAATTGGCTTATAACTCATTAGTTTAAGTTTTATAGTGAATGTGAGTCCAACTGGATATATTAACGGGCTCGGACTTGAGCCCCTTCTTGGCGATTTTCCCAAATGAAAGTATCGGACTTTTACTGTGCACTTCCAAGAGCTGATGAAAAGCCATATGAAACATTGATTTTTTACACCAACCCCTAAAAAGGCTCGCAGTGTTGCAATTGTTGTTGTTCCACCAGAGTGACCAAGCCTGCATGTGTTAAATCATGTCCTGAGGCAGCTATGTTAGTCATTCATTTGACTAGATCAATGTGCTTCTGGTTATTGCACATGTATTTAGGTGTCGTCAATGCGGAAGACTTTAAAAAAAAAAAAAAATCCAACGTAGTGGCAAGTTCCCCAATGTTGTGGTAAATTTTGAAACTTCATAGCAGTATTGTGAGCTCTATTTCCTTTTATATCTAAAGGAAGGATGTGGAATGTTTTGTATAAAATTTTGGATCATGTCTACCTGAATTGCACCTCTATATTTTTAGGAGCTCTCTTGTCTCACATAAATACAGGAAGATTTTCTTAATGTTTCCAAAAATTAATTGGATTGGCCTTTTGTTAATTAACGTTAGGAAAAATTCCAAATAAGAGCCTGAGAATGCTATCGTTTTCTCAAATAACAGCTTGAGGTGGAACTTGTTTCAAATAAAAATCTGAATTACTCAAATTATTTCAAAGAAGAGCCTGGCCAAAAGGCATTTTCGTCCTTCACTTTTTTAAATTTTTTTCTTTTTATGTTTTTCTTTTTACCATTTCTTTTTCTCCATTCCCCTCTCTTTTCCCACCCAAGACCATTGCCAGCCTCAGGTCGCCCTCGCCCAGGTGGTGTTGGGCTACCCTCGCTCATGCCAGCTTCAGCCTACCCTCGCCTGAGCCAACATTAGGCAAGGGTAGCCCTTGTCGGCATCGACCGAGGGAAGCCCTCACCTGGGTTGGCAAGGGAGAGCATTGTATAGTCCGAGCTGATCCTCAAAGATGAAAAGGAAGACGATAATGACGCAACATGATTCGTAAAAACCCTAATCGGATCGATGATTCTCTTTCATTACAGTTGGTGCGAGGTGTTGGCGTGAGCTGTAATTTTCTTTTTTGGTAGGAGATTTGATTTTTCCTCCAAATTTGCGGAGTATTCTTTTTCCTATTTTGTAGAGATTTAACTTGCAGATCAAGTCCATCTGATTGTATATTTATGAATCTGTACATACTTGATGAAATAACGAAAAAGAAAAATAAAAAAGAGAGAGGGTGAGGTGTTTGACCGAGGACGTAGGCACATTGCTGAACCTCGTAAATTCGTGTGTTCTTCTATGATTTTCTTTGCTTTTAAACATGGTATTAGAGCTGGGTCCATGGAGTTTATCAGCCATCCTTTTACGGTGGAATCTTCAGTTTTCTATCTCAGAAATTGAGGATCCGTAGGTAGAGGCTGAGGGAGGTCTCCATTGATGTATCACAGCCTATCTTTGCATGTGATATACATCTCAACAACCTAAGACCATAAGCCATAGTTGATTCCATCCAACTTAATTGCAATCTGCAAAGAAGAAGAAGAAGAAGAAGAATCATTCGGCAGTGCCGATGTCGGTGGAGTCTGGTTTTAAATCAGAATCTAAGTCAATCTGGTAATCAGATTCTCCAACAGTGCTTCTGTGTTCGAATTGCCTCCTTGATTTTGGTGGGGAACCACTTCTCCTATAGGATTTCGATCTGCCATGTGTCTGAGGTCGATCGCAGCGAGCAGGACCGCCGTAATTGGGGATTGATGTACAGTACTCCTAGGAAGTAAATCCTAGGGCTCTGATACCATTGAATTCGGATGTTGAAAATCGATCTCTCTCCATAAGATTAGAGCTGATTTATTTGTCACATACACATCTTGATTGCCTATGCCGTAAGTGTGGTAAGCCATTTTATGCATGTCACTAGTGAAGATCATATGAATAGTGTAATGCGCATTATCCGAAATTTAAAGAGAGCTCTTGGGAGGGGGCTTCAGTTTCAGAAGAATGGACATCTTAAGATTGAAGGTTTTACTAACGCAGACTGAGCTGGAAGTGTGTCAGACAGAAGATCAACATTGGAGTACTTTACCTTCATGGGAGGGAATTTGGTTACTTGGAGGAGCAAAAAGCAAAAAGTAGTGGCTTTCTCAAGTGCAGAAGTAGAGTTTAAAGGAATAGCTAAGGGACAGTGTGAACTCCTATGGCATCGAAAACTTATGACGGAACTCGATTTTGCTCCTATTTCTAAAATGAAGTTGTTTTGTGATAACAAAGCAGCTATTGATATTTAGCACAATCATGTCCAACGCGATCGTACCAAACGTATTGAGGTGGGTCGTCACTTCATTAAGCAGAACTTGGAGTCCACGGTGATTCAATTTCCATTCGTGAAATCTGAAAACCAACTAGCAGATATCTTGACAAAGGCTATTTCAAGCAGAGCGTTCTACAACTCACTAGACAAGTTGGGCATGCAATTTATCTACATGCCAACTTGAGAGGAAGTGTTGGCGTGAGCTATAATTTCCTTTTTTGGTAGGAGATTTGATTTTTCCTTCAGATTTATGGAGGATTATTTTTCCTATTTTGTAGAGATTTGACTTGCAGATCAAGTCCATCTGATTGTATATTTATGAATCTATACATACTTGATGAAATAACGAAAAAGAAAAAGAAAAATAAAAGAGAGAGACGGGAGGTGTTTGACCGAGGACGTAGATACATTGCTGAACCTCGTAAACTCGTTGTTGACACCTGATTTTTTACCATTTATTATTGTGATTTTTATTCTTTAAAATTAATTAAAAATATCAAAAAAGGTCATAAAATCACAAAATCAACTTTGGAAGCCTTGGTTTAGCCTTAGGAACCAATTTCGAACAAAAAATATTTTTCGGTATTTTTAATATTTTTCGAGTTTATTTAATTATAAAAATACCCAAAAAATCAGAAAAATACCATTCGTGGTCAGAAAAATACCCAAAAATATTCGATAATTTTTTTTTTAATTTCCTCTTCAAGTGTGTCACTTTAAATCTCAAAACTTCAGTTCGGGTCACTATGTTCCTTCACAAACATAAACCCGAACCGAGCCTAAAAAAAAATATATATATCCTTTTCGAGTCTTTTAGTTTTCAATTCTCACTTTTTATAAGCTATGACATTGGATTCTAAAGTCTTAAAGTGCAATTAGGTCAATTTGCCCTCCAATTTAATCAATTTTTACCAAAAGGGCTTAATTGCACATTTTTCTTTCAATTAGTCCCCGGTTTCACGGATGTATACGTATTCTCTATGTATTTATGCGTCATACGTATTTATACGTTATGCGTATTTGTACTGTTTGGTAACCTCTTTAACTCTTGTAATAATAATAATGGTTATTATTTTTAACACATTTGTTAGTGCCTTTTTTTAGCATTTTTGTATTGTGAGTGCTATTGCTAGTGCTATTTTTAAATAGCATTTTTGTATTATAAATTGTGAGTGCTATTGTTAGTGCTATTTTTAAATGACATTTATTTATCATAAATTGTGAGTGCTATTGTTAGTGCTATTTTTAAATGGCATTTATTTATCATAAATTGTGAGTGCTATTATTAGATAGAATTTATAATTGTTAGTGCTATTTTTAAATAGCATTTTTGTATTATAAATTGTGAGTGCTATTGTTAGTGCTATTTTTAAATAGCATTTTTGTATTATAAATTGTGAGTGCTATTGTTAGTGCTATTTTTAAATGTCATTTATTTGTGAGTGCTATTTTTAGATAGAATTTATAATTGTTAGTGCTATTTTTAAATACACTTTATTGGAAGGTATTTTTGGCTATAAAAGGATGGCAAGAGTTTTGAGGTTGAAGAGAGAGACATTTTGTAGAGTGTGCAAATTTTTGAGAGCTTAGAGAGAAGAACACAAACACTCTCTATATTCTCATCATCTTGAGTTGGCAAAATATACTAAGTTCGGAATATTGATTCCGCATATTGCTAGCACAATTGTTGTGGAGTTATTAGTCGTCTCCCCGTTCGTCAATTGGTGGTGCGTTCGAACTAGATGCCTAACACTTGTGGAGGCTGAGATCGAAGAACATCGAACCGACACCTCCGTTCAAGCACGCTACGAGAGGTAATCTATTTACTCCCTTTGAGGCTTTGTGATTTTTTTCGATTGAAATGCACGAAGTACGCCTCTGGAGATACATGTATGGGTTGTTATTTATTTCCGCTACGTGTTACGTGGATCCCAACAGTGGTATCAGAGCCGATCCTTAGGTGTTTTCGTGCATTTAATTGATTTTTTGCAATTTTTGCAATACTATGGCCAATATGTATTAACGAATTGTTCGTCTTACATGGCTAATGGAGATTGATTATTTTATATGATAAATTAATCAACGTAGCAAAAATTGAGACTAAATCAATTTTGAATCGAAAATTTATGGCTATCTTATTTTACGTAAAAATTCTGAATATGATTCAACGTAGAATTTTTATTGTGCCTTCCTAAGTTTTAAATTGTGAATTTATTACTTACGTGAAAGGGTGGTGATCATGGAAAAATCCCTAATAAATGTGATTGGTGTATATATGAATGTATGATGATTATTTATATATTTGAGGTTGTAATTATTAAATGGAGGCTGCGTACTCCTTTTATTTTTCATGTAATCTTTATTTTTAGCATAGTCAATTGTTGATGTAAATGCTACGAGGATTACGTGGAGGAGCCTTTTAAGTCGGCGAGCTCTTTGGGGCCCAATTCTTGAAGAGTTCAAGAAACCAAGAAGAAGCGAAGAGCGGCTCTCCGTTATTAAAATATTAAAATGATTAAATGTGGTCTCATTGGCTCGAGACCCATTAAATCATAATTCCATGATCACCACGTAGGATAGATGTTTATGTGATTGACGTCTATTTATTTATTATGATTACGTGAGCATGTTAAACTGGTTAATGTGCAAAGTCAGACTTACCTCACCCAAAATTGCGCCTGCATGAAATCTTAGTTAGGAAAATCACTCACGTTAGGTACCGAAAGGGCGTTGGTAACGACACCAGCGTAACCAAGTCCCCGAACCCAAAATCTCTGGTTCCGTAGAACTGATCGATCTCTCCCAATCGATCAGTAAGGTTTCCGGTCTACCCTCCAAGAAAGACCGGTGGCGACTCTAAATGCATGCACAAGTTGCACATGCTACCACGACCACACTAAGGTCGAAAGCGATCGACTCTTATCGTCGAATCCTCCTGAAAAATACTCCCGCCGCGATTTGGTATGGGCCTGGGAGGGCTCGCGCCGATCCAAGACCCGTGATCGGTAATCCATTAGCCGCGTCCGCTTTCGGACGGGTCGCGACACTCGTGTGTTCTTCTATGATTTTCTTTGCTTTTAACAGAAAGCTCATGTCAGTTTCTTCCCAAATTGGACCTCTCAATCTAGAGTTCTCCCATATCGCGAAATGCCATCAATTCTGGACCAGAGCACCAATTCTTCGTCGCCTTCGCCTGTCCTCATCGTCCTCCCCACAACTCAAGATCAAAACACTACCTCCCCGACTTCAACCCTAGCTACCCTAGCTTCTTCTATGATGCCATAATGGTTGTCCTCATCGTCTTTTTCGTGCTCTTCTTGGTGTTCCACACAAATAAGAACTTGAAGGAGCTGCTAAATGGGCAGTTTGATGATATGATCTCCTATTATGCCCTCCTCTAAGTGGTCTCTCTACTCAACCTCGTTTGGTGCTCACTTCGGGTGCTTCTTTTGGTTCTTTTGACTGGTTTGAGTTGTACTTTTGGTTCTTTTGACTGATTGATGAGGAAAGTTACATCCTTGAATAGCAATCTGGCAACGGTTGCCCGATGCTAGCGAGGCCGCTCTTGCTAGATGTCAACGATGGCTGGGTATGGCGGTAGAGGAAACTAAAGAAAAATAAAAAATAAAAGACAACAATGATCTTCGGCTGAGCCCTTCTTTGAAATAATTTAAGCACTTCAGTCCTTATTTGAATTTTTCCTTAATGTTCCATCTAGCAATTTCATATGAGAATCCTTGAAAATCATGTTCTCTTTCTAGCACACAGGGATTTTTCCCTAGACTTTGCAGATGCACTTTCTTAGGACTTAGCAGGTGCTCTCCTCTTAGACTTCCTTGGATTCTTGGAGCACCTCAGTACTTACTTATTCAAATAATAGAGAGAAAGTGTCTAGAGAGAAGCTCAGGGAGAAAATGCTCTCAATCACTCGAGTGTTGGATGGATACAAAAGCAGGCATCGCTAATTATACAAGAGTGTCTCTCATTACCACCGTTGATTCTCTCTAGATACAATGGTGGAGATTGCATCTCTCCATCTACCAACTACTGACATTTAAGACAAGAATGCTCTAGAATATAGTACATTCATATCACCTGTCCCTAAAAATATTCTAGATGACTCGAGAAAACCCTAGTGACCAACACACTTTAAGTTTTGTTCCGTGTTATGTCGTTAATTGGTTGGATCACGGAACCTCCGGTCCATGACATTCTCTACCACTGTTCTCTTGATTAGCAACGCAAGTGTACGTATCGAATAAGTAATAAAGTGATGAATAAAAGTATCGTTCCCACGGAGATTGTAGACAAATCAATCAAATTACTTGCCAAACGTGAATAATTCTCAAATTTATCTAACCAATTAAATATCCAATAAAGCACTCAAAAATTCTAAAGAAAAATAAATTAACCAATGCAGCAAACCACAATAGAAATTAGAAATTTTGAATATAAAGAAGCAACAAACATCGAATTTCTATCAAGAATAAAAAAATGTTAGAGCATCCGATTTAACTTAACCAATCTCATCATGCAATTAAATTGAATTCATAGTATAATGGTAGAACTTCCTAATGTAAATCACTATCCTTGGTCCGGAATAGCTATTCTAATTAGATTTAGCAACCCAAATTGATCCATGTGAATTTAAGTAAATCCAAACGCATTAAGATCTATGAACGTTCCCGAATTCAATAAACCACCCTCGATTTACCTACTACCGAAACCACACAAAAAGCATAAGATATCTCTATCTGTGATGAATTCATGGCTATATATCATAAAACACTTGCATGGAATCTCCTTTCAATCTCATACATGCAATAAATATCATTCAAGTGGTGATCAATCACTTAAAAGCATTAAGAACATGATATATAACTCACATGTACGAATTCTAGAATTACATAAACAAGTATGAAAAATTAATCCATCATAGTTAAGTTACATCGTAACTCTAACAAAAAGTAGTCTAGAACATAATAAAAATTAAGCTAAAAATAATGATTAAACTAAACATGATGAAGAACTAGAACAAGTGCACCAAGAATAATCGAGGATTGACTTTGAATTCGCCTTCTTCTTCTTCCTCACTTTGCATCCGGCATTGAAAGGAAGAAAATAGCAGAAAAACTGAACGTCATCTTCAAGAACGTGTCTTCCCAAAACTTCTTCTCTTCTAAAAAAAATCACGTTCCTCCTTTTTCTTGCCTTCAGATGGATATCTTTTTTATTTCAAGAAAAAAAAATCTGAATCACGTTCCTAATTTAGCTTTGGATTTTGAATATTTCCCCAAGATAGGCTTAATTCTCCTTGATTTCAAATTTGCATATCTGAATATTGTGTTCCCTACAAAATCAATTAAAATCAATAAGTAGATACTAAATTCAATTAAAACAAAATAAATATTAAGTCTAAAATAGTAAATAAACTCTATATAAAATAGAGTTATCAACCACCTATTCGAGCGACGTCGTCGACACTCTTGACTCGGAGTCTTTCACTTGGTCGAACGCATTTTGGATCGGTTTCCTCGAGCGTTAACGATTATTCTATCTCCGAGGTCGCTTCATGTTTGGCTTGTCAGGTACATAGCTTGCAAATCACAGCTTGTTTAACGAGAAACTCTTCTTTGGTTTGGATGTCTCCATGTTGTCTGGCAAGTTCTCCACCTCCGGAAAGAGCACGTGAATGGGCATGTCATGTTGAGTTGGCGTAGGATTGTCCCACTCTATCTTCGGCTTTTCAAAAGGTCCAGGCTTCGTTTTCGACTCAGCGTCGAGCTCCTCAATCTACGAACATTCGTTAACGAGTCGAATCGTGGATATACTTTTGGTCTCTGTTAACCCATCGATCATAGGTTCCACCGATGGGCATTGTGGGTCGGTGATGATAATTGATTTGGTTCTCATGTCAATCATGGCCTTTTCACCATCAAAGAATTCTAGATCCCAGATAAGATCGCACTCATCGAGCAGAATTACCTCGAAAGCGAGTTTGTCCTTCATCCACCGATGTGTAATTCCACCTTCCGAGGACGGTACATCATCCGAGTTGACTGCCTGGAACCAATGTCTAGTTGGTTCCATGCGAAGTCCCAACCATTTTTGACCTTGATTGATAGGGAAAATTGTCTAAAAAAAGTCCTAAATATTTTGCATTTTTTCCAATTTAGTCCTAAATCTTTCAAGTTTGTCAGTTTAGTCTTAAATCTTTTCACTTTTTATCAATCAATCCTATTGGCCGGAACTCACTAACATGGACGTCGATCGACTTATGTGGCATCGACTGGACAATTTTAATATATTTTTTTATTTTTTTATTTTTTCTTTCCTTTTTTTATGGGTATAAGGACAGGCAACCCTGCCAACCATTGGTAGAGGGCCGACGGGGGTAGCCGGGAGCTAACGGGGGGCCAACGACTACCGTCGAACCTTGAGCGAGGGCTGCAAAGCCCTTGTTGACCTTAGTGAGTTGCCACGACTTCGTGGCGGGCGTGGGCTTTGGGCCCTCGCCGCAGGCAGTGTCATTGACGTAGAAAGAAGCGAACTTGGAAAACAATTCCAAAGAATACTCGAAATTTCAATTGAATGATAGAATGATAATGTATCCATTACAAAGATGAACGTCCTTTATATAGATAAAACTCCTAAAGGAAATAGGACTGCAGAAGATAACTCTAAAACAAATCTAATCTAATCTAATCAAACGGAATTGAAATCAAATATCGCGATTATTTATGTTGCTAAAATTCTTAAAATAAAAAAATATCTAAAACTCTATCTAAAATCGTAATATTGCGTTTTCTCCAAAAATTTTATGCTAGTTATCCTACATCATTTCTCCACTTCTTCAGAAGAACTTGTCCTCGAGTTCGTTGCGTCTGGGTTCGCTTTTTCCTGTACTTCCAATGCCTCTCCGTCTTCCGCTTCCTCTTTCGACCCCTTTTCCAAACTTCCACAGCAGAGTTGTCCTCATTATATTGCGACTCTATGGCACTCTCCCGAAGATTTTGCACAGCCATTGGAACCCATTTTTTCTTCCATGCATTTGGACTTGCAAACAGTTCTGCCACTTTTTCTAGCATTTGCCTTTCTTTATTGGCAGCACATTCCTCAAAATTTTTCTCAAGTTTAGACAGCTTTTGATCATTTATAGTTTGTGCATCTTCCACGAACTGGTTCAGCTTGGTCGCATGCATGTCCAGAGGCTCAAAGAAGTTGACCGTGATTTTAGAAACTGACCTTGTAGTTTCCACTGGTCTTGCGTGCGCCTTGCGTTATTGCTGTGCATACGATATCAACATCTCCTCTTGCTTAAGAAGACTATGATGAAGCTCTTTTAGTAACGTTTCAGCATCTCCTCTTGCTTGAGACATGTCCCGGATCGAGCCCTCAACATTCTGGGCATCCTTGTGTTCTAGACTTGGTTTCTCGATGGAAGTCTCGGTTTCAGGAACGATCTCCAGGTCCTTTTGCTCCGTCTCTCCTTCCACCATCGGTTCCTCCTCTAGTTTCTCCAAAATCTGGTCTTTGCCTTTTGGTTCCCCGGTTTGGAGGGCTTCAGAGGCCATGGTAAGAGATTGGGGAAAAGAAGTGAAATTAATCCTAGCCATCGGCTCATCCATCGGCTTCCCCTCGAATGCGGCGCAATCCTAGTGCATCCGCATCGCCGCCTGGGGAACGGTTCTAAGGATGACCTTACCGCCCTTCACCGACTCTTGTTCATAGTTAAGTGGAAAGAAACGTACATTTAACATTCGTTTCATCCGTCTCCACATTCGGATAGGAGCTTTTCCTTAACGGCGTCGGGATATTTGTGTATGCTCCCACCAAACTAGAGCGTCACGCCTCAACTTTCTCGCCACAAATTCTACTTGGTCTTCCTCATCGATCTCCATGGCTTCAAAAAACTCCTCAACCTCCCAGAGCCACTCCAGAAAGTCTTCGATATCCGAATTGCCATTGAAGGTAGGGAGATCAACTTTCAATTGATATTTTTCGGGATATCGTCGATAACCTCCATGTCGGCGATCCCCACGAACTTGCTCATCCTGGAATCCTCCATAACAGCGACCTCCACGAATAGGCATGTCCTGAAAATCCTCTTCTTCAAAATCCTCAACATAAACTTGTCGCCTTTGTCGGTGATGTCAGTGATTTGCCCCACGATCCATAACTACTTCGGGATCACAAGTGACAGAAATTTGCTCGGCTGGAAGCACGCCATGTATGGGGTTTGTGGACAAACGTTTGTCGCGACCCGTCCGAAAGCGGACGCGGCTAATGGATTACCGATCGCGGGTCTTGGATCGGCGCGAGCCCTCCCAGGCCCATACCAAATCGCGGCGGGAGTATTTTTCAGGAGGATTCGACGATAAGAGTCGATCGCTTTCGACCTTAGTGTGGTCGTGGTGGCATGTGCAACTTGTGCATGCATTTGGAGTCGCCACCGGTCTTTCTTGGAGGGTAGACCGGAAACCTTACTGATCGATTGGGAGAGATCGATCAGTTCTACGGAACCAGAGATTTTGGGTTCGGGGACTTGGTTACGCTGGTGTTGTTACCAACGCCCTTTCGGTACCTAACGCGAGTGATTTTCCTAACTAGGATTTCATGCAGGCGCAATTTTGGGTGAGGTAAGTCTGACTTTGCACATTAACCAGTTTAACATGCTCACGTAATCATAATAAATAAATAGATGTCAATCACATAAACATCTATCCTACGTGGTGATCATGGAATTATGATTTAATGGGTCTCGAGCCAATGAGACCACATTTAATCATTTTAATATTTTAATAATGGAGAGCCGCTCTTCGCTTCTTCCTGGTTTCTTGAACTCTTCAAGAATCGAGCCCCAAAGAGCTCGCCGACTTAAAAGGCTCCTCCACGTAATCCTCGTAGCATTTACATCAACAATTGACTATGCTAAAAATAAAGATTACATGAAAAATAAAAGGAGTACACAGCCTCCATTTAATAATTACAACCCCAAATATATAAATAATCACCATACATTCATACATACATCAATCACATTGATTAGGGATTTTTCCATGATCACCACCCTTCCACGTAAGTAATAAATTCACAATTTAAAACTTAGGAAGGCACAATAAAAATTCTACGTTGAATAATATTCAGAATTTTTACGTAAAATAAGATAGCCATAAATTTTCGATTCAAAATTGATTTAGTCTCAATTTTTGCTACGTTGATTAATTTATCATATAAAATAATCAACCTCCATTAGCCATGTAAGACGAACAATTCGTTAATACATATTGGCCATAGTATTGCAAAAATTGCAAAAAATCAATTAAATGCACGAAAACACCTAAGGATCGGCTCTGATACCACTGTTGGGATCCACGTAACACGTAGCGGAAATAAATAACAACCCATACATGTATCTCCAGAGGCGTACTTCGTGCATTTCAATCGAAAAAAATCACAAAACCTCAAAGGGAGTAAATAGATTACCTCTCGTAGCGTGCTTGAACGGAGGTGTCGGTTCGATGTTCTTCGATCTCAGCCTCCACAAGTGTTAGGCATCTAGTTCAAACGCACCACCAATTGACGAACGGGGAGACGACTAATAACTCCACAACAATTGTGCTAGCAATATGCGGAATCAATATTCCGAACTTAGTATATTTTGCTCACTCAAGATTATGAGAATATAGAGAGTGTTTGTGTTCTTCTCTCTAAGCTCTCAAAAATTTGCACACTCTACAAAATGTCTCCCCCTCAACCTCAAAACTCTTGCCATCCTTTTATAGCCAAAAATACCTTCCAATAAATTGTATTTAAAAATAGCACTAACAATTATAAATTCTATCTAAAAATAGCACTCACAAATAAATGACATTTAAAAATAGCACTAATAATAGCACTCACAATTTATAATACAAAAATGCTATTTAAAAATAGCACTAACAATAGCACTCACAATTTATAATACAAAAATGCTATTTAAAAATAGCACTAACAATTATAAATTCTATCTAATAATAGCACTCACAATTTATGATAAATAAATGCCATTTAAAAATAGCACTAACAATAGCACTCACAATTTATGATAAATAAATGTCATTTAAAAATAGCACTAACAATAGCACTCACAATTTATAATACAAAAATGCTATTTAAAAATAGCACTAACAATAGCACTCACAATACAAAAATGCTAAAAAAAGGCACTAACAAAGGTGTTAAAAATAATAACCATTATTATTATTACAAGAGTTAAAGAGGTTACCAAACAGTACAAATATGCATAACGTATAAATACGTATGACGTATAAATACGTAGAGCATACATATACATCCGTGAAACCGGGGACTAATTGAAAGAAAAATGTGCAATTAAGCCCTTTTGGTAAAAATTGATTAAATTGGAGGGCAAATTGACCTAATTGCACTTTAAGACTTTAGAATCCAATGTCATAGCTTATAAAAAGTGAGAATTGAAAACTAAAAGACTCGAAAATGATTTTTTTTAGGCTCGGTTCGGGTTTATGTTTGTGAAGGAACATATTGACCCGAGCCGAATTTTTGAGATTTAAAGTGACACACTTGAAGAGGAAATTAAAACAAAATTATCGAATATTTTTGGGTATTTTTCTGACCACGAATGGTATTTTTTCTGATTTTTTGGGTATTTTTATAATTAAATAAACTCGAAAAATATTAAAAATACCGAAAACTATTTTTTGTTCAAAATTGGTTCCTAAGGTTAAACCAAGGCTTCCAAAGTTGATTTTGTGATTTTATGACCTTTTTTGATATTTTTAATTAATTTTAAAGAATAAAAATCACAATAATAAATGGTAAAAAAATCAGGTGTCAACAGCTGCCCCTCTTTGAGAGGAATCTCGTTAGAGGTTTCTCTCAAAGATAAGGTGGCACCTGATTCCTAACCGACTCAACTGGGAAAATAAGAGAAGAAATGTTATGACATCGGATCCTTAAGCCTATTGATAAAAGCTCAAATCAATCCCCGGTTTGCTCTAACAATTTGAACATGGGCCGGAGTGAGAGAGGCTTACCTGAAGCTCACCTGTCGGATGCTGCCGGTTGCGACGACTTTCAAGAAGATGCCTAGGACTCGTCATTCAGAATATCCTAGGGAGATTAAGTTCTGACCTGTATGGTAGGTCATACCATGATGGGATTCCTAACTTGTAGGAACCTAAGGAAGGCGCATCCCACGCTTTGGGATTTGCCAAGGATTTTGATCCGTATGGTGGATCAGACCTTTGTGTTGATCCTTACTGCGATATTTATCAATGAGTTGACCCTTATGGCGGTTTCTACCAATGAATTGACCCTTATGGCGGTTTCTACCATTAATGTGATCCCTCAGGCGGTTTCTACCTTGGTTTGACCCTTCAGGCGGTTTCTACCTTGAGTTGACCCTTCAGGCGGTTTCTACCTTTGATTTGACCCTTCAGGCGGTTTCTACCTTGTGTTGACCCTTCAGGCGGTATCTACCATGTGTTGACCCTTCAGGCGGTATCTACCTTGTGTTGACCCTTCAAGCGGTATCTTCCTTTGATTTTGACCCTTCAGGCGGTATCTACCTTTGATTTGACCCTTCAGGCGGTTTCTACCATATTTTGACCCTTCAGGCGGTATCTACCTTGATTTGACCCTTCAGGCGGTATCTACCTTCATTTGACCCTTCAGGCGGTATCTACCTTTGTTTGACCCTTCAGGCGGTATCTACCATCAGTTTTGACTTTGAAAAGGGGTCTCATGACGAGGGTTCTCCACGTCCGATGAGACTGCCTAAATGAAAAGGGGTCTCATGACGAGGGTTCTCCACGTCCGATGAGATTTCCTGAATTTTGAAAAGGGGTCTCATGACGAGGGTTCTCCACGTCCAATGAGACTGTCTGATTTTGAAAAAGATTTTTTTTAAGGGTTTCTCTTCCCCAAGAAAATATTGGTAATCTTTGAGAAGACAGCAATTGTCCAATTGACAAAATTTTATGACTTAAGCTTTAGTCATGAGATGTGCATTTTGATGCTGGAGGTTATCCAAAACATTCTTGCAACATGCAAATGTGATCACAAATCCCTTGTATGGAAAATCTGGATCAACAGTTTGAAAATTTCCAAAAAGAGTTTGCTCAAAACATCAATTGGAATATTTCTCGACAAGGAGGCCATCTCACCTGTTTTGAGGTGATGATTTTTAGGGGATGCACTCAATTCCCTACTGACCTGTGCCTAGGTTTTAGGCTCATTCGCAGCGCATACATTTTGATCGGTCGGGAGGTCTTCCATGGGACCGTAATGTTGGGCTTGGATATTGGTTTTCAAGGGGGACCCGCTTTGGAGTCGAGGCCATCGAATGAAAATCTTCACCATCTGCTCTGGGTTTACAAGTCAAGAACCCTGCAAAATGAGAAAGAAAGAGTCTTGCTCGTACTTCTTCTAGCTAAGCTATATGTTAACCCAAGTGTCTTAGTCAGAGAAGACTGTTTCAGGGTTGTAACATTGGTAGGATTGGAGACCGAAAAAGGCTTATTTTTGGCCCAGAAATCACGAAGGATTTGACATTGGTGATCATTGCAAATTTGTCACATGTCTTTTCCATTCTGCATCTTCCATTTTTGAGGTGTGCAACCGCTTTTGAGGTGTGCACAAGTCCTTTAGAGAACGTCTCTTGTGGTATTAAGAGATTGACAATTCTGTCCGTGTTTTTGCACCACGGCTGACATCGTTTGGGGAGCAGTCTTCTTGATCTGACTCCTTTATGGGTTTTTCTCTCTTCCCAACTAGGCTTTATTGGGGATCAATCAAACAGTTTTCACGAGCATCGGCCTTGCTTTTACCAGGCACTTTGCTTTTTCTTGATGCTGGGGATTTTTTGTTGAAATCCCGCCTTTTCTTTTCCTTTGGAACTACGATGTTCAGAAAATTGTGCTAGATATACAACTTGAATCATAGCACATTTAAACGCCGATATGAAATTTTTCTATAAATCCCATCTCTTGATTTCTTCCGTTCTTGGAGTGATGCAGTTTCTATCTTGAAACATCCCATGATCACCAACAGGGGTTTATGAAATGAATTCGCAGGCTCAACTTGGCTGTGCAAAGGATATGGTGTGTGGGATAGAGAATGAATGCTTCTCGTCATCCTATGGCACTTGGATTACCATATAAACAACACACAAAGATTAATGTTAGTCCGAGCAAGAAAATTTCTAACCATTTTCTCCTGATGCTGCTGGACTTACTTCCTTTTTGCCCCGGTGTGGGGTGGTTCTTGACAGGGTTAAGAATGAAAACCGCCGTTCAAGTGGGTTGTCAACGGTCACCTGTAGTGTTTATGATATGAAACGAACGCCTCCGTCGTCCCAATCCATGTAATCGCTGCGAATGGTCCCTACCTCCGTAGGTCCAGATTCTACTATTTGATTCGCTCCAGTCATCTCTCAAGTGTATGTAGGATGTGTTTGGATTTGAGCTTGCCTCTCTTTTGAGGAAACATCCTTTTGAGAGTTTTGAACAACTTTTAATTGGAAAAATCTCTTTCGTTTTCCCAAAAATTTTACCCGTCAAAGGGATTTTATGGTGCACAATGCATGTGCAGACAACCTCATGTTTCAAAACATGAATGCCAATGAAGTTAGAATTCCATGTCTTTTCTAGATATCAGATTTTGAAAGCTTTTTTCTTTTTCTCTCTGTGTTTTTGGTTTAACATCTTCAATGGATTGGGGGAAAGGGATACCTACCTGTCCACCGTGGCTGGAGATCCCTGAAAATGTAAAAGAAGCATATCATTGTATGTTCACGAATTTTTTTGAAAATTGAAACGATACATCCTACCCTCATGTACCCTAACAGGTAGTATGTGGGATGTAAAAACTCATTCGTCTCCAAGGCGATTCCCCTCTATCAAATCCGCCTATCCATGCTTGGAGTGTTTGTAACATCAATGGTTCATCTGCCCCCAGCTGGGCAGCGTCTGTTCTGCTATTTGAACGCATGACTCATTGAGTGATTTATCCATGTTTATCATCTGAGAAGGAAAAGAAAGAATACATTACTTCGGTATTCGATTGAAGATCGTTTAGGAACGATACATCGTTTTACCAAATAGGTGGCTTCGCGGCCAAACGTATTTCGTGTTGAAGGGGTAGATCCCATTATGCTCAGCGGGTGATAATTATGGTTCATGGAACTTGCTCCACGGATTAAGTGATTAATCAACGGCCTTCGGCTTGAAGATGCTCAAAGGGTGATGTTGACACTCACGCGCAATTAGTTCTAGATATTAATGAAAGATGTTCCCGTGAGAACCTTACAGTGCGATCAACAACATATGCAATAGGAGTATTCAACCCCTTTTCTCGAAGCATTTTTCATCGAGTAGCCATGCCTTGCATCAGACGTTTGATCACCGGCCTCGCGTCACCACTGCGATGGTCCTCCAGCTCCAAATTGATCGAGCCAAAGATTGAACTCATCGCCAAGGAAATTGCTCGGGTCTTCGAGCCATTGATGTTCAAGTTGGGTATCAACGATTGTTGGGGGCAGATTTCTTTCATTGCCTTCGTTGTGAGGGATTGGAGTCTTTGAGCTGGAACCTTCATCATTGCCCTGTTGGGGTTGAGACATACATTCCCGAAGAGTATTGATCCAAGTGTCCAGCTCCTCATCAAGGAAATCACCTGTTCTTTCTAGCCCTTGGTGCCCAGATTGGGTGTCGTCGACTGTAGGCGAGGGATTCCTCTCTTTGCTCTCGCCGTGAGCAATTTGACCCCTCGAATTGGAACTTCCTCCGATGACCGGCAGGTTCATATGTGCACTCTCTACCAATGCCAGATCCGCTTCAGGGACAACATTAATGACTGATTCGCGCTCAAACTGAGGAATTTCTATGTGCTGGAACTGTGGCATATACTCATGAGGAGTATTGAGATAGCTCGGCGGAGCATTCTGATTTGGGTTAGAGGAGTTGCTGACACGACTGCTAGTCCCGTCATTGCTGAAACACGGTTGGGTGCTCTTGGCTCTCCAATCATCATGGTTGTAACTCTGCCCAGCACTTGAGCTCCAACTGGCTTTATGATGGTTTAACGCTATCCTTCCATCCCTTAGCAATCTCCTATAGTACTTGAGGTGAGACTCAACGTTAATTCTAGAGAGCCCCGGCACATTCATAATCTCGAGTATGCGCAGTGGGCTAGCCGAATCAACTCCCAGTTCTCGAATTGCATCAACAAATTTGGTGTGAAGCTCATAGGTCCAGTAAAACCTTGTTCTCTTATCACCCAAAATTTCGTCAATACTTCGGTAGCTATTCTCTACGGGATCTAGTCGTTTCAAAAGTTGTCCAGGGAGGGACTCACCGACTTTGGATTGGCTGGCTGCGACAGCGAGTTCGTCATTGAGAGAATTCCCCCTGTGATGATTCATATCCCATTTCTCAGAGGATGTTGGTGTTGATCCTATGGTGTTGACTTGCTCATGCAGATCTCCGGCGGTATCTGGCTGTGTCGGAAAATGCTGTGGAGAATACGGTAACAGCTGAGCGTTATTCGTCAACAGGGATGGTTCATCGAGGAACACCTCGCCGAGGACAACAGGATTACCACAATTAAGGCAGGTGGCCTTGGTCAGAGCTTCCTTATATCTCGCGCTTTCAGCTTGAAGCTTCTCATTCTCCTCCTTCAGGACCAGTAACTCATGGTCTGCGTATTGCTGTTTCACCCGGGTTCGTTTGTTGGCGAACCAAAACTTGACCTTCGAAAGCTCCAATCCTATCTTTCGGCTCAACTCCATTTTCTGTTGTCTGCTTGGAGTGGGGCATTCATTGAAGAAAGTTTCGAGCTCTCGGATTTGGCCTGGAGTGTGGCGTTGTAGTTGCTTCCTTTTCCGGCTCCGGTCATCATTGTATACTCCTTCTTCGTAGCTGAAACCTAGAATTTCATCGCTGGAGGAGTCAGTCTCTATGGCCTTCGGGCAGGATTCAGCTCCAGGATCTTCAAAGTCTCCCAGCAGTTCGTGCTCAGAAATGTCCAGGTCGGGCGTTTCTAGCAGATGGGAATAACTTTTAAACATGATGGATCGGGGTATCTCGGGCTGATCTAGTTCACTCAGCTTTCTCAATTCGCTCTTACGTGTTTGCTCACTCTAGAAATTTTCTCAAGTGATTGTGCGTGTCCTGGAACCATCCTTCAGGCTGCATATGAAGACCAGCAAGCAAGCGCTCCTCCCGAGATTCTGCAATTACTCATCGTCTGTATTCCCCTTTCTTTTTCCTCGTGATAGGATCACAAACTCTCTTGCATTGATTCGGTTTCATCGAGTATTGCGCTCGTCCCCTAGTTCAGTCTTCAAAGTGGTGGGTCTATAATCTTTCGGCGCCTTTTATGATTTGCTAGGCCCGAGAACGTGGGGAGCAGCGGTGGACCCGCAATTAATGACTCCGTTTAATTCATTTATCTCCATGGGAATTAACGCTATGATCTTCTCTCAACCCCTTTTCATCGTTCAAACGAAGGTGACATTTTCCCTGTGCATGCTGTTACTCTTCATTTCAGCATCCCGGGCGCTTGGTGAGGAATGAGTTCGTGGCCACTCAAAATTTTAAAGACCGTCTCTGGTTTCAGACTTAATCTAACAAGGGATCATCACAACTGAGCATGACGATGTTCGTCGATAGCGTTGGTTTTAATATAGAATTAACTATAGTCATTAAAGAAAAATGTTCCCGTAGGAACTTTACAACGGATAAAATGAGTGATCTACTCGTGAACATGTTCTTCTTCCTATGGGTGTTCGTAGTGACCGACCCATCGTGCCCCGAGCCAGGTGCTAGATCATGGTTGTCCAAGCATGCCAGCTTCCCACTGATTGAACAAGGCATCGAGCCCCTCATCGAAGAAATCGTCTGTCGTGGGTTGACCAGCGGCAGGCAGAGCACCAGCCGACTGTTGCTCGAATGGAGGAGTGCGCACTCGCTGTACTTGTGACACGCGCTCTTGAGAAGTGTTGAAATGGCCTGGGAGGACATTCTGATCAGCTTTCAGTTTGCCGGTGGTCGGGTTGCTAGCTTGATTGATGCTTAGATTTGGCCGGGTATCTCTTGATGCCTGAGCATTACAATGGCGGTCGCCCCTAGCTTTTGAGCTCGAGACGGATTCCTCCCGGTTTAGCTCCGCTCGACGTTGTTTTAATAGCTTTCTGTAGGCAGCAAGGTGATTCCTGACCAGCTCCTTACTAAGCCTCGGTACATTCATGGCCTTAAATATGCGCGTCGGAGTTGCTGAGTCGATCCCCATTTGGTGAACCACGTCTAGGAATCTGGAATGCAGTTCAGGGGGCCAAGCGAACCTCCTCTTATCGTGGCCCAAAATTGCATCGATGGCTTGACGACTGATTAACTCATCTCCAGCAGGACCTGACCCTATCGAAAATTGTTGTGCATGAGGCTGATATGCTTTGAGCTGGTCGGCGGTAACATCCAGCTCCTTGAAACTATAACTCCAATCAAAGCGATGCAAATCCCATCCCCCAGGAGGCATTTGTATCATCTTCGTAGGATCATCCTGCTCATGCGTGACTCCGGTAAAATCTGGTTGAGCAGGAGATGCCCCGAGGGAGTAAGGTGGTAAATGAACGTCTTCAATCATCGCGTGAGGCTTATCGGGGAATATCTTACCGAGGGCGACAAGGTTATCGCAATGAGGGCAAACGGTAATATTGAGAGCTTTTTCATACCTCATGTTTTCTGTTCGCAGCTTTTGGTTTTCTTCCTTTAAAATCTCGACCACCTGACGTTTGCGTTGAGCCTTCGATTTGGATCTCCTATTTTGAAACCAAAACTGGATCCTCGACTGATTAATCCCCAACTCCCGGCTCAATTCAATTCTCCACTTCTTTTTCATGTAATGGCTTTTACTGAAAAGGGTTTCCAGCATTTGGGTTTCCTCCTGAGAGTATTGGTGAGGACGTCTTCTTTTCCCGAGTTGAACATCGTGGATGTCGTTGTCGTCGTCGCCGTGATCTTGATTTCCGTTGCCAGAAGTGTTGGGCTCCATGGTTTTGGCGTTAGACTTGATCTTGGAATCTTCGAGATCCCTCTGTAGTTCAATTTCTGAGATTTTTGAGTCAGTCGCCTCTAGCAGCTGACAATAACCTCTTAAATATGTTGGATTGAGAAATGTTTGATTGGTTCTTGCCCACTCAGAGTTCTCCACTCTCTCATGTATGCTCACTCCCTATAAAGTTTTCTTCGAGTGACTTCGTATGTTCAGGAGACGCTCTTCAAGCATCATTAGGCAAACGTTCCCCCTCAAGACTTTGAATTTCTCGCTTAGCTTTTCAATCGTGATGGGACTGCCAAATCCTGTTAGGGCTCTCTTCGATAGTTGCGCTTACCTCCCACCTAACTCTAATAATGGTGATCCCGACAAATCTTTTACATCTTTTAATTGATGAGCCGGAAATCGCGGACCGAAACGAATCCAATGGTTCTCGTGAGGGGACCTCCTGCTTTACCCCCTAACTGGGCTCCACCAGCATTATTACTGAGACCCTTCATCATCCTCGAGTTGCTATAAAATGAGGAATTAATGTATGGAAGGTTAACGTTCTCGCATAATCAGCTTCTTCCTTCTAATCTCTCTGTCAAACTCCTCTTATTCTCAAGCCAACCCAACGCAAATGGCCTCCTCTCCCGTACGCACTTTTTCAACTGATGTCTTGGCCCAGTGGGAAAAGCTTTATAACCTACTGGGTCGCGGTTACGCACACATAACCGATCATTCTGCGACCGAGGATGAAATCCGTGTCCTGCTCGAGGACCTTGATACCACTTCTCTCGAAGGTACTACACTGGGGAGGGAATATAGAATTTTCCCGACTCTCTTTGCACACTCCTTAGAGGCCTACCGTGCTGCTAATCGGGAGGTTCTCGTGGCTCGCGTCTTGCGAGCTCGTTATGAGGATCGATCTGATCATTTGGTGCTGACCAACTATCTGGCCGATAGTTACAAAAAGGCCGTCGAGTTTGCTAATGAGCGGGTCGCGACGTTGCTTCGCGAGAGGAGAAATCTGGTGGAGCAATTGGCCCTATCCCTGACCACCGGCGAGCATGACCGCCGCAATGTCCTGTTGAGGCTTCAGAGCGACTGGCAGGAAGAACGGCTCGACAAAATAACCGCGGACATAGCTCGCGGGAATGGACTGGTTCGAGACCTGGAAACAATCGCCGAAGAACATGAGGCCAAGGTCGCCGAAGTTAAGGGAGAATGCAAAAGTCTTCTCCTCAGGCTTGCCGACCATGACATGCGGAGTTGGGAGTATGAGCAGAGCATTAATAACATGGAGGGTCAGTTGGGCTCCTTCGTGTCGTTAATTAGGGCTCACTTCGGCTTTACTTTTCTACCCCGAATTGTATGACCTGCTTTTGAAAACCCTCCACTGAGCAAAATAAATGAGAACTCTTGTGTGTGTGTTTTAACTTCTGTATGGTTCATTTCTTCGAGCATCCGAACATCTTCAACTTGGGTGAGCCGAACCATAATATCAGTAAGCCGAGCAAATATGTCCTGATTTTATAACTCGCTCATGATCAGATGAGATAATAGCCTTAGACTTGTCCAGGAAAAGATTTCTCTCTATTAGCTATTTTTTTTTACCTGCAAATAAAAAGACAGAATCAGAAGGAATAATTTGAAAAAGAAATCAAAAACTCCTTTCAATCCTATGCTTGCCCATGATTAATAAGGACAAGAACTTTTACAAGGGTTTTAATCTTGCGCGAAAAGTTTTTATCAATATTCCTCGAAAGAAAGCATACTATTGAAAGGAATGTAATTCACAATAATCGCTTTTGATCAATTTCGAGAGGAACGAATTACTCAAAAGTGCGAGGCATAATAACGTGTTTTAAATTTAATTGAAGATACGGCATCCAAATCAAGGCCGTTTTGTTAAGAACGAGAGTAATTTGGACATCTATCTCGTCATTAAATTCAAAACAACGCCGATATTCTCGATCAATTATCGTGGATTACCAGCGACGTAAAACATGCATGGACCAATTCAAGTGTATAATTCCTTCTAGCGAAATTGGGGTTGGATTACCCTATATGACCAAAAAGGTCGTGCAAGATTTCCAATTTTAATTTCCTCTAAAGGAATTATAAACTTGACTTGGGAGTATTCGGATGATTAGAGAAAATGCCACTATCACATTCCCATGACCTGTCAAAAGAAATACAACCAAGTTCCATCTAAATGTATACACCAATAGATCCCTAATACAATCACTTTAAGGGGTGAGATAGAGAAAGCCTCGATAAAAGTAAACCCTATACAAGAGGACTAGCAATGGAAAATGAAACAAAGGAATGTGATCCTAACGTTTAAGGATGCCCCAAGTTCGATCTGTGACTTCCGGATCACTTGCCCCAACTCGTCATCTTCATTGGACGATATCTCAATAATGTCCATAGTAGGCTCCTTTGTTGCTCACTCGGTGCTTGTCATGGGATATCATCCTCTTCGTCTTCTATCAAGGACGTTTGGGAAAAACACACACATCTATCCTTGAAATGGCATTTAATCTAATCACCAGAATGCAATGAATGAAATGCCTATATTTATATGAACTGTAATAGATTCGAGGTATAGAGAGTCTTACCAACCAAACTCGTCGACTTATGTGCGGTTTTAGGTGTACCAACCGCCCAAAGACATGCGCATGAGACAAGTTATGGTGAACTTCTAAAAATCAGAGGGTTTGGCACCTAAGGTTAAGGTTCCCACTTCGAGTTCTAGAAAGAGCCGATTCCATTGCACAGCTATCGTTGCATTGGGACTCGATCCATAGTTCGAAGCGAGCGGAATTGAAAAGTGGATTACCCCGCGTTTTTCCTCACGGAGATTCCATTTTCAATTCCTTCTATTGTGTTCCTATAGGCGACGCCCGGGGTTTTAGGCGCGGTTGTGTGTGTCCACGTGTTGTGATCATCACAATGCAATTCATGCATAGCAGTTTATCAATCAGCACTTCAAATCATCCACACAACATACATTCCTACGCCCAACCTGCATAAGACAATGTTAATCACGGACTACACCCCTTATTTCTCCAATCTGCAAAAACATATAACACCTATCGTAAGCGGACTTACCTCACCTTCACGAGCGCCTACATGGTTAGAAAAATCACTCAGCGTTTTAATTACGGCCTAAGTCCACTTGGGG
Organism: Rhodomyrtus psidioides; assembly: GCA_021437785.1. Classification (NCBI taxonomy): domain Eukaryota; kingdom Viridiplantae; phylum Streptophyta; class Magnoliopsida; order Myrtales; family Myrtaceae; genus Rhodomyrtus; species Rhodomyrtus psidioides. The sequence goes on along the minus strand of JAILYB010000024.1, from coordinate 1,892,056 downwards.
TCTAGAACCATAGGTTCTAGAACACAGTCTCCCCAGCGGAGTCGCCAGCTGTCGCGACCCGTCCGAAAGCGGACGCGGCTAATGGATTACCGATCGCGGGTCTTGGATCGGCGCGAGCCCTCCCAGGCCCATACCAAATCGCGGCGGGAGTATTTTTCAGGAGGATTCGACGATAAGAGTCGATCGCTTTCGACCTTAGTGTGGTCGTGGTGGCATGTGCAACTTGTGCATGCATTTGGAGTCGCCACCGGTCTTTCTTGGAGGGTAGACCGGAAACCTTACTGATCGATTGGGAGAGATCGATCAGTTCTACGGAACCAGAGATTTTGGGTTCGGGGACTTGGTTACGCTGGTGTCGTTACCAACGCCCTTTCGGTACCTAACGCGAGTGATTTTCCTAACTAGGATTTCATGCAGGCGTAATTTTGGGTGAGGTAAGTCTGACTTTGCACATTAACCAGTTTAACATGCTCACGTAATCATAATAAATAAATAGATGTCAATCACATAAACATCTATCCTACGTGGTGATCATGGAATTATGATTTAATGGGTCTCGAGCCAATGAGACCACATTTAATCATTTTAATATTTTAATAATGGAGAGCCGCTCTTCGCTTCTTCCTGGTTTCTTGAACTCTTCAAGAATCGGGCCCCAAAGAGCTCGCCGACTTAAAAGGCTCCTCCACGTAATCCTCGTAGCATTTACATCAACAATTGACTATGCTAAAAATAAAGATTACATGAAAAATAAAAGGAGTACACAGCCTCCATTTAATAATTACAACCCCAAATATATAAATAATCACCATACATTCATACATACATCAATCACATTGATTAGGGATTTTTCCATGATCACCACCCTTCCACGTAAGTAATAAATTCACAATTTAAAACTTAGGAAGGCACAATAAAAATTCTACGTTGAATAATATTCGGAATTTTTACGTAAAATAAGATAGCCATAAATTTTCGATTCAAAATTGATTTAGTCTCAATTTTTGCTACGTTGATTAATTTATCATATAAAATAATCAACCTCCATTAGCCATGTAAGACGAACAATTCGTTAATACATATTGGCCATAGTATTGCAAAAATTGCAAAAAATCAATTAAATGCACGAAAACACCTAAGGATCGGCTCTGATACCACTGTTGGGATCCACGTAACACGTAGCGGAAATAAATAACAACCCATACATGTATCTCCAGAGGCGTACTTCGTGCATTTCAATCGAAAAAAATCACAAAACCTCAAAGGGAGTAAATAGATTACCTCTCGTAGCGTGCTTGAACGGAGGTGTCGGTTCGATGTTCTTCGATCTCAGCCTCCACAAGTGTTAGGCATCTAGTTCAAACGCACCACCAATTGACGAACGGGGAGACGACTAATAACTCCACAACAATTGTGCTAGCAATATGCGGAATCAATATTCCGAACTTAGTATATTTTGCTCACTCAAGATTATGAGAATATAGAGAGTGTTTGTGTTCTTCTCTCTAAGCTCTCAAAAATTTGCACACTCTACAAAATGTCTCCCCCTCAACCTCAAAACTCTTGCCATCCTTTTATAGCCAAAAATACCTTCCAATAAATTGTATTTAAAAATAGCACTAACAATTATAAATTCTATCTAAAAATAGCACTCACAAATAAATGACATTTAAAAATAGCACTAATAATAGCACTCACAATTTATAATACAAAAATGCTATTTAAAAATAGCACTAACAATAGCACTCACAATTTATAATACAAAAATGCTATTTAAAAATAGCACTAACAATTATAAATTCTATCTAATAATAGCACTCACAATTTATGATAAATAAATGCCATTTAAAAATAGCACTAACAATAGCACTCACAATTTATGATAAATAAATGTCATTTAAAAATAGCACTAACAATAGCACTCACAATTTATAATACAAAAATGCTATTTAAAAATAGCACTAACAATAGCACTCACAATACAAAAATGCTAAAAAAAGGCACTAACAAAGGTGTTAAAAATAATAACCATTATTATTATTACAAGAGTTAAAGAGGTTACCAAACAGTACAAATATGCATAACGTATAAATATGTATGACGTATAAATACGTAGAGCATACATATACATCCGTGAAACCGGGGACTAATTGAAAGAAAAATGTGCAATTAAGCCCTTTTGGTAAAAATTGATTAAATTGGAGGGCAAATTGACCTAATTGCACTTTAAGACTTTAGAATCCAATGTCATAGCTTATAAAAAGTGAGAATTGAAAACTAAAAGACTCGAAAATGATTTTTTTTAGGCTCGGTTCGGGTTTATGTTTGTGAAGGAACATATTGACCCGAGCCGAATTTTTGAGATTTAAAGTGACACACTTGAAGAGGAAATTAAAACAAAATTATCGAATATTTTTGGGTATTTTTCTGACCACGAATGGTATTTTTTCTGATTTTTTGGGTATTTTTATAATTAAATAAACTCGAAAAATATTAAAAATACCGAAAACTATTTTTTGTTCAAAATTGGTTCCTAAGGTTAAACCAAGGCTTCCAAAGTTGATTTTGTGATTTTATGACCTTTTTTGATATTTTTAATTAATTTTAAAGAATAAAAATCACAATAATAAATGGTAAAAAAATCAGGTGTCAACAACGTTGTATGGCTTCAAAGAATTCTTGAAACCTCCGATCGGTTTGACCCACGAATCAATTGAACTCAGCCCGTGTATAGGCTCGTTTTCACGGCTCTTAGCTACGGGGAGATTGATATTCACGTTATGAGTTATCGTCACAGGAGAAACCCCGCTCTGATACCAAATGACGTAGAGAGAAGCGAACTTGGAAAATAATTCCAAAGAATACTCGAAATTTTGATTGAACGATAGAATGATAATGTATCCATTACAAAGGCGGACGTCATTTATATAGATAAAACTCCTAAAGGAAATAGGACTGCAGAAGATAACTCTAAAACAAATCTAATCTAATCAAACGGAATTGAAATCAAATATCGTGATTATCTATATCGCTAAAATTCTTAAAATAGAAAAATATCTAAAACTCTATCTAAAATCGTAATAATGCGTTTTCTCCAAAAATTATATGCTAGTTGTCCTACATCAGTCATGTAGGATGGTCAGTGTCAATATAAGTGATTTCTGGTCATATGACTGAATTGGCAAAAGGTGAAAAGATTTGAGACTAAATCGACAAACTTAAGAGGTTTAGGACTGAGTTGACAAAAATACGAAAGCTTTGGGACCTTTTTGACAATTTTCCTTCGCTTGACACGAACGTGTTTGACACACCCATGTCAACCAAGGCATAGAGTGTTGTACTTGTAGGATTCTTAGGTTGTTCTTGAGTCTTCACGGAATTGACTGGAACCTTTATGGTCCCGAGTCTCACCTCCCTCTTCTCGTGCTTCCTCTACTTTGGCAATCAATGCGCTGAGCTTTTTCTTCTTTTGGGCACTCTTGGGGTCCAATGGAAACCGTCGCAAATGAAGCATGGGAATGGTGGTGGCTTGGGTCGGTTCCACTTTTGGTGGGGTTGTCCGGAGGAGCTTTCTCCCCATGATTTCTCCCGTTGGTCTCTTCGTAGGCGTTGTATTTCAAACTTACCAAGAGTCTTGTTTTTTGTTGTCCATACCCTGTTTTAACATAGAACACTTCAAGAGCTGCAATAGCTGCCCTCCCTGGTCGTTATAATCACCTTTTGCTTTTGCTGGCACTTTTTTAAGATACGTAAAAAATGTATTTTTCTGAACAATTCAATTCATTACGATGACTCTGCATCCTGTCGAGTTCAGCTCTCATATTATATGCGATAAGGGTTACTCTTGCAATAATTGGCTCAAAACACATCATATTCATCATTGTGAATTACGTGCAGGATAACCCCCGACGAGGTCTGCCCGAAAGGATGGAAGCCTGGGGAGAAGTCCATGAAGCCAAACCCTGAGCTCAGCAAGGAGTACATTGATGTCGTACAGGAGCAGTATCCTCGGTTTGCCTTGTTCGGAGATGTGAAAGAGTACGTGCTTTTCTTGTTTCTTTTTCTTTTTCTTTTTTTACATCTTAAGAAAATGCCTCAAATGATCCATGAACTTTGACCCAATGTACAATATAATCCCTAACTTTTTAATTTATTCAATGTAGCCCTTGACTTTATCTCAATATGCAATGTGGTCCATTTAAAGCAAAAATATTACCCTTCAATTCGAATTAGCAAAAGCAATGTCTCTCTGTATTGCTTTCATATGGCGGGAGTCATTGATTCAAATCCTATGGTAGGTAGAACTAATTAGATATCATGAGTACTTTCATATAATTTAAGGATTAAATTGAACATGTATCAAAAGTCCAAAGATCACATTGAACAAATTAAAATTCATGGACCACATTGAACATTATGCTAAAGTTCGTGGACCGCATTGAATATTTACCTGGCACGCCTTGAAATGGTTCTATCTCCTCTACAAAGTCACATGGCTGTCTTGTGCACAGAAGAACACCAATCAGCTCTCGGTCTGTCTAAAAAAATATCACTATCCTTTTAGCAAGTGGTATACCATCCTACATGTACACGGTTGCGTATAAACCGTCCAATGGATGTGTTGTCTAAGAAATATGTTGAGGCTCATCGATTTATATGATTTTTACGACGCGAATAGTCAATTTCATTGACTCTATACACACGCCGCAAGCCGTTGCAAATGGAGTGGGAGATCTCGACGTGCGCACATCACTGAATCATCGGCCACTGATATTTTACGGTGACAAATTTGTTCTGGATGGATGAAATTACGCTTCTAGCTTCAGACTGTGATTTATTATTTGCTTTTCGACTTTTGTTTTGTTTAGCAATTATTTGAAATTTGCTAGACTTGAAAAAGATACAACTCTTAAGAGATATATGAATGGCATCTTATTTTTTATATATAAAAAATCCATGATTGTCAGTCGGGTGAGGCCCTGCCAACTTTACCATGGTATAGCCTATGGCATGGGAGATTTGCCCCATATCACAATTCCAGCGAAGACACAAAAGGCCAAAACTAAGATTTGTGATTAATGCCCTTCCATCAGACAAGTAACACTCCCAAAGATTATTTGGACCTTAATTTGTCGTCAAATAGGAAGACATTTATGTAACAGACAAGGGAGGTCTTAACCTGATTGATTTTCACGTCAACAGTTAACATTATTTGAACCCTAAAAATTAATGAAAAATGACTCATCCAAATGAGATAGGGAGTTTTTCCAGTGTAGGAAATGAAACCGCGAAATCCTGTCTGGGACGTGAAAAATACAGAGATGTACAAGCTGATGTTAACTATCTCATGAGACGGTGTGTGAATAGAACCGTCAAATTTAATTGTAAAAGACAATAATAATGGACAAAAGAGAGGCTAAATTTGAAGGTTAGCCCAGTAGCTTACAAATATCCCTGACCTGATGAGGAAGATAAACACTCTCATTACTAATGACAAATATCCATGTCAAACATTGCTGCAAACTTTTTAAACCAACCCCCTAAAAGGACTCCTAATATTGCTACTGTTGCTGTTCCACTACAGTGGCCAAGCCTTGATTTAGAGACTTTCTCAGCCGTGCAGCTCGTTTTCGATGAGCTCGGCCCTGCTTGTGTTGTTCCCACTCATGTGCTCCTCTAAGCACACGATCGCCGCAGGCCTGTAAGAATTTGGCTCAAGCATATCAAAGACGATGAAAATTTTCCCTTGCGGAAAGAGTCGAAGGACAGGCCAAATTCAGGGGGAAAAATGCAAAAAGAACTCCACGCGACGCTAAAGGCATTTGCTTACCTTGCATGTATATTGTGTCCACAAGTCTCTTTGCAGAAAATTAGTAGCAGAGCCTTTTGGGCCTTCAACATCAGGCATGATGCTCACTCTCTCTTCATAAAAAGATCTTATACATTGCACAGAAGGTTGAACTACTTGCTTGATCCAGAAGTCTTCTGACTGACCTAAAGCAGGACAACATTACAGGAAATTACGTGGGAATAGAAAAACCGACGGCAAAACAAAATTGCTTAGAAAGGAGATTTTTGTACATGAGATGGCTTCTGTTGCATCCACATAATGGATGTTCCACCCAAACAATAGCTGCAGTCGACGGATCCTCCTTTTCTGTGAAACAACAGAGCTTTTCACTAGAAAGCACTGCCATAATATTATCAAGCTAGAAAATGCAAGTAGAAAGATCTGAATCTTTGTGGGCTTCGGTTCTTAAGCAATCAAATAAACATCAGCACCTCAAGAAAGACATGAAAAAAAAAAGGGATCCCGGTCTGAAAAGAAGTAAGAACAACCTTCACTATTTGAACAGCACATAAACATTATTGAGAAAACAAAAAGCATCTGGCTTCGAAGCATTAGAAAAACTGAAGGTATTACAGGTTATAACAGATTTTTAGACCATGTACCGAACGAACATCATGACATGTATTCCTGGAAAAAGGTTTTAGGCTTTGGCACCACTCGCTAGGTAGAAGGGACAGCCTGAAAAGAAAATATACCAAACTTGACGGAATATGGATCACATTACTTACATGCTTCCCTACAGTATACTCACCTGTCGACGCACAAGTCTTCGAGTGTTTAGTTTAAACTTGTCAACAGCTTCTTGTAGTAACACTTTTAGTTGATTTGTCGGAAGGGATGCCAAGATCAACCCAATGTTTTCTTTCAACATATTCCCATCATGAGAACTGCTTGTTTCAGAGTCGCCAGCATCAGCAATGTAGACCTGCAGAAAATCCTCGAATTCTCGTGCCCCAATTGCCTGGCGCAGACCTCGAGTGTAATCTGAGTTTGGGCAGTAGATGTCATAGACTTCATTAAGCAATCCGGCCTCCATCATGCAGTCAACTCTTTGCTCCACATATCGATCGAGAACAGGAAGACTTGCATCCACACATATAAAACAGCAATCATACTTCGAATTCTCAACACGCCCCCAGTTCTGCCCTGCCACAATGAAAAGAAAGGGTATGCCTTCTACATCAGTGCTATTTAATAAAGGGGATAAAATTTCATTGAGCACTTCTCTAGAGTGCGTCTGGAGCAACTTTTACTTGTGACTTTTTTTTTTTGCTCATTCAAATATTGGGGCGCACGCATATTGGGTTTTCTAATCTTGAGTACTATTATATAAATGTCAACATGTATGTTCACAACATTATTTTCTTAAAAATTTTGGAATTTGAATTTCACTTCAAAAATCAGAATAATTACTTTTGACTTTTGAGAAGTCAAAACAAGCAAACCCTATATTTTTACATGAAGAATCATTTCAAAATATTACAACCTCCAGAAAACAGAGACCACGTGCACATCGGAAGCTATTCATGCATGAAGTGCGAGAAAGTTTACTTGCACTTAAACAAATTCGCTCCTAGAATAGCAATAAAACTTTATAAGAAGATACAGAATAAAAGTAGATTGAAGTAAAGACAGCTTTAATAAGTCATATCACTAATGCCTACACGAGGTCAATCACCAAGTTTTCCAAACACTGTAGATACATCAATCATTCATTAACAATATTATATAGAGACAAATATTTTCAATAAAAATAAATTTGACGATAAAATTCCCAGAAAAATAGCTACAGATTAAAGAAAGTTTCCAATAAAAAAGTTCGTTACTCTGGTGCAACATGCTTCAACTTAATGCCACTATGAAAATATGTCATGTTTAAATTCAATAAGAAGCAGCAATTAGCACTCGATTTCATTGGTACCATCCAACCGAATCCAATCCCATTTTGTTTATTATTTATTCCATTCCAATGAGTGAATTCTCAAGTTCAACCAACTGATTTTTCTAGTATCAAGTTGATGAATAAAAATCTTGAACTTGAGAAAGTCCTCAATTTGATTTGGCTATCATTATAAATAATAACTTCCAATATTCTCAATGGAAGTCGAACTTGAACTCTATTTACAATTCATTATTTTTATCTCATTGGCCCCTATTTTTTCTTTTTTTTAAGCCTATACCCTTTCTTTTTTCGTGGATACAAATTCCTCATATTTTCACATGAGGATTTATATATACAACATGTATCACCATCAAGAGCAAATTTCCTATTATTTCAATATGATATTTGGACTCAAGAAAAAGTAAGGGATCCAAAATTTAAAAAACAAGAATTGGGTTGCGCCATACATAAAAAGAGTACACAATAATGATGTATTTGGCGAATCAAATACCATGGTATAACAAAGAACTGTTATCAATGAAATCTAAAGACCAACTAATTGAGCTAGTTAAGTGGATAGCAAGACAAAATTTGTAAATGCTCCCAATCATAAACAATAAAGCCAGTTGACTGGACCAACAAATGTCACCAACCTCTACAGTTCTGCTCTGAAATAGTTCACTGGGGAGGAGCCCAGACTGAGCATACAGACTAAGATACTGATTGATCTGCAAAGGATCCAGCACAATCAGCTTCAGTCAAACAATAGGCGATTGTATCTAGAATGACAACTACGCTAACATTCATACTTTTCTCTGGTTATTCGGATGAATTCTTTGTGCAGCAACTGGATCGATGTCTTTCAAGCGATCAAAAGTGAAAGCATTCTTATCTCTATTGGAATCAACTTCAAAATTGTCATGCTCGTCACCTGAGAGTCAACCAAGCAATCGTCATTGTACAATAACTGCTGGGGCACAAGCGAGAGAGTGACAATTACCAGGAGTGTCATCTAAGTGGCTGTCATCCATGTGATCCATTGAATCATCCAGAAGGAACGGACTCACGAGAGCCTAGTCAGCAACAAAGAGAAAAGAAAATTAACCGAACACATAAAGAGAACAAATTTCTCCCAGGATGTGCCTATTAAAAAAAAAACCACACTGATTGAATTAACACTACTGCCCCCGTTAGCAAATTCACAGAGTAACTACAGCAAAGTGCGAACAATGTAGGCAAAAGAATGTGTAGAAGTTCCAAGATAGACAGGACAAAGTCCTCGAAGAGTGGACACAAAGAACAAGCCGCAGGCTATTCAAGCAAGTGAAACTTTTACCATCATAAGGCTGCACGTGACAGAAAAAGAAGTGCAGCATACTCTACCTGGATGTAGTAATTTGTACCCCCAACGATGACTGGCCAATTATTTCGAGACAAGATCTCATCAATAAGCTGAAATTCGGGAAAAACGAAGTTTTAATCTCATCGAAACAAAATGAAAAATCCATATGTAATCGTCGATTAAAGAAGGCGAACTCACAGGAACAGCAGAGTCCCTAAACGCCTTGGCTGTGAACTCCACGCTCGAACTCACAGTGCCCAAAAGATGATGAGGCACTCCTGTACACCACCAAGTTAGTGAAAAGCTCCGAAACGACAATAATCGAACACCAGACGCGCGAAGAGAAAGTCAGAAGGCAAGAGGGTTTCGAGTCAATACCTTGCTGTTGATCGAGGGGAACTTTGTTGGTGAGCACGTCGAGGCCGCGATAGACCTGCATGGAGTCGGCGTTGATGATCTCGATGGGGAGATGGGACGCCAAGTCGATGGCCAGGCGCGACTTGCCGGAGCCGGTGGGGCCCATTATGACCACCACCTTCGGCGTCCGTCCGCCGATCGCGGGGCTTCCATCGCCAGGGTTCGAGCTTCGCTCCGGTGCAGTGCCACCGTCCATCTTTCGGGTCCCCTCCACTCCAGTGGAGCTAAAGAGGAAATCGGGTCGGCTGACCCTGATCGAGGCAAGTATTTCTCCGGAAAAATGGATGGGCCAGGAGCTTATGCCTTTTGGGCCTAGTTAGCTTCCACAATCAAGATGGATATTTTTTTCTGGTTTTTGAATTTCTTATATTTAAGCAGAAATCAAATTGGTCCAGGGAAAAATTTCACAAAAGGGTTCGAAGTGCCCTCATTTTCTCAAATAAGGGCTTGAAGTGACATGACAATTTTAAATAAAGACATGAAGTAGCCATGCTTATTTCAAATAAGATCTTGACTTCCCGGTTGGCTAAATATTATGGCTGATCAATAGCATTTTATTAAAAGAATTTTTAGTTAAATTCAATTAAAATTTAAAAAAATTTAAAATTTAAACTAAAAAATATATAAACATGAGGGAATCCCTCTCACTTGTGGCAGTTATCCCACCGCCAATGGCCGACTGCGATGGCCATTGGGGTCGTCGGCGCCTCGATAAGGGCCAGTGACCTTGCCTACTAGTGGCGAGGCAAGCCCTCACAAAGTCGCCGCGACCCCAGTCACCATCTTCGCCACCCCCACAAAGCGAGGGTTGTGTTTCTTTTTCTTTTTTTTTACTTTTGAACTTCTAGTTTTTTTCCTTAATTTAAAAAAATAGAAAAAGGAAAGAATAAAAAATAAAAAATAAATAGGTAAATGACGAAAATGCTCATAATCAACTAGTGAGTTAAACCATTTTTTAAAATAATATAGTGATCTCATGTTCTTATTTGAAATAATATTTATTTCGGATTTTTATTTAAGAAAACGATGGTATTTCCGATTTCGAGCTCTTGTTTGAAATTTTTTTAGCTTAAAAAAGCTACGATTGTTTCTGCGGGGGAATGATTCTTTTTTGAAGAAATTTATATATTTGACTTTGTATTCCAACTATATATCTGTTAACGTGGAGATCTTCATCATTCCTCACCCGCTGCTCACACATCACCACGACCACGACGGCCATGGGCACACCCAACTCGCCGGTCACCGGTCCACGACGGCGAAGTATCCTCATGTTGCCCTGGTTAGCCCACGGCCACATCTCTCCCTTCCTGGAGCTCGCCAAGAAGCTTCTCTCTTCTTCCTCTTCTTCTACCGGCCAAAACCCCTTCCTCATCTTCTTCTGCTCCACCCCCGTCAACCTCGCCTCCCTCCAGACCCTCCTCCCTCCTCATCTCTCCCCTTCGATCCAGCTCGTCGAGCTCCACCTCCCGTCGCCGCCCCCTCCGCTCGCTGCCCTCCCTCCCTGCTTCCACACCACCCGCCACCTCCCTCCCCACCTCATGCCCTCCCTCAAGTCTGCCTTTGACGCCGCTGGCCCAGCCTTCTCCGACCTCCTCGACGCTCTCAAACCCGACTCAGTCGTCTACGACTTCCTCCAGCCCTGGGCCCCGAGAGCAGCCCGCGAAAGCGGCCTCCCCGGGGTTGCGGCCCTCTTCTTGCCCTGCGGTGCGGCTGCTTTCACGTTCCTGACCCTCCACAGCATGGACCCCGACGGGGAGTACCCCTTCCCGACGCTGAGGGTCGAGAGGGGCGAGTGTGATAAGATCATGCAGTTCATGCGCGACAAGGTCAATGGCACGAGGGACATGGACTGATGGGATAAATCGACTGTGGGGCTCTCAACAAGCACTCTCAAAGAAACTTTGTTCACACAAGGAAGAGGAGACGGAAGGTGGCTTTTCAATCTAGTGTATTCACAATCGATTCACCCATGTTGAAATGGTTACAAGACTCACCTATTTATAGGCTTAAAACATGAATCTTGAGTCTCTCTAGGAAAGTGAAAAGACTAAAACAACAATTACATCCTAAAACAACAATTACATCCTAAAAGATGATAGACTCAACTAATTATGTCTACTAAAACAACAATTACATCGGAACACTAATTAAGCCATGGGAGTCATAATTACATCAGAATAGTAATTATGCCATGGGAGTCGAACGGTCACTATAACACTTAATGAATTTGACTTAATTCCCAACAAAACTCCCCCTTAAGCCAAATTCTCTTCCGTCGATCATTCCAAGTAAACTTCTGAATTTTCGAAACACTTCGATCTTGAGAGGTTTCGTAAAAATATCTGCGACTTGATCACCGGTCTTCACGTGCACAACTTCGATTTGTTTGTCGCTGACTTGTTCTCGAATAAAATGATATCGAACATCGATATGCTTGCTCCTCTCATGAAAAACTGGATTCTTCGCCAAAGCAATGGCAGAAACATTATCAACAAAAATCTCCGTTGCATCCTTTTGCTCCATATGGATTTCTTTGAGCAACTTTCTCAACCATATCGCATGACAAACACACGATGATGCAGCAACATACTCCGCTTCACATGTCGACAGAGTAACACTGGATTGCTTCTTTGATGACCATGTAAAAGCAGTTTCACCCAAATAAAATACAAAGCCCGTAGTGCTTTTTCGATCATCGACATCTCCCCCATAGTCACTATCTGAATAACCTCTGAGTGAAATAGTTCAGATTGATAATAATACAACCCAAGAGAGATAGTACCTTTGATGTACCGAAGTATCCTCTTTGCTGCCTTAAGATGAGATGTCTTCGGATTCTCCATATATCGACTCACAATTCCGACACTGTTCATGATATCTGGTCTGGTACAGGTCAAATACCTTAAGCTTCCAATCAAGCTTCTAAAATATGTTGAATCAACATCGACACCTTCATCGAACTTCGACAGTTTTGCACCACAATCCATCGGAGTATTAACCGAAGTGCAATTCTTCATGTTGAATTTCTCAAGGATATTTTCAGCATATCTTTTTTGGGAAATAAAAATCCCATCTTCATTTTGCTTCACTTCGATACCCAAAAAATAACTCATCAAACCATTATCTGTCATTTCAAATTCTTTCACCATCGATGCTTTAAAAGTGTCAATCAATCCAGAATTATTTCCTGTGAAGACAAGATCATCAACGTATAAACATGCCAATAAAACATCACCTTTCTCATGCTTCAAGTAGAGAGCATGTTCGTACGGACATTGTACGAAGCCATTTGCCTTGAAATAAGCATCGATTCTGGAGTTCCAAGCTCTCGGAGCTTGCTTAAGCCCATACAAAGCTTTCTTCAATCTCAGCACTTTGTCTTCATGACCTTTCACAACAAACCCAGTGGGTTGTTCGACATAAATTTCTTCTTCAAGAACGCCATTCAGGAATGCCGATTTGACATCCATTTGATAGATTGGCCACCGATTTTGAGCTGCAATGGAAATCATTAGTCTGATGGTTTCCATTCGGATGACAGGTGCAAATACCTCGTCATAGTCGATCCCAGTTTTCTGTTTGTAGCCCTTTGCGACAAGTCTGGCCTTATAACGAGTGATTTCTCCTTTCTCGTTCTTCTTGGCCTTGTATACCCATTTGACACCGATCGCATTTTTGTCCTTCGGAAGATCAGCGAGTTGCCACGTTTTATTCTTTTCGATGGCTTCTATCTCTTCATCCATGGCTTTCCTCCATTTTTCTTCTTTGGCAGCTTCATCGAAAATAAGTGGTTCACAATCTGCAAGAAGACATATAAGGTGAAGCTCATCGGTAGCTTCATAAATTTCAGAAAGTCTTCTTGATCTCGGTGCTTGCGATTCTTCGACAGTATTTGAAGTTGAAGCTGACGATGATGGAGAGAACATCGGAGAAGGTGAATGAGCTTCAATCTCCATTTCGACAGAATCATCACGAACGGTTTCGACAAATTTATCATGACTGGTTTTGACAAGTTGTCGATTTTCCTCCCACAAACTTTCTTCATCAAATTTCACATCTCTGCTTACATATACTTTCAAAGTGTCAGGATCAAACAATTTGTAAGCTTTTGATGAGGAATCATACCCGATGAAAATGAGCTTTTTACTCTTGTCTTCCAACTTCGATCTTTTCTGGTCGGGTACGTGAGCATACGCAACACTCCCAAAAATTCTTAAATGAGAAACAGTAGGTTTTCTCCCGCTCCATGCTTCTTCTGGGGTAACACCATCGAGTCCTTGCGTGGGACATCGATTCTGCAGATAAACTGCACATCTGACAGCTTCGCCCCAAAGCTCCTTTGACAAATTTTTGCTTTTCAACATACTGCGAACCATGTCGAGAATGGTTCTGTTCCTTCGCTCAGCCACACCATTTTGTTGTGGGGAATACGGCGCCGTTAAGAAACGTCGAATGCCATGGTAATCACAGAATTGATTAAATTCTCCAGAAGTAAATTCTCCTCCACGATCAGTTCTTAAAGACTTGATAAAATAACCACTCTCCTTTTCAACCATTTTCATGAAGTGCTTAAACGTATCAAACACCTCTGATTTTTCTTTCAAGAAAAACACCCAAGTCTTTCGAGTAAAATCATCAATAAACGTAACAAAGTAGCGATGATTACCGTACGACTGAGGAGTGATCGGACCACATACATCAGAATGAATCAACTCCAGTGGCTTCTTCGCTCGATAAGTCGACTCCTTCGGAAAACTTGCTCGAGAATGCTTGCCAATTACACATCCTTCACATAATTGATCAGGGTGATCAATATGTGGTAAGCCATACACCATCTTCTTGCGAGAAAGCATATTGAGTCCGCCAAAATTGAGATGACCGAACCTCAAATGCCATAGCCACGAAGGATTGTCTACACATGCTTGAAGGCATGTAGACATATCATCTTTGATGTTCAGAGTGAACATCCTATTCTTCGACATCTTCACATTCGCAATCAACTTATTTTTGCAATCTCTCAACATAAGACAAAGATTTTTCATCTGGACAGTAAATCCTTTCTCAAGAAGCTGTCCCAAACTCAAAATATTGCTCGACATCTTTGGCACATAATACACGTTAGTAATAAATTGACGTGTTCCGTTCTTCAGATGAATTAAAATCGTACCTTTCCCTTCGACAAGAATTTGAGAATTATCACCGAACGAGACTTTTCCTTTTACTGTCTCATCCATTTCAACGAACATCTCCTTTCGGCCGCACATGTGGTTACTTGCTCCAGTGTCCAAGTACCACGTATCATTCTTTTTATCAGCATTTTCTTTAAATGCCAGCATAAGAACTTGATCACCATCATTCACCAGGTTCGCCTTTTCATCTGCCACCGCACTTTCTTTCTGCCAACACTCATAAGCATAATGGCCACATTTATTACAACGATAACATCGAACCTTTGATTTATCGTACCGGTTATTTGTGTTTCTTCCTCTTCCACGAGTACTTCTTTGATTATGAAAGCACTCATTGCTTCGGGCGAAATCTCCTCCGCTTCGTCCACGACCTCTTCCTTGGAAACGGCCTCTACCGCGTCCTCGGTCACGATCTTGATTGACCCATCGAGTTTGCACAAGGTCACTTCTTTGGCCTTTGTCATCTCGGATATTCAATCGAGATTGGAGTACTTCCTCCACCGGTTCAGACTTGTTTCTTTTCAGTCTTTCTTCATGGGCTTGCAACGAACCCATGAGCTCATCGACCGTCATAGAATCGACATCTTTCGATTCCTCGATAGCGACAACGATGTGGTCGAACTTCTTATCCAACGATCGCAGGATTTTTTCAACAACACGAACATCAGGAACATCTTCGCCATTCCTTTTCATCTGATTCACAATAGCTAAAACTCTTGTGAAATAATCAGAAATCGACTCAGATTCTTTCATACGGATTACCTCGAACTCGCCTCTCAAAGTTTGAAGGCGGATCTTCTTTACTTTCTCAACACCTTGGTGCGTGGTTTGAAGAATCTCCCATGCCTCCTTGGATGTAGTAGCATTCGAGACTTTCTCGAACATAGAATCATCTAAGGCTTGAAAGATGATTGACAACCCGAGTTGATCTTTCGAACGAGTCTTCTCCAACGCATTCCTCTGAGCCTGAGTCAACGCGACATCTTCATCTGGCTCATCATAGCCATTGTTGACAAGATCCCACACACTATGGGCGCCGAGTATGGCTTTCATTCTGGAAGCCCACTTGCCATAGTTTTCTTTGGTGAGGATTGGATACTGAAAAGGAAGGTTGCTTGTTGACGCCATAATCACGAAACCGTGAAGCTCTGATACCAATTTGATGGGATAAATCGACTGTGGGGCTCTCAACAAGCACTCTCAAAGAAACTTTGTTCACACAAGGAAGAGGAGACGGAAGGTGGCTTTTCAATCTAGTGTATTCACAATCGATTCACCCATGTTGAAATGGTTACAAGACTCACCTATTTATAGGCTTAAAACATGAATCTTGAGTCTCTCTAGGAAAGTGAAAAGACTAAAACAACAATTACATCCTAAAACAACAATTACATCCTAAAAGATGATAGACTCAACTAATTATGTCTACTAAAACAACAATTACATCGGAACACTAATTAAGCCATGGGAGTCATAATTACATCGGAATAGTAATTATGCCATGGGAGTCGAACGGTCACTATAACACTTAATGAATTTGACTTAATTCCCAACATGGACCGCGTCTTAGAGAGCATCAGGAGGTCCGAGGGCGCGATCCTGATCAAGACGTGCAGAGAGATCGAAGGCAAGTACATGGACTACCTCGCCGAGCTTTTCGGCAAGGAGGTCATCGCTGTCGGGCCTCTGATTCAAGAACCGGCCAGAGACGACGCCAGAGATGACGAGGGGAAGATAATGGGGTGGCTGGAGGAGAGAGAGAGCGGCTCGGTGGTGTTGGTGTCCTTCGGGAGCGAGTGTTTCCTATCGAAGGAGGAGATGGAGGAGGTGGCACAAGGGCTGGAGCTCGCGAGCGAAGAAGTGGGGTTCGTGTGGGTGGTGAGGTTTCCAGGAGGTGGCGGAGAGAGCGCGAGCGTTGTTGAAGCTTTGCCTGAAGGGTTCTTGGAGAAGACGAAGGACAGAGGCATGGTGATCCAAGGATGGGCTCCTCAGACCAAGATCCTCATGCACCCGACCACAGGTGGTTCTAGCTGGTCATCCCCCGTTCATTTTTCTTAGTTTCGACATTAGTTTAATATGGTTGACACCATAGTTGGTCATATAACAGGTGGGTTTGTGAGCCACTGCGGTTGGAGCTCGACATTGGAGGCGATAGTCTTCGGCGTACCCATCATAGCCATGCCGATGCACCTCGATCAGCCCTTAAACGCCAAGCTGGTGGCGGATCTTGGGGTCAGCGTGGAGGTCCGGAGGGAAGACGGCAGGTTCCGGAGGGAGGAGGTGGCGAAAGCGATCAAGCAAGTGGTGGTTCAAGAAGAGGGCAAGCAAGTCCGGAGAAGGGCCAAGGAACTGAGTGGGAGGATCAGGGAGGGGCAAGAGGAAGAGACGAGCGCAGTGATGAAGAAGCTGGAACAACTTTTTGGAGAAGAAAACAACTTTTAATCTTGGGGAAACCGTGAGTTGACATCGGTGGACCATGATTTGGAATTGCTAGTTGTTGTTGCTGGCATAATTCATGGGGTTGGAGGCATAAATAAGAGGAGGAATCAATGCATTTCGAATGATATTTCACGAATCTGATCTGGTTCTTCATCTTTTCAAAACTGTTTGATTTCCGGGGGAAATTAACAAACAGTACTAAACCTATTCCAACTCAATCTTAAACTCTCTTTTTTTTTTCCAAATTCAATTCATCCTGTCAATTTTGACTTGAAATTACTAATATACCACTGTTAACGCTCACGTAGCGTAACTAATGCTGACGTGAATAATTTTATTTCTCAAACTCAAACTAAAAAAAAAAATCAAAAAATTTGATTGCGTAAAAGGAGGCATGTGCCTATATATAAGATATTGAAAGTTTTAAGACTTGTTACGAAAGTGCAATTGAGTCCTAAAATTTGTAAAAAATACAATCAAGTCCTAAAACTTGTTAAAATGGTTCAATTATGTCATTCCACTAATTTGGCTAATAGAAAATGCTGGCGTCGTTTTAGTACAAATATGATTTTGTAGTATAAATATATTTAAATTAAATATTAAAATAGGAAAAGTAATTAAAAAAAAAACCTCATATCCCTACCCTCACCAGGGTGGGGAATGGCTGAATGGGGGTCATTGGGCCCCGGCCTGGAGCCGACAACCCTTGTCAACCGCAAGCGAGGGCTTGCAGGCCCTCATCCAGATGTGGACAAGAGTCGCGGCCCTCACCCAAATCAAGCGAGGGTCGCCAACCCAGACCCCACGAGGGCCGCCCTTGGTAGGGTCTGTTGCCATCGCGGCCCACCCTGTCAGCGAGGTCACTGGCGCTTGATCAGGACTCAACGGCAACAAGACTTGTAGCTCCCACCTCCGTTTCCCTTTTCTTTTAATTTTAAATGTTTTTTATTTTTCAAATTTAAATTAAATGAGAATTATACTAAAAAATTAATTTGGACCAAAATGACTTGTTTTAGCCATGTCAGCATTTTTCCTTAGCCAAATTGGACAAAGTAAATTAAAGGACTCAATTGCACCAATTTGACAAGTTATAAGATTTGATTGAACTTTTTACAAGTTTTAGGACTTAATTGCACTTTCGTGACAAATTTTAGGACTTTCGGTGAACATTTCCCTATCTATAAAGAGAGAATAGATGAGACATACCTAGGCCTTTTCCAGTTAAAGCTGCGGACGACTTCGCAAATCACACAATCTATTAACACGTTTAGACGCCTCGTGTCGGACTAGATTATTAGCTCTTCCTTGTTCAAAATGAATGGCTTTTTAAGATTGTGACGAGTACCAAGGGCCGGAGTAGGTTAAATATATTTATTAAAACAACTCAATCCTTTTTTTTCAGTTCTCGAACAACACATCGCGAGATTATAAAATACCAATAATCACGACTCGAAATTTGTAATTACAGTTCCAAAATTTCGTAAGAGCGAAAAATGCTAGAACATCAGGCTTTTTCCAAGCCCTCCTCCAATAGGGATGTGCAACCGGACCAGGTTGACCCGGAACCCGGATTGGCCCACCCGAAAAACAGGGTCGGGAATCGATTCTCGCTCAAACCGGTCCGGGTATTGGTTTCATATTTTGGGAACCGGTTGAAACCGGTCCGGGTTTAGGGTCTAAGTAAAGGCCCACCCGGACCGATTTATAGAACCGGTTTTGTAGTTACTATTAAAAAAAAAGAAAAAAAAACCTAATCCTTAACTCTGTGCCCTAATCCAGTGTCAGCACCAGCACCTGCACCCTCACCTATCTCTGAGATCTTTCATTGCTTTCTCTTGGCATTATCCTTCTAGGTCCACCATAAAGACTAATCCTTCACAAAATAATAATCACTGAATGTAGTTACATCACTAACTAATCGGCAATTTCAAAGACGCCATCCACTTAAAGTATAAGAAGATCACTGCTGATTTTTTGCAAAATCGAAAAAATCAGGCAAAAAAAAAACGTCATTCTACCATCATCAGTTGAGTTAGAGTAGCGATAATGGTCGAAATAGTAAGTAAGTCATCACAACAATCTACGCAAGAACGAAGCTACTAAAGCAATCAATAAAATTTTGTGCGACACAGCGCCAAAAACTAAATGCGTTAGCACAAATACGCAGCCGAGCAAGCTCACATCCGAAGCACACCGAATTTTCTTTCTACACTGTTTTACCAAAGAAGGAAGTGGTGGCAATGACAAAACTAATCGGAAGCTTTATCTTTCTCGTTTTGATTAAAAAAAAAGGGGAGTAAACAGGTGTTGACACCTGATTTTTAATCATCTTTTATTTTGATTTTACTTTAAAATAAATTAAAAATAGCAAAAAAGAAGTCATAAAATTACAAAATCAACTTTGGAAGCCTTGGCCTAGCCTTTGGAACCAATTTTGAACAGAAATAATTTTCGTAATTTTTAGTATTTTTTCGAATTTAATTAATTATAAAAATACCCAAAAAATCATAAAAATACCATTCGTGGTCAGAAAAATGCACAAAAATAGTCAATAATTTTATTTTTATTCCCTTTTCGTAATGGTTTTTATAAATCTCAAAAATTTGACTTGGGTCATTATGTTCCTTCACAAACATACACCCGAATCGACCATAAAAATTCCTTTTTGAACATTTTAATTTTTAATTTCCACTTTTCATAAGCCACGACATTTTGACCTAGAGCCTTGAAGTGAAATTGTGTCAATTGGGCTTTCAATTTGGTCAATTTTGGTAAACAGGGCCTAATTGCACAAATTTCTTTGCAATTTAGTCCCCGGCTTTGCAATTCTTAAAATTAAATCATTTCTAAGGGCACCCATGAAAATTAAACACTTCTACCCTATATTTTTCATCGTCCCGAACTCATTGGTAGCCTCAATTTGAATTGATTTGATCGTTTAAGCCTCCGATTTGGCAAAAATCAATTTCGGATCCTATGCGAAAATTGGGGTTTTCATTAAATTCCAAGCCAAAAATTCATGAAAACACCCATGTTACATGGAAACCATGCTAGGAAACCTAATTTCGACATCAATTTTGTAAAATATCATCGAATTGGGGCTCAATTTGGACAAATTTGTGAAACCGGATCCATCGGATCGGGCTCGACCCGACCCGACGGATCCGGGTCTGCACCAAGGATCAGAAGAGCGTTTTTCACGCACGTTCTTTGTCCTTTCCTTTTCCTCGTTGGAGAATGGCTTCAGCGGACGTGGCCTCAGCAAAAAGATCGAGAACATTCCCTGGATTTGTCGCCTACTGCACCAAGGACAGACGGGGGAGTGAGCTGGCGTCTGGGGATCTGAAAAAAGGACGGACGTTGGCAGGGGGGGTCTGTCGCGAAAACAGAAAGGAGGAGAGCGAGAGCGGAGGAGGATTGGAAAAGAAAAACAGAAGGGATCCGGGGGTGAGAGAAAAACCTGGAGACGCTCGGACAGAGAGAAAAAAAGGAAAAGAAAGAGGGAGGAGGAAGAGAGTGAGAGCAGTGGCAAAAAACAGAGAAGAGGGAGGCTCACGGTTGCAAAAAATTTTGGGAGAGGGAGAGAGACCCGAAAGAAATAGAGAGAATCAAGGGCAAGAGAGGGTAGTCTGGCGCCCGTCGAAGCCTCTCCGACCTTCAGGGAACCCGAAGCGCCGTCGCCAAGCCGCCGCCGAACCGGGCCGAGGTCGATATCCCTGTTATTTTACACTCTGTTTTTTTTGCCTACTGTGAAATTTAGTCCGGGTTCGTCCCCGACCAAGCCGAGCGAAAATGACTGCATCCCGACATCCCCTGCGACCCATGTGTTGGTATTGGAACGTTTATTTGCCTCGGCTTTGCGTGAAATGTCCACGAATCTAGCATAAAAGTTCGTTTTCGCACGCCTGTTACATGTTTGATGAAATGCCTCCCCATTGCTTGAGCCGAGTTTGTCACCGGCCGTTTGTCATGTGAGCGATTCATGTCCATTTATTGCCTCAAGCTTGTCTTAGAATCGACTATAAGCACTCTGTGATGTTTATTTTGCATTGAAACTCGTCGGAAAACCATGGCCGGAGCTCCCGGGGCACACCCGAGCCGAGGGCTCGGTCCGGCGAAACCGGCGGTCACCGAGGTCCAAGCGACCTCAGGTAAGTCCCTAAACCTTTATTAGATGTTATCTCAATGGTTGAAACAAGCTTTGAATGACAAAAATTTTTTCCGGAAAATGCCTCGCCGGAGCCGAATCTGTGGATGCTCGTTTTGCCGGTTTCCGGTATGTTAATGGCTGTAAATCTGGGTGTATGTCGATGCTTGGTGTTTAAGGAGTGTAATGGCGCAAGAATCGTCAAAAAATACGACGATTTGGGGCCGGCCGTGGCTTCCCGACGAGGATTCCGGCGGAATCGCCGGAATTTTCCGCCTCCGGTCGTCTTCTCAGACGACCGGGTTGACTGGTCAACGCCGACGTGGCAAGCCACGTAGGCTGCCGCGTCGGATAAAAAAAAAATTAAAGAAGAGAAATAGAAAAGTCTGAGGAATCAGATTTGGGAAGGGTGCGAGGATTTGCATTTTCGGCTTGGGTCTGATTGGCAATTTGGGCTTGTTTCGGTCTGGGCCTTTGTTAAGGTTGGGCCCAAGTGGGAAAATGAAGAAAAATGGAGCTTGGGCTTTAGAAAGGAAGTTGGGCCAGGTCTAATTGAGGATAGGCCTTCCCTTTGGTTTTATTCGGGCTTCTCGTGGCTTTAGAAGGGTTGGGCTCAGAGGCCCAATCCGGATGACTAATTTCTAAAATTAATTAATTATAAAATTCGAAAATGATTTTAAAATAATAAAAAAATAGAAAAATTTTGAAAAATCAAAAACGGCGACGTTTAGACCGGCCCCGACCCGTAGGGTCGAGCCGGGCGCCCGAGAGGCGCGGGCCGGGTTTGACCCGGTCCGGAAAATATTTTTTAATTTAATAAAAAAAAGAAAATAATTAAAAAATTATAAAAATAAAAATTGGAAAATCCAATAAAAAAATATAAAAAATCATAAAAAAATAAAAAATAAAAAATGGGAGAAATTCCGAAAATTTCAAAAAAAAATTAATTAAAAAAAATTAAAAAAAAATTCGAAAAAAATTCTAAAAAAAATTTCAGAAAATAGGAAATGGTCACAATCAACTGACCATGTCCTATTTTGGGTCTTTCGAACCCTAATTCTTCCAAAATGACGATTTTGCCCTTTAGGCAAATCGTCTCCCAAAAATCAAAGAAATTCAAAAAAATTCCCGAAAAATTACAGAAAATAGGAAATGGCCACAATCAACTGGCCATGACCTATTTCAGGTCTTTCAAGCCCAATATTTCCAAAATGACAATTTTGCCCTTTTGGCAAATCGTCTTCCCAAGAAATTCAGAAAATTCCAAAAAATTTCAGAAAATAGGAAATGGCCACAGTCAACTGGTCATAACCTGTTTTTGAGTCTTCCAAGCCCCAATCTTTCCAAAAATGACGATTTTGCCCTTTAGGCGTGTCGTTTCCCAAAAAATTGCATAAATTCTGAAAAATTCCAGAAAATAGGAAATGGCCACAATCAACTGGCCATGACCTATTCCAGGTCTTTCGAACCCCAATATTTCCAAAATGACGATTTTGCCCTTTTGGCAAATCGTCTCCCAAAAATTCCACAAAAAAATTAAAAAAAATCCAAAAAATAGGAAGTGGCTACAAACAACTAGCCATAACCTATTTTGGGTCTTTCTTCTTTCCAAAAATGACGATTTTGCCCTTTAGGCAAATCGTCTTCCAAAAATTGAAGAAATTCATAAAATTCCAAAAAAATCCCAGAAAATAGGAAATGGCCACAATCAACTGGCCATGACCTATTTTTGGTCTTCTGAAACCCGACCCTCTTCAAAAATGACGATTTTGCCCTTTAGGCAAATCGTCTCCAAAAAAATTAAGGAAATCCAGAAAATTTCAAAAAAAAATTCCAGAAGATAGGAAATGGCCACAATCAACTGGCCCTGATCTATTTCTGGTCTTTTGAGTCCTGATCCTTTCAAAAATGACGATTCTGCCCTTTTGGCATATCGTTCCTCAATCGTCTCCCAAAAATTCCAAAAAAAAATCTAGAAAATGGGAAATGACCATGACCAACGAGTCAAGACCTATCTTTGGTCTTTCGAATCCCGATCTTTTCAAAAATGACGATTTTGCCCTTTAGGAAAATCATTTCTCGAGAAATCCCGAAAAATTCAAGAAAAATCTCCAAAATAGGAAATGGCCAAGATCAACTGGCCATGACCTATTTTGTTTATTTCAACTCCCAAACCTCCATAAAATTGACGATTTCGCCCTTCGAGCAAATCGTCCCCAAATCTTCCCAGTCTACCCTTGGTCCTAAATCACACATTCCTTAAGCCCTTAAGGCTATACTAGGAGGCCATTGATTTGAATTGATGTGCATTGACGTGGTTCATTCATGCACTTGATTGCGCTTTCCTTATATTGATTGTGATTTGATAGGACTAGTCTTCCAATCTGCATGAAACCCCTTGAATCAGACTTACCTCACCCAAAAATTGCACTTGCATGAAATCTTAGTTAAGAAAATCACTCGTGTTAGGTACCGAAAGGGCGTTGGTAATGACACCAACGTAACCAAGTCCCCGAACCCAAAATCTCTGGTTCCGAAGAACTGATCGATCTCTCCCAATCGATTAGTGAGGTTTCCGGTCCACCTTCCAAGAAGGACCGGTGGCGACTCCAAATGCATGCACACATAGCACATGCCACCACGACGACACCAAGGTCGAATGCGATCGACTCTTATCGTCGAAAACGCGCGTAAAAATTCGACTCCCGCCGCGATTTGGTATGGGCCTGGGAGGGTCCGCGTCGAGAAGGCCCGCGATCCACATTTCAGAGTGGGGGGCCCGATTCGACAATCCATTAGCCCGTAATCGTAAAGAAAATTTCGGGTCGCGACAGACTGGCGACTCCGCTGGGGACTTCGAACCCAGAACCTCTGGTTCTAGACCTCAAGTGGACTTAGGCCGTAATTAAAACGCTGAGTGATTTTCTGACATGTTTTTTGTAGGCGCTCTCGAAGGTGAGGTAAGTCCTCTTACGACAGGTGTTAAATGTTTTTACAGATTGGAGTGATAAGGGGAGTAGTCTGTGATTAATATTGTCTTACGCAGGTTGGGTGTAGGAATGTATGTCATGTGGATGATTTTGGAGCGCTGATTGATATATAAATTACTGTGCATGATTCACCTGCATATTTGAGGATCACGACACTTTTGCACAAAGCGCCTAAACCCAGGCCGCGAAATCACCTTTTTAGGTAGCCATAGATAGGGAATCGATATGCGAGGCTCTAGCGTGGATTTGCGCTTGGGTTGACCATATTTGATCCCGCTCACTATTCAAGTCGATTCTTTTATCCATTTGTTGTGGATTGCGCTTATGGACGAATTTATCGACTCGAATAGTGGGAAGCCGTTAGGTCCATACCTGAGCCATTTTGATTTCTAGAGTTAAGCTTCACTTGTCTCATACGCATGTGTATGGATGGTTGGTATACCTAAAACCAAAATTTATCAGGTATCATTTGTGGTAAGGTCCTTCCATTTCTATTTAATTTGTCTGCCATCTTTGATTTCGCACGACATGCTGCATTCATTAAATCCGATGGTTGAGTCCAATTCTATTTTTATAGTATGGATAGAGTAGAGGTGGTCTCTCCAAGTCGGTCCAAGATTCCCGAGATATTCGAGTACGAGCGACGTGCCATCCGTCATCGAGCTACCGAGGCATTCAACGGATTCCACTCCTTCCGATTTATCCAAGGGAGGGCACTTACTGGACGAAACCTCATCCGAGGGACGAATTGCTTCTACACCAAGTCCGCCAAGCAACTCGAACGCGAACATAAATTCGAATACGAAAGGGAAAGGATGTGGACCATTTATTTGAGGTTGAGGGACATATTCAGCAGGATGAGAGCAAATCCAGCACCCCCTCCAGAAATTATTGAGATTTCGTCGGACGAAGAAGAGCCTCCCGAAAGCCAGCCGTCCTCTTCCACCCCCATAGACATTTCATCTGATGAAGACGGCGACCCGAGCTAATCGGAGCATGGACGACGGGCGACGTTCCCCGAAGACCCGACTTGGGGCATCTCCTTAGGTTCTCTAGGGTCACATTCTGACTGTCTCCTTGTTTAATTATTTATCTAAGTCTTCGAGTCTGTAAGGAGCATCCGCCTTGGAACTCCCCTTTACCTTCGGTACTTTGGTCTTTGAGTCATTTATAGGCGTCCTGATATCGGAAGGTGACACTGGAATTTCTTTCAACCATTCGGATTTTCTGGTTCAATTACATATCTCATACAAATGAAACTATCATTAGAACTCACACTTGACGTTTTTAACGCAAGTCGGAGAATCTAATCCCCGTTTCATGGCACTGGAGACATGAAATTGAATCAGTCCATATCTTGCATGAGCATATCATCTGCATCACATCATTATTTCCGTCTAATTCATTATACACCTTAATGGGACTTGGGTTGGAACCCTCATTCAATATTCGCTTTGATTAAATGAGGGACCCTAACCCTCGTCACATCAAGAGAGAATAATGAGCTAAACGAATCTAATAACCGAGTAATCCATGGTAATTAATTTGGGGATGACTTTTTCATATTCTAGACTCGATGGGGAGAGACGACATCCAGATCATGCCCGTCCCGCGCAGAGAGTTGCTGATTTGGTGGGGGCGCCTCAACGAGACTAATCAGACTTACGTCAAGCAGAGGCTGGGGCACCTTGTCGACCTCCTCAAGGTCAAATATCAACCAGCACTCATACAGGCAGTGGCGCGATTCTGGGACCCAACCACACTGACTTTCAATTTCGAAGGCCTGGAGATCACGCCCACGCTAGAAGAGTACGCGACCGTCATCGGGGTGAAGTTCAGAGAACAGCTAGTCCAGCCTCCTTTGGGCCTCGATCCATCCAAGCTACTCTCCAGATTTCTGCGCCTCAAGATTCCCAAAGTCGAAGAAATTTTAAGGCTCACTCTAACATATTCCCCTTTTCATTCCTGTTCGACAACTACTCCAACCTACCTGTCAATACAGGTCATAGAGCTGGAAACGTTTTCATCCTAGCCTTCTTTGGGTTCGTCCTATTTCCCACGTCTAAAACCACATTCAACCCTCTCATCGTTCACATAGTCCAGCAGGCATGTGACCAATTAGATTACTCTTTTATGATCCTCGCTGAGACCTTCCTTTCCCTGAGCCGCTACAAAATCGCTTTTGAACAGTCTAAATCCGCTCGAAAGACCACTTTCCAAGCGTCCAACAGCCTTCTCTTCATGTGGCTCACCTCTCATCTCAAAAGCCTCAACCTTCGCGCGGGTTGCAACCGAATCGATGAAGATATCCACTGTTGACACCTAAATTTTGATCAACTTTTTTTATTTATTTTTATTTTTATTTTTATTTCATAGAAAATTAATAAAAATTTGAAAAAATTGAAAAATCAATTTTGGTGACCTTAGCCAAGCTAAATGAACCATTTTGACCAAAAAAATAATTTTCATAATTTTCATTTTTTTATATATATTTTCGAAAAATACAAAAAAAAAGAAAAAAAAAAGAAAAAGAAAATCAAGAAAATCAAGAAAAATAATATTTGAGGTCACAAAGATATATAAAAATAGTCGGTATTTTTATTTTTATTTTATCTATTTTCTAACCTCATAAATAGTAAAATCCAGGTTTGATTTTAGGTGTTCTCTGATCACCATAAAATTGAATTTGACAAAAATATTAGTAATGATTAAAAGGAAAAGGAGGGAAACATCATCATTTAAAAGGAAAAGGGGACTAATGATTTTGTCTTCTCTTTTTGTTATTTTATTTTATTTTTACTTTTTTTATTTTATTATTTTATTATTATAATATTTTTTTTTCTCTCTCTCTCTCTCCCCACTCCCTCTCTCCTTCCCGCTGCCTATTTATCTCCCCCCTCCTCCTCTTCCTCTTCCTCTTCCTCTTCTTCTTCTTCTTCTTCTTCTTCTTCTTCTTCCTCTCTCCTCTCCCTTTCCCGAACCATCTCACTGTTCCGGTCATAACTCCGTCGTCCAATATCAGATCGAGGTGAAACCACCTCCAATAGAAAGCTTATCGTCTTATCTTTCCAGGGATATATTATAAGGCTCATTTGGCCCAGCCATTCGTCCGATGGAGCCGTTTGAATGAGCAAAGGTCGCTGCTGACCCTGTAACGACCAGTTTCTGCCGCCGCCGTCGTCCTCCACGATCAGCCCTTCCGGCGACCTTTGCGCCTCCCTCTGACCATCACAGGTTAAGTTAAGATGTCCTTAACAATTTCCCGTTGGTTTCGTGAATTTTCGAGGTCTGGTTAAATTATGGTGATTTTTTGAAAAACAGTCGACGAAAATCGAGCGAATTGAGGTATTGTGGTCATATCTCACTCATTTGGACTCCTTTTAAGGTGAAATTTTCGGTGATGGCTTCCTAAGATGATAGGCTATGTTCTGGAATTTTAATGTTGCTGAATATTTGCTGTGTATTTACTTTATGTCATAGCATTTCTATATTTCGCATAAAAGACCCAGAATCGGAAGGCCGAGCCTCCTGTTGGTGTCTAAATATTTGCTGCGTATTTACTTTATGTCATAGCATTTCTATATTTCGCATAAAAGACCCAGAATCGGAAGGCCGAGCCTCCTGTTGGTGTCTAAATATTTGCTGTGTATTTACTTTATGTCATAACATTTCTATATTTCGCATAAAAGACCCAGAATCGGAAGGCTAAGCCTCCTATTGGTGTCCAAGGTGTTTTATTTATTTATTTTCTGTAAATTATATTGTGCTACCCCAGAATCGGAAGGCCGAGCCTCCTGCTGGTGGTTTATACCCCCCACACATTGTTGCACGAGCACCGACGGACTCCGACGTCGTAAAATTCACCGGATCCCATCTCCTTTGCTTATGTTTATGTTGTATAATGACTTAATATCTTCTTTATTATTATTATTATTTTTTTTTTGCATTGTGTTGCGTCCTATAAAAACAAAAAAAAAATGCTAGATTGGATGGTTGCAGATGAGCCACGTGTCGTGATCCGATGATTTTCAGAATAAAAAAAATATTTTTAACATTAAAAGAAATAAATTTCGAATTTTACAACAATTAAAATGATTCGATTGTCACCGAGACGCCATGTGGCGAGTTAGGGACCGTTCAGTTGGGACTTATTTTCAGGAAATTTATATTAATAAAAAATCAAATAAAAAAAATTCAAAAAAAGTGAATACTAAGGAAAAATTCAAAAAAAAATTTGAGAAAAATTGCAGAAAATTCAATCAACTTAGGTACCGAAAGGGCGTCAACTCTAACAGTTGACGTAACTAAGTCCCCGAACCCATTTCTCTGGTTATCGTAGAATTGAATAGAAACTCCCGACTATTCAATAGGGTGGTCCAATCATACCCTCCAAAAAAATGATTGGTGGCGACTCCATGGCATGCACACTTAGCACATGTCACTAGACCACACTGAAGGTCGACTACGCATACCTCCGTTGCGATTTGGGTAACGGGCCTTGGGAGAGGCCTGCGTCCGACCAGACTGGACGGCCCATTAGCCCTCGAGAGCCCACGGCGAACCTCGAGAGGGTCGCGACAGACTGGCGACTCCACTGGGGACTGGTTCTTAACCATTTAGTGGACTTGAGCCGATTAAAAAGTTGATTGTTTTATGCAGACGCTCTTCAAATTGAAGTATGTACTTTAATCCTTGAGGTGTTAAACATTTTTGCAGATTGGAGAAATAAGGGGTGTAGTCCGCGATTTACATTATTTTATGCAGGTTGGCGTAGGAATGTATGTTGTGTGGGTGATTTGAAGCGCTGATTGATAAACTGTTATGCATGACTTGCATTGTGATGATCACGACACCTGAACACACACAACCGCGCCTAAAACCCCGGGCGCCCCTATAAGCAAACAATAGAAGGAATTGAAAATGGAACCTCCGTGAGGAAAAACACGGGGTAATCCATTTTTAATTTCGCTCACTTCGAACTATGGATTGGGTCCCAATGCAACGATAGTTGTGCAATGGAACCTACCCTTTCTAGAACTCGAGGTGGGAGCCTTTAAGCCTCAGGAACCCCACCATTTAGGTGTCAAAACTTCACAAGTTTACATGCGAATGATCGATGTGTTTGACATGTCTTACCCCCTTCAAAAGGTTTGTAAGTATCATTCCTTTCACCCCTTGAACTCAGTATAACTTTTTTCCATATGCTAACACGTCTTTCTACCTACCACAGGGCAGGTAGCTTTAATCACGGAACCAAGAATAACTCGTATTATAACTCGTCTCCGAGCCAGAATGGAGCAAGAGGAGTTGGGATCTCGCGTGAATAGTTTGGAAGGTCAGATGGCGTCAATGGCCACCATGCTAGCGGAAATGAAAGCCATGATGGTGGCTGCACAAGAAAGAAATCATGACCTCAGCCAGGATGCTCCGCCCGCACCCCCCAATGCTTCGAATGTGGCGCGAACTCGGGAAGAGAATGTGGCCGAGAATGTTAATCGAGTGTTAGCAGCTGATGCACTACCGAAGGCCGTGTCTGCAGTCATCGACCTAGAAAAAGACAAAAAGGAGAAACCCCCGGGCAAAATCGAAGAAGGCGCAAAGAGGCTAGCGAAGATAGAGGAATGCCTAAGCAGCCAAGGGTATGAGCTGGCTCGATTTGACAAGATATCACCATTTGCAAAAATTGAAGCGCCGTTAGACTATAAAGAACCCGATTTCGTCAGAAAATACAACGGGACGAGCTGCCCCCGAGCCCACTTAAAATATTACCTACGCAAAATGGCACTTTTTTCTGACTACGTTCCCTTGCTGATGAACACGTTTCAAGAGAGTCTGGCGGGTGCTGCTCTGGCTTGGTTCATCGAATTAGATTTGGAGGACATGATGGATGGGAAGACCTAGCGGAGGACTTTTTACATCAATATAAGTTCAATACTGCTACAGCCCCTTCCAGAGAAGAATTGCTGAGGACCACTAAAGGGAGGAATGAGGCAATCCGTGCCTACGCTCAAAGATGGCGGGCCTTAGCAACACAAGTCAAACCGTCCATTCCAGAGGACGAGCTGGTCGACCTTTTCTTGAGAGCGTTGCCTTACGAGTATTTCGATAGGCTGAACACATCTGGTTGTCAAACATTTGTACACCTCATAAAAATCGCAGAAAGGCTGGAATGGGCGATGAGGGAAAGGAAAGCACCAGAAATCGCAACAAGACGCCAATATCCGGCCCGAAGGGAGAAGGAGGCTGAAGTTGATGTGGCCTTCGTACCAAACCCACCCAACCCTAAGCAGTTCTCCAATTCAAGTACGGTGCAAGGAAACTCGTCGATGTCGGTACAGAAACCATATGAACTAAGGAGGAAGTTGCCTCCCAAGCAGTTCACCCCCCTGCCAAGGCCGTTATCGAAATTACTTCCTATGTTGCTAGAGGAGCACTTAGTGGCTAAGGAGCCTCCAAGGCCGAATCCGGTGAAATTTAACGGGTACGATGAAAGCCAGTCATGTGTCTATCACATGGGAGAGAAGGGCCATAACGTAGACAATTGCATTGTTTTGAAGCACAAGGTGCAAGCCCTTATCGATAATTGCATCCTTGAATTCGACAAAACAGAGCCGAACGTGCAAAATAATCCACTTCCTGATCACCAAACCGTGGGGGTGATCTTCGACAACAAGTTCGACCGGTTCTTCTCCGAGGATTCCAAATGGTCGAAGGACGAGGGGATAGAAACGACATCGGAGGAACTTGATTTGACCAGCTTGTCTTTGGGAGATTTTGTCAAATCACTCGACGGCGACGCTCCTACCATGGAGTAAAGAGATATCTGTCTCTCTTCGACGCATCTAAATCCACATTAGGTGCCTCGGGCTTTTTCTTACGTGTTGTATTGTAATATAAGTATACTAAAAAAAACCAAAAAAAAAACCAAAAAAAAAACCAAAAAAATCATCAAAAATCAAAAAAAAAAAAGGGGACGTGTGGGAGCCACAAATCGGTCAATGACGAAAAAAAAAAAACTGAGACCTGATTTCCCACATGTCTCCTGGTTTGCAAAGTTTTGGGATGCGAGGATGCCCAATGATATGAGGGCTAGCTCCCATCCTACCCTTTCAATTTTTCTTAAGACGTCTCCCAAAGAAGTTTATCATTACATGAACTTTCTCTATTTTATAACCGTCTTTGTGACACTTCAAGCATGCCATTCCAAGCATACATAGCAGTTGTTAAATAACTCAGGTTCCCGAGGTGGAGCTTCCCTCCTAAATGGGGAATAAAACGATGCGGAGCCATCCATTCCAGCAACGATCAAAAGCAGGGGAATCAGATGGCAGTGCTTTCAAATGACGAAACAAGGAGTACCCCTTTTCATAACATAAGTCTGACTCAATGTTTTCAAGAGCGTTCTAATGGCTCAATTTGTGAACAAAATTTTTGAGAAAACCTGAAAAAGTTTCTCATCACCTGAAAATCTCTGTGAAAAGAATGCTTGAAAAAAAAATCTTAAGTTTTATCAATACCTTCTTTGAATAGAATGAAAAGCACGAATTCATAGATGACCAGGATTGGCAAAACTCGTGGGAGCAAGTCTCTCCCTTTTCTCCGAGAAGCCCAGCCAGGGGCAAACTCTCATGATCCCCCCTAAAAGTGCAACAGACCAGGGTCATCAAATCCAGAGAGGACAAACAGCGAAACCGGCCTCACCGGGGCAAATTGCTCGAAAAGCACGAAAAGACGAAACTTCGGAGGGAGTACCTCTTTTCAGAAATTCCAAATGAAGTCAGATAAAAACCCACGTCTATTTCTTCACATGCAGGTGCGTGGACTCCTTCAGATGGGATTAGAAATCTCCAACAAAAGCGGAAAGCGTTAAGACATGACTGGGGCATGCGAATCAATTTTGCCCTGGGCAAATAAAGACGTTTCTTCTCTGGCAAAATCCGTAGACGCAATGACAGAGTTATCTGCATCAGAAATAAACCCCAGGATACAAACCTAGAGGCGGTAACTTTGTATCGTTCCAATTTGATCTCCATAAATCCCATGCTTAACAGGAAGTCGTTGGCGCCAAAAGCCACAAAAGAAAAGAACTCGCCAATGAGGAGGCGAATAAAATTATTAACCTTGGGAGTCAGCACTCCTAGGAAGGGTCTTTGATCAAGTGGAGGAACTATGAAGAGTGACGCTGGAATGCGCCCAAAAACACAAATGGATTTCCTCTGGGGCAAATCCTCGAGAATGATTCATCGCCAACCAAACGGAGGAATCGTGGCCACAATATAGATGGCCAATTTCTGTAAGCCGCGCGTTTGTGTTCAAATGAAAACACCAAGCAAGAACAAGGCGGTATCGTTCCAATTTGTCTTGAATTTTGGAACGCAAACTGACACTTATTGTTTGTTTTTGACAGGGGAGTCGCCTTGGAGACGAACAAGTTTTTACATCCCACGTACTACTTGTTAGGGTACATGACCGAGGGTAGGATGTATCGTTTCGATTTTCAAAAAAATTCGTGAATATACAATGATATGCTTCTCTTACATTTTCAGGGGTCTGCAGCCGCGACAGGTAGGTAAGTATCCCTTTCCCAGTTAGCTGGAGATAAAGAATGTTAAAATCCTTTCAGTCGTCATGAAAATTATCCAATGCATCGATGTTCATGATTTAAATCGGGAGGTTGCCCAAAGCATGAATAAAACATGCACGATACATCACAAGATCCCCTCAATGGATAAATTTTGGGAAAGAAGGGAGTGAATTTTTCCAAATATCATTATTTGTCAAATCATTCAAAAGGAAGTTTACTCAAAAGAGAGGCGAGCCTAATCCAAACATGTCCAACACACACTTGAGAGATGAGTGGAGTGGGCAGATAGCAAAATCTGGGTCTACGATGGTAGGGATCATTTGCAGCGATTACATGGGTTGGGACGACAGAGGCATTCGTTTCATATCCCCAAAAACTACAGGTGACCATTGATAAACCCCTTTGAACGGCGTTTTTCATTCTTAACCCTATCAAGAACCACCCCACATCGGGGCAAAATGGAGGTGAGTCCAGTAGCATCAGGAGAAAATGGTTAGCAATTTTTTTTGCTCGGACTAACATTAATCTTTGTGTGTTATTTATATGGTAATCCAAGTGCCATAGGATGATGAGAAGCATTCATTTCTCTATCCCACACACCATATCCTTTGCATAGCTAAGTTGAGCCTGCGAATTCATTTCATAAACCCATCGGTGATCATTGCAAGTTCCAAAACAAAGGCAAATCACTTCAGGAACGGAGAAGTTCAAGACTTAGGGTTTACGAAGAAACTACTAAGTTGATACTCAAGCGTGCTAAGAGCCAAGTCATATATCTAGCACAATTGCCAAGCATCCCACTTGCGACAAGGGATTAAAGAAATCCCCAGCATCAAGAAAAAGCAAAGTGCCTGGTAAAAGCGAGGCCGATGCTCGGGTGAACAATTTGATCGATCCCTAAAGAAACCTGGTAGGGAAAAGAAGAGGGAAAAACCCCTAATGGAGTCAGATCAAAAAGACTGCTCCCCAAATGATGTCAGCCGTGGAGCAAAAACACAGAAAGAGTTGTCAACCTCTTAATACCACAAGAGACGCTCTCTAAAGAGTTTGTACACACCTCAAAAACGGTTGCACGTCTCAAAAATTGAAGATACAGAATGGAAAAGACAGGTGACAAGTTTGCAATGATCACCAAGGTCAATTCCCTCATATATTCTGGGCCAAAAACAAGCTTTTTTTTGGTCCCCAATCCTACCAACATCATAACCCTGAAACAGCCTTCTCTGACTAAGACACTTGGGTTAACATATAGCTTAGCTCGAAGAGGTACGAGCAAGACTATTTCTTTCTCATTTTGCAGGGTTCTTGACTTGTAAACCCGAAGCAGATGGTGAAAACTTTCGTTCAATGGCTTTGACTCAAAAATGAGTCCCCCTTGAAAACCAATACCAAGCCCAACATTACGGTCCCGTGGAAGACCTCCCGACCGATCAAAATGTATGCGCTGCGAATGAGCCTAAAACCTAGGCACAGGTTAATAGGGAATTGAGTGCATCCCCTATAAAAATCATTACCTCAAAACAGGTGAGATAGCCTCCTTGTCGAGAAATATTCCAATTGATGTTTTGAACAATCTCTTTTTGGAATTTTTCAAACTGTTGATCCAGATTTTCCATGCAAGGAATTTGTGATCACATCTGCATGTTGCAAGAATGCTTTGGACAGCCTCCGGCATCAAAATGCACATTTCATGATTAAAACTTAAATCATACGGTTTTGTCAGATGGACAACCGTCGTCTTCCCAAAGATTGCTAACGTTTTCTTGGTGAAGAAAAATTTTTCAGGCTCGAACTTCTGCAGGATCCATTAGAGACGCCAATCTCCCAGAAGAAGGCCTCGCTCTGAAGAGAAGAACGTACAAATCTATTTTTCTGCAGGATACCTGGAGAACCCAGCTCCCAGAAAAGTCACTTCCCGCATCATCAGCGTACCAGTGAAATTTTTGCCAAAATAAAATCTTTCACTGCTTCAAAACTGAATTCCCGACAAACTTCGGGATCTCTAAAAAAGGGGGGAAGAAAAACCCTTTTAAAAGAAACAGTCTCATCGGACGTGGAGAATCCTCGTCATGAGACCCCTTTTCAAAAATCAGGCAGTCTCATCGGACGTGGAGAACCCTCATCATGAGACCCCTTCTCAAAAAAAAAAAAATCAAGCAGTCCCAGCAGACGTGGAGAACCCTCGTCCTAGGACCTCTTTTCAAAAATCAAGCAGTCCTAACTTGACGTGGAGAACCCTCGTCCTAGGACCCCTTTTCAAAGCAAAACTATGGTAGATACCGCCTGAAGGGTCAACTCATGGTAGAAACCGCCTGAATGGTCAACACAAGGTAGATACCGCCTGAAGGGTCAAAATGAGGGTAGATACCGCCTGAAGGGTCAACACAAGGTAGAAACCGCCTGAAGGGTCAAAATAATGGTAGAAACCGCATGAAGGGTCAATCAAAGGTAGAAACCGCCTGAAGGGTCAATCCAATAGTGAAAATCACTTAAATGGTCAACTCAATGGTCCAATCCACCATACGGATCAAAATCATTGGCAAATCTCAAATGGGACGCGTCTTCCTTAGATTCCTATCAGTTAGGAATCCCATTATGGTTTGACCTACCATACGGGTCAGAGCTTAACCTCTCTAGGATACTCTAGTAACGAGTTCCTAGAAATTCTCTTGAATCCATCAAACACCGCGAAAATCGTACAAACATCGAACAGGTAAGTGGCAGGTATGTCTCTCTATTATCTCACTCTCTCATGTCAAATGAATGTTTCCCCCTTCAAGAAAGAGCATACATGGACAAGCATGAAAATTGGATGTCATGACTCCTTTTCCTTTAGTTTCCCGAGTCGAGTCGATCAGGACTCAGGTGTCACCTTATCTTTGAGAGAAACCTCTAACGAGATTCCTCTCAAAGAGGGGCAGCTGTTGACACCTAAATTTTGATCAACTTTTTTTTATTTATTTTTATTTTTATTTTTATTTCATAGAAAATCCATAAAAAGTTGAAAAAATTGAAAAATCAATTTTGGTGACCTTAGCCAAGCTAAATGAACCATTTTGACCAAAAAAATAATTTTCATAATTTTCATTTTTTTATATATATTTTCGAAAAATACAAAAAAAGAAAAAAAAAAGAAAAAGAAAATCAAGAAAATCAAGAAAAATAATATTTGAGGTCACAAAGATATATAAAAATAGTCGGTATTTTTATTTTTATTTTATCTATTTTCTAACCTCATAAATAGTAAAATCCAGGTTTGATTTTAGGTGTTCTCTGATCACCATAAAATTGAATTTGACAAAAATATTAGTAATGATTAAAAGGAAAAGGAGGGAAACATCATCATTTAAAAGGAAAAGGGGACTAATGATTTTGTCTTCTCTTTTTGTTATTTTATTTTATTTTTACTTTTTTTATTTTATTATTTTATTATTATAATATTTTTTTTTCTCTCTCTCTCTCTCCCCACTCCCTCTCTCCTTCCCGCTGCCTATTTATCTCCCCCCTCCTCCTCTTCCTCTTCCTCTTCCTCTTCTTCTTCTTCTTCTTCTTCTTCTTCTTCTTCCTCTCTCCTCTCCCTTTCCCGAACCATCTCACTGTTCCGGTCATAACTCCGTCGTCCAATATCAGATCGAGGTGAAACCACCTCCAATAGAAAGCTTATCGTCTTATCTTTCCAGGGATATATTATAAGGCTCATTTGGCCCAGCCATTCGTCCGATGGAGCCGTTTGAATGAGCAAAGGTCGCTGCTGACCCTGTAACGACCAGTTTCTGCCGCCGCCGTCGTCCTCCACGATCAGCCCTTCCGGCGACCTTTGCGCCTCCCTCTGACCATCACAGGTTAAGTTAAGATGTCCTTAACAATTTCCCGTTGGTTTCGTGAATTTTCGAGGTCTGGTTAAATTATGGTGATTTTTTGAAAAACAGTCGACGAAAATCGAGCGAATTGAGGTATTGTGGTCATATCTCACTCATTTGGACTCCTTTTAAGGTGAAATTTTCGGTGATGGCTTCCTAAGATGATAGGCTATGTTCTGGAATTTTAAGGTTGCTGAATATTTGCTGTGTATTTACTTTATGTCATAGCATTTCTATATTTCGCATAAAAGACCCAGAATCGGAAGGCCGAGCCTCCTGTTGGTGTCTAAATATTTGCTGCGTATTTACTTTATGTCATAGCATTTCTATATTTCGCATAAAAGACCCAGAATCGGAAGGCCGAGCCTCCTGTTGGTGTCTAAATATTTGCTGTGTATTTACTTTATGTCATAACATTTCTATATTTCGCATAAAAGACCCAGAATCGGAAGGCTAAGCCTCCTATTGGTGTCCAAGGTGTTTTATTTATTTATTTTCTGTAAATTATATTGTGCTACCCCAGAATCGGAAGGCCGAGCCTCCTGCTGGTGGTTTATACCCCCCACACATTGTTGCACGAGCACCGACGGACTCCGACGTCGTAAAATTCACCGGATCCCATCTCCTTTGCTTATGTTTATGTTGTATAATGACTTAATATCTTCTTTATTATTATTATTATTATTTTTTTGCATTGTGTTGCGTCCTATAAAAACAAAAAAAAATGCTAGATTGGATGGTTGCAGATGAGCCACGTGTCGTGATCCGATGATTTTCAGAATAAAAAAAATATTTTTAACATTAAAAGAAATAAATTTCGAATTTTACAACAATTAAAA
The DNA here is from genome assembly GCA_021437785.1 of Rhodomyrtus psidioides. Classification (NCBI taxonomy): domain Eukaryota; kingdom Viridiplantae; phylum Streptophyta; class Magnoliopsida; order Myrtales; family Myrtaceae; genus Rhodomyrtus; species Rhodomyrtus psidioides. Next base: position 1,854,513 of record JAILYB010000024.1, on the reverse strand, counting down.
TGATTCGATTGTCACCGAGACGCCACGTGGCGAGTTAGGGACCGTTCAGTTGGGACTTATTTTCAGGAAATTTATAATAAAAAAAATCAAATAAAAAAAATTCAAAAAAAGTGAATACTAAGGAAAAATTCAAAAAAAAATTTGAGAAAAATTGCAGAAAATTCAATCAACTTAGGTACCGAAAGGGCGTCAACTCTAACAGTTGACGTAACTAAGTCCCCGAACCCATTTCTCTGGTTATCGTAGAATTGAATAGAAACTCCCGACTATTCAATAGGGTGGTCCAATCATACCCTCCAAAAAAATGATTGGTGGCGACTCCATGGCATGCACACTTAGCACATGTCACTAGACCACACTGAAGGTCGACTACGCATACCTCCGTTGCGATTTGGGTAACGGGCCTTGGGAGAGGCCTGCGTCCGACCAGACTGGACGGCCCATTAGCCCTCGAGAGCCCACGGCGAACCTCGAGAGGGTCGCGACATCCACCCCATCCAATCCTTTTTCAAGTGCCAATCACTCATTACCGATCGTTCTTTCAATGATTGGTACAAATTCCTTGAGAAACTAGAACCTGGACAGCTCCGATGGCGGCTGAGGCGACCGAAGATGACCAAGGCTCGCATTACTACTGAAGATGGAGGGCCGATTCCGCTGTTGGGATTTACCGGAGCCGTATCGTATTACCCAATCAGAGTTGTCAGACAGTTTGGTATGCTGCAGGAAATCCCACCTCAAAGCCCTCCTGATGAGTTCGCCTTTGATGTTCCCCAAGGGCCGATCACCAAGAAGACTAGGGTGCGCCTCCAAACTATGATTGATGGCATTGAGCAAGCACTGAAAGACTCCCCCCCTCAAGTCGTGGAGTGGCCAGATCAGATGACCCCCGAGATGGACCTCCATCGGGCTTCTGAGGAGTACGTCCGAGCTTTCAAAAGGATTCGCCCGACTCCCATCGAGCCGTATGTCCCAGAGTACGTGTTCCCGTGCGTACCAGGAGTGGAACCGTACATACCAAAGGCTGTAGGATCGTCCACCTATCCTAAAGACGAAGTGATTTACGGTTGAAGAACGTGCTTTCTTGACAATGCCGGAAGATGACTGAAGATGGGCGACCAGACATGAAGAGCATGACTTCCCATCGAGTTTAGAATATTAGAGCATTTTCATATCGCATCTTAATCAAACTCTTTCGAGAGCCTTTCTAGTTGTAATGAACGCTCTTAATTCATGCATTATCAAGATATCTTTTCAAAATCCCCATCGTAATTAGCATGGATTACTCCCTGCTTAACAGCAGGCTTGTCTGTACGGGCGATGTAAAAAGCCCAGGGCAGGGGAACGTACTCACGGCCCGACTGTTATCTCCACCGCAACATGCGGACGAGGAGGCCGCATACCATATAATCTGTCTTTCCTTTCGACAAACCTGACTTTAGCCTTCTCAAACAGGTGATCCTCAATCACGAGGACTAGAGCTCGGGCTCGCCAACAGGCTCGCATGGAACAGGAGCAGGTTGGTTCGCGCTTGGAGAATCTGGAAACACGAATGGATCGAATGACTGAATTGATGACAGAGATGATGGCCGAAATGAGGGCTGCACGGGTCACGGCTAGTGATAGGCCCGCTCCGCCCCTTGATCTCAACCAGGCTGCTAACCCGACGACGCCGACTACCTCTGACTTTGGCGGGGCTTCCCCTGGGGCAAATACGGCAGTTAATCCCGAAGTTCCATCGAAAGCATCCCCTGTGGTGATCGATCTGGAGGAGAGACAAAGGGAGAAACCCATCAAAGTTGACGAAGGGGTCAAACGGATAGCTAAGATAGAGGAGTGTTTAACCAGTCAGGGATTTGAATTATCCAAGTATGACAAGATCACACCCTTTGCGAAGATTGAAGTCCCGGCGGACTACAAAGAACCAGATTTTTCGAGAAAACATAACGGGACAGGTTGTCCCAAAACCCATCTCAAGTATTATCTGTATAAGATGGCTAAGTACTCAGACCACATACCACTGCTCATCAACACTTTCCAAGAGAGCCTGGCCGGCGCCGCTCTGTCTTGGTACGTGGAGCTGGATATTCAGAAGTACGATGACTGGGATGAGTTCGCTGGGGAGTTCCTGCGTCAATATAAGTTTAACACCATGACCGCTCCCACGAGGGAGGATCTGCTTAGGACCGCCAAAGGAAGAAATGAAAGCGTTCGCTTGTATGCGCAAAGATGGAGAGCGTTGGCCACCCAAGTCAAACCCTCGATCCCCGAGGAGGAGTTAGTAGATATATTTCTGAAGGCCTTACCTTACGACTACTTCGAGAAACTGAACACCTCTGGGTGTCAAACCTTCGCACACTTGATTAAAGTAGCTGAAAGGCACGAATGGGCAATGCGAGAAAGGCGGGCACCAGAAGCAATCCCTAAGCGACAGTTTCCGATAAAGAAGGAGCGCGAACTAAATTCTGAAGTAGCCTTTGTCTCCAACCCTCCGAAGCCGAGAAGGTTCGAAGATTCGACCCCGACCCAAGGAAACACCTCTTGGGCAAATCAAAGGAATCCTGAGCCTAAAAGGAGGGGGCCTCCTTCATTTACACCACTCCCAGTTTTAATGTCGAAATTACTACCCAAGCTCCTTGAGGCTAGGTTACTAGCCAAGAAACCGCCAAGGGCAAAGCCACCAAGGTTCCCCGGATTTGATGAAAACCAAGCGTGTGTATACCACATGGGTGAGAAGGGGCATAACGTGGATAATTGTCGGGCCCTGCAATACGACGTACAAGCTCTTATCGACAATAACCTACTGGAGTTTGACGGGGCTAGTCCAAATGTTCAGCAGAACCCCCTGCCTGAACACACCATCAGCGCCGTATTCGACGTCGATTTAGGAGGTGACTTGGAATTTCTGATTGATGTTCCTAGGATGGAGGTAGTACTAGCTATGGCTTCGCAATATCCGCGACATGACGAAGTCACCAAGGGTCAAAAAAGGGCTTGTTTAACCAAGTTAGTCAGCATGGGTGTTATCGCCGAGGTCGGCAGTCATCACTTCCCAGGATATTACGCGAGGATCAACCTGGATTCAGACCAATTCTCCCTGAAAGCCACAAGAGGAAAAATCTGGGAGGTTCCTACAGGGTATTTACTGAACATAGATGGCGTCGGAGAGATGGAAGAGCTGGGTGAGTATGAACAAAACTTAAAGAAGGCTCGCCAGGGTGATAGAAGGTTTGTACGAGAAGCTCTCCAAAAAGGGGAAATAATCGATAATTTGGGGCAAGACAGTGGAGGCTATAACTTCAAGGTGTCGTATTCTATTCCTCCTGGTTTCTTCGACGACCACAAAGAAGTGATTCCCGATGGGTGGGGAGGCATGGATGATCCCCAAGGACCGAAAAAAGCTAAACAAATCAATGAAGCTATCCTCACGCAGACTCCGAAAATAGAAGACGACCAATGGATGCCAACACGACTAGTTGGCCTGGAGGCCCATATGGTCGGGCTAGTAGATATGCTGACTGATCTGACCAAACGAATGGTGGACGACGGGCCTGCGAGGAACGACCTCTTGCTAAGGGAATATCAGAGGGTATTAGATGAACAGAATTGCAGAATTGCTGATTTAGAGAACTGGTGTCGAGAGTTGTCTGACAGCCTGACCAGAGTAAAAGTCCCGATGGACCCTTCACCCCCAGGAGTCAGGACTCCCTCAACAGGACAAGTCGATGATATCGTTTTTTGTCAAACATACAGCGGAAAAGGGTGTCCGAGAAAGCATATCTCATTCTATCTGAAGGCAGTTTTTGGCCTCTCCAAAGATGAAGGGGCACTCATCCAGAACTTTGGGCTCAGCTTGGATGGCCCAACCCTGACCTGGTTTCGAACGCTCGATCACCACCAGTCAATCACCTGGAATGAGTTCATGGCCCAGTTTCTAGACAGGTACGACATCGACCAAGCATTCGTCTTTGGCCGTGAAGACCTAATTCACACAAAAAAGGAGAGGGCGAAGACTTTAAAGCCTATGCGTGTAGATGGAGAAGGCTTGCTGCGGAAGTATACCCCCCATTAACAGAGGAGGAGCTAATGGAATACTTCACGAGAGCCATGCCCCATGAGGCCGCTATCTCTATATGCCCTTATAAATATCAATCTTTCGCTCACTTGGCAAGCGATTTAGAAAGAATGGAGTGGGCCTGGCAGCAAGATCGAACTCGAGGATCAAAGATGGAGAAGACGGAAAATGCGATCCAATTCTTGAGGAGAATGAACGAGGGGTTTCGACCCTCCAAATCGGGATCCACCTCTACATGTCTGTCCAGCTCGAAAAAAGGATACAATTCAGAGGAGTTATATTTGAGTGGGTCTATCTGCATGGTGGGAGGAACGACCCCGCTCGTAATCAACCTTGCTGAGTTTGGCGTCACACATGATGAGAGTGGTGGAACCGAGACTGAAGCCACGGAGGAAGCCGACAAATCCCCCAACATCAGAATCACCAAGGACAATCCTTTGGTAATCATTCTCCCCGCAACCGAACCCTATAACCCCAAGGCAGCTCATTGGAATTACGGCACTGGCGATGTGGACGCTATCACCCGTTCTGGAAGGTGTTTAGTTCATAAAGAGGGCGTCGCAGAAAAGAGAGGGGTAACAGAGGAGGACGCTAGACAAGTCTTGGCTATCGTAAGAACTAGCGAGTTCGAAGTTGTAGAGCAATTGAGAAAGATGCCCGCGCAGATTTCCCTTCTCGAGCTTTTCAAAACTTCTGAAAGACATCGGACTGCACTTCTAAAAGTGCTTAACAAAGCTCACGTCCCTGAAACAATCAACGAAGTCCAGCTAGAAAACTTCGTCGGTTCAATCCTATTAAAGGATCAAGTGTCCTTCTCTGATGAAGACTTCGTAGCCGGAGGGCGCGGACACAACAGGGCACTATACATATCGGCCGCGAGCCGCGGGAAGAGAATATCCCGAGTCTTAGTGGATAATGGGTCCGCTTTCAATATATGTCCCTTGAGCACTCTTAGAAGTTTAGGGGTAAAGGACGACTCAATCAGAACATCAAAGTCCACCATCCGAGCTTTCGACGGCGCCAAAAGTGAGGTTACAGGGGAAATCGAGCTATCAATCACCATTGGCCCCACTGAATTTCTGATTAGTTTCCAGGTCATCGATATCTCTTCGTCGTTCGGGCTACTTTTGGGAAGACCCTGGATTCACACGGCCGGGGCAGTCCCGTCAAGCTTACATCATAAGCTCAGGATGGTCGTAAACGACAAGCTGGTCACCATTCACTCTGAGACCGACCACCTGACAGCCCAGATAGATGCTATCCCCCAGATAGAACCTTCGTTGGGAGAAGATTTAAGTTTCCACGCTATAGAAAGGATGTCCATCATGCACGTACCGGCAGGTTCTGTCATGAAAGCCCATGACCTCTCTACACCATCAATTATGGCAAGCGAAGTTTTACTGAAGCATGGGTACATCCCTGGCGGTGGACTGGGGAAACACGCACAGGGAATTTGTGAACCGATTAGCCTGGTAACCGTGCAAAATCGCAGTGGTTTGGGCTATAAAGCGGAGCCGAGTCATCGATATCAGCTCGAGGGAGGTCACCATCAAAGTAGGGCAGGCAATCGAAAGACACGTACAGGCCAGAGCGGTCAGTATCTGGGGTCAAGCGCCTGGAAGGCAAAAGGGAAGATGTTCGAAAATCCCCTAAGCCGCTTCTTCAACAAGACGTCCAAATGGCTGGAGGACGAGGTAGACGACGGAGCGATGAAAGAGCCAAGCTTGGCCGATTTATTCCTAGAAGACTATGTCAACGTCATCATCGAGTTGATCGACGGCGACATCCCCACCCTTGAGTAAAGAGATTTCTATCTCTCTCCGATGCATCTACCACATACTAGATGCCTCGCGCTTTCAACCTTCTATTTTCCTCTAACGCAATTATTAAAAAAAAACACAAAAAAAAACAAAACAAAGGGGGACATGTGGGATCCACAAATTGGTCGATGACGATCCGAGTGAGAGAAAAGAAAAGAACAAGAAAAGAGATGGGAAAAGAAGAAAAGTCCTGAGACCCGATTTCCCACATGTCTCCTAGTTTCCAAACTTTTGGTGAGTAATGATATCCAATGATATGAGGATTAGCTCCCATCCCATGTTCTCGGGTTTAATCTTCCTCTTTCTAAACCATCTTTCAAAAAAGGATACCCAATGATATGAGGATTAGCTCACATCCCATGTTCTCGGGTTTAATTTTCCTTTTTAAACTCATCATGCATAAGCTCTTTCTACTATTCGTCAACTAACCATCTGCATGGCATTTCAGGCATACCATTCCAAGCATGCATATCAGGTTGTTGAATGACTCGGGTTCTCTAGAGGGGACCACCCTCCAAGTTCAAGGAGAAGACGAGGAGCAGAACCTGGAAAAGGCTGAGTGTAAGTGGGATCGATACGAAAAATCTAAACCACTTACAGCCGAAAGTACTGTCCCGATAAATTTAGGAACCACAGAAAATGTCAGGGAGGTGAAGATTGGTGAAAGTTTATCATCGCCGGAAAAGCTCAGGCTAACTGAGCTCCTTAGGGAGTTCCAGGATGTCTTTGCCTGGTCCTACGCTGATATGCCAGGGCTAGACCCTAGCATTGTGGAGCATACTGTTGGGATTCACGTAACACGTACGGGTAAATAAAAATTAATAAACGCAGCGGAAATAAATAACAACCCATACATGTATCTCCAGAGGCGTACTTCGTGCATTTCAATCGAAAAATCACAAAGCACCAAAGGGAGTAAATAGACTACCTCTTGTAGCGTGCTTGAAACGGAGGTGTCGGTTCGATGTTTTTCGATCTCAGCCCCACAAGTGTCGGGCCTCTAGTTCAGACACACCACCAATTGACGAACGGGAGACGACTAATAATTCCACAACAATTGTGCTAGCAATATGCGGAATCAATATTCCAAACCAATTTACGGAATCAATATTCCGAACTTGGTATATTTTGGTCACTCAAAATTATGAGAATATAGAGAGTGTTTGTGTTCTTCTCTCAAAGCTCTCAAAAATTTGCACACTCTACAAATGTGCCAAAACTTAACCTCAAAACTCTTGCCATCCTTTTATAGCCAAAAACACCTTCCAATGAATTGTATTATAAAATAGCACTAACATATAATAAATGCTTTCTAAAAATAGCACTCACAATTTATGATAAATAAATGCCATATAAAAATAGCACTAACAATAGCACTCACAATTTATAAATAGCACTCACATCTTATGATACAAAAAATGCTATTTAAAAATAGCACTAACAATTATAAATGCTATCTAAAAATAGCACTCACAATTTATCATAAATAAATGTCATTTAAAATTAGCACTAACAAATATAAATGATATCTAACAATAGCACTCACAATTTATCATAAATAAATGCCATTTAAATTTAGCACTAACAATTATAAATGCTATCTAACAATAGCACTCACAATTTATAATTAGCACTAACATTTTACAATACAAAAATGCTATTTAAAAAATAGCACTAACAAAGGTGTTAAAAATAATAATAACCATTATTATTACTACAAGAGTTATTACCAAACATTAAAATATGTATAACATACAAATACGTAGAGCATATGTGTACATCGTATATACACGTGCAAGTGACCAAAAAGAGAAATAAAATTAAATCTCATTTAATTTAATTTCAACCCAACTAATTGGTATAATTGCAAACAAATTTGCAATGTCGTCTTTCCACAATGCGTTGTCATGTATTGGTTAAGGTGTGTGACATTCCTAGGTTCATCACCGAGCTGGCAGTAAGACATGTACTAACACATTAGTACTTCCAAGAGAATTGATTGTCCCGATCATCCTCTAGGTCCTACAAGCCACGAGTGACATCTAGCAATATGTCATGGCTACCCAGACAGTGTGAATTCTTTTTAAGAACATTATGAACCTGTCAGCTTTGGCTACAGTGTAATTCAATCCTTCTGTCTAACTATGTCCCGATCGAACAAAGGCCATGGAATATTTGTCAAGCCACCAATTCGATCATATGTACAAATCTAACTTGACATGCATTTATATGAGACATGAACATTTCATTCTCAATCATAACCCCGGCCGAGGATTTCAATGCATTGTTACAATTAGATCACATAGGACATCATACCTTTATTAATAAGGAGACAGATTCCATATTGCGTACACATGTGACTTCGTATGTGCCTGAACTACGACCATCAAGTACAGAGACGAATCAACGACCCGCCAATATGCGCACTTGTGAACCATAGCCATTTATCACACAAGTCAACAATGTACCTCAGGTCTAAGGATTATTTACACAAGACCAAAACATGAACGATTAGACATTGACCACGCAAAAAGCTTCCATGTCACTAATCATTCAATACGTGTCACGTTCAGTGAACTTGTCCGATACAAGCACCTATGTTCTAACTCGGATATTGCAATACCCAATGACTTGTGACTCGTCATTCCCTTAAGTATCTGATACTTAATTATGAAGTTAAGAACATACCGACCTCAACAGGATCATTGATATACATTCAATAATCCATTGATCGGGAACTGTTTTAAAGATTCAGTCTAACCGTAAACCTGTCACACATATTCTCAACGTCTTAAGAATAGGTTCGGTTGCAACTGATCTTATGGATTTTATTCATTTATATTTGGACAAATGAATAAATACGTCTTTGCCATTGATAATAAATCAGAAGTGCAACAGATATACCCAATATGTAACTATTACATAATTGCTTTAGGGCATATCTCTAACAATCTCCCACTTGCACTAAAGCCAACTAGTTTGGTACCTCAAACCCATTTTATCAAGGTGTCTTTCAAATAAAGACTGAGGTATTGCTTTAGTAAAGGGGTCTGCCACGTTTTCCGCTGAGGCAATTTTCTGCAAGGCGATATCACCTCTCCCAACTATTTCTCTGATGAGATGGAAGCGTCTTGTTGACACCTAATTTTTTATCAGTCTTTCATAGTTTATTTTTTAAAAATTCATAAAAAATCTATAAAAAGTTAAAAAAAATTAAAAAAATCATCTTTGGTAGCCTTGACCAAGCTAAAGGAACCATTTTTGATAAAAAAAAATAATTTGTCATATTTTTTAATATTTTCCAAAAATAGAAAAATACATGAAAAATGAAGAAAAATAGCGTTCGATGTCGTAAAAATATAGAAAAATAGTCAATATTTTTATTTTAATTTCCTTTTCATTTTGAACTCATAAATAGTCAAAATTCAAGTTTAATTGCATGTGTTTCTTCACGACGCATAGAGTTGAATTTGGCAAAAAAATGTCATTCGAGTATTTTAATTTGTAAATTTCTACATATTTTTTAGTCTTGACGTCCAATTAGATCGACCACCATCTACAATAAATTCCCCTTGCTGAATATTTTCGTTTTTGTTTCACATGATTTCATGGTATAAAACGCCGAGTGGATCCCCAATTATAATCGGGTCGGCATGAGCTCGATAGCTCGTCCAAGACCAAACCAGGGCACGGCGAACCCCATGTGAGTACTCTCGAACTCCTTCGATGCTTCCTAATGCTTTTCTTAGGTTAGATCGTGTGTAGAATGGATAGGACAGCTAAATCATTCTTGAGCTGTGATTGATAAATAGGGCCTTACTAGGAATGCCATGTGATTTATTTGCATATCTAGATTCCTTGAGTTGCGCATTTTATTACTGATTGTGATTGCTAGGATAATCACTCCTATATGCATGAATTTCTAGATTTAGGGTTCATACCTTACTCATCCGCATGAATCTCAGGCTAGAAAATTCAGTCAACTTAGGTACCGAAAGGGCGTCAACTCTGACAGTTGGTGTAACTAAGTCCCCGAAACCATTTCTCTGGTTCTCGCAGAATTGAATAGAAACTCCCAACTATTCGATTGGGTGGTCCAATCACACCCTAAAAAAATGATTGGTGGCGACTCCATGGCATGCACACTTAGCACATGTCACTAGACCACACTGAAAGTCGATCACGCATACCTCCGTTGCGATTTGGGTAATGGGCCTTGGGAGAGGCCCGCGTCCGACCAGACAGGACGCCCATTAGCCCTCGAGAGCCCGACAACCTCAAGAGGGTCGCGACAGACTGGCGACTCCGCTGGGGACTGGTTCTTAACCATTTAGTGGACTTGAGCCGATTAAAAAATTGATTGATTCTTCTAACCTAATTTTATGCAGATGCTCTCGAAAGTGAGGTGTATATGCTAACAAATGTGTTAGATGTTTTTGTAGACGGGAGAAATAAGGGGTGAAGTGCTTGTTAACTTTGTTTTATGCAGGCAGGAGTTTTGGATGTATGATTGTGTGGATGTTTATATTGAAGCGGTGATTGTTAAATAAAATGCATGTCTATTGCTTTAGCACGACACAATGAATACACACAATTGCGCCTAAAACCCCAGGCGCCCTCTTTAGGAACACAATAGAAGGAATTGAAAATGGAATCTCCGTGAGGAAAAACATGGGGTAATCCACTTTTCAATTCCGCTCACTTCGAACTATGGATTGAGTCTCAATGCAACGATAGTTGTGCAATGGAATCGGCTCTTCCCAAAATTCGAGGTGAGAACCTTGGCTTTAGGTACCAAGCCATATCTTTTGATTTTTAGGAGTTTTCCCTCACTTGTCTCATGCGTTTGTCTATGGAAGGTTAGTATACCTAACACTGCAAAAAATACAGAGAAGCTTGATTTTCTCTTAAGTTTTGTTGGTAAGACTTTTCTATCCCTCGAACTTGTTACAGCTCTTAATCATTATATTCATTACATAATTCCGGTGATTGGATTAAATGCCATTTTGAGGATAGATATGTGTGTTTTCCTCCCAATGTTCTTGATGGAAGATGAAGATGGTGTCATCCCATTACGAGCGCCAAGTGGACAAGAAGAGCCTACTATGGACATCATTGAGGTATCATCTAATGAAGATTACGATTTGGAATAGGTGATCCTGAAGTCACGTCTCAAAGATCGAAACTGGGGCATCTCTAAGTATTAAGATCACATTCCTTTGTTTTATTTTTCATTTCTAGCCTTCTTGTATAGGATTTATTTTGCTGAGATCCTCTCTATCTGATCCCTTAGATTGATTGTATTAGGGATCTATTTGTGTTTATATACATTCAGATTGAAATTTGTTGTATTTCTATTGACTTGTCATTGGAATGTGATAGTGGCATTTCTTCTAATCACTCGAATACTCCAAAATCAATTTTATAATTCCTTTGGATGAAATTGAAATTGGAAGTCTTATACAACCTTTTGGCCGTATAGGGCAATACAATCCCAATTTCGCCAGAAGGAACTATAAACTTGAATTGGTTCATGCATGTTTTGCATCATTGGTAATCCACAATAATTGATCAAGAGTATTCGTGTTTTTCAAATTTAATGAAAAGATAGATATCCAAATTACTCTCGTTCTTAGCAAACAGCTTTAATTTGGATACCGTATCTTCAATTGAATTTAAAACACATCATAATTGTGTATTTTTGAACATTCCATTGATTTTCTTGGAATTGATCAAAGGCGATTATCGTGAATTACATTCCTTTCAATGATATGCTTTCCTTTGAGGAATATTGATAAAAGCTTTTGCACAAGGCCAAAACCCTTGTAAAAGCTCTTATCCCTATTAATCACAAGTAAGCATAAAATTGAAAGGATTTATGCTTTATTTTTCAAATTCTTTCTTCTGATTCTGCCTTTTCATTTGAAACAGGTTAAAAACAAGTAGAGAAGAGAAGTCTGTTTGTGGATAATCGCGGTGGGAGGTTCCTTTATCCGATCATAAGCAAGATTAAAAAATCAAGATGTACACGCTCGAATCATCAATGTCAAAGCGCAGCTTGCCTAGGTTGAGAGTGGTCAGGTGTTCGAGAAAGTCAGCCAAACAGAAGTTGAGACACACACATTAGAGCTTTCATTCATTTCGCTCAATCGAGGGACCTTAAAAGCATATCATACAAATCATCGGGGTGGAAACATAAAACCGCAATGAGCCCTAATTAGCATCACAAAGGAACCTAGTTGGCCCTCCATATTATTGATGCTTTGCTTATACTCACCACCTCGAGACTCGAGATCTGCAAGCTTAAGAAGAAGGCGTTTACATTCCCCTTTAAGATCGGCAACCTTGGTCCCGTGATCTTCGGCGGCTATTTCCAGGTCCCGAACTAGTCCTCTCCCATGGGCTATATCCGCGGTAATGCTGTCAAGCCTTTCTTCCTGCCACTCACATTGAAACTTCAACACGACATTACGACGGTCGTGCTCATAGGTGGTCAGGGATAAGGCCAAGCGCTCCACCAAATTTCCCCTCTCGCGAAGCAACATCGAGACTCGCTTGTTGGCGAACTCAACAGCCTTTCTGTGACTATCGGCCACAAGGTTGGCCAACACCAAGCAGTTGGACCGATCCTTATAACGAGCTCGCAAAACGTGAGCCACGGTAGCTTTTCGATGAGCGACACGGTAAGTCTCTAAAAAGTTTATAAAGAGGGTTGGGAAGATTCTATATTCCCTCTCTAAATTAGTGCCCTCGATGGAGGTGGTGTCTATTTCCACGAGCAAAATACGGATTTCATCTTCCGTTTCTGGGTGATCGGCTATATGAGCATAGCCTCGACCGAGGAGGTTATAGAGTTTTTCCCACTGGGCCAAAATTTCGGCCGAGAAAGCGCGAATAGGAGAGGAGGTCATTTTCGTTGGAGTGAGGGAGAAGAAGATGAGTGTGGTAGAGTGATTAAAATACGAAAAGGCAATTATGTAAGAGTGTTAATCTTCTCTGCATTAACTCCTCCTTTTATAGCAACTCGAGAATGAAGAAAGGCATATCAATAATGCTCGTGGAGCCAAGTTAATTGGGTAAAGCAATGGTGGCTCTTTCGGTGAACCATCAGATCTGTCCCAGTCCGCGATTTCAGGCTTGATAAACCTAAAAAAGTTGTAAAAAGATATGTCGGTGTCACCATATTAAAATTGAGCGGGAGTTAAGCGCAACTATCGAAAAAAGTTGCGAAAGGATTTGGCTGTCCCATCATATTAAAAAACTGAGCGGGAGGCGAGCGTAGTTCCACCTTTTTGAAAATAAGTGGGAGACATACATGGATATCGAGAAAAGGAAATCGATTTGGTGTCCCTCCACGTTGAAAAGAAGAAAGAAGACGACAAAGCGGGAAATACGAAATCTTGGGAGCAACGCTTGCCTGATGATCTTCATCCATGTTTAAAGAACGTTTCATGGGCATACAGAACCACTCAAAAGAAAATTTAGAGAGAGTGAGCATACATGAGAGAGTAGAGAACCCTGAGTGAGCAAAAATTGATCGAACATTTTTCGATCCAACATGTTTGAGGGTTACCATCAGTTGCTAGAGGCGACTGATCCAAAAATCTCAGAAAATGAACTACTGAGAGATCTCGAAGATTCTAGGATGGCGTCTGGTACCAGAACCACAGAATCCAACCCTTTCGGCAACGAAGTTCAGGATCTCAGCAGCGACGACAACAGCAGCAGCGATGGTCAATCCCGGAAAAGGAAACGTCGCCAGTGCCACACTCAGAATGAAATCCAAGAGCTTGAAGCTTTCTTTAGTGAATGCCCTCTCCCGAACATGAAACAAAGAAATGAATTGGGCCAGAAGCTAGGGATGAAACCTTTGAGGGTCAAGTTTTGGTTTCAAAATAAGCGAGCCAAATTGAGGGCTCAACACAGACGTCAAGAACTTGCGATTCTAAAGGAGGAAAACGAAAAGCTTCGAGCGGAGAACATGAGGTATAAGAAAGCTCCCAGCACTATCGCTTGCCTTAATTGCGGTGGCCCTATCACTCTCGGCGAAATGTTCCTTGATAAGCCTTATATGAGGATTGAAACTGCTCATTCACCACCCCACTCCCTCGAACCATCTTCGATACAATCGGATTTTGTTGGAGATATGCATGAAAAAATCAATTCTACGAAGTCAATACCGATGCCTTCTAAAGGATGTGATATGCGTCACCATGATTGGAGTTTCCTTAATGATGAGCTTACTATCACGACCGACCAATCCAAAGCTGATGAATTCCCTCCACAACAATTTCCGGCTCGATCAAATCCTACTGGAAATAGGCCAGAGAGCAATAGCCAAGTTGTCAACACTGTTCCGGGTCGCAAGAAGACGAGGGTCAATTGGTCCCCCGAGCTTCATCTCAAGTTCCTTAGTGCGGTTCAGCAACTAGGGATCAACTCAGCATATCCAACGCGCATACTTGAGATCATGAACATACCAGGACTCACTAAAGATGGAGTCGCGAGTCACCTCAAGAGCTACATAAGGGCGCTAAGACAGTGCCACACAGCACTGAACCTGAAAGAACTCAACTTGTGCCTAAACACTAGGCATGGCTATAACTACAATGCCCCTGAAGTAAGAAATACCCTGCCGAATCTAGGCACCGACCAAGCTGGTAGCAGCACCATCGACTACTTGGGCGCTAATAAGAATATTCCCCCGAATCATCTCAGCACCCCTCAAGAGTATATGCCACAAGTGCAGCAGGTACGAACTCCTTGGTTTGAGCAGCAACTTTTTGCTAGTGCTCTTCCTATCCCCGATCAACATATTGCGCCTAGTGTTCAAAGATCTGCCCGGCTTGGGCATATGATTTCGGAAGATCAAGCGGGCGGATGCTCTGAGGATTTTTGTTTCTTCCATTCCCAAATGGAAGGTGCTTTTGATAGTGAACCGATCAATCATCCTCTTATAATCTCGAGCAACGACGAAGGTTCTAGCTCGAAGAATCAGATCGCTCACAACAGAAAGAGGAATCCTTCAACGCCAAGCGATGATGGTCAACCCGAATATCAGTTGCTCGAAGAATCAAAAGATTTCCTTGATGAGGAGCTCCATATCTGGATCGATCAGTTTAAAACTGATGGACTTATGAAGTTATGATCCAAAATGACGATTATATGTCTGATTCATGGTGTAACTGGCTGATCACCGAGAATCCTCAAGGGAACTAGGCACATGTGACTGGATGTATCATTAATCTTTCTGTCATAAAGTCTTCCATGCAAGATAATCTTCCTTAATGCCTAGAGTTAATCTGGGGCAGCGATCAGTACTACCTGCGAGCATCATCATGCTTGAGTGCGACAATCCCTTGTTAGATTAGAGTCGAGGCGAATCAATTGAACGCCACGAAGAAAAACATTTAAAGGCTTCACATAGGAAAATGCGAGCAAAAGCCCGAGCGAGCTCAAAGACGGTTAGCTCTGTATCGTTCTAAGGGACCTTTAGTCGTTATGAACTCTAAATTGAGCTTGTTTCATTCTCGATGGGGGTCGCTAACTGCTTCAAGAATTTTATAACAAAAAACGAACCAGTTAGGGACGCCAATAGTGCTGTGTCCTGGTAGTCAGTGAAATGGAAGTGGTACGAAACGTCAGGAGTTCGATCTCGGGATTGAAAAATCATTTTATCAGTTGGTCTATCACCCGATGAAGTTCAAAGAGATTCGACGCAGATGACTATAGAACTTGGGGCAATTCGAAAATCATCGATTCATTTTCATCAAGCGGCGAAGTTGGTATTGTAAAATGTGAAGCATGCAAATGACAAATCCGAAGCAGAAGGAGATGAATCATGATTCGCTTATCCAAGGTCGGGATTTCAACCTTCGACTAAAGCCAAATCTAGGATGAGTTTTTTATCTTGCCCACTCGACAAAACCCATCTCCACTGAAAATGGGGGCAAACCATTCCTACATCCGGAAAGCATGTCGAAGCCGAAGACATCAAATTCATCGTTTAATCCGTGGGGCAAGTCCCTGAAGCGATAGTTATCATCCGCAGAGCGTAATGGAATCCATCCTTTCAATGTAAAACGCATTTGGCCTCGGAGCCACCCATTTGGTAAAAAGAACGTATCGTTCCTAAATGATTTTCAATCAGATGTGGGGATAATGTTCTCTCATTTTCCTCTCAGGTGATGAACAGAGACGAGGCACCCAAGAAGCCATGCATTCAAATAACATAACAGTGCATGAAACACGCCCAAAAAGATGAATGAATCTCCTCCGACGTAAATCCTCGAGGTGGATTCGTTGCCCAACCAGACGAAGAAATCATGGCCACAAGCTTGAGGGCCGGCTTCTACAATCTGCACATTGGCATGCAGAATGGAATTCAAATCAAGAGTAAAGTAGTATCGTCCCAATTTGTTTTGAATTTGGAAACCCAAAATAATGCTTAATATTTATCCTTGGCAGGAGCTCGCCATCAGGGTAGACATATTTTCACAACCCTTGTACACTCGTTGGAGCATATGACCAAGGGTAAGATGTATCGTTCCAATTTTTGTAAAGTTTTAGAATATACGATGACATATCCCTTTTATATCTCCAGGATCTCCAGCCTCGATGGGCAGGTAAGTATCCCTTTTCCCAATTCATTGGAGATTAAAAACTTTCAGAATTAATTCGATTCTCACATCTAAAAAGACATAGAATTATTACTTCATTGACATTCATGTTTTAAAACATGAGATTGTCTGAACATGAATTACACATGTCTGGTGCATCACAAAATCCCTTTGAAGGATAAATCTTGATGAAATGAAATGAATTTTTCCAACAAGAGTCGTTTGAACTGTTCAAAAGGGTATTTTCTCATAAGAGAAGTGAGCCTAATCCAAACACGTCCCATACACACTTGAGAGATGAGGAGATTGGAAATGATAGCGAAACCTTAACCTATGGATATAAGGGTCATTCGCAATGATTACATGGATCGAGATGACAGAGGCATTTATTTCTTCATTCCAAACACTACAGATGCCCATTGAGAACTCCATTGAACGGCTATTTTCATTCTCAACCCTGTCAAGAACCACCCCACATTGGGGCAAATGAAGGTTAGTCCAACAGTATCAGAAAGTAAACGGTTTGAAATTTTCTTGCTCGGACTAACATAAATCTTTGTGTGTTGTTTATATGATAATCCAAGTGTCATAGGATGACGAGAATAATTCATTTATCTATCCTACACACTGTTATCCTTTGCACGACCAAGTTGAGCCAGCAAATTCATTTCATCAACCTATTGGTGATCATTGCATATTCCAAAGCAAAGGCAACATCACTCTAGGAATGGAAGCGTGCCAGAGTTTAAGTTGCATATCTAGCATGATTGCCGAAAATCCTAGCTCCAAAAGAAAAGAAAAACACGGGATTAAAAAAAGGGGGAAAAGAAAAATCCCTAGACATCAAGAAAAAGCAAAGTGCCTGGTAAAAAGCAAGGCTGATGTCTATTCAAAATATGCCCAGTAAAGTCTAGATATACGATGAAAAGACCCTGCAAAGGAGTCAGATCAAGATGACTACTCTCCAAATGATGTCGTGCTCAAATTGCAAACACACAAATAGACGGTCTCTTAATGTAACAAGAGACGCTTTTAAACATCTTTGTGCGCTCTAAAAGAGGAGTGTACACTTCAAGAAATGGAGATGTTCTTTGAAGGACATGTGGCAAATTTGCAATGATCACCAATGCCAAACCCTTCACAATTTCTGGGCAAAAAATAAGCCTTTTTCGGTCCCCAATCCTTCCAATGTACAACCCTGAAGCAGTCTTATCTGACTAAGACACTTGGGTTAATGTATAACTTAGCTCAAAGAAGTACGAGCAAGACTATTTCTTTCTCATTTTACAGGGTTCTTGACTTGTAAACCCGGAGCAGATAGTGAAAAATTTCGTTCAACGGCCTTGACTCAAAAGTGAGTCCCCCTTGGAAACCGATATCCAAGCCTAACACTACGGTCCCGTGAAAGACCTCCTGATCGGTCGAAATGTATGCGTTGCGAATGATCCTGAAACCCAGGCACAGGTCGGTAGGAAATTGAGCACTTTCCCTATTAAAGATCATTATCACAGAGCAGTGAGGAGCCTTCTTGGATGAGAAATACTCCAATGGATGTTTTGAGCAAACTCTTTTTGAAATTTTCAAATTGTTTGATCTAGAGTTTCCGTGCAAGGAATTTATGATCACATCTGTATATGGTAGGAATGTTTTGGATAACCTCCAGCAATCAAAATGCACATTTCATGACTAAAACTTAAGTCGTAGAATTTTTTCAGTTAGACAATTATTGTCTTCCCAAAGATTACTAATATCTTCTTGGTGAGGAAATTTTTTTCAGGTCTAAGCTTTCTGCAGGACTTTTGGCCGCCCCAAAGACTGGGTGCGTCATCCTTAGGTGAAGCCTTTTAGTAGGCAAATCTTTTCTAAGACCGATCCACAGAATGATCGAGTCTCCGACTAGCCCCGAAGAGCGGGTACGTCATCCTTTGATTCATATCAATTTGGAATCTCATAAATGGTAGAAACCGCCTGAAGGGTCAATCAATGGTAGAAACCGCCTGAAGGGTCAACACAATGGTAGAAACCGCTTGAAGGGTCAATGTATGGTAGAAACCGCCTGAAGGGTCAACCAATGGTAGAAACCGCCTGAAGGGTCAAAACAATGGTAGAAACCGCCTAAAGGGTCAACCAATGGTAGAAACCGCATGAAGGGTCAATGAATGGTAGAAACCGCCTGAAGGGTCAAAGGACTGGTAGAGACCGCCTGAAGGATCAACCCAATGGTCCGATCCACCATACGGATCAAAACCTTGATGAATCCCGAACGCGGGAGGATTCGTTTTCCCTAATAAGCCTTACATTAGGCAAGCCATTTCTAGTTTAGTCCACCACACGGATCAAAACCCTTGGCAAATTCCCAAATGTGGGATGCGTCTTCCTTAGGTTCCTATCAGTTAGGAATCCCATTATGGTTTGACCTACCATACAGGTCAGAGCTTAACATCCCCAGGACACTCCGATGACAAGTCCTTAGGAATCTACTTGAACCCATCAGACACAGCAAATGCCGCAAGCATTCGACAGGTAAGGGGCAGGGAAGTCTATCTACTCCTTAACTTTCTTACATCATATCAGGAAATTGAATGAGCACATCTCTTTTTAAGGAAAAGCACACATTGATGGGCATGAAAATTGGATGTCATGATTTCTTTTCTTTTCCCAGTCGAGTCGATCGGAACACAGGTGTCACCTTGTCTTTGAGAGAAACCTTTGACGAAATTCCTCTCAAAGAGGGGCAGCTGTTGACACCTAATTTTTTATCAGTCTTTCATAGTTTATTTTTTAAAAATTCATAAAAAATCTATAAAAAGTTAAAAAAATTAAAAAAACATCTTTGGTAGCCTTGACCAAGCTAAAGGAACCATTTTTGATAAAAAAAAATAATTTGTCATATTTTTTAATATTTTCCAAAAATAGAAAAATACATGAAAAATGAAGAAAAATAGCGTTCGATGTCGTAAAAATATAGAAAAATAGTCAATATTTTTATTTTAATTTCCTTTTCATTTTGAACTCATAAATAGTCAAAATTCAAGTTCAATTGCATGTGTTTCTTCACGACGCATAGAGTTGAATTTGGCAAAAAAATGTCATTCGAGTATTTTAATTTGTAAATTTCTACATATTTTTTAGTCTTGACGTCCAATTAGATCGACCACCATCTACAATAAATTCCTCTTGCTGAATATTTTCATTTTTGTTTCACATGATTTCATGGTGTAAAACGCCGAGTGGATCCCCAATTATAATCGGGTCGGCATGAGCTCGATAGCTCGTCCAAGACCAAACCAGGGCACGGCGAACCCCATGTGAGTACTCTCGAACTCCTTCGATGCTTCCTAATGCTTTTCTTAGGTTAGATCGTGTGTAGAATGGCTAGGACAGCTAAATCATTCTTGAGCTGTGATTGATAAATAGGGCCTTACTAGGAATGCCATGTGATTTATTTGCATATCTAGATTCCTTGAGTTGCGCATTTTATTACTGATTGTGATTGCTAGGATAATCACTCCTATCTGCATGAATTTCTAGATTTAGGGTTCATACCTTACTCATCCGCATGAATCTCAGGCTAGAAAATTCAGTCAATTTAGGTACCGAAAGGGCGTCAACTCTGACAGTTGGTGTAACTAAGTCCCCGAAACCATTTCTCTGGTTCTCGCAGAATTGAATAGAAACTCCCAACTATTCGATTGGGTGGTCCAATCACACCCTAAAAAAATGATTGGTGGCGACTCCATGGCATGCACACTTAGCACATGTCACTAGACCACACTGAAAGTCGATCACGTATACCTCCGTTGCGATTTGGGTAATGGGCCTTGGGAGAGGCCCGCGTCCGACCAGACAGGACGCCCATTAGCCCTCGAGAGCCCGACAACCTCAAGAGGGTCGCGACACGTCTCTCTATGTGCTTGGATTTCTGATGAGACCGTGGTTCCTTAGCTTGAGCTATAGCCCCATTGTTGTCACAAAACAATGTAATCGGCTGCTCAATGGAAGGAACTACCCCAAGTTCAGAAATGAACTTCTTCATCCAAACAGCTTCCTTTGCCGCTTCAGAAGCAGCTACATACTCTGCCTCAGTAGTGGAATCAGTAGTTATGCTTTGTTTGGAACTCTTCCAACTAACTGCACCACCATTGAGTGTAAAAACAAACCCAGACGTAGACTTAAAGTCATTCGAGTCTGATTGAAAATCAGAATCAGTATACGCTTCAACTTTAAACTCTCCTTCTCCGTATATCAAGAATAAATCCTTAGTCCTTCGTAAGTACTTCAGGATATTCTTGACAGCTATGCAGTGCTCTTCCCCTGGATCAGACTGATATCTGCTAGTAACACTTACAGCATGCGCGATATCAAGTCGCGTACATAGCATAGCATGCATTATGCTTCCAACAGCGGATGCGTAAGGTATATTTGCTATCCGCTGTCTTTCTTCAGGAGTGTTGGGACACATCTCCTTGGAAAGACGGATTCCATGCCTAAAAGGCAATAATCCTCTTTTGGAACATTGCATGTTAAACCGTGTTAACACTTTATCTATGTACGTAGATTGTGAGAGGCCAATCAATCGTCTCGATCTATCTCTATAGATCTTGATACCTAAAATATAGGTTGCCTCTCCTAAATCTTTCATGGAGAATTTCTGTGACAAGAATAGTTTGATCGATGATATCATCGGTACATCATTCCCGATCAAGAGTATATCATCGACGTACAAAACTAGAAACGCAATTGCGCTTCCGCTGACCTTCTTATATACACATGATTCATCCGGATTTTTAATGAAGCCAAACGATTTGATTACTTCATCAAAACGGATGTTCCAACTTCTGGATGCTTGTTTGAGTCCATAAATGGATCTCATAAGCTTACACACCTTTCGACTTTCACCACAAGATTCAAAACCCCGTGGTTGTTCCATATAGATATCCTCCTCGAGGAAACCATTTAGAAAAGCCGTTTTGACATCCATTTGGAATATCTCATAATCAAGGTGCGCAGCTATAGCCAACATAATCCGAATAGATTTCAGCATGGCTACAGGTGAGAAAGTTTCGTCATAATCGATCCCTTCTTTTTTACGATACCCTTTCGCCACCAGTCGTGCTTTGTAAGTTCCAACCTGACCATCAGCGTTTATCTTCCTCTTGAAGATCCATTTACAGCCAATTGGTACAATACCATCAGGCAGATCAACTAGAGTCCAAACATCGTTGGAATACATTGAATCCATTTCGGTTTGCATGGCTTCTAGCCATTTACCAGAATCGATGTCCAACATCGCTTCCTCATAGGTGCTTGGATCACTCAATTGATTACTATCATTCATAATGAATAGTGACTCAATATTTTCAACCGAGTGTCCATAGCGAATAGGTATACGAGACGTTCTCGCACTTTTCCTAAGAGGTTGTGTATCAGAAGCTCCCACTGAATCAGAGATCGGTGTCTGAACTTGGTTATTTGATACTTCATTATTATCTTCTTGTAAGACTATTTTCCGCCCAGCACCACCTTCCTGAACGAACTGATTCTCCAGAAAAGAAGCGTGCCTGCTGACCGAAACTTTTTGGTCAGAGTGAAAATAGAAATAATATCCAAGAGTTTCTTTTGGATATCCAATGAAGCGATCATGTTCAGACCTTGCCTCCAATTTTTCTGTTCTCAGCTTCTTGACAAAAGCTGGACAACCCCAAATCTTGATATGATTAAGACTTGGTTTCCTACTATGCCATATCTCATAAGGCGTAGTTGGAACAGATTTGGATGGCACTCTATTCAGTAAATATGCAGCTGTCTCAAGGGCATATCCCCAAAGGGACATAGGCAAATCGGTGTAGCTGATCATAGATCGCACCATATCTAATAAAGTACGATTTCTTCTTTCAGATACACCATTATGCTCTGGAGTTGCAGGAGGTGTCCATTGTGATAAAATGCCATTATCTTTAAGATAATCCAAGAATTTAGTACTAAGGTATTCACCTCCTCGATCAGATCGAAGACCCTTAATACTTTTTCCTGTTTGTTTCTCAACTTCATACCTTAATTCCTTGAACTTTTCAAAGGATTCAGATTTATACTTCATTAAGTACAAATAGCCATACCGTGAACAATCATCGGTAAAGGTAATGAAGTAAGAATAACCACCCCTAGCAGTTTCATTAATTGGTCCACATACATATGTATGTATCAATCCTAGTATGTCAGCAGCTCGCGCACTATGTCCTACAAAGGGCTCTTTGGTCATTTTTCCTAGAAGACAAGCATTACAAGTCGAGTATGGTTCAAAACCAATTGGATCGATATATCCATCATTACTCAACTTGTTAATCCTATCTTCTCCAATATGACCTAATCGAAGATGCCAAACATACTTTGGATTTGGAGTATCTCTAGGGCGTTTATTGGTTATGGCATTTATATCATGATTATTTTGCTTATTGGTAATCGTATTACCGGACATTGTAATGGTATAGAGATTATTCATTAATAATCCAGAACCAACACACATTCTATTATAATAAATAGAACATACATCATCAGCAAAAGAAAATTCATAATTTTCTTTGCCCATACGAGGTATAGAAATGATGTTTTGTATAGCATTCTTATAATGCAAACAGTTCTTTAAAACCAAAACATGTCCTGAAGGCAAACATAAACGAAAAGTCCCTATAGCTAATGCAGCAACTTTTGCTCCATTTGCAAATGTCAGGACAATCTCATTTTGCCCCAGCATCCTGCTTATTTCCAGATTCTGCAAAGACATACAAATATGTGACGTTGCAGCAGAATCTAGAATCCATAAGCTGGATTCAGCACTAACCATAAGATTAGTTTCAATAATCATAGACACCATACCTTCACAAGGTTGGTTCTTTGGCTTGACCTTCAAGCTTGCGAGGTACTTCTTACAGTTCCTCCTCCAGTGCCCCATGACACCACAATAATGACATTTCCCTTTTTCAATTTTGGGTTTTGATTGCACAACAGCTTTCACAGGCTTCTTCCATTTCTTTTTCTTCAAAATAGTCTTACTATTTGAAGAAGAAGCCAAAGCCACAATGTTTGGTCTTGTATTGTGCATTTCCTTCTCATAAATTACCAACATGCTATGTAACTCAGCAAGAGTTTCTTCCATTTTATGCATGTGGAAGTTTTGAACAAAACTAGAGAAGGAATCGGGTAAAGATTGGAGGATCAAATCCACAGCTAAGTCATTGTCCATGACAAGATTCAGCCTAGCCAATTCTTCTATGTGCCAGATCATTTTCAAGACATGATCATTAACTGATGATTTTTCAGCCATCCTCATGCGGTACAATGCTTTAGATATCTCATATCTTGAGGTTCGACCATTCTCATCAAAGAATTCCTTTAGATGCAATATGATCGACCTAGCATCTACCATTGCTTCATATTTTTTCTGAAAATCATTATTCATTGAAGCAAGCATATATGACCTAACTTTTAAGTCATCGTCATGCCACTTATCATAAGTGATACGTTCCTCTTGGGTCCCACCCTCAGGAAAAGAGACTGTCATATTTTCATCAAGCACATACCCGAGTTTTTCAGAATTGAGAACAATTCTCAAATTCCTTACCCAGTCAGTGAAATTGGGACCAGTCAAACAATTCTTGTCGAGTATTGAAGCGAGCGGGTTTGTATTCACCATTTTTCAGAGTAATTTATATCTGTGCAGAAAATACATTGTTAGCCGTTGTCTTTCAAAATAACTATTTCATTTTGGCCTTTAAATGAAATAGATCCTCCCACTAAATTTATACACGGATCCCATACTCCTTAAAATGAGAAACGGTAATCTTTGTTGGGTAAAGATTACTAGCTGGGATTGGAGTCCCACGAGCTCATAGTCCACCTCACCTAACAGTTATTGGTGTTCTATAAACTTAGTGAGTGAATCAACTTATTCAACGCATCATATGCGAGTCCCAATCATAACTTTGGCATCTAGATCATGAAAGTCTCACCTGACAGTTATTGACTTCATAATCGTAGTTAAGTCTTACCCATCGTCTCATGTAAGTATTGAAAACACAAACGATCCCCTCACCTAACAGTTATTGGAAATCGTTTGGTCTCAACCCTCCAACATCATATGCTTAATGGATTGGTCCACAATTATAAATGACAATTGACCCCTATGTATCCATAACCGATCAATCAACCACTATAATATAGGATCAAACCACGACGATGGAAGGCCACGAGTCCGAAACCCGTCACGACTTAATATATATTAAAGGAGATTTTGAGTCGTTTATAGGTCTCACTTTGCATATTAACCGGTTTAACATGCTCACGAAAACATAATAAATAAATAGATGTCAATCACATAAACATCTATCGTACGTGGTGATCATGGAATTATGATTTAATGGGTCTCGAGCCAATGAGACCACATTTAATCATTTTAATATTTTAATAACGGAGAGCCGTTCTTCACTTCTTCTTGGTTTATTGAACTCTTCAAGAACCGGACCCAAAGAGCTCGCCGGCTTAAAAGGCTCCTCCACGTAATCCTCGTAGCATTTACATCAACAATTGACTATGCTAAAAATAAAGATTACATGATAATAAAAGGAGTACGCAGCCTCCATTTAATACTTACAACCCCAAAAATATAAATAATCACCATACATTCATATACATCAATCATATTGATTAGGGATTTTTCCATGATCACCACCCTTCCACGTAAGTAATAAATTCACAATTTAAAACTTAGGAAGGCACAATAAAAATTCTACGTTGAATCATATTCAGAATTTTTTACGTAAAATAAGATAGCCATAAATTTTCGATTCAAAATTGATTTAGTCTCAATTTTTGCTACGTTGATTAATTTATCATATAAAATAATCAACCTCCATTAGCCATGTAAGACGAACAATTCGTTAATACAAATTGGCCATGGTATTGCAAAAAATACTATGAACAAAAATCAATTAAATGCACGAAAACGCCTAAGGATTGGCTCTGATACCACTGTTGGGATTCACGTAACACGTACGGGTAAATAAAAATTAATAAACGCAGCGGAAATAAATAACAACCCATACATGTATCTCCAGAGGCGTACTTCGTGCATTTCAATCGAAAAATCACAAAGCACCAAAGGGAGTAAATAGACTACCTCTTGTAGCGTGCTTGAAACGGAGGTGTCGGTTCGATGTTTTTCGATCTCAGCCCCACAAGTGTCGGGCCTCTAGTTCAGACACACCACCAATTGACGAACGGGAGACGACTAATAATTCCACAACAATTGTGCTAGCAATATGCGGAATCAATATTCCAAACCAATTTACGGAATCAATATTCCGAACTTGGTATATTTTGGTCACTCAAAATTATGAGAATATAGAGAGTGTTTGTGTTCTTCTCTCAAAGCTCTCAAAAATGTGCACACTCTACAAATGTGCCAAAACTTAACCTCAAAACTCTTGCCATCCTTTTATAGCCAAAAACACCTTCCAATGAATTGTATTATAAAATAGCACTAACATATAATAAATGCTTTCTAAAAATAGCACTCACAATTTATGATAAATAAATGCCATATAAAAATAGCACTAACAATAGCACTCACAATTTATAAATAGCACTCACATCTTATGATACAAAAAATGCTATTTAAAAATAGCACTAACAATTATAAATGCTATCTAAAAATAGCACTCACAATTTATCATAAATAAATGTCATTTAAAATTAGCACTAACAAATATAAATGATATCTAACAATAGCACTCACAATTTATCATAAATAAATGCCATTTAAATTTAGCACTAACAATTATAAATGCTATCTAACAATAGCACTCACAATTTATAATTAGCACTAACATTTTACAATACAAAAATGCTATTTAAAAAATAGCACTAACAAAGGTGTTAAAAATAATAATAACCATTATTATTACTACAAGAGTTATTACCAAACATTAAAATATGTATAACATACAAATACGTAGAGCATATGTGTACATCGTATATACACGTGCAAGTGACCAAAAAGAGAAATAAAATTAAATCTCATTTAATTTAATTTCAACCCAACTAATTGGTATAATTGCAAACAAATTTGCAATGTCGTCTTTCCACAATGCGTTGTCATGTATTGGTTAAGGTGTGTGACATTCCTAGGTTCATCACCGAGCTGGCAGTAAGACATGTACTAACACATTAGTACTTCCAAGAGAATTGATTGTCCCGATCATCCTCTAGGTCCTACAAGCCACGAGTGACATCTAGCAATATGTCATGGCTACCCAGACAATGTGAATTCTTTTTAAGAACATTATGAACCTGTCAGCTTTGGCTACGGTGTAATTCAATCCTTCTGTCTAACTATGTCCCGATCGAACAAAGGCCATGGAATATTTGTCAAGCCACCAATTCGATCATATGTACAAATCTAACTTGACATGCATTTATATGAGACATGAACATTTCATTCTCAATCATAACCCCGGCCGAGGATTTCAATGCATTGTTACAATTAGATCACATAGGACATCATACCTTTATTAATAAGGAGACAGATTCCATATTGCGTACACATGTGACTTCGTATGTGCCTGAACTACGACCATCAAGTACAGAGACGAATCAACGACCCGCCAATATGCGCACTTGTGAACCATAGCCATTTATCACACAAGTCAACAATGTACCTCAGGTCTAAGGATTATTTACACAAGACCAAAGCATGAACGATTAGACATTGACCACGCAAAAAGCTTCCATGTCGCTAATCATTCAATACGTGTCACGTCCAGTGAACTTGTCCGATACAAGCACCTATGTTCTAACTCGGATATCGCAATACCCAATGACTTGTGACTCGTCATTCCCTTAAGTATCTGATACTTAATTATGAAGTTAAGAACATACCGACCTCAACAGGATCATTGATATCCATTCAATAATCCATTGATCGGGAACTGTTTTAAAGATTCAGTCTAACCGTAAACTTGTCACACATATTCTCAACGTCTTAAGAATAGGTTCGGTTGCAACTGATCTTATGGATTTTATTCATTTATATTTGGACAAATGAATAAATACGTCTTTGCCATTGATAATAAATCAGAAGTGCAACGGATATACCCAATATGTAACTATTACATAATTGCTTTAGGGCATATCTCTAACACATACATTGCCGACTGATCCTACCATCCCACCCAAGAAGCAGAAACTTAGGCGAACAAAGCCTGAGCTGTCAAAGAAGATCGAGGAAGAAGTGATGAAACTCCTCAAAGTAGGATTTATCGAGGTGATCGCGTACCCAGAATGGATTGCTAACATTGTCCCCGTCATGAAAAAGGACGGGAGAATTCGGGTCTGTGTAGACTATCGGGATTTAAACAGGGCCAGCCCCAAAGACAACTTCCCGTTACCTCATATCGATGTCCTGGTCGATAGCACTGCCGGGTTTGAGCGGTTCTCTTTTATGGATGGTTTCTCTGGCTACAATCAAATCCGCATGAGGGAGGAAGATAAAGCCAAGACATCGTTCATCACACCCTGGGGCACCTTCTGTTACAAGGTCATGCCGTTCGGCCTAAGAAATGCTGGAGCAACTTATCAGAGGGCAATGGTCACACTATTCCATGATATGATGCACAATGAGATAGAGGTGTATGTGGATGATATGATAGCAAAGTCCAGATATGGCGAAGATCATACCGTTGTGTTAAGAAAGCTGTTTGAACGCCTCAGGAAGTACAAGCTGAGATTAAACCCCGCCAAATGCGTGTTCGGGGCGAAGTCAGGGAAGCTATTGGGATTCATGGTTAGTAGTCGCGGCATCGAAGTTGATCCCACAAAAGTCCAAGCCATCCTTAAACTTAGACCCCCTTCCACGGTCAAGGAAGTAAGAAGTCTTTTGGGGAGGTTGAATTACATCGCCCGCTTCATATCCCAGCTGTCCGAAGCAGCCAAGCATCTCTTTAAGCTTCTGAAGAAGAATGCCAAGGTCAAGTGGGACCCGGAGTGTCAGCAAGCCTTCGATGAAATTAAGACATACTTAGTTAATCCCCCGGTCTTGGTACCGCCAACTCTCGGGATTCCGTTGACTCTTTACCTCACAATTCATGAAGAGTCATTAGGAGCATTACTCGCCCAGACAAACCCCGATGACAGAAGGGAGCGAGCCATTTACTACCTGAGTAAGAAGTTCACTGCAACAAAGGCGAAATACCCGGCGGTTGAAAAAAATCTGTGTCGCTTTGGTTTGGGTACTTCATAGGTTGAGGCAGTACACTCTCCACCATACTATACTACTAGTCTCGGAAAATGACCCGATCAAATACCTGTTGGAGAAGCCATCACTAGTAGGGAAATTGGCAAAATGGCAGGTACTTCTCTCGGAATTTGATGTGAGGAGTGCGAATCGGAAATCGGTGAAAGGACGAGCCATCGCCGACATGTTAGCCGAAGGTTCACAGGGATATGACACCCCGAAAGAAGAGGAAGGCGAAGACCATATTCTAACGCTCTCAGACGAGAAGTGGATCATGTATTTTGACGGCGCTGTCAATTTAGCCGGGGCAGGTAATGGGGCAGTCTTGATATCCCCAAATGGTTAGCATTATCCTGTGGCTGCAAAATTAATGTTCCCATGTACCAATAACATGGCGGAATATGAAGCCTGTATCCTGGGGTTACAATTGGCCATCAACATGGGAGTGCGGAAGTTACAAGTCTACGGAGACTCAATGTTAATCATCCTACAGACCCAGGGCGAGTGGAAAACGAAAGACTTTAAACTCGTCCCATACCATAAGTTCCTAGAAGAAGAAATTAAGCAATTCGAAAAGATCGATTTCGAATACCTGCCGAGAACGCATAACCACTTCGCAAACGCTCTCGCTACCCTGTCTTCTATGCTTCAGGTAACAAGTGGCGTGGACATCGAGCCGTTGAGGATCGGCATTACTAAGGAACCGACACACTGCATGGTGATCGAAGATGGGCATGACGATCAACCCTGGTATCACGACATTAAAAATTACTTGGCAAAGGGGGAATTCCCGCCGGGGAGCCAGATAGGGGATAGGAAGTACATAGCGAAAATGGCTGGCAGGTTCTTCCTCAGTGGCCAAGCCCTTTATAAGAGATCCTACAATTCAGTACTTCTCAGATGCGTGGACACCGAAGAAGCTAAATTACTCATGAGAGAAATCCATGAAGGAGAATGCGGCCCCCACATGAATGGCCATCTCCTTGCCAAGAAGATCATGCGACTGGGTTATTATTGGATGACTCTGGAGTCTGACTGTAATCAACATGTGAGATCATGCCATCAATGTCAAGTGTACGGAGATAGGATCAATGCACCCCCGAAAGAGCTACACCAGATGTCTGAGGCTTGGCCATTTTCGATGTGGGGAATAGATATGATTGGGCCAATCAATCCCAAGGCTTCGAACGGACATCGATTCATTCTCGTGGCAGTCGATTACTTCACGAAATGGATAGAAGCCACCTCATACACAAATGTTACCGCGAAGAACGTGGCAAAGTTTATAAGGCGGGATATCATCTCGAGATATGGGACTCCTCAGGCGATTGTGACTGATAACGGATCGAATCTGAACAACGAAACGGTGGAGAACCTTCTGAGTAGCTTTAGCGTCCGGCATCTCAATTCGTCACCCTACCGGCCCCAAATGAATGGAGCGGTCGAGGCGGCGAATAAGAACATCAAGAAGATTCTGGCCAAGACTGCCGAAAACTATCGTGATTGGCATGAAAGGCTCCCGTACGCATTGATGGCATATCGGACCTCGATTCGAACTTCTACCGGGGCAACGCCTTATTCTTTGGTATATGGTATGGAAGCGGTCCTACCGGTTGAAACAGAAATCCCGTCACTGAGGATTCTCTCCCAAATCGAGCTCACGGAAGCAGATTGGGTCCAACAGCGGTATGAGCAGTTGAATTTGATAGATGAGAAGAGATTAAAAGCAATCTACCATGGCCAGACATACCAAAAGTGGGTTGCCCAATCCTTCAACCGGAAAGTCCGGCCGAGGACATTCGAGACCAATGATCTTGTCATCAGGAAGACACTCCCGAGCATGCAACACCCTGGGGGCAAATTCACCCCAAATTATGAAGGGCCGTACGTGGTTAAAAAGGTGCTACCTGGAGGGGCTGTAATTCTTGTAAACGCAGAGGGAGTAGAATTGGGGTACCCTGTAAACACGGATGCCCTCAAGAAGTATTATCCATGATTGAATCAGAAGCCCCAAGCGGCACTCTTTCCTCAAGGAACCCAAGCCATTTGAAATTCTTGCATACATCTCATGCATACATCTATGCACATACGCATGTATATGCAGGAAATTTCCAGGGAGAGGCGATCAGCCAGAGGAGCGATTCCCCGATCAAAGAAGAGACACATCAGAAGATCACACGGAAGGAAATAGGTT
Organism: Rhodomyrtus psidioides; assembly: GCA_021437785.1. Taxonomy (NCBI): domain Eukaryota; kingdom Viridiplantae; phylum Streptophyta; class Magnoliopsida; order Myrtales; family Myrtaceae; genus Rhodomyrtus; species Rhodomyrtus psidioides. Next base: position 1,823,519 of record JAILYB010000024.1, on the reverse strand, counting down.
GTAGCCCAAACCCTTCCAAATTCGCGCAACCATTGATGTTACCATTTCTTATTTTTTACAGGCACTTCCACGATCGCCGGATCCGGCATCAGCGGAAGCGAAGTACCTCGTCGAAAAAAAAATCAATCAAAAAAAAATTCAAAATCAAAATCAAAATCAAAAAATAAAAAAAATCAAACCATCTTCATGCATATTTAGAATCTTTTGGGAGTCATCTGACACGTGCATTGGAACATGAATCTGATATCCAGGATCCCAATAAGGAACATTTTGGATAAAAAGAAATGGGTTTTCGAAATATAATGTTTAAAAACCGTCAAAAGGAGTATCTCAAACGACGAGAGGCAACCCGTGCCCAAACACGTCCCTACACACACTTGAATGATAAGTGAAGTGAGAATTAGAATAAGAGCCGTGCTCGAAGATGTAGGGATCATTCGCAGTGAATACCTAAATTGGAAAGACGAAGGGCATTCTTTTCTCTATCATAAACACCGCAGGTTATCCATTGTTAGACTCTTTTGAGCGGAGGTTTCATTTCTATAACCATGTCAAGAACCACCCCACAACGGGGCCAATCAGAAGGAATTCCAGCGGCGGTATGAGGTAAATGGTTTGAAATCTTCTTGCTCGAACCAACATCAATCTTCGGGTGTTTCTTTACATTCAAACTCGTACTGTGATTCAAGTGCCTTAAGACGACGAAAATCGGTCGCTTCTCTATCCTACAAACACCCTTCCTTTGGGCAGCCCCATTGAACCTGCATATCCGTTTCGTAAACCCCGCTGGTGATCATTGTTCATTCCAAGATGAAGACGGCGCCACCTCAAATCGGGAAAACTTAAAAGGATTGGGTCTATAGGAAAGTCCTAAATTAATTCTTCAGTGTGCTAGGATTTTGTCTGCATGTGTGTCTGGCATAATCTACAAAAAATCTTGTCCAAAAAAAGAGAAGAAAAGAAAAGGCAGGATTAAAAAAAAAAAAGAGGGAGAGGCAAGAGTTAATCCTGGGCATCAAAAAGCGAAGCGCATGGTGAAAACAAGGCCAATGCCCATTCAAATTCTTGCGTATTTATAAATCATCTAAAGGATTCCAGAATATCCAAATGTTAATCCCAAGCGGAATCTACTTGGGAATCAAGTCATGAGTTTATCCCCAGTAGGGGCGCGTCCAAGTGACGACTACACCATCCTTGAGCAACGAGGGTGCTTTCTGAAGATCAATCCAAGGGTCAAGATCGGTGGTAAATCTGCAATGATCACCAACATCAAACCCCTTTCATATATTCTTAGCCAAAAACAGTCCTTTCTCAGTCCACAATCCTCACCTACGTTACAACCCTTGAAAGTCTTTTTCGACTAAGGCACTTGAGTTAACGTAGAGTTTAAATGATTTTAAGCATCGCTCGAAGAGGTACGAGCAAGACTATTTCTCTCTCATTTTTGCAGGGTTCTTGACTTGTAAACCCGAAGCAGATGATGAAGATTTTCAATTCATTGGCCTCGACTCGACCACGAGTCTCCTTTGAAAACCATTGACCGAACCCAACATTACGGTCCCACAAAAGTCCCTTTCCGATCAATCAAAGGGTATACACTGCGAATAGTTTCGAAACCTTGAACATAGGTTCGAGAGAGAGAATTTATATGTTTCAAAAGGGGCGGAAGTAAGAAGAAACCTCCTGAAAAATGGTGAGGAGCCCTCTTTGATGAGCGTACTCCAATTGGCGTTTTAACCAAACCCTTTTGGCGATCTCAGATCATTTGATTCAAAATTCTTCCTAAAAGGAGCTTTGATCGTCATATTATGTTGCACGAGGTTTTGGATGACCTCCTACATCATTAGCATACCCAAATGAAATTTTTGTCCAAACAAAATTTTTAACAACAACAAAAATCCCTCTGCTTGTCATGGAATCCTCTGTCAAAAAAATCCCTCCGCTTGTCAAGGAAATCCTACTTCAAAAAAAGAAAAAATCCCTCTGCTTGTCAAGGAAACTCTACTTCAAAACAAGAAAAAATCCCTATGGGAATCCTATTTCGACACAAGAAAAAAATCCCTCTGCTTGTCAAGGAAATCCTTTTTCAACACAAGGAAAAAAATCCCTCTGCTTGTCATGGAATCATTTTTCAACACAAAGAAATCCCTCTGCTTGTCACGGAATCCTTTTTCGACATAAGGAAAAATCCCTCTGCTTGTCATGGAATCCTCTTTCAGAACAAAAAAAATCCCTCTGCTTGCCAAGGAAATCATATTTCAAAAATAAGGAAAAATCCCTCTGCTTGTCATGGAATCCTCTTTCAAAAAAAAAAAAAAGAACGAGCCCCGCAATGCCCCCACCCTAGGAGCATAATGATGAGCCCTCAGATCCCACAACCACAGGTGAGCTTCAGGTAAACTTCTCCCTTCTCAGCCTGTGTTTAAGTTGTCAAGGCAAACCGGAGGTTAATTTGAGCTTTCATTGAAGGACCTCCTAGAGTCCGATGTCATGGCATTTTTCCTTTCCCAATTAAGTCGATTAAAGCTCAGGCGTCATTTTGTCTTTGAAAGTGACCTCTAACGAGCTCGCTCTCAAAGAGGGGCAGCTGTTGACACCAGATTTTTAATCATCTTTTATTTTGATTTTACTTTAAAATAAATTAAAAATAGCAAAAAAGAAGTCATAAAATTACAAAATCAACTTTGGAAGCCTTGGCCTAGCCTTTGGAACCAATTTTGAACAAAAATAATTTTCGTAATTTTTAGTATTTTTTCGAATTTAATTAATTATAAAAATACCCAAAAAATCATAAAAATACCATTCGTGGTCAGAAAAATGCACAAAAATAGTCAATAATTTTATTTTTATTCCCTTTTCATAATGGTTTTTATAAATCTCAAAAATTTGACTTGGGTCATTATGTTCCTTCACAAACATACACCCGAATCGACCATAAAAATTCCTTTTTGAACATTTTAATTTTTAATTTCCACTTTTCATAAGCCATGACATTTTGACCTAGAGCCTTGAAGTGAAATTGTGTCAATTGGGCCTTCAATTTGGTCAATTTTGGTAAAAAGGGCCTAATTGCACAAATTTCTTTGCAATTTAGTCCCCGGCTTTGCAATTCTCAAAATTAAATCATTTCTAGGGGCACCCATGAAAATTAAACACTTCTACCCTATATTTTTCATCGTCCCGAACTCATTGGTAGCCTCAATTTGAATTGATTTGATCGTTTAAGCCTCCGATTTGGCAAAAATCAATTTCGGATCCTATGCGAAAATTGGGGTTTTCATTAAATTCCAAGCCAAAAATTCATGAAAACACCCATGTTACATGGAAACCATGCTAGGAAACCTAATTTCGACATCAATTTTGTAAAATATCATCGAATTGGGGCTCAATTTGGACAAATTTGTGAAACCGGATCCATCGGATCGGGCTCGACCCGACCCGACGGATCCGGGTCTGCACCAAGGATCAGAAGAGCGTTTTTCACGCACGTTCTTTGTCCTTTCCTTTTCCTCGTTGGAGAATGGCTTCAGCGGACGTGGCCTCAGCAAAAAGATCGAGAACATTCCCCAGATTTGTCGCCTACTGCACCAAGGACAGACGGGGGAGTGAGCTGGCGTCTGGGGATCTGAAAAAAGGACGGACGTTGGCAGGGGGGTCTGTCGCGAAAACAGAAAGGAGGAGAGCGAGAGCGGAGGAGGATTGGAAAAGAAAAACATAAGGGATCCGGGGGTGAGAGAAAAACCTGGAGACGCTCGGACAGAGAGAAAAAAAGGAAAAGAAAGAGGGAGGAGGAAGAGAGTGAGAGCAGTGGCAAAAAACAGAGAAGAGGGAGGCTCACGGTTGCAAAAAATTTTGGGAGAGGGAGAGAGACCCGAAAGAAATAGAGAGAATCGAGGGCGACAGAGGGTAGTCCGGCGCCCGTCGAAGCCTCTCCGACCTTCAGGGAACCCGAAGCGCTGTCGCCAAGCCGCCGCCGAACCGGGCCGAGGTCGGTATCCCTGTTTTTTTACACTCTGTTTTTTTTGCCTACTGTGAAATTTAGTCCGGGTTCGTCCCCGACCAAGCCGAGCGAAAATGACTGCATCCCGACATCCCCTGCGACCCATGTGTTGGTATTGGAACGTTTATTTGCCTCGGCTTTGCGTGAAATGTCCACGAATCTAGCATAAAAGTTCGTTTTCGCACGCCTGTTACATGTTTGATGAAATGCCTCCCCATTGCTTGAGCCGAGTTTGTCACCGGCCGTGTGTCATGTGAGCGATTCATGTTCATTTATTGCCTCAAGCTTGTCTAAGAATCGACTATAAGCACTCTGTGATGTTTATTTTGCATTGAAACTCGTCGGAAAACCATGGCCGGAGCTCCCGAGGCACACCCGAGCCGAGGGCTCGGTCCGGCGAAACCGGCGGTCACCTAGGTCCAAGCGACCTCAGGTAAGTCCCTAAACCTTTATTAGATGTTATCTCAATGGTTGAAACAAGCTTTGAATGACAAAAAAATTTTCCGGAAAATGCCTCGCCGGAGCCGAATCTGTGGATGCTCGTTTTGCCGGTTTCCGGTATGTAAATGGCCGTAAATCTGGGTGTATGTCGATGCTTGGTGTTTAAGGAGTGTAACGGCGCAAGAATCGTCAAAAAATACGACGATTTGGGGCCGGCCATGGCTTCCCGGCGAGGATTCCGGCGGAATCGCCGGAATTTTCTGCCTCCGGTCGTCTTCTCAGACGATCGGGTTGACTGGTCAACTTTGTTGACCAGTCAACGCCGACGTGGCAAGCCACGTAGGCTGCCGCGTCGGATAAAAAAAAATTAAAGAAGAGAAATAGAAAAGTCTGAGGAATCAGATTTGGGAAGGGTGCGAGGATTTGCATTTTCGGCTTGGGTCTGATTGGCAATTTGGGCTTGTTTCGATCTGGGCCTTTGTTAAGGTTGGGCCCGAGTGGGAAAATGAAGAAAAATGGAGCTTGGGCTTTAGAAAGGAAGTTGGGCCAGGTCTAATTGAGGATAGGCCTTCCCTTTGGTTTTATTCGGGCTTCTCGTGGCTTTAGAAGGGTTGGGCTCAGAGGCCCAATCCGGATGACTAATTTCTAAAATTAATTAATTATAAAATTCGAAAATGATTTTAAAATAATAAAAAAATAGAAAAATTTTGAAAAATAAAAAACGGCGTCGTTTAGACCGGCCCCAACCCGTAGGGTCGGGCCGGGCGCCCGAAAGGCGCGGGCCGGGTTTGACCCGGTCCGGAAAATATTTTTTAATTTAATTAAAAAAAAAGAAAATAATTAAAAAATTATAAAAATAAAAATTCGAAAATCCAATAAAAAATATAAAAAATCATAAAAAAAATAAAAAATAAAAAATGGGAGAAATTCCGAAAATTTCAAAAAAAAAATTAATTAAAAAAAATTCTAAAAAAATTCTCAAAAAATAGGAAATGGTCAGTTGACCATTTCCTATTTTGGGTCTTTCGAACCCTAATTCTTCCAAAATGACAATTTTGCCCTTTAGGCAAATCGTCTCCCAAAAATCAAAGAAATTCAAAAAAATTCCCGAAAAATTACAGAAAATAGGAAATGGCCACAATCAACTGGCCATGACCTATTTCAGGTCTTTCAAGCCCAATATTTCCAAAATGACAATTTTGCCCTTTTGGCAAATCGTCTTCCCAAGAAATTCAGAAAATTCCAAAAAATTTCAGAAAATAGGAAATGGCCACAGTCAACTGGCCATAACCTGTTTTTGAGTCTTCCAAGCCCCAATCTTTCCAAAAATGACGATTTTTCCCTTTAGGCGTGTCGTTTCCCAAAAAATTGCATAAATTCTGAAAAATTCCAGAAAATAGGAAATGGCCACAATCAACTGGCCATGACCTATTCCAGGTCTTTCGAACCCCAATATTTCCAAAATGACGATTTTGCCCTTTTGGCAAATCGTCTCCCAAAAATTCCACAAAAAAATTAAAAAAAAATTCCAAAAAATAGGAAGTGGCTACAAACAACTAGCCATAACCTATTTTGGGTCTTTCTTCTTTCCAAAAATGACGATTTTGCCATTTAGGCAAATCGTCTTCCAAAAATTGAAGAAATTCACAAAATTCCAAAAAAATCCCAGAAAATAGGAAATGGCCACAATCAACTGGCCATGACCTATTTTTGGTCTTCTGAAACCCGACCCTCTTCAAAAATGACGATTTTGCCCTTTAGGCAAATCGTCTCCAAAAAAATTAAGGAAATCCAGAAAATTTCAAAAAAAAATCCCAGAAGATAGGAAATGGCCACAATCAACTGGCCCTGATCTATTTCTGGTCTTTTGAGTCCTGATCCTTTCAAAAATGACGATTCTGCCCTTTTGGCATATCGTTCCTCAATCGTCTCCCAAAAATTCCAAAAAAAAAATCCAGAAAGTGGAAAATGACCATGACCAACGAGTCAAGACCTATCTTTGGTCTTTCGAATCCCGATCTTTTCAAAAATGACGATTTTGCCCTTTAGGGAAATCATTTCTCGAGAAATCCCGAAAAATTCAAGAAAAATCTCCAAAATAGGAAATGGCCAAGATCAACTGGCCATGACCTATTTTGTTTATTTCAACTCCCAAACCTCCATAAAATTGACGATTTCGCACTTCGAGCAAATCGTCCCCAAATCTTCCCAGTCTGCCCTTGGTCCTAAATCACACATTCCTTAAGCCCTTAAGGCTATACTAGGATGCCATTGATTTGAATTGATGTGCATTGACGTGGTTCATTCATGCACTTGATTGCGCTTTCCTTATATTGATTGTGATTTGATAGGACTAGTCTTCCAATCTGCATGAAACCCCTTGAATCAGACTTACCTCACCCAAAAATTGCACTTGCATGAAATCTTAGTTAAGAAAATCACTCGCGTTAGGTACCGAAAGGGCGTTGGTAATGACACCAACGTAACCAAGTCCCCGAACCCAAAATCTCTGGTTCCGAAGAACTGATCGATCTCTCCCAATCGATTAGTGAGGTTTCCGGTCCACCTTCCAAGAAGGACCGGTGGCGACTCCAAATGCATGCACACATAGCACATGCCACCACGACGACACCAAGGTCGAATGCGATCGACTCTTATCATCGAAAACGCGCGTAAAAATTCGACTCCCGCCGCGATTTGGTATGGGCCTGGGAGGGTCCGCGTCGAGAAGGCCCGCGATCCACATTTCAGAGTGGGGGGCCCGATTCGACAATCCATTAGCCCGTAATCGTAAAGAAAATTTCGGGTCGCGACAACAGGGTGAACCTTGATACCGGACCGAAAAACAAGGCTGGTTCCAAAACAAGTTCCAAGACAAACAGGGTCAGGTCTCGATTTCAAAAAGTGGGAACCGATTATAACATGGTTGGTTACAGGGTCTAGGTCTGGAACCAGCCCACCCGGCCCATGCTCACCCCTACCCTCTAGGAGCCATTAGAGGAAAATTTCAAGTTGAGGTCTACGACTAACCTTAGGATTAGGGGTGAGCGGTTCCAGGTTCCGGATAGGTTCCACCTAGAACCTGGAACCTACTCGCTAGTACCGGTTTCTCATTTTTCGGAACCTAGAACCTACCCTCTATACCCTAGAACCTGTCAATATAATTCTCTTTGCATCTAAATAGAAGAAAGTCTGAACATTTGGACTGAAAACAAGTAGAAAAAGATCCATCCTCTCATGCATTGATGCAGGCATTGGAAGTTGGACTCACCATGAAGGTTTTGATAAAAGTCAAGTGACCCTTCGAGATTTTCGCATAGGATTCCTACGTGATGAATACTGAGGAATCCGATATCTGCATCAACATTCAATGTTACTAAACCTAAAAGGTTTGCAAAAGCATAACTATGCCAGCAAACAAGTAGTCCTACAAAAATAACCTTGGGGATTCAGTGTTCCAAGATGATCACTCTGTGACCAGACCAGACAAGCAACTGAGTGATGATCAGTAACTCTACGGGCTATTTTCGACCCACCACACTGAAAAGGCACAAATTTATATCCTTCTGCTAAGCTCACTGATCCGATCAATGTACTTCTAAACTCCTAATTAACCATATAGGAGATGTGCTTCACACTTTGTAATTTGATATGGATCGGCAGGTTAACATTTCAAATCAATTTGTCAACTCCAATTCTCCATCTGATATCAACCAGCTACCACACAAAATTCGGTGAATCGCACATAGAAGTGACACGATCCATAAAGAAATACATGGAACCAAACGATTTCTGAGATAAAATTTAGAAACTTAAAAAAGTAGTAGCCAGATGCTTTGAACTGCAAGATACTAAAGTGTTAGATGTTCGCGAGCATTTGCGCAAAATCAAAGTGCATCAGAAAAATACAAGTCCCGAGATGATTTTTTAATCACCATTTCTGTTGGTCACTGCATCTGCTCTCTCATTAGCGTTGCCCCTTCAACAGTTGCTTGAGCTTTCACCGCAAGAAGGCATCTGCCGCCTCTTCGACGTGCACCGCGCTGAATTGCCAATTGTGGCCCACTGGTGCACAAGCCATTACCTTTATAATGATTCACCTGAATGCAGAGGAGAAAATTCATCAAAAAGTTTTCAGTCAAGCAGGCATTGGAGAAAAAGCATGTATAAGAAGCTGAAACAAGCAGAGATTATATGAAATTGCCCCATCCAAATCTATGAATTTTTTACATAATATTTTTTTACAAATAAGTTAATCGCCCAAAAAAAAATTATTTAAAAGAAGAAAGAGGGGTGAAAACACATCAGTAACTCTACAAAAACAATAAGGACGAAATTCGAAGTTATTGGATCAGGTGTTAGCAGCAAAAGGCCAATCAACCACAAAAGTTTTGAGTCTGTGAAGTATACTTCGCTTTGCATCGAGAGAGAAAATACATGAAAAACTTTCTTTCGTGGCTAATTTAGCAACGAATAATGAAAATTCGTCGCTAATTTAGGGACGAAAGCCAATTTCGTTGCTAAATTTGCGATGAAATCTTTATCTGTCGCTAAATTAAAATAGAATATAAAAAATAAAGTACTTTTTTAGCGACGAATAGCAACAAATATAGTTTTCCGTCCCTAATTAATTCCAATTTTAAGAATGAGAGGTCGTTTTTCAGAGGCAGGGATGAGGTCCTTTTCCGACAAAGATTGTTTCATCGCTAATTTAGCGAATTCTTTTGAATTCTATGGGATAGAATTTGTTGCTAATTTTTAGAAGCTTTAGATTGTTTCCATTTCTCGTTGCCAATTTAGCAACAAAATTACAAATATGATAGAATTTCAAATTCGAATTCTTTTGAATTGTATTTTTTTCAAAAATAAAAATATAATAAATATTTAATAATAAATAGAATAAATAAAAAATTAACAAATTAAGAAATTAAAATGTATGAAAATAGAATATGAAAAAAAAATAAAAAAAAAAGAATTTTCAAATTAGCGACGAAAAATTTTGTTCATCGCTAAATTAGCGACGAAATCATTTATTCGTAGCTATTACAAAATTTTTCGTCGCTGAGTGATGGAACTAATTAGCGACGAAAATGTTGTTTTCATCGCTAAATATTTTTTTATTGAAATTAATTTAGCGACAAAATGAGAAATTTGTCACTAAATATTTATTCTAATTTTGAATTTGCTTAAATTTAGCGATGAATCACAAATTTAGCGACGAAAATTGAATTTTGTCGCTAAATTTTCTTAAATTTAGCTACGAGGCCCTTTCCTTTTGCCGCGTTCTTTCATTTCCTTTTCCCTCTCCATCCCTCCTTTCCCTTCTCCAAATTCCCATTCTTTCATTCACCCCCTTCAGTCCAAACCCTAGTGCGAAGCTTCGAACTTCCTTCAAGTTCCTGTCAATAACTAGAGGGCTCAATAGTCAGTAGCAAGTCCGGCTCGAGCACTTCCGCAGGTATTCTCTCTCTCTCTCGAGTTTGTGTACTTCTATGCTACTGTGAATCCAACGTCGGTTGTGTTTTGTGTTGCGGCAATCAGATGGCGAGGCGAGTAGTTTAGGAGTTAAAGCTGCGTTGAGTATGCTCAGGTTCTACAAGAGTGAGTTTCTCCACTTGCATCTCAGGTGTTTGATCGATTGCCCTGCTCTTATTAGCTTGATGCTTCAGATGTATGTTCTTTGTCGTTGCTTGATGTTGTTGTCGGCATGGAGGACGTGAAAAAAAAAAGGGGGCAGGGTCCCATCGAATTGGATGTGGAATGAAGATTGATGATTGTTCTTTCTTGTTGTTGAAATTTTTTCCTTTTCCTGTTACTTGATTGTCTTTCGTCAGGGGAAATATCGCCAATTCTGCTGAATAGTTGTCGATATGTGCCAACATGTAGTGAGTACTCAATGGACCTTTTGGCAGTGACTTTCTTGGTTGCATACATGATTGGATTTTCTGAAGATGTTGGATATTACAAGTGTGTCTTCTAGCTTGTGCCCACCAGGATAGTGCAAGTTCTCTTATTTCACTTTAATGGTATAAAAAAGTCCAGTTTAATATACTCTTTTCAGCTTGTTCCCTGCGATGTGATATGTTCAATGTTTTGTTATCTTAACAGAATGTAAAAGACTTTAATACAGAATTTGGCGACTCTGCAATAACATATTTCCATTGTTTTTTTTTTTTTTTGGTAAGGACATATTTCCATTGTTTGTCATCAAAAAGAGGAAAAATCACTATATTTTTGCAGGTGGGTGTCTTATCTTTTTTTAGGCAAAAGAGAGAATTACAAGATGTTAAACAAGAGGTTTTGGGGCTAAAACAAGCAATGAAAGATGCAAATGATCAATGTGTCCTCCTCTTTTTTTAGGCAAAAGAGAGAGAATTACAAGTTGTTTTGCTGCAAATTTCTGTACCAACAAGAACAAATGTTCCTGAATGTATGTTTCCTTCACTCTATTTAGGTTCCAACTGATTATGGTTTGTTGCTCGTCCTAAATCTTGCTTGTTTTTCCGTTTGTAAGTCGTTTATTGGTAATTTGAAGGTTGATATCTGACATGCAATCCTCAGTTTGTGCTCCGATGTTCTCTGTGTAAAAGCTATTTTCCCCTGCGGTTTGTATTTATTTCTCTGGGAAAGAATACAAGCTGTTTTTTTTTTCCTTCTCTTCTTGTTATATCTTAACTCAGTTTATAGTGGCCATGGTGCTTATTACTTTTTCATGGAAGCATGACACAATTTACCTCTGTTATCAAGGTAAATGAGACTAACTATGGGGGGAGCATATGGTGCCAAGCTTTTTACAAGTGGCCAGTACTCAACATTCAATAGAAGTTTGCTATGTTAATCAATTTAGCGTATCAGGCTTAGCGTCCCAGCATTACTCTAAAGGTAACGTGTGCACATTGATTTGTAATAGCATATTTAGGTGAATATATACCTATGCTTTTTGTATTGTTGCTCTACTGGAAGTTCTTAAACTGGACTTGTGCGGTTTTGCAATGTTTGTCAACCTAGTTTATGGCATGAGAACCTCTTCGGGATTTGGATGGAATTTTTGTTGTGCGAACAGAGTCACAAATCATGCTGGAAACTTTGGCTCTATAGATTGGGCTAATTAGTGAGACAATGTATTGATGAATCTTAAACATATTAGTTCTCGATAAATCTACATGTGCTCTTTGTTTCTAGAAATCATGGTCTGATGGCCGATTTTAACTTGTTTTGTCCTTTGGAGACTTAGGGTGCGTATAGTAACGCTTCAAAAACGCTCCAGGGAAAGTGTTTCTATTCCAAAGGTGTTCTCGAAACACATTTGGAACAGAAACGCGTATGGTTAAAAAATGTTTCAAAAGTGTTCCGCGGAACATTTTTGTGCCGGGAAATACTTTTGAAAAAACAAAAAAAAAACTTACTTCTGGATTTTTGAACACTTTTTGGAACACTTTTGAAACTACCATCCACCGCCGCCGACATGGCCACCACCCGCCGGCCACCGTTGCTGCTGGCCGCCGGCCCCCGTTGCTGGTCGCTCGCCGGTCGCCGCAGGTCGCCACAACATCCGGCCGCGGAAAAAAGTGTTTTTTTTTTACTTACCATACGTGTTTCTGTTCCCAGAAATCGTAGCTGGGAACAGAAACACAAAAAAATGTTTATGTTCAAAAACTATGCCCAGGAACAGAAACGTTACCATACGCACCCTTAGTCATTTGTTAAATGGCAACCCAATATTTAATGATGTCTTTTCTGTAAGGACTACCTTTCAAGTGTTGGTCCAATGCAAACTATATACGGATTGCTGCTATCAGGACTTCTAACTCGTTCAGACATGCAAAAAGCATTTAGCAGGTTACTCTCTCTGTGGTAATTCCTCTACTTCCTAAATAAAACTTCCCTTTCATTTTTTCCCTATTTTTCTTTTGCAAAGTTTTTTTGGAAGTGGAATTGCTTGAGAAAGTCTCTTCCTAGATGCTTCTGTTCAAAATTATCTCAATGTCCATTGATATGTCAAACTTCAATTTTTAAGTGTGATTTGGCACAAAGATATCTCGTTTTTTTGTTTTGTGTTATTTGTGTCTGTCAGATTATATGCCCCTGCTTATTTTCTTTCCATGTTCATCCTCAGATTTATTGACTTGGAAACATGAAGTTCTCTCTTCCAGTGAAGATGATATCATGGCGCCGGAGTTGTTTCTTCAGAAGATCTGGTGTTGTCTACTAGAGATTGCATTGTTGCGGTACTTAAGAGTATGTTAATGAATGAAAGATGAATGATATTTTGTTTCTTTGGAAAACTTTCTTCCAATGAATGGTGGATGAATGTATTTTGTTTGCATACTTTTATAATATGTAGATCTTGCTTTATCAATATTAAATACACATTCTAGAAATTAATTTTGTTTTTAATTAGATTTAAAATTGAAAATTAAAATAAATTATTTTATTATACGCTCACAAATTATAAAAGTTCGTTGCAAAATTCGTCCCATGCCTAGTCATTGAAATTCATGGTTCAACAAATTTCATCGCAAAGCTCATCACTAAATTTATTCCTGAATAATATCTGTGGCAAAAAAAAAAATCGTCAGAAAGCAAAAAAATGTAGCGACAAATATTTCGTTGCTAATTTTGCCACGAAGAATTTGGCAAAATTTGTCGCCAATTGACTTTTGCGATGAATTTTGCCACGAATAAAAATTCATGGCTAATTCGGCGTCGCAAAATTTGGCCACGAGTCACAAAAATTTAGCCATGAATTTAGCGACGAACTTTTTTCGTGGCTAAAATTTAGAGATGAAATCTTATTTTTTGTGGCTAAAATTTAGCGACGAACCATCCTTTCGTCCTAAATTTGCCACGAATTTAGCGACGAAACAATTTCGTAGCTGATTTGCGACGAATCTTGCGACGAAAAAATAAACTCATCGTTAATTTAGCGTCGCAAATTTAACAACGAAAAAATATTTTCGTCGCTAATTTGCCACAAATTTAGAGACAAAACAATTTCGGAGCTGATTTGCGACGAAAAAAGCAACTCGTTGCTAATTTTCGTCGCTAATTTGCCACGAATTTAGCGATGAAATGTGTTCGTAACTAATTTGCGACGAACAGTTTGTTTGTAGCCGATTTGCGACGAATCATTTTTTCGTCGCAAATTAGCGACGAACATATTTTCGTCACAGAATTCGTCGCAAATTAGCGACGAAATTTTAAATTTTCGTCTCTAAATTTTGTGACACCGATTTGCCTGCGAATTTTTTTTCGTTGCTATTTTCGTCACAAATACTTTTAGCGACGAATTTTGTCAAATTTTCGTGGCTATTTTCTATCGCTAAATGGCTGTTATTTTGTAATGGTAGCTTGTTCTACAGTTGAGGAAAGAATCTGAAAAGTGACCTGGCCTCCCTCACTTCTCGAGCAAGTTCGCAACTTTCGATCTGCGGAAAAGGAGAGACCTTAAACAAGAAGTTAAAAAGCAAAAGTGGGTTAATCCATTCGGTAATCATTTTATCCCCCGAAAGTTGGATGTAATCTAACAGGATTGATCTCTAATTTCATAGATTATCGCCAGACGTGCCGCAAAATTTCAGGCTCGCTCATATTACTCGTAAAAATAAATTAATGGAAAATACTTTAAATGTCTCGAAATTTTCCAAAACATTTTTCGTTGGCTAATGTTTCGAGCGATACAAACAGCCTCGGGCTACCGTGGGACCCACCAAGTTCATGTAATGATTAGTTTCTCGAAGAGAGTGAAGAGGGAAATGCTTTTCTGAATATACCTTCAGGACGATACAACATCAACCGTAGATTGACACATTATCATCGCGTGTTTTGCATAAAACACTCTTTGATTGGGAAATCGTGCGGTCAAAAACAACTTCAGATTATCAGCCTAGCAGCTCTCGAGTAAATATGAGGGACCCATGGATAGTCGACACCCTGCCTTATTAAATACGCTTTTACCTCATTTGATTCTTCGACCTCTATATCTAAGGGCACGCATGACAAGCACTTCTGGTGCAACTTTATTTTTCTACTTCTAAAGTCAAAGGAGCATTTTTTGGCTCAAGAAGTAGAAAAATTAACTTCTAATGAGAAGTTGATTTCTAAAGTAGAATTGTTCCCACGTGTGCCCTAAAAGTCCAAAGTTCTTTACGGACCTTCCTTTATAAGCAGTTAGGGTGCACATGAAATCACTCTAATTTCCAATTTCTCTGTCATAAGTCAATCTGGCAGGGAAATTCATTTGGTAAAATTAAATTCGAAGCAGAAATGTGTTTGGTAAAAAAATTGACTTCTGGTAGGATTTTCTATTTCTGGTTGGATTTTCTACTTCTGGTTGGATTTTTGGCCAACTTTCAAAAGTTAAAAATTTTTACTTCTCAGCTCCAGAATCACTTCTTCAATCACACGAACATCGGTCGACCGCCTCCGCCGCCGGCGGTCACCGTTGCCAAAAATTTTGTTAATAATGTTTCAAAAATAAAATTTTCTAGCATTACCAAACGAATTTCTTTGATTAGAAGTCAATCCGGAGTAGAAGTAGAAAAATCAGCTTCTGCTTTTGAGGAGAAGTAGAGAAATCAATTTATGGTCAGAAGTGTTACCATGCAGGGATTTAATGTATTGAAGCTGATCATGAGGCACAGATCTAGTTCCCCTAGTATTGTCATTGCAATTAAGAGATGATGTGAAGAAAAGATTTTGAAATAATTTGACTTATTCAGGAGTCTCTCTTCTCTATATAACATAGCTTCTCCTAGCTCGCGATTGATTCATCTTTTTCTCTCTCTCTCTCTCTCTCTCTCATAATTTCTCTAAGAAAGACTTCAGACGATCGACTATGAAACTCTAAGTTTTCTCGCTTCTGCAAGGACAAAAACGCGATCACTGTCTAAAAAAAATATAAAAATTCGATTGCGTAGAAGAGGCATGTGCTTATGTAAAAGGGATATGTTCATTGAAAGTTTTAAGACTTGTTACGAAAGTGTAATTGAGTCCTAAAATTTACAAAAAGTGCAATCAAATCCTAAAACTTGTTAAAATGATTCAATCATGTCATTCCGCCAATTTGGCTAATAGAAAATGCTGGCGTCGTTTTGGTACAAATATGATTTTGCAGTATAAATTTATTTAAATTAAATATTAAAAATAGGAAAAGTAATTAATAAAAAAAAAACCTCGTATATGTCGCCGCACCCTCACCTGGGTGGGGAATGGCTGAATGGGGTCATTGGCCCCCGACCTGGAGCCGACAACCCTTGTCGACCGCAAGCAAGGGCTTGCAGGCTCTCGTCCAGATGTGGACGAGAGTCACGGCCCTCACCCAAATCAGGCGAGGGTCACCAACTCAGACCTCGCGAGGGCCTTCCTTGATAGGGTCAGTTGCCACCACGGCCCACCGCATCAGAGAGGGTCATTGGCGCTTGACCAGGACCTGACGACTGCAAGAGCTACAACTCCCATCACCGTTTCCCTTTTCTTTTAATTTTAAATGTTTTTTTAATTTAACTTAAATAAAATTTGTACAAAAAAATTTAATTTGGACCAAAACGACGTTGTTTTAGCCACGTCAGCATTTTTCCTTAGCCAAATTGGACGAAGTTAATTAAAGAACTCGATTGCACCAATTTGACAAGTTATAGGATTTGATTAAACTTTTTACGAGTTTCAGGACTCAATTGCATTTTGATGACAAATTTTAGGACTTTCGACGAACATTTTCCTATCTATAAAGATAGAATAGATGAGACATACCTAGGCCTTTTCAAGTTAAAGCTGCGGACGACTTCACAAATCTCGCAATCTATTAACACGTTTAGACGCCTCATGTCGGACTAGATTACTCGCTCTTCCTTGTTCAAAACGAATGGCCTTAAAGATTTTAACGAGTACAAAAGGACCGGAGTAGGTTAAATATATTTATTAAAATAACTCAATCATTTTTTCAGTTCTTGAACAACCCATCGCGAGATTATAAATCACCAATAATCACGACTCAAAATTTGTAATTACAGTTCCAGAATTTCGTAAGAGCGAAAAGTGCTAGAACATCATGCTTTTTTCAACCCATCTCTAGAAGCTATTACCTAGGTTGTACCGATATCGACACCGATACGAAACATCGACACGTCATTTCTCAAAAATAGAAAAATTCGACACGTTGGAGACACGTTGTTATTTTTCAATATATAAAAAAATAAATAAAATCAAAAAATATATTGATGAGTGTAATGACTATTTTGACCCCTAGATATTATCAGCAGAGACAAAAATTCAAACTTGAAGCGACCTGTGGGCCCAACCCGAGTACTATGCGCCGCTCCCCATCTCTCTCTACGCTTGGCCCCATGTGATATGCGACCCCACCTCTCTCTCTCTCTCTCTCTCTCTCTCTCTCTCTCTCTCTCTCTCTCTCTCCTTCTTCTTCTTGTTTTGGCCAACTCCACCCTCACTCTACTCACGCCGACGCGACCACCGCCACTCATACCATCCAGTCGTCGTTCCACCCGCCGCCACACCACCAGCCCGATGCCCAGCTCCGCGAAACCTGAGCCCCTTTCATCCCCGTTGTTCACTCGTGCCTCGTGCCCCGCGACCCACTCC
Organism: Rhodomyrtus psidioides; assembly: GCA_021437785.1. Classification (NCBI taxonomy): domain Eukaryota; kingdom Viridiplantae; phylum Streptophyta; class Magnoliopsida; order Myrtales; family Myrtaceae; genus Rhodomyrtus; species Rhodomyrtus psidioides. The sequence continues at coordinate 1,806,478 of JAILYB010000024.1, read as the reverse complement.
CGACCCTGATCCGCGTCTAGTGCCGCCACCCTGACTCGCAACCACGCCGTCTCTTCTCAGCCACATCCGTCGTTTGTGGTTTGCCTGTTGGTGGGCTTTTGCGTGTCCGACACCCGTGTCGGATGCGTTGACTGGTGTCGAAATTTCGACACCCGTTGACCACGTGTCGGACGCGTCTCCACACGTGTTGCACACGTGTCGGTGTTCGACACCCATTCGACACCGATACGCATGCCAAGAGAGGTGTCGGTGCTACATAGGCTGTTACGGGAAAACTTCAAGTTGTGGTCTATGATTAACCTTAGGATAATGAAAACGAAAGACATTATCGGTGACGCATCATAGCTTGTTCTACAGTAGAGGAAAGAACCTGAAAAGTGATCGGGCCCTCACTTCTCGAGTAAGTTCGCAACTTTCATATGCGGAAAAGGAGAGACCTTGAACAAGAAGTTAAAAAGCAAGTGGGGTTAATCCATCCGGTAATCATTTTATCCCCCGAAAGTTGAATGTTGTGTAACGCGATTGATCTCTAATTTCATAGATTATCGCCAGACGTGGTGCCGTAAAATTTCAGGATCGCTCGTATTACTCGTAAAAATAAATTAATGGAAAATACTTTAAATGTCGCGAAAATGTCCGAAACATTTTTCGTTTGCTAATGTTTCGAGCGATACAAACAGCCTCGAGCTACCATGGGACCCACCAAGTTCACGTAATGATTAGTTTCTCGGAGTAGAGTGAATAGGGAAATGCTTTTTCTGAATACACCGTCAAGACGGTACAATCTCAACCGTAGATCCACACACCATCATCGCGTGTTTTTACATAAAATACTCATTGATTGGAAGATCACGTGATCATAAATAATTGACAGTACTTTCAGATTATCGACCTAATAGCTCCCGTGTGAATATGAAAGGCCCATGGATAGTCGACACCCTGCTTTATTAAGTACGCTTTCACCTCAATTGATTATTCGATCGCTATCTACGAGCGCGCATGACACGCACTTTTGGAGTAGAAGCGGAGCAAAAATTCATATGGTTATGCAACTTTATTTTTCTATTTTTGAAACATTAGTTTTGTTACTTCTCTCCAGAAATAGAAAAATTAACCGTTTATCAGAAGTTAGATTTCTGTAGTAGAATTATTGCCATGCGTGCCCTAAGAGTCAAAAGTTCGTTACGTTCCTTTCGTTATAAGCAGTTAATGTTTCAAATCTGATCATGAGGCCCCAGTTAAGAGATGATATTCAAGAAAAGATTTTGAAATAATTTAACTCCTTCAGGAGTCTCTCTTCTCTATATAACGTAGCTTCTCCTAGCTCGCGATTGATTCATATCTCTCTCTCTCTCTCTCTCTCTCACAAATTTCTCTAAGAAAGACTTCCGACAATCGACTATGAAACGCAAGTTTTCTCGCTTCTGCAAGGACACAGACGCGATCGCTGTCTTCAATCCTTTGCGTCCTCGCACTCCGGCTTCAAGAAGCGCCTCCGTCTCTCCTTTGCTTCCGAATGCTTCGGCTTCTCTTGTTCCACTTTTTCCCGCTTCATTGGAAAGTAATCATCATGTTACTTCTCTTGCTCCTCCTGCTTCACTTCGAACTCGAAACAATTGGGTTTACGCAACCGCCCTTCTCAATCACCGCCACCTCACCACCACCCTCTCCTGGTACACGACACCCACCGGTCGCCGCCAACTTCTTGTTAGTCTTCAGGTCATTGGTGGCGATGACCCATTATCTCTCTTCAAGTACAAAGTCTGCATAAACCCCGGCGTCTCTGAGCAGAACAGAGGCCAAGAACTCACTAGGTACGAGAGCTCCCAAGTAGCAGTGGTCTGGGATTTCTCCCGAGTTAAGTATGACACGGGACTGGAACCCGTCGACGGGTTCTCCCTTCTGGTCCTGGTGGACTCACAAGCAGCTTTCCTTCTTGGGGACGTCCCGGAACAGTGTTCCCCGGTGTTCCAAGAGCTCGATTTCACTCTCGTATCGCGAGCAGAGTGTGCGTTGTCCTGCAAAAACGAAAGGCTCCATGGCATCGAGGCTCGGCTCACCGGAAAAGAGCCATTCGAAGATGTTCTGATACAATGTAGAGGAATGGAGCCGGAGGGTCTGGAGAAGTGTGCAGTGTTGTACGTTCATGTCGGGAAGGAACTTGTATTGAAGGTGAGGAAGTTACATTGGAACTTCAGGGGGATGCAGAAGGTTTTAGCGGACGGCTTGGAGGTTGAGATTGCGTGGGATGTACAGGCTTGGCTGTTCACAGAAGAAAAATCAGACGCAAAAGGAAAGAAGAATCCACCAGAATTTGCGACGTTCGCTTTCATGACACAACATGGATCCCGCATTTTTCATTGTTGATTCTCATGAATAGATGATACGTTCGCAGCTTGTTTCGTGTTTTTCGGGTTTCTCCTCTGCCGTCTTCCTATTGCCAATTGTTGTTGCATAGTCTATGGTGTTCTTTCTCCGTTAGTTGTTGAAGATGTAAATACTTCTGTCATTTGAGGCTCTTATCCTTCTTTTGATCTTGTTTGGCTGGTGTAGAAGGTGGTGATAAATTTTCATGAGTAAGAATTGCATTGGTGTTGTCCTTGTTGCATGAATGTTTGCTTGGATTCCAACTATTCAATCTTTCAGATGATTCGAAACATTTCCCGCAAGATTTTGCATGGTATCAACGCGGAGAAAAATAGAAGATAATGGAAATGCACTCGTGAATTAACGGAGTTTTATTCTTCGTTGTCTTATATAATGGTACAAAAGCAGACTTGCAAGGATAAAAAGCGCTATACATACCACAATACCACAGAAACAAAAATTGAGAAATCAAACCAAGCAAAATTACAGAGGAAGAAAGAATTGTACTGGGAAGGAAAGAGAGGAGGAACAGTTTTCTGCTCTTCTCCATATGTATTTGACCATATTGCTATACAGTCAGCAGTCCTATAAGTGAAAAGCTCAAAAATTTCTACTTGTTCGAAACAAGATGCAGTTTCTCATCTCCTCTGGAAGTTCAGGAACTTGATACCGTAGGCGAAGATGAAGAAAAATCCCAAGACCCAACCGATATGGGCCAAAGCCACGGGCACCAGGAAGTCGTGATCGAATCCCAGGGACTGCTTCAGGAATTCATCCAATGGCATTGATGGCTTTCCCTCTATTGCAACCAACCCCTTCTTGTCGCCGACCTGGGATGCGAAAATGCCGTAGATGGTCCAAGCGACGGGCGAGCACCAGTAGTACCATCTCCACCACACAGGGATCAGCTGCAATAATAAAGCACTTGTAGCATTAATATGACGTGTTTGCGAAAGGAGATGATGCTTGCGATGGAACAATGAATGAAGACTAGAAGTAGGACCGAGGTAAGGTGACTTACAGGTCGGGGAATGAGGAAGCCCGAAAACAAGTTCCAGAAGTTGAGGAAGAAGGACATTGAGATGGCAGCGATCTGGTGGCCGGGGGTGAGCGCGACAACCATCATGCCGTACATGGAGAAGTATGTATAGCACATGAATATGAAGTAGTAGAAGTACAACACCTTGCCGACCTTCCACTCATAACCAATCATCGCATAGAGGAGGAGGGAATAAATAATTGTCTGAACCGCCACATAGATTGTTTCGATAGCCACCTGATACACAAAGCACACCAATCAACAATAGAACAAGAAAATACAACTGCGATGAAATGAATGAGATTCTAATTATCCGAATGGAAAGAAGCAATCGTACCTGAGCAAACGCATAAGGCAACTCTGAATACATCCCAGCTGCTCGTTCACGGTAGAAGACTGTTCTTTCGACTGACACGACAGATTGGACTGCTGCAGCATTAGTGGCTCCAAGGAAGAGAACAGCAGCATAGGTGGCACCGAGTAGATTTATCAACTCTTGTTGTTTATATCTATCGTGATAAATGACGCAGAAACATCATGTGAGTGAACACTTAAAGGTAATAGTAGCGGCTTGACTCTCGCAAAAAAGAAAATGATCTCTCGAATGTGATAGTTTGTGCTTACATTTTGCCTCCTTTGTTCCAGAAAATGAGGCCAAACATGAGACCAATGACGATCGTCATGAAGAAACGAATGGCATTATACCGGGAGTTCCTCCAGTAGGACCAGTTCTGTTTGCAGAAGCAAGCATGGCACTGAGTTAAGAAGCCCTGGGAGTATTTGGTGGGGAAGTAAAGGTCACTTGAACCGGGTTCCGGAGTGCTCAGCCCTTTGATGAGCTCCTGGTTTCTCCTGAACAAACAAAAAAACAGAAAGGAGGAATGAGATGCCGAGTTGAGTGCACATTCATGATTGGAATTTGAAGAACCTACAAGAAGTGCACTTCTCTCACCTATAGAGGTCAGAATTGGCATAGATTTCTGCAAAGTCGACGTCCAGTTGAGCTTCGACTGATGTAGCAGTGACGTCCAACATCCATGTTGCAGGATTGTAGCCTTCTTTGATCTTGGGAACGCCGGGAATAGCCTGCAATTGGTTTTCAGACACCAAACTCTCTTCAGTTAAACTACATAGCCTCATTGGTAGGTGTAGTCATGGATTTTTAAGTCATGCAGGTTTCTTAATTGAAGATATAAGATAAGCACCTCGAAATATTCGACGAGCTTGTGAGACTGTTCACCAAGAGGCCCTGTATAAATGACTTGCCCTCCTCTTTTCATCAGGAGAAGCTGCAAGAAGAACTCACATCATCAGCTCAGGAATATCTTGAAGAGAGAATCCTGAAAAAACATGAGAGGAACACAGTTCAATCTTCCTAGCCGTACCTCATCAAAAGCCTCAAAAATGTCTATGCTCGGTTGGTGAATTGTGCACACAACAGTACGCCCAGTATCTACGGTGTTTCTCACGGTACGCATGACAATTGCAGCTGCTCTGGCATCGAGACCTGATGTGGGCTCATCCATGAAAATAATCGAGGGATTAGCAACCAATTCAACGGCTATCGTGAGCCTCTTCCTCTGCTCCGTCGAGAGTCCATCAACTCCTGGAAGCCCAACTAGAGCATTCCTCAAGGGATGAAGCTCAACCAAATCCATGACTTCCTCAACAAACATCTGCAAAACCAAGAAAACTAGCGTTTAGTCATAATTTTCACCAGGTCCATTCACTTGCTTGAAGGAGATGTTAATGAAGAAGAATAGATAGTACTGTAGTTACGTGCCTTCCTGGTTTCCTCGTTTACGTCTTTAGCGAGACGAAGCCAAGCTGAGTATAAGAGAGACTCGTAAACAGTGACATATGGCGAGTGAATGTCATTCTGCTCACAGTAACCACTAACTCGAGCAAAAGTGGATTGGTTCTTGGGAAAACCGGAAACAGTTATGCTTCCTTCAATGTATCCACCAGTTTTTCTTCCTGCTAAGACATCCATCAGTGTGGTCTTTCCGGCTCCGCTGACTCCAACCAGTGCAGTCAAAACGCCCGGCCTGAAAGCTCCACTGACATCTCTTAGGAGTTGTAGTCGGCTTTCCTCAACCCCTTGAGTCTTCATTTCCTGAAGCGGACGAAAACAGACATTTATTTCTGAATCTAACGTTGGGTGGAGGTATGTTACAGTTTGCATTCTGATAAATATGTCTCAAACATTTCATCATTGCACAGAACTTGGGGAATCTCACATTAGGGAGGATTGACTTACCGCGGGCATATCCACATAGTAATTGACATGGTTGAAGGCAAGTGAAAGGGGCCGGAAAGGAAGAACCATTCCTCTCCTAGCCTGGTTGCTTTCGCTCACAATACCGTCGTTTGCACTGGCATTTCTTACTTGCATCGGAATACCTGTCCCAAAAGTTTGAGTCCTATATAAGCATCAATCATGGTATTTTTGAGGCATCATCTCAGATTTCTTTTCTGCCGTGAATCCGGTTGACAGTTCCAACCACAACAATCACATACCTTCTGAACCAGATTGTCTCTTCTTCTTGGAATCATCATCAGCAAGTATTGCTTTAGTCTCACCAAGAGCTGAGATACGGTCGGAAAGCAATAAATCAGTACGTACTTTTCATTTTACTTTGCAAAAACAAAAACCAGGCGAGAGCATCTACTTACGATTTAAGAATGTCAACGCAAGAGTGAAGAGAATGTTGAAAAGAATGGAGAACACGAAAAGTGCCAAGATACTGATCCAATACCAACTCTCGGTCCTGTAAAGGCCTCTCTGCTTGAGAAGGGCCTTCCCAACTGTGGATTCAGAGGAGCCGGCGGGCGCAGTCTGTGACATCAAAAGAATTAAGACTTAGATGTATACTGCAATATTAACAACTTCAGAAGACTTTTGAAGCTCCATCGTATCCTAAGCCTTGTCGAGAACTTACCTTGTTCCATCTCTCAGACAGGAACTCGTTGATAGCAATGGCATTTTGCCCATACATCATGGGAGAAATATAGTAACCCCAGATCATCGTCTTTGAAATGTCATCTGTCCACCATTGAGCACATTAATCTTTAGAAGCTTATCACCAAAAACAATCTATGGGTGTGAAACATGAGATATCCCCACGCCTATATCAGCAGTTTTTTTTAATAACAATGCCAGGCGCTAAAAAAGAGAACATTTCTAACCTTTCGCGACAATGAAACCGCCGAGGATGAATACCAGCAGCAATGTGAAGGTACCGAGTGTGTTGGCGACGACTTGTGACCTTCCCACGGCCGCTATGAAACGGAAGAGAGAGAGAGCCATCTGATTCACACCAAAGAAAGCCAAGAATTGCTTGAAAAACCTGCACAAGTAGAAATCACCAAGATTTGTCAGCAAGAGGACTTACCAGAGATTATTTTCATTGCATTAGTGTTAGTAGATTATAAACCAGAACAGGAAGGGCCAACTTATGAGAGCAGAAAAAGTTGTCATACCTCATGGGAGATGGGGCAAACCCAATGGTGTAGTAAGTCAGGATGATCCAAATTCCAGATTCAATGAATGAGACAGGAATTCTGAGCACCCAAATGGGCAACGTGAAAGCCCAAGCAGGGTAAAACAAGAAATCTCTCTGCTTGAAGAACACCGGAAGCCTGAACACCGTCATCGCGAGCTCGCTCATCCCATTAAACATGACATTCAAAAGACTGTAAAATAGAGCTCCCCAAAATCTCGCCCCGTCGTCTATTTCGCCGGTCTTCATTTCTGTTCTGAGAAACACGGTGAACGCGATGAAGCCCATGATCGTGATCTGAGTGGTCTTGAAGATGTACACGAAAGTGCTGCGCTTCATCAGCAGCCATTCCCTGGCAAAGCAAGCTTTGAAGAGATCCATGTTAGAGATTCCATACTTGTCCTTCACCAGAGCGGCAGGGTGTGCCCTGCTTTTGTCATAAGGGACTCTAAGCTCTTCCAGAATGCTCTGACCGACATGGAAGCTATTGAAAGCCCTCACGAATTCGGGTACCGAGATGTATCTATAAGGTTGGTCTTTCCTATACCAGTATTGCTCTTGGTCATTCTTGGAAGTGACTTCCTGCAGAAAGTCAGCAACCCCCTTTCTTGTTGGGCATTTGAAGCCCACGTACTCAAAGAACTCAAGGACGTTTTCTCGCGGCCCTTGGTAGACGATCTGGCCCTCCGAGAGCAAGATTATGTCGTCGAAGAGTTCGTAGGTCTCGGGAGCTGGCTGCAAGAGGGAGATGACCATGGTCACATCCATGATATGGACCATCTGCCTCATGAACTTCACAATCTGAAAAGTCGTGGAACTATCCAGCCCCGTTGATATCTCGTCCATGAAGAATGCTTTCGCCGGTCCGACCAGCATCTCACCTGTGGTGACACGTTTCTTTTGTCCACCAGAGATACCCCTCCTCATGTCATCTCCGACCATGATATCAGCGCATATATCTAATCCGAGGATCTGCCACAAACATTTGAGATTTAGCCTACCACATAAGCTTATAGTATGAAACGTCAAATTTGAAGCAGGATTGAATGGACAAATTCTGCAAAACCAACCTTGAGGACATAGTCTGCCATCAAACTGGTTTCTTGGCCAGTAATGGCAGTGGCCTTCATGAAAGCATCGATCTCGGGGTCCGGCTTGATCCCTGCCTCTCGCTCTCTTCTTGAAAGCTCCGCCAACATCTCATACCTAGTTCCGACTCCCAAGCAACGGCCCGAAAAGTCTAGCGTCTCGCGGACCGTCATCTCACCATAGTGAAGATCATGCTGGCTAATGTAAGCGCAAGTCCTTTGAGGGACGAACTCTTTGAATTCGTGGCCGCAATAGGTAATTTTTCCAGTTACCTGTATCGTTGTAACAGAACAAATTAGTTCACATTAAGAACTAGAGAACGGCAAGCTAGTAAATGCATACAGATAGTTCAACATGCATCAACTAACCCTGAGATCATCATCAGGCTTTCCAGTTAGTGCTTGTAGCAGTGTTGTTTTTCCAGCACCAGGAGGTCCGAGAAGCAAGGTCAACCTGAAAATGAACATTTTCACGTGCATAAGCTCCCAAATTAAGCGCGTAGAACTGCAATCGTTAAGCAAAGCAGTGAGATGAATTTACCTCGACGGTTTGATTATGCCGCTGACATCTTGAATTATCTTTACCACTCTCCTCTTCGACGGAGAGAGTCCGATCATCCCAATAACTCCCTGTTGACATAGAAATTGCTATTGAGGATGCATAGAAAAATATTAAAATTCACTTCGTCTAATGAATCGGACCATGCCGTTACCCTGAAGACATGAACAGAAACAAACAGATTGATTTATCGTTCTTCTTGTATGTTCGTCATCTCATGCCCTCAGAACCTGCCTACTCGACATAGCCAAAGGCGGTATCGCAGCCACGTATATAAGAAACTCGCAAGAACTTGTTCCTCCTAAAGTCTCTAAGATAGTAAATGCCTCCACCTGATCTAGTCACCTAAGCAATCTTACCTGACTAACTACAACCCTTTAGAGTTCGTCACTGATGCTTCACTAAACAACACTCAAGATCAACTGGACATGAAAAAGAAACATCAGAGAAAGTAAGCAAATTCTCATGGACACCAACCTCAATAGCATTCAAGGTAGCGTTGAGCAGCGTTGGGAGTGCCCTTGTCCCCACGTAAGCATCCCCTTCGATGCTCACGTTCTGGAACCTCACTTCGATCTTCGGGATCTCGATCCCGACCCGGTCGGTCCTGTCCCGCAGCCTCCTCAGGAACTTCTCGTTGTCCTCCTCCACCACTTTGAGGATGCTCTCCATCAGGACCTTCTTGTCCTGCGTCCCGAGCTTCGTCACGTCGACCTCGTCCTGCACCACCCGCCCGTTGCTCCGCACCTGGGTCAGTATCCCCTTCCGCATCCGGTCGTAGGTGGGCAACCGCTCGATGGCGGCCCACCGGAGCTCCTCCTCGTCGTCCGCCACCTGCCGGACGCTCCGCTGGAACACGTCCGGCGCGTTCCACATCTCCCTCACGCTCCCCGACCGCCAGCTGCGGCGGCTGCTCGTCTGCCGCATGAGGTCGTCCCCGGCCAATGCCGCCGCCATTGTCAAACCCGCTCCCTGTCTCTCAGGATCACACGTGAAACCGGAATCGAATGCTCCTCAGTGAAGTTCTTGGACCAGAGTCCGAACAAGAACTTGAAGAACAAGAATCGAACTGCGAAAGAATGAATCTATATGCACTTGTTGAAGCAGAAGCACACTTTTTTCTTATCTGGGTGTGTGCTTATGAGAAAACTTGGAGCACACAGAAGATGACAGAGAGAGAGAGAGATATTTTGAGGAGGTAGTTCCGGAGGAGCATTATATATAGAAAGAGCTGAAAGATGAAGAAGAAGAAGATCAATCCTGGGCCAAAAACATGAATGCGCCTGTGTGTATGGGCGTTTGGTCGTCGGTCAAAATGGGACAACGAGTCGTTCCCGCGGCTTGAGCTAACTTGCGAGAGGTTGAATTTTCAACGCCCCAATCCGGTGTCTCGCGCTTCATTCGCGCTGTTCCAGAAGGAAATCTTCTGGCCGTCGGATACCGGGGACGAGGGTTGACATGTCAAGGAGAGGTCCGATCCTGCGGACGATAACGACCGAGCGCATCATATTAAATTGTGAACGTAGAATGGGTATTTTCGTGATATTTTAATGGGATGCGTGAGATCTAGGACACTGGTCCAATGCTGTATTTCGCTGACCCGGGGAAAAAAAAATTGGATGCTTCGGTTCGAGGACAAAAAGAGAGTGTCACTTGCACGCGCGATTGAGCGCGTGGGGCGGGTTGCAGTGACACAGTGAATTTAAGGGCGAGTGGGACCGCGAGAACCGAGTCCCAGTGGGCCTCGTGTAGTGTCGTCCGTACCTGATCGGATGACTACTTGACAACTACACTAGTTGCCTCCCTTGACTATCAAGAGCCAACTTCCCCTATCCGACCAAAACAAAAACCATTCCCCTAATCCTTTATTGTCAAAATTTCTACTTTTTTTTTATCTTACTGTAAGATTATTAATTGGGCTCGGGGTCCAGATTTCCAGCCAGCAGCTACTAACGGAGGAAAAAAAAATCATGATTCGATCTCTCTTAAATTTATTTAGTTTATCGTACTTACCATTCTAAAAGAGAAGAGAAGCGATCGTTATCTGATACACTAGTGTACTTGTCGTTAACGAGACTTTTCTTCCTAAAACCAGCAATTACATATGTTCTCGAAAGTTATATGTATTTACTCACGGTAACTTAGGTATGCTTGTCTTCGGCAACATTCTCGCGCCCGGCCAATCTCGTCGGATCACGGATAACAACCATATTAAGATGATGATGATAAAAAAAAATTTGAATTACTAGGTTTGTTGCCTCTAAACATTCAATATAATGCCCGATGCGTGACATGCATCAGTCTAACGGAAGTATCTCTCAAGGAAGGTTCCTGCCATCCATTCGAAACTTCAAAAATCCTTGAAAGTTTGAGAAGTCCACAATTGTCGACATCAATAGTTCTAACAATACCCAAAACAGAGATGTCTAAAGTGCACAAAAAGTCTCCGGCGTGCATGACTTTCCCAACGAGATATGAAAAACCCACCAATCTCTATGGTTAAAATTCGTCGACAGAAGGAAATCCAAAAACGCGACCGAAGGTGCAAAAACGACTCTGCCTATATACTTATTAAATATACGATTTTTTTTAACTATATCAGAAATTACGATATTCCCTTAAACGGGTGTCGCGTCGCGAGATGCTCCGTCGATGAGAATTCACGATACGATCTTTTATATAAAAAAAAAAAAAATTGGGTTTTGAAAGGAAGAATGGGAAAAGGCGGAGTGAACACGCCAACCGGGGCTGGCTCCTGACTTTCAACGCCTTCTAGAAACTCCACCAAAGCTGCCTGCGAAAATTACACGTTCTCGAGCCGGGAATTTCCCCGCCGCGGAGCTGACTGAAGTTAACCAATGATTCTGCGGGGGAATTGGAATTTGCTTCGCGAAGTGGGGTTAAGAGCAGTGATTAATGCGTAAAACATCATATCATTCGTCAGTGGGGGAAGGGAAGAAAAACAAAAACAAAAAAATCTGTCGGAGCGCCATGCATGCAGGAGGGGCGGGCGGCGGCGGCGGCTAACATCGACCGTTACCGTCGTCCCGCACCCCCCACTTGAAAGAACGGATGATGCTGACGTGGACGTGAGTAGCTGCGTCCATTTATGTCCTGTCCTCCTCCTTTTTTGGCCTTTTTGCTTCGTTTTCGGGGTGTGTCCACAGTCCACGTCCATCTGGTTGGGGGAAGCAATCAATGATCGTTGCCCATGAATTATTACTTGGGTCCGAGGGCAATCCAATCCAAAAAGGATACGGATCGAGTCCATATTAATGACGCAACGAAAGAGATTTCGGGATTTTCGACACACGACACGGCTTGTTGGAAATTACGGAAATTCGGATGGTCAAACAAAATTATCGTGGTTTTTAATCTTAAAGAGAGAATGAGCCTGAAAAAAAAGATCACTCGCGGATGTAAGTTCCGTTTCATAAAGTTTTTATCATTTTCAAAGTTCTCGATTTTTTCTCGTGTCATGCTTAATCAGTGCGTCCGAAAAATCGAAAATACGTCTCCGCCGAGCATGATCTGCCCACATGGTCATAGGGGACGTGATGCGAAGGGGACAAGAGAGGCACGAGTGGATAAATATCGAATAATTTGGGACTACTGAATTTTCCATGCTTGTCGAGCTAGAGAAGGAACAATTGGCGTAGAGATAAAGTTTTTTTCTTTTGTCTTTTATCTTCTTCTTTTTTTCATTTAAGGAACTACTAATTTTTAAGAGAGAGAAAGAGAGGGAAAATCGATGGTGTCCCCCATCTATCTATCGTGGCTTTTGCGTCAAGTCGAGTCAACTCAATGATCTGCCAGTAAAAGGTGCAGGGTGAAATGTGCTTAATACCTCCTACCTATCACCAGAATAGAAAAGCACGAGGTACTATTTTTATTTCTATGGACCTAACCAAGTAGCCATCCTCGTTCCTACCAGTACGACCCAAAATGGATAATGGACACTACCCTACTATGGAAAAATTTCCCGATTAACACTAAACATATCTCATGAGTATGAATTCAGCTATAAACTTTTTTTGATTTTGCTAATTTAGTCCTAAACCTCTGCGTGAAATTTTAATGTAGCCCTTTCGGTCTATTTTCCCCGGAACTTGTCGACGTGACAGTCCCGTCATCGCCGGCCGTCCTGCGCGGCGTATTGCCAAAGCAGCCCAATTTTCTATGAAAATTGTCCGGAATGACTGATTTCGTGTAAAGATTCAGGATTGAATTGGAAAAAAAAAATAAAAAATCTAGTACTGAGTTAGTATCTGTAAAATAGGCCTTGGATTCCCTCCTCGCCATTGTTAAAGTAGCGAAGACGACGGTAGTTCACACGTGGATTACGGGGCTAATCCTGTCAAATTACCCACGTGATAGGCATCTCTACTGCTTAAAACTCTTACAAAGTTCGAGTTTTATAATAACTCTGGCCTCCGCTAATTAAACTTGTTTTGTTCGCGAGTTACAATTAAGTGTTGTTATATGTTGGGCGCGAGAGCAGCTTCGTGCGTCCCACCTGACCGAATAATTTCCCGCCTTTTGGCGCCGCCATGTTAGTCTACTTGGAGAGTCGAGAGATCCATTCATTGACAGAGGTGCCTAAATTCGACCAAAAAAAAAAAGACAGAGGTGCCTAAAATAAAATATGAAGCACGTGCGAAAATGGGGTTTTGTTTATTCATTATCATCACTAACTATAATCTATAAACTATCCCGGTTTGGGCATCTCCAACCTAGAAAGTTCCTCTTCTTTTTCTGCGCGCCAGTTTCAGTGATTCGCCAATCACGAATGACCGAGAGACGAGCGCTTTTAGGCTGCGTATGGTAGCGTTTTTGTTCCAGGGAGCATTTTTTGAACAGAAATATTTTTTTGTGTTTCTGTTCAAAATTACGATTTTTAGGAAAAAAAACGCGTTTGGTAATTTAAAAAAAAAAACACTTTTCAGTCGCCGACCGGCGATCGGCGACGGCCGGCGACCAGAGGTGGGCGACGATCGGTGGCGGGCGATGGGCGGCGGCGGCCGCTACCGGCGACGGCGGCCGGAGACGGCGGCCGCTACCGGCGACGGCGGCCGGAGACGGCGGCCGGAGACGGCGGCCGGCGACGGCGGCTGGCGACCGTCGACAGCCGGCTTTTAGCGAGGCGGCAAGTGGTAATCACGTCGGCGACGATGGATTGTGGTTTCAAAAGTGTTCCAAAATCCCAGAAGCAAGTTTTTTTTGTTCCTTCAAAAGTGTTCCCTGGCACAAAAGTGTTCCGCGGAACACTTTCGGAACATTTTTGAACCATACGCGTTTCTGCTCCAAAAGTGTTCCCGGAACACTTTTGGAACAGAAACAGTTTCCCTAGCCACCATCCATACGCAGCCTTAGGATCTGTTCAGCTCCCGTTAGAGGCGTCAATTGGGTGGGTCGGGTCGGGTTTGGGTCGGGTCGAATATGGTCCGACCCATATTGACCCATTTAACCCGTTTTGACCCATATTCTTCCAATGCAAATTTAGTGACCCAAACCCGACCCAACTCATACCCGACCCATACCCAACCCGACCCGTATTACTTAAATATTTATATATTTAGCTAAATTATGAAATATTTATTTCCTATAATTTATTAAGAAAAATTATATTGTTAAAACACGCAATTGAATTTTTTCTGAAAAAATTTAAATTTTTTCTTTATAAAATAATTTTTATTATAACCGGCCACCTGCGACCTCTGCTCGCCACTGCTGACCGTTGCCCGCTTCCTGCCATCGTCATCCACTCAAATTGCTGCCCGCCACCTCCGTCGCCAATTTAGTATATTGTTGGGCTCTCCATTTCCATAATTCGCAGGGAGAGAGAGAGGGGGGGTAGGTTTTGTAGTTTCGTGGGGAATGGAGTTGTCCAATCTATCTGCCACAATGGCAGAAAATAGATATGTCCCCCTTTCACTTGGTATAGCATTCAGAACCTACCGCTCTCTCTCTCTCGATTCCGATTTATTTTCTGCCACTATGACAAAAAAGGTATTTAAAGATGTCTTGATATAGCTTGGCAACTCCGTGGTGCCATTTAGTATTTTAGTTTTATCATTTAGTCTTCAATTTGACTGTACGATCGAGTTGAGTTAAGCTACGGTATTCAAAAATTTCTATTCAAATACTCAATCAAGTGTATATGGGGGGTCGTCACTGTATTTGTCCAAGTCGGCTCAACTGCACCCCACCCTAGTTCGTCATGTTCGGATGAATCGATCGGGAAAAAGGAAGCGTGGGTCGATTTTTTCCACGCAACTCTATTAATGGCGTAAAGCAATGTTCGTAGAGACAACTGCACACGCATTGTAGCGGTGGCCGACGGCCGGCAACGACGGAGGGTGGCGGTTGGCAGTGGTGACCGGAGGTGGGCAACGACGACCATTGGCGGCCAAAGCAGAGCGACGGCCAAGGCAGGAGAAAAAAGAAAATAGAAAAGAAAAAAAATTATATAAAAAAATTATTAAAATATTAAAAAAATAGATTTTAAAAAAATATTCATAAAACTTATTTATGATTGCTTTAAGATGGTTTTCTTAGCTAATCCATTTAGGGCCCATTTGAAATCCATTAATGACCCATAAAGTTTTTAAGCAACCCATTTATGACCCATTTAAGTACTTAAGCCAACCCATTTTTGACCCACCACCATCAAACATGGGTTAAATGTGGGTTCTAGACCCATTTTGCCACCTCTAGCTCCCGTTTTAAGATTCGAAACCTATCCGTCGGAATCGATTCTTCAATTTTTTTGAAACCTGAAATATACATGTCACTGGTTTCAGGATCGATTTCAAGATCTACCCGGATTTTTTTATTGTATTTTTAATCGAACGATTATAGTGAATTACCACCTCTGTTGACCGAAATTTGTTACTACAATACGCCGACCACAACTCATGTTCGGAAGATATGGCGCGTTAACAAAGCAACAGTCCCAGTCATGGGTATCGCTGGAAATGGAACGCTCGTCATCGAACGCCACGGAGTACCGCAGCATCGCGCTAAGGCATAAAAACAAGGAGGAAGAAAAAAACACAAAAAAAGAAGGTTTCAAGTTCCATAATTTTTTAAATCTACAATCCACCCTTCAATTTTCTTATTTCAGGCTTGATCCTGGAATCATGCTCACCTTCGAAGGACGGCCATCGGTGGTCGTCTTGACCAAAAAAATTATTCAGACCGAACCCGCCTACGATCCGACGAAGAAGGTCAGCCCGCGGGACTCAGTCTCTCCTCACCCGCCACCGTTTTTCCAATGCTCAATGATCTCTCATTGTTCACCAATACAATAATGATAACAACAATGATTTGTTCACCAATACAATAACAGCGACAACAATGACAGTAATAATAGTAAAAGGATGAACTATTTGACCTGAGAGAGATTCGCGACTAAGGATAGCCCGAGTCACGACTTTCCACATGAATGTAATTGTATGCATTACTCAAATGAATTCTCAGCCCGCCAGAGGGGACATTAGTTAAGCTCATTGACCGAGTCAGCTGCCCAAATTAGAACGCTGTTTCCAATCTTTGTGCAATGACTGGAAAAAAAGTAGGGTCCGGAATCATTTCCTCCCCCTTTCTTTTCTTAAAGTCTATAGTTTGACAATTACACTTAACGGCATATATATTACGCCAAGGTAGCCCCGTTGGAGGGGCTGGCGAAAATATCTATAATATCTGCCAAACAATTCAAAATGCCTGACTCGGCCCCAAAATTTCGGAGCGGCCGACGGCGATGTCGAAGTGGAAATTCGCCGAGCGTGCGATTCATGGCGCCCATTTATTTTCCTAGGCGAAAATAAATCGACAACTTAATTACTCGCCGATGTACCGTCGAATCAATCGTGATCTTAGAACTTGCTGCCACCTGCTTCGAACGACTTTTATTTCGTGCCCGGATTGATTTTTCGCGTTTTGTGCTAGATGTGTGGCGCTTCTCTATTGTATGCTCGTGGTCACGGATTCTGTGATGCAAGCTTAGGGCTACGGGAGACTTGCTTGTCAGTGCAACGACTCATGGATAAGTAAAAATCTGTCAAAATGGAGTCATAAACATGAACACGTTTCTTAACACACATATGATGGGCAGAGTTGTTATTTGAGTTGGTTATATTACAATGAATTGGTCATAATTGGGTTTATACGTAACGTAGAGTGTTAATGGGTCGTAAGTAAGAGAGATTGGATGTACCGAAGTAATAAGAGAGATTTGAACTTTATAACTCTCTCTTCATTCACTGGCCCTCACTCGATCTCGTGCTCACGCATTCAGTGCTCTCACCTTAGTTTGGGTATGAGTTCTCCTAAATTCAATTAAATATGGAAGCGTTTTATGACTACGGGTCGGATTGGGTATATGAGTCGAGTTGGATATGTATCACTAGATTTACGTGGTCAGATTATTTACGACCCAATTCGATTCGCCCGTTTGACGGGTCGAGCAGGCGACAATTCAAAACGGGTTATTTTTCTAGGAATATGGGAGTCAAAGGACAAAGGAGAGCTGCTGGTACAACGTATATTTCAAGATTTGCAAAGCATCATCCCACGCCTTCGATTGGTCATGCCAAAGCGAGAGGGGGAGAATGTCAAATGTGGCGTCCTCTCGTCTTAAAATATATGTCAATTATTGTAAAGCTTCTTCACAAAAAGCCAACCTCCCTGCTTTGATTTGAAGGGCTTTTTGGTCCCTTTCAACGCTGTCCTCTTCTGTCAGCTGTCCCCTCCTTTTTTAAAATTGATACAGGTTATCTAAATCTTAAACATTTGTAGCATCCTCGGCATGCTGCCATTACGCAGGAACATAGCGTTCCATGTGCAACTTCTGCTCCTTACGGAAAAAAAAAAAAATGGTACGTCGACCGAGTCGCCAGCGCACGGATCTTATCCTGCAAAGAAGCCGATCGAGACCATGCAATGGTGCTAATCCCCATGAGTTAGGTTAATACTTGGGGGCTATCGCTCGAGCCGGCGGTCCAGACGTTGGATCGGCTGCGCTCGACCAGGCATTGTGAATTGAACATGTGCTCTCTCTCTCTCTCTCTCTCTCTCTCTCTCTCTCTCTCTCCAGTCGATTCACGTCCCGTTTCCTGACCCACCACCGGGTCGGAGTTTGGTCGAAACACGCGGTTGACTAGTTGGAAGGTGCATTTGGAAAGTTGCGGACATCACCCTTCTGGAGTTGCTTGCAGCACTTTTGATCACTTACCTATATATGTGCGCATTAGCTATCTCGAATTGAGTCTAGAGCTCCATTCGGTTTCAAGCCCATGCCATGCGCTTTGCCTTTGCAAGGCAGTCATAATTGCACCACCAGTTCCCCCATTCCAATTACAGCAGCCTCTTCTCTATCTTCTGAATCTGAACTGTGGTCATCCGCGTCCAAAAACGGGTGGGTCGGAAACATCTCGAGATCAATCCTGATCCGATGCTTTGGCTTTCGTCCTAGTCGATCCTGGTTTCGACACAAGAATCATGCTGGTTTTCCCTCGATCAGTCCAGAAGTCCTTTGCCCCAACATTTGAAAATGTCATATTACCAATGAGCAATACAAGATGTTCGACCGCAATCCAGGTCGTCGCACTGCCTTTGGCTGAAAGGAATTCTTAAGGATTGACATCAGCATTTCCGTGAAGAGATGGGAGAATGAAGATGAGGGCTCTCGCGATTCCGGCGGAACCCCTTCCCAATAGAGCCGGAAGACCTTCGAGGACTCGGCTTCGCTGCATTGTGCGGGCCGGATTTGAATGCTCTAACGAGCCGTGGCGAGTACCATGAAAATCTAGAAGTTCTAACACCCAAGTCTAAGGAGAGAACAAAGTTCAACTACGGACCAGCTATTCCGTCTGAGAATAAATTAACCATGTGATCGATATTCGGAAAATGATATTCCCATTGACCTTGCGACATAATCTTCACCAAGCTTGAAAACTGGAAACGAAGAAAGAATTCCAATTAATAAATTCAATATATCCATTCCCAAAGTCAGTCAACAACAGGAGCCCATCCGGTCTAACTATGAATAAGCAGAGTTTAATGCTAGTCAAGCATTTGGTTTCGTTCGTCAAACCTGCTCGTTTCTCTTCAGCTTTCAGCAGGGAGGGCGGGAGAAAAGTCGCGGGATGGCCAGTGGTCGTCAATCTGATTCACTTCGACGGGGAAGTTTCGACTGCACATGAGAAATCTTCTGGAGAGTGGCATCGTATGATGCCAGGAGTAACCCGCAAAAACATCAGCATTGCGCGAGGCAAATTACATATTGGCCAACCCAAGTTTTGAGGATCGTTGCAAATTGACCCCCTCGACGTTTGAGCTTTATTCCAATTTGCACCTTGAACTTTAAATATCGTTTGCTCCGGCATCCACTGGCCTCGACTTCGACCGAGTTTTGCTTAGAGCTCTGGCCACGTAACGGCACGTGATTGGTTATGGAAAACAGATTCGTCATACGTGATATCCATATAAAAGTAGAAGAATAGCTAGAAGAATGTGTTACATATGTGAGCATGTGGTTAAAGTTCGAAGAGAATTACAGGAGTCAGTGCCAAATGCAAGTCGATCTATATAGTTTTGGAATATGTTTTCGATCAATCCATGTATATTCCCTTCACGTATCTGTGCGCATTACGACTAGTTTACCTTCCATGACTAGTCATGTACGTACAGTCATGCGATCAGATGATCAGATGTATGAGGAAAATTTTGCTGGAGTGAACGTTAGGACACACATTGCCACCAATTTCAAAAGGTCAAGCGGCATATGTCGATTGTCGAGAATTGAGACGTCATGGGCCTAACTTTGCCAGAATCCCAAAAGCTTGGGGGCGATCCTCCGGGTTTTTTATGACAAATTCTCGCACGGGCACCAATTAATGAGATAAAGTGTGGCACTCATTAAATTTGCCAATAGCACAACGGATAATAATATTAATACAGATATAAGACATGGTGCATTCTCCAATTTATGAAAAGAGCTTCACTGGTGTCGAAATCGAGAAAATTATCCAAAATATCCTCAATCTATTGTATTTTTGCTAATTCAATCATAAATCTTTCAATTTTGCTGATTGAGTTAATTCGACCAATTTTGAACATAAATCGCTAATGTGGACACCGGCTGTCCTACACGGTACAGCTGGCAATGGCAGGGACAATTTTAAATATTTTATTGTATATTTTTATAATTTTCTTTTCTTTTCATTATTGTTTTGTTTTTCCTCGCCGGCCACGGGGAAAAAAAATAAAAAATAGCATAGCCTCTCTGCATCAACAATGCACACACCCCGCAACTTCCTCGAAGTGCTGGGACATCTACACCCCACGTTATCTGAGAACGCAATACCAGAAGCCAGAAAGCACATAGCAACACTCCAGACCGGTGAATCCAACTCAAGAAACTGCGGATATCGAAAGGAATCTCAGAAGTTTAGATGGATTTCATCTGGCTTCAAAACGACTTCAGAAACCAAGCGAACATCTTCAAAGGTAGTAGAATGAGGATTGTATGATCTAGAACATGTTCTCACTCAGATTGAAGCAAAGTGTTTTGAATCCTCAACATTTCACTAAATAACCAAAGCATCGGTAGATCCATTTCGACACCATAGGACAGCCAATGAGAAATATAGTCTATCGATCCAAAAGCCTGAGGGATGCAGCACCGTTCGTTTTTCCACAATTTCTCTAACATTATGTCAACACAAGGCTACAGGTACCTCCTCGATTGACCTAATGTTCAAATTGTATTTATCACTTCTACAAGGCAAGTTGAAGAATGACCATATGGACAGAACTTTGGATCCACATTCAACTAGATAAGTAGATCCCCTTGAAGCCAATCCAGAGGTTGGCATTGGCAATCATGTCTTGATGCAACAATCTATCTATGACAGCAAACAAGCAAAGACTGAGAAAAGCTAATATCATTAGCTGGAACAGAGAGTATCATTTAAAACAAATCAAAAATAAGACAAGAAGACAATATCGTCAGTCCCATCACTGCGGAAAGGAATGAATCTATGCAAATTATTCCAGGACACCATACTTCAAAACAAAACAACCAGGTTTAGGGGATTCGCCCCGTCAAACGGCAAACACATATTCCACTTTCAAATAGAAATTCCCGAATCATTCCTTTTTCCCAATCCCGTGGGACATGTTATAGATCCCGCGACCCTGAAGAAAACAAAAATTATGAATCTCAATAGCCCGTACATGCGAGGAGCAGAAACTCTGACATCGTGAATGACGGCCAGCGAGAATGAACTTTGGAAAAGAGACTTACAATCATATACATCGAAGCAGCTGCCAGAGCAAGTGGAATTGTCACAGAGGTAATCTTATCAAAAGGTCCCTTCAGATAAGTATGTCTGTGAATGCTCTGATAATATTTCTGCTGCTCAATGAGCTTCTCCCGGGGTCTAAAAGGCACCTCTGTCATTCTGCTTCAGATACATATATATTTATCAAGACCTCAAATTATACCCAAACAACATGAGAAGGGTGGAAAAAAAAAAGGCACGTTAAGGTCATGCCACATGAAAAAGCTCTACCACCATGCAACCTCCACTTAAAGAGGGGATATTAGAAGGACTGAAAAAAATGACGATATCGTTTCACACTTCTATGACAGCAAGAAGGGAAAGGAGCCCGAACAAGCGTATGAAGACGTTGTCTTGTGCGGGGCGTAAAAATCATTTCCATGTAAAAGTCAGCAAGATAGGACCCGCAACCTCCATCTATGGACTAAAAGTTGCAAAATGATCAGATCATTGCAGAAGTCAGATTTTCACCGTGCGTTTATACATCTAACTTGACAGCCATAGAACATAAACACAGGTAAGTATAGATCAGGCATAAAGCAGTTCCCATTTTTAGAGCATCATATAGCAAGATATCAACTAAAGGAAGAGAGGTCCAGATAGGAATGGTCACACAACAAAACATCAAACCTTTTCACTCTAAGATTTGGATTCGCATCTACCATTAAGATTGGGAGTCTTGTCATCTCAAATTAACAGTTTAATCTACAAACCCTAGTACAACTTGCAGAAAACCACCTCTGTACATGGGATTGAGTGACAGCATGCAAGTGAACATGCTCGTGTGTGGACGAACCCAGAAGCACACCTTCCCAACACCCCTTAATTTCCCCCATTTTTCACTGTTAACCGAATTTATGAAATTTTAGCATCGACACAATCAAAAGAACTATCTCTTTGAGCTCACTGCATCCCATATGACTATTGCAGAAGCACCCATCTACATAATAGAAGTTCCCGCCCGAGCTCTTATCATCCCAATTCCATCAAAAATCCCCACGTAACTCTCTTCAAGGCATTAAATGAGAACCTCAATCACTGTAAACCCTAAGCGGAATGGAAACCAAACACAGTCCCGCAAGAAAACCGCAGCGGGGGAACAAAAATCCACCTTGTTCAATCAACCACGTGACTCAACAGAACACACAAACGATGCAAAGATCCATATCCAATCAACCAAAGAGACCCAACAAAAAAAACTACCGAGACTACCACATCTGATACCGAAATACAGCGTTGGCAGAACAACTACATCGACTGAATTGCAAGACCAATCAAGGATCTAAACCATTCGACGTGATAAAACGAATGTTACCGAAAATCAGGTGACAGTACTCACGTGAGGTTGAGAGGATTCGAGGCTCGAGATGGTCTTGGGGCTTCAGGAAAATGGCAGATGGAGAAGACGAGGGATGGGATTCAGCGGAAGTCAAGCAGGGGGTGGCATAGGCCATAGGGTAATGGGAGAGAGTGAAGGATCCGAACCCCATCGGGCCCGTACAGTCCTCTCTCGGGTCGAGCTTAGGCCCATATTATTATTATTTTACACCCAGATTATGAACACTGAAAATTTTATCGGCGATTCCGCTTTTATTGTTTCGGCCCAAATCGAATCCCATTGAAACGAGGGGTGTGCAACCGGACCGGGTTTAACCGGTACCCGGATCGGCCCACCCGAAAAATAAGGTCGGGAACCGATTTCGGCTCAAACCGGTCCGGGTACTGGGTCCAAATTTTGAGAACCGGTTGAAACAGGTCCGGGTTCCGGGTCTAGGTAAATACCCACCCGGACCGGTTTTTAGAACCGGTTTTTAGTTAATATTAAAAAAAAAACGAAACCCTAGTGTACTACCTTTAGAAGCCTTCGTCCTCGGCGTGCACAGAGAATTCCTGCTCTCCTCTTTCGTCCTCGTGATCTTCCTCAGCAAGAGCGCGCCCTGCTCTTGGTCGAAAAGCTCCGAGTTCTCTAGCATTGCCAACAAGTTCTCCTCTTCCGGATCAGGAGCCAAGCCCAAGGTCTTGCTCTCCGTGATCTTGGACGAGCTCCACAGCGAGAAACAGGAAGGCTTCGTGGTCAGCGGCAATGGAATCTCTGGGCTTGCCGTGACCACCACGTATTCCTCCGACGAGCTCGAGTAGAAGTGGTTCACCCGGGGACCAACCGTGGTAGCCGCGTGGGAGAATATCACCGGCGGATTCTTCGCAACTCCCTTTAGTAGCTCCATCTCCGAAGCCCTAATCTCGCCCCTCGGCTCCTCCTCCTTCTCCTTCTCCCCATCCTCGGCGGCGATCTTGGACCGCACGACCCTCTCGACGGAGCAATAATCCAGGGCCTGCGAGGGCTGGGAGCCCGATTTGTCGCACCAATTAAGGATCGTCCTTTTGAGGGCGAGATTCAGAATGAGAGCGGCGAAATTGGGCCTGGAACCATCGTCCAAAGTAGGCGAGAAGCCCAGGTCCTTGCACACTTGGGCGGAGACCCGCTCGAAGGTCTGGCTCGACGAAACGATGACGGGGTCTAAGACAAACAGGGTAAATAGGGTGAACCCGGTACCCGGACCGAAAAATAGGGCCGGTTCCACAATAGGGTCTAAGACAAACAGGGTCGTGTATCGGTTCCAAAAAGTGGGAACCGGTTATAACAGGGTCGGGTACAGGGTCTAGGCCTAGAACCGGCCCACGCTCACCCCTAATTGAAACATCAACATCACCTTTATCTCAAACTAGTTGGGGTCGGCGGTCGATGAATCCAATGATAATATCAGATAAAAAAAGGTAAAATATAATAATAATAAAAATAATAATAAGGATAAGAATAAGAATAAGAAAACAAAATAAGAATAAGAAAACAAAACAAAATAAGAAAATAAAAGGGACTAAAGACTAAAAAGGGCAATTTGAAACATAGAAACTCTACCCCCTCCCTAATGCTAATAGCTTTCCTCCACTCCGTCCTCAGACAAACCAAACGTCAATCTATTTCCCACTTCTGTAAATCCTGTTTTACTACTCTTCCCCAAGTAAGTTTCGGACGACCTCTTCATTTCTTCATGTCATGCTCTCGATAACACACTTATATCCTTATTGGAGTATCTAGGGGTCTTTGAAGAATATGCCCAAACCATCTCAATCTGTGCTCTCTCATCTTTTCTGCCACTAGTTCCACTCCAACTTTTCGTCGAATATCTTCGTTTCTGATTTTATCTATTCTTATATGACCACATATCGACCTTAACATCCTCATCTCTGCAACTCCCATTTTATGCTCATGTTGCTTATGTGCTGGCCAACATTCAGCTCCGTAAAGCATTGCGAGCCTTACTGCCGTTCTATAAAATTTTCCTTTTAGCCCAAGGGGGATTTTGCGATCACACAAAAGCCCCGATGCACTGCGCCACTTCATCAAACCTGCTCTGATTTTATGAATTACATCCTCATCAATCTCTTCCTTGTTTTGCAATATTGACCCCAGATATCGAAAAGCATCTTTCTCAGGCATCTCATGTCCTAGCATTTGCACGGTTTCTTGATCTATTCCTCTTGTTGTGGCGAACTCACACTTCATGTATTCAGTCTTACTTCTACTTAAAGTAAATCCCTTGGATTCCAACGTGCTTCCCCATACTTCTAGTTTAGCCTTAACTCCAGCCCTGGTCTCATCAATAAGCACAATATCATCTGCAAATAACATACAATACGGCACATTGTCTTGGATATATTTTGTCAGCTCATCCATAACTAGGGCAAAGAGATAAGGGCTCAAAGCCGAACCTTGATGTAAGTCTATTGTGATCGAAAAATAGCTCGATGTACCATTACAAGCCTTCACACATGTAGTAGCACCATCATACATATCCTTGATTGCCTCGACATACTTTGAAGATACTTTTTTCTTCTCCATAACCCACCACAGAACCTTTCTTGGGACCCTATCATACGCCTTCTTAAGATCAATAAACACCATATGTAAGTCCTTCTTCTTTTCTCGATATCTCTCCATCAACTGTCGTATCAAGAAGATAGCCTCCATGGTAGATCTTCCTAGCATAAATCCAAACTAATTTGCAGTAACCTTGGTCTCTATTCTCAAACGACGTTCAATAACTCTCTCCCACAACTTCATTGTATGGTTCATAAGCTTAATGCCTCTATAATTGGAACAATTTTGGATATCTCCCTTGTTCTTATAGATAGGCACAAGTATACTATTCCTCAATTCATCAGGCATCTTATTAGTACTTAGAATCCTATTAAAAAGATTAGTCAACCAACTTATTGCCACAATCCCTAAGCATCTCCACACTTCAATGGGAACACCATCGGGCCCCAAAGCTTTATTAGTCTTCATCCTCCTTAATGCCTCCTTAACCTCATTAGATCTAATTTTACGGATAAATCTTCTGTTTAAATCATCAAATGCGTCCTCCAAATTCACATCCCTTCTATCGCTCTCTCCATTAAAAAGCTTGTTAAAATAGTCCATCCACATTTCCTCAACTTCTGCATCTCTTACTATAAGTTTTTGATTTTCATCTTTGACGCACCTAACTTGGGTCAAGTCTTTATTCTTCTTATCTCTTATCTTTGCAAGTCTATAGATACATTTTTCTCCCTCTTTGCTCCCAAGCTTTTTGTACATGTCGGAGAAAACTTTGCCTCGAGCCTCTCGCACAGCTTTCTTGGCATTTTTTCTCGCCACTCTAAACTTTTACAAATTCTCTTCATTGGGACATTTATGTAACAAGCTGAAACACTCTTTCTTCTGTTTAATTGCCTCATGCACCTCTTCATTCCACCACAAAGTTTCCTTTGTTTGATGTCTGTTCCCTCTACTTTCACCTAACTCCTCTCTTGCCACTCTTTGGATTCAGTTAGACATCGTATTCCACATCATATTTACTTCTCCCTTTTGTTGCCACGGTCCTTCTTGAAGCATTCTTTCCTTGAAAGCTATCTGTTTTGTCTCATTCAACTTCCACCATCTTATTCTGGGGTTCGGAGCCCTTCTCTACACTTTTTTTACTTTGTTAAACTGAACATTTAAAACCACCAACTTATGTTGCGTAGCTACGCATTCTCCAGGGTAGACTTTGCAATCTACATATGAGGCTCTGTCCTCTCTTCTAGCCAGAAAGAAATCAATTTGACTACAATTTTGACCGCTGCGAAAAGTGATCAAATGCAACTCTCTTTTCCTAAAGAAGGTATTTGCCAACATCAGATCATAAGCTAATGCGACGTTCAAGATGTCTTCGCCAGCTTCATTTCTAGTTCCATAGCAAAACCTCCATGAACTCTATCAAAGCTCCCACTACTTTGACCCACATGTCCATTTAGATCTTATCCTATGAATATCTTCTCCTCGTGTGGTATTCCTCTTAAAGTCTCCTCTAGATCTTCCCAAAACCTGTTCTTATCTGACTCTTGCAGTCCAACTCGAGGGGCATACACACTAAGAATGTTCAGAACCATATCTCCCACTACAAGTTTGACTAAAATAATCCTATCTCTTGTTCTTTTAACATCCACAACTCCGTCTCTGAAACTTTTATCGATCAAAATCCCTACCCCATTTCTACCCTTTGTTGTGCCTGTGTACCACAGCTTGAATCCAGTGCCTTCCACTTCCTTAGTCTTTTCTCCTACCCATTTAGTCTCATGCAAGCAAGAAATATTCACTCTCCTTCTAGCAAAAGTATCTACCAGCTCCCTCAACTTACCCGTTAAGGTTCTTATGTTCCAACTTCCCAATCTAATCTTTACTCCCTAGGCGTCTCTTACCCCCCGAACTCGCCCAAAACAGTGTGAGGACCCTTGCTTTCTTTTCACCACATCCGGGCGCAATCGATGTGGCGCATCACTCTGGGAATGATGGCCCAAGGTTTGGTTCCTTACCCTTCGCACCCACCTATCTTGGTGCAAGGACCCTTGCTCATTTATCATTACACCCGGGCGCCGATGCAACGCATTGCTAAGAAGGTTACACTCCAACGAATTATCAATTGGGTTCATCTCATAAAAGGTTAGTTAGGTTTTTTACGCCGGCTCGCTGGGCCTGACGCAACCATCCCTTAAAGGAGGGGTGGGGAGAAGATGATTTTTCTTCCCTTCACCCCAGGGAATACCCCCGAATTTTTACGTCCCAGAGTTCAGATGGGGCTTTTTAAGGTCTTGCTTAGGACCAAATACGTTCAAGATACTAAACTCAAAAATTCCAACGACTTACTGAACAAATAAATTAATATGTAGAATAAAGATCAGAATCGAAGGGAGTCAATCATCACTCGCCGCATGCATACATTACTCATAATATGGGGGATATGCAGATAAGATCTCATGCTAATAAGTCATCGAGTAAATGCGAGCAAGAAACCCCGGAAAAAGATGTTGGCTCGACTCATCAGGAAATAATGAGTTCTTGGCATAATATATGGACATATAAATAGAAATACCAGATGATCAGTCATATGTCCGATAACTAATAGAGAAGGATGCTAACAAGGCGGACATAAAGTTTAAAATACTCAGAAATAAGAAGCGATCTACTAAGGGAGATGCTCGTGACAACTGCTTGTGTCATCACACAGCAGTAAGTGTGAAATCAGCCGCATTATCCAAAAGAAGCACCGTAATGCAACCAAGGAGCATAGAAATTTAAAGGTTTCTTTTTATTGAATTATTTAAGATCCTAAAAATTTCGAAAGGAACTGCAGCATACTGGTACTAATTTCCCGTTCTTTTGGAGTAATAACACTTGTTGACACCTAAATTCTGATTTTGATATTATTATTTTATTTCCTTATTTTATTATATTATATTTTATTTTTTATTATTTTTTATTATTTTTATTATTTTTATTTTTATTTAAAATTATTCGTGTAAGCATAAAAATGAGAATTAATAATTCTCACAAAAATAGTTTCGTATGCATTGTATATTTTCTAACATTCATTTGGCATTTAGGATAGAGTCAGTCAATTGAGTTTAAAATCGTCGGATAAGCAAATCAATGATACGACGGTAGGATGAGCAGATTCCTATGGTACAATGACAGTTGATGATGATGGTCAAAGCTTCGCAAGCTGGACAACATAATAATGAGGGCGAGCGGTGGTAGTCGGAGCGAGAGCGCATGAGAGTGTAATAAAAAATCCTACTCATTGTCCATCCAACGAAGAATAACACGAGGGATTCATTAAATATTGCTCCACCATCTTGAAAGAAGAGGCATCAAAAAGAAAGTGGCGGACAAAGGCATTTTTTTTTTTAAAAAAAAAAGAAAAAAAAGAAAAAAAGGAACCTCAGGTTGAGGCCATGCAGAGGGGGATGCTCGGCAGTGGGGATGGCGGGGAAAAGAGGAGAGTTTCTACAAAAAAAAAAAAAAGAGAGGAGATCAACGACGAGACTCTGGCCTTTCACCACCAACCGTCGCGCGAACTCTTCGCCGATCACCTCCAGTCAGATCTGGTCCCACTCCGGTAACGTCCTCAGCCGCCAACTTCCCTGCCTAGCTGCGAGCCGACGCCGAGAATTACCAGACCCGAGCCAAGCTCAACTCCGTCGCTCAGTTGCCGCATCCCAGCCAGAATCGCCAGAACCAACGCGAGCTCGAGCCACGAGCAGGTCCGCGACAACTTCTCACGTCAACTCCACCCGTCTCGGCCAACCACGGTCCTCAGTCCAAGTCCGAACCAAGCCAGTCAGGCTCCGACCATTGCGAGCCACGAGAACCCCGCCGGTCACCTGCAGTCGCCTCCTCCGCCATTGCACAGCTGGTCCCGACCACTCCAGCTGCTGTTCAACCCAATGACGCCATCGACGGCCCAAGCCCGTCAAACCCAGCTGTATCTGACGCTCCCAAGCTCGTCGCTGTCTTGCCACCACCCGAGAGCTCCCACTAATATGCGCGATGATCTTTAAGCTTCAACAAACCTCAAAGGAGAGACGAAGAGCGAACTAACCAATCTCCGCAACTTCTCGGGTGGCCATGGAAGCTTGAAGGTTCAAAACTGTCGAGGGCATTCTCAGAACAAAAGGGAGTGAACCAAGCTCAGGAATCGCGTCGGCGAGCTTCGAAAAGACCTTACGGGTCTTCCGAATTCAGCAGCTCGAAGTTTCGTCAAGAAAACCTCCTGCCTCCATACGCCCTGAATCTATCGTGAGCTTCGCGATCGAAGCTCGATCGCGACGTCCTCGGCTCCCGCATTCGACCAGGTAAGTCTCCTCTATCTCATGCGACGTAGCTCGATAATTAGATGAGCTTTCAACATAGAATATGAAATGGTCGAGTTCTGCTGGATGTTGGCTTTTGGACAGTGATAACTATCAGATTCCATATACGATGCATGCTAGGTTGCCAAGATCATATTAGGCTTAAGGTCGTAGGAAGGGGAGCATAATTAGATGCTGTTTCTTTTTTTTTTTATCTCTGTTCATTAACGACGGGTTGACGACGGCCGAAGTTGTTGGATGCGAAGGTCTCAAAGAAGCTCCCATGGCGTCATCAGGTTGTCGCGGGGAAGAAGACGACGTGGGTAAAGGAAAAGAGATAAAAAAAAAATCAGAGGAAGAGATGGTTGAACAGTAGCATGTTGGGTTGTTTCGTTTTGGGCTAGGCGTGTTGGAGGCTGAGTTTGGTCAGCTCGGCCCCGTCCTATGTCTAACAAAACTGGGTCCGCATCAAGTTGGAAGAGGAGCTGCCAGGCTTACTGTTTTGGGCATGAGGTGGTTGGGCCAAGACATTTGAAGCCCAATTCGGATGAGAAAAGGGGCGCGGGCCTGAGGCCTGTTTTGGTGCCGACCGGGCCCGATTCGGATCCTCTTATTCGGGCCCGATCAGGCCCGATGGCCTGCTCCAGGCCCGGGTCCGAGAACCCGACCCGGCCCCTATTCTATTTAATTAATTAATTAATTAAAAAAGGTAAAAAAAATAGAAAAATTCCAAAAATAATTAAAAATCATAAAATTTCATGAAATATCAAAAAGAAAGAAATAGATAGAAAATGCATTTATTTGCTTATATGGTCTCAATTAGGCTTTATATGTGTTCAATTTGTCAATTTGTTCTCCGTGTTTAATTCACATGACTTAGTCTTAACTTGGCTTGTGAATGTCTGAATATTATTTATGTCTTAGTAGATAAATTAGCGCGATAATTAGAGTTTAATTCGAGACACTCGTTTTATCCTTTAATTGCCTGAACTTTACTGACTATCTACTTTGAGTAAGTGCATGTTCCAAAGGCTTGATGCACCATTCTGATATTCCAATGAGGCGACTGACAATGATGCCCATGGCGATGGAAGCTCAACGGGGCTTGGTGATTGAGATGAAGCGTACGAAGAAGGGTTGCAGGCTGAGGCTGGGCGATTGAAGGTCGGGGTCCAAACCGGTATATTTTACATACCCGATCTGTATATCAAAGTTATTATGTGATTTACTTATGCACATTGATTGCGCTTTCATTAAAATTGATTGTGGTTGATAGGAATAGTCTTCTAATCTGCATGAACTCTTAGCCAGGAAAATCACTCGCGTTAGGTACCGAAAGGGCGTTGGTAATGACACCGGCGTAACCAAGTCCCCGAACCCAAAATCTCTGGTTCTGCAGAACTGATCGATCTCTCCCAATCGATCAGTAAGGTTTCCGGTCTACCCTCCGAGAAAGACCGGTGGCGACTCCAAATGCATGCACAATTTGCACATGCCACCACGACCATATCGAAGGTCGAAAGCGATCGACTCTTATCGTCGAATCCTTAAAAAAATATATATATATATTCCCGCCGCGATTTGGTATGGGCCTGGGAGGGCTCGCGCCGATCCAAGATCCGTGATCGGTAATCCATTAGCCGCGTCCGCTTTCGGACGGGTCGCGACTGCTGGCGACTCCGCTGGGGACTCTTTGTTCTAGAACCTATGGTTCTAGACCTCAAGTGGACTTAGGCCGTAATTAAAACGCTGAGTGATTTTTCTAACCATGCAGGCGCTCTTGAAGGTGAGGTAAGTCCGCTTATGATAGGTGTTATATGTTTTTGCAGATTGGAGTGATAAGGGGTGTAGTCCGTGATTAACATTCTCTTATGCAGGTTGGCGTAGGAATGTATGTTGTGTGGATGATTTGAAGCACTGATTGATAAACTGTTGTGCATGACTTGCATCGTGATGATCACGACACATGGACACACACAACCGCGCCTAAAAACCCGGGCGCCGCCTTTAGGAACACAATAGAGGGAATTGAAAATGGAATCTCCGTGAGGAAAAACACGGGGTAATCCACTTTTCAATTCCGCTCACTTCGAACTATGGATCGAGTCCCAATGCAACGATGGCTGTGCAATGGAATCGGCTCTTCCCAGAACTCGAGGTGGGAACCTTAACCTTAGGTGCCAAACCCTCTGATTTTTAGAAGTTTACCATCACTTGTTTCATGCGCATGTCTTTGGGCGGTTGGTACACCTAAAACCGCACATAAGTCGACGAGTTTAGTTGGTAAGACTCTCTATACCTCGAATCTATTACAGTTCATATAAATATAGGCATTTCATTCATTGCATTCTGGTGATTAGATTAAATGCCATTTCAAGGATAGATGTGTGTTTTTCCCAAACGTCCTTGATAGAAGACGAAGAGGATGATATCCCATGACAAGCACCGAGTGAGCAACAAAGGAGCCTACTATGGACATTATTGAGATATCGTCCAATGAAGATGACGAGTTGGGGCAAGTGATCCGGAAGTCACAGATCGAGCTTGGGGCATCCTTAAACGTTAGGATCACATTCCTTTGTTTAATTTTCCATTACTAGTCCTCTTGTATAGGGTTTATTTTTACTGAGGTTTTCTCTATCTCACCCCTTAGAGCGATTGTATTAGGGATCTATTGGTGTATACATTCAGATGGAACTTGGTTGTATTTCTTTTAACGGGTCATTGGAATGTGATAGTGGCATTTTTTCTAATCATCCGAATACTCCCAAGTCAAGTTTATAATTCCTTTAGAGGAAATTAGAATTGGAAGTCTTGCACGACCTTTTGGTCATGTGAGGTAATCCAACCCCAATTTCGCTAGAAGGAACTACACACTTGAATTGGTTCATGCATGTTGTACACCACTGGTAATTCACGATAATTGATCAAGAATATCAGCG
Source organism: Rhodomyrtus psidioides (assembly GCA_021437785.1). Lineage (NCBI taxonomy): Eukaryota > Viridiplantae > Streptophyta > Magnoliopsida > Myrtales > Myrtaceae > Rhodomyrtus > Rhodomyrtus psidioides. The sequence continues at coordinate 1,774,422 of JAILYB010000024.1, read as the reverse complement.
TAGTTTCAAATTTAATGACGAGATAGATGTCCAAACTACTTTCGTTCTTAGCAAACGACCTTAATTTGGATGCCATATCTTCAATTGAATTTAAAACGCGTTATTATGTCTTGCACTTTTGAGTAAGTCATTCCTCTCGAAATTAATCAAAAGCGATTATCGTGAATTACGTTCCTTTCAATAGTATGCTTTCTTTCGAGGAATATTGATAAAAACTTTTCGCACAAGATTAAAACCCTTGTAAAAGTTCTTGTCCTTATTAATCACAAGCAAGCATAAGATTGAAAGGGGTCTATGCTTTCTTTTTCAAATTATTCCTTCTGATTCTGTCTTTTTATTTGCCGGTGAAAAACAAGTAGTATAGGGAAATCTTTTCTTGGACAAATCTGCAACTATTCTTCCATCTGATCATGAGCGAGTTATAAAATCAGGACGTATTTGCTCGGCTTATTGCTATTATGGTTCGGCTCACTCAAGTTGAAGATGTTTGGATGCTCGAAGAAATGAACCATACAGAAGTTAAAACACACACACGAGAACTTTCATTTATTTTGCTCAGCGGAGGGTTTTCAGAAGCAGGTCATACAAGTCGGGGTGGAAAAGTAAAGCCAAAGTGAGCCCTAATTAACGACACAAAGGATCCCAACTGACCCTCCATGTTATTAATGCTCTGCTCATACTCCCAGCTCCGCATGTTGTGGTCGGCAAGCCTGAGGAGAAGACTTCTGCATTCTCCCTTAACTTCGGCGACCTTGGCCTCGTGTTCTTCGGTGACTACTTCCAGGTCCCGAACCAGTCCATTCCCGCGAGCTATGTCCTCGGTTATCTTGTCGAGCCGTTCTTCCTGCCAGTCGCTCTAAAGCCTCAACAGGACGTTGCGGCGGTCATGCTCGCCGGTGGTCAGGGATATGGCCAATTGATCCACCAGATTTCTCCTCTCACGAAGCAACGTCGCGACCCGCTCATTAGCAAACTCGACGGCCTTTTTGTGACTATCGGCCAAATAGTTGGTCAGCACCAAATGATCAGACCGATCCTGGTAACGAGCCCGCAAGACGCGAGCCACGAGAACCTCCCGATCAGCAACACGGTAGGCCTCTAAGGAGTGTGCAAAGAGGGTCGGGAAAGTTCTATATTCCCTCCCCAGCGTAGTACCTTCGAGGGAAGTGGTATCTAAGTCCTCGAGCAGGACACGGATTTCATCCGCGGTTGCAGAATGATCGGTTATGTGCGCGTAACCGCGACCCAGTAGGTTATAAAGCTTTTCCCACTGGGCCAAGACATCAGTTGAAAAAGTGCGTATGGGAGAGGAGGCCATTTGCGTTGGGTTGGCTTGAGAATAAGACGAGTTTAACAGAGAGATTAGAAGGAAGAAGCTGATTACGCGAAAACGTTAACCTTCCATACATTAATTCCTCATTTTATAGCGACTCGAGGATGATGAAGGGTCTCAGTAATAATGCTGGTGGAGCCCAGTTAGGGGGTAAAGCAGGAGGTCCCCTCACGAGAACCATTGGATTCGTTTCGGTCCGCGATTTTCGGCTCATCAATTAAAAGATGCAAAAGATTTGTCGGGATCACCATTATTGGAGTTAGGTGGGAGGAAAGCGCAACTATCGAAGAGAGCCCTAACAGGGTTTGGCAGTCCCATCACGTTGAAAAGCTAAGCGAGAAATTCAAGGTCTTGAGGGGGAACGTTTGCCTAATGATGCTTGAGGAGCGTCTCCTGAACATGCAAAGTCACTCGAAGAAAACTTTATAGGGAGTAAGCATATAGGAAAGAGTAGAGATCTGAGTGGGCAAGAACCAATCAAACATTTCTCAATCCAACATATTTAAGAGGTTACTGTCAGCTGCTAGAGGCGACTGACTCAAAAATCTCAGAAATTGAACCACAGAGGGATCTCGAAGATTCCAAGATCAAGTCTAACGCCAAAACCATGGAGCCCAACACTTCTGGCAACGGAAATCAAGATCACAGCGACGACGACAACGACATCCACAATGCTCAACTCGGGAAAAGAAGACGTCCTCACCAATACTCTCAGGAGGAAACCCAAATGCTGGAAACCCTTTTCAGTAAAAGCCATTACATGAAAAAGAAGTGGAGAATTGAATTGAGTCGGGAGTTGGGGATTAATCAGTCGAGGATCCAGTTTTGGTTTCAAAATAGGAGATCCAAATCGAGGGCTCAACGCAAACGTCAGGTGGTCGAGATCTTAAAGGAAGAAAACCAAAAGCTGCGAACAGAAAACATGAGGTATTAAAAAGCTCTCAATATTACCGTTTGCCCTCATTGCGATAACCTCGTCGCCCTCGGTAAGATATTCCCCGATAAGCCTCACGCGATGATTGAAGACGTTCATTTACCACCCTACTCCCTCGGGGCATCTCCTGCTCAACCAGATTTTGCCGGAGTCACGCATGAGCAGGATGATCCTACAAAGATGATACAAATGCCTCCTGGGGGATGGGATTTGCATCGCTTTGATTGGAGTTATAGTTTCAAGGAGCTGGACGTTACCGCCGACCAGCTCAAAGCATATCAGCCTCATGCACAACAATTTTCGATAGGGTCGGGTCCTGCTGGAGATGAGTTAATCAGTCGTCAAGCCATCGATGCACTTTTGGGCCACGATAAGAGGAGGTTCGCTTGGCCCCCTGAACTGCATTCCAGATTCCTAGACGTGGTTCACCAAATGAGGATCGACTCAGCAACTCCGACGCGCATATTTAAGGCCATGAATGTACCGGGGCTTAGTAAGGAGCTGGTCAGGAATCACCTTGCTGCCTACAGAAAGCTATTAAAACAACGTCGAGCGGAGCTAAACCGGGAGGAATCCGTCTCGAGCTCAAAAGCTAGGGGCGACCGCCATTGTAATGCTCAGGCATCAAGAGATACCCGGCCAAATCTAAGCGTCAATCAAGCTGGCAACCCAACCACCGGCAAACTGAAAGCTGATCAGAATGTCCTCCCGGGCCATTTCAACACTTCTCAAGAGCGCGTATCACAAGTACAGCGAGTGCGCACTCCTCCACTCGAGCAGCAGTCGGTTGGTGCTCTGCCTGCCGCTAGTCAACCCACGACAGACGATTTCTTTGATGAGGGGCTCGATGCCTTGTTCAATCAGTGGGAAGCTGGCATGCTTGGACAGCCATGATCTAGCACTTGACTCGGGGCACGATGGGTCGGTCACCACGAACACCCATAGAAAGAAGAACATGTTCACGAGTAGATCACTCATTTTATCTGTTGTAAAGTTCCTACGGGAACATTTTTCTTTAATGACTATAGTTAATTCTATATTAAAACCAACGCTATCGACGAACATCGTCATGCTCAGTTATGATGATCCCTTGTTAGATTAAGTCTGAAACCAGAGACGGTCTTTAAAATTTTGAGTGGCCACGAACTCATTCCTCACCAAGCGCCCGGGATGCTGAAAGGAAGAGTAACAGCATGCACAGGGAAAATGCCACTTTCGTTTGAACGATGAAAAGGGGTTGAGAGAAGATCATAGCGTTAATTCCCATGGAGCTAAATGAATTAAACGGAGTCATTAATTGCGGGTCCACCGCTGCTCCCCACGTTCTCGGGCCTAGCAAATCATAAAAGGCGCCGAAAGATTGTAGACCCACCACTTTGAAGACTGAACTAGGGGACGAGCGCAATACTCGATGAAACCGAATCAATGCAAAAGAGTTTGTGATCCTATCACGAGGAAAAAGAAAGGGGAATACAGACGATGAGTAATTACAGGGTCTCGGGAGGAGCGCTTGCTTGCTGGCCTTCATATGCAGCCTGAAGGATGGTTCTAGGACACGCACAATCACTTGAGAAAATTTCTAGAGTGAGCAAACACGTAAGAGCGAATAGAGAAAGCTGAGAGAACTAGATCAGCCCGAGATACTCCGATCCATCATGTTTAAAAGCTATTCCCATCTGCTAGAAACGCCCGACCTGGACATTTCTGAGCACGAACTGCTGGGAGACTTTGAAGATCCTGGAGCTGAATCCTGCCCGAAGACCATGGAGACTGACTCCTCCAGCGATGAAATTCTAGGTTTCAGCTACGAAGAAGGAGTATACAATGATGACCGGAGTCGGAAAAGAAAGCAACTACAACGCCATACTCCAGGCCAAATCCGAGAGCTCGAGGCTTTCTTCAATGAATGCCCCACTCCAAGCAGACAACAGGAAATGGAGTTGAGCCGAAAAATAGGATTGGAGCTTTCGAAGGTCAAGTTTTGGTTCGCCAACAAACGAACCCGGGTGAAACAGCAATACGCAGACCATGAGTTACTAGTCCTGAAGGAGGAGAATGAGAAGCTTCAAGCTGAAAGCGCGAGATATAAGGAAGCTCTGACCAAGGCCACCTGCCTTAATTGTGGTAATCCTATTGTCCTCGGCGAGGTGTTCCTCGACGAACCATCCCTGTTGACGAATAACGCTCAGCTGTTACCGTATTCTCCACAGCATTTTCCGACGCAGCCAGATACCGCCGGAGATCTGCATGAACAAGTCAACACCATAGGATCAACACCAACATCCTCTGAGAAATGGGATATGAATCATCACAGGGGGAGTTCTCTCAATGACGAACTCGTTGTCGCAGCCAGCCAATCCAAAGTCGGTGAGTCCCTCCCTGGACAACTTTTGAAACGACTAGATCCCGTAGAGAATAGCTACCGAAGTATTGACGATATTTTGGGTGATAAGAGAACAAGGTTTTACTGGACCTATGAACTTCACACCAAATTTGTTGATGCAATTCGAGAGCTGGGAGTTGATTCGGCTAGCCCACTACGCGTACTCGAGATTATGAATGTGCCGGGGCTCTCTAGAATTAACGTCGAGTCTTACCTCAAGTACTATAGGAGATTGCTAAGGGATGGAAGGATAGCGTTAAACCATCATAAAGCCAGTTGGAGCTCAAGTGCCGGGCAGAGTTACAACCACGACGATTGGAGGGCCGAGAGCACCCAACCGCATTTCAGCAATGACGGGACCAGCAGTCGTGTCAGCGACTCCTCTAACCCAAATCAGAATGCTCCACCGAGCTATCTCAATACTCCTCAAGAGTATATACCACAGTTCCAGCACATAGGGATTCCTCAGTTTGAGCGCGATTCGGTCATTAATGCTGTCCCTGAAGCGGATCTGGCATTGGTAGAGAGTGCACATATAAACCTGCCGGTCATTGGAGGAAGTTCCAATTCGAGGCGTCAAATTGCTCATGACGAGAGCAAAGAGAGGAATCCCTCGCCTGCAGTTGACGACACCCAATCCGGGCACCAAGGGCTAGAAAGAACAGGTGATTTCCTTGATGAGGAGTTGGACACTTGGATCAATACTCTTCAGGGATGTATGTCTCAACCCCAACAGGGCAATGATGAAGGTTCCAGCTCAAAGACTCCAGTCCCTCACAACGAAGGCAATGGAAGAAATCTGCCCCAAACAATCGTTGATACCCAACTTGAACATCAATGGCTCGAAGACCCGAGCAATTTCCTTGGCGATGAGTTCAATCTTTGGCTCGATCAGTTTGGAGCCGGAGGACCATCGCAGTGGTGACGCAAGGCCGGTGATCAAACGTCTGATGCAAGGCGTGGTTACTCGGTGAAAAATGCTTAGAGGAAAGAGGTTGAATACTCCTGTTGAATATGTTGTTGATCGCACTGTAAGGTTCCCACGGGAACATCTTTCATTAATATCTAGAACTAATCGCGCGTGAGTGTCAACATCACCCTTTGAGCATCTTCAAGCCGAGGGCCGTGGATTAATCACTTAATCCGTGGAGCAAGTTCCATGAACATTGACTATCACCCGCGGAGCATAATGGGATCTACCCCTTCAATACAAAATGCGTTTGGCCGCGAAGCCACCCATTTGGTAAAACGATGTATCGTTCCTAAACGATCTCCAGTCGGATACCGAAGTAATGTCTTCTTTCTTTTCCTTCTCAGATGATAAACATGGATAAATCACTCAAGGAGTCATGCGTTCAAATAACAGAATAGACGCTACCCAGCTGGGGGCAAAGGAACCATCGATGTTGCAACCACTCCAAGCATGGATAGGCGGATTTGATAGACGTGGTTCATATCAATACGCAACATCAGAACGGGATGGGAACCAAGAGTAAAGTTGTATCGTCCCAATTTGTCTTGAATTCGAGAATATGAATTGATACTCGTTGTCTACCCTTGACAGGAGAATCGCCTTGGAGACGAATGAGTTTTTACATCCCACATACTACCTGTTAGGGTACATGAGGGTAGGATGTATCGTTTCAATTTTCAAAAAATTCGTGAACATACAATGATATGCTTCTTTTACATTTTCAGGGATCTCCAGCCACGGTGGACAGGTAGGTATCCCTTTCCTCCAATCCATTGAAGATGTTAAACCAAAAACACAGAGAGAAAAAGAAAAAAAAGCTTTCAAAATCAGATGTCTAGAAAAGACATGGAATTCTAACTTCATTGGCATTCATGTTTTGAAACATGAGGTTGTATGAACATGCATTGTGCACCATAAAATCCCCTTGACGGGTAAAATTTTTGGGAAAACGAAAGAGATTTTTCCAATCAAAAGTTGTTCAAAACTTTCAAAAGGATGTTTCCTCAAAAGAGAGGCAAGCTCGAATCCAAACACATCCTACATACACTTGAGAGATAGTGGAGCGAATCAAATAGTAAAATCTGGACCTACGGAGGTAGGGACCATTCGCAGCGATTACCTGGGTTGGGACGACGGAGGCATTCGTTTCATATCCCCCAAACACTACATGTGACCATTGATAACCCCTTTGAACGGCGGTTTTCATTCTTAACCCTGTCAAGAACCATCCCACATCGGGGCAAATTGGAGGTGAGTCCAGCAGCATCAGGAGAAAATGGTTAGAAATCTTCTTGCTCGGACTAACATTAATCTTTGTGTGTTGTTTATATGGTAATCCAAGTGCCATAGGATGATGAGAAGCATTCATTTCTCTATCCCACACACCGAATCCTTTGCATAGCCAAGTTGAGCCTGCAAATTCGTTTCATGAACCCGTTGGTGATCATTGCACATTTCAAGATGGATGCAGCATCACTTCAGAAACGGAAGAGCTCAAGACTAAGGGATTTCAAAAAAAAAAGAAAAAGAAAAAGAAAAAAGAAGATGAAAATGAGAAAAGAATCCACGACATCGAGAAAAAGCAAAGTGCCTGGTAAAAGCAAGGCCGATGCTCGTGTAAGTTGTTTGATTGATCCACAATGAAGCCGGATGGGAAAAGAGAAAATCCTGAAGGAGCCAAATCTGAAAGGGCTGCTCCCCAAAATGCTATCAAGCGCAGAACAAAGACATAGAGAGAGTCAGTCTCTGAATGCAACAAGAGACGCTCTTTAAAGAGCTGGTGCACACCGCAAGATAGGTTGCGCGCCTCAAAGGCTAAAGATGCAGAAAAGAAAGGACATATGGCAAATCAGCAATGATCACCAATGTTAAACCCGTCATGAATTCTAGGCCAAAAACAAACCTTTTTCGGTCCCCAATCCTACCAATGTTACAACCCTGAAACAGTCTTCTCTGACTAAGACACTTGGGCTAACATATAGCTTAGCTCGAAGAGGTACGAGCAAGACTATTTCTTTCTCATTTTGCAGGGTTCTCGACTTGTAAACCCGGAGCAGATGGTGAAGACTTTCATACAATGGCCTCGACTCCAAAGCGGGCCCCCCTTGAAAACCAATATCCAAGCCCAACATTACGGTCCCGTGAAAGACCTCCCGACCGATCAAAATGTATGCGCTGCGAATGAGCCTAAAACCTAGGCACAGGTTAGTAGGGAATTGAGTGCAGCCCCTATAAAAACCGCTATCTCAAAACAAGTTAGAAGACCTCCTTGTCGAGAAATATTCCAATTGATGTTTTGAACAAACTCTTTTTGGAATTGTCAAACTGTTGGTCCAGATTTTCCGTGCAAGGGATTTGTGATCACATTTGTATGTTGCAAGAATGCTTTGGATAACCTCCAGCATCAAAATGCACATTTCGTGATTAAAACTTAAATCATACGGTTTTGTCAAATGGACAGCCGTGGTCTTCCCAAAGATTACTAACGTTTTCTTGGTGAAGAGAAATCTTTCAAGCTCAAACAGTCTCATCGGACGTGGAGAACCCTCGTCCCGAGACCCTTTTTCGAAAATTTAGGCAGTTTCATCGGACGTGGAGAACCCTCGTCATGAGACCCCTTTTCAAAATCATGGTAGATACCGCCTGAAGGGTCAACACATGGTAGAAACCGCCTGAAGGGTCAACCAAGGTAGAAACCGTCTGAAGGGTCAAATCAAGGTAGAAACCGCCTGAAGGGTCAATCAAAGGTAGATACCGCCTGAAGGGTCAATTCAAGGTAGAAACCGCCCGGAGGGTCAACTCAAGGTAGAAACCGCCTGAAGGGTCAACTCAAGGTAGAAACCGCCATAAGGGTCAAATCAAGGTAGATACCGCCTTAAGGGTCGACTCATTGGTAAATACCTCCATAAGCATCGACACAAAGGTCCAATCCACCATACGGATCAAAATCATTGGCAAATCCCAAAGCGTGGGATGCGCCTTCCTTAGGTTCCTACCAGTTAGGAATCCCATGATGGTATGACCTACCATACAGGTCAGAGCTTAATCTCCCTAGGATATTCTGAATGACGAGTCCTGGGTATCTTCTTGAAAGTCGTCGCAGCGGGCAGCATCCGACAAGTGAGCTTTAGGTAAGCCTCTCTCTTCCCGGCCCATATTCAGATTGCAAGAGCAAATCGGAGATTGATTTGAGCATTCATCAAAAGTTTAAGGTTTCGATGTCGTAGCATTTCTTTTCCCCGATCAAGTCGGTCAAGATTCAGGTGTCGTTTTGTCTTTAAAAGCAACCTCTGACGAGCTCACTCTCAAAGAGGGGCAGCTGTTGACACCTAAATTCTGATTTTGATATTATTATTTTATTTCCTTATTTTATTATATTTTATTATATTTTTTTATTATTTTTTATTATTTTTATTATTTTTATTTTTATTTAAAATTATTCGTGTAAGCATAAAAATGAGAATTAATAATTCTCACAAAAATAGTTTCGTATGCATTGTATATTTTCTAACATTCATTTGGCATTTAGGATAGAGTCAGTCAATTGAGTTTAAAATCGTCGGATAAGCAAATCAATGATACGACGGTAGGATGAGCAGATTCCTATGGTACAATGACAGTTGATGATGATGGTCAAAGCTTCGCAAGCTGGACAACATAATAATGAGGGCGAGCGGTGGTAGTCGGAGCGAGAGCGCATGAGAGTGTAATAAAAAATCCTACTCATTGTCCATCCAACGAAGAATAACACGAGGGATTCATTAAATATTGCTCCACCATCTTGAAAGAAGAGGCATCAAAAAGAAAGTGGCGGACAAAGGCATTTTTTTTTTTAAAAAAAAAAGAAAAAAAAGAAAAAAAGGAACCTCAGGTTGAGGCCATGCAGAGGGGGATGCTCGGCAGTGGGGATGGCGGGGAAAAGAGGAGAGTTTCTACAAAAAAAAAAAAAAGAGAGGAGATCAACGACGAGACTCTGGCCTTTCACCACCAACCGTCGCGCGAACTCTTCGCCGATCACCTCCAGTCAGATCTGGTCCCACTCCGGTAACGTCCTCAGCCGCCAACTTCCCTGCCTAGCTGCGAGCTGACGCCGAGAATTACCAGACCCGAGCCAAGCTCAACTCCGTCGCTCAGTTGCCGCATCCCAGCCAGAATCGCCAGAACCAACGCGAGCTCGAGCCACGAGCAGGTCCGCGACAACTTCTCACGTCAACTCCACCCGTCTCGGCCAACCACGGTCCTCAGTCCAAGTCCGAACCAAGCCAGTCAGGCTCCGACCATTGCGAGCCACGAGAACCCCGCCGGTCACCTGCAGTCGCCTCCTCCGCCATTGCACAGCTGGTCCCGACCACTCCAGCTGCTGTTCAACCCAATGACGCCATCGACGGCCCAAGCCCGTCAAACCCAGCTGTATCTGACGCTCCCAAGCTCGTCGCTGTTTTGCCACCACCCGAGAGCTCCCACTAATATGCGCGATGATCTTTAAGCTTCAACGAACCTCAAAGGAGAGACGAAGAGCGAACTAACCAATCTCCGCAACTTCTCGGGTGGCCATGGAAGCTTGAAGGTTCAAAACTGTCGAGGGCATTCTCAGAACAAAAGGGAGTGAACCAAGCTCAGGAATCGCGTCGGCGAGCTTCGAAAAGACCTTACGGGTCTTCCGAATTCAGCAGCTCGAAGTTTCGTCAAGAAAACCTCCTGCCTCCATACGCCCTGAATCTATCGTGAGCTTCGCGATCGAAGCTCGATCGCGACGTCCTCGGCTCCCGCATTCGACCAGGTAAGTCTCCTCTATCTCATGCGACGTAGCTCGATAATTAGATGAGCTTTCAACATAGAATATGAAATGGTCGAGTTCTGCTGGATGTTGGCTTTTGGACAGTGATAACTATCAGATTCCATATACGATGCATGCTAGGTTGCCAAGATCATATTAGGCTTAAGGTCGTAGGAAGGGGAGCATAATTAGATGCTGTTTTTTTTTTTTTTTATCTCTGTTCATTAACGACGGGTTGACGACGGCCGAAGTTGTTGGATGCGAAGGTCTCAAAGAAGCTCCCATGGCGTCATCAGGTTGTCGCGGGGAAGAAGACGACGTGGGTAAAGGAAAAGAGATAAAAAAAAATCAGAGGAAGAGATGGTTGAACAGTAGCATGTTGGGTTGTTTCGTTTTGGGCTAGGCGTGTTGGAAGCTGAGTTTGGTCAGCTCGGCCCCGTCCTATGTCTAACAAAACTGGGTCCGCATCAAGTTGGAAGAGGAGCTGCCAGGCTTACTGTTTTGGGCATGAGGTGGTTGGGCCAAGACATTTGAAGCCCAATTCGGATGAGAAAAGGGGCGCGGGCCTGAGGCCTGTTTTGGTGCCGACCGGGCCCGATTCGGATCCTCTTATTCGGGCCCGATCAGGCCCGATGGCCTGCTCCAGGCCCGGGTCCGAGAACCCGACCCGGCCCCTATTCTATTTAATTAATTAATTAATTAAAAAAGGTAAAAAAAATAGAAAAATTCCAAAAATAATTAAAAATCATAAAATTTCATGAAATATCAAAAAGAAAGAAATAGATAGAAAATGCATTTATTTGCTTATATGGTCTCAATTAGGCTTTATATGTGTTCAATTTGTCGATTTGTTCTCCGTGTTTAATTCACATGACTTAGTCTTAACTTGGCTTGTGAATGTCTGAATATTATTTATGTCTTAGTAGATAAATTAGCGCGATAATTAGAGTTTAATTCGAGACACTCGTTTTATCCTTTAATTGCCTGAACTTTACTGACTATCTACTTTGAGTAAGTGCATGTTCCAAAGGCTTGATGCACCATTCTGATATTCCAATGAGGCGACTGACAATGATGCCCATGGCGATGGAAGCTCAACGGGGCTTGGTGATTGAGATGAAGCGTACGAAGAAGGGTTGCAGGCTGAGGCTGGGCGATTGAAGGTCGGGGTCCAAACCGGTATATTTTACATACCCGATCTGTATATCAAAGTTATTATGTGATTTACTTATGCACATTGATTGCGCTTTCATTAAAATTGATTGTGGTTGATAGGAATAGTCTTCTAATCTGCATGAACTCTTAGCCAGGAAAATCACTCGCGTTAGGTACCGAAAGGGCGTTGGTAATGACACCGGCGTAACCAAGTCCCCGAACCCAAAATCTCTGGTTTTGCAGAACTGATCGATCTCTCCCAATCGATCAGTAAGGTTTCCGGTCTACCCTCCGAGAAAGACCGGTGGCGACTCCAAATGCATGCACAATTTGCACATGCCACCACGACCATATCGAAGGTCGAAAGCGATCGACTCTTATCGTCGAATCCTTAAAAAATATATATATATATTCCCGCCGCGATTTGGTATGGGTCTGGGAGGGCTCGCGCCGATCCAAGATCCGTGATCGGTAATCCATTAGCCGCGTCCGCTTTCGGACGGGTCGCGACAACACTAAAATACTTGGTTCTAATTCACTGATAGATTTCTTGAGAGAGAATGTATCACAAACATCACTTGTAAATCCAACAATGTTTAGAATGTAATCTGCTAATGAGGCCTCGGGGTGTAATTTTCGAATAGAAATTGGGACCCAAGTCTTCAAAATTCCAGGCAGAGCTGGTTTATTAAGAAAATATTCATATGGCAGACTTTGAAGATGAAACTATTGAATTAAATTTGACCTCATGTGACTTCAACGAACTTGAAAAGTACGAAAACTAAACAAACATTCCTTTTACCTCAGTCAAGTTTGTTTCTAGATGCCAAAAGAAAAAGAATAAGAATAAACTGCAGCAAGCTCCAAAAGCGAGCAAAATGAACGGACCCCAGTTGCAAATAAATCGAATGCCACCTAGTGAACATATCAAATTAAGCACACATAAAAGATCCAAGAAGTTTTGCCCACTAAAAAGCTTTCAACCATTATTTCCCAACAAGGAGAAAAGTAAAAGGTTGTCAGCTATTATAACCTTCCCATCTTGATATTTGAAGGCTGAAGCTTCGATGTATGCCACAACTTGACCCTACAACAAGTTTCGAATTTTTTTTTTTTAAGTTCACATAAGGCAATATCACCATACTCCAGGCTGTCACAAATTAGGATGTCTTCACAATTTATAGCCTCATGTCAGTTACAAAAATCACACCAACAGTAGTTCAACAACAGCAATCCTACCCACAACTGACATAGCAAACAACTTGAAACAAACATGGACCTCCAAGTTATACATAATAATAATAATAATAATAATAATAATAATAATAATAATAATAATAATTTCCTGACTTACCTGCGTGATTGTTACTTGGTCCCTTACGAACTGCAGATCAGCAACAAGAACTTCTAAACTTGCTTTAGCATTTTCTAAGTTCTTTTACTTGAAACGATGCTGCAAATTTCTACGTTTCATTTCTAATTAAACTATTCTATATCTTTTGACAAAAAAAAAACTATTTCAAATTTCAAAAATTCTCCTTTGAAAATATTTGTAGACGGAATAACATTCATCTGAACCCTCGATTCACTTTTTGATAATGTGCCGAATCACATGAAAGCACCTTACATATCACTTGGGAATTGGTTATTTTATTTAATTATTAGTAGGTCACTTATCATTTACGAGATCATGAATTCAATTCAGTCTATGAACTCGTGTTGCATTGCCTAACCATGACATGCTTGTGTGGAGGGACTTCCTAAATACTTGTGTCATAATCCAGATGTTCAACGGATTGAGGAAGTGACCAAATGATCAAGTAAACCTTAAAATTCCTAAGGGCCTAGGGTTTTTGAATACTCTAGAATATTCTCGAGAGTAATATCGAAAGCATGCACATTCTAGAGTGTTCTTGTAATCAATGTGACTAGTTGGTGGTGGGGAGATGGAATCTCCATTGTTAGATGAAGAATAAATCTACAATTGTAATCATATGAGTTCTTATATTAAAAAGGTCTCTTCTTCTCGTTTGTACCATCTAACAAGTAATAAAACTCAAGAAGTTCTCTCTACGAGTTATTCTTTGCATTCCTTATGAGCAAGGCTGACTTGGGAAAGTGAAGAGTTCCCTAAGAGTTAAATCAACCAGCTTGTAACACCAACATCTCGGTTAGGTTATAAAAATTGGCTTGCCAATCTCGAACCTTCGAGTTGCGGGTCATGTGAGGTAGTTTTGGCTCAATTCACATGTTTCTTACATCTATTAGGCCCATATTATAATAATTAGTGGGGATTGGTAGCCCCGATTGTCCATCCCATCATTCTATTACTAAACAAAAGCATGAACGTTTTGAAATTGCAGCACTTATTCTCTAATTTGTATCTTAGTTATGTGGTTACACATCTATGTTGCATCTAACTATTCTTTTAAGCTAGTAAGGGATGTAGATTTGAGACTAACACAGCTTTTCATTCCTTTATAAGCTTGCGGCTTTATTTTTCTTGGTTTGATGCATTTCCTTTTTGAAACAATCTATCTTTTGGTGCAACAAAATTAAGCTCTTCCTGTTGGATATATTTTAATATAATCCAAATAATATGTTCGCATACAAGCCCAATAGGTGAAAGCATGGTTATTTGGGTCCTTATGGGCTGGAGCCCAGTAACTTGCTTATATATTCTAGGGTTTGCCCTACGCTGGAGGTAACACTGTTGAGCGTTCCAAATTTAACGTATCTTGGTGTAATAATTCAAGCAGACAAAACCCTTTATACTCTCTCAAACCCTAACCTCCAACAATCTTGAAGTATTATCTTCGTGTGTCGAATTTGAGCAAGCAAGATGTCTACTTGAAGATATCGTCGAGACGAACTCGCAGGTACAAGTTATTTTCGATTTCGACGGTTGATTTGGCCGGGATCTGAGTTTGAAATTTAGGTGGTCGGGATATTTGAATAAAAAATCTAGAAATTATAGCCAATTTTAGAGGATGAGACCACTTGAGTTTTGTTCTACTCGTCGATACGAACGTTTTGAGTGGTCACTCGCGTCGAACGGAGGTTGGACGACGGAGATATGGCCGCCGGAAGTTTCACGGTACTGTAGCACGCGAGGTTATTGTAGCAGACGGTACTGTAGCATATGGTACTGTAGCACATGGTATTTTCAATGTATTTTTGGCGTATTTACTATGTATTTCAAGCCTATTTGGACTTATTTTCGACAAATTTTGGAGAATTTTCAGCTACGAGGGCAACCCATTTTAAGGTTTTTGGGCGCTCCGGACTCATTTTTGGGGGTATGTTTTGGCAAATTTCATCTTTACAGAGCAGTTTGACCAAGGTTAGAGGTGTTATTTGACTTTGTGAGCTCCGAGGACTTCAAGGTGCACTCTTTCTAACTCTTTTCTCTGATTGGAATGGCAAAACATAGTTCCTATGATATTATAAAACTGCAATCATTTGATGTTACTAAATTTCATGATTGGAAATTGCACGTTCAATTTGGCATGAAAGAGCGTGAAATATTCTACACTATTTTAAGTGACTTTGCATCTACCACTGAAGATGTGGATAAATATCAATGGAACAAAGATGAAGATTTTTGTAGAGATTACTTGTTGAACTCTCTAAATCCTCGTCTAGCTATGACTTATAGTGAGTATAAGACGACGAAAGAGATATGGGATCACTTGAATGCTCAGTTCCAAAAGTAAAATGGGCTCTCTAAAACTCTCATAGCGGAGAAGTTCTTTGACTTTAAATTCAATATGAATTCGAGTATCACCTTTCAGTTAATTAAACTTGAGAACATGAGGAACAAGCTGAAAGAGGATAACTCTGATATGTCTGATAATCTCTTTGTTGGTCTTGTGTTGAGTAAGCTACCTGCTGAATGGAGTTCTTTTAAGACTGAAATGCATAGATAGAAAGAACAGATGGGACTGGATGAATTAAAGAGGTATATTCACATTAAGAATCTGATTATGGATATTCCTTTGACTCGGCTAAAGATTAATTCTTTAAGCATGTTCTGTGATAATCAAGCAGCTGTCCAAGTCGTCAAGAATGCTCTCTTTAATTCAAAGAGAAGACATGTGAGATCGAGACATGCGTTTGTCGCGACCCGTCCGAAATCGGACGCGGCTAATGGATTACCGATCGCGGCCCCCACTCTGAAATGTGGATCGCGGGCTTTGGATCGGCGCGGGCCCTCCCAGGCCCATACCAAATCGCGGCGGGAGTATTTTTCAAAGGATTCGACGATAAGAGTCGATCGCTTTCGACCTTAGTGTGGTCGAGGTGGCATGTGCAACTTGTACATGCATTTGGAGTCGCCACCGGTCTTTCTTGGAGGGTAGACCGGAAACCTTACTGACCGATTGGGAGAGATCGATCAGTTCTGCGGAACCAGAGATTTTGAGTTCGGGGACTTGGTTACGTCGGTGTCATTACCAACGCCCTTTCGGTACCTAACGCGAGTGATTTTCCTGACTAAGAGTTCATGCGGGCGCAATTTTGGGTGAGGTAGGTATGAATCAGGGTTTCATGCAGATTGGAAAACTGGTCCTATCAAATCACAGTCAATATAATGAAGGCGCAAGTCAAGTGTATAAATAAACTATGTCAATGCACACCAATTTCAATCATTGGCCTCCTAGTATAGCCATAAGGGCTTAGGGAAGATGTGATTTAGGGCTAGGGGTAAAATGGGAAGATTTGGAGGTGATTTAGCCCGAAGGGAAAAATCGTCAATTTTTGGAAGATTTGGATACTGAACTACCCAAAATATTCCATGGCCAGTTGATTGTGGCCATTTCCCATTTTTGAGAATTTTTTGGAATTTTTCTGAATTTTTCTGGGAGACGGTTTGCCGGAAGGGCAAAACCGTCATTTATGGAAAGATCGGGGGTCAAAAGACCCAGAACAGGTCATGGCCAGTTGAATGTGGCCATTTCCTATTTTCTGGAATTTTTTAGAATTTTTTAGAATTTTTAGAATTTTTTTTGAATTTTTTATTATTTTTTTATATTTTATTATTAAAATATTATCCCCGGGCCGGATCAGACCCGGTCCACGACCCGGACCCGCGACCCAGGCCCGGCCCGCCTTCCCCATGAACAAAACGACGCCGTTCCACGAATCGGACGGACGCCTTAGATTGAGACATGTGGCGCTCCCGGGACCGTCAGATTCTTTTATTATTTTTTTATTTTATATTTTTATTAATGCTGCAGCTGACGTGGCCGCCACGTGGCTGCCACGTCAGCGCCACATTGGCGTTGACCGGTCAACAAGCGTTGACCGGTCAAAGTCTCGTCGGGGAAGACGACCGGCGCCGGCGCTATCTCGCCGGCGCCTCGTCGGAAGGCCATAACTCGGCCTTCCGGCGTCCAAATTGCACGAAATCAAGGGCGTTAGACTCGTATGGACCTCATCTACAACATACCGAGAGCTCAACATAGCAGATCGACATTTCCTATGCCTGCAACTCCGGCCGAGACCTAATTCCGGCGAAGATACCCCATGACCGTTCTATACGTAACATGGATAATATAAATTATCAGGAAGCTTTCTACAAGTTCCAGAGAGTTTACTTGATCCTCGTGGGGGTTCATTTTGGTCAGAAACGAGCTCCGGAGCTCACGACCAGCCGGGGGACGTCGGCGGCCAACTCGAGCATTTGCCCAACGAAATTTTGCACAGTCAAAAGGGAAAATGAGCAGTGGGACACGAGGAGTAATTCTAGATCAACCGTTCATGAAACGATCAAGTGAAAGTTGAGATGCCATTGAAGGCCGAGATCAAGCTTGAAGGTGTGTCTCACCTTTTCCGGCGGTTTCCGGCGAGTTTGATTGGCGTGGGAGCTTCCTCATGACGTCGCCAAGCTCCCAGAATGATCCACAGGCTTTGTCCTTGTTTTTTCTTGCCGAGGGTAACACGGGCTTCCCAAAAAAAATTTCGAGCTCGGCCGCCGGTCCTCTTCTCCCTCTCCCTTTTTCGTTGGCCGACCACCTTTGGTCCCTCAACTTCGGTGGACGACAACCCTTTTTCTTGCCTGCCCCGCTCTCGCCGAAAGAGAGTTCGAAAAGGCAAGGAAGGCCACCCCCTGTGTTTTTTTTATTTTGCATGCTGTTCCTGCGCGGGTCTGCAACTGAGCTGCAGACCCGGTTCGGACCGGGTCGGGTCGGGTCTGACCCGACCGGCCCGGTTCGACTCTCCTCGCCCAATTTAGCCCTGAACCGACCTCTTTTCATGAAATTGACATCAAAATCGGACTCCTTGACACGTTTTCTATCAAATAGGGGTATTTTCGTGAATCAATTGATTGAAATTTAGTGAAAACCCCAAATTGCCCTTAGGATCCGAAAATGATTATCGCCAAATTGAGGGCCCAAACGATCGAATTAGTCCAAATTAAGGCCACCAACGGATTCATCATGATGAAAAACATAGGGTAGAGGTGTTTAATTTCAATGGGTACGCCCGTATGAAATTTAATTTCAAAAATTGAGAAATCGGGGACTAAATTGAAAGATTTTTATGCAATTAAGCCCTTTTGTTTAAAATTGATCAAATTGGAGGGCCAACTGATCTAATTGCACTTCAAGACTTTAGAATCCAATGTCATAGTTTATAAAAAGTGGAAATTGAAAATTAAAAGACTTGAAAAGGAATTTTTGGGCTCGGTTCGGGTTTATGTTTGTTAAGGAACATAGTGACGCGAGATGAATTTTTGAGATTTAAAGTGATACACTTGAATAGGAAATTAAAACAAAATTATTGAATATTTTTGTGTATTTTTCTGACCACGAATGGTATTTTTCTGATTTTTTGGGTATTTTTAATAATTAAATAAATTCAAAAAATTATTAAAAATTACGAAAAATATTTTTTGTTCAAAATTGGTTCCTGAGGCTAGGCTAAGGCTTCCAAAGTTGATTTTGTGATTTTACGACCTTTTTTGATATTTTTAATTTATTTTAAAAAAAAATAAAAATAAAAATAAAAATCACAATAACAGATGGTCAAAAATCAGGTGTCAGCAGCGTTGTTGAATTATCTTAGAGAACAATGAGTTATCACCTTGATCGATGTGAGAAGGATAACTTGGCTGATGTTTTTACAAAAGGTCTGCCTAAAAATCGATTATTCAAAATAGTGAGGAAAATGGGGTTAAAGACCGTGTAGACAAGTCTTAATTACTATTTACTTATCTTCTAATTATGTGCTTTGAATTATCGAATCTTCTTTTGTTGGCCAAAATGATAAGCACAGTTTATGTGTTTCATCGATGCTCATGGTTGCTGATGAATTTGAAAAGGGTTAGTTGTCTCATTCCAAACTTGTTGAATGTGACTTTAACCTGATTCAAATGTTCTATCTCGAAAGCTTGTGTCATTCCAAACTTGATGATACAATCCAACTATGTTGGACTACTCTTTTGGTTAAATGATCACATTCCAATCTTGATACGAGATTATTTGACTTTAAGAAATCAGTAGTTGTGACATTCCAACTTGGAATATAGAAATAGTTGATTGCATAAGAAGCCTGTTGGTCTTGTTCTTAATTGAAACTTGACATTACGTGACTAAGTTATTGTAAGTGACTTGACTATTGGTACAGTTCTTTAAAACTACACAATAGTTATTCTCTTACAAATAGACTTGGGTTGATGGTTCTTTGTAATTCAAACTATTTAGGCTTTGTTCATGATTTATAAAACTGGCTTGATGCTTATGAACATGATATTCTGATGCTTTATGACATCAATATATGTTTCTCTCTGCCCGGTATTATGGTGCTAAGTTCTTTTAGTAGAACTAGACACTTTTAGTAGACTATTCAAATGATTGAATTCATGGTAATATGAAATTCATATTTGACATTCTACAGGGAATGACAGAGATGAATGAGAGCTTAATAAACAGGATCTTGATCAGGATGACATACTTGATGAATGAATATATATTATTTAGAGCGTGTGGGGACTTGACAGTTCACCTGCTATTGCCCATTTTGATGGAGTCCATTTACTTGAGACTTACATTTTGATATATCTATTTTATGAACATTATTATGCTAGTTTCTTATATTTATAAGGCCTTGGGCTATTTTGAATGGCCTACTTATACTTGACTATTATGCATATGTTGATTGTGAATAGATTCATAGTAAGGGTGATTCATTTATTTTGATTGCAAATGATGATTGAGTTTAATATTTCACTATTAAAACTCTTAGATCGATCCGAGTTGATTATCTTGGACTGAATGTGGATGATTCATATTTGTTTGAACATTACACTGACAACAGTATTGGATTGTGCCGTATGGTGAACATAGGAGGAGATTGTTGGATATATTTTGATATAATCCAAATAATATGTTCTCATACAAGCCAATAAGTGAAAGCATGGTTGTTTGGGTCCTTATGGGCTAGAGCCCAGTAGCTTGCTTATATATTCTAGGGTTTGCTCTACGCTAGAGGTAATACTATTGAGTGTTCCAAATTTGACGTATCTTGGTGTAATACTTCATGCAGACAAAACCATTTCTACTCTATTAAACCCTAAACTCCAACACTTCCAACCTAGGCTTATCCATTTTGACCAAAAAAAAAAAACAAAACGGTTTACCCATGCAATGTTTGTTTGGTAAATTATTATCGAATAGCTAGTATTTGCTTTTAGCGTCTTTTAACTAAAATCTCATTGTCTTTCGTAATTAAATAGTGGTTTTAGGATTTATATTTTAAATGAAACGACTGTTTAATCATACTTTAATTTTTCAAAATTAATATTATCTCATTTGTAGATCTTTTTCAAGATTTGTGCTTTGGTGTTTTTATTCATGGGTGGACATATGACATTTGGATTATAAAAAGGCTACAAGCAAGACAATTTTAGAAGCTTTCAAAGTTACCATATTTATGTAAGAATAAAACTCCAGGAAAGAAAGCCTACAAACCTAATCAAAGAGAGAAGGAAATGTGTGGTAGTTTGATGAATGATGATGAGCCGAAATCTTAGGATAGTAGCTTCTAAGTTCACTAGGGATTTGAGATATATTGGGGGTGTGGTTGTTTGTGGTCATGAATTTTTCGCAAATTAGTTTTTCAGACTTTTACAGGTTTGGTATACTGAAAATAATCATTTAACGGCACGATCCAAGAAAATATCAAATTAGAAAAATGAATTCCCCATCTTGAAAAGCATAAACTGTTTTCTCAAAAAATTATTTGCCCAAGAAAATTTTCCTTTACCATGGAATTTTCTCCGAAATAAACAAACCTGAAGATGGTATTGCATTTTTTTTTTTTCTGAATGAATCTTACTTGCATTTGTTTAATTTAGGGAATTTTTTTAGGGAAACTTGGGAATTTGTTTTTCGATTGGACAACGGAAAATTAATCAATTTATGGAGAACCACTTTAATGGACTGAAAACAACAAATTTAGACGAAGGAAAAACGACTTCCTCTTCTGTCATAAAAGAAATCACTTTTCCTAAACTGCTAAATGAAAACGAGCCATTTTCTTGAAAATAATTTCCATAAAAATAGTTTTTTTTATCGCTTACAAAAGTGAATGAACAAACAATATCTGCATCGCCTACGAAAAAAATATTTAGACATAAATTTTTTACGATGATGAGAGTAATTCAAGCGATACGAGCAACAATTTTCACGAAATTATTTATTTTTTGCGAAATGAACAGAGTTTTAGTGATTTTTCTCGTTGAATACTTATTATACACGTCTCTATTAGGTGTCTGGCTATAACGTTGTGCTGTATCTAGCTATACATCTAGAGTATTTATGACATGTAGGCTAGCTCATAGTTTGCTTATAGTTTCATATTTGGCGGTTTAACACATTTCCTCTTCTTTTTTTTCCTTTTACATTAATTTATCGTTAGGTGCAACATAAATCACAGTCTTCCAACTACTAAAATTTTCCAATTATTCGATGTAAATAAATTATATTATTTTCATTTCTTTCAATTCAGGCATGAATAGTTGATTATTTAATTTTTCTAAATTTTTTTAAACTAAATTTCATAGTCTTCCTCGTGATGAAATCCGTTTTACAATCTATATTTTACTAGATTGATTGCTTCATCATTTTCTCAATTTCCTGTGTTTCAATTATTTCTTTCATAGAGATTTTGCTTTGATTATATCTTGATTAATGGCAACCTTAAAAGTTTTGCAAAATTGCTATATCTATAGTTCTATAATAGCATCAGATGCTACGACGGAAGAGCGAACAAAGTAACCCGGCCCGCTTAAATTGGACCCGGGCCCGATTTGTCCGTCTTCTACTTTCTCCCTGGCCGAGAAGGCAAAGCAAACCACCAACCAAGAGGCGAGGGACAAGAAGCAAAAACGGGGAAGAGGAAGCTGTCTGCTCCTCGTTCCGTCTCAGCACCGTACCTTTACGCGAATGGTGCGGTCTCGGTAGCGATAACACTGTCTTCCCCGTTTCGTTCGCAGGACTGAAGCTCAGGATGCGACCCAAGGACAGGATTTCTTACTTCTACGACGGTACACACTCTCTCTCTCTCTCTCTCTCTCTCTCTCTCTCTCTCTCTCTCGTGTACGGTTCACTCTAGGACCTTCGTTTTTGTTTCACTTGGACCAGTGGGATTCTGTGTTCTTCTCTTCCCTCGGTTCGCGGAGCGCTTGACCGCTTCTGGTTTAGGGGGATCCGAAGCATTAGCTTTACGTTTACTGGGTCTCTGCTCGTGAGCGAATGTCCGGGCTTGTGCAGTTGTTTTGGGAGGATAGGTGCAGAAAAAATGAAAGAGACCAATTATATATGGGCTGCAGAGGAAGAGAAGGGATCGATCCCAAAACCCTATCTATGAGCTGGGTCTTGCTACACTTGGGAGCGATGTGCTAGATCCTGGTTTTGGTTTTTTGCTTCAGTTTGGTTCGGGATTTGTAAGGTCTTGATTAAGTTGAAATTGGCACTGCAGGAGATGTGGGCAGCGTCTACTTTGGTCCGAATCATCCGATGAAGCCGCATCGGCTCTGCATGACTCACCATCTTGTCCTCTCTTATGAGCTTCACAATAAGATGGAAGTTTATGTCAGTTGCGGAGTTTATGTTGTTAACTTGCATCTTTTTCTCTTTTCATCTCCCTCGAAATGTGTCTGATTATTTGCTTGAATGGTCCAGCGGCCGCACAAAGCCTACCCCGTTGAGCTCGCCCAGTTCCATTCTCCTGATTATGTTGAGTTTTTGCACCGGATTACGCCTGACACCCAGCACTTGTTCTCAAATGAACTGGCAAAATGTAAGGTTTTTGCACGATATGTGCTATTCTATTACCCATTTAAGGTTGCAAGCAGTTCTAATTGAGTGGAAGTCCGAGAATTTTGACGCATTTCATGAGTTGCAGAACTCAATTCTATCATAAGATAGGGGTTCAAGGAGTGTATTTTTGTTGAATTGGGAGATTATGTACCGTAACTTTGGTAACATGAACTTGGTAGTGTCTAGGACACAGAGTTCAAGCAGTATACGTGATACCACCCTCTTGACTGATTTCGGAAAATTCTCAGGTCTCGTTTCCTACTAGTTGAGTGGGATGGTTAGTTTTCTGCCTTTTTTGTGTGTGTTGAAATTATTCTCTTGCCTGGCAACAGGTATCGGAGGAGAACTTGTTTGTTCATTACTTCTTCCAATCCTTTCTTTAGACATGTTGAAGTTGTGTTATTGTCCCACATCGCTTGTAAATAGGTTTTGTATGCTCTTTATATTCATGTGGTCCCCCTCCACTTAAAAGCTTAAGCTTTTGGGTTGGACTTTTTAATATGATATCAGAGCCAATATTATTTCCTTCCGCGTATGTGGGCCTACCCCATTAGTTAATTTCCATGTGCAGATTGCTTGCACGTGAGAGAGGGTGTTGAAGTTATGTTGTTGTCCCACATCGCTTGTGAATGAGTCTTGTATGCTCTTTTTATTCATGTGGTCTCCCTCCACCTAAAAGCTTAAGCTTTTGGGTTGGACTTTCTAACAAGACAGAATGGTCATGTATAAATGTATATAGTGCTGCCATTGCAAATTATTGTGTTTCAGTGAGTTTAGCTATTATATACAGACTTGAAGCTGAAATTTTCCTTCTTTCTCATCAGATAATCTTGGAGAAGATTGTCCTGTCTTTGAAAATTTGTTCGAGTTTTGTCAGATTTATGCTGGTGGCACAATAGGTAAGTTTTGTGGTTAGCAGTGTTACCAACTTTGGGGTAGTCTCTTTTTGTTTTATCTCATTGGCGGTGTTGCTTGCAGATGCTGCAAGAAGATTAAATAATCAACTCTGTGATATAGCCATTAACTGGGCTGGAGGATTACATCATGCCAAGAAGTGTGAAGCATCTGGATTCTGCTATATAAATGACCTAGTTTTGGGGATATTGGAGCTACTGAAATATCATGCACGTGTTTTATATATTGACATAGATGTGCATCATGGTGATGGCGTAGAAGAAGCCTTTTACTTCACTGACAGGTAATTGTTTTTTTTGCATAAATGAGCAGAAAGCCCTAAAACTTCTTTGATATGTTGCTAGGTAATGCTATCATCAATTATCTTTGTCTTTTCATTTACTTCCCTAGGAAAAGCTGCATCCAAATCCATGTATTATACTAAACAGGGAAATATGAGGTGCAATAAAATTCACTGCATGCATACCCTCCTTCAGCTCTTCTTCCCTTTCCACCAACATATATCTTTTTTTATTATTGCTGCAACCAAGGACTACAACCTTGTGCTTGAAAATTTGTAGAGGTCTTGGATTTTAATGGGAAAATGAAAGGAAATTTTTGTGGTCGCTTTGCAATATAGCTATCATCCCAACCTATGATACCATTCCCTTGGAACTTGCAAATGGCTGGATATGGATGAACCAGAGGCTTAGAATTAGGACATCTAGGATCTTCATTTATGTATTGATTGAAGTAATCTAAATTAATTATACTTGAGGAACTACTTTTCTAGAAGCTGTGAGTCTGGAATAACTAATTGCAGTTGGTTTCCTTGAACTATTCATTACCCTTTTCAACTCTAATCAGAATGGTAGTGTTGTCATGGCAGGGTAATGACCGTTAGTTTTCACAAATTTGGGGACATGTTTTTTCCAGGAACTGGTGATGTTAAGGTGATTCCACTACTTGGCATTTTTGCTTCCAGATTCTCTTTCTATCTTTTGCATTCACTTGAATATACCCTCTTGGAACCTTGTTTTATATACTTGTCTTTGTGATTTAATAATTTGCCGAGCACTCTGGCTGATTCAGTCTATGGGTTTGTTTAGAATGCAAACTTTGCGTGGTGACTGGTGAATATGTATCTTTCATGTACTTACTAGTAATTACATAAAATCAAATAAAGCTTTTGCTCATGATTGCTGAACTCTTCCTTTCACCTTTCTATTCGTTCGATATGACGCTAAAGTCAAAATTTATTCATTGGGATCATTTCAATTGAAGGAAATAGGAGGCAAAGAAGGAAAGTTTTACGCTATTAATGTCCCACTCAAGGATGGAATAGACGATACTAGCTTCACTCGACTTTTTAAGGCTGTAAGTTTTGCTTGGGACCTTGTATTTTTCACTCTGTGTCCTTTTTGTTTCCTAACAGCTTGTTTTTTCCCCCCCATGTAAACGTCTCTTAGATCATTGCGAAGGTCGTCGAAACATACCAACCCGGTGCTATTGTGCTCCAATGCGGGGCAGATTCACTTGCTGGGGACCGTTTGGGGTGTTTCAATCTCTCTATTGATGGTGGATACCTCGTTGTAGTTTCCTCCACGTCCTCCGATATCGGACCTCATCTACTTGTTGATTGATTCTTTTTTGGAGTTAATTTGTTGTGAGTGATTTGATACAAAACAAGTCAGATGGAAACTATGTAATTATTGTGTCATTTATGTTTCTACAGGACATTCGGAGTGTGTTAGGTTTGTCAAGAAATTCAATTTGCCCTTGTTGGTACCCTCTCTCTCTCTCTCTCGCACGCGCACGAGTGCAAGCGCACAACTGCACACACGTACTTGTGTTTCATGAAGCACACAGTTAACACCCCCCCCCCCCCCCCCCCCCCCCAGCAATCAACCCCCACCTCCATTACCGACTGAATGTATACTTGTGTATAATTAACTTTGCATATGTGGCTCTGGCACATGAGGATTGTTTACTGTTCAGGTTACTGGTGGTGGAGGATACACAAAAGAGAATGTTGCTCGATGTTGGGCTGTTGAAACAGGAGTTCTTTTAGATACAGAGCTTCCAAATGGTATGCCCTAATGTCAATGTTCTGTCGAATATACTCTATCTATTGTGCTGCAATTTGTGTTGATCTGACATGACCTGAGTGTTGGAAGGTGTCATTCCGTGACAGGTGATTGTTTTGCTATGTGCATTGTACATCAATTCGTCAACCTTTTTCATTTTCTTCATCTGTCTTCTGTTGTTTGAGGGGTGTTGGGGATTCACGGAAGAACTTGTGTAGCACCAATCAATTTACTATCTAGATATGCCATTTTTATATCAGGCTTCTCATGCCCAAACATATGATACTTACTAAAGGTGCCTTCTTTTTGGCAGAGATTCCTGAAAACGAGTATATCAAGTACTTTGCTCCTGATTATTCGTTGAAGATTCCTCGTGGAAATATAATACTCGTAATTGCTTTCCTCTTTCATTTATTTTCTTTTAACTGCGTGTGATTAAAGCTAAGGTTGGTGTGCCCAAAACTTATCAAATCTTCGTCTTGATAGTATTATTTTGTTGGTAAATTGAGCAGGAGAATCTAAATAGCAAGTCCTCTCTCAGTGCAATCAAAATGCAAGTGTTCGAAAACCTTCGTAATATCCAACATGCCCCAAGTGTACAAATGCAGGAGGTTCGTATCCTATACTCGGCAACGTCAAAGAATTTATTTATTGGAGTGCTGCTTGCTTGAGACCAGATGAACCCTGTTGTTTCTGGGCTGTAGCGGTTGTGCGGTCATCAACCAAATTTTCTTGTTACATGCATGGAAATGATCTTTTGATCAAACTGCTCATAATAAGCAGTCTAGAATAGAATTTGCCGAGGGATCTTACATTGACATTGGCTGAAAAGAATCATGAGGGATTTTTTAAACCTACAATTTCACTCCTTGTTTCTACTATGCAGGTATGATTTTGTTCTTAAAATGATGACTAGTTGATAGTGATTAAGAGTTAGTTGTTAATAGGTGTTATTTATAGATTTTTGTGGAGACTGATGGGTGATTGATCTAGAGAGGGATTTGAGGATTGTTTGACTATTTTGTGGAGTGAGAACCATGCCCTTTAATTTGTCAAAAGCTCTGGATGTCACTGTAATTCTAGCTCACCAGCATGATAGAGGCTACGTTGAGTTAGCTTGTGCAGTGAAGGATATGAGCTCCATCTTTTACTGGTGGATGGCAATACAAAGTCAAGCTTGCAATCGATCTTTTGACCTAGACCCCTTGATGAGTCTAAGTGCCATTGTCTTTGTTTGCCAACTTTGAAGGAGAGCTATCACGAACTAGAGTCATAGACTTATATCTAAGCCATTGCTTGATTATAGCGCATGATTATTAATTTGTTGAAGTTTCCTAACTTCTTAATTTCACATATTAGTCCAATTATGAAGTTATAACCATGTCTAATTTCAGGTCTTGAAGCCTTGTTAATATTCTCTCTCAAGCTTAGGATGATAATGTGAAAATAGCATGAGGAAGCAGCAGTCTACTATCTTGCTGCGGACTAGTATATTTACCTTTTAACATTTTTTCCCCTTTTTCTTGGCCCAGGTTCCACCTGATTTCTACATTCCCGATTTTGACGAAGACGAGCAAAATCCGGATGAACGAATGGACCGTAAGTGAATTCATCCAAAGGACCCTATGCTTTCCTTCCTTGCACGCCTATTCTCTCTCCCCGCCATATCATGTTTTAAAATCATTATATCATGTTCTTTTCCTTCTAATATCATGTTTTAAAATCATTATATCTTGTTCTTTTCCTTCTAATCTCCAAATAAACTTCTGTCTCCACAGAGCATACCCAGGACAAGCAAATCCAACGAGATGATGAATATTATGATGGGGACAATGATAATGACCAAAACATGGATGATGCATGATGCCAAGCTAAGCAATATGTGATTCTTTTTGAAAGATATGATGTTTGAATTATCGATCTCAAGTTACCATGGTCAACGCACAAGTAGGAGGTGTAAATAGACTTAGCTCCGAAATCGTGAAGCAGATATTAGTTCCATGTTTTGGGAATCCCGACTCATTATCTCAAGGATATAGGATTAATACATGTGCTTATTGTTCATAGTGATATCAACTCCGTTCACTGTGTTAATGCTTTGCCTTTGCGCACACGATTGATTATTTTCACAAAATTTTCTGTCAAATCCATATCACGGACCAGGTAATCCCTAATTGGTTAATTTCAATGTGTGGTTGTGACTTTTCGGAAGTTTTGGCTGTCTGGTATTGGTAACTGCCATTATTGTCCTAGTTAAATTTCTGGTAGTGCTAGTTAATGTGATAGTTTTAGAGAATCCTCCTTATTTCAAATCTCTATCTTTCGGTGAGTCTGAGGATCTGAGCTCGGTGAACGAAACGGGCAGATCATCTGCTAATCAGATGACATTTTCATTACATTCGTGTAATTTTCATCGCCATCCCTTTTCTTCTCATGGATTCTAGAGGTTTTTACCAAGAATGAATGAGAAAATTGAAGCAAGAAAATTACTTGGAATTAGGGTTTTCTGGGGACAATTCCCACATCTGAGGCACTTACGAAATGCTTGGTTAACTTTTTTTTTTTTAATTAGTAATGTACACAGAGATCTAATGCCATCATGCGACGACCTGATTCCATTGCAACTACTATGTCTTTCACGTAGTTACATATGCAACTAATCTCTTTAAAATCATGTCGACAAATCGAATCGTACTCCGATGGCCTAGAGATGATTTAGCTTTGGTTTGTCAATTTTTGCTTATTTCAATTTGCCCCCGAGCTCCCCGAAGATTGGCAAATGCCAAAAGTTCAATCACGTTTCGCAGTCGTTCGGGGAGCTCAAGCACGCTTTTAGCAATTTGGGAGGGCGAAACGACGAATGCGACGTCCTCCTGTCACAAGAGGAACTGTAAGTTGAAATTAAAAGTAGCTAGCATCACAAGATGAAAAAAATAAAATAAAGAAACTTACAGTTTCTCTTTGGAAGAGTTGCTTTGAGCTTGTCTACTAAGCTGTTCATACCCTTCCGAAAGACTTGGAAATCGTCATGTGCGGCGCACGTGTCCAATTTGCCAATTTGGAGCAAATTGAGATGGATTCATGGAGTAGGCCAAATTGGTGGGACCATAGTGAGACAATCCCCAATTTACAAGGGCCAAAATGTAATTCTTGCAAATTTATGAAGAAGGTTGACAAGTCGAGAGACTCGAGACTCGAAAAATGTACGATGATGATTTGAGCCAACGCAGACTCAATCCTAAGCTTTTGGCCCAAACAAAAACAAAAATAAAAACGGAGAGGGAATCTGATCTGGAAATTCGACGAATCGCAGTTTGGTTCGACGTTGCGACCGGAGCGCGAGAAAACCAAACGCTCGGCGAGAAAATCCAGCCTGCCGGGAGCTCGTTCCGAAAACTTTCCCGAGAAAATTGCTCTGTTGCTGTCATCTCAAGCAAACTGGAACGGGAACAGGTCAGTTGCGGAATTTCTGTACTCCATTTGCGATGCTCTGGCGTTTCGTCGTTCACCAGTAGTCAACTCTGCTATGTATGGCGTGTGAATTGAAGGTGTAACGGATGGGATCGTAATCGATAAGACCTATCATCTTGCTGCTCTGAACCTCGAGGAAGCGAAGCCAAGCACCGGCGTCGATAAGCTGGTTCGGCGACATACCTTTCGACGTGGGAAAGTATCTGGTCAAATTGTCTGTACCGCTTCGTCTAGTGTAGTAATATTCAAGTTTTCATCAGTATTGGAGCTGAAAAGTATTAACCTTTTGCTATTTTGATACTTAGTTTTCCTTCAGTGAGCCTGCTTTGTTATCAGTTAATTCTCGGTAGAACTGGTTTGTTTCACTGGTAAAGATGATGAAGCTGACACTGACATCTGGATATTGAAATTGCTGTCTTTCTCATTTCTTCTTATTGACATTTCCTAATTATCAGAAGTGAATAGGCCCAGATAACACACATTTGATACTTGTTAATCATACTTAGTAGGGAATACTTGTATTTTCAAACGTAGATTACAAAACCCGAGAAATATAGTGTAGTAGAAAACTTCAAGCTTTCTCTATATGGTTTCTTAACAAGTGCCATGGGGGTACTTTTTGATAAAATCATAAACACACGTGTGTGGGCTGTGTCTGCTCATGCTTGTGTCTGTGTACACATCTATATACATATTTTTGTGATGATTCACGCATATATGGACAGGCACCTGACAACACGATTGAGGAGTTAAACAAGACTTTCTTTACATCATGGCAATTGCCTCTGCGGAAGGATGTCTACACACTTTATCCGGTGTGCCGCAGAGCCTTCATTATCACCTCTCCTTTTTTAACTATGTCAGCCCAGTGCTTTCTTTTTCACGCGGTGCAAATTATGGTAAGAGAAGAGACCCAAATCAGATGCGTTCGCATGAGATTTCGAAACTATTAAGGCATCAAGCTAGGGTACATTCAATTCCCACTGTTGGTTGTACTCCCCGGGGATCTTCCAAACTTATCAGGTCTCGTTCTTTGATTTGCAAATGCCAACGGACAGAAAGTAATAGTGGCTTGTCAGTTGAATCTGGAACAAGACCTGAGGCTTCTCATAATGGCATGAATGGGCGGCTGACTCTTGAAGAATCCGAGGCAGTACAAAGGTTAAAAAATGGAAATGAAGGTTTAGCATCAAATGGAATGTATATGCAATCAGAAGCAACTAGAGAGAAGGTGAAAAAGGGTAGCTCAAAATCAACGGAGGATGAAGCCTGGGATTTGTTGCGGGATTCCATTGCTTATTACTGCAACAATCCCGTTGGTACTATTGCTGCAAACGACCCAAGCTGTCCAAGCATCCTTAACTATGATCAAGTTTTCATTCGTGATTTTGTCCCTTCTGGGATAGCTTTCCTTTTGAAGGGAGAGTTTGATATCGTAAGGAATTTCATCCTTCACACTCTTCAGTTGCAGGTACCAAATTCTCTTTGTTACATTCCCTTTGGCTGTAGCAGCTCTTGAATTTACTGTTATCTGCAAGTTTTGCTAATCTAGTAGAGATCAAATGGTTTGCCATGGCGGTGGATTGCTGTGCTAGTTTCCCCCGAGGAATAGTCGAGGTGCGCGCAAGCTGGCCCGGACACTTTGGTTATAAAAAAAAAAAAATCGTCTGTGTTGATCTTTCACTTGATTTACATGTTATTATGAACTTAATGATGTAATTACTGCTCAAAATTACAGATTGACGGAGTAGAATGATTCAATTAGGTTGGTAAGATCCCTTGGCAGTTAGATAGTTTGCAGGCTTTGCTCTTCATCATTGCCCTGCTACTTGGAATTAAAGTGCTACACCTTACTATGTCATTTCATGAACAGAGCTGGGAGAAAACCATGGATAGTTATAGCCCTGGCCAAGGTTTGATGCCTGCCAGCTTTAAGGTTCGTACTGTTCCACTCGAGGGTGATGATTCTGCAACTGAAGAGATATTAGATCCAGACTTTGGTGAAGCAGCAATTGGCCGTGTGGCACCAGTTGATTCAGGGCTCTGGTGGATTATATTGTTACGGGCATATGGAAAGTGTTCTGGTGATCTTTCAGTTCAAGAGAGAGTCGATGTCCAAACTGGGATTAAAATGATCTTAAAGTTATGTCTGGCTGATGGTTTTGATATGTTCCCAACATTGCTGGTTACTGATGGTTCTTGCATGATTGATCGTCGCATGGGAATTCATGGCCATCCTCTGGAGATTCAGGTACATTTTCTTCAAGCTGTTACGGTATTGTTCTCAATCATGTTCTGTGTCGCTTAATGCTCCTAATAGTTCAGCTTTTGCACTGTATCCTGCGCAAAGGACTCTCTTTACCGGGGTAGTTTTTCAAGGGAAAAAAGAAAAACCACACCGGGTCCAGTTATTGACATTTTGGCATCAAACATGGGGCTGTGCATGGAAAATTGAACGTAAGACTATATGGTTTAATGCAATCGCGGAACCATCTGCTTTTTGGCAGAAGTATTTCTTGTGAAGTAACTAATGGTAATTTGTGGCGTATCACTTATCCATGTAAATGCTTTCTCTGAACTTCTGTGGCATTTTTCTTTGGGATTATCAATTGGTATACTGCCTTGACTGATGTGAATCATCTTTAGAATGCATCTGGATTTTAAGTATTGAGGTTTTAACCATGAAGAAGCTTCTGCCTTGGGGTTGTAGTTGATAAGGAGTTCCATTGTGAAAAATCATGCTGGAGCATGTTCTGCTCCAGGCTTTTGTAATGCGGATGGAATTGAGGTGGGAAATTTCATTAGTATGGACTTTCAGTTAGAGCTGAAAATTTTTCTTTGGAACGCCTCATTCCCTGTTAAGGAATGTGCTAGACATACATTTTGGATATGTTTCCCAAAACCATTAGCTTTTTGGGGAAATGGTGATATATCTTGGTATCGGAATAGTCGTCAAGAGTTTGAATCATAGGAGAGATAAAAAGTCAGTTTTCCTTTTATTGTTTTAGTTTCCTGTTATCTTGCCATCGTGGTTTTGTCTAGATATATTTCACCAATAAGGTTATCTAGCTTAGACGCAAGGGATGTATTGAAGAAATATGCTGAAATATTTGGCCAAAAGAAACACATATGCTAGATACACATTGTGCACTGTTTCCTAACAAGTTCTAAGGAAATATGGATTTCTAACACTCATATTCAAAGTTACATTGAAATGATCCTTGTCTGAAACTATTTCGTGTTTCAGTCCTAGAGACGTCATCCTTGCTTCAAGTTATTTGTATCAAGAGTATTGATCCTGTTACAGCTTTGCTTTGGGTAATTATTGATGGAAATTTGTAACCTGTAGTTGCTTGTTTTTGCAGTCACTGTTTTATTCAGCATTGCTCTGTGCACGCGAGATGCTTACCCCTGAGGATGCATCAGCTGATCTTATTCGAGCACTTAATAATCGACTGATTGCACTATCTTTTCATATCAGAGAATATTACTGGATTGATATGAGAAAGTTAAATGAGATCTACCGCTATACTACAGAGGAATATTCCTATGATGCAGTTAACAAGTTTAATATATATCCAGATCAGATCCCCCCGTGGCTGGTGAATTGGATGCCCAATAGGGGTGGTTATTTAATAGGAAACCTCCAGCCAGCGCACATGGATTTTCGTTTCTTCTCACTTGGGAACTTATGGTCTATTGTAAGCAGTCTTGCTACAGTGGATCAGTCCCACGCAATACTAGATCTTATTGAAGCAAAATGGGCAGATCTTGTGGCTGAAATGCCTTTTAAAATATGTTATCCGGCTCTTGAAGGCCAGGAATGGCGAATTGTCACAGGCAGTGATCCCAAGAATACGTAAGCTTTATTCTTGATGCTGGTGATATTTTTGCAATGACATTTTCAGCTTTTTACTCCACTCTAATTTTTCTTAATTATGTCCTGGGCAGTCCATGGTCCTATCACAATGGGGGTTCCTGGCCAACTTTGTTGTGGCAGGTTAGTTTTTTGTCTCCAAGTCTTGGTGATTGTCTGGTACAATTAGTATGGCGAATCTCGATGTCCTTGTTTGAATGATGGATAGCATATGTTCCTTTTATTAACTCCTAATCTTTAATTGCTAAGCAGAACCCCCTCTATTATACTTTCTACTTCATCCACAAAATGGCTTCCATAAGCAACATCATGTTTTCTTTCCACACAAACATTTCAAGGAGATGACATATGATGGCTTCGCATTGATTCTCAAACGCAAATGAATCGGGTCACAAGTGTCGACTATTATAAGTGTCCTATGAGCGGAAATCAGTGGATGGAAAGAGGACCACAGATGTAACTAAATGTATCAGGGCAAAAAACTAAAGTTGCTTATCGTCCGAAGCTTGCCTCTCCGTTATGACCGACTCCACTCTTTGGCATGAAAGATGTGCTCTTTTAATAAGCTAGAATTCATACGATTCAGCCCATTTCCCATTTTTAGTCTTCAATGTAGTGTCCATTCCTTATCGACTACTTGAAACATGTGTAACCCTTTTAAAAGCACCACAACATGACTAGTCTTTGAAATATTTGCTCGGCACTGCTGTATTTTCTGCAATTAAAAATTTGCTGCAAGGGAAAACATGAAGTGTATACCATGACCGATTGATTTTGAGTTTTCTACAGCTCACTGTGGCCTGCATAAAGATGAACAGACCAGAGATTGCTGAAAATGCCGTAAGGATTGCTGAGAGCCGCATATCCAATGACAAGTGGCCTGAATATTATGACACAAAGCGTGCCAGATTTATTGGAAAACAGGCTCGCCTTTTTCAAGCGTGGTCGATTGCAGGGTATCTAGTGTCGAAGCTTCTCCTTTCTAACCCATCTGCAGTGAGGATTCTGGTAAATGAAGAGGATGTTGACCTTGTGAACGCCTTTTCGTGTATGATCAGCTCGAATCCGAGATGGAAACGTGGTCGGACGGCAGTTGAAAGGAGGTTCATAGTGTGATTTATCCAAGCTAGCCGGACGATAGAAGATTTGATGCGGCACTGTATTGCTCACTGAAGGTACGAACACTGATAATCCAGACATCAAAATACAACCGCATCATATTGGGTTGAGTGGTCACTCGCAACGGAATTCTGCATTGTACATATTTGTAAAATTGTTCACCTTCTAGCAGGGTGAGCACATACAAATGCATCAATTTGGGCTGGGTGGTCACTTGGAAACAGGGTTTTTTGCATTGTACACGTTTGTAAAATGGTTTTCTGCAGTTTTCTACACTGTAAGGAACGAAAGAAGCATGTGTGCTTCCACGGCAGCGTGTGCTTCTCCACAGCTTTAGATAAGGATGAGTTTCTTTATAATCGTTTCTTGCTGCCACTTCAATTAGCTAAGTCGGTTGAGGACAATCATCTTGTGAGGATTTCCAGTTGCTTGCGCAGGGTCTTCCTTGTTTAGTTTTTTAACCCTCTGTAGAACCTGTCAACTGGATTCGAGTTTTGGTTTTGGGTTTATCATTCGACCCATGCTGCAGAAATATCATGTTTGATGTCAATAACGAGTTAAAGGACAAAACTCCTCTCGGATACTTCAGTCATCTTTGGTTCAAAAGCAGAAGATATATACATTGAATTAGAAGCACAGAAGAAAAGAGGATGTGAAGGCATAAATGGAAGTTTATGTTCTCATCCTTGTTCGTAAAATCAGGTCCACGACGTGCCTGAAGACAATCATACACCTCTTTATATAGGGGAAAAAAATTTGTGGGAGGAATGATCATCATCTCAGGACCGGGCGTCTTCCAGTAATGAGATTGTTTCAGGATTTGGTTCCCAAAAAGATTATATAAATAGCTGTAATTCCAACTAATTCCACTTGGTAAAGCCAAATTTGATAATGTGTTGCCGCCCCCACACGATTTTCTTGAATTTAAGTAGAAAATTTTCAAATTGAATTTCACTTATAGTCATGCACTCGAGTTTCGACTTACATCTAGCTCATAATTTATATTTTATGAACGCAGAGGCTTCCTACTAAAGTCAGTTTTCTCATTATGAAAAGAAAAATTTTGGATCCAAGCAAGCTTCTAGAAGACAATAAATTTTCGCTTCCATTTCGAAATATTAAATCCCCGGTAAACAGAGAAACTAATGGAATACCGATCGACAGCATAGCCCATGAAGTGCAATGACCCAAAATATGACCGAATGTGTATGGTCTATCGACATTGGTCTCCAGCTGTGCTATGAACACCCTGTATATGCTGCAAAGCAACAATAAAGCAGTGCATTTTAATGGTGTTAGTGAATCCTCCGCGTCAATAAATCTTAATTTTAATTTTGACTTTTCTCAGCCAAAATGCTGTCCAACAATGACTCGCAAGCATCGTCCAGCAAATCCAGCACCTGCAATGAGAACAATGAAAATATCTTAGCTTGCTTCTGCCTCACGTACCGTGCAACCTAAGGACGGATCGCTGTGACCACAACTCGGTGAATAATGCGACGTAGACCTACTAAAATGAATCACACCCATCTTTTAACCCATATTTGATGGGCAGAATCGTTTAGTAAATGGGTCGTCAATAGGTTTGCGTGATAAGAAAGAAAGATTAAGAGAGAATGGTATATGTTCTCTATTAATGGAATGTAAACAATGCACATGAGAAGCCTTTATATAGGCTTAGAAGATGTAAAGAGCTTAGTATTCTTCCTATGTGGGACTAAAGAGAAAGAAGAAATGCAAGAGAAAGAAAGACTACAATGCTATACAAGGCTATATGTCTAACACCCCCCTTAAACTCAAGGTGGATCAAACGACGAGAGTTTGGAAAGAAGAAATTTAAAGCGTAGTGATGTGAGAGCCTTTGTAAAACCATCTGCAAGCTTATTCTCAGTTACAACAAAAGGAAGAGAAATGATGTGAGCTTGAAGATGATGACTAGTCAGATGACAGTCGAACTCAATATGTTTTGTACGCTCATGAAAGACTGGATTTGCACCAATATGGATGGCACTCTTGTTGTCACAGCGCAAAGGAGTGGGATCCGGAAGTGAAACACCTATGTCAGCAAGTAAGCGGCGAAGCCAAACAATCTCAATGGTAGTGTCGGCCATAGCACAATACTCAAACTTTGTAGAGGAGCGTGAGACAATATGTTGTTTCTTGGCACGCCATGAAATGAGAGAATCGCCAAGAAAAATGCAATAACCAGTGACAGATTTGCGACCAATCAGTATCAGAATAGGTACGCAACTTGAGAGCAGAAGAAGATGACAGAAATAAGGAACGCAATAAAGTGCCGCAGAGATAGCGCAAGATCCTCAGAACAGCCGCATAATGAACTGTGCGAGGAGCAGCAACAAACTGACTGACAACATGAACAACATAAGCAATGTCGGGTCGGGAGATAGTAAGATATATAAGGCTGCCAACCAAAGTCCGATAGCGGGTCACATCAGACAGAGGTTCCCCGTCATCCGGGTAGAGCTTCTGATTCAGCTCAATAGGAGTAGCAGCAGTGCATGAATCCAAGAGAGCAGCCCTAGAGAGAATATCAATAGTATATTTTTGCTGAGAAATAAGGATACCACGTGAACTGCGAGCAATCTCAAGTCCAAGAAAGTAGCGCAGTGGTCCAAGATCCTTCATGGCAAAATGTTGCTGAAGTTGCCTCTTGATATGTTCAATATGGTCGCGATCATCTCCAGATAACCATATCATCAACGTAAAAAAGAAGAACAGTGCAATCAGCAGAAGAGGCATGAACAAAAATAGCATAATCAGCCTCGCTTTGAATAAAACCAGCAGATCGAATAGCATCACTGAACTTCTCAAACCAAGCACGAAGAGCCTGTTTGAGACCATAAAGAGCTCGTCGCAAGCGGCAAACTTGTCCAGAGATATGAGCAAGACCAGGCGGAGGTTGAATGAAGATATCCTCGTGAAGATCCTCGTGAAGAAAATCATTCTTGACATCAAGCTGAAAGAGAGACCAATTACGAATTGAAGCAACAACTAGCAAAGCACGGACAGATGTCATCTTTGCTACGGGAGCAAAGGTCTTCTCTTAATCAATACCATACTCCTGCGAGAAACCTCTAGCAACCATACGTGCTTTGTAGCGTTTAATACTGCCATCAGAATGGTCTTAATCTTGTATATCCATCGGCAGGATACCAACCAGCGGCCTAGAGGAAAAGGCATTAGCTCCCAAGTACTCTTCAACGCCCTGAGTTCCTCAGACATAGCCTGACGCCACTCAGCATGCTGAACTGCCTCACGATAACTAGTGGGTTCTTGTATAGCATGAACATCAGCCAAAAAAGAACTAATCTCAGTAGAGCAAGAAATAGAAGCAACAAACCAAGCAGGCAGACGTCGATCCTGAGGAGGATTACGGCATGACTCTAGAGATGCGAAATCGTTGAGGGCAGGTGGAGCATAAGGTGCAGTAGAAGGGATAGGTGAAGATGGGGATGGTGGCGATATATTTGGATCCGAGGTGAAAACATGACAAGGAGGATCAGGAAAAGGATCAATAGGGAAATCCATAAATGGAACAGGAGTCGACACAAGAAGTGTGACATTTGTAGGAAAGAAAGGAACGTGTTCAAGAAAGGTAACATTGTGAGAAATACGTATACGTTGCGCATTTAGGTCGTAACAGCGATAACCCTTGTGCTCGGTGCTGTAACCCAAGAATGTACATGAGATAGAGCGAGCGGTGAGCTTCATACGTTCGGTGGGTGGAAGAATGACAAAACAAGTACACCCAAAAACTCGAAGATGATTATAGTTAGGAGATCGAGAATAAAAACGCTGGACAGGGGTGTGTTGATGGAGAATAGACGAAGGTAGGCGGTTAATTAGATGAACAGCTGTGAGAAGGGCATCAACCCAGAACTCAGTAGGAACAGATGTCCCAAATAAGTTGATCAGCCATCCCATTTGTGCTTTCAGAAAGTAGGCGACACGAATCTATGGTTTCTTTCAATCGGATATCGCGAGTGGTTTCCAGAATATGACGATGTCTGCGTTCAGCAACCCCATTCTGAGCTGAAACCCCAAAACAAGATAGCTGAGGAAGTGTACCATTACTGGCCAAGAGGGAACAAAAAACAGCAGTGAGATATTCACCCCCCGAGTCTGAACGAAAAACTTTGATTTTTGTGTAAAATTGGGTGAAAATCATGGCTGTAGAAGATTGATAGATGCAAAAGAAATCACTGCGTTGACGCATAAGATAGACCCATGTATAACGAGAATAATTATCAATAAAAAAGACATAATACTTGAAACCACTTTTGGAAGAGAGCGGAGCAGGACCCCATACATCAGAATGAATAAGATCGAAAATTGAAATAAATCTAGAGTTACCGATAGGAAAAGGCTTTGCAGATTGCTTGACCAAAGGACATATAGAATACGGAAGAAGACTACCAGAAGAAACATGACACAAAGCGCCTCGTTGATGGAGGACGGTGAGACAAGAAGAAGGAATATGTCCGAGACGCTGATGCCATCGAGCAAGATCGAGGGTACCCAATATAGGAGAAGGAAAGGAAGAGGTTGGAAGATGGAGATGCTGCATAATATAAAGCACGTCTCGTCTACTGCCCCTTCCAATCATCTGACCACTCAAGCGATCCTGCGCAAAGCAAGTGCTATTTATAAAGCTTATAGTACATCCATCATCAATAAGTTGTCCAACAGATAATAAATTGAGAGCTAGAGAAGGAACATGCAACACATCAGAGACATTGAAATCTCAAGAGACGTTGAGAGTACCCCGCCGGGTAGCCAGGAGAGGAGAGCCATCAGCAATAAAGAAATGCGTTCGATGCTTGAGCTCAAAAAGCTGAGTGACACAAGCAGCAAAACTAGACATATGCCTAGCAGCTCCTGAGTCAAGTATTCAGATAGTAGAAGTGTCAACTGAAGATAGAGTGGCTGCAGCAGTGCTTCCTATAGAGGAAGTTGTTGTAGGAGTGCCGAAATCGGGAAAAGACCCTAGCAGAGAAGGACTCAATCGAGCAAGCTGGGCTTCAAGAGCAGCAATCTGGTCATCAGTAAAAGAAAAAATCATAGTAATAGGTCGAGAGTTTGGACATGTGACAGAATGCTGAATAGGACGTGGTGTTGCAGAAAGGCGTGAAACATCCTTCTTCTTTTGCCAACCGTGTAACTCATCATGTCCAATAAGTACATGAAAGGCGGCGACAACCACGTGTAGGTGGAGCACGTGGTGGAGTAACCAAAACAGCAGCGAAATCAGAAACTACATAGAAAGAAAATAGATCTAGACGAGTTTCCTCAAATTGCAATTCTTTGATAATGTCAAGGAGGGACGGTCTAGGAGAGCGATGAAGATGCTGCCTGCGAACACCTTCATAAAGAGAGCCGAGCTTCATAAGGAAAATATGTAGACGATGCCTATATTGAGTCTGAAGCCAAGTAGATGGACATTCAGTACAGTTCAAGCATGTCGGGTAGAGAAAAGGAGCAAGAATATCCAATTGACTCCAAAGAGAATGCATGTAATTGTAGAAGTTCCGAATAAAGCGAGACTTTTGCATAACACAATAAATTTCTTGCTCTAATGGATAGACCCGAATGTCCCCAGTCTGAGTGAACATCTCGACGAGTTGGTCCCATAAACGCTTCACTCCTACAATATTAGAAAATTGCAGGTGAAGAGCACAATCAATAGAGCCAAAAAGAATAGCCCAGGACTTCCAATCAGCAACTGTTCATGCTCGAATTTTGGCGGTACACTTTGTAACTATCTCGGATTTGTCAGTTTCCTTAAGAGCATTAGGACAAAGACGAAAACCTTCAACATGCTCAAATAAATCGCAGTAAATAAGGGTTGCCATTACCGATTTCCAAAGAGAATAGTTTGAACCATCGAGCTTGACATTGACGCGATCACTAGAATTGCCCATGACGACAGAAAAATCACTGACAAAGCTAGAAGTGTTGGTTGAGGTGTGAAAACTTATCGAAAAGATCGAGAAGCACTGATTAGAGGAGCGAACAAAGCCTCTAGAAAGCAAGCAAGGGTAATGGCACAATAGCCTTAAACTCATTGTCTTAATTTTTGTTGCGGAAGATCCAATTAATGGCGAAAGATCTAATTTATGACAATCGCAAAGCATACTTTTCAAGACAACATTAACAGAAGCGTAGTCAAACCTCAAGACTGAATGCATGTATGCTATCCCCATAACACGGCGCTCCAGGCCTTAAAGGGGACTGCCTTTTTGCATTCCAGACTTAAGACTGAACAAGCTCAACCGTTAATAATCCCAGAATTTCTGATTCACAAGATCCACCAAAGTGGCGAGTGAAGAGCATACTAACCATACCGCACTAATCATATTAATAAGAGGAATTTAACCAAAAGAACCATGCGTAAGGAGAAGAGAAGTGTTTAGAAACTCATAGTGAAGCTTGTATTTCACAACTGAAGGATCTCTCCAGGATATCCTGTCCTTCCTTGTTACACACATCTGCCTTTTATAGGCAGTTGATTTACACAAAGTGGGCAGGTCACGATGGATTCGTAAATCCATATGACTGACAAGCATTTTGGCCTTTAGTGATTGGCATTGATGACAATAATGCAACAACTATTACACAAATAACGCAACAACTACACAATAATGCAATATAATGCAACAACTACACAATAACTCTCAACCACTCTCTTGATTTTGTTCAAACAAACAACTTTATCACATTCTGCGCCGGTCGGGATCAGGATGATAATTTGCATCATCTAAATCTGAACTGTCAGGTCCATCTTTGGCTTTCTTGAATTCTCTCAAAAGGTGTTCTTCATATGCAGTGATCAATGCATTTGTCTCTGGGTCATCGG
Organism: Rhodomyrtus psidioides; assembly: GCA_021437785.1. Taxonomy (NCBI): domain Eukaryota; kingdom Viridiplantae; phylum Streptophyta; class Magnoliopsida; order Myrtales; family Myrtaceae; genus Rhodomyrtus; species Rhodomyrtus psidioides. Next base: position 1,733,218 of record JAILYB010000024.1, on the reverse strand, counting down.
GAATTCCGCATATAGGACAATAATTATTAGAGGGAACATGAGTGCACCGGGTCGAGCTGGACGGCATATCTCTTGAACTAGACGAAATATCCGAGGTGGGCAAGCTTGGCTGGGGAAATCCATAATCAAACGGATCTTGAGATAACGGTCCTCTCCACGGATCACCAGTATCCATTGGAGTGTCTGGTTGATTTCTTTGAAATTCATCAAGCGCTTCAAGTGTTTGAGGATGAGCTCTGGGTCTGTCCCATGAAAGATTAGTGGACGAAAAGGGCCAAATTTCTGTGGGAATGACTTGATTTTTTTGAAACAGAATTCTTTGAAGTTCCCGTAACTCATACTGAATGGCTGATATGGATTTGGGTAGAGTACGATGTACTTCAAACCTTTGCTTTTGGAGATCATGCTTGAATGTCGTGGTTCCTGCTGGGGCAATCTGTGCGCGAGGATCTCCAGTCGGACCAATATAGTACCATGGTCTGTGGAAAAGGCAAGTGGTATGCCTTTCTGGTTCAGGGCGTCCAATGAATCTTTGCTATACGAACATGTGCTTCCATGCTTGCAATGGTTGAAACCATGTGAGTAACTCAGTGAGAGATTTCTGATCTGAAAAATTTTCCATTAAAGCATCTGAAAGGACTTGGATGATCTTGTCTGTTGGGAACTCAATAGCAACAGTGTGCAGGTTGAATAAGTACCAGAAAAACCATTTGAGTTCGTCAGTGAACTCATAATCTGGAGTCCATTGCAGTAGACGCACGAAGGGATAAACTGGATCAAGTCCCCTAGGGTTCAACATTAATCCTCCATATTCTCTGAAAATGCGATGCTGGTAATCCCAAAAATGGAATATCATATTTTGAAATAAGACATTCTGTTCAATCTGCCGAGGGACTTCTGGCGGATATTTATGGGAATTCCATTGGTGTTCTCCTCATATAGGGGTGGCTCTAAAAGTGCCAGGGTGCATGGGATTCTTTTGGATGTACATGTTGATGGAGGCAACAGGTTCTTTGGGACGAGAAAGAAAATCAGCCAGAGTATTTTTCTTTCCAGGGATGGTTTTGGTGTCAAAAGAATATTTTGAAAACCATTCTGCCCAACGCCAAAGCTGTGGATGGGGAATCTGCTTTTGTTTGAATTTGAGCATTTGAGAAAAAGAGGACATGTCCATTTCAACAAGAAAATGATGGCCAATAAGATGAAACTCAAATTTTTTTGATGCCATTTTTTACGGCCAAGATTTCTTTGAAGGTGGAGTGATAATGCATTTCCGCTTGAGAAAAACATCCACTTTTGTAAGCACAGATGCGACGCTTACCATTAAGTTCTTCAAGAAGAACAGTTGCCCAATATTTGTCGCTAGCATCGGTCTGCAAGATTCTTTTTCCTGTAGATGGAGTTTGCAGAGGTGGGAGATGCTGTAAAATTTCTTTCAAATGGATGACTGCTTTAGTCTGTCTAGGTCCCCATGGTGGTGCATTTTTCTTCAACATCTTTTGAAGTGGATGTAGGACCTTCGATATCTTTGGGACAAAGTCCCTAAGATAATTTATAATGCCTAAGAAGGATTGTACCTGATTTATTGTGAGATCTGAGTCAGGGAAAGACTGCAGTTCTTCAGCAAGGTGTGGACCAGGGCAGTACGTTCCTTCTTTAAGGTGCATGCCCAGGAATTCAATTTCCTTCTGGGAAATGATCATCTTCTTCTGAGAAAGCATGATGCCATGCTTTTGGATGATCTCAGCAAATTATTTGAGAAGCAGACAGTGAGAATCCCCATCTGGACTGTAAAGGAGAATGTCGTCCATGTAGATCTGGGCATGTGCCAATAAAGGCTGAAAGATTCGACACATGGCCTTCTTAAATAGAGACGGGGCAGTCTTAAGGCCAAAGAGGACGACAGTCCATTAAAAGTGCTGATTTGGGATACAAAATCCTGTCTTGGGACGATCATCAGGATGTATTCCAATTTGCCAGAATCCTGCTTTTAAATCAAACTTAGAATAGATTTTGGCTTGAGCCAGGCTAGAGAAAAGGGAATTTTTGTGAGGAAGAGGAAACTTGTCATCCTGAGTTTTCCTCGGTTCTGCTCAGCTCTTTTGTTGACATAAAAGGCTTCACAAGCCCATTGAGAATTTGAGGGTTCAATGAGACCTTATGCCAAAAGTTCATCACATTCTTTCTGGGCAAGAGCAAGATGATCAGGATTCATTCCAGAATGGCTAGCCTTTGTGGGGTTGACACTTTCACTTTTCTTGAAGGGTAGTCGAACAAAAAAGTCATGATTTTTTCCAAAGAGGGTTGGAACAAACCTGAGAGAATTGAGAATGGGAGTCAGCACAACATGACAACAGAGTTTGGGTAATAGGATCAAGGATTTCTGGTTGTATGATAAAGAGTCTTTGGATATCAACAAATTCCTTGAATTGATCTTCAAATTTGAGTCCATCAGGAACAATCTTGAGCTTGGGTAGCTGAGAAAGAATATCCCAACCAATGATGAGATCTTTATCATGGGATTGACAACCAAGGATTTTGGTAGTGATAGAACACTGAGGGAATATTTCAAGAGTTACTGGTTTACTGCGCAGTTTGGTGGCAAAAATATCTCCAGAGGCGGAGGTGAAGTATCTGGTATACGAAGACCAGAAAGTCTCAAGAAGTACTTTCGTATCCAGAGGGAAGCAACAGCTCCAGTGTCAATGAGGGCTATGACTTGGATGGGTTTCGAAGATTCAGAAGTGTGTATATGAATAGGGATGTAAGGGGAATGGAAGATTGGGGATTTGAGGTGAAATCAACGTGTTCAGTGGGGAAAAAAGCAAGAATATCTCCTGGGAAATCATCTGAATCAGAAGAGTATGCTTAAATCGCACATAGTGTATCCGAAGATGGTTCATCTTCAACAGAAAAGACTGATTCAATGTCTTCATCACTGGGAGATATTCCAGTGGTCTGAGAAATCTGTTGAACCATGTAGGTGCCTTGGCGCTTCGCTTGCAGACATGTTTTTGCATAATTCCCCTTTTTATTACAGATATAACATCTGTCCGACTTCTTCTTAATGGATCTGGGATAACGCCTTTCCTTTTTCATAAATTTCCATTATCTACCGCCATCGCCACCATGTCTTTTAGGCTTTTTGAAGAAGAGCCTTTTGAAGTGGTTTATGACCCGAACAGGCCGGATCATTGCAGTTGTTGGAACACTTGATCTTCAATTCTGGACGATAACAAGCCTTGTCCATATGATGGTTTTGCCGCAGATAAGACTGAAACATTTCTTTTTTTTCGGCATAAATCTTCAATGGCAACATGGACAGCTTGTTGAAGTTCTCCAAACGTAACTTCTTGGATCGTCCGTTTCTCAAACTGTAAGATCTTTTCAACTGCATCACCAATTTCTTTAGGAATGGATGTCAAGAAAACAGGTTTGAGGTTTACATCCGCACCAAGGTGGTAAAATAATTTGATCATTTCCCTGAAATGGTGATCAAGATCTTTCCGCATCGTGGAACAGCATTTCCTTTCGAAAAACTCTTTTCTCTTGAGCTCTTTCTCATTTGCCGGTTGACCGATGAAGTAAAGGTGGATGATTTGTATGGCCTCATCTAGTGACATGGTCAAGAAGGCAATTTGATCTTGAGATGAAACTGCTTTCCACCAATCTTTCAATGCTCCAGTAAGCTTGGTGGTGAATTCAAGCAAGACCTCATAGGTACCATGTTCCGTCAGGTTTCGTGCCAGCATCCAGGCATGAAACTCTTGAAGCCGATCAGACCATTTTTAGTATGGAATATCATCGAACGAGAAATATGATTTTGGTGCATAGGCTGAACTTGAACTAGGTTCTGGAGGAAAAGTTACCTCTGGTTCAGCCATATGTTCTTCTCAAGGAGTTGGGTCTGCCTTCATGATCTTGGGAATTGGGCTTTCGTGAAAGGAATCTTGAGAAGAATCAGAAGAGCATGAGTCATCAAACTCAGAAGAAATGGGGGTCGGAAGTGTGAGGAATTGATTTTATTGTGGAAATGGTCGGGATTTGGTGTCTGAGAAAATTCTCAAGTGGGTTGGACACCATGAGAGACTGGGAAGGATGTGTGGATTGGGAAATGTGTGTAGGAGAGTTAGGAGGTGTATACTGAGGTTCTGACTTGGTAGGAGCTGATGGGGTTGGAGAAGATGTCTTTCTTTTTCCACTGGCTTTTTCCTTTTCAATTTCTTTTAGCTGAGCTCGAAGGGCCAAAACATTGGTTGTAGGAGCTAGTGGAGCTGATTTTATGAGTTCTGCAAAGGATGAAGAGGATCCTGCAGATAATTTAGTCGGAGACCTTTGTATGGGTGAAAATAAAGGATCAGTGGAAAATAATGGTCTGGGTTGCTGTGATTCAGCAAGTTGGGCTTCCAATAACTGGATTTGCTGCTTAAGTTTGTCCATCTCAGGAATCCGATCTTCCATGAAATGACTTCGGGGAATCTGTCGTGTTTCTAACAGATGCAGCCGTTTTTGAAAATCTTCAAGCATCTTTTTGATCAAAGCAGTGTCTTCAATCACCTTGTCGATGGCCTGATTCTGGGCAAAGGGCATTCTCTGTTTGCCAGTTAAGAATAGAATCCGAAGGAGGATGAGGTTTTCTTCTGCCAAAAACGTCAAGCTCATTTGGGGAAGGTACTTTCGGGGAATGAAAGAATTTCTTTTGAAGGTCAGAAAAGCTTTCGACTGGCGAAAATTTGATGTTTGATGAACTTGTTTGGCCAAATGAGGGAAATTGAGGAAAATCTTCAGGCTGAAGCATACAGATACTTTGTAAAACAGGATGGGGTTCTGAAAGGGGTACACACTTGTATGGCTTAGGAAGTTTGATGGGACATGATGGGTTTTTCTTTATCCATTTCTGGATAGGTTTGTAGAATGTGGAAGTGACTGATTTCTTAGTAGGTGATGATGGAGGTGGGGGTGGAGGTAAATCTGGTTTACGAAGTTCTGGGGTTAATACCTGAGGAGGCTGAGGCGAACCATACTGCACCATATATTGCCAACGTCCACCATCTTGTCCGAGTGGACTAACTGTAGGATCTCCATCAAGATACATTTGGTATAATGAATCTTTCTTTTTCTTTTGCTTTGAAGATGGTCTATCATCTTCTTCTTCAGTGCTAGTACATGATGTACAAGCACTGTCAGCATCCCAATAGCAGTGTCCAGTAGGATCTTTGTAATAATGGATGGGTTGTCCTCGAGTATCAAAAGAATGGATGAATTGCTTGGAGTCTGGACATCCATACTAACTGTTTCGGATGGACAAGGGGTAAAACATAGTATGGTTGGGAAAGATGGGAATGAAGATAAATCGTCTTCTTTTTCTTTAGCGAATTTGATGGTAACAATACCATCCTTTTTTCTTTGTGAACTGGGGTTCAGAAGATTGAACTGATTGGGAATTGGCATGCAACCTTTCATAGTTGGTGACCCATGTGTCAGGGAGTAGCTTTATGAGCTGATCTCGCGGAATTTGCCTTGGAACATGGACACAAGAAGTTTGATCTCGATCAACAGATATGACAAGGACCTCATCTGCCCCTGGAAGATTGAGATCTATGGCATGATTCTGAACTCGGTAGACCATCTGGTAATGCAAATTGGCAGCAATTGCATTAGAAGTCTGAGGGGCACCAGTAATTTGCAGCTGAACCTTCAAAGCAGTCAACAGACTAGGATCTGCTAGGGCCATGTTGAAATTCGGGAACAAAGTCACAAAAACTGTGCCAGCATTCAGTGTCGTCTGGACAGTTCCAATACATGCATGTTGATAATCGAGAAAACGGGTATCAAGAAGAGCGATTCTTGCTACGACAGGTACACCTTTCCGGCCATGGAATGAAAGAGCAAGTCGGATAACTCCAAAATGGAGATGGGTAAAACCCTGTTGAGCCCATTGCAGAGGGAACTCTTGAGGGATTTGGAGAGTAACAAACTGTTCTTGCTGTGTGGCCAAGATGTGGTGCTGATCAAACTTGGAAGACTGGACATATTCCTTAACAGATCGAGGAGTATGACGGATGATGTGTTTGATGGATCAGATAGGAGAGAAAGAAGATGGTTTAGCGAAGGCTGAGTAAGGATTGATAAGTGGAAGGTGTGTTTTCGAAATCTTACTTTCTTCATAATAAGCAACTTCATAAAGATAATCGATCTTGGAAGTAGAGGATTTGCGGAGTTCAGGTGGAGGCGCTAAAGAGATGGGTGATTCATTGACAATTGGTGAAACTTCTAATGAGATTTCCATGTGATTGAAAGTTTCTCCCTTTACAGGTCTTTGAAGAAATTCATAATCTTAACATGATATTGGCGATAGTAGCTCTGATACCATTAACAGAAGCGTAGTCAAACCTCAAGACTGAATGCAGGTAGATTCCCCATCCACAGCTTTTGCGTTGGGCAGAATGGTTTTCAAAATATTCTTTTGACACCAAAACCATCCTTGGAAAGAAAAATACTCTGGCTGATTTTCTTTCTCGTCCCAAAGAACCTGTTGCCTCCATCAACATGTACATCCAAAAGAATCTCATTCACCCTGGCACTTTCAGAGCCACCCCTATACGAGGAGAACACCAATGGAATTCCCATAAATATCCACCAGAAATTCCTCGGCAGATTGAACAGAATGTCTTATTTCAAAATATGACATTCCATATTTGGGATTACCAGCACCGCATTTTCAGAGAATATGGAGGATTAATGTTGAACCCTAGGGGACTTGATCCAGTTTATCCCTTCGTGCGTCTACTGCAATGGACTCCAGATTATGAGTTCACTGACGAACTCAAATGATTTTTCTGGTACTTATTCAACCTGCACACTGTTGCTATTGAGTTCCCAACAGACAAGATCATCAAAGTCCTTTCAGATGCTTTGATGAAAAAATTTTCAGATCAGAAACCTCTCACTGAGTTACTCACATGGTTTCAACCATTGCAAGCATGGAAGCACATGTTCGTCCAGCAAAAATTCATTGGACGCCCTGAACCAGAAAGGCATACCACTTGCCTTTTCCACAGACCATGGTACTATATTGGTCCGATTGGAGTTCCTCGCGCACAGATTGCCCCAGCAGGAACCACGACAGTCAAGCCTAATCTCCAAAAGCAAAGGTTTGAAGTACATCGTACTCTACCCAGATCCATATCAGCCATTCAGTATGAGTTACGAGAACTTCAAAGAATTCTGTTTCAAAAAAATCAAGTCATTCCCACAGAAATTTGGCCCTTTCCGTCCACTAATCTTTCATGGGACAGACCTAGAGCTCATCCTCAAACACTTGAAGCGCTTGATGAATTTTAAAGAAATCAATCAAACACTCCAATGGATACTGGTGATCCGTGGGGAGGACCGTTATCCCAAGATCCGTTTGATTATGGATTTTCCCAGCCAAGCCTACCCACCTCGGATATTCCGTCTAATTCAAGAGATATGCCGTCCAGCTCGACCCAGTGCACTCATGTTCCCTCTAATAATTATTGTCCTATATGCAGAATTCCCGATGACCCAGAGACAGATGCATTGATCACTGCATATGAAGAAGAACGCCTTTTGAGAGAATTCAAGAAAGCCAAAGATGGACCTGACAGTTCAGATTCAGATGATGCAAATTATCATCCTGATCCCGACCGGCGCAGAATGTGATAAAGTTGTTTGTTTGAACAAAGTCAAGAGAGTGGTTGAGAGTTATTGTGTAGTTGTTGCATTATGTTGCATTATTGTGTAGTTGTTGCATTATTGTGTAATAGTTGTTGCATTATTGTCATCAAGGCCAATCACTAAAGGCCAAAAGGCTTGTCAGTCATATGGATTTACGAATCCATCGTGACCTGCCCACTTTGTGTAAATCAATTGCCTATAAAAGGCAGATGTGTGTAACAAGGAAGGACATGATATCCTAGAGAGGTCCTTCACTTGTGAAATACAAGTTTCACTATGAGTTTCTAAACACGTCTCTTCTCCTTACGCATGGTTCTTTTGGTTAAATTCCTCTTATTAATATGATTAGTGCAGTATGGTTAGTATGCTCTTTACTCGCCACTTTGGTGGATCTTGTGAATCAGAAATTCTGGGATTATTAACAGTTGAGCTTGTTCAGTCTTAAGCCTGGAATGCAAAAAGGCAGTCCCCTTTAAGGCCTGGAGCGCCGTGTTGTGGAGATAGCATACCTGCATTCAGTCTTGAGGTTTGACTACGCTTCTGTTAATGGCATCAGAAGTTTCACCAATTGTCAATGAATCACCCATCTCTTTAGCGCCTCCACCTGAACTCCACAAATCCTCTGCTTCCAAGATCGACTATCTTTATGAAGTTTCTTTTTCTGAAGATGGTAAGATTTCGGAAACACACCTTCCACTCATCAATCCTTACTGAGCCTTCGCTAAACCATCTTCTTTCTCTCCTATCCGATCCATCAAACACCTCATCCGACATACTCCTCGATCTGTTAAGGAATATGTCCAGTCTTCCAAGTTTGATCAGCACCACATCTTGGCCACACAGCAAGAACAGTTTGTTACTCTCCAAATCCCTCGAGAGTTCCCTCTGCAATGGGCTCAACAGGGTTTTACTCATCTCCATTTTGGAGCCATCCGACTTGCTCTTTCATTCCATGGCCGGAAAGGTCAACATGTCGCAGTAAGAATCGCTCTTCTTGATACTCGTTTTCTTGATTATCAACATGCATGTATTGGCACTGTCCAGACAACACTGAATGTTGGCACAGTTTTTGTGACTTTGTTCCCGAATTTCAACATGGCCCTAGCAGATCCTAGTCTGTTGACTGCTTTGAAGGTTCAGCTGCAAATTACTGGTGCCCCTCAGACTTCTAATGCAATTGCTGCCACTTTGCATTACCAGATGGTCTACCGAGTTCAAAATCATGCCATAGATCTCAATCTTCCAGGGGCAGATGAGGCCCTTGTCATCTCTGTTGATCGAGATCAAACTTTTTGTGTCCATGTTCCAAGGCAGATTCCACGAGATCAGCTCATAAAGCTACTCCCTGACACATGGGTCACCGACTATGAAAGGTTGCATGCCAATTCCCAACCAGTTCAATCTTCTGAACCCCAGTTCACAAAGAAAAAGGATGGTACTGTTACCATCAAATTCGCCAAAGAAAAAGAAGACGCTTCATCTTCATTCTCATCTTTCCCAACCATACTATGTTTTACCCCTTGTCCATTCGAAACAGTTAGTATGGAATGTCCAGACTCCAAGCAATTCACCAATTCTTTTGATACTCGAGGACAACCCATCCATTATTACAAAGATCCTACTGGACACTGCTATTGGGATGCTGACTGTGCTTGTACATCATGTACTAGCATTGAAGAAGAAGATAATAGACCCTCTTCAAAGCGAAAGAAAAAGAAAGATTCATTATATCAAAGGTATCTTGATGGAGATCCTACAGTCGGTCCACTCGGACAAGACGGTGGACGTTGGCAATATATGGTGCAGTATGGTTCACCTCAGTCTCCTCAGGTATTAACCCCAGAACCTTGTAAACCAGATTTACCTCCACCCTCACCTCCATCATCACCTACTAAGAAATCAGTCACTTCCCCATTCTACAAACCTATGCAGAAATGGATAAAGAAAAACCCATCCTGTCCCATCAAACTTCCTAAGCCATACAAGTGTGTATCCCTTCCAGAACCCCTCCTGTTTTACAAAATATCTGTATGCTTCAGCCTGAAGATTTTTCTCCACTTCCCTCATTTGGCCAAACAAGTTCATCAAGCATCAAATTTTCGCCAGTCGAAAGCTTTTCTGACCTTCAAAAGAAATTCTTTCATTCCCCGAAAGTACCTTCCCCAAATGAACTTAACACTTTTGGCAGAAGAAAAACCTCATCCTCCTTCGGATGCTGTTCTTAACTGGCAAACAGAGAATGCCCTTGCCCAGAATCAGGCCATTAGCAAGGTGATTGAAGACACTGCTTTGATCAAAAAGATGCTTGAAGATTTCCAAAAACGGCTGCATCTGTTAGAAACACGACAGATTCCACGAAGTCATTTCATGGAAGATCAGACTCCTAAGTTGGACAAACTTAAGCAGCAAATCCAGTTACTGGAAGCCCAACTTGCTGAATCACAGCAACCCAAGCCATTATTTTCCACTGATCCTTTGTTTTCACCCATACAAAGGTCTCCGACTAAATCATCTGCAGGATCCTCTTCAACCTTTGCAGAACTCCTAAAATTAGCTCCATCAGCTCCTACAACCAATATTTTGGCCCTTCGAGCTCAGCTAAAAGAAATTGAAAAGGAAAAAACCAGTGGAAAAAGAAAGACATCTTCTTCAACCCCATCAGCTCCTACCAAGTCAGAACCTCAGTATACACCTCCTAACTCTCCAACACACATTTCCCAATCCACACATCCTTCCCAGTCTCTCATGGTGTCCAACCCACTTGAGAATTTTCTCAGACACCAAATCCCGACCATTTCCACAATAAAATCAATTCCTCACACTCCCGACCCCATTTCTTCTGAGTCTGATGACTCATGCTCTTCTGATTCTTCTCAAGATTCCTTTCACGAAAGCCCAATTCCCAAGATCATGATGGCAGACCCAACTCCTCGAGAAGAACATATGGCTGAACCAGAGGTAACTTTTCCTCCAGAACCTAGTTCAAGTTCAGCCTCTACACCAAAATCATATTTCTCGTTCGATGATATTCCATACCGAAAATGGTCTGATCGGCTTCAAGAGTTTCATGCCTGGATGCTGGCACGAAACCTGACGGAACATAGTACCTATGAGGTCTTGCTTGAATTCACCACCAAGCTTACTGGAGCATTGAAAGATTGGTGGAAAGCAGTTTCATCTCAAGATCAAATTGCCTTCTTGACCATGTCACCAGATGAGGCCATACAAATCATCCACCTTTACTTCATCGGTCAACCGGCAAATGAGAAAGAGCTCAAGAGAAAAGAGTTTTTCGAAAGGAAATGCTGTTCCACGATGCGGAAAGATCTTGATCACCATTTTAGGGAAATGATTAAATTATTTTACCACCTTGGTGCGAATATAAACCTCAAACATGTTTTCTTGACATCCATTCCTAAAGAAATTGGTAAGGCAGTTGAAAAGATCTTACAGTCTGACAAACGAACGATCCAAGAAGCTACGTTTGGAGAACTTCAACAAGTTGTCCATGTTGCCATTGAAGATTTATGCCGAAAAAAAGAAATGTTTCAGTCTTATCTACGGCAAAACCATCATATGGACAAGGCTTGTTATCTTCCAGAATTGAAGATCAAGTGTTCCAACAACTGCAATGATCCGTCCTGTTCGGGTCATAAGAAGAAACACCACTTCAAAAGGCTCTTCTTCAAAAAGCCTAAAAGACATGGTGGCAATGGCGGCAATGGCGGTAGAAAATGGAAATTTCTGAAAAAGAAAAGGCGCTATCCCAGATCCATTAAAAAGAAGTCAGACATATACTATATCTGTAATAAAAAGGGGCATTATGCAAAAAAATATCGGCAAGCGAAGCGCCAAGGCACCTACATGGTTCAACAGATTTCTCAGACCACTGGTATATCTCTCAGTGATGAAGACATTGAATCAGTGTTTTCTGTTGAAGATGAACCATCTCCGGATACACTCTGTGCGATTCAAGCATACTCTTCTGATTCAGATGATTCCCCAAGAGATATTCTTGCTTTTTTCCCCACTGAACACATTGATTTATTTCACCTCAAATCCCCAATCTTCCATTCCCCTTACATCCCTATTCATATACACACTTCTGAATCTTCGAAACCCATCCAAGTCATAGCCCTCATAGACACTGGAGCTGCTGCTTCCCTCATGGATACGAAAGTACTTCCTGAGATTTTCTGGTCTTCCTATACCAGATACTTCACCTCCGCCTCTGGAGATACTTTTGCCACCAAACTGCGCAGTAAACCAGTAACTCTTGAAATATTCCCTCAATGTTCTATCACTACCAAAATCCTTGGTTGTCAATCCCATGATAAAGATCTCATCATTGGCTGGGATATTCTTTCTCAGCTACCCAAGCTCAAGATTGTTCCTGATGGACTCAAATTTGAAGATCAATTCAAGGAATTTGTTGATATCCAAAGACTCTTTATCATACAACCAGAAATCCTTGATCCCATTACCCAAACTCTGTTGTCATGTTGTGCTGACTCTCATTCTCAATTCTCTCAGGTTTGTTCCAACCATCTTCGGAAAAATTATGACTTTTTTGTTCGACTACCCTTCAAGAAAAGTGAAAATGTCAACCCCACAAAGGCTAGCCATTCTGGAATGAATCCTGACCATCTTGCTCTTGCCCAGAAAGAATGTGATGAACTTTTGGCACAAGGTCTCATTGAACCCTCAGATTCTCAATGGGCTTGTGAAGCCTTTTATGTCAACAAAAGAGCTGAGCAGAACCGAGGAAAACTCAGACTTGTTATCAATTATCAACCTTTGAATATTTTTCTTCAGGATGACAAGTTTCCTCTTCCTCACAAAAATTCCCTTTTCTCTAGCCTGGCTCGAGCCAAAATCTATTCTAAGTTTGATTTAAAAACAGGATTCTGGCAAATTGGAATACATCCTGATGATTGTCCCAAGACAGGATTTTGTATCCCAAATCAGCACTTTCAATGGACTGTCGTCCCCTTTGGCCTTAAGACTGCCCCGTCTCTCTTTCAGAAGGCCATGTGTCGAATCTTTCAGCCTTTATTGGCACATGCCCAGATCTACATAGACGACATTCTCCTTTACAGTCCAGATGGGGATTCTCACTGTCTGCATCTCAAACAATTTGCTGAGATCATCCAAAAGCATGGCATCATGCTTTCCCAGAAGAAGATGACCATTGCCCAGAAGGAAATTGAATTCCTGAGCATGCACCTTAAAGAAGGAACGTACTGCCCTAGTCCACACCTTGCTGAAGAACTGCAGTCTTTCCCTGACTCAGATCTCACAACAAACCAGGTACAATCCTTCTTAGGCATTGTAAATTATCTTAGGAATTTTGTCCCAAAGATATCGAAGGTCCTACATCCACTTCAAAAGATGTTGAAGAAAAATGCACCACCATGGGGACCTAGACAGACTAAAGCAGTCATCCATTTGAAAGAAATTCTACAACATCTCCCACCTCTGCAAATTCCATCTACAGGAAAAAGAATCTTGCAGACCGATACTAATGACAAATATTGGACAGCTGTTCTTCTTGAAGAACTTAATGGTAAGCGTCGCATCTGTGCTTACAAAAGTTGACGTTTTTCTCAAGCGGAAATGCATTATCACTCCACCTTCAAAGAAATCTTGGCCGTAAAAAATGGCATCAAAAAATTTGAGTTTCATCTCATTGGCCATCATTTTCTTGTTGAAATGGACATGTCCTCTTTTCCTCAAATGCTCAAATTCAAACAAAAGTAGAGCCATGATAAGAAAGAAAGATTAAGAGAGAATGGTATATGTTCTCTATTAATGGTGTGTAAAACAATGTACATAAGAAGCCTTTATATAGGCTTAAAAGAGGTAAAGAGCTTAGTGCTCTTCCTAAGTGGGACTAAAAAGAAAGAAAAAATGCAAGAGAAAGATTAAAAGAGAATGGTATATGTTCTCTATTAATGGAGAGAATGGTATATGTTATCTATTAATGGTGTGAAACAATGTATTTCTCTTGCATTTCTTCTTTCTCTTTAGTCTCACTTAGAAAGAGCACTAAGCACTTTACCTCTTCTAAGCCTATATAAAGGCTTCTCATGTACATTGTTTTACGCACCATTAACAAGGAACATATATCATTCTCTCTTAATCTTTCTTTCTTATCATGGCATCAGAGCCAAGATCATTGTCTTGAAAAGTATGCTCTGCGATTGCCATAAATTGGATCTTCCGCATCAGAAATTAAGACAAAGGGCTATTGTGCCGTCACACTTGCTTGCTCTAGTCAAGCTTCCATATACTCGCTTTTCTTTCTAGAGGCTTTTTCGCACCTCAACCCACACTTCTAGCTTCGCTAGTGATTTTTCTATCGTCATGGGCGATTCTAGTGATCGCGTCGATGTCAAGCTCGATGGTTCAAACTATTCTCTTTGGAAACCATCGGTAATGGCAGCCCTTGTTTACCGCGATTTATTTGAGCATGTTGAAGATTTCCGTCTTTGTCCTAATACTCTTAAGGAAACTGACAAATCCGAGGTAGTTACAAAGCGTACCGCCAAAATTCGAGCATGGACAGTTGCTGATCGAAAGTCCTGGGCTATTCTTTTTTGCTCTATTGATCCTGCTCTTCGCCCACAATTTTTTCATATTGTAGGAGCGAAGTGTTTATGGAACCAACTCGCCGAGATGTTCACTCAGGCTGGGGACATTTGGGTCTATCAATTAGAGCAATAAATTTATTGTGCTACGCAAGGGTCTCGCTCTATTCGGGACTTCTATAATTACATGCATTCTCTTTGAAGTTAATTGGATATTCTTGCTCATGTTCTCTGCCCGACATGTTTAAACTGTACTCAGTGTCCATCTACTCGGCTTCAGACTCAAGATAGACATCGTCTACATACTTTCCTTATGAAACTCGATCTCTCCTTATGAAGGTGTTCGCAGGCAGCTTCTTCATCGCTCTCCTAGACCGTCCCTCCTTGACGTTATCAAAGAATTGCAATCTGAGAAAACTCGTCTAGGTCTACTTTCCTCTTCTGTAGTTTTGGCTACTCCACCACGTGCTCCGCCTGCTATTTTGGATGCTCCACCATGTACTCCATATACATGTGGCTCTCGCCGCCTTTCATGTACTTATTGTCATTGTCTTGAACATGACGAGTCACACCGTTGGCAAAAGAAGGATGCTTCACGCCTTTCTGCGACACCGCGTCCTATTCAGCATTCTGTCACATCTCCAGACTCTCGACCTATTACTCTGGTTTCTTTTTCTACGGATGACCGGATTGCTGCTCTTGAAGCCCAGCTTGCTCGATTGAGTCCTTCTCTACTAGGGTTTTTTCCCGATTTCGGCACTCCTACGACTTCTTCCTCTATAGGAAGCATTGCTGCAGCCACTCCATCTTCAAGTGACACTTTTACTACATGGATACTTGACTCAGGAGCTGCTAGACATATGTCTAGTTTCGCTGTTTGTCTCACTCAGCTCTCTGAGCTCAAGCATCCAGCACATTTCTTTATTGCTGATGGCTCTCCTCTCCTGGCTACCCGGTGGGATACTTCAACGTCTCTCGAGATTTCAATGTTCTTGATGTGTTACATGTTCCTTCTCTGGCTCTTAATTAATTATCTGTTGGACAACTTACTGATGATGGATGTACTGTAAGCTTTACAAATAGCTCTTGCTTTGTGCAGGATCGTTTGAGTGGCCAGATGATTGGAAGGGACGGTAGAAGAGACGGGCTTTATATTATGCAGCATCTCCATCTTCCAACTTCTTCCCTTCCTTCTCCTATGTTGGCTACCTCGATCTTGCCCGATGGCATCAGCGTCTCGGACATATTCCTTCTTCTCGTCTCACCGTCCTTCATCAACGAGGCGCTTTGGGTCCTGTTCCTTTTGGTAGTCTTCTTTCGTGTTCTATATATCCTTTGGCCAAGCAATCTGCTAAGCCTTTTCCTATCAGTAACTTTAGATCTAGTGCAATTTTCGATCTTATTCATTCTAATGTATGAGGTTCTGCCCCGCTCTCTTCCAAGAGTGGTTTCAAATATTATGTCTCTTTTATTGATGATTATTCTCGTTATACATGGGTCTATCTTATACGTCAACGCAGTGATTTCTTTTCTATCTATCAGTCTTTTATATTTCCACCCAATTTAACACAAAAATCAAGGTTTTTCGTTCAGACTCGGGGGAGAATATCTCTCTTCTGTTTTTCGTTCCCTCTTGGCTAGTAATGACATATATCCATGCTTTACTAGCTGTTGCTTCGATTCGTAATTGGCATATCTTTTAGCTTGATGTCAAGAATGATTTTCTTCACGAGGATCTTCAGGAGGATATCTTCATTCAACCTCCACCTGATCTTACTCAGATAAAACCCTTGAGGGTTAAATGGCTTCACAACTTACTTAGACCTTATCCACTTCTATGACTCTTTTCACTCTCTCTCGCCCACGCTCGAACTCGTTCTCACTCACTCTTCACTCTTACCTCAATTTGGATATGAGTTTTTCTAAATTGAGTTAAAACATAGAAGTATTTTAGCAATATGAGTCGGGGTATGAATCACTAGATTTCTATTGTATGAAATGGGTCAATTTGGGTCGGACCATTTTCAACTGACCGGGCCCACATGTTTGATGGGTCTAATACAATCTAGTAAACCAACATTATAAGATCACGGAAAAGAAAGAAACAAATAATGATGTCACAGACAAGATTGGCCAATATTGTCGGCAAGACAAGCGCATGAAGAAAGCAAGGGCAGTGTAGTAACAGAGACATAAACCGTAGAATTAGAAAGTATGCTTTGTTGAGAAAGTTGTCTTTCTGAAAAGTGTTCTCATGGCTAACTGTGGTAAAGCTCTTTCTAAGAGACATCCAAGAAACCTAGCAACTCGACTGCCACATTACTCCTCGAGAAGGCACTTGATATTTGCCTATTCCTCCATGTGTATCGTAGTTTTTCTACTCAGAACTCCAATACAATCCCTATTACGGTATTACCTGACCCCCCATTCATCCCATCTCATGCCGGGCACCTCTTGATCATGGTAATTAAGCACCAAAAGGATACCAAACCCCTGCTGCCTCCAGGAGAAGTGTCTTGAGCCTATCTATATGAGCTGGCTAAGTTAGTGCCAGTTAGTAAACTATAATGTTAACTGTTAAGAGAAAACTCTGGTTAAAATGCAGGAGAGCAAGCGACTCCATCTTATGCGTCTAGCCTACCTTCAAGCCAGGCAAAAAACTAGGTCAAGACTGTGGAGATGATTGCACAATTAGAAAGCAGAAAGCCTTCTCTGCTATTTACCGGTATGGAATGATTCTACCGATGAGCAATGTCCCACTAACTAATAGTAAATTTTTAACATTTAGTTAAACTAATTTATCCAGTCGCATAAAACAAATGCTTAACTACATACAAGGGCAAAGTATCTTGAATATTCAAACTTCTGCTCTTTACGTCAAATGGCTTCAAATTTGGATAAAAGTCGTCAGCCAATTACATATCCCAAATAAGCTAGTTCCAAGGCGCATGTAAGCCCATTTCTCACAATAAGATGAGGCTTGAGATATCTAGGAAGTTTTTTTTTTTTTGGTCGAAAAGAGATATCTAGGAAGTTCAGTGTGATTGTTTGTATATCATAAAACAGAATAGGAAGATACCTACTAGATTATTCTTTTCATGCTCCACCTCTACAAGCCTTTATAAGACTGAACAGAGATTATACTCCATGGGAAAGATATGATTACCTTCTCAAAACCCTGGGGTCCACCATAGTAAGGATCCGGTACTTCGCTTTCTTCATGCTTCTTGCAATATGAACACATCAACTTAACCTGAAAAGTCATTGCCAAAGTTGAGAAAACACCCACAACAGTGCATGGTTATTCCCCCATAACTCCATTTTTACCTTCTCGTGAGCGTCTTCAGGTAAGGTCTCTCTAAATTTCCACCTATTGAAGGCTTCCAATATATCCTCTGACAAACATGAATAGCACGGTATGCTTTAGACCATACACAGGACATCAAAACAAAATAAAGTGTTCCAAATCGAGCAATCAGAACTTTGTAAAAGCTCACGATTAAACTGAATTGACGTACACGTGGAAAACAAAGTACCTCTGTTTTGCTTATCCATTGCGAGGATAAGATCGAAATCCCTAAAATCAGATGGCTTTATCGGCCTCGATATAGACGTGATCTCGACCCCGCGCCTCTTAGCTGCTGCTCTCATTCTCGGATCAGCTAGATTGCCCTTCACAGACAACATGAAGATCGACAGACATCAACAGCACAGCACGACACGACATATAAAATCGCCATATCCTGCTCGGATGCCAAAAAAGAAAGGAACACGCTCACGAAGAGCTATAAATGCAGGTGATCCTACTCGATATCACGGCCTATTCAAGTTCTATGTCAACTCAGTCAACCTACCTCATGGTAACCAATGGTGCCAGCAGAATCGATGTTGAAGGTGGAATCGAACCCTCTCTTCTTCACCAAATCCCGAAACACGCCCTCGGCGGCGGGACTCCGACAGATGTTGCCGAGGCACACGAAGAGGACGGAGAAGGGCTTCGCCTCCGCGCTCGCCGCCGTGGACGGCGTCGAAGAAGGAGAAGACATCGAAGAACAAATCGAGGGATCGGAACTACAATTGAGCGTCCGAGCACGGGAAAACGGACGGCTCGAGCTGCGGAGAGAAGCGAATTGGAGTGCGGGCGAAGAAGGGAGAGAGAGAAAGCGAGCGGAATGGCAAAAGGGTAAATAAACGGGCGTTGCCACTCGAACACTGTGCAAGTGCAACGGCCTCATCTCTCTCTCTCCCCCCTCCTCCTGTAAGTTACAGGCTGTAACCATCGACGAATTTGGATATTGTGAGAAGAAACTTCGGGGAGGGAGAGAGAGAGCTTGCGGGAAGCACATCGATTCTAATTTTCATTTCTTTAGTGTTATTCTTATTTCATTTAGCCTAATTTTCTTTAAAATAAACTAATTTAGCTTTTTGACAAACAAACAAAAGATTAATTTAGCTTTTTAACAAAAAAAAAACTAATTTAGCTCGATTCTCAAATTTAGGCTCCATTTATTTAGCTAAAAATAACTTCTCAAAAAAAGCGTTTTTAGGATTTTTCGGCATTTGGTTCACGGAAAATAAGCTAATCTCAAAAAATATTTTCCTCTATGAAAAAAAAAAACTCTTTCAAAAGTGGAGGAGAATGTTTTTCTCTTTTTGAAAAGAGAAAAACATGCTCCTCATCTTTTCTTTCTCCTCTGTTTCACATCTTCTTTCTTTTTAATTATTTTAATTACTTTCTTTAATTTTTTTTCTCATCTTTTTTCTTCTTCTTTAATTTCTTGTTCAACTGATTGCGGGCGACAACGAAAGCCGGCGACTGGCTGCATGCGAGACTCAGCCTTGTGAGCCAGGCCAAACTAGATCCAACAAGGCTCGGCTTGAGCTCGCAGGCCTCCGGCGAGGCCGAGCCTCACTTGTGACAAGCAACCGACTGAACAAAAAATTAAAGAAGGAAAAAATTAAAGAAAGTAATTAAAAAGTAAATTTTTATTTTAAAAAATAATTTTAAATTTTAAATTATCTAATAATATTTTATAGGAAATCAATTCCTTGCCAAAGGTCGAAAATTATTTTTCGCTTCATTTTTAAATCTGAGCCAAACGCCAGAAAATATGGTCATTTTCCTATTTTTTGAAATCATCACTTTTTTCGTGACACAAACAAAACCACCAAAACTCTTTATTTTATCTTATGAAAGAAAAAAGTATCATCTTTCAATCGGTACTCAAATTTAAAAATGAAAGAAAAGAATTCGAAATGGTAAAAAAAGGGTCGGATCCTCGGTTCTCTCACAAAATTATGTTATTTATTCTAAGCACCGACTGAAACAATCTTTCTTGAGAAAATTATCAAAAAAATCTTAAATCTATTGTAATTGTGCCAATTCAGTCCTAAATCTTTTTTTTTGCCGATTCAATTATAAATCTTTTGCAATTATGCAAATTCAATTAATTCGATGAATTTTGGTCAGCCGACGACCTAATATTTTAATAATTTATTTTGATTTCTAATGATTTTTTTATTTTATTTTTCATTTTTCTCTTCCCCTTCCCCTCCATCTTTCCCTTCCCCGTTCTACCTCTTCATTCCCTTTTCTCGTTCCACCTCCAGCACCAGGCGACCAGCTAAAGAATGACTAACGATACCATCGACATGGACGGATCAGGTGAGCTTGCGAGGCAAAGGCTGACCTTGCCAGCCCAGATCTAGAGAGGTCGATCCTCGCCAAATCTGGTTTGACGAGGCTTGGCCTCGCCTCGCTTCGCCCGGTCATGGCGAGGCTATTGAGAGCCTTGCCGAGGTCCGACGAACAGCCAGTCATGCATGATGTGGATCGGTGCGGCGGCCCTCGATATGTAGACTCATGGCGAGAGCACGGCGACGGTTGCGGTGAGGAGGTGCGGGGGTGGGGCAAAGTCGGAGACTATGGAGTTTGGGTTTGAGTTTGTCTTGTTGAACGTGGGGTCTAGTTCAACTGGTTCGGATTCTTCTTCGGTGAAGTTGAAACGCAAAAATGGCAAACAATGAAACCCAGGAACAAGCGAAGAAGTGGCAGCCGAGGAACAGGGAAGGAAAGGGAAAAAAATAAGAAAAAAAAAAAGGAAAAGAAAAAAAAGGAAAAAATAAAATAAAAATCAAAGAATCCAAAAAAATTAATAAAATATTAGGTTGCCGGCGGATCAACGTGGCATCGACCGGTCAAAATTCGCCGAATGAATTGAATTAATACAATTGCAAAAGGTTTACGACTGAATCGGACAAAAAAAATAGATTTAGGACTAAATTGACACAATTACAATAAATTTAGAGCTATTTTTGATAATTTTCCCACCTTTTGTTATATCTTAGGTTGTACTGTCAGTCCTAGTTACAGTACTTATAGATGACAAAATTTCCCAGATCTCCTACATGATATATACAATAGATCTACAAACATGTAAGTTACAGAAATCAATCTTAAAACTGGAAAGAACATGAAAAAAAATCTTCTTTCCCGCGCAAGAACCATTTCGGAACAAAGGCTAAAACACTTCAAATCCCATCTGCTCCTCTATATTCTGAAAATCCTTACATTTCGCCACTTCTGTCTGAGTAGAATTTGCGCCAACACCGACATCGAAGTACCTCGGCAGCTCGGGGGGAACTGCACAGCGAATCAGCGCCCAGTTAAGGCCTTCAAAGAAGGGGTGATGCTTGATCTCTGCAGCCCCCTTCACAGATCCCAACCGGTTTTCGGGATCCTTTATCAGGAGCCCTCTGATCAAGTCTCTCGCGTGATAACTCACGACCGGGCTACTCGGAAACTTGAGGCTTCTAGAGACGACATTGGTCAATGTTTCCTCATTTCCAGAACCTTTGAAGGGCGTCTTGCCGTATAACAGTTCGAACAGGAATATCCCGTATGTCCACCAATCAACGGCGCTTCCATGACCCTCACCTTTGATAATTTCAGGAGCGAGGTACTCGTGGGTCCCGACAAAGGAGTTGGATCTGGCACTGGTTGGCTCTACCACAAGCTGTGGCAGGGGGCTGACCTGAGCTGCCAGATCAGACTTCATTTTCCGACCTTTTGAGGCAATTGACAAAAGTCTAGGAGTGAAGCATGGCACTTGAAAGGATGGGTGGAGGCAGAAAGGGTCGATGCAGCTAGATTCCGTGCATGGACTAGATGTCTTTCTCGTGGGTTCTGCTTCGGGTGACGATGATGTCACCACAGTTGGATTTACGGCACATCGGAGGGATAAGTCAAAGTCTGAGAGCATGATGTGACCATCTTCTCGGACCAGTATGTTTTCTGGTTTTAGGTCTCTGTACACTACTCCAAGCATGTGCAGGTACTCCAGTGCAAGGAGAATTTCAGCAACATAAAACCTGCATTCCTGTTATGTTAGATGAATCTCATGAAAAATGCTCTCAAGCTCCCCTCCATGAAGAGGAACAAAAGGAAAAAGGAAAAAGGAAAAATGAAGCTGAGACCCCAAACAATTTCAGATGAATCAAGATCTTCGAGCATATGATGCAACTTGCTAAGACCACCCGCTTTTTTCCTCAATATTCTATAACATAGCTTGTTTTAGTTATTAAGACCATGTGATTGCTACTTCGAGTCACTTCCATGGCTTCTCATTTCTCATAAAACTGCCTTGTGATGTACTTTATGATATGCTGTGGCATTTGAATTCAGTGTTCCGACATTACCAAAGAACAAAGGTGGTGAAAATCGATACGCACTCAAAGACTACAAAGTGCTATCTTAGCATAGCCAACCAAGCCATTCCGAACCATTAAGACCGCCCAGAAGTGTCCTCAGTGAAATCGCAGCAAAATGTTTACCCAGCATAATCAAGAAGGAACTACTCGGGTTTCCCATCCGCTGATTGACAAAGATCCCCACTTCATGAAATTCCAGAGCACAGCAAAGCCTCTCAGTTAACCATGCACGGTTTTTTCAAATTTCCATCCATTCATCATTTTCACTTATACCCATTTGGCATATGACTAATGATAATTTAGTTTCCTATATGAGCTTGAGGGTTCTGATACTATCTTTGAAAAGCTGAAACTACTCCAGCGATACCACTAGAGCACTTAAACAGTTCCAAATGTGGTTCCAAAGGCATCATCTGCGACTGGATGGACGTGGAACCATGAATCATCCAACATTCCAAACAATAAGAGGCCATCACACATACGACATGAACAATGTTAATACATTCTGTTACCTAGAGCCAGCTAAAATTCACACTTCACATCAACAAATCAGCCACCGAATGCATCAAAAATTCAATCAAGATCCATCCTCCAGAAAGTAGACTAAATAATAAGAAATAACAATTATCGATAGGCGTAGTCCTTTTGATTCAAGTCCTATGCTAAAAGAAGTAAATGCCCCCATCATGCACACCTAAAGAATGAAAGATCATATGCAGAATAGGGTTGGGCTCATGCTTTTAGTCATTCTTGGACTTTAGACAGACAAAAACACAATAAAATTATCAGACAAAGATGTCTTTCAATTGAGACAGCTACAAGTAGGCAATGTCAAAAACATCAATTAAATGACAGAATATGGATTCAATTGAACCTAAATTCATATATTTTCCAAAGTATTAGAAAAATCAGAGTAAGATTAACATCTGAGTCCTTGTGTTGATTCACTAGAACAAAAAAAATAAAAAATAAAAAATAAAAACCACGCTGGCAGATTAATTAAGGTGCATGCATAAGTGCTTTAATGACTCAGCTATAGCTGTTGCCCGAACTCTGATGCTATATCATGCAATCGGCAGTTGGACGAAAAGAACAAAGCTGTTCCCCAGCCAGGGACAATAACCAGAAGCACGAACGATGTTCAAACCAGAAAAAAGGCCAAATTGAAGCGGATTGATTTTGGAAAGACTGATGCTATGAATCAAGCCACAAAAGATCCTGAAATAACAGAATTTATACTGACCTCGCTGCTTGTTCAGAGAAACTCCGTGTCGGTTGTTTCTGCCGCAGAACATGCAAATCACCACCTGGACAATACTCCATGACTAAACACGAGAGTTTGTCTGTCGAGAAGTGGGAATACATTGTTGGCAGAAATGGATGATCCAGCATTTGCATTATCTCTTTCTCAGTCTGGGCCCTAGCCATTTTCTTCCTCTTTACCAAGAACTCAAGGTCCATCACTTTCAGTGCAAAGAGGCAGTTAGTACCTGTCAATTCAGCAAGATAAACAATTCCAATATCCCCACAGCCTAGCTTCTTAAGCAGTTTGAAGTGTTTCAAGTTTATGCTTCCACTCTGCATCTGAACAGACCGGATCGCTTCCCACCTTGAGTCTTTTGACATATGAGGCCTACTCCCACACCGATTGGACCCGCTGAGATTACTTGTCTCACTTATGCTAGTGCTACACCTGTAGTCCCCAATGCTACTTTTTGAGCTTTGGGAGAACTCACCTTTTTCTCTTGATCTGAAAACTTCATCAGCTTTATTATCCAGACATTTAATTCTGCTACTGCAGGTCAATGTACACTCTATGTTGCTCAAACCAGTATCAGCAGAACTATTAGTCACTTCAATTCTCTTATCTGTAGTACCTGAATCAGGATAAGCCTTTTCAACTTCTTTCCCCTCACTGTCGGGAACACAATTCTTTTCTATATTATCCGTGCGAACACCACCTATATTCTGAATGCAGGGACTAGAACTGCAGGAAGTAGAAGTTGATTCGTGTTTTACTTTCTTCTTCATGAAGTTTTTGTTCCCAAAGACTGGCATAACAAAACATGGACTGTTGATAACGGATTTATTTCCCCTCTTACCAACGGAAGGAGCCAAAGGGCCAGATAATTTAGACGTAGCATCTAAATTTCCCTTTTGTCCATTACTCTGGGCTAGTTTTGCTGGTGGAAGTTTAACTTGGGCAGCATCTTGCAGATCATTAAATGCAAGTTCTTCGCCATTACCAAGAAGAGATGAAGGTTCCACAGATTTGACCTTTCCAACTTCTGTATTCACTTCACCAGCAGATTTAGTTTCCAAAGGACGAATTTTATCTACCAAGGAAGATTTTCTGATTGTCAACTGCGGTACTTTTGCTTTGATAGATGAAGAAGGATGCGCCTCATGATGAGTTAAGTCAGTGGATGGTATGTGAAGGGACTCAGACACTCCCCTAGAAGTATTTGAACTGGCACCTTCAGATACCAGGGAAATTTCTAACATCTTCCCTTCACCTTCATTTAAAGGAAGGCCAGATCCATTGGCCTCAACCACCACTGCCCTATACAACCTTTTAATAGCTCCAGCTTCTGACAAGGTTGGAGAATTAACTGGCTTTGACAGTCGCTTCATAGCTGCCATTTCTGAAGCTTGAGAGATGCATAATCCCCTCAGAGCCTGCTTCAAACTCAATGGCTCTGATATTCCGATGCTTGATGCCGGTGATGCACCACCTCGCATCGGTCTCTTTGAAGCATTTTTCCGTAGAGACTCTCTGCCAGCTTCATGCAATAACCCCGAACTCCTAGATGAATTTCGGACATTTAGCGATTCAAATAGGCGATTGATATCATCCTCAAGTGAAGATTTGTTCGACGACTTCTGCAAGCAACTATTTCCACCTTTCTCGTCCTGTTTGCACATGGAACTGAATTCTTCTGCTGATTCAACAATTTCACAAGTACTGGAAACTGCGGCCATCCCCAATGAACTCTTGAACTAAAGAGGAAGATTCAGCCTCCAAAAGTACACCAATGGTTAACCCAATTCTGAAGAATCACTTTGGAGATAGGTAAGTGCAGTAACGAGAAAAGGCAAAACTTTAGAATCCTTTCCAATCATAACGATTCCTTCATTTATATGGTCCACTAGGATTGCCCTCGAAATTTTGGCATGACACATCAGATCCTGCATTCAATACGAATTTCATAGAGCTGTAAGGTCATGTGAGCATTAAGATATGGAAGGAATGATGAAGGTGCCATTTTATGTCGCTTCTTCACATTTCGTTTTCCATGTAGGGATAAGCAAAAGCCACAAAGGCATGATAGGTGATAATTGCCAAAACCTGTAGAAATGTCAATTAACGATAAACACAGAAAACATATTGTTTAGTATTCAATCACATTGAACATTCTTTTGATTGCCTGGCTTCTCTCGGTCGAGGGCTGTAATCAAGCGACCGATTTAATTACTACAAAAACAGTATGAATGCAAAACCGCATATGCCAAAGTGAATAACAAATGTCGTTAGTTCAATTTACGTCTACCTGAACAATAGTTAAAAGGTCATAATATCGAGTCAACATTATGGTCCCATCGTCAGAAGCTATCAAGCACATAAACTTCATCGAAATTGGACATGAGCAGGCAATTCAAGATGTCCAAACTAGTAAGAAGTGGTCAATCAACGAATTGGTAATGGAACCACTCCATAGTTTACGGATGAACAATGATTCCCAGAGAAGAAGGAAACAACAAAGTAAAAACAAACCGGGCCATAATTTGGAATCAGTTAAACGACAATGGAACCGGGCCTTGTCCCCTTTCCTTCTAGATTTTCAGTAAGTCAACATCGGTTCCATTATTTAAAGCGAGGGGAAACTGCTCGTCACCTAGCTCCACAACGCAACGCAGACTCACGAATCAATCAACCTCATCACTCCAGAAAGTCACAAAGATTCCGCCGATCTGCTCATCAAACGAACAAAAGGAAAAAAGCAAATCTTGACTCCACCCACGACCCTTCAAGCCAAACAAGACAAGACACCTCGAAATCACTCGCACTCCGATTAAAAAATCAGAATCAAACCGGCGGAGAGAAACACACACAAAAAACAAAAAAAAACGCGCAAATGAACACGAGCAAGCTCCCACAAGAACTCGATTCTAACCACATCTATCTGCAACGAGGAGAAGATTACACAGCACTAAAAACCCAGAACCAGAACCAAAACCCAAGAAAACAAAAAGGGCAGACTAAGCTCACCTCAAGCAACGTCAGGACGACCCCGGCTGAGCGAGCGAGCTAGCGAGAGAGAGAGAGAGAGAGGAAATATTCAAATGAAAGAAGTGAATTAGGTGGGGGAGTATGATGAGGAGCTATAGGCGAGGGGGACACGGGAGAGAGAAGAGGGAAAGTGAATGAAGAAAGAGAAAGCAAAAAGGTAGGAGAGAGAAGGAGAGAGAGATTGAAATCACGAGAAGTATCGCCTCGTAGTTGTAGCTCAAGCTCGCTCCCACGCTTTCTCTCACTACAATACAATGGAGAACTGTTCGTTTCTCTCTGAAAATGGCGGAAAAACAGAGAAAGGGTGGGGGGAGGGGAAGACAGCAGAGAGAGATACACTCTCCGCTAGGACGAGCAGCCAATGAGAGGGAAACACAAAGTATACTATACTCCCTTTCTTCTGGACCCCAAAAAAAAAAAAAAACGACTGATGACTGATGTTTTTTCTAGACCCCCCCAAAAAAAAAAACGGATTTTTTACCCTTTTAAAATAGATCCAATTCCCTTAAAAAAAACCGTTAGACAAATTTTCAATTCTGTCCAGAATTTCATTTTGTCTCAAATCTGCTCCAATTTTTTTTTTGTTTTGTTTCAAAAAAATTACAGACTTTAAATGCAGTCTCAAATCTACCCCGAATTTTTTTTTTGTCTAAAAAAAGTATTAATTTTTAATTTATTCTCAAATCTACCACATGATCAAGCCTCAACTTTGATGTGTCATTTCTAGGGAAAAGTGTCGAAAAAGTCCTAAACATATTGTATTAGTGTCAATTTAGTCCTAAACTTTTTTTGGGTGTCAATTCAATCATAAACATTTTGCATTGGTGCCATTTGTGTCCTAAACCTTTTATTAGTGTCAATTCAATCATAAACATTTTGCATTAGTGCCAATTAATCCTAAATATCTCGCATTTATGCCAATTGAGTCAATTCGATCAATTTTGGCTAAAAATCGTTGGCACGAACATCAATTATCCTACGTGGCACGGCTTACACTAGCGTGAATTTTTTTAATATTTTAAATAACTTTTTAAATTTTAAAAAAACCCAAAAAAATGCTTAAAAATTATTTAAAATTATAGAATAATATTAAAAAAATCCAAGTCAATGTTTGTTGTGTCACGTAGGACAATCGATGTCTACGTCAACCATTTTCGGTCAAAATTATCCAGATTAACTCAATTGACATAAATACAAAAGATTTAGGACTGAATTGACATCAATACAAAAGGTTCAGATTTAATTAGTACCAATAAAATATTTGGGACTTAATTGGCACAAATACAAAATGTTTAGGACTGAATTGACTCGAAAAAAGGTTGAAGACTAAATTGACACTAATATAATAGGTTTATGACTTTTTTTTTACACTTCTCCCATCATTTCTACATCGCACTATGGTGACACGAAAAATTATCTCCAAATTAACATTGTTATAGGATAATGAGGCTAATGAGGGCAGATGTGGAATTAGTGTAAAAATTGGTGATTCTTCTCTTAGACAAAAAAAGTTCGGGTGAATTTAGGACTATACCTAAAATTTGGGGCTTTTTTAAGAAAAAAAAAACACTCGGGGCAAATATAGACTAGAATTAAAGTTTGAGGTTATTTTCATAGACAAATAGAAAGGTAGGGCGTAAATGAGACTAGACCTAAAGTTGAGAATTTTTTAAGGAATTAGGAAAACATTGATTACACAATATTAAAAATAATACCTAAATAAAATGCAACATATTAATATGACTATAAATTTCTTCCAATTTTCATAATTTAGCGAGAAAAATTATAATAAGGGCTTGAAGTACTATCGTTTTCTCAAATATAGGCCTAAAGTGGACTTTATTTCAAATAAATATCTGAAGTACCTTTATTATTTTAAAGAAGGGTCTGATTAAGGATATTTTCATAATTTTTTTGATTTTTTGATTTTTCTCTTTTTTCCTTTCTTTTTTTTTTGTTTGCCTTTTGTTTTGCCCTAACTTATCGCCGGCCACAGGCAAAGGCAACCCTCGGCTCCCTCGGGTGAGGATTGCCTCTCCTTGTCTAGGCGAGGCCCTCATTGTCCTCGAGGGCGGCCTCTCGGTAGGCGACCCTCACCTCGCCCAGGCGAGGTCCTCAACAGATCTGGCCGGCGAGGGCAACCCTCGCCGATGGCTTATCTCGTCAGTGGCGAGAAGCTAGGGCAAAAAAAAAGGTGAACAGGGAAAAAAAAGGAAAAAAATGAAAGGGTGAAAAAGGAAAAAAATGAAAGAAAAAAAAAAGAAATGACATAAATGCTCTTAGTTAGACCCTTCTTTAAAACAATGAGGGCATTTTAGGCTTTTACTTAAAACAAGATCCGTTTCGAGCTTTTATTTGAGAAAACGATGGAACTTCATGTCATTATTTGAGATTTTTCCTAGTTTAACAAGAAAGATATCATACACAAATAATACAGACTTTTCTTTTAGATTTGTGGATTAATAAACCTTTTTATGCACGCCCTATCTTTGTTGTATCTCGATTATACAAATAATTTGTAAAGACCATTCATGTGCTTCGATCTTATGTGGAACTGTCTCATAACATTTTCAAGTCTACGATTGTATGCTTAAAAAGTTTCTAGCCAAAAAAAAAAAAGAAAAGGTTTTACTCATTTCAAACTTTAATAATCTCCATTCTCCCCCATTGCTATCGAATCAGTTGTTACATGTCGTATCATGAACGCACTGCCGTTACTATATCTCTAAGTCATTAATTAAAGCCTACGGAAATCCTCGGATCGCCTTCATATCCATGAAGAAAAGTACCTTGTCCAATTTATTCCAATACATGCTTATAGTGGTTAAGGGCCGGACTAGTATATGTTCTTGGTATTATTTTAGGACTTTCGAAAAATCGGGTGTGTGCATTTTAGGCGCGCGACTAAAGTTCAGTTCACCGGATCCACAAAATGCAAACAATCGCGTGTTTCAAGTTCTTGACTTGTGCTTTTACATGATCTATAAGTTATATAACGTTAGTAGAGTATTTCGTAACATGAAATTTATCATTTTTTGCCCTAGTAGTGCAGCAATTGTGTAACAACCCGTTGTCATTTAATAAGGTGATGTTATTATTGCAATTATTACCATCACGTGGCATAACATCAACAAGTGGTTCAATTATAGTGTATTATTCATACATAAAATTTCAAATTCACCATACTGATAAGGAGGAGTGCATGCGCCCTTGAGATCGCTCCAGAAGGCTGATCAGCGTCCGGATCCCCTGCAAGTAAGTCAGGGGATCCGGGGAAAGGGGGGCCATTCGATCAACTGGGGAGGGGTGATCGGATGGCCCACAGAGTTATGATCCCCTGCCTTACATGCGGGGGATCCTGGTCCGGCTGATCAACCAGGACGCGCCAAAATTAGCCCGGGCTCGAACCTATGGCTAGATAAATTAATCAATAAAAAATCAGATGGGGTGCCAATTATTATAGCGATGGAAAAAAAAAATTAAGTGGGTTTTTGAAGAAAAGTTTGACTTGCACGTCACCTGCCTTTTTTTTTTTAAATCACATCGCATTCCATAAAATAACTTTCAAACGTACACGTATCTTCTCGTGTGCTCGGCTACAAAAATAAGAAATTTTTTTTTGGTCGGAAACAAAAATAAGAATTTTTTTTTTGGTCTAAACTAAAAAAATAAGAATTTCACTTAGCTGGATTTAAATGGAAAAATTACTTAATTCCTCATTTAATATATTGTACTGATTAAGAGCATATGATGGCTTGACATTAGATTTTTCCTTTTCATCCAACTTACAAAGTTCACTGGACAATCTAACATTCAATTTCAACTCCCAGTTTGTCCCAAGCATCTCAAATAAAAAAAAATCATTAAATATTTTGGGAAAAAGCGAAAAACATATTTCATTTTTGACCAAGTGACCGCTCTCATATAACTCTTCTTACGCGTAACGTTCACATAAATTTAAGCAAAAACCCACATGAAAAAGACTAAATTGCCTGCAGGCTCAATCTAACATATTCCGGAGGATTCCACGTGATTTGACGTTTCATTGGAGTGGGCTATGATGGATTTGTCGAGTTTGATAGGAAAAAGAACAGTAATATCAAGCGTAGATATTTTATATGACATAGTTTTAATTATTAAGCGTCGAACTTTTACATGACATACTTATAATTTATTTTTCAACTATGTGTACCCTAAACTCCTACTATAGATTAGGGCAATATCTTTTGTATATGTAACGCTGAAAATTGATAGTGAAGAGATTGTCTAGTGTGGCACCATGATTTTTTTCCTTTTTTGATTCGGAGAGGGTTTTTTCCACGTAAAAAACTCGCTTGTCTACTTCTTCTTCTCTATTTTGTCTCTTCTCTTCAAAGATTCGCATTCCTAACAACTGGTATCAGAGCCTGGTTTGGCGAAATAGTAGGAGCGACGAATATGGACGAAAGGAAGGTGAAGGTCCATCGGTTCGATGGTAAGAACTTTGGCTTCTGAAAGATGAAAATCGAAGATCTGCCATATCAGAAGAACTTGCATGAGCCTTTATCGAGAGACAAATCGGAATCGATTGCAAGAAAAGTGAAAAATGTTAGATAGACAAGTTTTGAGTGTGATTCGTCTCTTATTGGTGCGGAATGTTGCTTTCAACATTGCTAATGAGAAGACAACGGTGGATTTGATGGCGGCCTTGTCCAACATGTATGAGAAGCCTTCTGATATATTTAATGCGTCGTCTTTTCAATCTGAAGAAGGAAGAAGGTGCTTTTGTGATAGATCATATCAACGAATTCATCGTGATCACGACTCAGTTGAGTTCGGTGGAAATCAAACTCGAAGATAATGTAAAAGCTTTAATTTTATTATCTTTTCTACCTGAAAGTTAGAGTGCAACTATGTCTGCAGTAAGCGGTTCGTCTGGTAATAGAAGGTTGGAGCTTCAAGCAATTCGAGATTTGATTCTTAGCGAGGATATTCACAGAAGAGAGTCGGGTGAATTTTTAGGTGCTGCCTCAAATACCAAAGGCAGAGGGAGAAGCAATCAACGACGGCAGAACCTAAATCGTGACAGATCGAAGTCTAAAGGGAGAAGCAAATCGAGATCTCGTGATGAAATAACTTGTTGGAATTGCGAAAAGAAGAGTCATCTGAGACGAGATTGTAGAGCCCCAAAGAAGAAATTTCAGTATTGCGATCAAAATCAAGAAGAAGAGAAATCAATGAGTGCAACTCTTGAAGCAATGGTTGATAATGATGCTTTAAGTTTGAGGATTAGCAATCCAATTGAGTCTAGGATTCTAGATCCAGGTGCGTCGTTTCACTCTACTTCGTGCAAAGAATTAATGCATATTTTTGTTGCTAGAAAATTTGAAAAGATTTATCTTGCTGATGATGAACCTTTGAATATTATAGGAAAGGGTGATGTTTATATTAAAACTACTAACGGATATCAACGGAAGTTGCATGATGTCAGATATATTCTCAGACTTAAGAGAATATGATCTCTATAAGTCAATTAGACATTACAGGATACAAAATTAATTTTGGGGATATCACTTGAAAAATAGTTAAATGTGCTTTGATTGTAGCACGGGGAACAAAGTCGGGAATACTGTACATAACTGATAGTAGTAGAGAAACCGCAACTGTTGCTGAGTCAAAAGATGATTCTAAATTATGGCATTGTAGGTTTGGACACATGAGCGAAAATGGGATGAAGTTGTTAGCATCTAAGGAAAAATTGCCTAATTTGAAGTCCATAGATATTGGTCTATGTGATGATTGCATTCTAGGTAAGAAGAAACGTGTCAGTTTTTCAAAAATTGGGAGAGAACCAAAGAAAGGAAAATTAGAGTTGGTGCATAGGAAAATTAGAGTTGGTGCATATAGATGTGTGGGAACTAGCCCTTGTACATTCCCTTGAAGGCTCGCGCTATTATGACATTTCTTGACAACTCCATCAGAAAGGTATGTGTTTATTTTTTGAAGAATAAATCTGACGTGTTTGCTATTTTAAGAGATGAAAAGTTGAAGTAAATAACGAGACTGACTTGAAGATTAAATGTTTAAGGTCCGATAATGATGGTAAGTATGATAGCAAGGAGTTCAAGTCATTTTGTGTAGAGAACGGAATCAGAATGACAAGAACTGTTCCCAATAAATCGCATCAAAACGGAGTTGCTGAGAGGACGAATAGAACTTTGAATGAGCGTGCAAGAAGTGAAAACGGGATTGTGAGAGAGCAATATAAGCGTCGCGCTGCTAGGCAAAGCAGTGAAATGCTGCATATGAGAATGTATGCAGGATTATCTAAGATGTTTTGGGCAGATGCAATTAACATAACAGCATATCTGATCAATAGAGGACATTCAGTTTCACTTGATTTCAAGCTACCAGAAGAAGAATAGAGTGAAAAAAAAAAAGGTGAATCTCTTTCATCTGAAAGTTTTTAGTTGTGTTTCGTATGTCCACATAGATTCTGAAAATAGAGATAACCTTGATGCAAAAGCTAAAAAAAAAAAATCATTAGATATAGTTCTGATTATTTTGGCTATCGATTTTGGGATAAGCAAAATAGAAAAATAATAAGAACCGCTGATGCTATATTTAATGAAAACTTGTTGTCCAAGGACAAAGCTATGGTAGAATCTAGTGTGAATAAGCAAACAGTGGAAACTAGAGAGAGTGAATTGGAAGGAGTTTCTAAGAGTGTTATGGTTAGAAATCCTGAAACTGTTGTTGTAGATTATAATGAAAAATTAGAACAAAAACCATATACTCTTGCGTCCACTTTGAGAAGATCTAGTAGAACATCTAAACCTGTACAGAGGTATTCTCCGTCATTGAATTATTTGCTCTTAGCTGATGCTGGCGAACTGAAAAAAATTTCTGAAGCAATGTAGGTTTAAAATTATGTTAAGTGTGAGCTAGCAATGCAAGATGTGTTGGATTCACTTAAGAAGAATAGACCTTGGATATTGACTCAGTTACTAGATAGGACAAAGGTATTGTAGAATAAATGGGTGTACCGGGTCAAAGAAGAACCTGATGGCAGCAAGAGATATAAAGTAAGGTTAGTAGTAAAGGTTTTTAGCAAAAGGAAGGGATTGACTACACGTAGATTTTCTCTCTAGTTGTGAAATTGACTATTATTAGGCTAGTGATGAGTGTTGTTGCTGTTGAAAATTTACATCTGGAGCAATTGGATGTAAAGACTGCATTCCTCCATGGCAACATAGAGAAGTATATATATATGGTACAACCAGAAGGTTTTCAGGATTTTGAAAAAGAAAATTGTGTCTACAAACTAAATAAAAGTTTGTATGGCTTGAAACAGGCTCAATTTGACATCTTTATGTGTAGTAACAAGTTCACTAGAAGTGAGATGGATCATTGCTGTTACTTCAAAAAATTTGATGATTGCTATATTATTTTATTGTTGTATGTGGATGATATGCTTATTACAGGATCTAGCATGAGGGAAATCAATATACTACAGAAACAATTGTCAAAAGAGTTTGAGATAAATGATTTGAGCGTAATGAATCAGATTCTTGGGAAAAGGATCACGTGGGATAAATTCAAGGGAATTTTAAAATTATTTCAAGAAAATTACGTTGAGAAGGTGTTGGACAGATTCGGAGTTCATAATGCAAAGCCTAGAAGTACTCTTTAGGAGGTCACTTCAAGCTCTCGAAGAAGCAATGGCCAAAGATAGAAGAGGAGCAGGAATATATGGTTAAGGTGCCGTACGCATCAACTGTTGGCAGTTTAATGTATGCAATGATGTCTACCAGACCAGACATAGCTCACGCAGTGGGAGTTGTAAGCAAATGAGAAATTGAGGCTGTGGATTGCCTCAGTCGGCCTTCATGGATAGTGATGAGGGGACAATTTTGGTTACAAAGAGAAGTGAAGACTATGAAAAACTATTGCTGTTTTGAAGAACAGCCTTCAAGT
The DNA here is from genome assembly GCA_021437785.1 of Rhodomyrtus psidioides. Classification (NCBI taxonomy): domain Eukaryota; kingdom Viridiplantae; phylum Streptophyta; class Magnoliopsida; order Myrtales; family Myrtaceae; genus Rhodomyrtus; species Rhodomyrtus psidioides. The sequence continues at coordinate 1,698,970 of JAILYB010000024.1, read as the reverse complement.
GGGAGATTGATGGATTAGTGGAGTCTGATAGGAAAACGAAAAGCAATATCAAGCGCAGATCTTTTACATGATATATTTGTAATTATTAAGCGCAGATTATTTACATGGCATACTTGTAATTTATTTCTCAGTTATGTATGCCCTAGACTCCTACTATATATTGGGGCATTATCTTTTGTATCTATAATGCTGAAAACTGATAATGGAGAGATTGCCTAATGCGGCACCGTGATCTTTTTTCCTTTCTGATTTGGAGAGGGTTTTTCCACGCAAAAATTTTGCTTCTTCTTCTTTTCTATTTTTTTTCCTTCATTTCAAAGATTCATGTTCCTAACAGGATAACACGTAGAAAGTACTTTCTTTGTGTCAATTTAGTCCAAAATCTTTTGAACAATTTTACTAATTCAGACCTAAACCTATCATTTATATATTTGGTCGGGAAGACTACATTGGCAAATCGTCAAAAGGTTTATGGTTAAATCGACAAATCTTAAAAAAGGTTTAGGAATAAATTAACAAGTTGTCAAAAAGTTTGGGACTAAACTGACGCAATTAAAAGGTTTGAGATTGAATTGGCTGCCGTACAACAGATTTAGGATTTTTTTTTTTTTGGACAATCATCTCTCCACATATAAATCTCAAAAACATATGCGATGTTGATAGAGTAATGTGAGAGGTCGTGAGATGAAACGCATGAAACGATTACTATTATTATTAATACTATACTATATTGCCAATTGTCCGGCCGAAGAGAGAATGATCTCATCAGGCGACATATGTATCCACCTACTTAAAACCGGTCAATCGTGCAAGCCCGATTTTAATGTCATCGAGTAATTTCTACCATGAAGGCATGTAATTTCTACAATTTTTCTTTCTCTGTAACTTTTTTTTTTTTACTTTGTTACCTAAAGCTGCACAAGGCTGGCAATACAAAAAACTGAGCATCACGATCAAGGGTCAATCTGATTTCGAAATCTCGATCCGTCCTTTCTGTGGGAAATGGACAAAAAGAACGTGTAGTCTCTTGCAAATGGACAGAAAGTTAGACAGCAATATCAAGTCATCCTTTTCTCTCTCTCTTTTCTCTTTTTTTTTTTCAAATTATATCGGTTACTTTTTACTCAAAATCTACAACGCACACACATATTATATATATATTATAAGCAATTTAACGTAAGTGTGGTGGAAGCAAAGATTCAACTCTTTAATCACCCTCCTCCTTTTTCTTTTTCTTTTTTTCCCCCAGAAAAGTGCAAAGCGGAAAATAGCACAGTATGACTCCAAATGGTGTCGTCACCCACTGTGCGACCCGACAAAATGGAATGAAGCCCAAAGTCAAGAACTCATGATGCCCCCGGAGCCATTAAAAAAAACATTTTCTTCCCCATCACGACAAACCCTATGAGGCTAGGATAGAACTTGACCGATGTCCTTCGTATAATCAATACGGTTTTATATATATATACGCGCGCGTGCGCGCCACTTTATATATATATATATATATATATATAGATCGAAATTCTTAACATAATATTAACAGATGTATTAAATGAATGAATCGAGTTGGGTCAAATATGATCCGACCCATATTAACCAATTTATCTCGTTTTGACTCATTTTCACGTAATACAAATTTTATGACCCATACCCGACCCAATCCAAACCCGATCAATACTCGACCCATTTAATTTAAATACTTTTATATTTAACCAAATCATAAAATAGTTATTCTATAGAATTAAAAAAAAATGTAAGTTCACCAATCACCCACCGCTGCCGCTCGCCTGCCGCCCCCATCGCTGCAACCGTGGCCCACGCATCATCGCCGATCCCTCCCCCCCCAAAACAACAAACACACACCAAATAAAAACAATTCTCACTCAAGCAAATGCTCGGATGTATGTTGGCTCCATCGCCTTCTTTCCCACCGACAAAAAGATTCAAAAGAAAACATATTAATGCTTGGCCCACGGGAACAAATTTGATCCTCACGTCATAGAAGCTGAGTTGAATTGACAAAACAGAAGGGAAATAAAGTAGAGGGAAGAGGAAAATGCAAATCGTTAATATTCTTCCAAGAGTTTAATGCAGCTTGTCGTTGCGCGATTGCAAGCTCTTTCTTCGAACTAAATCGACCATTTGCTGGTCAGCATGGTGGAGGCGGGTAGATTCTAGCTGTTGGACCTTCATCTGAATATATACATATAGGGGGGCCGGCGGCGGGGGGTGGGCAACAGTTGCGACGTTGGCCGGGTGGGCGGCGGGGGACGGGGGAGGGAGGGCTGGCGGGCGGACGGCCATGTCGGTCCCTTGCCGTCAAATAAAACCCTTTACGCGCCCAGCCGTGAGAAGGGCGAAAAAGATCACGTGTCTATACACAGAGACAGAGAGGGCCACGCCACTCCACTCCACGAAAATGGGGGGCGTTTTTGCTTAACCTTAGTGGGGTGGGGGGAAGTGGGGTTATTATGTGCTTGCTTTTTCGATTTCACCCATCTTCTCACTTACCTTTGGGTAAAAAAGATGGCGGTGAACCGGACTGGTTGGCAGCGACGGCGACGGCTGTCCAAAATTCAGCATTTGACCCTTCAGGCGGGAGGGTTGTAAAGTTCGAACGAATGCTCCGGCATACCATCTTTCGATGGCCATCCTTCCGCTGGATGTTTAAAATAATCATTTCTCGCGCGCATCTCGAAAGATGTTTCAAATTTCGGGGGCGTCTCCCCGTAGCTGGCGCTGAGATCCGCAACTGCTTCAATTCCATCACCGTGCCTTGTTAATTGGACAAGTGGCATTAACTCATATCATTGTCAGATAAGCATTTTAACGCTCTCCGGCAAATTGATTACCGTTGGTAATTCCCATTTGTCGTGCGCGCGACCTTCTCATGTCTGGATATTCTGCGGGACAACTAACGCCACGAGGTCCGAGTCTCATTCTTTTTTCTTTTTTTTTTTCAAGCGATGTCGATGTGAATTTGAAAAAGATGGTTTAATGTACAATTAAAGACAAATGTGATAGATCCTTACCCAAAAAAGAAAAGAAAAGACAAATGAGAGAAAGAAGTGAGAAATGCTCTTTTCGACTCTACTCTCTCGCTCCGACGGTGGCTTTTTATAAATGTAGTTTTAATGTGGCAAAGTATTGGACGAAACCGCGTAATCTTTAGATGGCTAAGGCGACTATAAGGTCCATCACACATTCAAAATGCTAAAATTATTATTCTCATCCTACGTTACTCTAAGTAAGTTCTTAAATTTATTCGAATCTATTTCGTTCTAATATTCCATATTTGAACATTTCGTCAGATTATTTTCTTTTAGATTTGCAATTAGTGTACCTTTTTGTTTTATCGAAAAGTGTATACTCATATTAGAATTTTTCTTCACATAAAAGAGGGATTGAAACCCTGCCTCACTCTCTATGAGAATGTTTGACTTAAGATTAGGGGTGTCAAACAATCCCGCGCCGGCCCTACCCAACCCGACCCGAAAATTCACTTGATTTTTAGGCCTTTCGAACTGGCTCTAGTACTGTTCATCGGCCCGCGTCTGACTTTTTTTTTGGCACCTATGTTTTCTTTTTAATTTAATTTATTTTTTATATTCTTTCATTGATTTCAATTCAAAAAAAGAAAAAAAAGAAATAATTTGACCCGACCCGGCCCGAAAAGTTGGGGCATATGTAATTCGGGCTGAGCCGGGCCTGGCCGAAACCCGATCCGTTGACACCCCTACTTAAGATGCCAAAAACGTACATAACATCCGGCATTATCGCAGTTCCACCAATTGCAAGTGCGAAACTCGAGATCAGGCGATAGACCCCGCAATACATCTAAGCTCAAGATCCATCTTTCGCAGACTCGCCAAGGTTTCCCCAGACCGAGGATAAACATAGGTGTATAAACCGTGACGGTCGACTTACGAATCGAAATTTTGACCGCTCAACTACCACCCGATTGGCATAAATTTATGTTAGAATGATAGGAGTGATGAATTTCAATTATCAAATGCCCATTCCCTTCTTATTTCTCCCCACCTTCTACGAAAATGGGCCTAGAGAACATTGGTCAATAGATCGATCCACATATGAGCCCATTTCTTGTTTAAGACCCCATTGGTCCAATCGGGCCGGATCCTTTACAAAAGCACAGATCGAGCTCGGCCCAAACATCAGCAATAATCATTAGTGAGGGTCAGTGATGGAATAAATCTTTCCAAACGGATTGATAAAAAAAAAGGTTCTAATTTTGAAGTCAGCTTATAATTTGAAAAATTAATCAAGTGCATAATTGATTTGTTAATAAGACTCCATAATCTACTGCTCCATCTGTTCCACATGCTGGGCATTCCGAAGGTTAATCATCGGTATCATTATCCGCAATGACCTGTTTCACAAACACTATATCCTTGGCATAGTTATCGATACCAAAGGTACAAATCTTAAATTATCAATCAATAATCGAATCTGATCAAACCGATACAAATTGTAAGATTTGATCTAAAACCTTGAACTAACTTTGATCATAGAAATATACACGTTGCTTGAGAATAATAAAATATTATGGAATTTCAAGTAAGATCCGCGTGACCTAAAGAGACTTTTGATGTCGAGTACTTGTGGCAATTTTTATATGTACAAGGTATTGTTTTTCATAGTCTTGTCTGATGGGATTTATCGCACACCGAATCAGAACGATCACACAGAAATTAAGAAAAATTGAATGACGCACGAGATTACCCAGGTTCACCCCAGAATAGGGCTACGTCCTGCAAGAGATTTCACTATGATATTCGGTTTACAGCCACTCAACTCGTTACAATGATCAGCATAAACGGCCCCAAAACCTAAACCTAGCCAAACCTTTATTAAGCCCATAATATACGTGTTAACTTAAATAAAAGTCCAAACCCGTTGAGGTTTCGGGGGAACCCATCATCCCCGCTCCCTGGTGAGCGGGGCAGCCGTCTGCTGACCGAAGCCCCGGCCGCTGACCGGTCAGCTGGACACCTGTGTCGGGGCGCTGCCCCTGCATCCCGCGCGCATAGGTCACATATCATCGGATTACACTTTGGTTTCCCTAAGCTCACGTGGGTGTACCTGGTGTGAGAAACAAGGGTCCCCGAAGTATTCGCCAACTCCAACATTGTCATCATCATAATTACATTTAGGATGTGTTTGTCTGGGGAAAAAAATTCACGGAAAAAGAAAAAAAAATCATTTTCAGGAAAATGGTTTTATTTTGTTTGCTTATATGTGACCAATTCAGAATTGGTTGTGCGATGTAGAACGGTCTATCATCCACGCCGGTGATTTTTGGCCAAAATTATGTAGATGAACTACATTAGCCAAATTGAAAATTTTAAATCTAGATTGATATCCTACGAAATGTCTAAGACTTTTTCGATAATTTTTTTTGAAAATATATTTCTAAAGCAAGCGTGAAATAGGGAGGAGTTGATCATAAATAAAACCCACCTGACGCAGAAGATCAGGTGAGGCGACAACGGGGCTGTCGTCCTAACGATCGACGCGTTTCAATGCTGAGAAAGTCGAAGAAAACGACGTGGTATGGGGCGATTTTAAGCATTTAACTGTGATGGTTGTTGAGAATTGCCATCGCCTTCAGGCTTCAATTCAGATGGATTTCTGGTGACGACGACAACGACCAAATCGTCTCTGACGTGGGAGTCAATTTGATCCATTCCTTGCTCAGTCCATGCAAAGTGAACATAATGTAAACAGACGGTGGGCACATTAACGGAAGTTAGGTGGCAGATAGGAAAATTCAAGTGTCGCGAGTGGCCTAATTCATGGCGGAGGGAAATACCGGGCCATTCTCGAAGCGATTCTGACAAAGATAGTCACATCGAGCGCAAATTCGAAGCCAAAGAAATGGATGGATTTGAGGGAGTGAATGTAGACATCGGCAAGAACAGGAAGCGACTCGTTAGGGATGTCTAAAGCAATTACAATTGAAGCGTCGTTCACCATGTTTCAATGTTCGATTCAATGGAAGCGCTTATCTGAGCAAGGTAAAAAGTTTCTTTCCCCCCCTTGACAGAAAAAAAACAAGTGCAAAGAGGCGGATGGCATTAACAACCCTTTATCAAAGTTATTGTAAAATTCTCACTCCCGCCAGGAAATGACAGATTACAGTTACATCTGAATAAAAAAGATATAGCGTGTGTTCTTAATTTTGAAAATAACCGCGTGAATGAAAACTTGAAATCATTCTACAATTATAGTTATTTAGTAATTTCAATTTGGGAAATAGTTTCTCTTAATTTTGCGCGAAATAATTTGAAAAAAAAAATAAGCTTGATGCATTTTTAGACTTTTCAAATGCTAGAACAAAAAAAATGCTAGACTGCTTTTGAGTTTTGACCCCAAAAATTAAAAAAATGCTAGACTGCTGAATGAGAAAGTAACCAATGTTTTATGGTCTAAGCAGCGCGGCCCACCCATTGTCTCCAAAATCCCCGCAAAAGTCCAACTAATTAGGATGGGCCCACCCAATCACATGGCCCAACTTATCTTCTCTTTGCCGGCCCAACCTCCGTTCCCACTCTTCATATCCTCTCTCACTCCCTTCTTCCTTCACACACACACACACACACAGAGACACACACACACACTCTCTCTCTCTCTCTCTCTCTCTCTGTCTCAGATGGAGCCATGGCTGGACGACTTAGCCGACGACCTACAGAGCCTGAGCTTCACCTCCACCGCCACCACCACAACCACCGCGGATGTTAACCGGAGCACGAGCTGCAGCTCCGAGGCCACTCTCACGGTGGCTTCGTCCTCGGCCCACGGCTCATTCTCCTCCTGCACCGCCAAGCCCGGCAAACGCCTCCGCCCTCACCTCGCGCTCTCCGACCTCCGATTCCTCCACAAGCTCGGCTCCGGCGACATCGGTTCCGTCTACTTGGCCGAGCTCAAGTGCGCCTCCGCATCGGCCGCCGCGGACGGCGGCGGTGGCGACAGCCCGGTTCTCGCCGCCAAGGTGATGGACAAGCGAGAGCTCGCGAGCCGGAGCAAGGAAGGGAGGTCGAGGACGGAGATGGAGATCCTGGAGATGTTGGAGCATCCGTTCCTGCCGTCGCTCTACGCGAGCGTGGACTCGCCCAAGTGGCTGTGCCTCCTGACGGAGTTCTGCCCCGGCGGCGACCTCCACGTGCTCCGCCAGCGCCAGCCCCTCAAACGGTTCGAAGAATCTGCCGTTAGGTACGTCACGTCCTCCGTCTCTCTCTCTCTCTGTCTCTGTCTCTCTCTCTCTGTAAATTTCTTTTCGCTTGCTTCGGGCAAGCGAATTACTAAGCTCGCATTTCCGCACTCGCTCGCTCCTAGAAACTTTCTCGAATGTTACACCCCTCGAACAGCGGATTGTCGCGTGAAAAGCGAATCACGAATAAACAAATAAAACAATTGAAAAATCGGAATACGGATTTAATTATGACCACGCGAAAATGCTCCCCTGGTGGCGTTTGGCGCAGTTTATGCATCCGTTGCAGAGTCGCTATCTGGACTTTCTTGGAATCCGATTGGTTCCGATCGGGAGCGGAAATTGAAGAGAGGACGGTTAAAGGAGCGTGGTGCGGCATCTTCTGTGTACGTGTGGGTTCACCATACGTGCACAGATTTGCAGTTTTCATTGAACAGTGGAAATCGCTGTTTGGCTAGTTCAGCTACATTAATGCTCCGAAAACGACGCGTCGTACAATGGGCCCTATCACCTTGGCCAAGCTAGTGCAGTCGAGGTCGCGAGGGGGTCCCACTAGGGTCGTTTGGAGATTTGAAGCGAAACGGGATCTGGATCCCCTGCCTTAAAAGCAGGGAATCCCTTAAATCCCCACCTTCCATTGCTTTAGGGAGGCATTTTGGTCATGCATGGTGGTGGTGATTCACTAAGGCACCTGCCTTTAAGGCAGGTGATCCTTACCGAAACGAGTGAGACGAGGGATGTAATCCGATTTTTATCTGGAATTTTGCTGTGCTTTGGGGGTCTAGTACGGTGAGCGGCTCTTTTTATGTTTCTTTGTTCAGTAAAATTAGTGTCGCCTTTAGGAAATCACGGTGAGAAAAATTAGGAACAATTAAAATAATCATGTCTGTGGGAGGCCCACTTCGAGCCTTCAACCTTCTCAATCGGGTCTAGTGGAAGGTTGCAGATTCGGCATGTGCCCATTGAATACTCAACTTTATTTAGGAGTCTGTGAATAAACTAATATTACCACGTTAGAGCCACTATGCTTGCTTTTGATATTTATATATACACGTATTGGTGAACTAGCTCAATCGTGCAATGTTATTTGTTCTCTGTCTTCTTTATAACTTCTGTAAGTGGTCATGGCTCTAGATCTTCTCCGAGGTGACGCAACCGCAGATGTTGCTTCAAGCAGTTTCGCTCCCGTTGACGTGATTTATAAATGGGTAAAGTTCGAATGCTATGAACGCTAAAGATGCTTCTTTTTTGGATGGGAGTTCTACGTGAAGTCTGTGGGTTGGGGTGGTTGACTTTTGGGTATTGGTTGACTGAACGTACCGTTTACCTTTACTCAGCTGTGGGGTTAGGTCAGCGGTTTAAATTCCCGCTCGAACTGCGTACAGCGGTCGATCAGCTATCACTTCACGAACTCATTTATTAAACCGATGCTGACGCTTTGAGCTTTGAATTCCTTAGCCTACTTATTTAAATTCTGTGCTTGTACCATGTGGGCTTGGCGTTTTGTTAGGTGGTCCAGTCCAGGTGAAATCTATATCATTGATGGAATAGTTGTAGTAGACCTATTTCATCCTTTTAGTACAGTGGGAGTTACTAGGCGGTCGAGAGGATGTATGGTCGAGTTCTACAAGTTTACAGTTCACTGCCGTCAGCACCCCTCTCAATCGTACGCATGATTGTAAAGTTAAATGTGATTGTTGCTTTAGAGAAGGGAGGACAATGATATTAGGGTGGATCACAATACTTCTCAAGTTAAATTTCTGCTCCAGAAGACATTCGTTTGGTGACGCAATTTCTGAAGCAGAAATCTATTTAATTACGCAACTTTAATTTTTTACTTTTGGAGCATTTTTTTGCTCTAAAAATAGTTTAAGAGCCTAAAATTACTAAAGTAAAAAAATCAATTTCTGATTAGAAATTAATTTCTAAAGCAGAAATGTTGCCATATGCGTCCTTTATTGACTTCAGCTCTTGAGAAGCCACAGAGAAGAGGCATATGTCTTCCAAAAGGGCGGCAAATAGTTCCTATTTGCACAGTGCTAGATAGTAGAAACAGATCAGAATAGCTAGTTTGTCTTTTTTCATTTGTCTAGGAAAGTCCTTTCAAAGTGTCTAAAAAGAGGGAACTCCACGGGATATAATAAGCATAAATTATTCAGCTTACCTGAAAGATGTCCACAAAAGTTCAAGACCAGATGTTAGGTGGATAAGCGTTCAGGCATGCCCCATTGGATTGCAAAGCTCAAGTGGGATGTCGATTATTTTTCGCGTTGATCCTCATTATTGATCCCAAACTTTCCCCCGGAAATCACGTCGTGTCGCTTGTTCCCGTCTTTATGACGCCGGGTACCGTGGCTCGTGCTTTGTACTTTTTGCTAATTGTCTCTTAGCTTAGATTAGTGATGGTCAGTGTTATCTTTGTGTTTTGGGTCTTCTGTACTTTTATATTTGGCGTTAAATGTCGCAAGTCTCGTGATCTCTCCAGGTTCTACGCTTCGGAGGTGGTAGTAGCTCTAGAGTACCTTCACATGATGGGAATCGTCTACCGCGACCTGAAGCCTGAAAACGTGCTCGTCCGATCCGACGGCCACATCATGCTCACTGACTTTGACCTCTCGCTCAAATGCGACAGCTCGACATCGACGGCCCAGATCGTCTCCGACCGGAACCCGCCGATCTCGGCCCCTAAGACCGACAACCGGATGGACCCACCGCCCTTCACCTCGTCCTCGTGCATCCTCCCCAATTGTATAGTCCCTGCAGTGTCCTGCTTCGGCCCGAAGCGGAAACGCAAGAAGAAGCAGGGGCGCTGTGGCGGGCCGGAGTTCGTGACCGGGCCCATCGACATACGGTCCATGTCGTTCGTCGGGACCCATGAGTACTTGGCCCCGGAGATCATCTCCGGCGAGGGCCACGGGAGCGCCGTTGACTGGTGGACGCTGGGAATATTTATGTTCGAAATGTTCTATGGGGTGACCCCCTTCCGGGGAATGGACCATGAGCTGACCCTGGCCAACATAGTGGCTCGAGCTCTCGAGTTCCCCAAAGAGCTCGTCGTGCCGGCTGCAGCGCGGGACCTCATAACCCAATTATTGGTTAAGGACCCGGATAGGAGGTTGGGGTCGATGATGGGCGCGTCGGCGATCAAGCATCACCCGTTTTTCCAAGGAGTGAATTGGGCATTGTTGAGATGTAATCAACCACCGTTTGTACCCCCTCCCTTTAGTAGAGAAATTGTATCGGACGAGAGTTGTCCGGAGACCCCAGTTGAGTATTATTAGCAAGTTAAAAGCAATCGAATAGAGCACGCACACGACCCTTTGGAAAATGGCCTGGTTGCGAAGTGATTAATTTCTTAAGTTATTGGCGCATTTGCATTTTCAAGAGCATTTCATTTGACTGAATAGAAAGATGAATACAGAGAGTAGTGGCAACTAGCATCGCCACGGTCATAATGTCCGCGGTGGTGTTGTTATTTATGCACCGGAATAAATATCCATTCCATTTCCCTTTTTCTTTTCCTTTCATCTGATTGATACCGTAATCCAATCCGGCTGGATAAAAACAGAACCATCTCATCTATGGACCGTGAATGCTTTCTCCAGGATTTATCTGGTCTTAGCCGAGCTTATCCGCTCCGGGATGCAACCCCAAATGTTGACTATATATAGATCTTATCCTGATTCCTATATAGGCCGCCGGCAAATGGAGCCAAGCATTTAGCCAGACAAAGAAATCTCCAGGATATTGTCACTTCTATTTTTTTTTTCTTAAAAGAACATACATATATACATGTATATATGTATATGTGGTAGGGGACTATATACGGTGCAGTATGTCAAATGGGAAGAAAGGAGGGGGGGAAGAGGGGCGCCATGTGGATGCACTAGAAAAGGGCGGGGGAGCTATCAACAACCTTGGAGTCGGCCCCACATTCCCCCCGTCGAATAAGCAGTCCACGTGGGTGGACTGGTGCGCGGGGGTTGGGGGCAGGGCCGTGGGGTTTCTCACGTACAAAGCACCGGATGCACCGACTCTCTGTCCTCCCGACCCCGACCCGACCCGCATTCCACGGGCTGCCCTACCGCTCCCTTTCTCTATTTCATCTCGCGTTCGCTTGCCTTTTGCCCGGATCCGTCTTTCTAGGACGAAATCATATAGGATGCGTTTATTTTCATGGAAAAAAAAAAATTCAATCATTCAAAAGATATTTTCTAACAGATATTGGTTGTATCGCTTGACAAAATAAATGAACGAAACTATTTTTATCGTCCACGAAAAATATATTTAGACATAACTTATTGTTGGTAATAAAAATATTGTGCAGATAAATAATTATTTCGAGCGTTATGCGTGATTATTTAGAAAAAATATATTTTTCAAGTCATTTATTTTTTGCGAGATAAACAAAAACTTTTTTCTTTTTTTGTAATAGAATACCGTAACTGCCCGGTCTATAAGAAGGACATCGCCCAATGAACTATTTAAGCAATGATCATTTAGAGGTGAATATTTACTTGCAAGTAATATTACCAACCCTTGCTCGATGATACGCTGAGTTCGATCCGCATTGCTTGGTGATGCTTTCGTCATTTGATGTAGGTGGATTCATCTACCTCCATTGGACATTTTTGACAGCATGTCAGAAGCTTGCACTTTGTCTGGGTAGGTCTCTCACTTTTGCAATCACTCATCGCTTCATCAAATAAGTATGTAGCTTAGTCCTCATCGGTATGACCTACTCCATGGAGAGAGTGACACAAGATCGACTGTATGTTAAATGATACAATAGAGATTGTATCCTACACTAGAGTCACTTAGACATTCTCCGAATCTGCGAGCCCCCAATATACGCAATAAGCTCACAAATGTGCAATCATCATAATCTCTCGCGAAATAATTCTTCAATTTCACAAAGGATTTAGAAAATCTCACTCATAAGACTTAATCGGATTCGATGCACACGGATTGTTTTAGGACGTAGTTTCACGAGCGAAGCGCACCCTAAGTACTTCCAATGTTAACGCCTAGATAAACACTATTTGACCGTTATGGGCTGGCTCAGATAAACCCTGTCGGACCCAAATCCGATCCGGCCCGCCCATTTTGGCAAGAAGAAGAAAAGGATTTGTTTTAGATCGAGCTCGAAGGCCCAAAAAGGAAAAAAGAAAAGAAAACAGGTCTTCTCCTCTCAACGAACCGACCTGTCGTCGCTTTTCCTCGAACACAAAAAGGGCACCGGTGAACGCCGGATCAGCACGCTGCCTCTATCTCTCACCTCTCCGGCGCCCAACTCGGGAGCTCCAGTAGCTTCTCAGCTCATCCTCCTCATCCTCGCGAGTTCAAGGTCGCTACGCATTGCGATTTTCACTCGAAGCAGAGGCCGAGAATCAGCCATGGAAGAAGCTCAGCCAACCAACGGTGCTTCCGTGGCCACGGACGCCGAAGAGGACCAGATTATTGGACCCGGTCCGGCCCCTCGAGCCCGGCGGAAACGCCCTCTCCAGTTCGAGCAGGCTTACCTCGACGCTCTTCCCTCTGCCAACATGTGAGTCTACTCGCCTGGTGGTGTCATGTCTAGGGTTTAGGGTTTTTCCATCTCACAGGGCCTTCTGGGTGTCTTAGTTGAACGGAGTCCCGCGCGCGCGCGAATGAATGCGTCTCATTTGTTTTTTGTTTTTTTGTTTTGTGGTTTTGGTGATTGCCGCGTTAGATTATGGGATTTGTGATGTTTACTGTGCTTATTTCCGTTGCCAATGCGTCGAAGCTGTGATTTTGATGGACTTTTGATGCTTTCTCCATCTGTAATATATCCTTCTTCATTAGCGTGGGCAATGCTTATTAATCTTTTGTCCCATTGTACTGGATGCTTGGTTTTGTAGTAAGCATTAGGTTAAATGTTTTATGTAACAATGGAGGTAAACCATGTCAGTCTGTTCCAAGCTGACAATTGTTTCTGCACGGTTTTTCCTTTGATGAGGGGATTGGTCAGTAGCTTTTAAGTTTTCAAGAATCTTCTGTTTGTATTCTCTTCTGGCTGAATGTACGCCCATGTTTCCTTCCATGGTGTATTCACAAAGAAGTTGAGAGCAATGATCAAAGGATCTCAAGTGATAGGAATGTACTCTATACCCGTTGAAGTGATGCCAAAGTTAGTGATACTTTTAAACAACCACGTACTATGGTCCTATATTTTTACTGGGAGGAGTGCGGAACAGCTTCCCATTTAGTGCTTCAAGTGATTTTTTTTTTTGGTTATTTATTTTCATTTTATTTCTAATTTTCTTGCAATCTGTTAACTTGTGTGAGACTTATCACCAATTTCTATTGGCAGTACCTTAAACTAGAAAAAGATATAATGTAGAAACGTATGCAGGCATTCGCTTTTCTTCCGAAATTCTTGATGTCCATACGTTGCAAATGAATATATCCTTATTGCATATCATCATATTTCAGGTACGAAAAAAGCTATATGCACCGAGATGTGGTTACTCATGTTGCAGTGTCAGCTGCAGATTTCTTTATAACTGGGAGTGCTGATGGTAAAAGTGTCATGAACTTTCTGGCGTTTAAATTTCTTGTTGCTACATGTTTGAACCCATATTGGAAATGATGTGTAAATTCCTTGTGTTATCATATGTACTAAATGGAAGATAATATCTATCCATAGATAATCAATCTATTTATTTATTTGAATCAATTTTTGCCCCTCGTTGCATCATACCCGCTTGTGTTTTCTGTGTTTTCTCCTCTCAGGACACCTAAAATTCTGGAAGAAAAAGGCCATTGGAATTGAGTTTGCAAAGCACTTTAGATCACATCTTGGACCTATTGAAGGATTAGCTGTGAGTTTTCCTCTTTCTCCTCATTTAACCTGGTGTCTGCGGAGTCAAACTTTTGTCTCATGGTTGTCACTGACTTTTCTGTTCATCTATTATTGAAAGAATTTAGTTAATAGTCATCCCTACAAATGCAGACATCTGAATTAGTTTTATTTCTTCCATTGTTTTACGTAATTTACTCAATGATAGCATTTATTGAAGAAAAGTTATTATCTGAGATTAGATTTTTAGTTGTTCACTTCTTTTATTTGTTTCCTATTCATATTGTGTTCACTTCTGCTCTATGATGTCTCTGTTTACTTTCTGGTTTATTTATATTTGGCACATTTATCATGATTACTAAATTCAGCTACGCAGGTTAGTATTGATGGGATGCTTTGCTGTACTATCTCGAATGATCGTTCGGTGAAGATTTATGATGTAGTCAACTATGACATGATGGTCATGATTCGTCTACCATATGTTCCTGGAGCTGTGGAATGGGTATACAAACAAGGGGAGGTTAAAGCTAAGATTGCCATAAGTGATCGTGATTCTTCTTTCGTACGTATATATGATGCTCGTGCTGGTACAAATGAACCCTCGTGTTCTAGAGAGGTAATTTCGGTCATGAAGGTTATTCTAGATACCACTTCACATCCTTATATGTGGACTTCATTACTCGTGTTTCTAGTTAGCTTATGCTTTTGTTGCTGTTTGGCCTGCAGATACACATGGGTGCAGTAAAAATTATGAGGTACAACCATGCATTTGACACAGTGATATCTGCTGATTCAAGAGGCATCATTGAGTACTGGAAACCCGATACACTGAGTTTTCCAGAGGATGAGTATGTGAATCATCTCGTGTTTTTTTTTTATCCTCGAAACTACATCTATTCTCTGCATGTTTTTTAAGTAAATGAATAGCAGTTAAACCTGGGGTAATAACTTTTCAACTTTTCTTTTGAAAGCGGTTTCATTAACTTCTGTGTTTGTCGAGGCTCTTGATATAGTAATCGCTTTCATGAAGTGATCCCTAGTACTTTTAGATCAACCATATATTGAATCTCATAAGAAACTTTCCTTAGAGTGCCCACCATTGCACATGTTCACAATGAAAACAAGTGTTTTGTATCCATACACATATAGGGCTAAGTGGGATACAGTTGCCCCTAAGATGGTGCTTACAAGTGAATAGTAGCTCCAGAGTTGGTATGGCATCTGTATGGCTGATGTATGAGTGCTTTAATTTTATTGGGAAACCTTTGTTGGGCTTTTGGTTGCAAAAGAAGAAGATTGTTCGGGTTGGGAAGTGCTAATTGGCATTCAAGTTCCTGCGTGAACATGACAACTAGGTTGTTGCAGTATGGCATTCATGTTCTTGGATGAACGTGACAATGAAGGGATTTCATAAGTTGACTGTGATTTGATTCTCCCATGATCCTGTCTTTTTCCTTTTCATTTTTGGGTGTTAGAGATTATTTTACCTCATGTGGGTCATGCTCATCTTTTGCATGAATAAGCTGCATAACATCTTCTGCTCTTTCCATGTTGCTTGCAGGGTGAATTTTACATTAAAGAGCGATACTAATCTATTTGAAATTGCAAAATGTAAAACGAGCGTTTCGGCTATTGAGGTATCAGATGTGTTCTTTGTGAAGCATTTCATGGTCTTATAAATGCGTAGGCTTATATATTTACAATCTAACTTTGTTTCCTGGTAATGCCTGTCCAGGTGAGCCCGGATGGGAAGCAATTTTCTGTTACATCACCTGATCGTAGGATTAGAGTTTTTTGGTTCAAGTCCGGTAAGCTGAGACGAGTTTATGATGAGTCTCTTGAGGTAATTTTACCTTTCCGAATGTAATTGCAATGTAGTCTGTTGAAGTGCAGATTGCTTGCACATTGTGGTCTCCCTCCACCTAATAGCTTAAGTTATTGGGTTGGACTTTCTAACATGGTATCAGAGCCAGTTGTTATTCCTTTCCGTGTATGTGGGCCCACTCCCATTCGTGTACCCATTCGTTAATTTCCACGTGCAGATTGCTTGCACATGAGAGGGGGTGTTGAAGTGCAGATTGCTTGCACATTGTGGTCTCCCTCCACCTAATAGCTTAAGTTATTGGGTTGGACTTTCTAACATAGTCTACTTTTCATTTCAGATGTGATAGTGTTCTATTTTGTGAATCAGGTTGCCCAAGATCTACAGAGAAGTAATGTCCCTTTATATCAGCTGGAAGCTATTGATTTTGGGAGGAGGATGGCTGTTGAGAAAGAAATTGAAAAAACAGAAAATGTGCCACAACCAAATGCAGTCTTTGATGAAAGTTCCAACTTTCTTTTGTATGCAACACTACTTGGGATAAAAGTGAGAAACTACTAATTTGTTTTCTTCATTTTCTTTATTGGAAAGCATCTATCTGTGGCTGTGTTTTGGTCAATTTATTTTTCCATCCTTTGTTCTTAATTGTAGGTGGTTAATTTACATACCAATAAAGTTGCCAGAATACTTGGAAAAGTTGAGAACAATGACAGATTCTTGACAATTGCCCTGTATCAAGGGGATAGAAGCAGCAAAAAAGTTAGAAAAATCCCTGCTGCTGCTGCGAATGCGAATGAGAACAAGGAACCACTAATGGATCCTACACTTTTATGCTGTGCATTTAAGAAACACAGAATCTATTTATTCAGGTGCGGAATCATTCTATATCATTGCAGGAATTCATCTTTTTTTGGATAAATGCATTTGGGGCTTGATTCCCAACGTTTTGCATGTCTTTATTATCTAATGTCCCAGCAAGTCTTAGATAATCAAGTTCAGCTCCATTGCCTAACCAGTGTATTTTTCTGATTACTCATTCTAGCATTTTCAGATATACTGCTATAATTCTATGACATGACATTTCACTTCGTTTGTGAGAAGTTCGCTTCTACACAAGTTTTTGTTTGGATCAATGTTGAGTTCCCTTTGCATTTGATTACAGTCGGAGAGAACCTGAGGAACCTGAAGACGCAACAAAGGGGAGGGATGTGTTCAATGAGAAGCCTCCTCCTGATGAGCTTCTGGCTGTATCTGATATAGGAAAATCAGTTACTACTTCACTTCCTGACAATGTGGTGAGTTTCTTCCTGCCTCCATACATTGTGCTTGACATTGTAGATTAGATTGTTCTTGTAACGCTTAACTGGATGAAGGGCATTATTGTGGGTCATTCTAAATAGCATATTTCTCACCTTTTTCCTTCAGTTCTCGTCCTACTTTTTAGTTGTCGATTCTGAAGAGAAGCATGTGGAGAAGCAAAGAGTGATACAGCTTTTGTATTTCCAAGTTGTTGTTCATATTGAATTTGCTACTCAACTGAGGGTGCTGTTTTTGGGAATGGAACAACTGTGAACTGCCGGACGTTTTAGAGAATTCTTTTCGTGCGGCTAGGTGGAAAGGAGTATGCTGTTGGAAATGGGAGAATGCCGAGAAGGGGAAAGAAATGGAAATAAAAAAGAAAGAAAGAAAAAGGGGGTGGGTAAATTGGTAAGGGTGCAGTGGTCGGCCTTTTTTCTTACTAGAAATTAGGGGAAAGAGGTGAAGTACAAAGAACAGTTAATTGCATGGATTCATCCCTCCAATGTCAATTAAACAGATATGAGAAACTCTTGTCCTTCTGTGGGTGTAAATCTGCAGAAATGTTAGTCTGGAGCACATTAAACTGGAGGTGTTAAGTAGTGAAATGATCTTGAAATTTCATTCGTGGCCCTGTTGAAGTGAGAAAGCTGGGAGTTTGTGAAATCTACTCTGTTTTTTGAAGTAGTTCTTCACACCATGTATAAATTATGTCTGTGTTGCAAACACATAAATGACACCATAAGAAATTTATTTTAATTCTTCAATTTCCATTGTACTCCATTTCCTCTCCCAGAGAGCAAGATACAAGTCTTATCCTTCCGCTTAACTTCCTGTTTTATGCTCTTTTGATATTTGTCATTTTTCATTTTAATTCTTCAGTTTCCATTGTACTCCATTTCCTCTCCCAGAAAGCAAGATACAAGTCTTTTCCTTCCGCTTAACTTCCTGTTTTATGTTCTTTTGATATTTGTCATTTTTCCTGGGTCGTGGTGCAAAATACTTTTTGCTATTTGTTCATGAGGCTCTTCAAGGACTTCCACATGTATCCGTTCTGTAAGTGCTTTGAATGGTTAGTTTATGATATTTATTTACGTGCTTGTTTGCTAGATTCTTCATACGACAATGGGCGACATTCATATGCGGCTGTACCCAGAGGAGTGTCCAAAAACTGTGGAGAACTTTACCACTCACTGCAGAAACGGCTACTATGATAATCTCATCTTTCATCGGGTCATTAAAGGCTTCATGATACAGACGGGTGACCCTTTGGGAGATGGCACTGGAGGACAATCAATTTGGGGAAGGGAGTTTGAGGATGAATTCCACAAAAGGTGATTTTACTTCGTCATGAATATGATATGATGAGATGTATGTTTGAAGCAAAACAAGGATGTACACTTGCTTTTGTGCCTCCACTAAAATTTTCTTTCCTTGGTTTGAGATTTGCAAATGCAAATATAAAGCTGGTTGTGGAAGTAAGGGTTTCGGTTTAGGTATGGAGTTGTTTGGTCAGTTCGTCTTAAAAACATTGTTGACAGCTAAGGAATTGGATGCTCTTTTGACTTAATTGATAGAATAAGAAGGCCGACAAAATCTACTTATTTTAAAGATTGAGGATAGAACTGTCTATCTTTCCTCTGAAGTTACGTCCTCCTTGACTGCTCACCTAAGTTCTACCTTACTTCTGGCATTACTCTTATGTCACTCGTTTTACAAATTTAGCTTGTGAGGTACTCTAATTTGGCTATCAACACTCCTCTGTCACATATTAGTAGCATTTCTTTTTTTGTGGTACCTATCAGTCTCTTAATTGTTTCTTATTATGGGCTTGCATTTCTTTTTCCCTCTTCAGCACTGTTCTAATTGCCTTTTTTGTGTAAGATGCTTTTGCCAGAAGAAATCTGACCTTGAATTGCACATTTTGTTGCTGCAGTTTGAGGCATGACAGGCCTTTCACAGTGTCAATGGCAAATGCAGGCCCCAACACTAATGGTTCTCAGTTTTTTATCACCACAGTGGCTACACCATGGTTAGATAACAAGCACACCGTTTTTGGTAGAGTTGTCAAGGGAATGGATGTTGTGCAGGTAATAAGATCTAAGTTTCCTGTTGCCAAGGCATGCATGAATAGTCGTTGATGTTGTAATGCGTCTATTATCACATCACTGAGTTTGGTGCTATGCAGTAGTTTCCTTCATGGGATGTGATAATGCAATCATTGCTTGTGCTTGGGGCTATTAGTTTATGGAGGAACTGGTAGTCCTACCATGGTCAGGAACTTCTCGATAACGAGGACATCGGCCTAGCTGCGTGATTTGTTGATTTCTTTATCTGTTTGCATAGATTCTTTGGATAGGTTTCTGACAGAGTGAGAAGAACTTGAAACCCGAATCATATTGTTGCAGGGGATAGACAAGGTGAAGGTGGACAGGGCTGACAAACCATATCAAGATGTGAAAATCTTAAATGTGACTGTCCCAAAGTCTTGAATATAGTTGATTTATCAGTGGAATTATGAGAGTGGGCAGTTCTCTCCACCGAAATGATGTCTGGTGGAACACTTGGATTCCCTCTGGCCCTTGTTGTCTGAAGTTGATGCTGAGAGGAAACAGTGCATGAACGAAATCATCGGAGATGAAGGAAGATAATGAAGCAGAGACTACTAACAAGTGCTTTGGATCTATCCATTGTGATTTTGAATTCATTTTTAAATGGGTTCATACCTCCCTCATGCGTTTTCTCTTGCTAGGCTTGAACTTGATTTGCCAAGGAAAGGGAGAAGATTAGCTCAAGGCTCTGGCATTTGCGGATCAACCTAAGAACAGAAGTGTAATTGTCTGTTCATTCCTTTTTATTTTTGATTTGGTGTTGTGATAATATCTTAAAAAAACCGAAGAAAATAAAGAGAAGGCCCAAAATTTCTCTTTGCAAATAATGCACTAAGCATTTAGTGGCAAAGGATGGAAAAGCACTCATTGATCTCGAATTCAAGTTATCAAATAGCCAACTCCCTGAGATGCGGGAAGGTAAGTGCAGAGTCGTTAAAGCTGCTTAAAGCATTGAACTGATGTTTGCTTATGTTTTATCTCTCTGCTATGATGATTCTGATGTTTAGAAGTATTGGGTTATGTGTACATAGCTAGATAATCTGGTTTAGCTAGGCTTTGAGGACATATATTTTCAGGTGCGTTTGGTTCGGCTTTTGGGGAAAAGTTTTGGGAAAATGCAATGGCCTTTAGGTTAAAGGTGTTTTTCGAAATGCTGGTAGTAATTGGTAAATTGTAATTGAAAAGTGCATTGGGGACAATTTTGATTTAAATGGCCTTGGGAAAAATCACTATGTCAAGCACTTTAGTTATGGGATAAAGGTGGTGGTGATGTTGATGTTGATTATGTCAAGCACTTTAGTTATGATTTGTTTTCAATAAAAATATTTAAAACCAGCGAAGGGCTGGCTCGCGTGGGTAGTGCGACACCCAAATGAGGCAGTCTGAGGTCCGGTGGCCTGAATCTTCACCGGTGACATCACATGAGGGGGGGTGGGGTGGGGCGGGGCGGGCGGGGCAAAGTTGGAAGGAAAAAAATGTATTTGCATTGTGAAAATGCTCAAAACTCAACATATGGGGACGTGCCAATAGCCTTTGGAGATGCAAAAAAATTTGCCGAACGCCGTATGCATTTGGCATGCAACCTCTGCGGTTAATACTTGCAAGTCCGATTTGGGTTGGAAGAAGTTATGATGAAAATTGGCTGAAAAAGGCTTCTAACCGAAGCCCTATATTCTTATGTCTGTAACTGTAAGGACAACCTTTTTTTTTACATGGGCATCTTGAGCTTGATCCGGGGAAAAAAATGGAAATGACAAGCTCAATGCTCATTGAGTAGTAAAACAAGCTAGGAAAAGCACTTAAAAACTTTATCATTTCAATAAAATAGCCATGGCCTCCAATGACTCGATTAGTACTACATGCAGAAACATTTTGCAGCTAATTCAATTAAGATAAAATAGCCATGATCTCCAATGATTTGATTATTTTGGGTTTTTTCGTGATATTAACTCTTTATATTTTGAAAAATGTTTTTCAAATTTTTGATTTTCTGTAAAACAAACACACCATAAGTAGTTTTCAATTCTCAAGCAAGGACCAAAGTTTGTTGGGTTGGAGAGAAAAAACCCTAAGCTTGACTAATGCATTGATTTTTTTTCATGGTATTATTCTATTTTATTCTATTATACAAGCCACACCGTATAGCTATGTGCTATGTGCAGGTTGCGAAACCCTACTTTCTCCTCACGCGTCTCCACTCCACTCCTCTCCGAATGTGAGGATTCGAATCCCCCACCCCCCTCATCTCAAATGGGAAGAATGGCTAATGGGGGCAAAATACCCTTGCGGTTGCAATGACTGTTTCAATGGTGATGAACGCCAGGCTTTGCAGCTTTATCGAGCAAGTCCTTCGTTAGGTTGCATTACCCATTACAATGCTACTCCAAAGACGGTTCACTTATAAAAATGATGGACTTACCCAACATTCGATGCCCGTAAATCAGATACTAACTCGATTCAAATGCATACTATGAGACTATTCTTTCGCTCTTTTCTTCTTCTCTTTTCAGGAAAATTTCCTAACTAGCTTATCCCCTTAAAAACATGTTAACACTATCCACTAGAGCTCACAGTCAAAAAGGGTGGTTCAGGTTATAAATGGAAGGAGCTTCCATTTATAATCTTGACCCCATGAGAGAGAATTTGGCAAGACTCGGACACTACTAGATATATTTTAGGTTTTTAAGCTATATGTGGAAAAAAAAAAATGAACTCTCCAGCTACAGAATGCACATAGAGATCATAATCTCCAAGCTTTTCTCATTAAAGATTACTCATGATTAGAGGATTTGGTGGGAAAAAAAGGTTTCATGGCAAGCTATTAAATCATTTGACCCTCACTCTTGACCACGACATGAACAGAATCCACTGGCTACCATAAATGGTAGTTTGAGTACGTGGGAACCCAATTAAAGTTGGGATTTTCTTACCATATAAGACAAAAAAGAAAAAAAAAAGAGAGGAAGTAGTCGTTGGCACGAAATGCCATTTTCAAAGTTTAAGGTCACAGTTTTGGTGGCGCGCGAAGAGCGTGCACCTCTCTTCCTTAACATCGCTGATGCATCGAGAGTGTCGGCCCAGGAAAAGACTGAAATCCCGATATACTTTTTGATTCTTTTTCCACATGATACGGTGCGAGGAATCGGGATAATCTGTCCCGGTTCTTGTGCATATGAGTGCGACAATGTACTAAAACGCATCTGATCATTGAAAACAACGGCATCTCGTGTGGATTTCCATGTGATCCGACGGTATTTGATGCGTTTGAGCACTCGTATCACCCTCATTAAATGCTTTGCCGAACTTCGACACATCCATCTCGTTTTTTTGGGTCTAGGGCCTAAACGGAAAGCCTGAAAATGTCAAGCTCCCCTATATAACGCCCACCTTTAAATCTCTGAGCACCCCACCTTACTTCCTGATTTTCTTTGCCTGCTCCATCGCTCTATTTCTGTGTGTGAGAAAAAAGAACAAGAAGAAGAAGAAAATGGCTCAACAAAGGCTCCAGAACTACATTGAGACCTTGAAGAACGAGGTGATCGCTCCTCTATCTCCTCCTCCATTGCATCGCTCTTTTTGCTAGATCAGTCGTATGCACGTTTAGATTTGACTTCGTTTGCTTCGCGGAAAACATTTTTTCACGAAAACACTTTTTTCTCGTTTTCCGACGTTTGGGGTGGACAAAATAAGCGATCAAATAAAACTTCCGATCCTCTCTTTCTGATGCCTCCCTCCCCGGCTTTTCCTTGCTCCTCTCGATCTCTCTCTCTCTCTCTCTCTCTCTCCCCGACCTTCGAAAGTCCCTTCGCTCCCGCTCTCTCTCTCCTCGTTCCCCTCGCAAAACCCGCTTTCGAATTCTCGGCAGCTCCTCCGCAACTAGTTATCGTCGTCATCTCTCTCTCCCGTGCCCTCAAAACCCCAGCTCATCGCCATAGAATCCGACCTCGCTATGCTTCGTGCGAATGAAGCACCACAGGCGGCTGATTCAGCTTCAGGTTGCCCTATCGAGCGACTTGCGTTTCCTGGTGAGGTTTGACTTGGCACCATTCGCTGGAATGCAAGTTTTGGCTCGCTTTCTTCGCCGTTCGCCATTGCCTGCGGAGTCGTCTTCATCGGAGATTGCTCGAAGGAGAAACGCGCGAACATGCCGCTGACAATGACATCGTCCGCGGGGCACGTCACTGATGAGTTGTATCGAAAACCGAATCAGATGATCAAACAGAGAATTAAGAAAAATTGAACGACGCACGTGATTACCTAGGTTCACTCCAGAATAGGGCTACGTCTTGAAAAGAGATTCCACTATAATTTTGGTTTACACAACACACAACTTATTACAATGGTTAGTAAAAACGAGCAAAAATATATGCCCAAAACGGGTCCAAAATCTAAACCTATCCTAAATCTCTTTAACCACACAACATATGGGCCAACTTCGCGAGAGAGAGGAAGGGAAAGGGAAGGGGGAGGATAAGTGATTATAGGGAATTTAATATTTTTCTTTCCAAACAAAGTAAAATATTTTCTTTTTATTAACGGAGTTCAACCAAACATTAGAAATATGATCATTTTCCTGGAAAATAATTTTCAAAAGTGTCATATCTTTTGCGAAACAAACAGAGACTAAGCTGATAAACATGAGCTTTCCTGTAATTACAGAAGATCTTACGAAGGTTTTATATTTTTGATAGTTGTTTCTTCTCTTTGAGAGTTTGACAGTTCGCGTCTCCATTGTTACGATCTGTGTAGGGCATCATGGATGGAGAGTATGAGGAGACCAAGAAAGTATAGAGCGGAACAAATCCTCCAAATTTCATGATGGATCTCATCAACTCTTTTTTGCGCGACGGTGACAATAGCATGAGAGATCTGGCCGACCTTCTGTAAACTTCATTTTTTTTTTGTTCCGACTTCGACTTTTTGCGTAGTATTTTTTGTTTACTTTTCTGGCTCTTCGGTCGCTGATGATCCGCGGGTGTATTTGATGGTTATCAGGAATGCTAGGAACGTGGATTTTACTAAAGTCACTACTGCTGCTCATCTGATCAAAGGAGGTGGCAACAGGTAGAAGGGTAACTGGTCGATTTTTAGTGGTATCTTATGCGTGAAATTTTCTTAAAGTTCCGTTCTCAGCATGAGACATTCAACATCTTCAAGAATAGAATATTTCTTATGAACCTGTTCCGTCCGATCCGATCTGATCCGATCCGGTCCTTGGTTCCGTCCAATCCGATCCTGGGCTCTAGAACCGGGAACCGGACCATTGGTCACGGTCCGATCCGAGCGGTCTTTTTTTCTCACCCCTAGTCCTTACTAGCTTTCAGCCTTCCCAAGGTTGGTATATAGTTAAATGCCCAAGGTTGACAAACATGCCAGCATTTCCTCCAAGGGGTTTTGGAGGCCCAAAGCCCATTTAGAAATTTGAACCAAACGCATTAAGGAAGTAAAAATACTAGTAATTAACTACAAAAATCAATAATGTTTGAATTATACACTTGCAAGAAGGCCGATCACTGTGTCTGCGTTTATTGGAAAAACCAGATAACGTAGATTTTCCTTTCCATTATTTGGATTTTGTTTGGCCAATGGCGCAAGTGGAACTGTCTAATACATTCCCACGGGACGAGCATGTGAAGATTTGTGCATGATCGTTTTGGACCTCATGATTTTTATCTGCTTTACTATCTGGAAACATGAGCCAATAAGATAACTTCCAACTAAGTGGCGAATGAGGCGCATTGTATACATCGAGAAAATCTTGAACAATCTGTGATGTTGCTAGACTGCTGTTATAACGCATAAAGTGCTTATGACACGACATACGTAGGTTGCGATCATTTGTAAGCTAGCTTTTGGATTATATCAGTGACCTAGCTAGTTCCATATTAACTGGGAGCCGCATTCCCATGCTCAATACTTGGACGGCTACTATCGTGCCATGGTCAAAGCATCTATACACAGACATGTAGTGTATATGAGACATTCCAAGGCCAAACGAAGAGAAAAATTTGAAATTGGGTAATGTGAACTTTTTGAGGTTGAACCCATGCAAATTCGGCCAAATTTATTGAGATATAGTTTGAACAATGATATAACAATGTTTAGTTGTTTGTGGGAGACTTCAGACTGAAATCAATCATGGTCATTATGAAATCTAATTTTTCCAAATCATTAATGACAAGTTATTTTATGAATAACATCTCTCCTATTATGAAAGTGACTTATATTCCTGTACTCATTGCTTGTGTTGTAGCCTTGGCAGTTGCCGGGTGGTTGCGGCAGCTCGTGCTCTTTTAAATGCTAGCCTTGATCAAGACAAGCAAAGGTAGAAAAATTGGCATGTTCTTCGCATTCATGAATTCAAAACCTCTATAACAGTTGTGCACAATCATATCTAAGCATCTCCGCTAGTTTTCGCAACATTTTTGTGTCAAGATTCATTGCCTATGTATTAATCGACGGTCTATCATGAATGGGTGGTGAATGAGTACTACCACTTCCGTGACAAACTCAGAATTTTATATCAGGTACTGCCTCTATTAAATGAACTCTGGTTATGCTTCTCCTCAAGGATACAAAGTATTCTCAATTCTTCATGATTCTACCAAGAACTCTTCGTCCTTTATGAATTTAGGATATCGAAGGATTTGAAATTATTAAAAGAATCAATGCTAAGCTGAATAAGGCCATCAATTAATCTGGAGAAGTACTTAGAAAACATCAATTGGGAAGCAAAATTTCCCGATAAACAAGAGATAGCAATTCCTGAAGATGAACAAGAAAGAGAATATAATTATCTAATGTGAGATGAACTTCACATCTTAGGGAAACAAATTTGAGGTTGTTGTATATGTTGGGATTGTCCCACATCGGTTGTGGAATGGACTGGTGGCTGGTTTACAAGTGCGAGGAAAATCTCATCCTTTGAGCTAGGTTTTGGGATGAGAAAGGCCCGAAACAGTGACAAAGTCGCGCACAATAGCCTTCGTGTTGGGAAGCAGCGGTTAAGTATATTCATTCAGATGTCTGGGAACCGGAGAAAGCATTTTCTTTTTACTTTTTCCAAACAGCTATACCTGCGAACGAAGTATGGAACTTGAAATGGAGATAGCTTGTCTATGTGTTGCCACGCCTCATCATGTTGCGGCAGTATTTCATTAGTAGTGACTTTTTTTTAGTTGAACCGGTTGAGGATGATCTTCTCTTAGTGGTGATGGTCGCAGAAATTTATTTGAGTTCATCAAAATATTATGCCATTCAGAACAAACAAATTCTACATTTCAGCACTTGGTCTCTATCCTGTGTACATCGTCCTGAGATTTCATTTCGATGCTAAAAATGATTCATTTGCTTGTCCAGTTACAATTATTGATCCGACTGCCTATTCGTTTTCTGCAGATGGAGAGGGCAATCGTCAACAATGAGTCGGGAAGGAGAGGATAAAAGCTATTGGTGTTTCTCTCAGTTGCTGCTCTGTCTAATGTTGCTGCTATGTGTTATGATAACATCCTTAAACAATCGTAAAAATAAAGATAAGGCCAAATTTTGTCTTTGCAAATAATCCACTGACCAATTTAATGACGAAGAACGGAAAGGAATTCATTGATTTGAATTCGAATTAAGAAATAGCCAACTCCATTGGATGTGGGAAGGTGAGCCTTCCATTGATCCACCGGATCCTTTATCAAAATCGTATTTAGAAATTTTCAGACCATAACAGAGTCGTTAATCGCAGGTTAAAACCTTGAACAGAATGTTTGCTTATGCTTTATCTCTCTGCCAAGGTACATCTTTATGATGTTTGGACGTACTGGGTTATGTTTACTTATACTAGTAAATCTAGTTTAGTCGGGCATTGATATAATCGGCATCTATGCTCGGCGAGCCTCTCATCCATAAGTCCAAGAGTCTCATCGGCAAGTCCCCGCATTCAAGATCAACGTCGAATATCCTTGCATCGGCAAATCCAAAAGTCTAATCGATAAACTTTGTCATCTCCCATGCATTGGAAGCCTAGAATAAGACACTTTGGGACCTCCACAAGCATTAATGCACTGTAATAGCTTTTAGTTTCTATGTGTTTTCATGGTTTCTAGTTCCTAGATTTGACTTTAGTCTTTTGCCTTCCTTTTTTTTTTTTTTGCTTTAAAAGGCCATCAAGTTTCTGTTGAAAGCAGACAAACTTGATTAATCAAATTCAATTCCCTTGAATCTCGAAAAGTTCATACCCCTTGAAAACTCAAAAGAGTTCTCATTCCATCCTTGCTTTTCAAAAGTCTGCATCCTTGAAGAGTTTCGACCATAAATCTAGAAATATTGATGCCCTTTCAACTTTCTTGGACACCTAGAAGAGTAACCATTGAAGTTCCTATTTTTTCCTCGCTCTGTCCATTCACTTTCTTCCACTTCCACCCCAGTTATGACCTTTCTAAAAGTGCTTATCTAAGAAAACTCAAAACATAAAAACTGTAGATCCAAGAGTTTTCTTGCTTTTGCTTTCGAAATCAGGTCGGTCCGATTTATATCGAGAAAGTTACAACTATTTTCCTGAGGTAGCGCAAAATTACAATTTTCGCTCGTTCTTGTTATGTATTTTTCATGTGTATAAGTCACTCTTCTGATCCTATTAATTGAATAGTTGATCAAGGACTACATCAGGCATTTAGGACATATTATCTTCGTCCTCTTGAGGTTTTTTCTTGCAAAGACAATTTGGGTCGGAAGAACTTATGACGAAAAGTGGCTGATCGAAGCTTCTCTCCAAAGCCCTTTGTTCTTATGTCTAACTTTAAGAACTTCTGCTTCCATGGCATGGGCATCTTCAACTTGAATAGACGAGGTCAATTCTCATTGATTAGTGCAGTGGAATTAAAGTAAAACAAGCTTGGAAAAGCATGTAAACGCGTTCACCTTTTCGATAAAATATCCGTGATCACATTTGATGACTCAATTAGTATTACGCCGTAGAGATACTTTGCAGCTAATTTGATAAAGATTAAATGTCAAAAACATTCTTCAATATTTCGACGAGGGAAGGAGTCACATAATTTGGTCAATTGGACAATTCTCAATGGATTCTAGGATTTGCCCTTGATTTCATGTCCATTGGAAACTAGTCATATATGAATTCGCCACACAGTTTTCTTTTGTTACTAAACAAATTTCTGATTAATAAGTAGTTTTCAATTATCAAGCAAGGCCCAACTGTTGGCTCAGATTAAAAAAAAAAAAAACTTAAGCTTGTCCGTCGACGTTGGGGTGACAGCGGCGAGGGCCGAGCAAGCGCTCGTTGCCGCGAGCGACCCATTTTCATATTTTTACACTTCTAATTTTTTAGTTTAAGACTTATTTTTTAAAGAAATTTCTAGGTGGACTTATTTCTTAGTTATAAATGACGTAGCGCTAATTTTGGTTAGATATTACGGATGTAGGCGGCGGATGGCCTACGTGGCACGGCGAAGCTGACATGGATATATATTTTTAATTATTTTATATTTCTTTTTCTTTTCAAGTTCCTCCGGTGGCCGGCAAGGGCTGGCTTTGCTGGCACGAGGCGAATGTCGGTGAGGTCGACAGGCGACGCCGGGCGAGGGCCGGCCTCGCCAGTATTTCCCTTGCACCGGCCCTATGAGAGAGAATTTGGTAAGACTTGGACACTAGTAAAAGAAAATTTAGATTTTAAGCTAGATGTGGAAAAAAATATTATCAAATCTTCATCATGCTTTTCTCATTAGAGATTACTCATGATTAGAAGATTTGGTGGAAAAGAAAATTCACTAGCTACCATAAAAGATAGTTTGAGTACATGGGAACCACCTAATTAAAGCTGGGTTTTCTCAGATTACCAGTCTAATTACACCTTCTTAGCAGATGTTTTCTTGCCTTATGAAGGGACCAATCAGACATTAATTCTTTCACCCAAAAAAAAAAATTCAGACATTAATTGGAGCTTCGATCAAACTTGTGTCCGAGTTATTAATTCCAATTGTAAAAAAGGACAAAAAAAGGAGTCGTTGACGGGAAATACGCTTCAAAGGTTCAATTTGGTGGAGCGGGGAGCGCATGCACCTCTCTTCCATAACATCCCTGCATAAGTGAAATCATAACGTATCACTTGAGACGCAACACAACCTGCCAAATTCGGTTGAGTGTTAGTCCAGGAAGAGATGAAATATCGAGCGAGGAATCGGCATAATCCATCTCAGTTCCTGTGCAGTTGGTGCGACACTGGTATACTCCATCTTGTTGGATCTTAGAGGCGCAGCACTCTGATACCTAAGTGTTTGAAGAAGGAAATTCTGGAAATGTTATTCACTCTCATGTTCTACTAAACGATTACAAAACACGCCTATTTATAGGCTGTAGGCATGACTCTACGACTTCTCTAGACAAACGAACAGACACGTCCAGATACATGACATTTAAAACTAATAAATGAACATAATCTCCTAGATAACAACGTCTAGGACTCTTCCTATTCTCTAGATAATAATTGCAACAACTTAATATCTTCCAAGACTCCACTTTACGATGAGCTTGGATTACGAAGAGTCGTGACTCTTGCGATTCCCAACAGCCTCCCTTAAACCGAGCTCATCTTGACCATGCCGATCATTCTCTTGAATTTAAGGAAGGAGTCTGTCTTCAACGGCTTCGTAAACATATCAGCCACTTGGTCTTCCGACTTGCAATACTGCAGCACAATCTCCTTGGACTTCACTAGATCTCGAATGAAGTGATACTTTATATCGATGTGCTTGCTTCTTCCATGAAAGACTGGATTCTTTGCAAGTGCTATGGCTGACTTATTATCACAATAAATCACCGTCGAATGCTCTTGCTTATGACGAAGTTCAGCGAGCATCGAACGTAGCCAAACTGCTTGAGTAGCACAATAAGCCGCTGCTATATATTCTGCTTCTGCACTGGACAAAGCAACCACCTGCTGCTTCTTCGAAGACCAGGAGAAAATCCCATTTCCTAAAGAGAAAATATAACCGGAAGTACTCTTTCTTTCTCCAATATCACCTCTCCAATCACTGTCTGTATATCCCACAAGCTGAAAATCATTAGAAAAAGTGTAGAATATACCATCATCCACAGTACCTTTAATGTACCGAAGAATCCTTTTTGCCGCCTGCAAGTGTGATTGTCTAGGAGCTTCCATAAATCTGCTTATCATCCCAACACTATAAACAAGATCTGGCCGAGTAGAAGTCAAATATCGTAGACTCCCAACTAACCTCTTGAAATAAGTGGGATCGACTTCAGAACCACTTCCGTCTTTTGTCAACTTCAATCTTTCCTCCATGGGAGTGCTAATTGGTTTACAAGTAGCCATCTTGAAACGCTCAAGAATATCCTTGGCATACTTCTGTTGACAAACAAAAATACCATCCTCCGATTGAGTAACTTCTAGGCCAAGAAAATAATACATGAGACCCATATCTGTCATCTCGAACTCACGGGTCATGGCCTCCCTGAAGTCACAAATCATTTCTTGCCAATCTCCAGTAAATATGAGATCATCGACATATAAGCAAACAATGAGTATTTCACCATTCAAGCCAACCTTGACATATAAAGTATGCTCATAAGGACAGCGGATAAAACCATGAGTTAAGAAATAAGAATCAATTCTGGTATACCAGGCTCGTGGTGCTTGTTTGAGGCCATAAAGAGCTTTCTTCAATCTGTAGACTAAGCCCTCTTGTCCTGTTTTGACATAGCCCTCCGGTTGATCCACATACACCTCCTCCTCAAGTACGCCATTGAGAAATGCGGACTTGACATCCATTTGGTGTATTTTCCAGCGCCTTTGAGCTGCTAAAGCAAAAATCATACGAATAGTATCCATTCTTGCAACCGGAGCAAATACCTCAAAATAGTCAATCCCGGGTTTCTGTTTGTAACCCTTGACTACAAGACGAGCCTTCAACCGATCAACATCACCATTAGGCTTACGCTTGGTTTTGTAGACCCATTTTACACCGATGGACTTCTTGCCTTCTGGAAGAGACGTGAGTTCCCACGTATCATTCTTCTCGATCGCATATATCTCATCATCCATGGCATGAATCCAACCACTATCTTGGGAAGCCTCCTTAAAGTGTGTCGGATCACAATCTGCAAAAAGAGCATAATTGACAATTTCTTCATCAGATGGGTCATCATTATTCGACAAAGAATAATCCCTCAAACGAGCAGGTAAAACTCGTTCTCGCCGTGGACGGGAGGAACTTTCGACACGATCTTCGACAAGATTTTCAACAGGATTTTCGACAGGATCTGCTGTCGAAGTAGGCTGCATCGAACTCGTTGCTGGTTCAGATTGAACTGACTCCTCCTCATCGAAGACAAAATGAAACTGCTTCTTCTCTTCCCTGTTCCACATCCACTCAGCTTCCTCGTCGAAGGTGACATCTCGACTGATAACCACCTTCTTCGATATAGGATTATACAACCGATAACCCTTCGTCTCATTGCTGTAACCAAGAAAGATGCATTTCTCACTCTTCTCATCAAGCTTTTTGCGAAGTTCATTAGGCACATGGGCGTAAGCAATACACCCAAACACACGAAGATGCTGAACTGAAGGGATTTGACCACTCCACACCTCCGTCGGTGTCTTGAACTCAAGACCTTTAGTTGGACAGCGATTCAACAAGTAAATAGTACAAGCAACCGCTTCTGCCCAGAAATGCTTAGGCAAATGTTTGGAATGGAGCATAGTACGTACCATATCAACAATAGTGCGATTTTTTCTCTCCGCTACTCCGTTCTGTTGAGGAGTATATCGTGCTGTCAACTGATGTTTGATGCCGCACTGCTTGAAGAAACCATCTCCAACCAAATATTCCGTGCCACGATCAGTTCGGAGAATCCGAATTCCATGCCCACTTTGCTTCTCTACATAGGCTTTGAACTCCTTAAAAGCGTCGATGGCATCTGACTTTTGCTTCAAGAAATAAACCCATGTTTTCCTGCTAAAATCATCGATGAAGGTAACAAAATACCTGTACCCCCGATTCGACGACTCACCGAGAGGTCCACAGAGGTCGGAGTGCACCAACTCCAACGGTCTTGACGCTCTCCATGATTTTCCCGAAGGGAAGCTTTCTCTGCACTTCTTCCCAACAACACATGGTTCACAAATCTCCTTCGGAGAAGAAATTTCAGGTAGTCCACGTACCATCTTCTTCTGAGACAACAGCTTTAAGCTGTCGAAATTCACATGCCCGAACCGCTTGTGCCAAAGCCATGTCAAATCTTGCACCGAGGCACTAAAACATGACGTAGCATAGTTAATATACAAAGGAAAAAGTCGATTTCGAGCCATTTTTACCTTTGCAATCAATCCTCCTTTGCCATCATGAACCGTGCAAATCTCATCCTTAATGGTCATGAGATAGCCTCGCTCGGACAACTGTCCCATACTTAGAAGATTTTCTCGAAGACCGGGAACATAATGGACGTCGGAAATGCTTTGAACCGACCCATCCTTCGCCTTGATTTTAATAGTTCCCTTTCCCATGATAGGAACTTTGGTATTGTTCCCAAATCTCACCTCCGAACGAAAGGTGTCATCGAAGTTTGAGAATAACTCCTTCTCGCCACACATGTGATTGCTACACCCGGTGTCTAAGTACCAAACATTCTTCTGGTTCTCCACCGCAGAATTACATGTGAATAAAAGAGCATTACCTTGCTCACCATCTCCATCGACATGTCTATCGACGGATCTTGCTACCTTAGCATGGAACTTTTGACCACCAGTCTTCTTGCTCCGACATTCAGATTTATAGTGCCCATACTTTTTACAATTAAAACACTGAATAAAGGACTTATCTTTTTGTTGTCCGGCATACTTCTCTTGCCGCTTTGGATCTTTCCTTTGATTAGAAAGATTCTTCTTTTCATCAGGCAACACCAACTGGCTTTGCAAAGCTTCCTCCACCGTCTTGGATTTCTCCTTGATTCGTTGCTCGTGCATTTGTAGAGAGCCCACCAACTCATCGACGGACAAGACAGAGAGATCTCGTGACTCTTCGATGGAAGTCACAATATATTCGAACTGCAAAGTTAGAGTTCGAAGAATCTTCTCAACAATCTGTTGATCCCGAATAGTCTCACCATTGGCCTTCATTTGATTGACAAGAGCCAACGTCCGTGAGAAATAATCGGAAATGGACTCCGACTTTTCCATCTGAAGGAGCTCGAACTGTCGTCGAAGAGTCTGAAGCCGAACCTTCTGGACCTTCTCAACGCCTTTGTAAATGTTGATGAGAGTGCCCCAAGCTTCTTTCGCCGTCTTCGAATTCGCCACTTTCTTAAAGATTGACGAATCTATCGCTTGAAAGATGTAAAAGAGAGCCTTACGATCTTTCTTACGATTCTCTTTTAGCGTCTTCTGCTCCTCCGTTGTCAAATTTGCTGCCGTTTCTGGCTCCTCGAATCCTTCTTCCACAATCTCGGTCAGCTCCTGAAACCCGAATAGCACCTCCATCTGGATCTTCCAATGCTCAAAATTCTTCCCGTCGAACCTCGGGAGTTGAGGTTGGACCATCCCAGTACCACTCACAGAAGCCATCTGACTCGAGAGAAAAAACTTAGCCAAACTGGCTCTCACTGGCTCTGATACCAAATGTTGGATCTTAGAGGCGCAGCACTCTGATACCTAAGTGTTTGAAGAAGGAAATTCTGGAAATGTTATTCACTCTCATGTTCTACTAAACGATTACAAAACACGCCTATTTATAGGCTGTAGGCATGACTCTACGACTTCTCTAGACAAACGAACAGACACGTCCAGATACATGACATTTAAAGCTAATAAATGAACATAATCTCCTAGATAACAACGTCTAGGACTCTTCCTATTCTCTAGATAATAATTGCAACAACTTAATATCTTCCAAGACTCCACTTTACGATGAGCTTGGATTACGAAGAGTCGTGACTCTTGCGATTCCCAACACATCTCGGTTCCTGTGCAGTTGGTGCGACAATGTACTAAAATGCATCCGGCCATTGAAGTTGGCTTGATCTCGTGCGGTTTTCCATGTGATTTGACGGTATAAACGTGTTTGAGCTCTCGTATCACACTCATTATATGCTTTTTTGATATTCGATTCACTTCTTCGGTTTAGGGCCAAAACCAGAAGCTTGGTAATGTGAAGCTTCCCTATATAATCCCCACCTTTGAATCTCTCACCAACCCATCTTACTTCCCAATTTTTTTTTTTTTTGCCTACTCTATCTCTCTGCTTCTCTTTGTGTGAGAAAAAGAAGAAGAAGAAAATGGCTCATTAATTAGGCAAATGATTTATATTCATGTACTCATTGCTTCTGTTGTAGCCTTGGTGGTTGCCGGGTGGTTGCAGCCGCTCGTGATCTTATAAATTCTAGCCTTGATCAGGACAAGCAAAGGTAAAAATTGGCATGTTCTTCCCGTTCATGAATTCAAAACCCTTATAACAGTATTTGCACAATTATATCTTAGGGTTTGCTTCCTTCAACAATTTATAGGCATCTTGTCAAATATATAGACTAGCGTTTATATATCCGTTATTAGTTCCCTCGTATCTACATAACCATACAATGTAGATTAACAAACTAAATGCTAAAAGTTTATCGCCTGCGTCCTTATTTTCTTAGCGTGTTGTTGTATTCATTTACATTCAGATAGCAATTTTTCTTCCTTGAAAATACAGTATCGTCGATCTGCATTCAATGAACATTTTTAAAAGCTATTTACCGACACAAATATCCGACTTTGAACATGAGATGCTTATTGACCTGCGTATGTGATTTAACCTAATAGTCGATTATGGTTCTCGTTGGGTCGCTGGGTCCCTTTAGTTTTTTTTTTTTTTAAATCATTCTCTATGTATTATCGATGGTCTATTTGACACTTATGTCACTTCGGCTCTTTTCTAGGTGCGAGACTTCGCATGAAGGGGTGGTGAATGAGTATTATCGCTTTCGTGACAAACTTAGTACCTTATATCAAGTACTGTCTCTTTTAAATGAACTCTGCTTATGTATCTCTTGATGGATGCCAGGTATTCTCAATTCTTCATCATTTTGCCAAGAACTCTCTATGCTTCATGAATTCAGCATACAGAAGGCTTTGAAATTATTAAAGGAATGAATGTTAAGCCGAGGCCATAGATTAACCTGGAGAAGCACTAAGAAAACATTAATTGGGACTGAAAATTTCCTGATAAACAAGTGATCACTGGGCAATTCCTGAAGACAAACAAGAAAGAGAATATCCTTATCGATTATGAGATGGGCTTCACATCTTAGGAAAGTGAATTTGTCATATAGCCTTTTTGCCTTTTCCATTAGCAGTGCCCTTATTTTGGTTGAACTAGCTGAGGATGGATCTTCTCTCCGTGGTAATGTATGTAGAAATTGATTAAGATCATCAAAATATAATTCCATTTACATTGAACAAGTTCTAAGTTTCAGCGCTTCATCTTTATCCTGTATAAAGCATCCTGAGATTTCGAAGATTTCCCTTCGATGCTAAAAATGATTCATTTGCTGCTCTAGTTATGATTACTGATCCGACTATCGATTTGTTTTCCACAGATGGAGAGGGAAATCGTCAACAATGAGTCAAGAAGGAGAGGATAATAGCTGTTGGCGCGTTTGTCTCAGTTGAGTTTGAGTATACAGATGAGAAGATTTCATCTATCCATGGAAAACTTGTTGATGAAGTTCCTGCTATGTGTTATGACAACATCTTAAACAAATAAAAATAAATTAATAAATAAAGAGAAGGCCCAAATTTCTCATTGCAAAACCTCCACTGACCACTTTTAGTGGCGAAGAATGGAAAAGAATTCATTGATCTGGAATTCGGGTTATGAAATAGCCGACTTCCTAGGATGCGGGAAGGTGAGCCTTCCATTGATCCACCAGATCCTCTGCTAAAATCGTATTTAGAATTTTCAACACCATAACATCGTCTTTAATTGCTGCTTAACGCCTTGAACAGATGTTTGCTTATGCAATATCTCTTTGCCATGATACATCTTTTTTTATGTTTGGAAGTATTGGGTTATGTCTACTTATACTAGTAAATCTGGTTTACTTGCAAACCCGATTTGGGTCGGAAGAAGTTACGACGAAAAGTGGCTGAACAAAGCTTCTGACCAAAGCCCTTTGTTCTTTTGTCTGTAACTATAAGAACTTCTTTTTTCTTGACATGAGCAGCTAGAACTTGATCTGGGGAAAAAAAATGGAAAGGACAAGCTCAATGCTCATTGATTATTACAGTGGAATTAAAATAAAACAAGCTAGGAAAATCACTTAAACACATTCATCATTAAGAATAATGATACAAATGATACTTGCATTTGATCAAATGTGTATTGTGATCCATGAACTTTTATTTTGTTTAATACGGTTCTTCAACTTTAATCCAATATACAATGTAGTCCCCATATTTTTAATTTGTTCCATGTGGTTCTTGAACTTCTTGTACATGTTCATTTTAGTCCATAGACTATATGAAAATATTTAATGTTATTCCTAAACTTGAATTAATAGAAGGATAAAATTGGATGCTTTTATATAGTCTAGGACCGGGTTGAACATCTGCTAAAAGTTTAGGTTTGGAACCACATTGAACAAATCAAAAATTTAAAGATCACATTGCACATCTGGCGAAAGTTCATGGACCTTATCTATCACCATTTTGATAAAGTATGCATGACCACATTGTGGAAAACATTCTTGAATATTTTGAGGAGGGACGGAGTCACTTAATTTGGTCAATTGAAAAATCCTCGACGGATTAGTTGTCCGTGATTTCATGTCCCTAGTCATATATATAAATTCACAAAATCCTTCGTCAATCCTTTTTGAAGTCTAACGAGTAATGTATTGTCGCTAGTACCATCTGGGGATGGCTTTTGCAGCTTTAGGGACGGTTTTGTCACTCGACCGTGTAGTTTCCTTTGTATAGAGCCCCCCATTGATTTGCCATGATAAGAGAGCAAATCCTTCACTTGGTTATATTACCCATTTACAATACTTTTTCAAAGACGGTTCACTTAGAAAAATGATGGACTTACCAAATTAATTCAAATTTTAAGATGGACGTAGAAAAAGTTATTGACTCTCCAGCTACAAAATGCTCATTCAGATTTAAATCTGCCATGATTTTCTCCTTAGAGATTACTCAGGATTAGAGTATTTGGTGGAAAAGAAAGTAGGGGTGTCAATGGTTCGGTTCAGTTCAGTTCTTTGAATAACCGAACTGAACTGAACCAATAGGAAATACGCCCGAACTAAACCATAATCCGTCCGAACCGAACCGAACTGAAAAAACTCAGTTCAGTTCGGTTCGGTTCGGTTTTCATTTTTTTTTTAAATCTGTCGCTTCACAGATATTGCTAGTGACATCTAAGTGAGTTGTTGATTATTAAAATGTTTTGTTATGGATTTCAGAGCAACCGAACTCATTGGTGATAAAATATGATATAAATTGGAATCTTCCATGAAGCCGATATTAACATGATGTGATAAATTGTCCGTCGTTAAAATTTTGAATGAATAGCGCAGAAATGGCCAACTCAAGCATAGGTTACATACCATGAATTCTTATTTTTTTTTCCGCGAACTTTCAAGCCCTCTCATCCTCCAGCCAAAGAGAGCCTTGGATTTGAACTCGCTCTTTTCCTTTTAGGACGAGTAGCACTGAAAGAAAGTGAAATGGGGATATGATCAGAAGAAGTGGTAGGCAGTGCCCGAGCCTCTGCATCTGGATAAGATGCTCTGCATTCATGGGAGAAGAACTCTATCCAAACCTTTTCTTTTCTTGACAAAATCATCCCCTTCCCTATTGCTACACTGGGTAACTGCACATCCTTACTCTCAGCATCCGACCGCAAACGTTTATTCAGCATATCTCGGAAAGCGACCATTCTATAATTTGTAGCTTGTCTAGCTCCAATCTTCTCCCAATGATAGGAGTACTTCATTGAAATCCCCCCAAATAAATCCACGGCAAAGTATTCACAGTATTAAGTGCTGGACTTGATTTCATACCCTCATTCTTTCTGAAAAGCAGCAGGAACATGCATAAAGGTCATAATGCACCACATCTCTAGTTTCAGTTTATTTCAGAAATCAAAGATACTAAATCATTCCACAAAACAGCCATGCCACCCATCAATCCTTGAA
This sequence comes from Rhodomyrtus psidioides, assembly GCA_021437785.1. NCBI lineage: Eukaryota > Viridiplantae > Streptophyta > Magnoliopsida > Myrtales > Myrtaceae > Rhodomyrtus > Rhodomyrtus psidioides. The sequence goes on along the minus strand of JAILYB010000024.1, from coordinate 1,660,487 downwards.
AGATCTCTACTGAACATTTAAATCGATCCAAAGCCGGACAATTTCAATACAATGAACATTCTTCGGACCCTCTTTGTCGATGCAGAACCCAGAACCCAAACACAAATTAAAAGAATAGAAAAGATAACCACAAGAAAAGTTCGACAAAAATAAGCAAACGCAATACTGGTTCACATAGAGAAGGCTCTGTTCTACATAATCTAATTAAGTAAGTGAAAGTGAAACCAAACTTCTGATAAAGCATCAGCAGTTAAAGCATGAACGCACTACAAAATATAAGCTCTGCGAGCTCTCGGTAGTGTTCTGCTTCTTCATGCCTTTCTTCTCCCCAAACCCAAATTTGGAGTCTGGCTTTTCCCTCTTCTTCATCTTCTTGTCCATTCCCTTCCTTCCCTTGCCACCGCCTTGCCTCGATTTTCCTCCAGATCGATCTCTGCAACGAGTAGAACCATGCGACGCTTCCCTATATGTTCTTGTCCAAATTTCCCCGCCACGAGCAAGGGAATGTCCAAGACCAAAAAATGAGTTTCATCGGCTAGAGATTGTCGATAAAAGCAAACCTGTCGATAAAATATTAAACTTGTCAAAATGTGATAGGAATTCTAGTGCTGTAGAGTTCCAAATATTAAACTTGCCATTTAAGTTTACTTGTTTTTCAACAACAGCTTTGACAACAATATGTCAAGAACTATGCATAAAGCATCCAAACAGAAAACAGAGAGTATATGGCCATAGGTCTAATGATTTCTTGGAACCAACTGATATGCAATCCTTAAGTCAGAAAAATTACCAATTGAAAATTTGTAGCAGTTATAGGGGGCGCCGATAAACATTTGAATACAAGAAATTTCATAAGAAAAAATCAAAGATGAATCTGAATGGATTAATGAAAAGGACTACTTGTTCCACTGGATAACCATAGAATGAACAAGACGTTTCTTTTCTGTCAAAGAAAATGTTGCTCTACCAAATATACAACTGAAATATTTTCCGTATCTGCATCATTTAAGAAATTTGGATACCATGACCCTTATCTATCTAAAGTTCTTGTCGTCTTGAACAATCTTTTGTTGAAAAGAAGCAATAACTTTCACATATTCACTTCATGTGCATGTGTCATCAGCGCTAAGAAAGCAAATTTTAGATGCCACTAAATAACACCTCGCAACCTTCAACTTAAGTAACATTATGCCATCAGGCCCAATCGCATATCCAAAGAAGAAAACTTACAAGAGTATCAATTTGGACAATGATATTTGCATAATGCAAGGATAGGCCAACAGGTACTCGGAAAACAAACTAAGGACTAATTCTCAGTTCATACGAGACAAGAAAGAAGCATTTGCATATAATCACGCAGAAACTATTTCTCAAAAGATAAAAGAAAATGGCAAACTCGATGCACATATTTTCTCTCGACAGCATCCAATTATCAACAAAACAACAAATCAAAATTCAGAACACCAAAAACAACTGAAACTACAAGTAAACTTGCAGCAAACCAGTGAGAAGGCAAAAGCAAGAACACAACCATTACCTTTCGAAGGTGGATTTGGTGAACCAGAAGAGATCTTTGGCGGGTAGGCGAAGAGTGATTGAATACCCACCTTTTGAAATCTCATCTTTCATCAATCATCAAGAGAAATCAATATCGAGTTAAGCTCCATAGTCGTAGTAGACAAATCTGCATTCAATTCACAATGAAAATCAATATCGAGTACTCCGAGGAAATTCAGGGGAAGAACTAGAAGCACTCTGAACGTTGACTAGAGTCTTATTTTTCCCTGTTGGAAATTGAAACTAAGCAAGAAAGGTGGTGACAGACTTTGAGTTGCTTTCCCTCCCCCCTAACGCTATGAAGAAGATTTACCTGATAACCATGATTCGAAAGTGGTGCGCTTTCCAGATGATTAACCTAATTAGGATAAATCTAAATATGAGTATACACTATATAGCGCCTCCTTCCCATTACCTTCTTCTAAAATTGAAATTGAAATTTGAGATAATCCAATAGCAATTTTTTAATTTGTAATAAGAATTTCAAGCTGCTCATGTTTACATCACTATTAAACAAAATAATTCCCCACCCGTCCTTACAATTATAATCAGGTTTTTTGATAATTGGAGAAAATTCGGGAAAGATGTACACTCTAAACAAATGTAGCTAAGCTTATATGCAGACATTTAATTATTATTCTTGTTTGTCAATCTCTCCACCAATACGTGAATGCCCAAAAAAACAAGATCCGAAGCTAACAGGGAAGACACAATCAAAATAATTCTTGAACTAGGGGCGACGAATGCTGCCTGTGAACCCTAAGAATGAGAATCTCTTAATTTCTTTTAGAAACCCTCACCTTTGAAGATCCCTGTCGCCGTCGTAGCTTGGTCGCACGCCCCCAGCGCCGTCGCTACTGCCACCGCCCGATCGAAAGTTGTCGCTGCCAAGGACTGAGATGGTCGAAGCCGAGAATCCCTCAACATCAGAAATTAGCGGACAACATTACCTTCGGAGACCCACAAAGACGGTAAGAAGCTGGAAAATTTCCATGAGATGGACGAAGCCGAGAGAGATACAAGGATCTTGGATGAAATCGATATGATCTTGCGAGAAGATCGCCTGAACGAGAGAGACGGAGAAAGCGGTACAATTTAGGGTTCGCGTTTTTTTTGAGTTTGAGAAGCGAACTGAACCGTGTAAATAAGATTATATATAAACAGTTCGGTTCGATTATTGAATCGAACTGAACAAATTAAAACTGAACCGATAAAAAAATTGTGGTTTTTTTTTCTAACCGAACTGAGAATCGAACCGAACTGAATTCAGTTCGGTTCGATTCTCAGTTCGGTTCTTGGTGCGGTTTGCAGTTCGGTTCTGACACCCCTAAAAGAAAGGGAAGGGAAGGTTTTATGGCAAGCTATTAAATCGTTTGACATCACTCTGGCTTTCATTGACCATGACAAGAACAAGAAAATCCACTGGCTACCATAAAAGGTGGCTTGAATATGCGGGAACCCTTGTTGCTGTTTTTTTTTTTTGGGGGGGGTAAAAGCAAAGTTGGTTTTTTTTTTAACCATATAAGACAAAAAACGAAGTAGTCGTTGGCAGGAAATGCGCTTCAAAGTCACAGCTTCGGTTGAGAGTGTAAAAGCCTTTTTTATTCTTTTCCCAGCTGATACTCCATGAGGAATTGGGATAATCCATCTCGGTTTTTGTGCAGATGGGTGCGACAAAATGCATCTGACCATTGAAAACAGCGGGATCTTATGTGGGTTTTCATGTGATCCGATGATATTCGATGCGTTCGAGCACTCTTTTCACCCTCATTAAATACTTTGTCAGAATTCAACTCATATTTGACTCTGTATCGCTTTTTCGGTCTGGGGCCAAAACCGAAACCCTGGTAATGTCAAGCTTCCCTATATAACCCCCAACTTTGAATCTCTCAGCATCCCACCTTACTTCCAAATTTTCTTTGCCTGCTTCATCTCTGTAGTCCTCTTTGTGTGAGAGAAAGAAGAAGAAAAATGGCTCAACAAAGGCTCCAGAACTACATTGACACCTTGAAGAACGAGGTGATCGCTCCTGTATCTTTATCTCCACAGCATCACTCTTTTCGCTAGATCAGTCGTGTACACGTTTAGATTTGATGCGGTTTGCCTCGCAAAGAAGAGATTTTCCTTTTTCGTTTCCTGAACAAGGAACAATCCCACTTTTTAAGCTGATAAGAGCTTTTGATCGTCTTATCTCAGCCTATTCAAATGCATGATTATGCAGTCCATCTTGACTGTTTCTTTTGTTTCGAAATGCAGATTATTTCTCTTATACACATACCATTAGACGAGCATCACTTGGTTTTGTCCACCACACCACCCACAAAATTATTTCATTTGATAACTTATTTTGTGTTGCACCATCGCGAAATGATTTTGTTTCTTGGATGGAGGGTTTTGGTATGGACTATGAAGGGGAGATGAACATGGTTTTTTCAGTTCCTTTTCAGAGTTGGAGAACTAGCTTGTTTTCCTATATTACAGAAGATCTTACAAAGTTTTTGTATTTTTATAGTTGTTTCTTCTCTTTGAGAGTTGACAGTCCAAGCTTCTCCATTTTTACGATTTGTCTAGGGTATCATGGATGGAGAGTATGAGGAGACCAGGAAAGTACAGAGCGGAGAAAATCCTCCAAATTTCATGATGGATCTCATCAACACTTTCTTGAGCGACGGTCACAACAGCATGAGAGATCTGGCCAACCTTCTGTAAACTTCAATTTTTTCGACTTCAACTGTTGTGTGCTCTGAGTTTTTCTTTTCCTTTCTTCTTTTCTGGCTCTTTGGTCGCTGATAATCCATGGTTGTATTTGATCGTTTCCAGAGAAGCCAGGACTGTTGATTTTACTAAAGTCACTACTGCTGCTTATCTGATCAAAGGAGCTGGCAGCAGGTAGATTAACAATTGACTTTCATTTTTATTGGCAAAATTTTGTTAAAGTTCCTTTCTTTTGCACGAGACATTCGACATCTTCTCGAGTAGAACATTTCCAAGCACCAGTGTTCGAAAGTATCCCATTTTAGTCATGTTCTTAGCATGCTGCATTAGGGAAGTTCAAGTACTTTTAATTAACCACAAAGATCAATCCTGTATGAATTCATGAAGGCCGATCACTGGCCCGTGTCGGCATTTATTGGATAAACAAGATGAAGTAGATTTCCATACCTGTTATTTAGATTTTGTTTGGCCATGGCACGTGTGACAACTGTCTAACACATTCCAACTGGACGAGCGCGTGAAGATTTTGAGCACGAGCTTCTTGCAGCTCGTGATTATGATCCGCCTTATTGTCCGGAAACATAAGCCAATGAGATAAATTTCAACTAAGTGGCGAATGAGGCGATTGTATACATCAAGAAAATCTTGAACGATCTGCGATGTTTCTATCCTTCCGTTATAACGCATAAAGTGTGCATACGACATCACATAAATAGGCTGCGAGCATTTGTCTGGTTTTGAATTATATTGTTGGCCTAGTTCCATATTAATTGTGAGCCATATTCCCACGCTCAATACTCAGACGGCTACTACTGCGCCATGGTCAAAGCATCTAAATACAGACATGCAACTTTTGAACTTTCTGAGTTTGATCACATGCATATTCAACCAAATTCACTGAGATATATTTGATCAACGATGTTTAGTTGTTTGTCGAAGCCTTCAGACTAAAATTAGTCGTACTAATTCTGCAATCTAATTTTTCCAAGTCGTTAATGACAAGTTATTTTCTGAATGACATCTCATCTACTACGAAAATGACTTATATTGCTGTACTCATTGCTTGTGTTGTAGCCTTGGCGGTTGCCGGGTGGTTGCAGCAGCTCGTGCTCTTATAAATGCTAGCCTTGATCGAGACAAGCAAAGGTAAAAATTGGCATGTTCTTCGCGTTCATGAATTCAAAACCCTTATTACTGTATTATATCTAAGGGTTTGTTTCCTTCAACAATTTATAGGCATCTTGTCAAATCAAATGTATAGACAAGCATTTAAATATCTGTTATTAGTTCTCTCGTATCTACATAACTATACAATGTAGATTAACCTACTAAAAGCTAAAAGTTTATTGCCTGCAATTCTTATTTTAAGATCGTACAGTTTTATGCCTAACGATTAACAGCCATAACTTTGATCGAAGATACATTGTGCGAAAAGTTATCGATGAGGCCAGTGTCTAGAGACTCTTTGGTGTTTTCAGTAGTTTGTTCTTGTATTCATTTATATTGACAGAGCAATTTGTCTTCCTTAAAAATACAGTATCTGCGATCTGCATAGAATGAAGATTTTCAAAAGAAATTTATCGACACGAAAATCTGACTTTGAACATGATAAGCTTATTTACCTGCACATGTGATTTAACCTAATCGTGTTTGTGGTCCTTGCCGAGTCGCTGACTATGTTAACATATGCCAAGCACTGAATGCATGTGACATGAGCTTCTACGCTTGTTTTTGCAAAAAAAATTCAAAAGTCACCGCCTATGTATTTATCAATGGTGTATTTGACAATTTAGTCCCTGCGGTTCTCTTCTAGGTGCGAGACATCCCATGAATGGGTGGTGAATGAGTACTACCACTTTCGTGACAAACTCAGAACCCTGTATCAGGTACTACTTCTGTTAAATGAACTCTGCTTATCTTAGAGTTATGCTTCTCTTGAAGGAAGCAAAGTACTCTCAATTCTTCCCGATTTTGCCAAGAGCTCTTTGTACTTTATAAGTTTGGGATATAGAAGGCTTTGAAATTATTAAAGACTGAATGTCAAGCCGAACAAAGCCATCAATTAATCTGGACAAGCACTTAGAAAACGTTACTGGGGACTCAAAATTATCTACTAAACAAAGGTATCACCGAGCAATTCCTGAAAACGAACAACAAAGATAATATCAGTGTCTAATGTGAGAAGAACTCCCCATCTTGGGGAAGCACATTTGAGGTTGTCATATAGAACTTCTACTTTTTCCAACCAGCGTTACTGCAAAGTGCGAACAAAGTGTGGAACTCGCAATGGAGATGCTTGTCTGTGGTTAAGCTCTAATCAGTCTTATATACCATTTAGAATGAACAAATTCTATGTTTCAGCGTTCGCATTTATCCTACTTACATCATCATGAGATTTCATTTTGATGCTAAATATGACACATTTACAGCTCCAGTTAGAATTACTGATCTGACCATTGATTCATTTTCCGCAGATGGAGAAGGCAATCGTTGACAATGAGTCGACAAGGAGTCCATAAAAGCTGTTGGCGTTTCTCTCAGTTGACTATACAGATGAGAAGATTTCATCTGTCCGTGAGAAACGTGTTGATGAAGTGCCTGCTATGTCTAAATTTCCTGCTATGTGTTATGGTAACATCTTTAAGAAATTGGAAAACAATCTCTTTGCAAATAATCTCGAACCCGAGTTATGGAATAGCCAACCCTGTGAGACGCGGGAAGATCCTTTGCTAAACTCGTATTTAGGAATTTCGGCACCATAACGGAGTTGTTAATAGCTGCTTAAAGCCTTGATCAGAATGTTTGCTTATGTTTTTAGCTCTCTGCCATGATACATCTTTATGATGTTTGGAAGTATTGGGTTATGTATGCTTATACCAGTAAATCTGGTTTAGCAGGGAATTGAGGACATATTATCTTCGTCCACTTGCGGTTTTTACTTGCAAACACAATTTGTGTCTGAAGAAATTATGACAAAAAGAGGCTGACCAAAGCACTTTGTTCTTGTGTCTGTAACTTTAAGAACTTCATTTTTCAAGCTAATTTGGTTAAGATTAAACGTGAAAAGCATTCTTGAATATTTTGAGGAGGGCAGGAGTCACTTAATTTGGTTAATTGGACAGTTCTCATTTGATTCTAGAATTTTCCCTTGACTTCATGCCCATTGGAAAGTTGGAAACTGGTCATGTGACAGTCTGATTTTCCTGTCATTTCGAGACCTTTGATTGTAAGATATTTATCGAAGTATTTCAGTGATATCTCGCTCGGATCTGATCAATCGCGAGTTAACTAACCAAAGGGGAAAGGCTAACGCGCGACGAGGTACGTGGACCTAGGAAATTCGATTTGAACACGGCGTTTTGACCATAAGGATCGTCGAGGGATATTTAGAACTGAGACCGATCAGAAAACGATTAAGAAATCCATTGCTAGTGTTATACGATTGGGACGCGGGTGATACCGCTTAACCAACGTATGATTTAGGAATTTTCCTAAATCGATTTATGACGATCGCGGCCGTCGGGACTGGTAATAGACCTTTGTGATTACATGACAACCAAGATTGCCGTAGTTTGGATTTTCCTAAGTGTGATGAGAATCACAGAGTCGATACGCGTAATGTCCGCAAAAGCCGCCCGTTAGTTCGAGATAGATTGAAATGTACGAACGATGAGAAATCGATCACGATTTGGGATCTCGGAAATGAAAAATGGAAATGAAGATTTGTAACAATGTGTTTGGATTGGACGACGCCTAGTCGAGGATGAAAATTTGCAGGAAAATGATTTTTCGGACGAAGGGTGTGAAAAGACGATTTTGCCCTTGGAGCTTTGACTTTATGTTATCAATTAGACAAGGGCATTTGTGTCAATTGGTCATCCCCAAGGTGCCAGCTGAATCATTGAGGGCAAAATTGGAAGGGAATTGTGATATTATGAGGAAAATTCCAAGTGTCATGAATATATGGTTAGCAATAATTAAGCTATACACCTAAGCAAGCTCTAGAATATTTTGGGGATGACAAGTCATTTCCTTCCTCCTCTTTCTGCCATTTCTCACGACCAACACCAGCAGCACCATCATCTTCTCCATTTTTCTTCTTCTTCCTCACGTTCAGAACCAGACCTGCAGGATCAGAATTTTCGTCCACTTCATCAGCGCCTAACTTTTCAACCGTTAACAACCAGCTCGCGAGCCATATATCATCGCGAAGATCTCCCTGTTACCGAACTTTTCCAATTGGAATCACGTCGATTGGCCACCTGTGGAGCTCCGGCCGGCCAATCTCCCGCGAGTCGACGGAAACTGACTGAACTGGAGGTAGGCTCCGGTTTGCTTTTCATTGAACCCCTTAATGGACGAATTTTGAGCTAAATTTTTGTGGAGACCTAGTAGACACATATACTGAGTTGCTGTAGAAATTTGGACGAAAAAGAACAACATCTTAATTTTGTTTCGTTGTGATGTTTGGAAGGACAGAATCTGTCCATCTGCAGACTCAGAAGGAGTGGTGTTATTCAAGGACCTTTTGGCTTCGCCTTGGGTTGGAACTTTCGGTGAGATCTCTTGGCATGTAGAACTTTGTGTTAGTAAGTGTATTTACAGAAAAATCAAGGAGTTGAATTGAGGTCTGAGGCTGATTGAGCTGATTGAAGACCGAACAGGGGAGTGCCCTGTTTCGGTTCTGTTTTTGGTTGTGTTTGTAAGGGCTGTTCGTGTTGGAATTCGGTTTGGACTTGGTCATTGAGATGTGTTAGGACGTTTATTGACATGTTATGGAGGTTTATACTCCGTGAATTGAGGTTTAGGCGAAGAAAAGTTAACGAATCACTTGATTTCCGCTAGGAGCGCGGCTGCCCTGTTCTGGAAGTGTGTGAGGCTGAGCATTTGAAGTGCTTGGGGAGTGAATTTTGTTGAGTTAAACTTGAGGTAAGGAAGTTCCTAACCTTGGTTAGAACAATTGGACTCGATTGGGTAAATCCGATGAGGAATATGCTAATCTTTGGTGAGCTTTGGTGATATTGTTTGATTTATGATCAAGTGTTGTGCCTATTGTTTATATGCTCATTGAATGGTCATGATACGTGTTGCTTGTTTCTCTTGGTTGTTGAAATTGATTGTTGCGCATGCCTTGAATTATAGCTCGATGCGTGAGCTCGTGTTTGATTACAATGTCTTGAGTTGAGATGAATCCTGGCATGCTTGAGAAACTTGTGGCACCCTGAGACGTTGAGACGCGGGATTGTTATGACCAATGTCCTGATGCGTGAGACGCGGGATGAGAATTGTTATGTGTCGACACGGGTCGGAGATGATATTGAAAACCTGATGCGTTTTACGCGGGTTTGTCAATGAGATGGTCTGATGCGTAAGTACGCGGACCTAGCCTGAGGCGTTACACACGCGGGCTTGAATCAAATAATGGTTGGAAAGGAAGAAAGGCGTGGTTTGGATTGGTGATGTGAACTTGTTTTATTTGATGGAATACGCTGCTATGAATGCATAAAGATGCTTGTGTTATTCTTGTATTATTTATGGTTGTTAAATGCATCATTTTATTGTTTATACGTTGGGTTCATATTCGCTTTTACCTGAGTGTACGGTTGGCCTAACTTAGGACTAGGACTTTTCTTACTGAGATGTCGATCTCACCCTTTAGTGGGACCTTATTTTTTTCAGACCCTAGGAATTGAAGAATGCTGCCAATTCGCTTGGGTGAACCCCAGGAGATGTCTAGGGCTATTGAAGAGTTTCCTGACTATCGTGGTATAGTATATATTAGACGGACTACTGTAGTATGGGTGGACGAGCCAGGAGCGCCAAATAAACCCCATAGGTTCGAAGCATGGTATCGTAAGGAAGGTGAAGGTATGTCTGAGCAGTTAAGACCCCAAGATGTACCCAGAGGAGTTGTACCCCCTTGGTGCCACCCGACCCGAGAGGAAATAGAAATAGAAACTTCTACCGTGGGATCGAGGAACATACCTGAAGAAGAACCGACGGGCGAGGCAAGTATTGAAGTCATCGAGATTTCATATTCCGAGGACGATATGGAAGAGGATTCCATCGAGGTTTCATCAGAGGCTTTTTCGGACTACGACCCAGCCGAGGATATGGAACAAACCGATGAGTCTAGCACTTCTTAGTATGTTTGTGGTCACTTGACCTTTTTGGTGTGTTTTTATAGGACGATGGTCCGGTGGTTGGACTTAGTGGCTTCCTTTTGTCTGCCCTTTTTGTTGTCCCAACCTGTGCTTTTGTTGAGAGGGATCTTGGTCTTTTATGTACGTACTTATCTTTTCGATGTATAAAAGTTGCTTGTTTTCCCCGCATCTCATTCTTGGTTGTATGTATAAGTGGAGAGTATTTGGAGGGGTTTTATTTTCTTCTGTCTTCCGCATGCGAGTCTCATTTTAACTAGCCGTATATGAGGAGTATCCTGGGACAAGAATTACAGCGTATTGTGGATGTACGTGCTCGTAAGGAAAGCGGGGCGTGACATCCTAGTTGAAGTGGTATCAGAGCGAGGTCAACTCGATCCAAAGTTGATTGAGGATTGGAGTAATAAGGAGGAATGAGATATGGGGTGACTAGGTAGCAAGACCGTAGGAAGGGTTCGCTATAGTATGTTGAGTAATGCATGGCATGTGATTGGCGCATGTGATTGGCATCATGAAAGTGACATTGTTGTGATGATTGGACATGGCCAAGCTTCGTACTAGCATGTGCTTGATTGCTAATGGTTGCTTGATGAAGCATTGAGTATTCTATTTGAACTTGTGGCACACTTCTATACTTTAAATTGTGTGAAGTGGCTGTTGTTCGTGGTGTAACATAGAATTAATAGATTGGAATGGGTGATCTAAGTCTTTGATTCCGTGGTGGAATTATAGTGGTGCAGGGAGCATAAGTATGAGTGATCGACCTGTAAGACGTATAAGACCCAGTGTTAGGGCTTCCAGTTCGGGACCACCTGCGGCAGAGAATCCTGGAATGGGAGATGTGTTGAGAGCTTTGGAACGAATAGGGAATTTGATTGATAGACAGGCTCAGGATAGAGATGCTGCTATAACCCAAGCTGTGGGCGCGGCCTTGACTGCAGTGAATGCAACGACAGGTACTAACGCAGGGGGCGGAGGTAGTGGTAGCAGTGGCCAAGGCGCTGGAACTAGTAATGCGCAAGCTAATGTAAATGCTGGTCAAAATGTGAGAGTTGGCAATATGCCAGGTAATGTTATTGCACCTCGAGATATAGGTCAATTGGTGGAACAATTTGTGAAGTTGAGGCCACCTCAGTTTAATGGAACTGGTGAACCAGAGTTAGCACCCAGATGGATAGAAAAGCTCGAGAAAATTTTTGGAGTCCTGAAATGTACGGATGAGGAAAAAGTACTCCTGGCGGTGTACCAACTAGATGGTACGGCAAGTGACTGGTGGAAGGCCACTAAAGACGGAGTGTTTCCTGAGGGCGTTGCTTTGAACTGGATTACGTTTACGGAGGTCTTTAATGATAAGTATTTCTCGGAGACTGCGCGAGAAAGCAAGTTAGTGGAATTCCAGAACTTACGTCAGGGTCATTTGACGGTTGATCAATATGAAGCAGAGTTTGCAAGGTTGTCTATGTATGCACCGCGTTACGTGGAGGATCCAATAGAAAAGATGCGGAGGTTCCGAGATGGGTTACGACCCGAACTTCGCAGCCAGATGGTGGCCATGAATTTGAGAACTTATAAGGAAGTTTATGAACGGGGACAAATGATAGAACGAGACATGAGAGAGAGGTCAATAGCATCAGGACCACGGTTCCCCATACCTCGAGATAATCGTCAGTTGGGTAAGAGACCGATGATGAGTAGTAGGCGTTTTATTCCTCCTGCAAGGAAGAACATTGGTAAGCCGCAGTACCAGTCCAACCTTAACTGTCGCTTGTGCGGAAGAAGACATGGAAAGGGACCTTGTCCGACTAGGACAGGCGCATGCTTTAAGTGTGGTCAGATGGGCCATCAGATGAGATGGTGTCCCAACCAAACTCAGTTGGCTAGACCTCAAGGACAACGACCACAGGCAGGAGCCCCAGCTGTTGCTCCGCAGAATGAATTGGCGAGACCCCCAGCTCAAGGGCGAGTTTATGCTGTAGCTCGAGGTGAAGCAGAGAATGTGCCCGGGGTGGTTACAGGTATGGTTTACTTGTGCGACCAAGTTGCTTATGCATTGTTTGATCCTGGAGCTTCGCATTCCTTTGTGTCTGCTCGTTTTGCTGATATGGTTGAAATGGACTTGAAGCCTTTGAATGTGACTTTGTATGTTACTACTCCGCTAAAGGATAAAGTGATAGTTTCACTAGGTTGTGCGGATTGCAAGATAGTCATAAATGGTAGAGAAGAAAGGATAGATTTGGTCGTACTGCCTATGTTTGATTTTGATGTGATTATTGGAATGGACTGGTTGAATAGACAAAAAGCTGTAGTCGACTGTGGTGAAAAGGTAATCCGTTTCTATCCGGATGGTCGTCCTAGCTATAAGCTTAAGGGAAGTCGTGGGGGAACTTCCATTCCTTTGGTTTCGTCACTTGAAGCGACAAAATTATTGGATGAGGGATGCCGAGCTTACTTAGCTGCGGTAGTTGACACGACAGTTGAAGAACCAAAATTGGAAAATATAGCCGTGGTACGTGAATTTTTTGATATTTTTCCTCAAGAACTGCCGGGATTGCCACCTGAGCGTGAGATTGAGTTTGTAATTGAGTTAGCTCCTGGGACAGAGCCTATTTCAAAGGCACCTTACAGAATGGCATTATCAGAGTTAAAGGTGCAGTTGCAAGAATTGCTTGACAAGGGATTCATTAGACCTAGTGCTTCGCCATGGGGAGCACCAGTGTTATTTGTAAGGAAAAAGGATGGATCTCTGCGTCTGTGTATAGATTACAGACAGTTGAACCAGGTGACTGTTAAGAATAAGTATCCGTTGCCGAGGATTGACGATTTGTTTGATCAGTTGCAGGGAGCTTCAGTGTTCTCTAAAATCGATTTGAGAACGGGATACCATCAGTTAAAGATTAAGCAGGAGGATATTCCGAAAACGGCTTTCAGAACGAGATATGGACACTACGAATTTACAGTAATGCCTTTTGGTTTGACGAATGCTCCAGCTGCATTCATGGATATGATGCATCGAGTGTTTAAGGAATACCTCGATCGTTTCGTTATAGTGTTCATTGATGACATTCTAATTTACTCGAGGAGTAACGAAGAACACGAAAGACACTTAAGAATTGTTTTACAGGCCTTGAGGGAACACTCGCTTTACGCCAAATTCAGTAAGTGCGAGTTTTGGTTGAACAAAGTGTCATTTCTTGGACATATAATATCTGGAGAAGGGATTTCAGTAGACCCTACAAAGATAGAAGCGGTGATAAATTGGCCGAGACCTACGACGGTCACTGAGGTTCGGAGTTTTCTAGGATTGGCTGGCTATTATAGACGCTTCGTGGAAAAGTTTTCGTCTATAGCTATGCCATTGACACAGTTAACTAAGAAGTCTACGAAGTTTGAATGGATGGATAAGTGCGAGAGGAGTTTTCACGAGCTTAAGCATCGTTTGACAACGGCACCAGTTCTCACGATACCCTCTGGACCTGGCGGCTTTGAAATTTATAGCGACGCGTCATTAAAAGGATTAGGGTGTGTACTGATGCAACACGGAAGGGTAGTGGCGTATGCTTCAAGGCAATTGAGACCCCATGAGTTAAACTATCCGACGCATGACTTGGAATTAGCTGCAATTGTTTTCGCCCTGAAAATCTGGAGACACTACCTATGTGGCGAAAGGTTCCAAATTTACACAGACCACCAGAGTTTGAAATATCTGTTTTCTCAGAAGGAGTTAAATATGAGGCAACGTCGGTGGATGGAACTACTTAAGGATTATGATTGCGACATTCTGTACCATCCTGGAAAGGCAAATAGAGTTGCCGATGCGCTCAGTCGCAAGTCTAGTATTGCGTACTTAATGGTTAAAGAATGGTCTGTACTTGAAGGATTGAGGGACTCAGAGTTCAAATTGGAAGTGAGCCAAACGACAAGCTTGATAGCGACGTTGAGAATTGAGCCGGAAATTCAAGAAAGGATAAAAGTTTTACAGATCACGGATCCTGAAATCCAGAAAATCCTTAATTTGGATGAAACTAAGAGGAAAGATGATTTCCAGGTAACTGAGGGAGGAATTTTAAAATTTCGCGGACGTCTTTGCGTGCCTAATGATGTAGAGCTTAAAGAAAGAATCTTGTCCGAAGCTCATCGGAGTAATTACAGTATTCATCCAGGCAGTACAAAGATGTATCAGAATTTGCGTCAGCACTATTGGTGGAACGGTATGAAAGTGGATGTGGCTAAGCATGTAGCAAAGTGTTTGACATGCCAGCAGGTGAAAGCACAGCACTGTAAGCCCGGTGGATTATTGCAACCTTTGGAGATTCCAGAGTGGAAATGGGAACACGTAACGATGGATTTTGTTATGGGATTACCGCGGAGTCAGAAAGGACATGATTCGATTTGGGTAGTCGTAGACAGGCTAACTAAGTCTGCGCATTTTATCCCTGTGAAAAAGGACTTTGCGATGGACAAGTATGCTGAATTGTATATGCGGCAGATCGTACGTTTACATGGAGTACCTATAACGATTACGGTCGGATCGAGATCCTAAGTTTACGGCGAATTTTTGGAAGAGTCTTCAGGACGCTATGGGTACCAGATTACAGTTTAGCACGGCATATCATCCGCAGACGGATGGACAATCGGAAAGGACAATTCAAACTCTTGAGGACATGTTGCGAGCATGTGTTATAGATTTTAAAGGCGGATGGGAAGATCATTTGCATTTAGTGGAGTTCGCGTACAATAACAGTTATCAGCAAAGTATTGGAATGGCACCATTTGAGGCACTTTATGGAAGAGCGTGCAGAACTCCTTTGTGCTGGGATGAGGTAGGAGAAAGAAGTATCACTGGACCAGAACTGGTAGAACAATCGGTTGAAGCGGTAAAAGTAATTAGGGATAGGTTGAGAACTGCACAAAGTCGCCAGAAGAGTTATGCTGATAAGCGACGCAAGCCCTTGGAATTTCAAACTGGTGATCATGTGTTTCTCAAGATATCACCTATGCGAGGCATATCCCGATTCGGAAAGAAAGGGAAGTTGAGTCCGAGATATATAGGCCCATTCGAGATTTTAGAACGGATTGGGACTTTGGCTTATAGACTTGCTTTACCACCAAGTTTGTCCCAAGTACACAATGTCTTCCATGTATCGATGCTAAGGAAGTACGAGCCAGATCCGACACATGTTTTGGATTACGAGACCATAGCATTGGACGACAAGGTTTCGTATGTGGAAAGACCCATCAGGATCGAAGAATGTAAGGAGCACATTTTGAGGAACAAGACGGTGTCGCTGGTCAAAGTAGTTTGGGAGCATCACGGAACTGAAGGCGCTACGTGGGAAAACGAAGAGGCAATGAGGCGTCAATACCCCCATTTGTTTGACTAGTGAATTGTAACAAATTTCGAGGACGAAATTTTCGTAAGGGGGAAAGAGTTGTGGCAGTCTGATTTTCCTGTCATTTCGAGACCTTTGATTGTAAGATATTTATCGAAGTATTTCAGTGATATCTCGCTCGGATCTGATCAATCGCGAGTTAACTAACCAAAGGGGAAAGGCTAACGCGCGACGAGGTACGTGGACCTAGGAAATTCGATTTGAACACGGCGTTTTGACCATAAGGATCGTCGAGGGATATTTAGAACTGAGACCGATCAGAAAACGATTAAGAAATCCATTGCTAGTGTTATACGATTGGGACGCGGGTGATACCGCTTAACCAACGTATGATTTGCGAATTTTCCTAAATCGATTTATGACGATCGCGGCCGTCGGGACTGGTAATAGACCTTTGTGATTACATGACAACCAAGATTGCCGTAGTTTGGATTTTCCTAAGTGTGATTGTTGACACCTGATTTTTTACCATCTATCGTTGTGATTTTTATTCTTTAAAATTAATTAAAAATATCAAAAAATGTCATAAAATCACAAAATCAACTTTGGAAGCCTTGGCTTGGCCTTAGGAACCAATTTTGAACAAAAAATATTTTTTGGTATTTTTTAATATTTTTCGAATTTATTTAATTATTAAAAATACCCAAAAAATCAGAAAAATACCATTCGTGGTCAGAAAAATACACAAAAATATTCAATAATTTTGTTTTAATTTCCTCTTCAAGTGTGTCACTTTAAATCTTGAAAATTCGGCTTGGGTCACTATGTTCCTTCACAAACATAAACCCGAACCGAGCCTAAAAAAATGCATTTCGAGTCTTTTGATTTTCAATTCTCATTTTCAATAAGCTATGACATTGTATTCTAAAGATTTGATGTGCAATTGGGTCAATTTGCCCTCCAATTTGATCAATTTTAACCAAAATGGCTTAATTGCATAAAAATCTTTCAATTTAGTCCCCGGTTTCACGGATCTTGAATTTCACACGGGCATACCCATTAAAATTCAACACCTCTACCCATAATTTTCATCATGCCCAATCCATTGGCGGCCTCAATTCAGGCTAATTTGGTCGTTTGGATGTATACGTATGCTCTACGTATTTATACGTCATACGTATTTATATGTTATACGTATTTATATTGTTTGGTAACTTCTTTAACTCTTGTAATAATAATAATGGTTATTATTTTTAACACCTTTGTTAGTGCTTTTTTAAATAGCATTTTTGTATTGTGAGTGCTATTGTTAGTGCTATTTTTAAATAGCATTTTTGTATTATAAATTGTGAGTGCTATTTTTAAATGACATTTATTTATCATAAATTGTGAGTGCTATTGTTAGTTCTATTTTTAAATGGCATTTATTTATCATAAATTGTGAGTGCTATTATTAGATAGAATTTATAATTGTTAATGCTATTTTTAAATAGCATTTTTGTATTATAAATTGTGAGTGCTATTGTTAGTGCTATTTTTAAATAGCATTTTTGTATTATAAATTGTGAGTGCTATTGTTAGTGCTATTTTTAAATGTCATTTATTTGTGAGTGCTATTTTTAGAAAGTATTTATTATTTGTGAGTGCTATTTTATAATACAATTTATTGGAAGGAATTTTTGGCTATAAAAGGATGGCAAGAGTTTTGAGGTTGGGAGGGAGAGACATTTTGTAGAGTGTGCAAATTTTTGAGAGCTTAGAGAGAAGAACACAAACACTCTCTATATTCTCATCATCTTGAGTGAGCAAAATATACTAAGTTCGGAATATTGATTCCGCATATTGCTAGCACAATTGTTGTGGAGTTATTAGTCGTCTCCCCGTTCGTCAATTGGTGGTGCGTCCGAACTAGATGCCTAACACTTGTGGAGGCTGAGATCGAAGAACATCGAACCGACACCTCCGTTCAAGCACGCTACGAGAGGTAATCTATTTACTCCCTTTGAGGCTTTGTGATTTTTTTCGATTGAAATGCACGAAGTACACCTCTGGAGATACATGTATGGGTTGTTATTTATTTCCGCTACGTGTTACGTGGATCCCAACAGTGGTATCAGAGCCGATCCTTAGGTGTTTTCGTGCATTTAATTGATTTTTTGCAATTTTTGCAATACTATGGCCAATATGTATTAACGAATTGTTCGTCTTACATGGCTAATGGAGGTTGATTATTTTATATGATAAATTAATCAACGTAGCAAAAATTGAGACTAAATCAATTTTGAATCGAAAATTTATGGCTATCTTATTTTACATAAAAATTCTGAATATGATTCAACGTAGAATTTTTATTGTGCCTTCCTAAGTTTTAAATTGTGAATTTATTACTTACGTGGAAGGGTGGTGATCATGGAAAAATCCCTAATCAATGTGATTGATGTATATATGAATGTATGATGATTATTTATATATTTGGGGTTGTAGTTATTAAATGGAGGCTGCGTACTCCTTTTATTTTTCATGTAATCTTTATTTTTAGCATAGTCAATTGTTGATGTAAATGCTACGAGGATTACGTGGGGGAGCCTTTTAAGTCGGCGAGCTCTTTGGGGCCCAATTCTTGAAGAGTTCAAGAAACCAAGAAGAAGCGAAGAGCGGCTCTCCGTTATTAAAATATTAAAATGATTAAATGTGGTCTCATTGGCTCGAGACCCATTAAATCATAATTCCATGATCACCACGTAGGATAGATGTTTATGTGATTGACATCTATTTATTTATTATGATTACGTGAGCATGTTAAACTGGTTAATGTGCAAAGTCAGACCTACCTCACCCAAACTTGCGCCTGCATGAAATCTTGAATAGGAAAATCACTCGCGTTAGGTACCGAAAGGGCGTTGGTAATGACATCAACGTAACCAAGTCTCCGAACCCAAAATCTCTGGTTCCGCAGAACTGATCGATCTCTCCAAATCGGTCAGTAAGGTTTCCGGCCTACCCTCCAAGAAAGACCGGTGGCGACTCCAAATGCATGCACAAGTTGCACATGCCATCACGACCACACTAAGGTCGAAATCGATCGGCTCTTATCGCCGAATCTCTTTGAAAAATACTCCCGCCGCGATTTGGTATGGGCCTGGGAGGGCCCGCGCCGATCCAAGACCCGCGATCGGTAATCCATTAGCCGCGTCCGCTTTCGGACGGGTCGCGACAGCTGGCGACTCCGCTGGGGACTGTGTTCTAGAACCTATGGTTCTAGACCCCAAGTGGACTTAGGCCGTAATTAAAACGCTGAGTGATTTTTCTAACCCTGCAGGCGCTCTTGAAGGTGAGGTAAGTCCACTTATGATAGGTGTTATATGTTTTTGCAGATTGGAGTGATAAGGGGGGTAGTCTGTGATTAACATTGTCTTATGCAGATTGACGTAGGAATGAATGATTGTGTGTATGTTTTATATTGAAGCGGTGATTGTTAAATAAGATGCATGTTTATCGCTTTAGCACGACACCGAAAATACACACAACCGCGCCTAAAACCCCGGGCGCCGCCTATAGGAAAACAATAGAAGGGATTGAAAATGGAATCTCCGTGAGGAAAAACACGGGGTAATCCACTTTTCAATTCCGCTCATTTTGAACTATGGATCGAGCCCCAATGCAACGATAGTTGTGCAATGGAATCTGCTCTTTCTAGAACTCAAGATGGGAACCTCGGCCTTAGGTTCCAAACCCTTTTGGATTGTTAGAGTCAAGCCTCACTTGTCTCATGCGCATGTATATGGATGGTTGATATATCTAAAACCACCTAAAAAAAAAAAATCGGTGATCCTGGAGTCACATCTCGAAGACTGGAACTGGGGCATCTCCAAGTGTTCGGACCACATTCCTTTGATTGATTTGACATTCTTAGTTCTCTTGTATAAAGATTAATTTTGCTGAGATCCTCTCTATCTCGTCCCTTATATTGATTGTATTAGGGATCTATTTGTATTGTATACATCTTGATAAGGCTCATTTCTATCGAATATGGGGGCAAATTCCCCAAACCCGTGGAACATAGTGGAATTCGTCCCTTCAGTGCAAAATACATTTGGCCACAGAGCCACTCGTTTGGTGAAAGGACGTATCGTTCCTAATTGATTTTTAATCAGATCTGGGGATAAGTTTTTCTTCTTCTTCTTTTTTTTTTATCTCAGGTGATAAAAGAGACAATGCACCCAAAAGCTCATGCATTCAAATGACAAAACAGACGTCGCCCAGCTGGGGCAAATGAACCGTAGGCGTTGCAAATACCTTCAAACACGGATGGAGGAATTTGATAGATGTTGTTCATATCAATATGCAACATCAAAACGGAATGCAAATCAAGTGTAAAAGGACGTATCGTTCCAAAATGATTATTTTCTTGATATGGGAATAATGCTTCCTTTCTTTTTCCTCTCAGATGATGATCAAGAGCAGAGGACGCAGGATGTAATGCTTTCAAATAACAAACAGGGAACATCAAATACCTCAAATGGCGACTGTGATCGAGAGAATCACCAAACCGCCACATGACGAATCCCAAGAATATCAAGCTGTCTTGAGACAGATAAAATTGATCAAGGACTCTGACAATCGAGATGGATGATCAAAATCTGCAAAAATCAAATGGGAGCAGGTTCCCCCCATTTGCTTTGAGGAGCCAAACCGGGGGCAAACTCTCATGATCCCCCATGAAAGCTCATCAGACCAGGGTCATCGAATCCAGAGATGACAAACAGCAAAACCATGCCTAACTGGGGCAAGTGAATCATTTGTACGCCGGACGTTTCTCCTCTGGCAAAGTCAATGGACGCAATAACAGAGTCGTCCGCATCAGAATCAAACCCCAAGATACGAATTTGGGTGAACGGTAACCTTGTATCGTTCCAATTTGGTCTTCGAAGACCACATGCCTAACATGAGTTTTTACTCATTTTGCAGGAAGTCATTGGCGCTGAAAGTCTCAAATGAAAAGAGCGCGCTAACATGGAGGCGAATAGAATCATTGGCCTTAGAAGTCAGGATTCCAGGAGATGCTCTAGTGGATGGTAAAAAGTATCGCTCCTACGTCACATGCTTTGACATGCATTTTGCTAAAATTTTCTTTTTCCCTTGAATAAAAGGAACTCTGAAGAGCGGCGCTGGAACGCGTCCAAAAACACAAATGGATCTCCTCCATGGCAAATCCTTGAGAAGGATTTACCGCCAACCAAACGGAGGAATCATGGCCACAATATAGATGGCCAATTTCTGCAAGCCGCGCGTTTGTGCTCAAATGGAAACACAAAGCAAGAATAAGGCTGTATCGTTCCAATTTGCCTGGAATTTTGGAACGCAAACTGACACCTAATTCCCGTCTTTGACAGGTGTCGCGACCCGTCCGAAAGCGGACGCGGCTAATGGATTACCGATCGCGGGTCTTGGATCGGCGCGAGCCCTCCCAGGCCCATACCAAATCGCGGCGGGAGTATTTTTCAGAAGGATTCGACGATAAGAGTCGATCGCTTTCGACCTTAGTGTGGTCGTGGTGGCATGTGCAACTTGTGCATGCATTTGGAGTCGCCACCGGTCTTTCTTGGAGGGTAGACCGGAAACCTTACTGATCGATTGGGAGAGATCGATCAGTTCTACGGAACCAGAGTTTTTGGGTTCGGGGACTTGGTTACGCTGGTGTCGTTACCAACGCCCTTTCGGTACCTAACGCTAGTGATTTTCCTAACTAGGATTTCATGCAGGCGCAATTTTGGGTGAGGTAAGTCTGACATTGCACATTAACCAGTTTAACATGCTCACGTAATCATAATAAATAAATAGATGTCAATCACATAAACATCTATCCTACGTGGTGATCATGGAATTATGATTTAATGGGTCTCGAGCCAATGAGACCACATTTAATCATTTTAATATTTTAATAACGGAGAGCCGCTCTTCGCTTCTTCTTGGTTTCTTGAACTCTTCAAGAATTGGGCCCCAAAGAGCTCGCCGACTTAAAAGGCTCCCCCACGTAATCCTCGTAGCATTTACATCAACAATTGACTATGCTAAAAATAAAGATTACATGAAAAATAAAAGGAGTACGCAGCCTCCATTTAATAACTACAACCCCAAATATATAAATAATCATCATACATTCATATATACATCAATCACATTGATTAGGGATTTTTCCATGATCACCACCCTTCCACGTAAGTAATAAATTCACAATTTAAAACTTAGGAAGGCACAATAAAAATTCTACGTTGAATCATATTCAGAATTTTTATGTAAAATAAGATAGCCATAAATTTTCGATTCAAAATTGATTTAGTCTCAATTTTTGCTATGTTGATTAATTTATCATATAAAATAATCAACCTCCATTAGCCATGTAAGACGAACAATTCGTTAATACATATTGGCCATAGTATTGCAAAAATTGCAAAAAATCAATTAAATGCACGAAAACACCTAAGGATCGGCTCTGATACCACTGTTGGGATCCACGTAACACGTAGCAGAAATAAATAACAACCCATACATGTATCTCCAGAGGCGTACTTCGTGCATTTCAATCGAAAAAAATCACAAAGCCTCAAATGGAGTAAATAGATTACCTCTCGTAGCGTGCTTGAACGGAGGTGTCGGTTCGATGTTCTTCGATCTCAGCCTCCACAAGTGTTAGGCATCTAGTTCGGACGCACCACCAATTGACGAACGGGGAGACGACTAATAACTCCACAACAATTGTGCTAGCAATATGCGGAATCAATATTCCGAACTTAGTATATTTTGCTCACTCAAGATGATGAGAATATAGAGAGTGTTTGTGTTCTTCTCTCTAAGCTCTCAAAAATTTGCACACTCTACAAAATGTCTCTCCCCTTCAACCTCAAAACTCTTGCCATCCTTTTATAGCCAAAAATACCTTCCAATAAATTGTATTTAAAAATAGCACTAACAATTATAAATTCTATCTAAAAATAGCACTCACAAATAAATGACATTTAAAAATAGCACTAACAATAGCACTCACAATTTATAATACAAAAATGCTATTTAAAAATAGCACTAACAATAGCACTCACAATTTATAATACAAAAATGCTATTTAAAAATAGCACTAACAATTATAAATTCTATCTAATAATAGCACTCACAATTTATGATAAATAAATGCCATTTAAAAATAGCACTAACAATAGCACTCACAATTTATGATAAATAAATGTCATTTAAAAATAGCACTAACAATAGCACTCACAATTTATAATACAAAAAATGCTATTTAAAAATAGCACTAGCAATAGCACTCACAATTCAAAAATGCTAAAAAAAAGGCACTAACAAAGGTGTTAAAAATAATAACCATTATTATTATTACAAGAGTTAAAGAGGTTACCAAACAGTACAAATATGCATAACGTATAAATACGTATGATGTATAAATACGTAGAGCATACGTATACATCCGTGAAACCGGGGACTAATTGAAAGAAAAATGTGCAATTAAGCCCTTTTGGTAAAAATTGATTAAATTGGAGGGCAAATTGACCTAATTGCACTTTAAGACTTTAGAATCCAATGTCATAGCTTATAAAAAGTGAGAATTGAAAACTAAAAGACTCGAAAATGATTTTTTTTTAGGCTCGGTTCGGGTTTATGTTTGTGAAGGAACATATTGACCCGAGCCGAATTTTTGAGATTTAAAGTGACACACTTGAAGAGGAAATTAAAACAAAATTATCGAATATTTTTGGGTATTTTTCTGACCACGAATGGTATTTTTCTGATTTTTTGGGTATTTTTATAATTAAATAAACTCGAAAAATATTAAAAATACCGAAAAATATTTTTTGTTCAAAATTGGTTCCTAAGGTTAAACCAAGGCTTCCAAAGTTTATTTTGTGATTTTATGACCTTTTTTGGTATTTTTAATTAATTTTAAAGAATAAAAATCACAATAATAAATGGAAAAAAAAATCTGGTGTCAACAGCTGCCCCTCTTTGAGAGGAATCTCGTTAGAGGTTTCTCTCAAAGATAAGGTGGCACCTGATTCCTAACCGACTCAACTGGGAAAATAAGAGAAGAAATGTTATGACATCGGATCCTTAAGCCTATTGATAAAAGCTCAAATCAATCCCCGGTTTGCTCTAACAATTTGAACATGGGCCGGAGTGAGAGAGGCTTACCTGAAGCTCACCTGTCGGATGCTGCCGGTTGCGACGACTTTCAAGAAGATGCCTAGGGCTCGTCATTCAGAATATCCTAGGGAGATTAAGCTCTGACCTGTATGGTAGGTCATACCATGATGGGATTCCTAACTTGTAGGAACCTAAGGAAGGCGCATCACACGCTTTGGGATTTGCCAAGGATTTTGATCCGTATGGTGGATCAGACCTTTGTGTTGATCCTTACTGCGGTATTTATTAATGAGTTGACCCTTATGGCGGTTTCTACCAATGAATTGACCCTTATGGCGGTTTCTACCATATGTGACCATTCAGGCGGTTTCTACCATTAATGTGATCCCTCAGGCGGTTTCTACCTTGGTTTGACCCTTCAGGCGGTTTCTACCTTGAGTTGATCCTTCAGGCGGTTTCTACCTTTGATTTGACCCTTCAGGCGGTTTCTACCTTGTGTTGACCCTTCAGGCGGTATCTACCATGTGTTGACCCTTCAGGCGGTATCTACCTTGTGTTGACCCTTCAAGCGGTATCTACCTTTGATTTTGACCCTTCAGGCGGTATCTACCTTTGATTTGACCCTTCAGGCGGTATCTACCATATTTTGACCCTTCAGGCGGCATCTACCTTGATTTGACCCTTCAGGCGGTATCTACCTTCATTTGACCCTTCAGGCGGTATCTACCTTTGAGTTGACCCTTCAGGCGGTATCTACCTTATTTTGACCCTTCAGGCGGTATCTACCTTCATTTGACCCTTCAGGCGGTATCTACCTTTGTTTGACCCTTCAGGCGGTGTCTACCATCAGTTTTGACTTTGAAAAGGGGTCTCATGACGAGGGTTCTCCACGTCCGATGAGACTGCCTAAATGAAAAGGGGTCTCATGACGAGGGTTCTCCACGTCCGATGAGATTTCCTGAATTTTGAAAAGGGGGTCTCATGACGAGGGTTCTCCACGTCCGATGAGACTACCTGAATTTTGAAAAGGGGTCTCATGACGAGGGTTCTCCACGTCCGATGAGACTGCTTGATTTTTGAAAAGGGGTCTCATGACGAGGGTTCTCCACGTCCGATGAGACTGTTTGATATTTGAAAAGGGGTCTCATGACGATGGTTCTCCACGTCCGATGAGACTACCTGAATTTTGAAAAGGGGTCTCATGACGAGGGTTCTCCACGTCCGATGAGACTGCTTGATTTTTGAAAAGGGGTCTCATGACGAGGGTTCTCCACGTCCGATGAGACTACCTAAATTTTGAAAAGGGGTCTCATGACGAGGGTTCTCCACGTCCGATGAGACTGCTTGATTTTTGAAAAGGGGTCTCATGACGAGGGTTCTCCACGTCCGATGAGACTACCTAAATTTTGAAAAAAGGGTCTCATGACGAGGGTTCTCCACGTCCAATGAGACTGTCTGATTTTGAAAAGGATTTTTTTTAAGGGTTTCTCTTCCCCAAGAAAATATTGGTAATCTTTGAGAAGACAGCAATTGTCCAATTGACAAAATTTTATGACTTAAGCTTTAGTCATGAGATGTGCATTTTGATGCTGGAGGTTATCCAAAACATTCTTGCAACATGCAAATGTGATCACAAATCCCTTGCATGGAAAATCTGGATCAACAGTTTGAAAATTTCCAAAAAGAGTTTGCTCAAAACATCAATTGGAATATTTCTCGACAAGGAGGCCATCTCACCTGTTTTGAGGTGATGATTTTTAGGGGATGCACTCAATTCCCTACTGACCTGTGCCTAGGTTTTAGGCTCATTCGCAGCGCATACATTTTGATCGGTCGGGAGGTCTTCCACGGGACCGTAATGTTGGGCTTGGATATTGGTTTTCAAGGGGGACCCGCTTTGGAGTCGAGGCCATCGAATGAAAATCTTCACCATCTGCTCCGGGTTTACAAGTCAAGAACCCTGCAAAATGAGAAAGAAAGAGTCTTGCTCGTACTTCTTCGAGCTAAGCTATATGTTAACCCAAGTGTCTTAGTCAGAGAAGACTGTTTCAGGGTTGTAACATTGGTAGGATTGGGGACCGAAAAAAAAAGCTTGTTTTTGGCCCAGAAATCACGAAGGATTTGACATTGGTGATCATTGCCAATTTGTCACATGTCTTTTCCATTCTGCATCTTCCATTTTTGAGGTGTGCAACCGCTTTTGAGGTGTGCACAAGTCCTTTAGAGAACGTCTCTTGTGGTATTAAGAGATTGACAATTCTGTCCGTGTTTTTGCACCACGGCTGACATCATTTGGGGAGCAGTCTTCTTGATCTGACTCCTTTATGGGTTTTTCTCTCTTCCCAACTAGGCTTTATTGAGGATCAATCAAACAGTTTTCACGAGCATCGGCCTTGCTTTTACCAGGCACTTTGCTTTTTCTTGATGCTGGGGATTTTTTTCTTTGTTGAAATCCCGCCTTTTCTTTTCCTTTGGAACTACGATGTTCAGAAAATTGTGCTAGATATACAACTTGAATCATAGCACATTTAAACGCCGATATGAGATTTTTCTATAAATCCCATCTCTTGATTTCTTCCGTTCTTGGAGTGATGCAGTTTCCATCTTGAAACATCCCATGATCACCAACAGGGGTTTATGAAATGAATTTGCAGGCTCAACTTGGCTGTGCAAAGGATATGGTGTGTGGGATAGATAAATGAATGCTTCTCGTCATCCTATGGCACTTGGATTACCATATAAACAACACACAAAGATTGATGTTAGTCCGAGCAAGAAAATTTCTAACCATTTTCTCCTGATACCGCTGGACTCACCTCCATGTTGCCCCGATGTGGGGTGGTTCTTGACAGGGTTAAGAATGAAAACCGTCGTTCAAAGGGTTTATCAACGGTCACCTGTAGTGTTTGAGGGATATGAAACGAATGCCTCCGTCATCCCAACCCATGTAATCGTTGCGAATAATCCCTACTTCCATAGGTCCAGATTTTGCTATCTGATCCGCTCCACTTCTCTCTAGTGTGTGTAGGACGTGTTTGGACTAGGCTTTGCCTCTTTTCTTTTGAGAAAACGTCCTTTTAAAAGTTTTGAACTTTTGATTGGAAAAAATCTCTTTCATTTTCTCCAAAAATTTTACCCGTCAAGGGGATTTCATGATGCACAATGCATGTTCTTATTCATGTTCAGACAACCTCCCAACTTCAACTGTGGATGTCTATGAGTTTAAAAACCCGATGTCTCTTTTTAGACATAATGATTGAAAGAGTCCCAACACTTTTTATCTTCAACGACTTGGGAAAAGGGATACTTACCTACCCGCCGCGGCTGGAGATCCCTGAAAATGCGGAAGAAACATGTTATTGTTCGTTCATGAATTTTTCAAAAAATTAGAACGATACATCTTACCCTTGGTCATGTATTCCAACGGGTAATACATGGTATGTGAAAACCTGTTTCGCCTTGATGGCGATCCCCTCTATCTTGTGGCCTTGATCCCCCCGTTTTGTTGGCGATGAATCATTCTCAAGGATTTGCCCCAGAGGAGATCCATTTGTGTTTTCGGACGCATTCCAGCGCCACTCTTCAGAGTTCCTTTTATTCAAGAAAAATGAAATTTTTATCAGAATGTATGTCAAAGCATGAAGTGTGGAAGCGATACTTTTTACCATCCACTAGGTCTTATAATCAAAGACCATCTCCTGGAATCCTGACTTCCGAGGCTAATGATTCTATTCGCCTCCCTGTTAGCGCGCTCTCTTCTTTTGAGGCTTTCGGCGCCAACAACTTCCTGTTAAATGAGTAAAAACTCGTGTTAGGCATGTGGTCTTCGAAGACCAAATTGGAACGATACAAGGTTACCGTTCACCCAAATTCGTATCTTGGGGTTTGATTCTGATGCGGACGACTCTATTATTGCGTCCATTGACTTTGCCAGAGGAGAAACGTCATTCTTTGTCTGGCGCACAAATGATTCACTTGCCCCAGTTGGGTGTGATTTGTCGTAGCAATATGCCTTAGCACTTTCCTTGTTTGTTGGCAATTTTCAATTCAATTTTGACAACGTCCATGCACATTTGTCCCCAGCCACTGGATGCTTTGTC
This sequence comes from Rhodomyrtus psidioides, assembly GCA_021437785.1. Lineage (NCBI taxonomy): Eukaryota > Viridiplantae > Streptophyta > Magnoliopsida > Myrtales > Myrtaceae > Rhodomyrtus > Rhodomyrtus psidioides. The sequence continues at coordinate 1,632,470 of JAILYB010000024.1, read as the reverse complement.
TGGGGTTGGCTGATTTAGTCGTAGTCAATTTGATCCTGCCGCATTGACGCATTCAGGCTATTTGACATCCGCGAGAATGGGTTTACTCGTGATTGGGTACTTCAACAACCTACGCGATGAAAGGAGTGAAAGAGTCAATCACCGCGTAAGGAGCTTTAATTGAAACGATTACGGATTTACTATCCCGGCTCTAGTCATTTCGGGCATCCAGGAGGATGGAAATTCTTTAGTGGTCCCATTCATTTTTGTCATCACCTGTAAGAATGGAAAACCATATCAGCTTGTGAATAAATCAATTTAATTTGGAACGAATATACCCTTTTCGACTTCAAGAGAGCCGATCCAAATTAGGTTGCCCCAGCTGGGCGACGTCTGGTTTGTCATTTGAATGCATGAGCTTTTGGGTGCATTGTCTCTTTTATCACCTGAGATAAAAAAAAAATGGAGAAACATTTATCCCCAGATCTGATTAAAAATCAATTAGGAACGATACGTCCTTTTACCAAACGAGTGGCTCTGCGGCCAAATGTATTTTACACTGAAGAGACGAATTCCACCATACTCCACGGGTTTGGGGAATTTGCCCATATTTTCGATAGAAATGAGCCTTATCGAGATGTATACAATACAAATAGATCCCTAATATAATCAATCTAAGAGACGAGATAGAGAGGACCCAAGCAAAATTAGTCTTATACAAGAGAACTAAAAATGCCAAACCAATCAAAGGAATGTGGTCCGAACACTTGGAGATGCCCCAGTTCCAGTCTTCGAGATGTGACTCCAGGATCACCGATTTTTTTTAGGTGGTTTTAGATATATCAACCATCTAAAGACATGCACATGAGACAAGTGAGGATAAAACTTCTAGAAATCAAAGGATTTGGCACCTAAGGTCAAGGTTCCCACCTCGAGTTCTAGAAAGAGCATATTCCATTGCACAACTATCGTTGCATTGGGGCTCGATCCATAGCTCAAAATGAGTGGAATTGAAAAGTGGATTACCCCGTGTTTTTCCTCACGGAGATTCCATTTTCAATCCCTTCTATTGTTTTCCTATAGACGGCGCCCGGGGTTTTAGGCGCGGTTGTCTGTATTTTCGGTGTCGTGCTAAAGCGATAAACATGCATCTTATTTAACAATCACTACTTCAATATAAAACATACACACAATCATTCATTCCTACGCCAACCTGCATAAGACAATGTTAATCACAGACTACCCCCCTTATCACTCCAATCTGCAAAAACATATAACACCTATCATGAGCGGACTTACCTCACCTTCACGAGCGCCTGCAAGCGCTCTTGAAGGTGAGGTAAGTCCACTTATGATAGGTGTTATATGTTTTTGCAGATTGGAGTGATAAGGGGGGTAGTCTGTGATTAACATTGTCTTATGCAGATTGACGTAGGAATGAATGATTGTGTGTATGTTTTATATTGAAGCGGTGATTGTTAAATAAGATGCATGTTTATCGCTTTAGCACGACACCGAAAATACACACAACCGCGCCTAAAACCCCGGGCGCCGCCTATAGGAAAACAATAGAAGGGATTGAAAATGGAATCTCCGTGAGGAAAAACACGGGGTAATCCACTTTTCAATTCCGCTCATTTTGAACTATGGATCGAGCCCCAATGCAACGATAGTTGTGCAATGGAATCTGCTCTTTCTAGAACTCAAGATGGGAACCTCGGCCTTAGGTTCCAAACCCTTTTGGATTGTTAGAGTCAAGCCTCACTTGTCTCATGCGCATGTATATGGATGGTTGATATATCTAAAACCACCTAAAAAAAAAAAATCGGTGATCCTGGAGTCACATCTCGAAGACTGGAACTGGGGCATCTCCAAGTGTTCGGACCACATTCCTTTGATTGATTTGACATTCTTAGTTCTCTTGTATAAAGATTAATTTTGCTGAGATCCTCTCTATCTCGTCCCTTATATTGATTGTATTAGGGATCTATTTGTATTGTATACATCTTGATAAGGCTCATTTCTATCGAATATGGGGGCAAATTCCCCAAACCCGTGGAACATAGTGGAATTCGTCCCTTCAGTGCAAAATACATTTGGCCACAGAGCCACTCGTTTGGTGAAAGGACGTATCGTTCCTAATTGATTTTTAATCAGATCTGGGGATAAGTTTTTCTTCTTCTTCTTTTTTTTTTATCTCAGGTGATAAAAGAGACAATGCACCCAAAAGCTCATGCATTCAAATGACAAAACAGACGTCGCCCAGCTGGGGCAAATGAACCGTAGGCGTTGCAAATACCTTCAAACACGGATGGAGGAATTTGATAGATGTTGTTCATATCAATATGCAACATCAAAACGGAATGCAAATCAAGTGTAAAAGGACGTATCGTTCCAAAATGATTATTTTCTTGATATGGGAATAATGCTTCCTTTCTTTTTCCTCTCAGATGATGATCAAGAGCAGAGGACGCAGGATGTAATGCTTTCAAATAACAAACAGGGAACATCAAATACCTCAAATGGCGACTGTGATCGAGAGAATCACCAAACCGCCACATGACGAATCCCAAGAATATCAAGCTGTCTTGAGACAGATAAAATTGATCAAGGACTCTGACAATCGAGATGGATGATCAAAATCTGCAAAAATCAAATGGGAGCAGGTTCCCCCCATTTGCTTTGAGGAGCCAAACCGGGGGCAAACTCTCATGATCCCCCATGAAAGCTCATCAGACCAGGGTCATCGAATCCAGAGATGACAAACAGCAAAACCATGCCTAACTGGGGCAAGTGAATCATTTGTACGCCGGACGTTTCTCCTCTGGCAAAGTCAATGGACGCAATAACAGAGTCGTCCGCATCAGAATCAAACCCCAAGATACGAATTTGGGTGAACGGTAACCTTGTATCGTTCCAATTTGGTCTTCGAAGACCACATGCCTAACATGAGTTTTTACTCATTTTGCAGGAAGTCATTGGCGCTGAAAGTCTCAAATGAAAAGAGCGCGCTAACATGGAGGCGAATAGAATCATTGGCCTTAGAAGTCAGGATTCCAGGAGATGCTCTAGTGGATGGTAAAAAGTATCGCTCCTACGTCACATGCTTTGACATGCATTTTGCTAAAATTTTCTTTTTCCCTTGAATAAAAGGAACTCTGAAGAGCGGCGCTGGAACGCGTCCAAAAACACAAATGGATCTCCTCCATGGCAAATCCTTGAGAAGGATTTACCGCCAACCAAACGGAGGAATCATGGCCACAATATAGATGGCCAATTTCTGCAAGCCGCGCGTTTGTGCTCAAATGGAAACACAAAGCAAGAATAAGGCTGTATCGTTCCAATTTGCCTGGAATTTTGGAACGCAAACTGACACCTAATTCCCGTCTTTGACAGGTGTCGCGACCCGTCCGAAAGCGGACGCGGCTAATGGATTACCGATCGCGGGTCTTGGATCGGCGCGAGCCCTCCCAGGCCCATACCAAATCGCGGCGGGAGTATTTTTCAGAAGGATTCGACGATAAGAGTCGATCGCTTTCGACCTTAGTGTGGTCGTGGTGGCATGTGCAACTTGTGCATGCATTTGGAGTCGCCACCGGTCTTTCTTGGAGGGTAGACCGGAAACCTTACTGATCGATTGGGAGAGATCGATCAGTTCTACGGAACCAGAGTTTTTGGGTTCGGGGACTTGGTTACGCTGGTGTCGTTACCAACGCCCTTTCGGTACCTAACGCTAGTGATTTTCCTAACTAGGATTTCATGCAGGCGCAATTTTGGGTGAGGTAAGTCTGACATTGCACATTAACCAGTTTAACATGCTCACGTAATCATAATAAATAAATAGATGTCAATCACATAAACATCTATCCTACGTGGTGATCATGGAATTATGATTTAATGGGTCTCGAGCCAATGAGACCACATTTAATCATTTTAATATTTTAATAACGGAGAGCCGCTCTTCGCTTCTTCTTGGTTTCTTGAACTCTTCAAGAATTGGGCCCCAAAGAGCTCGCCGACTTAAAAGGCTCCCCCACGTAATCCTCGTAGCATTTACATCAACAATTGACTATGCTAAAAATAAAGATTACATGAAAAATAAAAGGAGTACGCAGCCTCCATTTAATAACTACAACCCCAAATATATAAATAATCATCATACATTCATATATACATCAATCACATTGATTAGGGATTTTTCCATGATCACCACCCTTCCACGTAAGTAATAAATTCACAATTTAAAACTTAGGAAGGCACAATAAAAATTCTACGTTGAATCATATTCAGAATTTTTATGTAAAATAAGATAGCCATAAATTTTCGATTCAAAATTGATTTAGTCTCAATTTTTGCTATGTTGATTAATTTATCATATAAAATAATCAACCTCCATTAGCCATGTAAGACGAACAATTCGTTAATACATATTGGCCATAGTATTGCAAAAATTGCAAAAAATCAATTAAATGCACGAAAACACCTAAGGATCGGCTCTGATACCACTGTTGGGATCCACGTAACACGTAGCAGAAATAAATAACAACCCATACATGTATCTCCAGAGGCGTACTTCGTGCATTTCAATCGAAAAAAATCACAAAGCCTCAAATGGAGTAAATAGATTACCTCTCGTAGCGTGCTTGAACGGAGGTGTCGGTTCGATGTTCTTCGATCTCAGCCTCCACAAGTGTTAGGCATCTAGTTCGGACGCACCACCAATTGACGAACGGGGAGACGACTAATAACTCCACAACAATTGTGCTAGCAATATGCGGAATCAATATTCCGAACTTAGTATATTTTGCTCACTCAAGATGATGAGAATATAGAGAGTGTTTGTGTTCTTCTCTCTAAGCTCTCAAAAATTTGCACACTCTACAAAATGTCTCTCCCCTTCAACCTCAAAACTCTTGCCATCCTTTTATAGCCAAAAATACCTTCCAATAAATTGTATTTAAAAATAGCACTAACAATTATAAATTCTATCTAAAAATAGCACTCACAAATAAATGACATTTAAAAATAGCACTAACAATAGCACTCACAATTTATAATACAAAAATGCTATTTAAAAATAGCACTAACAATAGCACTCACAATTTATAATACAAAAATGCTATTTAAAAATAGCACTAACAATTATAAATTCTATCTAATAATAGCACTCACAATTTATGATAAATAAATGCCATTTAAAAATAGCACTAACAATAGCACTCACAATTTATGATAAATAAATGTCATTTAAAAATAGCACTAACAATAGCACTCACAATTTATAATACAAAAAATGCTATTTAAAAATAGCACTAGCAATAGCACTCACAATACAAAAATGCTAAAAAAAAGGCACTAACAAAGGTGTTAAAAATAATAACCATTATTATTATTACAAGAGTTAAAGAGGTTACCAAACAGTACAAATATGCATAACGTATAAATACGTATGATGTATAAATACGTAGAGCATACGTATACATCCGTGAAACCGGGGACTAATTGAAAGAAAAATGTGCAATTAAGCCCTTTTGGTAAAAATTGATTAAATTGGAGGGCAAATTGACCTAATTGCACTTTAAGACTTTAGAATCCAATGTCATAGCTTATAAAAAGTGAGAATTGAAAACTAAAAGACTCGAAAATGATTTTTTTTTAGGCTCGGTTCGGGTTTATGTTTGTGAAGGAACATATTGACCCGAGCCGAATTTTTGAGATTTAAAGTGACACACTTGAAGAGGAAATTAAAACAAAATTATCGAATATTTTTGGGTATTTTTCTGACCACGAATGGTATTTTTCTGATTTTTTGGGTATTTTTATAATTAAATAAACTCGAAAAATATTAAAAATACCGAAAAAAATTTTTTGTTCAAAATTGGTTCCTAAGGTTAAACCAAGGCTTCCAAAGTTTATTTTGTGATTTTATGACCTTTTTTGGTATTTTTAATTAATTTTAAAGAATAAAAATCACAATAATAAATGGTAAAAAAAATCTGGTGTCAACAACAGGGGCTCGCCATCAAGGCGAAACGGGTTTTCACATCCCATGTATTACCCATTGGAACACATGACCAAGGGTAAGATGTATCGTTCTAATTTTTTTGAAAATTTCTGAACGGACAATAACATGTTTCTTCCGCATTTTCAGGGATCTCCAGCCGCGGGGGACAGGTAAGTATCGCTCTCCCCAATCCATTGAAGATGTTGAATAAAAAAAAAGAAAAGAAAAGCTTTCAGAATATAATGTCTAGAGAAGGCATAGAATTCAAATTTCATTGGCATTCATGTTTTGAAACAGGAGGTTGTCTGAACATGAATAAGAATGTGCATGGTGCACCATAAAATCCCCTTGATGGGTAAAATTTTTGGGAAAACGAAAGAGATTTTTCCAATCAAAAGTTGTTCAAAACTCTCAAAAGGACGTTTTCTCAAAAGACGAGAGGCAAAGCCTAGTCCAAACACGTCCTATACACACTTAAGAGAGAAGTGGAGCGGATTAGATAGCAAAATCTGGACCTACGGAAGTAGGGATTATTCGCAACGATTACATGGATTGGGATGACGGAGGCATTCGTTTCATATCCCCAAATACTACAGGTGACCGTTGATAATCCATTTGAACGGCGGTTTTCATTCTTAACCCTGTCAAGAACCACCCCACCTCGGGGCAAAATGGAGATGAGTCCAGCAGCATCAGGAGAAAATGGTTAGAAATTTTCTTGCTCGGACTAACATTAATCTTTGTGTGTTGTTTATATGGTAATCCAAGTGCCATAGGATGACGAGAAGCATTCATTTCTCTATCCCACACACCGAATCCTTTGCACAGCCAACTTGAGCCTGCAAATTCATTTCATGAACCCATTGGTGATCATTCCAAGACGGATGCCGCACCACTTCAAAAATGGAAGAGTTCAAGAATCAGGGATTACGAAGAGAATTCCCGGACTGATATTTAAAGCGTGTTTAGACTATATGTCTAACATGATCCCATGAAGATGAGAAAAAGTGGGATTTCAAAAATGAAAATGAGAAAAAAATCCCCGGCATCAAGAAAAGCAAAGTGCCTAGTAAAAGCAAGGCCGATGCTCGTGCAAGCTGTTTGCTTGATCCCCAGTGAAACTTGGATGGGAAAAGAGAAAATTCCTAAAGGAGTCAGATAAAAAAGACTGCTCTCCAAATGATGTCAAGCGCGGAGGAAAGACGCAGACAGAGTTGTCAACCTTCTTAATGCAACAAGAGACGCTCTCTAAAGGACTTGTGCACACCTCAAAAGCGGTTGCACACCTCAAAAACTGAATATGCAAAATGGAAAAGACAGGTGACAAATTTGCAATGATCACCAATGTCAATCCCCTCATCAATTCTGGGCCAAAAACAAGCCTTTTTCGGTCCCCAATCCTACCAACATCATAACCCTGAAACAGTCTTCTCTGACTAAGACACTTGGGTTAACATATAGCTTAGCTCGAAGAGGTACGAGCAAGACTATTTCTTTCTCATTTTGCAGGGTTCTCGACTTGTAAACCCGGAGCAGATGGTGAAGACTTTCATACAATGGCCTCGACTCCAAAGCGGGTCCCCCTTGAAAACCAATATACAAGCCCAACATTACGGTCCCGTGGAAGACCTCCCGACCGATCAAAATGTATGCGCTGCGAATGAGCCTAAAACCTAGGCACAGGTTAGTAGGGAATTGAGTGCATCCCCTATAAAAACCACTATCGCAAAACAGGTGAGAAGACCTCCTTGTCGAGAAATATTCCAATTGATGTTTTGAACAAACTCTTTTTGGAATTTTCAAACTGTTGATCCAGATTTTCCGTGCAAGGAATTTGTGATCACATTTGCGTGTTTCAAGAATGCTTTGGATAGCCTCCGGCATCAAAATGCACATTTCATGATTAAGACTTAAGTCATACGGTTTTTGTCAAATGGACAGCCGTGGTCTTCCCAAAGATTACTAACGTTTTCTTGGTAAAGAAAAATCTTTCAGGCTCAAACTTCTGCAGGATACTTGGAGAACCCAGCTCCCAGAATGTCGCCTCAACAGACTCAAGTGAAGCTTTGTCAAATTGAAATCTTTCACTGCTTCAAAAACTGAATTCCCGACAAACTTCGGGATCTCTAAAAAAAAGGGGGAAGAAAAACCCTTTTAAAAGAAAAAGTCCTATCAGACGTGGAGAACCCTCGTCCCAAGATCCATTTTCAAAAAAATCAAGCAATCCCAGCAGACGTGGAGAACCCTCGTCCCGGGACCCTTTTTCAAAATATCAAACAGTCCCAGCAGACGTGGAGAACCCTCGTCCCAGGACGCATTTTCAAAATATCAAACAGTCTCATCGGACGTGGAGAACCCTCGTCATGAGACCCCTTTTCAAAATTTAGGCAGTCTCATCGGACGTGGAGAACCCTCGTCATGAGCCCCCTTTTCAAAATTTAGGCAGTCTCATCGGACGTGGAGAACCTTCGTCATGAGACCCCTTTTAAAAAAAAAATTTAGGCAGTCTCATCGGACGTGGAGAACCCTCGTCATGAGACCCCTTTTCATAATTTAGGCAGTCTCATCGGACGTGGAGAACCCTCGTCATGAGACCCCTTTTCAAAGTCAAAACTGATGGTAGACACCGCCTGAAGGGTCAAATCAAGGTAGATACCGCCTGAAGGGTCAACTGAAGGTAGAAACCGCCTGAAGGGTCAAACCAAGGTAGAAACCGCCTGAAGGGTCAAATCAGGGTAGATACCGCCTGAAGGGTCAACTGATGGTAGACACCGCCTGAATGGTCAACTCAAGGTGGATACCGCCTGAAGGGTCAACTGAAGGTAGAAACCGCCTGAAGGGTCAAACCAAGGTAGAAACCGCCTGAAGGGTCAAATCAAGGTAGATACCGCCTGAAGGGTCAACTGAAGGTAGAAACCGCCTGAAGGGTCAAATCAAGGTAGATACCGCCTAAAGGGTCAACTGAAGATAGAAACCGCCTAAATGGTCAATCAAAGGTAGAAACCGCCTGAAGGATCAAATCATGGTAGATACCGCCTGAAGGGTCAACTCAAGGTAGAAACCGCCTGAAGGGTCAAACCAAGGTAGAAACCGCCTAAAGGGTCAACTCAAGGTAGATACCGCCTGAAGGGTCAACATGAAGGTAGAAACCGCCTAAAGGGTCAACGCACGGTAGATACCGCCTGAAGGGTCAAATATGGTAGAAACCGCCTGAAGGATCAATCTAATGGTCCGATCCACCATACGGATCAAAACCTTGACAAATTCCAGACACGGAAAGAGTCGTTTCCCTAGGTAAACCTTGCAGTAGGTGAACCATTTCTGGTCCGATCCACCATACGGATCAAAATCCTTGGCAAATCCCAAAGCGTGGGATGCGCCTTCCTAGGGTTCCTACCAGTTAGGAATTCCATAATGGTATGACCTACCATACGGGTCAGAGCTTAATCTCCTTAGGATTTTCTGTGACGAGTCCTAGGCATCTTCTTGAAAGTTGTCGCAACCGACAGCATCCGACAGGCGAACTTCAGGTAAGTCTCTCTCATCCCGGCCCATGTTCAAGTTGTTGTAAACCGGGGATTAATTTGAGCTTTTCTCGAGAGCCTTAAGGATTCGATGTCATAGCATTTCTTTTCTCATTTTCCCGGATGAGTCGGTTAGGAATCAGGTGCCATGTTATCTTTGAGAGAAACCTCTAACGAGATTCCTCTCAAAGAGGGGCAGCTGTTGACACCTGATTTTTTACCATCTATCGTTGTGATTTTTATTCTTTAAAATTAATTAAAAATATCAAAAAATGTCATAAAATCACAAAATCAACTTTGGAAGCCTTGGCTTGGCCTTAGGAACCAATTTTGAACAAAAAATATTTTTTTGGTATTTTTTAATATTTTTCGAATTTATTTAATTATTAAAAATACCCAAAAAATCAGAAAAATACCATTCGTGGTCAGAAAAATACACAAAAATATTCAATAATTTTGTTTTAATTTCCTCTTCAAGTGTGTCACTTTAAATCTTGAAAATTCGGCTTGGGTCACTATGTTCCTTCACAAACATAAACCCGAACCGAGCCTAAAAAAATGCATTTCGAGTCTTTTGATTTTCAATTCTCACTTTCAATAAGCTATGACATTGTATTCTAAAGATTTGATGTGCAATTGGGTCAATTTGCCCTCCAATTTGATCAATTTTAACCAAAAGGGCTTAATTGCATAAAAATCTTTCAATTTAGTCCCCGGTTTCACGGATCTTGAATTTCACACGGGCATACCCATTAAAATTCAACACCTCTACCCATAATTTTCATCATGCCCAATCCATTGGCGGCCTCAATTCAGGCTAATTTGGTCGTTTGGATGTATACGTATACTCTACGTATTTATACATCATACATATTTATACGTTATACGTATTTATATTGTTTGGTAACTTCTTTAACTCTTGTAATAATAATAATGGTTATTATTTTTAACACCTTTGTTAGTGCTTTTTTAAATAGCATTTTTGTATTGTGAGTGCTATTGTTAGTGCTATTTTTAAATAGCATTTTTGTATTATAAATTGTGAGTGCTATTTTTAAATGACATTTATTTATCATAAATTGTGAGTGCTATTGTTAGTTCTATTTTTAAATGGCATTTATTTATCATAAATTGTGAGTGCTATTATTAGATAGAATTTATAATTGTTAGTGCTATTTTTAAATAGCATTTTTGTATTATAAATTGTGAGTGCTATTGTTAGTGCTATTTTTAAATGTCATTTATTTGTGAGTGCTATTTTTAGAAAGTATTTATTATTTGTGAGTGCTATTTTATAATACAATTTATTGGAAGGAATTTTTGGCTATAAAAGGATGGCAAGAGTTTTGAGGTTGGGAGGGAGAGACATTTTGTAGAGTGTGCAAATTTTTGAGAGCTTAGAGAGAAGAACACAAACACTCTCTATATTCTCATCATCTTGAGTGAGCAAAATATACTAAGTTCGGAATATTGATTCCGCATATTGCTAGCACAATTGTTGTGGAGTTATTAGTCGTCTCCCCGTTCGTCAATTGGTGGTGCGTCCGAACTAGATGCCTAACACTTGTGGAGGCTGAGATCGAAGAATATCGAACCGACACCTCCGTTCAAGCACGCTACGAGAGGTAATCTATTTACTCCCTTTGAGGCTTTGTGATTTTTTTCGATTGAAATGCACGAAGTACACCTCTGGAGATACATGTATGGGTTGTTATTTATTTCCGCTACGTGTTACGTGGATCCCAACAGTGGTATCAGAGCCGATCCTTAGGTGTTTTCGTGCATTTAATTGATTTTTTGCAATTTTTGCAATACTATGGCCAATATGTATTAACGAATTGTTCGTCTTACATGGCTAATGGAGGTTGATTATTTTATATGATAAATTAATCAACGTAGCAAAAATTGAGACTAAATCAATTTTGAATCGAAAATTTATGGCTATCTTATTTTACATAAAAATTCTGAATATGATTCAACGTAGAATTTTTATTGTGCCTTCCTAAGTTTTAAATTGTGAATTTATTACTTACGTGGAAGGGTGGTGATCATGGAAAAATCCCTAATCAATGTGATTGATGTATATATGAATGTATGATGATTATTTATATATTTGGGGTTGTAGTTATTAAATGGAGGCTGCGTACTCCTTTTATTTTTCATGTAATCTTTATTTTTAGCATAGTCAATTGTTGATGTAAATGCTACGAGGATTACGTGGGGGAGCCTTTTAAGTCGGCGAGCTCTTTGGGGCCCAATTCTTGAAGAGTTCAAGAAACCAAGAAGAAGCGAAGAGCGGCTCTCCGTTATTAAAATATTAAAATGATTAAATGTGGTCTCATTGGCTCGAGACCCATTAAATCATAATTCCATGATCACCACGTAGGATAGATGTTTATGTGATTGACATCTATTTATTTATTATGATTACGTGAGCATGTTAAACTGGTTAATGTGCAAAGTCAGACCTACCTCACCCAAACTTGCGCCTGCATGAAATCTTGAATAGGAAAATCACTCGCGTTAGGTACCGAAAGGGCGTTGGTAATGACATCAACGTAACCAAGTCTCCGAACCCAAAATCTCTGGTTCCGCAGAACTGATCGATCTCTCCCAATCGGTCAGTAAGGTTTCCGGCCTACCCTCCAAGAAAGACCGGTGGCGACTCCAAATGCATGCACAAGTTGCACATGCCATCACGACCACACTAAGGTCGAAATCGATCGGCTCTTATCGCCGAATCTCTTTGAAAAATACTCCCGCCGCGATTTGGTATGGGCCTGGGAGGGTCCGCGCCGATCCAAGACCCGCGATCGGTAATCCATTAGCCGCGTCCGCTTTCGGACGGGTCGCGACAGTGATGAGAATCACAGAGTCGATACGCGTAATGTCCGCAAAAGCCGCCCGTTAGTTCGAGATAGATTGAAATGTACGAACGATGAGAAATCGATCACGATTTGGGATCTCGGAAATGAAAAATGGAAATGAAGATTTGTAACAATGTGTTTGGATTGGACGACGCCTAGTCGAGGATGAAAATTTGCAGGAAAATGATTTTTCGGACGAAGGGTGTGAAAAGACGATTTTGCCCTTGAAGCTTTGACTTTATGTTATCAATTAGACAAGGGCATTTGTGTCAATTGGTCATCCCCAAGGTGCCAGCTGAATCATTGAGGGCAAAATTGGAAGGGAATTGTGATATTATGAGGAAAATTCCAAGTGTCATGAATATATGGTTAGCAATAATTAAGCTATACACCTAAGCAAGCTCTAGAATATTTTGGGGATGACAAGTCATTTCCTTCCTCCTCTTTCTGCCATTTCTCACGACCAACACCAGCAGCACCATCATCTTCTCCATTTTTCTTCTTCTTCCTCACGTTCAGAACCAGACCTGCAGGATCAGAATTTTCGTCCACTTCATCAGCGCCTAAATTTTCAACCGTTAACAACCAGCTCGCGAGCCATATATCATCGCGAAGATCTCCCTGTTACCGAACTTTTCCAATTGGAATCACGTCGATTGGCCACCTGTGGAGCTCCGGCCGGCCAATCTCCCGCGAGTCGACGGAAACTGACTGAACTGGAGGTAGGCTCCGGTTTGCTTTTCATTGAACCCCTTAATGGACGAATGTTGAGCTAAATTTTTGTGGAGACCTAGTAGACACATATACTGAGTTTCTGTAGAAATTTGGACGAAAAAGAACAACATCTTAATTTTGTTTCGTTGTGATGTTTGGAAGGACAGAATCTGTCCATCTGCAGACTCAGAAGGAGTGGTGTTATTCAAGGACCTTTTGGCGTCGCCTTGGGTTGGAACTTTCGGTGAGATCTTTTGGCATGTAGAACTTTGTGTTAGTAAGTGTATTTACAGAAAAATCAAGGAGTTGAATTGAGGTATGAGGCTGATTGAGCTGATTGAAGACCGAACAGGGGAGTGCCCTGTTTCGGTTCTGTTTTTGGTTGTGTTTGTAAGGGCTGTTCGTGTTGGAATTCGGTTTGGACTTGGTCATTGAGATGTGTTAGGACGTTTATTGACATGTTATGGAGGTTTATACTCCGTGAATTGAGGTTTAGGCGAAGAAAAGTTAACGAATCACTTGATTTCCGCTAGGAGCGCGGCTGCCCTGTTCTGGAAGTGTGTGAGGCTGAGCATTTGAAGTGCTTGGGGAGTGAATTTTGTTGAGTTAAACTTGAGGTAAGGAAGTTCCTAACCTTGGTTAGAACAATTGGACTCGATTGGGTAAATCCGATGAGGAATATGCTAATCTTTGGTGAGCTTTGGTGATATTGTTTGATTTATGATCAAGTGTTGTGCCTATTGTTTATATGCTCATTGAATGGTCATGATACGTGTTGCTTGTTTCTCTTGTTTGTTGAAATTGATTGTTGCGCATGCCTTGAATTATAGCTCGATGCGTGAGCTCGTGTTTGATTACAATGTCTTGAGTTGAGATGAATCCTGGCATGCTTGAGAAACTTGTGGCACCCTGAGACGTTGAGACGCGGGATTGTTATGACCAATGTCCTGATGCGTGAGACGCGGGACGAGAATTGTTATGTGTCGACACGGGTCGGAGATGATATTGAAAACCTGATACGTTTTACGCGGGTTTGTCAATGAGATGGTCTGATGCGTAAGTACGCGGACCTAGCCTGAGGCGTTACACACGCGGGCTTGAATCAAATAATGGTTGGAAAGGAAGAAAGGCGTGGTTTGGATTGGTGATGTGAACTTGTTTTATTTGATGGAATACGCTGCTATGAATGCATAAAGATGCTTGTGTTATTCTTGTATTATTTATGGTTGTTAAATGCATCATTTTATTGTTTATACGTTGGGTTCATATTCGCTTTTACCTGAGTGTACGGTTGGCCTAACTTAGGACTAGGACTTTTCTTACTGAGATGTCGATCTCACCCTTTAGTGGGACCTTATTTTTTTCAGACCCTAGGAATTGAAGAATGCTGCCAATTCGCTTGGGTGAACCCCAGGAGATGTCTAGGGCTATTGAAGAGTTTCCTGACTATCGTGGTATAGTATATATTAGACGGACTACTGTAGTATGGGTGGACGAGCCAGGAGCGCCAAATAAACCCCATAGGTTCGAAGCATGGTATCGTAAGGAAGGTGAAGGTATGTCTGAGCAGTTAAGACCCCAAGATGTACCCAGAGGAGTTGTACCCCCTTGGTGCCACCCGACCCGAGAGGAAATAGAAATAGAAACTTCTACCGTGGGATCGAGGAACATACCTGAAGAAGAACCGACGGGCGAGGCAAGTATTGAAGTCATCGAGATTTCATATTCCGAGGACGATATGGAAGAGGATTCCATCGAGGTTTCATCAGAGGCTTTTTCGGACTACGACCCAGCCGAGGATATGGAACAAACCGATGAGTCTAGCACTTCTTAGTATGTTTGTGGTCACTTGACCTTTTTGGTGTGTTTTTATAGGACGATGGTCCGGTGGTTGGACTTAGTGGCTTCCTTTTGTCTGCCCTTTTTGTTGTCCCAACCTGTGCTTTTGTTGAGAGGGATCTTGGTCTTTTATGTACGGACTTATCTTTTCGATGTATAAAAGTTGCTTGTTTTCCCCGCATCTCATTCTTGGTTGTATGTATAAGTGGAGAGTATTTGGAGGGGTTTTATTTTCTTCTGTCTTCCGCATGCGAGTCTCATTTTAACTAGCCGTATATGAGGAGTATCCTGGGACAAGAATTACGGCGTATTGTGGATGTACGTGCTCGTAAGGAAAGCGGGGCGTGACAGGTCATATGTGAATTCACCACGTAATTTTCCTTTTCCAAAGATGGTTCACTTAGAAAAATGATGGACATACCAATATGCCATACACATAAATCAGATACTGACTTGAATCAGTACGTGTTTTGAGAATATCTTTTCACTCTTTTCTTCTTCTTCTTCTTCTTTTCCCAGAAAAGTTCCTAACGAGCTTATCCACTTGAAACATGCTAAGATTATCCACTAGAGCTCGCTGTGGACAGGGTGGTTTAGGGTAAGATGGAAGGAGCTTCCATGAATGATCTTAAGCCTGTCGGAGAGAATTTGGTAAGACTTGGATAATAGTAAAAGGAAAAGTAGATTTTAAGCTGGATGTGGAAAAAAAATTATTAGCTCTACAGCAACAAAATGCTCATACAGATTCAAATCTGCAAGTTTTTTCTCATTAAAGATTACTCAGGATTACAGGATTTGCAGGAAGAGAAAAGGAAAGAAAGCTTCTATGGCAACCTCACTATGGTCTTCATTGACCATGACATGAACGGGAAATCCCACTGGCTACCATAAAAGGTGGTTTGAGTACGTGGTAACCTCATTTAAGCTGGGTCGTCTCAGATTACCAGTCTAATTGCACCTCCTTAGCAGTTGATTTTCTTTGCCTTATGAAGGGATCAATCAGACATCAATTGGAGCTTCGATCAAACTTGTGTCCGAGTTATTATTTCCAACTGGCAAAATGGACAAGAAAAGAAGAAGTCGTTGACGGGAAATACGCTTCAAAGTCTCAACTCGGTTGGAGCATGGAGCGCATGCACCTCTCTTTCATTACATCCCTGCGCAAGTGAAGCCATAACGTATCACTCGAGATGCAACACATCCTGCCAAATTCGGAAGAGATGAAATATCGAGCTACTTTTTTATTCTTTTTCCTCCGATACTCCGCGAGGAATCGGCACAATCCATCTCGGTTCTTGTGCAGATGAGTGCGACGATGCACTAAGATGCATTTGGCCACTGAAAACAGCGGGATCCCAGGCGGATTTCCATGTGATCCGTCGGCATAGATGCGTTTGACCACTTGTATCCCGCTCATTAAATGCTTTCTTGATATTCGACACATATTTGACCTGAATGGCTTATTCGGTCTATGGCCAAAACCGGAAACCTTGTAATGTCAAGCTTCCCTATATAATCCATTAATCCTGACCTTTGAATCTGTCACCACCCCACCTTACTTCCTAATTTTCTTTGCCTGCTCTATCTCTCTGTTTCTCTTTGTGTGAGAAAAAGGAAGGAGGAGGAAATGGCTCGACGAAGGCTCCAGAACTACATTGACACCTTGAAGAGCGAGGTGATCGCTGCTATAACTAAACTTCTCTCCATAGAATCTGTCTTTCCGCTGGATCAGTCGTCTGCTCGTTGAGATTTGACATTGTTTGCCTAAAAAAGAAGCGATCGATCTTTTATTTTCCTGAATGAGCAAGCCCACTTTAAGCTGATAAACATGAGCTTTTGATAGTCGTTTCTTCTCTTTGAGAATTGACTGTTGGCGTCTCCATTTTTACTATCTGTCTAGGGCATCATGGACGGAGAGTATGAGGAGAGCAGGAGAGTACAGAATGGAGCAAATCTTCCAAATTTCATGATGGATCTCATCAACTCTTTCTTGCGCGACGGCGACAACAGCATGAGAGAACTGGCTGACATTCTGTAAACTCCAATCTTTTCGACTTCGATGTCTGCGTGCTTTGAGCTTCTTCTTCTTCTCTTTTTTTTTTTTTTTTTTTTCCTTCCTGGTCTGGCTCTTTGGTTGCTGATAATCCGTGGGTGTATTTGATCGTTCTCAGAAGTTCAAGAAACGTGGATTTTGCTAAAGTCACTAGAGCTGCTCATCTGATCAAAGGAGGTGGCAACAGGTAGACAAACAATTTACTTTCATTTCCAGACAGTTCATTTCTTGACATGAGACACTTAACATCTTCAAGAGTAGAACATTTCCAAGCACTTGTGTTCGAAAGCTTCCCCTTTTTGTCACATGTTCGTAGCATGCTGCATTAGGGAAGTTCAGATACTTGTAATTAACCACGAAGATAAATCATGTTTGAATTATACACTTGCAAGAAGGCCGATCAATGGCACATGTCCACGTTTATTGGATAAACCAGATAACGTAGATCTTCATATCCGTTATTTAGATTTTGTTTGACCATGGCGCGTGTGGCAACGGTCTAATACATTCCAAAGGGAGGAGCACGTGAAGACTTTGAGCTCGAGTATTTATGCACCACGTGATTTTTATGCGCCTTATAGTTCGGAAACATTAGCCAATGAGATAACTTCCAACTAAGTGGTGAATGCGGCGCACTGTGTACATCAAACGTATCTTTAACGATTTCTGATTTTGCTAGACTGCCGTTATAACGCATAGAGTGTGCAAACGACATCACATAAATAGGCTGCGAATATTTGTCCGCTTTTGAATCACATCACTGGCCTAGTTCCATATTAACTGGGAGCCACATTGCCACCCCTAATACTTGGACGGCTACTACTGCGTCATGGTCAAAGCATCTAAATGCAGACATTTTACGTATATGAGATATTCCAAGGCCGAACAAAGAGAAAACTTTGAACATTCTGAGTTTGATCACATCCATATTCAGCCAAACTTACTGAGATAGAGTTTGAATAACGATGTTTAGTTGTTTGTTGGCAACTTCAGACTAATTTTTGAAATTAGATTTGTTGATGACACGTTATTTTTCGGATGACATCTCATCTACTACGAAAATGTCTTATGTTCCTGCACTCATCGCTTGTGTTGCAGCCTTGGCGGCTGCCGGGTGGTTGCAGCTGCTCGTGCTCTTATAAATGCTAGCCTTGACGAGGACAAGCAAAGGTAGAAATTGGCATTTCTTCACACGCATGAATTCAGAAGCCCTATTTTTGTTCGTCTTCATGAATCAGCCTCTCCGTTAGTTTTTTGCAAATTTGTTTGAAAATGATATATGTATATATATATGGTATATTTGACAACACATTGTCTATGTGGTTCTTCTTTAGTTGCGAGACATCGTATGAACAGGTGGTGAATGAGTACTACCGCTTCCGTGACAAACTGAGAACCCTATATCAGGTACGGCCATAGTTAAATGAACTTTGTTTATGATTCTCTTGAAAGAAGCAAAGTATTCTCAATTCTTCATGATTTTGCCAAGAAAACTTTGTACTTAACGAATTTAGGATATCGACGGCTTTGAAATTATTAAATGAATGTTAAGCTGAACAAGGCATCAATTAATCTAGATAAGTACTTCGAAAGCGTTAGTTGGAACTCAAGATTTTCCTGATAAACGAGAGATAGAGGAGCAATTTTTGAAGACGAACAAGAAAGAGAATATCATTATCGAATATAAGATGAATTTCACATCTCAGGGAAGAAAATTTGATGTTGTCATATACTCTTTACCTTTTTCAAACAACATTACTTGCGAACAAAGTGTGGAACTCGAAATGGATGTGCTTGTCTACTGTTAAGCTTTAATCAGAGTCTTGTGCCGCCATGCTTTATCATGTTGCAGCAGTGTGTATTTTGGTTGAACTAGGTGAGGCTGGTTCTTGTCTCGGTGGTAATGGGTGTAAAACTGATTGAGCTCTTCAAAGTACTATGCCATTTAGAATGAACAAATACTAAGTTTCAAGGCTTCGTCTTTCTCTTGTGTACATCATCCTGAGCTTTCATTTTGATGCTTTACATGATGCATTTGCTGCTACAGTTACAGTTACTGATCCGGCTGTCGATCTGTATTTCGCAGATGGAGAGGGCAATCGTCAACAATGAATCGAGAAGGAGAGGATGACAGCTGTTGGTGTTTCTCTCAGTTGAGTATACAGATGAGAAGATTTCATCTATCGATGGGAAATTTGCTGATGAAGTTCAAAGTTCCTGCTATGTCTAAATTGCTTTCTGTTGGCTTTAGAGCCATGCACCAAGTGCTTTGATTGTTTGCTTATCGTTCTCTAGTAATGAACATCTAGGTCTTTAAAGTGGTAAAGCTGATTTTGGGTACTTGAGAAATTCCGTTCTCTGATCAACATTGAACTGAATCATGCAGACATCTGATGATACTCAAAAGCTTAGAAGCCTAAGATCAGTGGAGGACTTTGTTGGAAATTTAAAGACAGGATACTTAGAAGAACATCTACTCTTTGGATTAGTTAGATGGTGTCTGCGTTGAATTATTCTTACCCACTTTTGTTCGAATGGCGGGCATTTGGCGCATTAGGTCCTTCTGGTTCGCTCTAGCTTTGGTCTGCGAATTGCAAGTTTGGCGATCCCGTCAAGTCTTCGGTAAGGTTTCTCCAGCTCATTACCGTGCGTCACTCCATCCATTCCATCGCCAGCTCTAGGTCTCTTGAGCTCGTCTCTGGTCAACTGTGTCCTCATCAGCGCCATTCTTGTCAATGAACCTGAACATCCTTTCTTATATGAGCCTCCTATTACTTGTCGTTTGCTGTATCACCGAAATTCCGTTTCAGTTCATTTTGATCTTCCAATGAAGTTTCGTACTTGCTCCGGGCTTTGTTCAATTCCGAAATATATATAACTCATGACCAAATTGCGAAAACTGGCCATCCTTGTGTATTGATGTAGTATTCTTTCTGGGCACGTACTGATTGTTTTACTCCAATTGATCCTAATTTATCCAAATACTCGAGTCTAAGGCACATCTCAGACTTCATTTACGTCTACTTTCGTCTAATTTATTATGAGATGCTTCTTATCAGCATGTATGGCATAGTACATTGCGATTCTTATTATCGAACATTGATGCCTGTGGACCTCTCTTTGCGGTTCATAATTGCCTTTCCACAGGCAAGCGGCTTAGCAGGGACGGCATACCCTCGCCGGCAAATTCCTAATGATCGCTTATTCCACATACTAGAACCCCTAGTGTTTCCTCGCTCTTCCAGTCCTGCACTGGAATTGATCCATCTGTGTTACTGATCACCTTGGACAAAGAGACAGAATTACAATAGCCACCGAGACACAGACGGCATTTGCTAGGCTTATCGCACCAGCACCGGCCTCGACGGCATAGAATCCCTGAACATCTAACCGAGGAAAGTATTTCTCATTCAGAGATGCTAGAACACAACCAAACGGTGATGTGAAGATCCAATGCGGTGTTCCAACCGAATTAACAACCATTTTCATACATGAATCAACTTGTTCAAAAGCTCAAATAGGTCAATTCCACCTATCCACCTATCGCATCTCTTAAAGGGCTCGCGACATTTTGAGTTAAACAATAGAGGAAAACTGTAACAATGTTTCAATATCAAAAACACATCTGGGAAATAGTTTACGAGTCCTGTATATAAATAAGTAAATACCAACTTGAGTTATTAGCAATGATGTAATAGACGCCACCTCCTGACCGTGGCCAATCATCACATCATATCCAAACATGACTCTTCGACCCACATCCTATACGGCGAATTTCTCACTTGGCATTAGGGTGATCGGTTCCCTGTCCGGTTCTCGAGCGGTCCAACGAACCTGTCGTTGTTCCTCTGTGATGCATAGTGTCATGACCAATATCTAAAGATGCATCAAACAGATAAACGATGAATAACACTCATTTGCCTAATTTGACGCCATGTGACCAACTCATTGACAGAGAAATCATTAACTAGTGTGTTTCTCTTTGAGCACGACGTTCCTTTTTCCATCCATCCATCCACAATGTTGTCAACGTCTCAGACAGCACCAAAAGACAATCTTGGATTAAAACCTTTAGCAAAAGAAATCAATCTGATTCGTCACGCACAAGCCAAAGTTCTTCAGCAACAGAGAAGCAGTCTTACTACCATCCCAATGCAATCTTTATTCTTCCTATTCCATGTCCAACATCTTTACAACTTCCGGAATTCGCAGGCCACATGGCGGTGTGAGATGAAGAGGAACCGAAACACAGTCACAAGCAAAAAAGGAAAAATCATATCAGGACGAAAGTGGGGGCAATGAAAATTTTAAGGACCAAAAAATGGTGGACAGCTTGGCTCTTGTTGCGACTAGAGCTCTAATATTTGTCTACTTGAAACTGTAGGGGATTAGCAACTAAGGTCAGTGACGATGGGCGAGAAATGATAGATATGTTTATATTCAAAAAAATCAAGTAATTGGTCCAGTCCGGTCTTGTATATCCCCCGGAACCGGGAACCGGACTGCCGGTCCAGTCTGTTTGAGTGGTTCCCGGTTCGGTCGGTCCATCTTGCTCATCCCTACTTGGCATTGGGGGAGTAACAGGTAAGCCGATACTGATACTTCGTGATACTCTGAAATCACTCTGCCCCATCGCACCCATTCAATTAGTTGGAGTGACAGCATCTACACTTAACTTCTTAAATATGTGCATAAGATGCAGACCTTGATCAAGCGGATTCATAAGTTAGAAAAAAGGGACAAGTAGATTTGCGAATTACTTCTATAGATCACTGATATATCACCGTTCTCATAAGCCAGATTTCAGTCTCCAGGACAATCCAAAATCATACTGAATAAGGCTTCATACATTCGAAACAGCACCTCTATCTTAGTCAAAGAGACTGAAGCCCATATCCTGCAACAAATCAAATAAATAAGTCAAGACATAATGAAAAGTTTGGCCCGTTGCTACTTTGTCATGCATCGCATGTAAGGGCCAGTAGGAAACCGAAAAAATTGGTGCTGGATGACCATCTTTGCACTGTCGAAAATCCATTTAGATGATTTGAACCCTCCCAATGGAGAAAATTGCTCTTTGCTAGATGAGATTGCGTTGTGAAATGTGAATGCAAACATACAGGTGCTCTTTGTTCATGCATGTGTCATGTTTTTGTACATACACTGAGTTAGCATCTAGAAATGCAAGAGGCAACCATAAAGAATGCAAAACCCCATTTGAACCAAAATCCCAGGCGAAACTTACGTCATCGGACTCTTCTTTCTCCTCGACTTTCTCCTCCTTCTTTGCTTCAGCTGCTGGCGCATCACCGCCACCTCCCCCACTAACAGGAGCTGCTGCCATAGCAACACCACCACCGCCGGAAGGCACCGACGCCAGCTTCTCCCTTCCAGATGCAATCAGTTCAGTGATGTCTTTTCCCTTGACTTCGGACAAGAGCAACTCGATCCTATCATCGTCGGCCTCTGCACCGACTGTGGACCCCAAAAGCCTATCTTTTAGTACAAATTCCGAAATGATATCCATTCAAAAGAAAACTCACTTACGAACAGCTCGGTAAAATTGCTCCAACAAATAAAACTGATCCCGGTAAACCCGGAATTACTTCAATTTGCTCTAATAGGTTAGATTTATTTTTCTCTTTTATTTTTTCCCCTTTTGTTCCCGGCGCTCCATGTCTCTGTCACCTTAGCATTTTTTGTCAATTGAGAAACGTGTCATGAACAAAAAAAAACAAAAAACAAAAAAACATCATGATCCAGAGGCCTATCTATGATTCGACCAACCGCATCACAAATTCTGTAATTGAAGCTTTGGCACGAATGACTTTCCAATTCAGGAGACCATGCGAAGTCCGTTAAACATATGAACATGAAAAGGAAACCAAACCTGGGACACATCAAAAGTTCACTTTCAAGCAAGTAATGGGAAATCTAACAGAACAAGCGCTATGCACTAACCAATAACTCGGGTTCCAAGAAACGAGGAACACGGAAAAAATTATCGCTAAACAGTCCAAGAAATGGTTCACAAAGGGTACCAACATCAAACCACCCAAAGAAAATTTTTTGTGTTATCAAAAGCAAAAGAAGAAAAATTTGAGGATTAAGAAGAAGGGTGAACTACCTGATCCAAGAATGCCCTTCAAGTCAAGAGCAGTTGGGGTAGTATTCCCACCCAAAACAGCCAGCAAATAAGCGGCAATCACCTTCATCTTCTCTGCTCCAACACCAACAAAATAATAATATAATGCTCTCCATGGCAGGTTACAGAGAGAGAGGGAGGGAGAGAGAGAACCTTGAGATAAAGAAGGCTGTTGGTACAAGATCAGTTGATCCTCGTTGCTGCTGGTGCTGGTTTAGGGTTCTTCTTGAGCGGAAGTCAGGTCAGAATTAGAACGATTTGGTGCGAAGCAGGACGATCTCCGAAGATGGGCTGGTCTTGTTCAAAAGTTTATGGGCGATGGGCCTTCGGTTCGATTGAGTCATGCCCAGTCGTATCCAATACGTTCGCTCTGTCACTCTGTGTCTTGTATGTTCCTCCAAGCACGACTGGGTAGGATCTTGCGACGCAACGGTACCGTAAACATAACATAACGCATCCTCTTTTGGTATCACCGCGATTTGTGCGGTACCGTGAAAGAAACATCAAAATGCGTTTTACGACGAATGGTCTCTTAAAACTACAGCACCATGGAGCCCGAGGGTACCAAAGCGACCGCGAGGGACTTCCATCCGTGAGCAATGTTATGCTTTAGTTTCAAGATTTTAGCCGAACATCTCGATAAAACTGAAACCAACATCATCATGGCCCAATTTTTCATGAATGATAAGAGGGGTAGAGGCTAGAGCGATTCTCATTGGTCAAGTAGTAGTTTTTCGCAAGGTTTATCGCTTGTGGAGCAGACCTGAAATTGGCCCTTATTTACGTGAAGGGATCGTCTGCTCTTTTCTCAGAAGGGCAGGCCTGCTTTTGGAATCCGAGCCGTTCGTATTATGAATGGATGTCACAAATTATTACTAAAAAAATAAAAAATAAAAAATCCAAAAAGTTATCCCTTAAAAATGGAAAATCTGGACCGTTCGTCTAAAAACGGACAATCCGAATCCCAAGGGCAGACGCCTACCCTTCTAAGGAAAGGGCAGACGATCCGGATCCCTTATTTACAAAGTTTATCGCTTGTGGAGTAGTAGTTTTTCGCATGTACAATCCTTGCTTCCGCGTAAAAGATTAGAAAACGCGTGATATAACTTGAAGTGAAATCCTTGCTGCTTCATTCTGCTTATTTGTGTAAAACAATAAAATAAGGTAGAGTACTAGAGTGGGTCGATCGAGAGCAACTTGTCAAGCTTCAGGAGGAACATGCCTCAGATCTGCACGAGGAGGATATGATTTGGTTGGCACGAGGATATTCATCCATGTCCACCATATCAAACCATGCACATCTTCTATATTTCGGTTCACGATTTGATTCCACATCTGCTACATAGACAACCATTAAGAACAGACACTAGATTGCGTCACAACATCACTGGCATATCACCAAAATGTCTACAACCCCATTTATCTTGAAATCGGAAGGGGCCGAGAGAGTCTCTACAAGCTACTGGAGCTGGCTATATCCAGTGCCCATTCTGTGCAAAATGTATCAATCAATCTTCACCAAAAGAACCATCTCTTGGATGGTGCTCTTTCAACAGGCTCGTCCTTCTTCCTATTATCAATCCCCTGCTTTAGAGACTCCAATCTTCGCCTGTACAAAACTCAAAACCGTATAAGAACTGTGAACCATTGAAGTAACCTGAGTTTCTCAACTGTTAAACGCTGACCAAATGCATTGGCTAATAACATGTGATGTTGTAGTATTATTTTCACATAGATTGATTAAACACGGGTATGTATGCTTGAACAAAGTGTCGCTGTGAGGTTTTGGTGGTTTTGTGTGTGGGCCTGTGGAACCACAAGGGAATATTAAAGGGGTAACTTCATAGCATACAGTAAATTTAGATAATTCATTATAAGATATCACCTGTTAACAGATAATTCATTATGTTGTATACACATATCTACTGATCATGGAGACCAACTCTAGAGTAGTCAAAACATCTGCTTCTATTACTTACTCAGGCTAACTTCCAGAGCTACTTTATCTTTCCCAAGTTCAGTAACTCCAGATCAGGACAAGCACAAACCTAAGCCATCTTAAATACTCCACATGCCTTACCTGAGTGACTGCAAGGATGAACAGGTGTATCAAAAACTTACTTAGTATCTGTAAGGCGACCATGCAGACTCCATCTCTGGCGAAATCCTTCCATGCCCTCGACTCCACTAGCAAGAATTAGACGCCTGTATTTGCAAGATCAGTGAATCAAAAAAATTTATAGGCAGGTGATATTAAAGCAAAAGATTAAATGACTGGTAAAAGAACCAGATGAGAGGCAGATGCAAAGCTTCAGAAAGGCATTAAGATCATGCAAATATACCACTATGAACAAAAATACCTCTCTAAAGATGTGACTTCCGATTGAAGCTGATCAACTCTTTCTTTGGCCATGTCACGTGGCATAGACAATCCCAATTTGTGTTCACTATCTTGAAGCCTCTGTCTCAATTCCTTGTCCTACAATAGAGCAAAACAAGTAATAGTAGCTAACGTAATTCAATAGAAGACTAAGAGTAAAGCAAAAAGACAGAGATAAGGTAAATCCAAAAAATAGTATTAATCTGACCCTCTTGTCTGCGCATTCTCGATACAAAGCAATCTCATCTTGGCAAAAAGGCTCAATATCATTTAATTGCAAGCCTGCAGAATATAGAGGAAATTTGTGTACCGGAAAGGTCATTTTCCAAGTGGTAAGAAAATTTATTTCAAGCTCAAATATTATAGCACAACTTTGTCATGCTGTTTCAGCATCTTTTGTTCCTCTAAAACTGCAATCTTTTGCCAGAAAATGATCCTATGAAAAAGTTGAGAGACAGTGGCAGGCATACACGTGCTTGCAAAAAAAAAAAAAACTAGGACTTTCTGCTTCTTGTGTCCTATTTCAGATGGTTAACCAGGAAGCCCTTGGATATGCAGTATTTCATTGCTCAATTCGATAAGGAGCTTCGTCGTTTCGACAGAGAATACGCATTCATGGCCATCACTTGAAAATTTGTCACTGCATCTTGAAATTTTCAAAAAATTCATGTGCCTGATTCATTCAAAGCAAAAGTTATCCAGAGAAGACATACACAGAAACAGATTTCTCAGAATGCCATCACACAATTCAACACCTTCGAGCACATGAGAGGCGATTTCTGGTGGGATAAGGGGTGAAGGAGGTCCCATCATCAAGTCATCACCGACTAATATTGTCTCCTCCATCATAGGTTTTGAATCAACTGAAACCCATAAAAGACAAAACAAACATGAATGTTGTCAAGCACTGAAAAGCAATTGCACCAAAACTTCAAAACTACCCAAAGGCGGAGGAGGAAAGCTCCTCCATTCCAAAGCATTGCAGAAGCTCTACATAGCTACACCTTCTCATTGCCAGCTCTATACATCAATAGTACAAGTAAAATTTGATGCCAATTAGAGTTGAAATATGTAACAAAAGAAATTAAAATCTTGTACGTACCATCCATGGCTGGTTACTTCTTGGTCCAACTTCAGCTAACTCGAATTCACCCGAGGAAAGAATAAAAAGAAGAATCTAAACCTGCACGAAACAAAATTCAGAGAGAAGGCATATGTAGGTTTATCTACTTAATTCAGCATAATAGAAGTGAAGCTGGAAGCAACCATGCGTTCTAATTGCATAGCCAATCAAAACAAGGGAAAACGCAACGTCAGAAAGCATCGAGCACCAAACTTTTCAAAGCGCCAGATGAATCAGGCATTTCACCAAACAGTACACGTGCATAACCTCAACCAGGCTTTGGATTTCGCAGGCCCGAAACTTTAGCATTTACCAAGATGACGGCAAGCAAAAAAGAATGCAAAGAGGGCGACAACCTCTTCAGAACTGAAGATATGATGCCGCCACACGAACTAGACAGGAATGTTCGGAAGATGAGCGACGCCAAATCTAGTTCAAATGGAACGCATTGTTAAGCTGTACGTGGACATGAGAGAGAGAGAGAGAGAGAGAGAGAGAGAGAGAGAGAGTACCACTTTGTTATGGCAAAGACCAAATAGAGAGGAACAAGAAAACTGTCGGCCGGAAGGAGTGTGAAGAGAAACCAAATACCTTCGTCCTTCAATGGACGAGGTAAAATCGGGTGGAGACGGAATATATAGTATACGCGGGGCTTTTTTCCAAATCATGCCAAAAAATATAAAAATTTACCAAAACAGGTTTAAATTTTTTTTTTTTACCAAACCAGGCCCGGCTCGGCAGTCAAACTGCCGAGCCGGTCTGGCTACAGTGCGGCTCGGCAGTTACACTGCCGAGCGGCACTGTTCATCACGTTCAGCCTTTTTTTTTTTTTTTCGCGTAATGTCACAGCTATTAAAGACATGAGTAGTAATAATGGTGAATTTGACTGTTCACGTTTTGTCGTGAATGAAGAAAAGTTGGATTAAGAAAAAGAGGGGCAAGTGTACGGTGACAAGCATCTGTTTTTTTTTTCCTGTCATTGTGGGGGCAAGCACTCACCTTTTTTCCTTGTCATTGTCGAGCAAGCACTCACCTTTGTTTTTCTTTTTTAATCATTTTTAATTTCTTTTTCCTGTGTTTTTAATCAATTTTTTATTATTAAATTTGTTTTCTAGAATGGACAAAATGTTAATGAAATTCGTATAAAATATCATGTTCTGTATTAACGAGCCAACGAACTAACGAAAAATTGAGCACCCGGGGTTGAGGCTCGCTTGCTCGAACGAACCAAAATACCAAAAATTTGTCGTCGTTATATTTACAACGCCTTTTTAGCCACGAGGGTTTTTTCGTTACAAAATTCGTCGCATTGCCAGAGTTTTCGTGACAAAATTCGTTACGACCAAGTATTTTTTTTTTAAGCGAGAAAAAACTATTCACAACAACACAGAGAATCACTGCACTAGATAAACGTGAACAGTCAAATTCACCATTATAAATACTCATGCCTTTAATAGCTGTGACATTACGCGAAAAAAAAAAATTGAACGTGATGAACAGTGCCGCTCGGCAGTGTGATTGCCGAGCCGCACTGTAGCCAGGCCGGCTCGGCAGTTTGACTGTCGAGCCGGGCCTGATTTGGTAAAAAAAAAATTTAAACCTATTTTGGTAAATTTTTATGTTTTTTGACATGGTTTGGAAAAAAACCCGTATACGCGAGATTCGTGTCTGTCTGTCTGCGTCTTATTTCCAGACACATCGCATGACAGGGACGACGAAGTCAATCAAAAAGAGAGCTCGGTCAAAATCCTAACCCCACAAAGTTTTTCGAGACTCAAGACACATATTTTAGTTAAACATTCAATTCGGTTCTATCAACCATAAAATTAATCTTGTTACAAAGTATTCCATCACTTCATAGCTATTTAATTTTCACATAAATAGTGTTTTTTTTTTCTACGTTATGCGATTGATGCCATCAAATGTTTGCATAGTATCCATTTTTTTATAATGCCATCGAGAAATTAATGGAATTGATCGGAATGATTTTCCAGAAGTAGAGCCATATGAAAATTCCCCCATGAAAAATGAGTCATGAGAGGGAGACACAAGGAAAAATTTCTCAGACCCAAACAGGAATGGTGGAAAAGGGTGAGCTACTGTTACATCTGACCTTCGCTTATGTAATTTGTTGGTCATGTTGAACGAGCAAGCAACAAATAAATGGTTCCACAAAATTATTTGATAGGCTTTGGAGATGAAGACGGTAGAGGGAATTTCTGCTCTATCTCCCATATTTTATTCATCAGATCAAAAACCCTATTAAATAGGCATAACATCCAAAACCACTTAGCACAAAAATAGCAACAGAATAGCAATAACAAAAAACCCACTAACATATCCCACTAACTAGAATATCTGTAGAAACAAACCCCTACAAACTAGGATCCCACGTAAAACAGAAAATTGACAATCCTTATAGATTAGGATTCTGTAGCAGAAAAACAAATAAACATAAATAAGCAATCCTTGATCACGATGACTGTGCGGGCTGGTGTTGTTTTATTTAATACTCTCCCTCAACACCAGCTTCCACTCTTTTCACCAAACCGAGCTGATGACAAAAACTTTCGAACTTGTTGCTACTCAAACTTTTCGTAAACAAATCTGCAGCTTGATGTTTTGTTCCGACATGCTCCAAGTCAATTTCTCCTTGCAAGACTTTTTCTCTGATAAAATGATAATGCACCTCCACATGCTTAGTCCTTGCGTGAAAAACTGGATTCTCCGCTAAACGTATTGCCGACAAGTTGTCGCAATATAAAGAAATACCAAACTTTGTTGGTTGATGCAGGTCTTTCAATAATTGCATAAGCCAAGTGCTTTCTTGAGCTGCCATTGCTGCTGCTTGGTACTCTGCTTCCGTGGTTGACAAAGACACTGTTGGTTGTCTTTTGCTACACCAAGAAATTACTCCAGACCCAAGCATGAAAACATACCTGGTAGTTGAGCGCCGGGTATCATGATCACCTGCGTAGTCAGCATCGCAGTAGCCAACTAGCCTGCAAGCTCCACCTTTCTTATACATAATGCCATAGCCAAGTGTGCTCTTCACATATCTCAGGATTCGGCGAACTGATTCCAAATGAGTCTTCTTTGGATTTTGCATGTAGCGACTCATCACACCAACTGCAAAAGAAATATCCGGTCTTGTTAAAGTTAAGTAGATAAGACTACCTACCAATTGCCGGTACATAGTAGCATCTTCTAAATCTTTCCCTTCATGAGCACACATTTTAGCATTTGGCTCCATTGGTGTCGAGATTGGCTTACATTTAAGCATTGCAAATTTCTTCAGCAAATCTTTGGAATACTTTTGCTGATGGAGAAATATTCCTTCCTCAGAATAGTCGACCTCTAAACCAAGAAAATGCTTGAGTTGTCCAAGTTCTTTCATCAGAAAGCGAACTGACAAATTCTTCTTGGTTTGAAGAATTTGTTCTTCACAATCTCCTGTGATGATTAAATCATCCACATACACCAGCACAATAGCTACTTTCCCTCCTTTAGCCTTGACAAACAAGCTAGAATCCGCACATGTCACCGAATAACCACTGTGAGTAAGAAATTCAGCAATCTTACCATACCAAGCCCTTGGTGCTTGTTTCAACCCGTAGAGAGCCTTTCGGAGCTTACACACATACTCAGGATGATCTTGACTCTGAAAGCCCATCGATTGACTCATGTAAATCTCCCGATCCAACTCCCCATGCAAGAATGCATTCTTCACGTCCATTTGCCACAGGTTCCAACTTTTGCTTGCTGCAAGCGCTAGTAGAACTCTTACAGTTGTAAACTTTGCAACTGGACTAAATGTTTCATCATAGTCTAGTCCATATTGTTGAGAGAACCCTCGGGCTACCAGACGAGCCTTGTGTCTCTCTACTGATCCATCTGTGCGGCGCTTTATCTTATACACCCATTTACAAGAAATAGGCTTCACATCTCTTGGCTTTGGTGCGAGCTCCCAAGTCTGATTTCGCTATAATGCCGCAATTTCCTCTTCCATAGCTTTAATCCACTCCGAACTTTGAGACGCTTCCTCAAATGTCTCTGGTTCTTTTGCATCTGCTTCTTCAACAATGGCAGCATTGGCATACTTGGGATTTGGCTTTCTAGCTCTTGTTGATCTTCTAAGTGTAGTTGGTGTACCTGCTCCATTCAGCTCATCTTCTTCGCTTGGTCTTTGGTATACACCTGTTTGCCAAAGATTTTGAGCTGTGCCTTCTGCAACATCTACATCATCATCTACAGCTTCTGTTTCACTTGAACTCAACTGGAATTGAGAAATTCCTGACACTTCCTTAAAAACATCTGAGTCCGGTAGTACTTCTTTATTTGAGGACCACCATGAGGAAGCTTCATCAAACACCACATTCCGAGATGTGTAGCACTTCCCAGTTGTTGGATCACAACATCGCCATCCTTTCCTTTGACTGTCGTATCCTACGAAGATACATCTAACAGCCTTTTTCTCCATCTTGCTACGTAAGTGATCAGGTACAAATACATAGCATACACATCCAAAAACTCGAAAATGACCAACAACAGGCTTCATGTTCCATATTTTTTCAAAAGGTGAAAGGAAACGTAACCTTTGTTGAGGAAGCCTATTGATTACGAAAACCACCGTCTTCATTGCTTCCGCCCAAAAACGCCCCGGAACATTCTTTGCATGAAGCATACTT
Organism: Rhodomyrtus psidioides; assembly: GCA_021437785.1. Classification (NCBI taxonomy): domain Eukaryota; kingdom Viridiplantae; phylum Streptophyta; class Magnoliopsida; order Myrtales; family Myrtaceae; genus Rhodomyrtus; species Rhodomyrtus psidioides. The sequence continues at coordinate 1,601,154 of JAILYB010000024.1, read as the reverse complement.
CTACATACTTCTGCTAGATGCCTGTTCTTTCTCTCCGCTACCCCGTTTTGCTGCGGAGTACTAGCACATGTGAACTGATGGAGTATTCTGCACTCTCGAAGAAAATCTGTGAATTCATCCGAGGTGTACTCTCCCCCGTTGTCGGTGCGTAAACACCGGATTCTCTTATCAATCTCCGCTTTTGCTACCTTCTCAAACTCTTTGAACTTTGAAAGAGTTTCAGATTTTTCCTTCATAAAGTAGACCCATACGTACCTCGAGAAGTCGTCAATGAAGGTCACCATGTACTTCATTCCACCAATGGAAGCTTGCTTAATTGGTCCGAACACATCAGAGTGAATCAACTCTAATGGTTCCTTCGCTTTGAATTTTGACTCTTCGTACGGTAGCTGGTGCGCTATTCCATATTGACAGCCTGCACAAACACTGTCTGTTCTCACTTCAAGTTGTGGAAGTCCCGTCAACATCGACTTCTTCATCGTCACATCTAGCTTAGTATAGCTAACGTGACTTAGCCGCATGTGCCACAAGTCTGCCGTCTCATTCCTTCTCGTCTTGTCCACATATGCAGTTTCCGCATACATCACATAGACAGACTCTGTTCTTCGTCCCTTCATTACCGGCTCTTTTGTAATCTCAAGATCTCGATATATTTTCACATCTCGTGGACCAAATAGGATAAAATGGCCAGACGATGTTAATTGTGCTACTGAGAGAAGATTTTTCTTCATACCTGGAACGTGATAGACATTTTGGAGTGGCACCTTGGCATCACTACATTGAGGAGAGACGGCCGTATTACCGATGTGAGCTATCGGTAACTTTGAGTTATTCGCCGTCACCACCACCCGACTTCCCTTGTACTCTGACAAGTTCTGCAGCTTCTCTTTATCACCGGTCATATGGTTTGAGCAGCCTGAGTCAACGATCCAATCATTCTCATAATCGATTTGATTGAATGTTGTTGCCGTAAGGGCTAACTCCTCCTCATCTACAGCGAGGAAAGCCTCAGCATCCCATCCTTCTTCGCTTTTGGAAGTAGCAGCGTTACTCTCGACGGCCTTCTTTTGTTACTAGTAATCCTTCGCCATATGACCCTTCTTCTGGCAGTTGTAGCACTTCCCTTCAAATTTTTGGCCATTGCCACGGTTCTTAGAACCATTCCATGAGCGAACGCTCCCTTCACCTTGATGACTTCTCACCTTGTCTTCAACTTGATGACTTCTCACCTTGTCATCATTCTTTTTAGATCCACCGTAGACAAGCTGCTTGGAATTCCACTTGCCTTTGTAGGCATAGAGTGCCTCTTCTTCATTCTTCAATGAGACTCCTCCCATTTGCTTAGCTAAGGCTTCTTGACCAGCTAGCAAATTTTCGAATTCGACAAGCGACGGCTGAATTTGCCATCCTTGTATGGCAGCGACAAAACTCCTGAATTATGGCTTCAAACCATGGATGATGATTCGCTTCATCCTGGTATTGCCAATAGGAGCCTCCGGATCCAACTCGGTGATCTCTCGGCATAGCGTCTTCACTTTGTGAAAGTACTGTGCGACCGTCATGTCGCGCTGCGTCATCGACAACAACTCACTTTCTAAAAGTTGGAGCTTCGTGTCGTTCTTCTTAGAGAACAGCTTGGCAAACGTATCCCAAGCTTCCTTGGGAGTATTCACATCTCGTATATGTTCGAGCACATCCTCTTCAACCGTCGTATTCAAAACGAACATGGCTTTGCCCGCTTTAATCTTCCATTTTCGCAATGTCCCATTCGCATCTTCAGCCTCCGGTTGTCTCACATCGTTTCCATTCACAACCTCCCACAAATCCTAGCCCTGCATATAAGACATCATGCAGGTGGACCAAGAATTGTAGCTCTGGTTGTTGAGTTTCTTGATTCCGCCAACGACTTGAAGGCCACCCATCTTGACAACAGAGATGCTCACCGAACGCCCGGAACCTGGCTCTGATACCAGGTTTGTTGAACGAGCAAGCAACAAATAAATGGTTCAATGGCCACAAAATTATTTGATAGGCTTTGGAGAAGAAGACGGTAGAGGGAATTTCTGCTCTATCTCCCATATTTTATTCATCAGATCAAAAAACCTATTAAATAGGCATAACATCCAAAACCACTTAGCATAAAAATAGCAACAGAATAGCAATAACAAAAAACCCACTAACATATCCCACTAACTAGAATATCTATAGAAACAAACCCCTACAAACTAGGATCCTACGTAAAACAGAAAATTGACAATCCTTATAGATTAGGATTCTGTAGCAGAAAAAAAAAAAACATAAATAAGCAATCCTTGATCACGATGACTGTGCGGGCTGGTGTTGTTTTATTTAATAGGTCACACCAGCAGAGCACAGCAGAAAGAAAGACTTGAGGGGCCAAAACACAACTACAAGCAAGGAATTTCGTTAGATGATGGCGGAGACGACATCGCGCATGCTCCAACGTTGCGATTCATTCTGCTTCCAGGCCGCGTTGCGTTCGCTGCAGAAGCCGGAATCTCTATTCAGCAACTGAAATTGAGTAACTTTGTCTCTCGTTTCTGTCACCATCATTCCCTTCATTTCAGAATACTGCCGTGCCATTCGCAACATGGTTCATAGGAATATATCATAGAACAAGCCTGAGAAAGCTGTACAATCGGAAATTTTGTTCCCACGATTATTTCAGGCAGACAGCAAGAAAGCAAGCAGCCCCCATCAAAGAGACAATATGAGGCCACACTTGGCCATCATTCTCCGATTCTCCTAACAATTTTAAGGCATAGTTCATCACCGACAGTGCTAAATGCAGCAATGCACAAGAGCGTTACGGGCCAAATTGAAAAGTTCAATGCGAAGCGTGATTTGGACAGGAAGTCGGATGAGAATGTCTGTATACGGTACGAAATGGTTAGAAGTAACTCGCATAAAAAAAACAATAAAGAAAAGCTTTATAGAGTGATTTGTTTTGGGGGAGGGGGGAGGCGGATACAAAATTTGCTGATAAATGTGTGTTACGTGACAAGCAGCATCATTTGTGGTGGATTTACATGATATTACAACATACACTACGAGCTGAATATCCTTCGAACAATGTGCAACCTGTAAACAAGGTGTTCACGCACGTCTGTACTCATCTCCACAGTCACCGATCACTTTAAGAAGATCTCTTCCTCTTTTGGACACTTCCTGTATGCTGGCTACATCCTCCTCGTCGAGAACAAGGGAAAATATATCGTTCGAATCCTTAATATGTTCCGAAAGACCGAGTCTAACACCTACCATGGATCCTGCTACCGCAGGCTGCAATTCACAGAGACCAGAAAGATGATCAAAAGATGAAGTAACGCCACAGATGATTACAGGCAGCTGGTAACGAAGTTAGCAGGAAACTCCGAAGATTACTTGATCCAGTATGTATTTCACAGCTACAGCGGGAATTTTGACTCCATGTTTAGAAGCTACTTTCTTCAGCGTCTGAAGCAGAGCTTGGAACTGACTCCACCCTCCCCATGCATCAACCATCTGCCAATCCATGCCAATGTCAAAACTGGACTTACCAAACCGGATCAATTTCTTATCACTATTTCTTTTTCGAGTAGCTCAACTGGATATTATGCAAACCATTTCCCAAACATCATGATGTCACAGAACAAAATAAAAGAAAGAAAGAAAATTTAGTTGAAACTCCCTAAAATTAATTTTAAGAGGTACATGCCCTTTTGTACTTCTGCAGGGAAGGAGTGTTCAATGGAGGGCCTGCAAATGGGATCGACAAGTTGGTATCAAGGAACTTCTCAGATAAGAGACCACCCATTACTGTGCCATATCTGCAAAATGATCAATCACACGGAGTCACCAAAAAAGGAAGTTGATATACCCCAAGCCTGACATGCCCACCCAACCACAAAGAGAGAGAGAGAGAGAGAGAGAGAGAGAGAGAGAGAGAGAGAGAGAGAGAGAGAGAGACGTTATAAGTTTCACCCCAGCGAGTCGACAAAGCTCTGCCATCTTCTGTTGAGGGCGCATATCAATGATTGAATGTTGCACCTGACTTGAAAATATTACTAGATCAAAACAAAACGCATCTGACAAAGGATAATTCAGAGCAACATTTCTTCTAAAAGTCTCTACCTGATTGCTAACAACCGGGATTTCTTGGTCAAGGATAATTTGTAATCTCTCCGTATCAAAATTGGTCAAAGCAACAGTTTTTATCTTACCTGCAAATCAATTGCTATCAGTGATTATATGGTTTTACTCCATCATTGAACCAAGTAATGAACATAGAGTAACCTTCTTCTTTCAGATCCGTCAGGTGCTTTAATGCATCAAGGTAACCAGGATTGGAATAGTCCCACCTGTTTCAAGTGAGAGACAGAAGTACGCCCTTGTTAAATTTGTAATCTTACGTACTCTTTCGAGAAGACAACCCCATCAGATGATATAAGATGCACTGGGAGCATGGGAAGATACTGGTTACTGCTATAAATAATTAGAACAATTAGGAAACCAATACTTAAATAAGGTGATCTAGCAATAGCATTTCTTTTTTCCAAAGAAAAGATTCAACGTGAGTATCTGCTGAAGGTCGCTCACAGCAGATATTCTTAATAGAACAGACAAATGTCAAGAGTCAAATATGTCAATCATCTTAGAGTGAAGAACAACGTGTGTGTCTCATCAGAACCCACAACAGACAAAGATTTACCTAAAAGAGATTGATACATTTAACAGTCCAGTAGGTAGAACCAATGAGGAAGCAGTCAATCTTATATGAAATAGGAAAACAGAAAAGCTATTGTGGGAGGAAACAAAGTTTTTAACTAGCCTGCAGCCTGAAGTACATTTCTGTACAATGAGAAGCACCTCATTGCAGAACTAACTTTTGGCTACCTTGGGGATAGCTTTCATCTTTCGCAAATAGTGCCATCTCAATGCTTAGTTTCCAGTCCAATATAGATGAAGTCACTACCACAGATTGCATCCAAGTCAGAAGAAAATTACTACCAATGAAACTGAAGCATGTCCAACGAAGCTACATCCATTCTCTTCCTTGAAACATTGATAGCCTCCCTGACAAAACCACTGGTCATCTTAACTGGTGGCGGTACCCATTTAGTAAGCCTGCACGAATTGGTAAAGTGGCAATCACGATCAGAAAATATTTCTTTCCTTTTTTTTTTTTTTTGTCAGCGATCAGAAAATAATTTCATACCAAGGATTTCGACCTTTTCCAACACTGAATTGAGAAACTTAAACAGAATGAAATCCATCACTTATGACTTATATTTTGCCATGTTTATTTGGTCAATGCTCATTACTTACCCTCTGATCTTGTCCACGAATTCCGGAGGACGTTCCCTTCGAACTCGATTGATGAAGATGCCATACAAATCTTCAGCAGGTCCATCTGAAACAATAAATATATTAAACCATAAAAGTTCTATGGAACACAATATGCTGAAATGCACTCCTTCAAGCATAAAAAATTTCGACCCAAAAAAAAAAAAATCACTACGTAAATTAAGAACCCTATTGGCTCAGTTCTGTCATAAATCCAATAAGACCAACTACCTGATATGATAAAAGTAAAAATCTTCCTAACCTTCTGAAAACATCGAGAACACCACATCAACTCACACAACTCTTACAATTAGTGCCCTGTAAAAGAAAAGGCAATGGGTTTTACATATATCAGCCATGTCAAAGGTGTTAAGTCCGGCATCAGCATATTGAAGCATGGCATCGACTGCATTATCTCTGTCCATTCTACCCCATCCACCACTCGTCTGCCACATCCCGTTGACAACCCGGCAAATATCTATCGAATCATTCCCTTTTCTAACCACGGTTCGATTCTTATCATCAGTTGGCACACACATGAAGGTTCTCGATCTTGGGTAAGAACCTCTCGCCCTGGTTTCTCTTTTGGCATTCCACTCTATTTTGCTTGAACTGAAGATGAATTTGCTACATGGGTGCTGCAACAACTCTGCCATTTATAGATGAAATGGCTTCCCAACACAACTCCAAGATTGAGACTTTCAGAATCAGTAACAGGTGACTACCAGGTAATGTTTCCTAAACAAAGTGTGGAGGATCTTATGTTTTATCCTATCAGCTTCCAACTCTCTACTCCCAACCGTTAGTTAAGTTAGAATTCACCTTATTGGCTAGTTAGTCCTATAACTTTTTCCTTTTAAGCATTTCAGACCTCATAGTCTATTCTTTCTTATTGAGGTCCCACACTCCCAGTTTTGAAGTAGCATGGCAGAATTGCAGTTGGAAAACGTGAAGCACAGGGACTCTGCATTTATAAATAAAAAATGCATAAAAGAGGGAGCTTTTTCAATTTCAGCAAAAGACAAGAATGACATGAGTTCACGCGTCAGCATCAAACCATTAGCAAAACGCAGCGTTTTCGAGCAAAAACCCTTCTACGGGATTTCTCTTTTTCTGGAAGAGACATTTTCACATACAGTGATCGGCCATGTCGAAGGTGGAGAACCCGGCGTCCGCGTGGCGGAGCATGGCGTCGACGGCGTCATCCCGGTCTATCCGGCCCCACCCGCCGCCGGTCTGCCACATGCCGTTGAGGACCCTGCATATGTCGAGCGAGTCGCCGCCGTTCTTCAGCGTGACCCGCCGGCTCTCCAGCTCGCTCGCCTGGCCCTGGTAGCACCTGACCGCGGAGCTGGAGCCGAGCCGGCGCGTCCCGGCGCGAGCCGCGGCGATGCTGTGGGTGGGGTTGGTAGATTTGAGGGCGGTGAGGCTGGAGAAGCGCGGATTGTGTACGGTCACGGCCATTGGACTCTATGCAGGTGTCTGCGTGTAAAGCGGAGGTCGAGGATAAGGTGCAAATGGGTGGTAGATGGAAATGACGGCTATGCCCACGTAAGCGCTTCCATAACGATGATCCTTAATATTTAGCTCCGCTCGGTATGTAAATTGATTTTCAGACTTTTTATTCGTTTTTTTTTTGTCAAAGCTTTTTTATTCGATATATTTTTTATTTTTTGAATCTAATGTTCCGATACTAATCAAAAGTTTTCATACCGAATTTTACAATATCCATGCATTTCAAATCATTTTCTAAATTAACAAAAAAAAAAACATGCCGGCTTTTTTACTACCTTTTGAGCTTTTCGGCCCTTATAATGTCATAATAGTTCCATTTTAAGTATGTCTTAAATTTTGATAATAAAAAAAATAGTATGTCTTAAATTGTGATCTCTATTATAACAAAGTATGATATTATTTAGAATTGTCTCGAGATGATATTTTTATTATTTTAATTTCTCCATTGACAGATTGAATTAAATTCAATTATGAAAACACTGTTGGAAAATATGGATATTTTGATGGATGAGTGAATGAGAAATTATTGTTTAAAGAACACCATCAAACTGTTACAAATTATTCTTTGTAACAGCTACTGAATTAATTTAGTAACAGCAAGTTAATGGTATTAATTCGACTGTTACAGGATTATTTCTATAACGGCAGAACCGCCGGCAGAGCCATTATTACAGTAACGGAAGAAACACTAGCAGAACCATTATTACTGTAACGGCAGAGCCATTACTTTTGTAACGGTAGAGCCACTGTTATTTTGCTATTACAAAATTAATCAGCCATTATTAACTCCAAAATACCTCTATTACCCTATAAATAGATGGCTTCTTATTCTATTTTGAAGGAGAAAAAGAGGAGATGAAGAAGGAAAACTCTCATCTCTTTCCATTCTTTGCATTTGCATTGTTTTCGATAGTGTTCAGGTTTGTTCAAGTTCGTTGAAAGCTTTGGAGTGTAGTGCTTGCCTTTATCGCTGCCAACTGTTGTATCTTGGGAGACATACGTTCACGAAACCCCAAAGCACGTATGGGAAGATACAAATCTGTTTTAAGAAAACTGTGTCAAACACATGCCTCGGTATTTGTGTCAATTTCATTTCCTTCCAATACTATTGTGCTTCTACCTATTTAGTGTTGTGCTTCTGCCAATTTAAGCATTTGTGCTTCTGCCAATTTAAGCATTTGTGCCTCTGACAATTGAATATATCTCTGGTCTAACAATCTTAAAACAAGAAGATTGCGAAGCCACAGTTGCGACCAAAAAGTTAGAAGCTTCCAAGAATAAGTTTCAAGGAAAATGTTTCAACTGTGGCAAGATGGGTTATAGATCTGTGGATTGCAGATTTTCGAAGAAGAAGATTTATGAGACATATATGGTGAATGACATAGCCCGAGACGTGTCAGATATAAAACTCTATGTTATTTCAGTGTTAATGCCTCTGCTATTTTAGATCTGTCATTGTATATGTTATATTTTTCCAACAATCTTAAAATAAACTTTAGATTCATCACATACACGACAGGTTTGGTGAAAGAGAGAAGTCTTCTCTTCCTTCTTCTGCACATTCGGCAGATTTGAGGATAGCATTGACGATATAAAAAACCACGAGGAGGAGCTTCGGAGGGGGGGGGGGGAGGGGGGAAGGGTCCCTTAGGATTGAAGATGGTGATGGAGCGATGATATTTGAATTTTCCTCATAAGTGCAATTTGATTACTTTTTGGAATTAAACGTCTTTTGCAGGAGAATAGAAGAAAAGGACGAAAAGCAAGAAGCCTCGTAGCACATTCATAAAGTCTTTTGATTTTCCATGCGAAATCTCAGCGCATGTGTTTTTTGCAGATTCTTTGGTGGACTTCTTACAACGACCAGCCTTGTTTGTGACATATCAAGTAGTATCAATGTGCCCATTTTCATATGGCCTATCTCACTAGGAGCCACAAATCAGTCGAGAGCCTATGAGTCATCGCAAGTCCGAAGCGCTGCCATCGATTCATAATGAACTTTCATTCGTAACTCCGTGGCTGACGCCAAGTTATTCACCATTGCGGTTTTCGTACTGTCAATTCATGTAGACAAAAAGAATACATATTTAATATTCAGATTGCTACTAGAAACGAAGTCGTTGATGTGACTGTTGACGACATCACCAAAGGCTCTGCTTCTACTGTCCAACTGCTTCTACCTGGATCTGTCTTTGCTTCTGTTGTCCAACTGCTTCTGTATGGATCTGATTCTGATTCTGTTTCTATTGTCCAACTGCTTCTACTTGGAGGTAGTAGCAAAAGATGTTATTTTATATAATAACTTTGAATTTTACGAGATTCTTGACTAAGGAAGTTCCTAAACTATCTAATGAAGAAACGGGTATGCAAGCATTCAATGTTGTTAAGGCTTGGAAGCACTCTGACTTCCTGTGTAGGAACATGTCATGAATGGTTTACATGACTCTTTGTACAATGTAATTGTGCAATAAAGATGGAAAAGGAATTATGAAAATCCTTGGACCGAAAATATAAAACAGAGGATGCCGGAACAAAGAAATTTGTTGTCGGTCAATTCCTTGTTTATAAGATGGAGGCATGGTTAAAGGCTTATGTTCCCAATTCTTTGGATGCCTTGCTATGATATAATCAATATTTTTAATATTGTGAATTTTTCATTGTACCTAAAGGATACTATGATGCCAACTCGAAATTAGATTCGAGTGAGACAAGATCCACTATTTGATACATGTTCATCCTTGGTGGGATGTTGTAGTTTGGAACTCAACCAAACAAAATATTTTGGTGGAAATGACAATCCTGCTAAACCAAAAATCAATTTGGTTGAAGCAGATGATTCTAACAATGAAAAATGTTGCGGTCATTTCTCGAGCCAATATTGTGGCTAATGGAAAAAACAATAGGTGATAAACCTAGATGCTACCGCTCATATTTGTGAAAATATAAGGTTTTATCATCCTACACTTTAGTCGGAAAAGAAGAAGGAAATATTTTATCTTGATAACTTGAGAACTGCTCAAGGAAATGAAATCGGCACTTTACATGTCTATGCATTGTGATTGCCAAGAGTGAAACTTTCGATGGTAGAAAGAGATACGTCCGCTTGAGGTATGATGTGATAAAGCAATTGCTTGAAAATGGAATTATGTCCATTGATAATATGAAGTCAGAAATGGATTTGGCCGATCCTCTGACTATTCCTCAAGGGAAATGGGACTTAGCCAGTTGAAGGAAAACAACAATGATGGTAACCCAACTTATGTGATTGGCGATTTCATAAATTGTGGTAATAACAAGTCATTTGTTGATCTTGTGATGCATTATAAATTTATTTCCTTCCTAAGGTGAGAATAGTGCAATACCTTGATGTTGACACCTAAAATTTGATTTTCTTTTGTTATTAACTTTTACATAAAAAAACAGGAATTAATTTTAGTTCCTACCAAAAAAATAATACATTAAATCATTTTCATATAGTTTGCATTTTGATATAGTTTTAAATTTCTTCATTCATGCATTTGCATTTCGATCGGTGGCGGGTGCTCTGAGATAATAGCGCATAAGCCCGTGGTGCTAAAAAATGAAAATTTGCTCAGGCCCATGATCGATATTTGAAGTAATAAGCTTTATTTTAAGTTTTGGTCGCATGGCGAAGAAAAAGATTTGCTTTGACTCATGCGTGCTCAGCTAGTTGAGAATAGAAATTGAGAGAGATGGAAAATTTTCGAAAGAAAATCAATTTTGGTTGATTGCTCCCATAGAAGTCCCATCTGTATTTGTGCCTAATTGCTTTGGACTTTTCTCAATGCCGTACGTGACACCACAATAGATAAGCAGCAGCAACCAATTTGGCATTTTGGCTAGCGATGGAGTCTTGTATATATTGCTTTTGGCTCAAGTTGCTCTTACTGCATGATAAGGTTGTTATATGGTCAAAAATGGAGTGATGAACAAACGCCAATAGTCCTTCGCTACTACTGCATCTTCATAATTTTCTTGGCTATGAATGGAACTTCGGAGGCTTTTTTTTTTTTGCATGCATTTGCGGACGAAGGAACAACTCAAATGCTCAAATGATAAGTTGCTTACTGTTAGGATGCACGTGTGAGTTATGTTAGAGAAGTCCCATATTGGAGAATTAATGTGGCGTTGAGCAGTTAATATATCCAAGTTGGCCCATAACTCATTGGCTTAGGCTTTTGAGTAAAGGTGGGTCCAACTGGATATATTGACGGGCTCGGACTTGGGCTCCCTCTTGGCGATCTCCCCAGGTGAAAAGTATCGGATTTTCGTTGCGCGCTCCCAACAAATGGTATCAGAGCAAGGTTCGTTTCTAGGATTCTTTGAGATGACATCTTTGAAGTTTCAGATCTCACCTTTTGATGGACAGAACAACTTCGGATTATGGAGAATAAAGATGAAGGTTTTATTGAAGCGAGAGGGTACTGTTAGGGCATTGGATGGAAAGTATCGAACAACTTCGGATTATGGAGAATAAAGATAAAGGCTTTATTGAAGCGAGAGAGTACTGTTAGGGCACTGGATGGAAAGTATCCAGACGACATGACCTCGGCTGTGATTGAAGAGATTGATGAGAAGGCGCATAGCGCGATCCAGTTGTCTCTAGATGACAATGTTTTGCGAGAAGTCGCCGATGAGGAAACAGCGGCTGGTCTCTGGAAGAAACTGGAAAGTCTATACATGAAGAAATCTTTAACATCGAGACTTTATTTGAAGCAACATCTTTATACCCTAAAGATGCGTGAAGGTACACCTGTTCAGGAACACTTGAATGAGTTTAATAAAATTATTATGGATATGAAAAATCTAGATATTAAAATCGAGGATGAAGATCAATCTTTGATCGTGTTATGTTCACTGCTTGCCTCATACGAGAATTTTGTAAACTCGATGCTTTATGGACGTGAATCCATAACTTTGGAAGATGTTAAAACATCATTGAATTCTGCAGAACTGAGAACAAAGTTGAATGGGACTACCAGTGGAGACAGAGCAAATGGTTTTCTTGTGAGAGGCAGGACCAAGAGCAGGGATAAAGTTTTCTGAGGGAAATCTGTTAGCCGTTCAAAATCTAGACCACTTGAAGATAAGATGAACGTCAAGTGCTACTATTGTCACAAGAGAGGACATTACAAACCAGATTGTCCTTTGCACGAGAGAAAGGATAAGCAGCATGATCAAAGACAAAATGCGACGAATGTTGCTAACAAAAATGAGTCTAATGCGCCAGAAAATGTTCTTATGGCATGCTCTGCTGTTAGTTTCTCCAATGATGTTTGGATAATGGACTCGGGAGCATCATATCACATGTGCCCAAATAGGGAATGGTTCACCACATATGAGCCAATGAATGGTGGATCAGTCTTGATGGGAAATGATGATGTATGCCAAGTTGTGGGAATTGGTACTGTTCGGATTAAGTGCCACGACAAAGCAGTGAGAACCTTGACTGAAGTAAGGCACATACCAGACTTAAAGAGAAACCTTATCTCATTGAGCAGTTTGGATTCCATTGGATGTGTGTACTCAGGTGGAGGTGGAGTTCTCAAAATCTCCAAAGGCAATCTGGTTGTGATGAAAGGAAGCAAGGTGAAAGTATCGGACTTCCGCTGCGTGCACCCAACACTTACCATGTTAATCAACGAGCGCAGCTAATGAAAAGGGATGAGAGAGATTTTGGGCCGTTCTTATTGCCCCAATCACGTAAAGAAAAAAAAACATAAAAAGGGGAAAGCAAACCGAATGGAAAGATTATTGGTTATTCTCTCTGTTACTTTGTACATTCCACTTTGGCATTCAAAGAGGATAATATATAGAAACGAGTCAGCAGAAGAGAAGGCAATCAATCAATGGAGTCCCGAAAATCAAGAGATAATTTCTTTCACTGTGGGAATTTTTCTTTCAAGAAAAGGAAAGAGCATCGGAAAAGAAGCGCGCAATGAAATGGACGGAGAATTGATTGAGTTGAAGATCGTCTATTGTATTTTCTTTCGTCTATTCATGCAAAGCGAAGAAGGAAAAAATAAAATAGATGTGCACATGGCAGAATGAATCTCGTCATTGAAAGAGAGGATATTCATGGAGACCCGCACGAAAGGAAGTTTTCATACACTTCACGATCAATTCTCGACGACAATTTAGTTCCCTAATTCAGCAATTGATTCCATGTATTCAAGACTTGCCAAGAGAACGTGAGCGAGCGCTCATTTCAAAAGGAGATGAGGGTTTTCGGAAGAAAAAGAAGAAGAGAGGAATGAACTGAAATTCGGAGAGCACGTATAGAGGAGAATACGTGAAAGGGTTGCATTGAGAAAGAAAAAGAGGAGTGAAGTTTCAGTGCCATTCTTTTTTCCACAGCCAAGAAAAGTGAGGTTGAGAGGATAGAAAAAAGGACAGCAACGTTCATGTTGAGAATTCTCAGGGCAAAAAAAATTGTGTGATGTTCACAATAAAGAAGGGGACAGGAGTAACAAAAGAAAAGAGTTATCTTCTCTTTGGAGGTCACGCACGTCCAGCCTTGGAGCCGCAACTCACCTTGTCGAATTGCTCAACGACGTCTACTTTTCTTGCAGCTTCATAGACGGCCACACGAAGCTGGAGTCAGCGACATCTACTCCCGCAATACTATGATCCTCGATAGCGATCCAACAACGGAGCTGTTTGTTTCTCTGTTTTGCTGTGACGCTTCCAGTTTCGATCTGATTCCCTGTGCTGGACAGGTTTCTGGTTCTTGTCCAGATCAACGAAGCTGAGACGACGACCTTCTGTGACCTCCCTTGGCAGATTTCACGTTGCCGATTTTTTGTTGACTTGATCCTCCTTTTTTGCAGTCTGGAGAATTCTTTGTTTTTGGCAGATTTTCTCGACGTTCCAGATTCCCAATTGTTGGGTCGTCACGCCAAAAGACTTGCTGACTATTCCATGTCTCCCACCGTGACCAAGAGCATTGTTGGTGGGAGTCTGGATCATCCGCAACTGTTGTTGTCTGTTCAGTTCAATTCGGAAATCAAATCGTTCTGAATTAGGTGATTTTTTCGATTAAATTCCAAATTCCATATTTTTTTCAGATTCAGATTCAGATTGATTTGATTTGATTTTATATTATTTCAGGCATTATCCGATTAAGAGTTACCGCATGAAATTCAAATCAAATTATTAAGTTAAATCGCGAGATGGCAAATCACTTTTCTAATTATATTTGAACTTAGCGCGGTCGTATATTTAGTTAAGATTGCGATATTCATTGGTTTATGTCGCAAGATGATTGTTTTCTTCATAATCTTGTGTCCAAACTCTCAACTTGTATCTTGATGTGGATCATATCGATTTCGATTCTCGGAGAAATTGATGATCACGCAGACATGGAGATTCCCGGCACCGAGAGCACGGCATTTTTTGATATATAGGGAAAGAGAGAAAAAAGAGTTGACAAAGCGCGTGCTCTCTCTCTCTCTCTTGTTTTCAATTTCTCTTTTCGTGAGCTTTTTCCGCTTTTTTTTTGGTTTTATGTGTTGTTAAATTATTCATTGTGTTTCCTTACCCAAAAAAATTTATTCATTATGTAACCGCATGAATTTTTTTTTTTGTGGCTGAGTTAAATAGAAACAATCAAAGATTGCCAACAAAATCTTTTTAAAAAAATGAAAAAAGAAAGATTAAACTAGCGTAATCAAGTCCCCGGGCTCATAGTCTCTGGTTCGTAGGAATAAAGCATTTCTCCCAATGTTTTATTTAGGTGTCTGTTGACACCTGATTTTTTACCAAGTATTTTTCAGCCTCATTTTGAAAAAACTATAAAAAAAAAATTCATAAAAAGTCAAAAAATTTCAAAATCAACTTTGGTAGCATTGGCCAAGTATAAGGAACCATTTTTGACCAAAAAATAATTTTTCATACTTTTCAAAATTTTTAGTATTTTTAGAAAGTAGAAAAATACTAGAAAAATCAAGAAAAATAGTGTTTGAGGTCACAAAAATATGAAAAAATAGTCAGTATTTTTATTTTAATTCCCTTGTCTTTTTGACCTCATAAAAAATTAAAATTAAAATTCCATTTTGTGTGTTCCTTTGTTACGCACATAATTGAATTTGGTGAAAAAATGTCAATTAAGTCTTTTAATTTGTAATTTTAGCATTTTGAGAGTCTTGTCATTCAATGTAATTGTCCCTCATTGCAATTTAGTCCAATTGATCGCGCAAATTGCTTAATTGCATGAATTGGGCAAAATTACATACCTAAATTGCAATTTAGTCCTTGAATTTGGCCATAATTGAAATTACTTTTAATTCATGGACTTCCATTGCAAATTGGGACTACTACCCAACGTTTTTCACCATCCCGAATTGATTGGCATGGGTAATTTATTTCAATTTGACTATTTGGACCTTCAATTTCACAAATTATCGAATAGCGATTAAGGACAAATTTGGAGTTTTTATGTGAATTGACATGAATTTTTCGGCAAAACCATAATTTTAGATAAAATTCATGTCCTAAGTTCGATTCTGAGATTTAATTGTGAAAATTCCCCACGAATTATAGTTAATTTTGCGAAAAATAAGGTCGAACCGGTTCTAACCGGTCGAACCGGTCCAAACAGTGTCATCTTCCCCAAAATTTCACGCGACTGTTGCAGGTTTGAAGCCCGAGTTTCAATCAAAACATTGGAGGCCAATTTGGACATAATCAAAGAGATTATGGAGGGCATTTGGTTCTTCACTTCAAGACGAGTCGATTGAGACTGATCTTCGCTAATGATCGCTGGAGACGATTGGAATCGGCTGGTCAAGGTCGTGAACCTGCAAAAGTCAACATTTCTCAAACACAGACCAAATCCATGCCAAATTCGCGCGAAATGGGACTTGCCGAAGAATCAAACGGAGCTGGACGGAATACCCGACGTTCCCGACGCCGTTTAGACCTAATAGCACGTGGTCCCACGTGCAATCCAAGTCGGTGAAGCTCCCCCCTAATCGCGCAAGAAATCAAAGAGGGAAGATAAGCCTTCAAAGGCTTTAGAGAGCAAGAGGAGGATCTGATTCTGTTCGGAGGAGGACAACAGAATAGAGAGAGAGAGAGAGAGAGAGAGAGAGAGAGAGAGAGAGAGAGAGAGAGAGAGAGAGAGAGAGAGAGCTCGCCTTCCATCGCCATTGTCGAAGGCTTGAGCTCGATTCAGTGAAGCACTGGTTAGGCTTTGCAAGGCCAAACCGAA
The DNA here is from genome assembly GCA_021437785.1 of Rhodomyrtus psidioides. Classification (NCBI taxonomy): domain Eukaryota; kingdom Viridiplantae; phylum Streptophyta; class Magnoliopsida; order Myrtales; family Myrtaceae; genus Rhodomyrtus; species Rhodomyrtus psidioides. The sequence continues at coordinate 1,585,061 of JAILYB010000024.1, read as the reverse complement.
ACTTCTGAGTGTTATCAAAAGGAAGCTCGAGCTCCAAGAAAGCGATCGTCACCAGTCTCGCCTTCGCAGACATCGAGAACAAGTAGTTCTCTTCTTCGAACTCTACACTGTACATCAATGGCAGATCTCGCCTCCGACCTTGTTTCTTGCAATTATAGTAGGCGTTTCGTTCCTTGAACTATTCTAAGCTCGATCGTACTTTGTTTTTGTGTCGATTTTGCATAATAAACTGCGTCTGAGCCTCCAAACCTTCCGCCATAGCCGAGTACTGTTCAATCTTGCCTAGCCAAATCTAGGCCGTGCGAGCTCAATCGGAGTTGAGCTCGATGTACGTGTTCTGAACCTCTATTCGTGTTGCTCTGTGAATAAATTGCCCTGATTTTGTGTACTTTGTGTGACTGAACTTTCATGGCCATACTCGGCATTTTGTGTGTTGTTCGTGACTAAGGGGATGAAATGCTCTGATTCTGACATATATGAAACTAGAAGAGTAGACGAGTCGAACAACATTAGTTTCATGTCAATCGGCCTAGGTTTGGTCGTCGATCGGTGCCGGAGAAGTCTCGGCCGTCCATTTCGTCGAGGTCGAGAGGTTGAAGACGGTGCTGACATGGCTGGTCAACGAGCCAGCGATCTTAGGTGGCAACATGTGATTGGTCCACGTAAGTGTCGAGTCAGCTCGGCCGTTAGTCTGTTAGGCTGAGTCAGATTTGATCTGACGGCTAGGATTAATCGAGTCCTATTTTTAGTAGCCGTCGGATTAGGATTTTATATTTTCGAAAATTAGTTTCATAATCGAAAAGTGTAAAAAAAATGCGGAAACAGTGTCGTTTATGTTATTGGTTGAGCAGCGTCGTTTAGGTTAGCATGAACGAACTGTCCAGATCAATTTGACTCTTCCAATCGTAACCGTTGATTTTAGTAAACTGATCGAACGGTGTAGGGTTAGTCATCGCGCGATCCTAACCGTAGATTCTGGTATGCAGATCTGAGGGCGGTGGCTTAGCCACATGGGCGAGCCTGGGCCATAGGATTTAAATCAATAAAAAGAAAACGAAAAATCACAAACGACGTCGTTTTGGGACTGATCTCCGCGCGAGTCCGGGCCTGGGCCAGGTTCCTATCCAAGTGGATTGGGTCGACTGGTCTGAATCATTTTTTTAATAAAAAAAATTAAAAAATGATTTAAAAAAATCTTAGAAAATTTTAACAAATATTAGAAAATCCTAGAAAATTCAAAAAAAAAAAGGAAAAATTGTAGAAAGTTCCTAGACCTCTAGAAATTCTCAAAAATCGAGGAATGACCACAGACAATTGGTCAATCCTATTTTTGGGATTTCTTATCCATTCTTCTAGAAATGGACGATTATGCCCTTTAGGCGTAAGTCAATTCCGTTTTGTATCTGAGATAGGTCGAAAAGACCTAAATTAGGATAGGGCGAGTTAGGTGGCGAATCCTTTTATTAGGATTTTCGAATCTCATCTTTTTTCCTAAAATGACGATTTTACCCCTCAAGGGTAAATCATATTTTCTATTCCAATTGAGTTGAGAAAATTTCTTGAAATTAGGATTTAGGTCTGGTGGTCGATCAATCCTTCTGTTTGGGATTTTCACTTATCATCGTCTTCTGAAATGATGATTTTACCGCTCAAAGGGTCAATCGCTTCTAAAATTCCAGAAAAATTCTGGAAATTGCTGAAAAATAGGAAATGGATTGATTCGACGATCAATCCTATTTCCAACCCTTTTTTACTCCATATTTCGTTTAAGATGACAATTTTTCCCTTTTTGGGCAAATTGTCCCAAATTTCTCCAAAATTATGATTTTCCTCATCATGGGCAAATCATGTCTAAAATCACTCCTGAGCCTTGATTGATACTTCTCTAGGCTGATAGGGCCTTACTAGGAATGCCACGCTATGTTCATGTGACTTATCCGCATGTCTTGGATCCTTGATTTGCGCATTTATTTTACTGATTGTAAGTGTTAGGTCAATCACTCCTATCTACATGAACTCCTAGATTTATGGTATGTGCCCCACTCATCTGCATGAAATCTTAGGGTTATATAATTCGTTCAACTTAAGTACCGAAAGGGCGTCAACTCTGACAGTTGGCGTAACTAAGTCCCCGATCCCACTTCTCTAGTTCTCGCAGAATTGAATAGAAACTCCCAACTATTCGATAGGGTTTCCAATCGTACTCTTCACGAAACGATTGGTGGCGAATCCTTGGCATGTACACGCATCACATGTCACTAGATCGCACTGAAGGTTGACCATGTACACCTCCATTGCGATTTGGGTAATGGGCCTTGGGAGAGGCCCTCGTCCGACCAGACTTTGGACGACCCATTAGCCCTCGAGAGTAGGCAGCCTCGAGAGGGTCGCGACAGTGTCTAATCGACCTACCATAAACAGATTAGTGGCGACTCTAAATGAAAATCTTTCAATAAAATGATTTGAAAGTCGTGAATTGGTAGGGCTTGGGAGAGTCCGAATTAGGTTAGTTCATCTAATTAACCTAGTAATCCGTTAACCTAAAATTTTCTAATTTTTAGATCGCGACACTTGAAAGAAAGATGATAAAACTCTTTACAAGTTATGGAAAGATAGGACACAATCCTACAAATACTTACAAGTGTGGGAGTGACTTGCAAAAGTGGATATGTATTCACACTAGTAGGTGCAACTCTATCTTGAAAACTCTGTAAACAAACTATTATATCCAGATCTACAATGGAATCTGAATTTATAGCCTTGGATAAAGGTGGTGAAGAGGCTGAATGACTATGCCATTTCTTAAAGGATATTCCAAAATGGCAAAAATCTATGCCACCAATATGTATACATTGTGATAAACAATCTACGATTAAAAAAGCACAGAGTAACATGTGTAATGGCAAATGTAGACATATATGTGTCGACACCTAAATTTTGAATTCATTCATTTAAGCACAAAATGAGAGTTAGTCATAATTCTCGCAAAAAAATAATTTCCTCATGCATGTCATATTTAATTTTCTGTCAGTCATCTTCATGGAAAATCAGAGCTGATTTTTTTTAGTTCTAACAAAAAAAATCAAGCAATTTTTCATATTTAATTTTTGGTATCCATTGCATTGCACCTTCAATTTTGTCGAACTAGTGGCAAATGATCTCAAAGCGGTGGTTCTAAACTCAATTTAATCGATTGGACTAAGCCTGCGGTGAGTGGAAATTTGGTCAAAACCCATGGATATTAATAGTGTCGAAACTTGCGGGCCAAGGTGGAAAATTGGTTTGATTAGTGATAGTCTTCATTGAATATTTACGTGCAAAATATCTTCAAGGTGGATAAAAGAAAAAATAATAATAATAATAATAATGCACCCCATTATATGGCCGATATCATTAAGGTGGATTTACGTGCAAACATGGGCAAAACAGGAAAGAAATAATGAAAATATGCACATGGTTAGCAAAGGAAACAAATATTTTAAGCAAATATATTCTTTGATATCTTCACATGTTTAGTGGCGTGAGCAGAAAGTAAAGAGATTGGATTTCCTTTCAAGACTTGCATGCTTATTATAAAAGAGCATCGACGCTCGCTCAAAAAAAATTGGGACAGACTCACGACGCACTCTCTCTCTCTCAGCCTCGCGACCCTCTCTTTCGTTTTCACTCCCACTCACCCTCCTTTCCATCGCCGTTTCGATCCTCATCGCTACTGCTCGAAGATTACCACCACTCTACCTGTTCGGACCGCCATGCATTGCCCCGAGGTCACCGCCGCTCGCACTTTGCCCTGCTGCCCGACGTCCGCTTTGTTATCGCTGCTGCTGCTGACCCGACACCGTTGCTGCTCGCTGCTCCTCCGTCGGTCCGACGCCGCCACTATTAGGTTAAATAAGATAACATATTTGTTCATTTTTTTTATAAATAAAAAATGCATAAAAATCCAAAAAAAGATTATCTGCTACGTTATATTTTTCATGTCACATTTTTACCACGTCATGTAATTCCACGTCATTTTTCCATGTCATGTTGCCATGTCATTTTTGTCACGTCATTTGCCATGTCATGTTGCCACGTCATTTTTGCCACGTCATTCTTCCACGTCATCTGCCATGTCATTTTGCCATGTCATGTTGCCACGTCATTTTGCCACGTCATTTCTTCCATGTCATTCTCCATGTCATTTTGCCACCTCATCTGCCACATCATTCTTCCACGTCATTGTTGACACCTGATTTTTGACCATCTTTTATTTTAGTTTTTATTTCTAAAACTAATTAAAAATAGCAAAAAAGGTCAAAAATTGCAAAATCAACTTTGGAAGCCTTAGCCTAGCCTTAGGAACCAATTTTGAACAAAAAATATTTTTTGTATTTTTTAATATTTTTTGTTATTTATTTAATTATTAAAAATAACAAAAAAAAATCAGAAAAATACCATCCGTGGTCAGAAAATTACAAAAAATTTTCAGAAATTTTATTTTAATTCCCGCTTTAATATTTTCACTTTTTATTAGGGAAATTTGGCTCGATTCATGGGGTTCCTTCACAAACCTAAAACTGAAACGAGCCTAAAAAATCCCTTTCGAGTCTTTTAATCTTCAATTCTTGGTTTTTATAAGCTATGACATTGTATTATAAAGTCTTGAAGTGCAATTAGGTCAATTTGCCCTCCAATTTGATCGATTTTAAACAAAAGGGCTTAATTGCATAATTTTCTTTCAATTTAGTCCCCGGTTTCACAATTTCTGAAATTAAATTTCGTGTGGACATACCCATTGAAATAGAACACCTCTACCCTATAGTTTTCATCATGCTAAATGCAGTGGTGGCCTCAATTTTGACTAATTCAGTCGTTTGGGCCCTCAATTTAACAAAAATCAATTTCGGATCCTAGGGACAATTTGGGGTTTTCACCAAATTTCAATCAATGGATTCGCGAAAATACCCTTATTTGATAGAAAACATGTCAAGGAGTCCGATTTTGCCATCAATTTCATGAAAATAAGTCGATTTGGGGCTAAATTGGGCGAGGAGAGTCGAACCGGGCCGGTCGGGTCAGACCCGACCCGACCCGACCCGCGCTGGACGACTCACGGAATAGAAAAAAAACGCAGGGGGTCGGGGGACTGATTTTCTTGGTTTTTTCTAAACCCTCTTTCGGCGAGCACGGCTGGCAAAGGAGATCCACCGAAGAACGAGGGCCAGCAGAGGTTAAAGATGGTCGGCCATGAAGAAAAAAAGGAAGGGAGAAGAGGACCGGCGGCCGAGCTGGAAAATTTCTTGGAAGCCCGTTACCCTTGGCAAAAAAAAACAAGGACGAAGCCTGAGAATCATTCGGGGAGCTTGGAGATGTCATGAGGAAGCTCTCGCGCCCATCAAACTCGCCGGAAACCGCCGAAAAGGTGAGACACACCTTCAAGCTTGATCTCGGCCTTCAATGGCATCTCAAGTTTCACTTGATCGTTTCATGAACGGTTGATCTACCATTACTCCTCGTGTCCCACTGCTCATTTTACCTTTTGACTTGGTCGCCGACGTCCCTTGGCCGGTCGTGAGCTCCGGAGCTCGTTTCTAACCAAACCGAACCCCCACGAGGATCAAGTAAGCTCTCTGGAACTCGTAGAAAGCTTCCTGGTAATTTATATTATTCATGTTACGTATAGAACGGTCATGGTGTATCTTCGCCGGAATTAAATCTCGGCCGGAGTTGCAGGCGTAGGAAACATCGATCTGCTGTGTCGAGCTCTTGGTATGTTGTAGGCGAGGTTCGTACGAGTTTAATGCTGTTAGTTTCAAGCGATTTGGACGTCGGAGGGCCGAGATATCGCCCTCCGACGAGGCGCCGGCGATTGAACGCCGGCGCCGGTCGTCTTCTCCGGCCAAGGGTTGACCGGTCAACGCCGATGTGGCGCTGACGTGGCGCCCACGTGGCGGCCACGTCAGCGCGCGGCATTAATAAAGTATAAAGTATAAAAAAATAATAATAAAAGAATTTGACGGTCCCGGGAGCGCCACGTGTCTCCATCCGAGGCGTCAGTCCGATTCGTGGAACGGCGCCGTTTTGTGGGTGAGGGAGGCGGGCCGGGTCTGGGTCGTGGATCCGGGCGTGGGCCGGGTCATCCGACCCGGTCCGAATTTTAATAATATTATTATTATTTTTAATAATAAAAAAATAAAAAAAATTCAAAAATTAATAAAAAAATAGAAAATCATAAAATCATTAAAAAATTCAAAAAAAATTCGGAAAAATTCTAAAAAATTCTAAAAAAATTCCAGAAAATAGGAAATGGCCACATTCGATTGGCCATTACCTATTCCGGGTCATTTGATCCCCCGATCTTTCCAGAAATGACGGTTTTGCCTTTCCGGCAAACCGTCTTCCAAACAAATTCTAAAAAAATCCAGGAAAATCCCAAAAAATAGGAAATGGCCACAGTTAATTGGCCAAGGCTCATCCCGGGTGTTTTGAACCCGATCATTCTTAAAAATTGACGATTTTGCCCTTCGGGCCAATCGTCCCCAAATCTTCCCATTTTACCCCTGGTCCGAAATTACATCTTCCCTAAACCCTTATGGCTATATTAGGAAGCCATTAATTTGAATTGATGTGCATTGATGTGATTTATTTATGTACTTGATTGCGCTTTCATTTAAATTGATTGTGATTGATAGGAATAGTCTTCCAATCTGCATGAAACCCTGAATCAAGCCTACCCCACCCAAACCTGCGCCTGCATGAACTCTTAGCTAGGAAAATCACTTGCGTTAGGTACCGAAAGGGCGTTGGTAATGACACCGACGTAACCAAGTCCCCGAACCCAAAATCTCTGGTTCCGCAGAACTGATCGACCTCTCCCAATCGGTCAGTAAGGTTTCCGGTCTACCCTCCAATAAAGACCGGTGGCGACTCCAAATGCATGCACAAGTTGCACATGCCACCACGACCACACCGAAGGTCGAAAGCGATCGACTCTTATCGTCGAATCCTTCTGAAAAATACTCCCGCCGCGATTTGGTATGGGCCTGGGAGGGCCCGCGCCGATCAAAGGGCCTGCGATCGGTAATCCATTAGCCGCGTCCGCTTTCGGACGGGTCGCGACAGTCATTTGCCACGTCATTCTTCCACGTCATTTTCCATGTCATCTCACTACGCCATTATGCCATGGCATGCATCGTATCCATGTCATAACATTTCACATGTCATATAGTTAGGTTTCATTAGCATCACATTTATTTTTGTGTGCCCATGCATTCTATGTCATTCATGCATTGTATCTAAAAGAGAAAATCCTAAAAAAAACACCTCATTTGGATTCAAATTCAAATTCAATTCAATTCAAATCATCCATTTAGGACATCTCATGGAATTAAGGTACCGAAAGGGCATTAGTTGTAATTAACTAGTGTAATCAAGTCCTCGAATCCACAATCTCTGGTTCGTAGAAATAAAATGGTTCTCCCGCTATTTTATTTAGGTTTCTAATCAACCTACCCAAAATGGTTAGTGGCGACTCCGATTTTTAAATCATTTTCGTGAAATTTAAGTTGCGAATTGGTAGGGCTTGGGAGAGTCCATATTAGGTAAGTTAATTTGTGTGATTAACCCAATAATCCATTAGCCTAAATAAATTTTTAGGTCGCGACAGCTTGGCGACTCCACTGGGGAGAAAATTTGATTTTTCGGAAATTAAGACTTAGATTGGTTCATATGAATTTTTCGAAAAATTAAAAGCTTTAGTGGACTTAGGCCTATTGAAGATTCCATGGACCTTTGGCGATTTTGGTTTAATCTTATTTATGAGGTGTTAAATGTTTTTGCAGATTTGGAGTGATAAGGGGCGAAGTGTTTGCTAACCCATTTTCTGCAGGTTGGAGTAGGAATGTATGTTTGAGGGTTACATTGAAGCGTTGTTCTGATATAAACTCTTGTGCATGTCATCTACTCTTTCGCATTTACACATAGTGCACACAACCCGCCATTGGACCTGAATGGCTAGGCTTATGATGGTATTTGATTTGGGACACTCTGGCCATCACCACCTGGCCTGAGTCTCCCTCTTCAAGTCCCGAACTCTTTCAAATCGGTGCCATGATTCATCACCCATGTCATTCGCCATGTGATACGGGTCGATACTTGGCTGAGCCGGATGTCTACGGGGGATTCTGATACAATCACAAACCAGGGTGGTTCAATTTGGATATCCTTGGGGCTCCACTTTTGTTAAGCCTTACTAGATAGAAATCGAACCTCACGTCGCATTTTCATGCGCATGTCTATGTGTTCGTTTATTTCACCTGTCTAAATGAGGTATTCTCTTCAACCATTTACTCATGCTTTCCTGTTTACTTATATTTTCGAGTCGGTCCATGGCAATTTTTAGGTGAGTCATAGTCTCGAGCTGTAGATTATGGGGATGATTCGGGTCATAACTCCAGTAAAGGATCAACTGAAGCAGTGGTGGGGCGAATTACATGACAATGGCCGAGAGATAGTCAGATTTCGTATTGGCCGAATGCTGCCTTTGATTCATATCCGTATGCGGTTCGGTCTCATTCATGCATTGACGCAGTTCTGGAGTCCATATGCTACTACCTTCATATTTGGTCAGCATGAGCTAACTCCAACTCTAGAAGAGTATAGCGTTCTCGTTGGAAAGTCACTGGACTCGGGTTTAGTCACTCCGCCAATTGGCGAAGATCCTGTCCTTGTGTTGTCTGAATACCTGAATGTCAATAGAGATGAAGCGGCAAAAGCTTTAAAAGGGAGCCGTGGGAGTTGTCCCCTTTCATTCCTAGAAACATGTTTTGCAAAAGCTCCCTATGCATACGATAAGGCCAAAATTTTTATCCTGTTATTCTTTGGCTCGATCATTTTTCCACATAAGGAGAAATCTATTGACCCCATGATAGCATATTTTGCAAGACAGGTCAATAATGGAAAGAATTTTGTTAATGCTATCTTGGCGGAAACCTTCATCTCGCTTACCAAATTTAAGACTGATCAAGATAAGACACTTAGAGCTTCGCCTGAAATTCTCCAAGTTTGGTTTCTTTCTCATTTTTCTGAATTTGAAAAATACCTTGAAATACCAAAAATTTCAGAACTTGAGCATCCTCTCTTAAGGTTTAAGATTGAACAAGACCGTGTTCCTGAGTATCACTATTCCAGACTACTTGTCTTGTTAACAAACCCGAGCCCCGTGACTTTCCTGTGGCATACTCTTTGGTTCAAAGTGGAGGAAGTTAGGATCATGGGACGAAACGAAGCACCTATCCCTCTTCTGGGAATTTCTGGCATCACAGAATACTATCCGGTCAGAGTTGTTCGGCAATACGGCGTGATACAATCGATCCCTCCAAAGCCCAAGAGTGTGGAGATCTGCATACACTTTGACTTGAAGAACTAGAGATTTGAGGAGCACGCCGCCCTTGCTCATGCCATGTGGGAGCAATGTCAGCCAACCAAGCCAACGTTTTCTAAGGGGGTCCTCTCGGGGAACGTCAAAACATATCATGCGACAGTCAGATACATCGAAGGGCATGTCATCCCGAAAGGCTGGCTTCCAGTGATACCTCAAGTGGCTATTCAAGACACCAAGCTATTCGAGATCAATCGCCTCAAGCGGAAACTTGCAAAAGCTAAAGAAGAAGCCCAGAGGAACGAAGAGAAGTACAAGAAGCTCAAGGCTCGGGTTGTCCCCCAGAAGTTTAGGGCTCGAGATAGCTAGAGTCTTTATTTGCTAGTTCTGTTCATTGTTTCATTTGAATATTGTTCTAGTTGTTATTTATTTCTGGGCTGACGCTTCGTACAATATGATTTTTGAGGACTTTTTCTAGTCATCTTTGAATTTTAGTGTCTAAACAGAAAATGTCCGGAACATCTTGGGGTATCATCAACAAAATTTTGAGAGTGATCTCTCGCGTTTTCCATTTATTGAAGAATTTTCATTGAAAATAATGTAAGCTGAGTTTTCGGCAGTTTTTTAGCACTCATTTGGTTTTGCCGATTACCATTTTTTAATGACCTCCTTTGCCAAACCATGAAAAATGAAAGTTGTAGGTTCATGTCTCTACTAGTAACCTGGAAAATTCCAGACTTAAATTCACATTTTAAAGAGGCCCTTCGTTCATTTAACAAAGACCGGACGAAGCAGTTTTCTGGGAAAAAATTTTCATGAAGATGCAATAAACTGTACTGATCGGTTTACTTTCAGCCTTAAGTCCAAACATGAAAGTTGTTCTTCGTTGTGTTACCTATCAGCTCGTAAAATGTGGGAATTTTTTTATCAACGTACGAATTATGGAGCATTTTATCGTGATGACCGATGAAACCAAAAACTGCCTGATTTGACTTCTTGCGCATTTCTGTCTTATTGAGTCTAGAGTGTTGTCACGGACCGGCTCATTAGTCTCGATCATTATACTAACCTTTACTTTGTCAATTTCTTTAAGGTAACTTACCACGGGTTATCCACACATCACCAGATCAGTCGCAAAGAAAATGGCTGATAAGGCTGAAATGAACGCTGCGATCCAAGAGGCCCTCCAAGAGCACATGGATGCCATGAATGATAGAATGGATAACATGTTCTCCCAAATGGCAGACAAGATGCTAGCGAGTCTCATGGCTAAGATGCAGTTGCCTGGCCAGGCATCTCAACCTTTGGCGCCACCTCCGTCTCCTGCAGCCAATAACCCAACCAAGAACCAGGAGCAATTCTTGTCACTGGAAGACATGTTCGTCCCAGGCTCTAGTATAAATGCTCCGCCAGTGGCTCCAGTTCACCAAGTCAGCCCTATGGCACCAGAGCAGACTTATGATGCAGCAAAGCTAATGGCTCAAATGGAGCAACAGATGGAGCAAAAGATGGAGGAAAGACTCCGAGAGATTCAAGGGACACACAGTATCCCTAATGTCGACTTTTCTACCTTCACGAAAGTCGATGTACCAGAGAAGTTCAAAGTGCCCGATTTTGAGAAATACGATGGCACGTCCAATCCTGTGCAGCATGTTCAGATGTACCAGACAAGAATGAAAAAATATGCTGACAACGGCCATCTACTGGTTCAGACTTTTCAGGCCAGTCTAAAAGATGCGGCCATGCGATGGTATATTGATTATGAAGTATACAGCATGGAAAATTGGAAACAGGCGGCAACCGTTTTTATCGAGCACTTCAGTTTCAACATAGACGTCCTTGTCTCTAGAGAGGACCTGGAACAAGCCGAAATGAAGAAGGGCGAGACGGTCAAGCAGTACGCTACCATGTGGAGGAACGTTGCATCCCAACTCAAGCCCATTCCCCCTGAGAGGGAGCTCATGAAGCTATTTACCTCTACCCTTCCACAGACTATGCGGATGCGAGTCCTTGGCACCTCTGCAATATCATTTGCTCACCTCATAGCAATGGCCGAGGAAGTGGAAGGTGGCATGAAGAAAGGCTGGTACGGAGATGCTAGCGCGCCGGCAAAACGATTCGGAATGAAGAAGGATAAGGAGGACGCTCAAATCAACATGACGAGTTCCGCACCGGCTGTACAAGTTCCTATCAAGCAGCAAGGGAACTTTGGCGAGCAGAAGCAGAGGAGAAATTCACGCCCATCCCGTCAATACACACCTTTGCCTGGAACCCTTTCTCAAGTCTTGGCTGTCCTCCACAAGAAGGACCTGTTGTCAACTGAACCTCTGAGGCTAAATTATACGTCATATGCAGGTTATGACCTGTCCAAGAAATGCAATTACCATCGCGGTGAGGCTGGCCATGACACAGACAATTGCATTGTGCTTAAAAATCGCATCCAAGACTTGCGCAATTCAAAAGCTTTTTCGTTCCAAGGCAACACCCAGCCAAATGTCCAGAATAATCCCTTGCCCAACCATTCTGGTAAAGTTAATGCTGTGTTTGATTGTAGTACTCAACCGGCAGGTAGGTTTAAAATCCAGTTAGCAGGCATTCTTGATGCTCTGGTTAGAGCAGGTTATTACCAGACGGGAGAACTATTGTCGCTGAATCAATTAAGGAAGATGATTGTGACCCTAGTGAGGAATGGGTTGATAGTTAAGGTCACTCACGCGGAAACAATTGCCACTATATCTCAAATCGTTATTGATTGGGACCAGGAGTTCGCCGCTTTGAGCATGACTCAGTCTGAGCATTTTCCAGAAATAGAAGTAGCGAAAGCCGATGTAGCAAGTTTGGTCAAAGCTGATTTAGATTTAGCTGACATGCCTCCCTTGGAAGATTCGTTTGGCGATGAATTAGGAATTATCATACCTGAAGCCCTAGTGATCACTTCACCCCAACCGTTCCCTTACACAGATGATAGGGCTGTTCCTTGGTCGTATGACCTGGCCCTGGTGACGAGATCCGGCCGCATTTACAATGAGGATTAACCGACCAAACCGGTCACGGACAAAGATGCAAAAGAATTCCTGGCTGTGATTAAAACAAGTGAGTATAACATCGTCGACCAACTGCGGAAGCTGCCAGCTCAGGTTTCTTTGCTCGAACTTTTGCAGTCATCAGAAAAGTATCGGGATTCCTTGATGAAGATACTGGGACAGGTCCACGTCCCAGAAAATATTGACCAGGACAAGCTGGAGAATTTTATTAGGACCATTCTTTTAAAGGATTAGGTTGCATTTGCTGATGACGAGATTCCTGCTGAAGGTCGTGGTCACAATAAAGCCCTACACATAACAGTGAAGCACAAGCAAACTCTAGTAGCGAGGGTCCTCGTTGACAATGGGTCGGCACTAAACATCTGCCCTTTAGCCACTCTGAATCGGCTAGGGGTAGATCTCGCTAGAATGCAAGCTGCCAAGACCTCAGTGTTGACACCTAAATTTTGATCAACCTTTTTGTTTCCTTTATATTTCAAAAATTCACAGAAAATCCATAAAAAGCTGAAAAATTACAAAATCAACTTTGGTAACATTGGCCAAGCTAAAGGAACCATTTTGGATAAAAAAAATATTTTTTCATATTTTTCGTATTTTTTATTATTATTATTTTCGAAAAATATAAAAATAAAAAGAAAATCAAGAAAAATAATATTTGAGGTCACAAAGATATATAAAAATAGTCGGTATTTTTATTTTTATTTTATCTATTTTCTAACCTCATAAATAGTAAAATTCAGGTTTGATTTTAGGTGTTTTCTGATCACCATAAAATTGAATCTGGCAAAAATATTAGTAATGATTAAAAGGAAAAGGAGTGAAAACATCATCATTCAAAAGGAAAAGGAAACTAATCATTTTGTCTTTTCTTTTGATTATTTTATTATTATTCTTACTTTTTAATATTTTATTTTATTATTATTTTATTTTTTATTATTATTCACTCACCTTTTCCCTCATCCGTCGCTGGCTTCTTCTCCCCCCCGCGACTTCATCTTCTTCTTCTCCTTCCTCTTCTTCAGGAGCTCTTCTTCTTCTTCTTGTCTTCTTCTTCTTCTTAAAAAAAAAAAAAGGGAATCCTCACCTTCGTGCATTATTTGCCTTCGCCTTCGATCCTTCCACCGTCGTCGCTAGCCGTCGTACCTCAAAGCCGCCGTGAACAACTCAAGACCCGCGACCTCCACCCGTTTCGGAGTTTGGTTCGGGTTTGTTTCGGATCGGGCCAAATCCGTCACCGCCATCGCCTCCGGTGACTGCCCCGGAGTCCTACCTCCTCCCTCGGAGCTTGTGGAGCCTACGCGCCGCTGGTGGAGCTCAGAAACGGCCTCGGGTCACCACCCCATCGTCGGAGCGTGTCGGCGTGTCGGAGCGTGTCGGCGTGTCGGAACGTGTCGGCGTGTCGGAACGTGTCGGCGTGTCGGAGCGTGTCGGCGTGTCGGAGCGTGTCGGCGTGTCGGAACGTGTCGGCGTGTCGGAACGTGTCGGAGCGTGTCGGAGCGTGTCGAGCCGTGTCGGAGAGTGTCGAACGTGTCGGAGAGTGTCGAACGTGTCGGAGCGTGTCGAACGTGTCGGAGCGTGTCGGAGAGTGTCGAACGTGTCGGAGCGTGTCGGAGAGTGTCGAACGTGTCGGAGAGTGTCCGGGCGTGTCGGAGAGTGTCGAGCCGTGTCATAGCGTGTCCGGACGTGTCGGAGAGTGTCGAACGTGTCGGAGCGTGTCGAACGTGTCGGAGCGTGTCGAACGTGTCGGACGTGTGCATGAACAGTGTCCAATCCGAACAGTGCATGAACAGTGTTCAATTTTTTAATTTTTTTAATTTTTTTTATTTTTTAGTCTTAATTTGTGAAATTGACTATCGACATTCTAATGGCGATCGACAGGTAACGGGCATGGGGATGGTCGCAGGCTGGGGCTGGGCGATTGAAGGCCGGTGTCCAATCCGGTATGTTTTACGTACCCGATCCGTATATCAGGATTATTTTTCTAAAATATTGCATTTATAGACTTGATTTGTATGTATTTGTTTCAGTCTAGTGGTTAGCTTATTTATCTGGTTGAGTGTTATCTATTGTCAAAGACATGCTTTTTGTTAAAATATTTTCTGAAAATATAAAAAAAATATTAATAAATCAAAAATGCCAAAAAAATGGAAAAATTAAAGAAAAACAAAAAAAAAATGAGAAAAATTGCAGAAAAAAATTCTAAAAATTGTCCAAGGCTGAAAATGACAAAAAATTGATTTGTTTTCATTTTTGGGATTTTCTCCCATTTAATCCAAAATGACAATTTCACCCCTCAAAGGGTGAATCGTCTTTGATATTCTGATGAATTGTGGAAATTGCTTAGAATTTGGTGATGGGCCAGATGGGTGGTTAAACCTTATGTCTAAGATTTCAACATTTCATTTCCATTTTTAGAAAATGACGATTTTACCCTTCGAATGGTAAATCGGTTTCTAAAATTCCCGAAAATCACGAAAATTGCCAAAAAATAGGAAATGGGTCAATTGAGTGACCAAACCTGTTTTGACTCCGGATTCATTCCGAAATGATGATTTTGTCCTTTTTGGGCAAATTGTCCCCCTTGTCTCAAAATTACGATTTTGCCCCTGATGGGCAAAATCATGTCTAAATCATTCCTAAGCCTGATTGATGCTTCTCTAGGCCAATATGGCCTTATTAGGAATGCCATGTGATTTATTTGTACACTTGAATTCATCGATTTGTGCACTTTATTATTGATTGTGATTGCTATGATAGTCATTCCTATCTGCATGAACTCCTAGATTTAGAACTCGTACCCCACTCATCTGCATGAAATCTTTGGTCAGAAAATTCAGTCAACTTAGGTACCGAAAGGGCGTCAACTCTGACAGTTGACGTAACTAAGTCCCCGAACCCAGTTCTCTGGTTATCGCAGAATTGAATAGAAACTCCCGACTATTCAATAGGGTGGTCCAATCATACCCTCCAAAAAAATGATTGGTGGCGACTCCTCGGCATGCACACTTAGCACATGTCACTAGACCACACTGAAGGTCGACTACGCATACCTCTGTTGCGATTTGGGTAATGGGCCTTGGGAGAGGCCCGCGTCCGACCAGACTGGACGGCCCATTAGCCCCCGAGAGCCCGACAACCTCAAGAGGGTCGCGACAGACTGGCGACTCCGCTGGGGACTTAGAGAACTTGAGCCGATTAAAAAGTTGATTGATTTTTCTAACATGTTTTATGCAGATACTCTTCAAGGTGAGGTACGTACTTTAACCCTTGAGGTGTTAAATGTTTTTGCAGATTGGAGAAATAAGGGGTGAAGTGTTTGTTAACTCTGTCTTATGCAGGTAGGAGTTCAGGATGTATGATTGTGTGGATGTTTATATTGAAGCGGTGTTTGCTAAATGAGATGCATGTTTATCGCTTTAGCACGACACCGAAAATACACACAACCGCGCCTAAAACCCTAGGCGCCGCCTATAGGAAAACAATAGAAGGGATTGAAAATGGAATCTCCGTGAGGAAAAACACGGGGTAATCCACTTTTCAATTCCGCTCATTTCGAAATATGGATCGAGCCCCAATGCAACGATAGTTGTGCAATGGAATCTGCTCTTTCCAGAACTCGAGGTGGGAACCTTAACCTTAGGTGCCAAATCCTCTGATTTTTAGAAGTTTACCATCACTTGTTTCATGCGCATGTCTTTGGGCGGTTGGTACACCTAAAACCGCACATAAGTCGACGAGTTTGGTTGGTAAGACTCTCTATCCCTCAAATCTATTACAGTTCATATAAATATAGGCATTTCATTCATTGCATTCTGGTGATTAGATTAAATGCCATTTCAAGGATAGATGTGTGTGTTTTTCCCAAACGTCCTTGATAGAAGACGAGGAGGATGATATCCCATGGCGAACACCGAGTGAGCAACAAAAGAGCCTACTATGGACCTTATTGAGATATCGTCCAATGAAGATGACGAGTTGGGGCAAGTGATCCGGAAGCCACAAATCGAACTTGGGGCATCCTTAAACGTTAGGATCACATTCCTTTGTTTCATTTTCCATTACTAGTCCTCTTGTATAGGGTTTATTTTTATCGAGGCTTTTTCTATCCCACCCCTTAGAGTGATTGTATTAGGGATCTATTGGTGTATACATTCAGATGGAACTTGGTTGTATTTCTTTTGACGGGTCATGGGAATGTGATAGTGGCATTTTCTCTAATCATCCGAATACTCCCAAGTCAAGTTTATAATTCCTTTAGAGGAAATTAAAATTGGAAGTCTTACACGACCTTTTGGTCGTATAGAGTAGTCCAATCTCAATTTCTCTAGAAGGAATTATACACTTGAATTGTTTCGTGCATGTTTTACGTTGCTGGTAATCCACGATAATTGATCGAGAATATCGACGTTGTTTTGAATTTAATGACGAGATAGATGTCCAAATTACTCTCGTTCTTAACAAAACGGCCTTGATTTGGATGCCGTATCTTCAATTAAATTTAAAACACGTTATTATGCCTCGCACTTTTGAGTAATTCGTTCCTCTCGAAATTGATCAAAAGCGATTATTGTGAATTACATTCCTTTCAATAGTATGCTTTCTTTCGAGGAATATTGATAAAAACTTTTCGCGCAAGATTAAAACCCTTGTAAAAGTTCTTGTCCTTATTAATCACGAGCAAGCATAAGATTGAAAGGGGTCTATGCTTTCTTTTTCAGATTATTCCTTCTGACTCGGTCTTTTCATTTGCAGGTGAAAAACAAGTAGTATAGAGAAATCTTCTCTTGGACAAATCTGCAACTATTCTTCCATTTGATCATGAGCGAGTTATAAAATCAGGACGTATTTGCTCGGCTTATTGATATTATGGTTCGGCTCACCCAAGTTGAAGATGTTTGGATGCTCGAAGAAATGAACCATACAGAAGTTAAAACACACACACGAGAACTTTCATTTATTTTGCTCGGCGGAGGGTTTTCAGAAGCATGTCATACAAGTCGGGGTGGAAAAGTAAAGCCAAAGTGAGCCCTAATTAACGACACAAAGGATCCCAACTGACCCTCCATGTTATTAATGCTCTACTCATACTCCCAGCTCCGCATGTTGTGGTCGGCAAGCCTGAGGAGAAGACTTCTGCATTCTCCCTTAACTTCGGCGACCTTGGCCTCGTGTTCTTCGGTGACTACTTCCAGGTCCCGAACCAGTCCATTCCCGCGAGCTATGTCCTCGGTTATCTTGTCGAGCCGTTCTTCCTGCCAGTCGCTCTGACGCCTCAACAGGACGTTGCGGCGGTCATGCTCGCCGGTGGTCAGGGATATGGCCAATTGATCCACCAGATTTCTCCTCTCGCGAAGCAACGTCGCGACCCGCTCATTAGCAAACTCGACGGCCTTTTTGTAACTATCAACCAGATAGTTGGTCAGCACCAAATGATCAGATCGATCCTCATAACGAGCCCGCAAGACGCGAGCCACCAGAATCTCCCGATTAGCAACACGATAGGCCTCTAAGGAGTGTGCAAAGAGAGTCGGGAAAGTTCTATATTCCCTCCCCAGTGTAGTACCTTCGAGAGAAGTGGTATCAAGGTCCTCGAGCAGGACACAGATTGCATCCTCGGTTGCAGAATGATCGGTTATGTGCGCGTAACCGCGACCCAGTAGGTTATAAAGCTTTTCCCACTGGGCCAAGACATCAGTTGAAAAAGTGCGTACGGGAGAGGAGGCCATTTGCGTTGGGTTGGCTTGAGAATAAGACGAGTTTAACAGAGAGATTAGAAGGAAGAGGCTGATTATGCGAGAACGTTAACCTTCCATACATTAATTCCTCATTTTATAGCAACTCGAGGATGATGAAGGGTCTCAGTAATAATGCTGGTGGAGCCCAGTTAGGGGGTAAAGCAGGAGGTCCCCTCACGAGAACCAATGGATTCGTTTCGATCCGCGATTTCTGGCTCATCAATTAAAAGATGTAAAGGATTTGTCGGGATCACCATTATTAGAGTTAGGTGGGAGGTAAGCGCAACTATCGAAGAGAGCCCTAACAGGATTTGACAGTCCCATCACGTTGAAAAGCTAAGCGAGAAATTCAAGGTCTTGAGGGGGAACGTTTGCCTAATGATGCTTGAAGAGCGTCTCCTGAACATGCAAAGTCACTCGAAGAAAACTTTATAGGGAGTGAGCATACAGGAGAGAGTGGAGAACTCTGAGTGGGCAAGAACCAATCAAACATTTCTCAATCCAACATATTTAAGAGGTTACTGTCAGCTGCTAGAGGCGACTGACTCAAAAATCTCAGAAATTGAACCACAAAGGGATCTCGAAGATTCCAAGATCAAGTTTAACGCCAAAACCATGGAGCCCAACACTTCTGGTAACGGAAATCAAGATCACGGCGACGACGACAACGACATCCACAATGCTCAACTCGGGAAAAGAAGACGTCCTCACCAATACTCTCAGGAGGAAACCCAAATGCTGGAAACCCTTTTCAGTAAAAGCCATTACATGAAAAAGAAGTGGAGAATTGAATTGAGCCGGGAGTTGGGGATTAATCAGTCGAGGATCCAGTTTTGGTTTCAAAATAGGAGATCCAAATCGAGGGCTCAACGCAAACGTCAGGTGGTCGAGATTTTAAAGGAAGAAAACCAAAAGCTGCGAACAGAAAACATGAGGTATGAAAAAGCTCTCAATATCACTGTTTGCCCTCATTGCGATAACCTCGTCGCCCTCGATAAGATATTCCCCGATAAGCCTCACGCGATGATTGAAGACGTTCATTTACCACCCTACTCCCTCGGGGCATCTCCTGCTCAACCAGATTTTGCCGGAGTCACGCATGAGCAGGATGATCCTACGAAGATGATACAAATGCCTCCTGGGGGATGGGATTTGCATCGCTTTGATTGGAGTTACAGTTTCAAGGAGCTGGATGTTACCGCCGACCAGCTCAAAGCATATCAGCCTCATGCACAACAATTTTCGACAGGGTCGGGTCCTGCTGGAGATGAGTTAATCAGTCGTCAAGCCATCGATGCAATTTTGGGCCACGATAAGAGGAGGTTCGCTTGGCCCCCTGAACTGCATTCCAAATTCCTAGATGTGGTTCACCAAATGGGGATCGACTCAGCAACTCCGACGCGCATATTTAAGGCCATGAATGTACCGGGGCTTAGTAAGGAGCTGGTCAGGAATCACCTTGCTGCCTACAGAAAGCTATTAAGACAACGTCGAGCGGAGCTAAACCGGGAGGAATCCGTCTCGAGCTCAAAAGCTAGGGGCGACCGCCATTGTAATGCTCAGGCATCAAGAGATACCCGGCCAAATCTAAGCATCAATCAAGCTAGCAACCCGACCACCGGCAAACTGAAAGCTGATCAGAATGTCCTCCCAGGCCATTTCAACACTTCTCAAGAGCGCGTGTCACAAGTACAACGAGTGCGCACTCCTCCATTCGAGCAGCAGTCGGCTGGTGCTCTGCCTGCCGCTGGTCAACCCACGACAGACGATTTCTTCGATGAGGGGCTCGATGCCTTGTTCAATCAGTGGGAAGCTGGCATGCTTGGACAGCCATGATCTAGCACCTGACTCGGGGCACGATGGGTCGGTCACTACGAACACCCATAGAAAGAAGAACATGTTCACGAGTAGATCACTCATTTTATCCGTTGTAAAGTTCCTACGGGAACATTTTTCTTTAATGACTATAGTTAATTCTATATTAAAACCAACGCTATCGACGAACATCGTCATGCTCAGTTGTGATGATCCCTTGTTAGATTAAGTCTGAAACCAGAGACGGTCTTTAAAATTTTGAGTGGCCATGAACTCATTCCTCACCAAGCGCCCGGGATGCTGAAATGAAGAGTAACAGCATGCACAGGGAAAATGCCACTTTCGTTTGAACGATGAAAAGGGGTTGAGAGAAGATCATAGCGTTAATTCCCATGGAGCTAAATGAATTAAACGGAGTCATTAATTGCGGGTCCACCGCTGCTCCCCACGTTCTCGGGCCTAGCAAATCATAAAAGGCGCCGAAAGATTGTAGACCCACCACTTTGAAGACTGAACTAGGGGACGAGCGCAATACTCGATGAAACCGAATCAATACAAGAGAGTTTGTGATCCTATCACGAGGAAAAAGAAAGGGGAATACAGACGATGAGTAATTGCAGGATCTCGGGAGGAGCGCTTGCTTGCTGGTCTTCATATGCAGCCTGAAGGATGGTTCCAGGACACGCACAATCACTTGAGAAAATTTCTAGAGTGAGCAAACACGTAAGAGCGAATTGAGAAAGCTGAGTGAACTAGATCAGCCCGAGATACCCCGATCCATCATGTTTAAAAGTTATTCCCATCTGCTAGAAACGCCCGACCTGGACATTTCTGAGCACGAACTGCTGGGAGACTTTGAAGATCCTAGAGCTGAATCCTGCTCGAAGGCCATAGAGACTGACTCCTCCAGCGATGAAATTCTAGGTTTCAGCTACGAAGAAGGAATATACAATGATGACCGGAGTCGGAAAAGGAAGCAACTACAACGCCACACTCCAGGCCAAATCCGAGAGCTCGAAGCTTTCTTCAATGAATGCCCCACTCCAAGCAAACGACAGAAAATGGAGTTGAGCCGAAAAATAGGATTGGAGCTTTCGAAGGTCAAGTTTTGGTTCACCAACAAACGAACCCGGGTGAAACAGCAATACGCAGACCATGAGTTACTGGTCCTGAAGGAGGAGAATGAGAAGCTTCAAGCTGAAAGCGCGAGATATAAGGAAGCTCTGACCAAGGCCACCTGCCTTAATTGTGGTAATCCTATTGTCCTCGGCGAGGTGTTCCTCGATGAACCATCCCTGTTGACGAATAACGCTCAGCTGTTACCGTATTCTCCACAGCATTTTCCGACACAGCCAGATACCGCCGGAGATCTGCATGAGCAAGTCAACACCATAGAATCAACACCAACATCCTCTGAGAAATGGGATATGAATCATCACAGGGGGAATTCTCTCAATGACGAACTCGCTGTCGCAGCCAGCCAATCCAAAGTCGGTGAGTCCCTCCCTGGACAACTTTTGAAACGACTAGATCCCGTAGAGAATAGCTACCGAAGTATTGACGATATTTTGGGTGATAAGAGAACAAGGTTTTACTGGACCTATGAGCTTCACACCAAATTTGTTGATGCAATTCGAGAACTGTGAGTTGATTCGGCTAGCCCACTGCGCATACTCGAGATTATGAATGTGCCGGGGCTCTCTAGAATTAACGTTGAGTCTCACCTCAAGTACTATAGGAGATTGCTAAGGGATGGAAGGATAGCGTTAAACCATCATAAAGCCAGTTGGAGCTCAAGTGCTGGGCAGAGTTACAACCATGATGATTGGAGAGCCAAGAGCACCCAACCGTGTTTCAGCAATGACGGGACTAGCAGTCGTGTCAGCGACTCCTCTAACCCAAATCAGAATGCTCCGCCGAGCTATCTCAATACTCCTCAGGAGTATATGCCACAGTTCCAGCACATAGAAATTCCTCAGTTTGAGCGCGAATCAGTCATTAATGCTGTCCCTGAAGCGGATCTGGCATTGGTAGAGAGTGCACATATGAACCTGCCGGTCATCGGAGGAAATTCCAATTCGAGGGGTCAAATTGCTCACGGCGAGAGCAAAGAGAGGAATCCCTCGCCTGCAGTCGACGACACCCAATCTGGGCACCAAGGGCTAGAAAGAACAGGTGATTTCCTTGATGAGGAGCTGGACACTTGGATCAATACTCTTCGGGAATGTATGTCTCAACCCCAACAGGGCAATGATGAAGGTTCCAGCTCAAAGACTCCAATCCCTCACAACGAAGGCAATGAAAGAAATCTGCCCCCAACAATCGTTGATACCCAACTTGAACATCAATGGCTCGAAGACCCGAGCAATTTCCTTGGCGATGAGTTCAATCTTTGGCTCGATCAATTTGGAGCCGGAGGACCATCGCAGTGGTGACGCGAGGCCGGTGATCAAACGTCTGATGCAAGGCATGGCTACTCGATGAAAAATGCTTCGAGAAAAGGGGTTGAATACTCCTATTGCATATGTTGTTGATCGCACTGTAAGGTTCCCACGGGAACATCTTTCATTAATATCTAGAACTAATTGCGCGTGAGTGTCAACATCACCCTTTGAGCATCTTCAAGCCGAAGGCCGTGGATTAATCACTTAATCCGTAGAGCAAGTTCCATGAACCATAATTATCACCCGCAGAGCATAATGGAATCCATTCCTTCAATACAAGATACATTCGGCCGCGGAGCCACCCGTTTGGTAAAAGGACGTATCGTTCCTAGTTGATCTTCAATCAGATCAGGGGATAATGTCACAATAAAGCCCTACACATAACAGTGAAGCACAAGCAAACTCTAGTAGCGAGGGTCCTCGTTGACAATGGGTCGGCACTAAACATCTGCCCTTTAGCCACTCTGAATCGGCTAGGGGTAGATCTCGCTAGAATGCAAGCTGCCAAGACCTCAGTGTTGACACCTAAATTTTGATCAACCTTTTTGTTTCCTTTATATTTCAAAAATTCACAGAAAATCCATAAAAAGCTGAAAAATTACAAAATCAACTTTGGTAACATTGGCCAAGCTAAAGGAACCATTTTGGATAAAAAAAAATATTTTTTCATATTTTTCGTATTTTTTATTATTATTATTTTCGAAAAATATAAAAATAAAAAGAAAATCAAGAAAAATAATATTTGAGGTCACAAAGATATATAAAAATAGTCGGTATTTTTATTTTTATTTTATCTATTTTCTAACCTCATAAATAGTAAAATTCAGGTTTGATTTTAGGTGTTTTCTGATCACCATAAAATTGAATCTGGCAAAAATATTAGTAATGATTAAAAGGAAAAGGAGTGAAAACATCATCATTCAAAAGGAAAAGGAAACTAATCATTTTGTCTTTTCTTTTGATTATTTTATTATTATTCTTACTTTTTAATATTTTATTTTATTATTATTTTATTTTTTATTATTATTCACTCACCTTTTCCCTCATCC
This sequence comes from Rhodomyrtus psidioides, assembly GCA_021437785.1. Lineage (NCBI taxonomy): Eukaryota > Viridiplantae > Streptophyta > Magnoliopsida > Myrtales > Myrtaceae > Rhodomyrtus > Rhodomyrtus psidioides. The sequence goes on along the minus strand of JAILYB010000024.1, from coordinate 1,561,613 downwards.
GTCGCTGGCTTCTTCTCCCCCCCGCGACTTCATCTTCTTCTTCTCCTTCCTCTTCTTCAGGAGCTCTTCTTCTTCTTCTTGTCTTCTTCTTCTTCTTAAAAAAAAAAAAAGGGAATCCTCACCTTCGTGCATTATTTGCCTTCGCCTTCGATCCTTCCACCGTCGTCGCTAGCCGTCGTACCTCAAAGCCGCCGTGAACAACTCAAGACCCGCGACCTCCACCCGTTTCGGAGTTTGGTTCGGGTTTGTTTCGGATCGGGCCAAATCCGTCACCGCCATCGCCTCCGGTGACTGCCCCGGAGTCCTACCTCCTCCCTCGGAGCTTGTGGAGCCTACGCGCCGCTGGTGGAGCTCAGAAACGGCCTCGGGTCACCACCCCATCGTCGGAGCGTGTCGGCGTGTCGGAGCGTGTCGGCGTGTCGGAACGTGTCGGCGTGTCGGAACGTGTCGGCGTGTCGGAGCGTGTCGGCGTGTCGGAGCGTGTCGGCGTGTCGGAACGTGTCGGCGTGTCGGAACGTGTCGGAGCGTGTCGGAGCGTGTCGAGCCGTGTCGGAGAGTGTCGAGCCGTGTCGGAGAGTGTCGAACGTGTCGGAGAGTGTCGAACGTGTCGGAGCGTGTCGAACGTGTCGGAGCGTGTCGGAGAGTGTCGAACGTGTCGGAGCGTGTCGGAGAGTGTCGAACGTGTCGGAGAGTGTCCGGGCGTGTCGGAGAGTGTCGAGCCGTGTCATAGCGTGTCCGGACGTGTCGGAGAGTGTCGAACGTGTCGGAGCGTGTCGAACGTGTCGGAGCGTGTCGAACGTGTCGGACGTGTGCATGAACAGTGTCCAATCCGAACAGTGCATGAACAGTGTTCAATTTTTTAATTTTTTTAATTTTTTTTATTTTTTAGTCTTAATTTGTGAAATTGACTATCGACATTCTAATGGCGATCGACAGGTAACGGGCATGGGGATGGTCGCAGGCTGGGGCTGGGCGATTGAAGGCCGGTGTCCAATCCGGTATGTTTTACGTACCCGATCCGTATATCAGGATTATTTTTCTAAAATATTGCATTTATAGACTTGATTTGTATGTATTTGTTTCAGTCTAGTGGTTAGCTTATTTATCTGGTTGAGTGTTATCTATTGTCAAAGACATGCTTTTTGTTAAAATATTTTCTGAAAATATAAAAAAAATATTAATAAATCAAAAATGCCAAAAAAATGGAAAAATTAAAGAAAAACAAAAAAAAAATGAGAAAAATTGCAGAAAAAAATTCTAAAAATTGTCCAAGGCTGAAAATGACAAAAAATTGATTTGTTTTCATTTTTGGGATTTTCTCCCATTTAATCCAAAATGACAATTTCACCCCTCAAAGGGTGAATCGTCTTTGATATTCTGATGAATTGTGGAAATTGCTTAGAATTTGGTGATGGGCCAGATGGGTGGTTAAACCTTATGTCTAAGATTTCAACATTTCATTTCCATTTTTAGAAAATGACGATTTTACCCTTCGAATGGTAAATCGGTTTCTAAAATTCCCGAAAATCACGAAAATTGCCAAAAAATAGGAAATGGGTCAATTGAGTGACCAAACCTGTTTTGACTCCGGATTCATTCCGAAATGATGATTTTGTCCTTTTTGGGCAAATTGTCCCCCTTGTCTCAAAATTACGATTTTGCCCCTGATGGGCAAAATCATGTCTAAATCATTCCTAAGCCTGATTGATGCTTCTCTAGGCCAATATGGCCTTATTAGGAATGCCATGTGATTTATTTGTACACTTGAATTCATCGATTTGTGCACTTTATTATTGATTGTGATTGCTATGATAGTCATTCCTATCTGCATGAACTCCTAGATTTAGAACTCGTACCCCACTCATCTGCATGAAATCTTTGGTCAGAAAATTCAGTCAACTTAGGTACCGAAAGGGCGTCAACTCTGACAGTTGACGTAACTAAGTCCCCGAACCCAGTTCTCTGGTTATCGCAGAATTGAATAGAAACTCCCGACTATTCAATAGGGTGGTCCAATCATACCCTCCAAAAAAATGATTGGTGGCGACTCCTCGGCATGCACACTTAGCACATGTCACTAGACCACACTGAAGGTCGACTACGCATACCTCCGTTGCGATTTGGGTAATGGGCCTTGGGAGAGGCCCGCGTCCGACCAGACTGGACGGCCCATTAGCCCTCGAGAGCCCGACAACCTCGAGAGGGTCGCGACACTCAGTCAGGGCTTTTGATAGCGTGAAGAAAGATGTCATGGGACAGATCAATCTAGACATCCTGATTAGGCCTTTTGTGTTCAATGTGTTGTTCCAGGTGTTGGATATTCCGTCGGCTTTCAACTTCCTACTGGGTCGTCCGTGGATTCACAATGCGGGAGCTATGCCGTCAAGTCTTCATCAGAAGATCAAGTTCGTCGTTGAGGGAAAGCTAGTGATCGTTCACGGTGAAGAAGATCATCGGATCTTCAATGAAACGGCTATTCCTTACATTGAGCCGGCTCACAATGAAGAAGACTCGTATCATGCTTTTGAATTAGTGCAAACTGTACATGCATCACCAGAAAGTCCTCCACCAGTTCCTGAGGTATCAAACGCTTCCGTCATGGTGACAAAGGTAATGGTGGGAAATGGTTTTCAACCTGGTATAGGCCTAGGCCGGCATGGTCAAGGGATCCGTACCCCAATCGAGCTTAATGGGCAATCTCATACGGCCGGTCTGGGACACAGAGGGCGTGGCCAGTCTAGACGAGGTAGACAGTATGGGACAGGCCGTGGAAGGTTGGAATCTAGCCCTCTACCACCTCCTCTCTACACAACTTTCCGATCAGCTGGAGTGGTCGGTGGATACGACGAGCTAACCCAATTCGAGGATAATCTAGGGATTGTATTCCCCGACTCGCCAAAGGACCAGATTACTTTGGCTGAGCCAATGGCGGTAGACGAACATGCAGCTGATGATGGGTTCCTAGATCTTATTGGTTGTTTTGATGACCTCATCATTGGAACCATATCTGAGAATCCTGTACAGGATGATGAGGCACTTGAAGAGGAGCTCGGCATGGCATCTGGATCCCTGGGCCCGTCTATTGAAGCCATAGGGGATGATCCAGTGGAGGGATCAGAGCAACACTCTTGAAATTTTGCAATCCCATGGGTGGGATCTTTCCAGTTCTCTTTAGTTTTTAGGCTGCATTAAGATTCCTTTCAATTCTTTTCAATTTAATGTTGCATTTCCATTAAATAAGATGTAACACGTTGATTTTATATCAATAAAATTACAAGATGTTTTTCACTAAAATTTTGGAATCTTGATGAGATATCTCAAACTGACCCAATGACGATAACCAACGATCGAACTAATTTGTCATCCATGGTAAGAAACTGAGGGTTGGACCTCTTCAAGATTTCTCGTCCCGCGGTCTTTAAAAAAAATCAAATCAAAATCAAATTTTTCAGAAGTGACACATTGGATTTCGAAAGTTGCAAAGCATGCATTTTTTAAACCCTGTTTGTTTCTCTGACTTTGCCATTTTATGTTTCAGGGGCAAATATGAGGAGGGTGATCCATTGGATTTTGGAGTATATGATTTGGATGAATTCACTCCTGATTATGAATAAATACGCCAAGACTTTGAACGGCATGAGATGATTAGACCTTTGACTGGCGACGAGACGATATCAATCGATTTAGGCGATGAAGAAAGTCCAAGAGAGGTGAAAATCGGAGCGAACCTATCTACTAAAATGGCGGAACGTCTTACCAAGCTCTTGAAGGATTACCAGGATATCTTCGCCTGGTCCTATGCAGATATGCCCGGTCTTGATCGATCAATTGTTGAGCACTCCTTACCGACCGATCCCTCAGTCAAGCCAGTAGTACAGGGTGCGCGAAGGGCTAAGCCAGAGCTAGCGAATAAAATCAAAGAAGAGGTCATGAAGCTCCTCGATGTTGGATTTATTGAGGCTACCCAATACTCTGACTGGGTTGCTAATATTGTCCCAGTGCTGAAGAAAGACGGACGAGTTCGAGTTTGCGTCGACTACCGTGATCTAAACAAGGCTAGTCCTAAGGATGATTTCCCACTCCCACACATTGACGTGCTCGTAGATAGCACGGCTGGGTATGAAATATTTTCGTTCATGGATGGTTTCTCAGGCTATAATCAAATCTTGATGAATGTGGATGATAAACTGAAGACTACGTTCACCATTCCGTGGGGGATGTTTCATTACAAGGTAATGCCTTTCAGTCTTAGGAATGCTGGCGCGACTTATCAGCGAGCCATGGTTACTTTATTCCATGACATGATGCACAATGAGATCGAAGTCTACGTCGATGATATGATTGCAAAAACAAAGCATGGAGAGGATCATGTTGAAACCTTGACAAAGCTGTTCGACAGACTCCGGAAGTTCAAGCTACGCCTTAATCCAGCCAAATGTATTTTCGGCACCAACTCGGACAAATTGCTCGGGTTCATTGTCAGTAACAAGGGCATTGAGATAGACCCGTCTAAAGTGAAAGCCATATGTGAACTCAAGCCGTCGAAGATAGTCAAGGAAGTTCGAAGCCTCATGGGCAGGTTGAATTATATTGCCCGATTCATTTCTCAGTTATCAGAAACTGCTAAACCTTTCTTCAGGTTGTTAAAGAAAAATGCATTGGTCGAATGGGATGATGATTGTGATGAAGCCTTTGAGAAAATAAAACAACACCTCATGAATCCGCCAGTCCTTGTTCCACCAGTACCGGGCAACCCTTGATCCTCTATCTCACGATCCATAGTGAATCCTTTGGAGCTATGCTAGCGCAAACGAGACAAGGTGATGGGAAAGAACGAGCCATTTATTATCTGAGCAAGAAGTTTACAGCTTCCGAAATGAACTATTCTGAAGCTAAGAAGACATGTGCGGCTCTAGTTTGGGTGCTACATCGACTCCGACAATACACTTTGCATTACCGAATTCTTTTGGTGACAGAGTGCGATCCCATCAAGTACCTATTGAATCAACCTGCATTGATTGGCAAACTTGCCAAATGGCAGATCCTCATTTCTGAGTTCGATGTGCAGTATCTGTCCCAAAATTCAGTAAAGGGACGAGCCATAGTTGATGTCCTGGCAGAAAATCCAGGGGAAAATGACGATCCCTATCAACCTGAAGATCGAATCATGACGGTGAATGATTATTTCTGGACAATGTACTTTGACGGAGCCGTAAATTTATCTGGATCAGGTACAGGAGTAGTCCTGATATCTCCGGGCGGTCAACATTATCCGATAGCAGCAAAGCTGATATTTCCTTGCACAAATAATATCGCAGAATATGAAGTGTGTAGTTTGGGCCTACAAGCCGCAATCGAAATGGGTGTAACCCGGCTCAAGGTATTTGGAGACTCGGCCCTAATCATCCTTCAAACGGTCGGAAAATGGAAAACACGGGATGCTAAGCTGCTATCCTACCATGAGTATCTGGATGAGTTGGTGGAAGAATTTGATGATATTTCATTTGAGTATTTATCTAGAACTCACAATCAGTTTGCTGATGCGTTGGCTACCCTATCTTCAATGTTGCAAGTTACTAATGGGCTTGAAGTTGAGCCATTGAAGATCGAAGTGTTAAGAAAGCCGGCTTATTGCATGGTCATAGACGATGAATCCGATGACAAGCCTTGGTATCACGACATCAAGACTTACATTCAAGAGCATAAATTTCCTGAGAAGAGTTCTGCTTCAGATCAAAGGTACATAAGAAAGATAGCCTCAAAATTCTTTCTCAGCGGTGAAAATCTTTACAAAAGATCGTTTGATTCAGTTCTTTTGAGGTGTATCGATTCTACTGAAGCTGTCCGTTTGATGATGGAAATACATGAAGGGATCTGTGGCCCGCATATGAATGGTCACATGCTTGCCAAGAAGATCATGAGGCTGGGCTATTATTGGCTTACTCTGGAAAGTGATTGTATTCAGCATGTTCGAAGCTGTCATAAGTGTCAGACTCATGGCGACAAGATCAATGTTCCTCCAAACGAGCTACACCAATTATTTGAACCATGGCCTTTCTCTATGTGGGGCATTGATGTGATTGGTCCAATTAACCCGAAAGCATCAATGGACATCGTTTCATCCTGGTCGCCATCGACTATTTTTCCAAATGGATTGAAGCAGCATCGTACTTGGCAGTCACAGCACGAAATGTCGTGAAATTCATTTGTCGAGACATCATTGCTCGATATGGTTCACCTGAAGTCATAATCACCGATAACGGCTCGAACTTGAACAATAAACTGATCGATGATTTGTTCAAAAATTTCAAGATCGAACATCTGAACTCTTCCCCGTATCGTCCTCAGATGAATGGAGCAGTGGAAGCAGCCAACAAAAACATCAAGAAGATTTTAGCCAAAACGGCTGAGAATTATCGAGATTGGCATGAAAGGTTGCCATTCGCGCTTATGGCTTATCGAACTTCGATCCGGACATCTACTGGGGCAACCCTATTTCCTCTTGTATATGGAATGGAAGCGGTATTACCAGTTGAAGTGGAAATCCCTTCCTTAAGCGTATTATCTCAAGTTAAGCTGACCGAGGCCGATTAGATCCAACAGAGGATGGACCAGTTGAACCTGATCGATGAAAAACGACTTAAAGCTTTATGCCACGGCCAATGCTACCAGCAGAGGGTTGCCAAATCCTTTAACAAGAAAGTCCGGCCTCTACATTTTCAGGTAGGAGATCTTATTTTGCGAAAACTATTGCCTATTGTTCCCATGCCAGAAGGAAAGTTCGCTCCGAACTATGGCGGTCCCTATGTTGTGAAGAAGGTACTCCCAGGAGGTGCTTTGATCCTTGCAGAGATGGATGGCCGTGTTTTCACTAGCCCAGTTAACTCTGATGCTGTAAAAAAGTATTATACTTGATTTACTTTGACATTTTCTGATCAAGTTATAATATTCTTTTGATACGGTTTGTTTGCCCATTGTTTGCATTATGAATTTCCGTAATGAGATAATTTCAATTGGGAATTCTTTCTGATCTAATTAAATTGGCCTTTTTGAATGAGGAATGTTAGGATCATGAAAGGCAAGCCATTTCCATACACGTCCTATATCACAATCCGTAGTGAGCAATATGAGAATTTCCATGCTTGCAAGGTAAAGGGTTATCTCGCGAAAAGTATGATGACCAAAATGATATAAGGCATTCATTTCCTCTATCCAAACACTACAGGTTACCCTTTGCTCAACCCCTTTGAACGGTGGTTTCACTTCATAACCCTGTCAGGAACACCCTCACATTGGGGCAAATTCCATAAATTCAAAGCATGAGTAGATTTTCTTGCTTTCACTTGCATCAATCTTGGAGTGTGTTTGTTGCATGTGAATTCTATGTTAGCTCAAGTACCTTGGATGTGACGAAGAACATTTCATTTCTATACCACATATTCATCCCTTTGCTTGACCCAATTTGAGCGGTGGATTCATTTCTCTAAACCCAACAAATGATCATCCTGAAAAGAGATTGTTTCGAATTATCCGAAAGATGAGCAAAGTGCCTTGGGGAAAGCTGAAATTTGGAAATTTGTCAGATGAGACCCTTCCTCCCTTTTCAAAAAAAAAAAGAACAGAAAAAGGACCTTGCTATGCAAAAAGGGAAGGGAAAAGCGCCTACTCTCATCCAAAAAGGGGTAAAAGAAAAAGAGCTCTCTCAAAGAATTTTCGGAAGGAAAGAAGACCTTACCTAAATTGGTTCAAGAAATGAAAAATCATTTGTGAGTAACAGAGGTGGATGATCACCAATTTGCACATCATTGTACGACCCCTTGTTGAAAATAGGCCTTTCATTTCTAAGCCTAACCCGAGCCAACATTACAACAATTTCCAAAAGTCTCTTCAGATTAGGGCACTTGGATTAATATAGGATTTCAAATGCTTATGAATGTCGCTCGAAGAAGTGCGAGTAAGATAATTTTTATCTCATTTAGCAGGGTTCCTGACTTGTAAACCTGATGCAGCGGATGAAGATTCCATTTCATGGCCTAAAATAACTCACATGAGTCCCCTTTGAATAGCCTTTGACCAAGCCTGAATTACAGTCCTTGTAAAAGATATCATGGATTGGCCTGGTCATATTAATTGCGAGAATACCCGGATCTTTGTCAGGTGTGATGATGCAAGTTCTGAGTGACTATCTTACCCGCATCAATGGTCGGGTCTCAAAAGCCTTTTTCATGAGAGAGAGTGAAAAGTCTTTTCTGACTGAAGTTCCTCATTCAACTTGATCAGGATTGTCAAAAAGGTCAGATAGGTTTCCCTATTGACAAAATTCCCCAATGAAGCTTTATAATGCTAGCAAAAGCTCACAAAATTTTTCTGGCATATAACGTTACATTCGCAACAGTTTATGCATATCGTCATGTTTTTCAAGCAATTGGATAGGTACGATGCAGTCGGCCTGGCCATGTCATTTGGAACCATTCAGAAAATCTAGGTAAGTTTGCTGAACCATTGGCAGCTTTTAAAATTTAAGTTGTCATTTCTGGCCTTTCATGTTACACTGACAATTTTTCAGACATCACACCATTTTGATCCAATTCAAATGATACTTATCTCTTGTCTACGATGGGACCTACCTGAGAAGGTCTCAAGAGCTGACATTTTACCGCCTCATGGTGACCCGTTGAGGAGGTCCCAAGAAGCATCTCTCGTCTTGATACGGTGAGACATTCGTAAGAAGGTCGCAAGAGATTATTTTTACCGACTCATGCTGACCCGTTGAGGAGGTCGCAAGAGACACCTTACCGACTCATGCTAACCCGTTGAGAAGGTCGCAAGAGACATTTTACCGCCTCATGGTGACCCGTTGAGGAGGTCCCAAGAAGCATCTCTCGTCTTGATTCGGTGAGACCTTCGTAAGAAGGTCGCGAGAGAATATTTTTACCGACTCATGTTGACCCGTTGAGGAGGTCGCAAGAGACACCTTACCAACTCATACTGACCCGTTGAGGAGGTCGCAAGAGACATTTTACCGTCTCATGATGACCCGTTGAGGAGGTCCCCAAGAGACAAATGGCCAGCTCAAACCATAACTCGAGCACATTTTCAAATTCTACACAGATCTCGCGCCGTTTCTCGTCAGAATGAAACTTATGGCAACAGATGGGCCAGTACCTTAGCATTCTGACGTCCACTGGAGGTCAGGAGGTTAAGGGAATCATTAGCTTATGAGGTATTTGATAAAACATGTATTTTCATAGGCGATCCATGTGCAGACTTCTTCGATGTGGGATAAGAGGAGTTTTAGCACATGTTATTTATGGCATTGCATTTCATGCATCATTTCACTTGCATCAAAAATAGGATTTAAAAACTCCCCCCAAAATTTCGTCATCATTTGCATTTGCAAAATTTAGGTTTCAATTTTAGTCTTTGAGCGAAACCTCTGCGAGCTTCCACTCAAAGAGGGGCAGCTGTTGACACCTAAATTTTGAATTCATTTATTTAAGCACAAAATGAGAGTTGGTCATAATTCTCGCAAAAAAATAATTTCCTCATGCATGTCATATTTAATTTTCTGTCAGTCATCTTCATGGAAAATCAGAGCTGATTTTTTTTAGTTCTAATAAAAAAAATCAAGCAATTTTATATATTCAATTTTTGGTATCCATTGCATTGCACCTTCAATTTTGTCGGACTAGTGGAAAATGATCTCAAAGCGGTGGTTCTAAACTCAATTTAATCGATTGGACTAAGCCTGCGGTGAATGGAAATTTGACCAAAACCCATGGATATTAATAGTGTTGAAAATTGCGGGCCAAGGTGGAAAATTGGTTTGATTAGTGATAGTCTTCATTGAATATTTACGTGCAAAATATCTTCAAGGTGGATAAAAGAAATAATAATAATAATAATAATAATAAAAGGCTCGCGCTTTTTCCACTCCATTTATGGCTTTGACACTCCTTTTTGTATGTGTTTTGACTATTATATCCTTTGTGTGTGGCCCACCAAATCTGATATAATTTTATTTGATTATTTTTTTCTGTTAATTCTTTTATTTCGTTTCTTCTTTTTCCCTTGCGGGTCCCACCTTTCTCCTTTTCTTCTAACTTCCTCTTTCCCACACCTCGCACTGTCAAAGTAATTTTTTCTCCTGCACGACCTTCGTTTCGGCAATGAAAGACAGGAATAGGATCATCGTCACACTGCAAATCAAAGTTTCGATCCCGAGATCTTTCCACAATTCCTAACTTTGCAGCTTGAATTTTACCAGGTCAAGAGTTTAGATTATGTCTTTCCTCGTTACTCCCAACTTCCATGTGATTTTGATCCAATGGGAAAGACCTCCTTACTCGGGGTTTTTTTTTTCTAATTTAATCTTTAAAAAAAATTATTTACCAATTTGGGTCTCGCGATGCATTGAGCGCTGCAGTGCTTGCTGTTTTTTTTTCCTTGCCTTTTTTTTTTGTTGCTTGCTTTGTTTTTTTTTTTCAAGCGGTTAGAATATCTTCTCTTTTTTTTTGCTTGCTTTGCTTTTTTTTTTCTAGAAGCCATGCACATATTTTTTTTTTTTGCTAGAAGCCACTCTTGATTGCTGCTGCACAAACAAAAAAATTATATTTATTATTAATTTGCGATGAATTTTATTAGCGACGAATTCTACGATGAACGTGTCGTTAGAAATGTACGTTATACATTTTTCGACGAAATGTGTGGCACATTTGTCTCAAGCGCATTGTGAGACACTTTACCATGGGTCTTGCGCAACACTCAAAGTATATATTTTGCGATGAAATGTGCGGCACATTTGTCGTAAAATATAAAGCGTACATTTCGAACGACACGTTAGACGTCACCGTGAAGCACACTAAGTATATATTTTGCGACGAACGTGTCGTTAAAAATGTACGCTTTATATCATGCGACAAACGTGTCGCATGAGTTTGTCGCAAAATATAAACGTGTCGCATGACGAAATTTGCCCAAAATATATATCGTAAAAAATAATTTTTTAAGCGATGAATTTGCGATGAATTTTATTAGGGATGGATTTTATTAGCGACGAATTCTACGACGAACGTGTCGTTAGAAATGTACGTTATATATTTTACGACGAAATTTGCAACAAATATGATGTTTCGTCGAAAAATATATAAGTACATTTCCAACGACGCGTTCATCGTAGAATTCGTCGCTAATGATATTCATCACAAATTAATAAAAAAAAATAAATTTTTTTGTTTGTGGATAGCAAAAAAAAAAATGTGCATGGCTTCTAGAAAAAAAATGTGCAAAAAAATGCAAAAAAAAAAAAGAAGAAGAAGCAAAGCAAGCAAAAAAAAAGCAAGAAAAAAAAAGAAGCAGGCACTTGCGCGCTGCTTCAAGTGGCACGCGAAACCCAAATTGGTAAATAATTTTTTTAGCCTAATTTTGTAAATATTTTTTTCAGATTAAATCGGAAAAAAAAACCCTCCTTACTCAAGCTAATCTAGAAAACTGAAGCCTCCCAAGACTTATCGTGGGTTTGAGAGGGCCGCTCTCTATAAATGTTGACCAATAAAGTACCCTAGCAAAAGCAATGTAGATATCGAGCAACTTCATGTGACAGAGTTCATGAATTTGATTGATGGCTGCTAAAGATCTCGCTACTTGGCATTTCAATCTGAATGTACATACCTACATTATACATCTATGTTATCCATACTGTGGAGCCGTTTTCTATGGTTGGGACTCGGGGTTTGTATTTCAACTCTTGAGCAAATAAAATAGGAAGAACATTAAAGTAAAGATCACATCGAAAATGACAAGAAATCATCAGGAAGTACATTATTGAACACTCTCATCAGGATAACCAATTGCATGCTCATGAAAGCAAAAAGTTTACACAAAAGTTTCAAGGTCTAAAGAGCCATCATCTTTGGTTCTTATGGGGTTGTCTCGACAAATTTTATAAAAGCACAAATTTTGTTTCAATACTCGCACACGACATTGAAAACTAAAATAAGATTAAACCACTAATTCGAATCTCGCTTCCTATTATCTATTAGAACAAAAATCGCCTAACCTACGTGCTTCTTAATATTACCTTCGTGCGAAGAAAAAGGGACGGTTGGGGAGGTTATTGGTGAGCCCAATGCCCGTGCCGGCGAAATTGTGGAGGAGAACGGGATTGACGTCATAAAGTTGGGGTTTCTGGATGGAGAGGACGGCATCGAAGCAAACTCTTGCAGGAGGGAAAACAGAGAGACGTGTAGAAGGCGTGAGAAGGAGGAAGAAGAAGAAGAAAGGGAGGAAGTTGGGACCCACAAGGAAAGAAAAGAAACGAAATAAAAGAATTAACATAAAAAGAATCAAATAAAATTATATCAGATTTGGTGGGCCACACACAAAGGATATAATAGTCAAAACACATACAAAAAGGAGTGTCAAAGCCATAAGGGGAGTGGAAAAAGAGCAAGCCTAATAAAAATGCACCCATTATATGGATGATATCATTAAGGTGGATTTACGTGCAAACATGGGCAAAATAGGAAAGAAATAATGAAAATATGCACATGGTTAGCAAAGGAAACAAATATTTTAAGCAAATATATTCTTTGATATCTTCACATGTTTAGTGGCATGAGCAGAAAGTAAAGAGATTGGATTTCCTTTCAAGACTTGCATGCTTATAAAAGAGCATCGACGCTCGCTCAAAAAAAAATTGGGACAAACTCACGACGCACTCTCTCTCTCTCTCTCTCAGCCTCACGACCCTCTCTTTCGTTTTCACTCCCACTCACCCTCCTTTCCATCGCCATTTCGATCCTCATCGCTGCTGCTCGAAGATTACCACCACTCTACCTGTTCGGACCGCCGTGCATTGCCCCGAGGTCACCGCCGCTCGCACTCTGCCCTGCTGCCCGACGTCCGCTTTGTTATCGCTGCTGCTGCTGACCCGACACCGTTGCTGCTCGCTGCTCCTCCGTCGGTCCGATGCCGCCGCTACTTCGCCATCTTGTCGCTCGACCACCTAGGTCTCGACGCCAATTGCCGACCCTTTCCCTTCGCTCGCTGTCTGGTTAGACGCACGTGCAGAATTCTGAGCAACAAAGGGTATCAATTCGGTTGCCAAAGCTCACAAAGTCCCGTGCTGAAGTGATATACGAATTCAAGGTAAAATTTTTACCGATGGAAACTTTCTCTTCTTGATGGCTTAATCAGTATGCTTCATGAAGTTTTCTTGCGTGTCTTGTTGAACCATGAGATGATTGACCACTTGTGATGCTTTGTTTCGGTGCCTAATAGGGAATCTTTTTTGTGTCAAAGTCAAGTCTAACGTTCTTCCATATTTCTTGCAATCTTTGAAACTTCGAATATGTTTTGGTGGAGATGTGACCTTTACTGCCTTGTTTCTTTTCCGAATCACTACGAAGTCTTTAATTATAATCAATTGGTGATTGAATAATTGTGCATTTGAAGTAAAGTACAGATTTTTACGGAAATTTAAGAATGACTTTTTGATCTTAACTATCAAAACCTAATTTTCATCCAAAAAATTCTGGATTTGGTTAATCTGACCTATCACCGTTTAGGTCTGATTCGCCATCTTCAGAGAATCGATCTCTAATGGAAAATTGGTTAAATCTTCGGAAATTGAAAGGGATAACGACACGATCGTTGTTTTTTTTTCCTTATCTTGTGGTGAATATTTGGGTGAATGCGTTGTCTTGATTGGACTTACCATGTTTTTGAAATTTCCTGAAGGTTTTAATAAGATGTGGTTTCTTAAAAACCCCATCTAATTGATTCTTTTTAGGAAGGTAAGGTTTCTTAGAAATCCTATCTCATTAAACCTTTGGTTCTATATCAAGATAATGAAATTCTAGATATATCCCCTAGTGGTCGAATTTATTGTAAAAAAAAGGAAAGAGCAAAAAATCACATTCAAGCATATATGGCATATTTCGCTTTAATTAGATAGCATATATTCAATCCCGTGCGTATATCGTGTCTGCATATTAGGTTAAATAAGATAAAATATTTGTTCATTTTTTTTATAAATAAAAAATGCATAAAAATCCAAAAAAAGATTATCTGCTACGTTATATTTTTCATGTCACATTTTTGCCACGTCATGTAATTCCACGTCATTTTGCCATGTCATTTTTGCCACGTCATTCTTCCACGTCATTTGCCATGTCATGTTGCCACGTCATTTTTGCCACGTCATTCTTCCACGTCATCTGCCATGTCATGTTGACACGTCATTTTGCCACGTCATTTCTTCCATGTCATTCTCCACGTCATTCTTCCACGTCATTTTCCGTGTCATCTCACTACGACATTATGCCATGGCATGCATCGTTACCATGTCATAACATTTCACATGTCATATAGTTAGGTTTCATTAGCATCACATTTATTTTTGTGTGCCCATGCATTCTATGTCATTCATGCATTGTATCTAAAAGAGAAAATCCTAAAAAAAACACCTCATTTGGATTCAAATTCAATTCAATTCAAATCATCCATTTGGATTCACCGAAAGGGCATTAGTTTTAATTAACTAGTTGTTGACACCTAAATTTTGATCAACTTTTTATTTATTTATTTTTATTTTTATTTTTATTTTGAAAATTCATAGAAAATCCATAAAAAGTTGAAAAATTGAAAAATAAATTTTGGTGACCTTAGCCAAGCTAAATGAACCATTTTGACCAAAAAAATAATTTTCATAATTTTCATTTTTTAATAATATTTTCGAAAAATACAAAAAAGAGAAGAAAAAAAAAAAGAAAAAAGAGAAGAAGAAAATCAAGAAAAATAATATTTTAGGTCAAAAATATATATACAAATAGTCGGTATTTTTTATTTTTAATTTTCCTTACTTTAGGACCTCATAAAACAGTAAAATTCAGGTTCGATTTTAGGTGTTCTATGATCGCCATAAAATTGAATTTGGCAAAAATATTAGTAATGATTAAAAGGAAAAGGAGTGAAAACATCATCATTTAAAAGAAAATGGGACTAATCATTTTGTCTTCGCTTTTGATTATTTTATTATTATTTTTACTTTTTAGTATTTTATTTTATTATTATTTTATTATTTCATTTTTAGTATTTTAGGCACCTCCCCCCATCATCCGTCGCCCCTTCTCCTCCTCCTCCTCCTCCTCCTCCTCCTCCTTCTTCTTCTTCTTCTTCTTCCTCTCCCACGCTCATTTTTTTCCCCATATTCTCTCTTCCATTTTTTTTGTCATCACACTACCACCCTCCACATTTCTTGCGTTTCCGGCCGATTAGACCGTTGGATCGAGCTGTTTTTTTGTGTACAAGGTCTTCTTGATCCCTTCTTCATATCCACCGTTCGGATCTTTAAAAAAATCTCTCAAAGTGGTCGCACAGCAGCCAAATCAGAAGCTATTCCAAGCGTGGGAACTGTATACCCGCCGACATTTCTTGAGTTTCCGGCCGATTGAACCGTTTCAGACCCAGAATCGGAAGGCCAAGCCTCCTATTGGTGTCCAAGGCATTTTATTCATTTATTTTCTGCAAATTATATTGTGCTACCCCAGAATCGGAAGGCCGAGCCTCCTGCTGGTGGTTTATACCCCCACACATTGTTGCACGAGCACCGACGGACTCCGACGTCGTAAAATTCACCGGATCCCATCTCATTTGCTTATGTTTATGTTGTATAATGACTTAATATCTTCTTTATTTTTATTATAATTTGCATTGCGTTGCGTCCTATAAAAAAACAAAAAAAAATGATAGATCGGACGGCTGCAGATGAGCCACGTGTCGTGATCCGGTGATTTTCAGAATAAAAAAAATATTTTTAGTATTAAAAGAAATGAATTTCGAATTTTACAAAAATTAAAATGATTCGATTGTCATCGAGACGCCACGTGGCGCATTCTAGACCGTCCGATTGGGGTTTTTCATAATAAAAAAATCCAAAAAAAATGAATTATTAAGGAAAAATTCAAAAAAATATTGAGAAAAATTGCAGAAAATTCCTAAAAAAATTCTAAAACTTTTCCAAGGCTGAAAATGACAAAAAATTGATTTTTTTTCATTTTTGGGATTTTCTCCCCTTTAATCCAAAATGACGATTTCACCCCTCAAAGGGTAAATCGTCTTTGATATTTCGATGAATTGTGGAAATTGCTTAGAATTTGGTGATGGGTCAGATAGGTGACTAAACCTTATGTCTAAGATTTCCACATTTCATTCCCATTTTTAGAAAATGACGATTTTACCCTTCGAATGGTAAATCGGTTTCTAAAATTCCAAAAAATCATGAAAATTGCAAAAAAATAGGAAATGGGTCAATTGAGTGACCAAACCTATTTTTGACATTGTTTTACTCTGAATTCATTCCGAAATGATGATTTTGCCCTTTTTGGGCAAATCGTCCCTTTTGTCTCAAAATTACGACTTTACCCCTTATGGGTAAAATCATGTCTAAATCATTCCTAAGCTTGATTGATACTTATTTAGGCTAATAGAGCCTTATTAGAAGTGTCATGTTGATTTGATGTGTTTATTTTGCATATTTGGATTCATTGATTTGCGCATTTTATTATTGATTGTGATTGCTAGGATAGTCATTCCTATTTGCATGAATTCCTAGATTTAGGATTCGTACTCCACTCACCACTCATCTGCATGAAATCTTAGGTCAGAAAATTTAGTCAACTTAGGTACCGAAAGGGCGTCAACTCTGACAGTTGACGTAACTAAGTCCCCGAACCCATTTCTCTGGTTATCGCAGAATTGAATAGAAACTCCCGACTATTCAATAGGGTGGTCCAATCATACCCTCCAAAAAATGATTGGTGGCGACTCCATGGCATGCACACTTAGCACGTATCACTAGACCACACTGAAGGTCGACTACGCATACCTCCGTTGCGATTTGGGTAACGGGCCTTGGGAGAGGCCCGCGTCCGACCAGACTGGACGGCCCATTAGCCCTCGAGAGACCACGGCGAACCTCGAGAGGGTCGCGACAGACTGGCGACTCCGCTGGGGACTGGTTCTTAACCATTTAGTGAACTTGAGCCGATTAAAAAGTTGATTGGTTTTTCTGACATGTTTTATGTAGACGCTCTTCAAATTGAAGTATGTACTTTAACCCTTGAGGTGTTAAACGTTTTTGCAGATTGGAGAAATAAGGGGTGTAGTCCGTGATTAACATTATTTTATGCAGGTTGGCGTAGGAATGTATGTTGTGTGGGTGATTTGAAGCGCTGATTGATAAACTGTTATGCATGACTTGCATTGTGATGATCACGACACCTGAACACACACAACCGCGCCTAAAACCCCGGGCGCCCCTATAAGCAAACAATAGAAGGAATTGAAAATGGAACCTCCGTGAGGAAAAACACGGGGTAATCCATTTTTAATTTCGCTCACTTCGAACTATGGATCGAGCCCCAATGCAACGATAGTTGTGCAATGGAATCTGCTCTGTCTAGAACTCGAGGTGGGAACCTTGACCTTAGGTGCCAAATCCTTTGATTTTTAGAAGTTTTATCCTCACTTGTCTCATGTGCATGTCTTTAGATGGTTGGTATATCTAAAACCACCTAAAAAAAAAATCGGTGATCCTGGAGTCACATCTCGAAGACTGGAATTGGGGCATCTCCAAGTGTTCGGACCACATTCCTTTGATTGATTTGACATTCTTAGTTCTCTTGTATAAGATTAATTTTTGCTGAGATCCTCTCTATCTCGTCCCTTAGATTGATTGTATTAGGGATCTATTTGTATTGTATACATCTTGATAAGGCTCATTTCTATCGAAAATGGGGGCAAACTCTCATGATCCCCCATGAAAGCGCATCAGACCAGGGTCATCGAATCCAGAGATGACAAACAGCAAAACCATGCCTAACTGGGGCAAGTGAATCATTTGTACGCCGGACGTTTCTCCTCTGGCAAAGTCAATGGACGCAATAACGGAGTCGTCCGCATCAGAATCAAACCCCAAGATACGAATTTGGGTGAATGGTAACCTTGTATCGTTCCAATTTGGTCTTCGAAGACCACATGCCTAACATGAGTTTTTACTCATTTTGCAGGAAGTCGTTGGCGCTGAAAGCCTCAAATGAAAAGAGCGCGCTAACAGGGAGGCGAATAGAATCATTGGCCTTAGAAGTCAGGATTCCAGGAGATGGTCTTTGATTATAAGACCTAGTGGATGAAATGGTTGTCGCGACCCTCTTGAGGTTGTCGGGCACTCGAGGGCTAATGGGTCGTCCTGTCTGGTCGGACGCGGGCCTCTCCCAAGGCCCATTACCCAAATCACAACGGAGGTATGCGTGATCGACTTTCAGTGTGGTCTAGTGACATGTGCTAAGTGTGCATGCCATGGAGTCGCCACCAATCATTTTTTTAGGGTATGATTGGACCACCCAATCGAATAGTTGGGAGTTTCTATTCAATTCTGCGAGAACCAGAGAAATGGTTTCGGGGACTTAGTTACACCAACTGTCAGAGTTGACGCCCTTTCGGTACCTAAGTTGACTGAATTTTCTAGCCTGAGATTCATGCGGATGAGTAAGGTATGAACCCTAAATCTAGAAATTCATGTAGATAAGAGTGATTATCCTAGCAATCACAATCAGTAATAAAATGCCCAACTCAAGGAATCTAGATATGCAAATAAATCACATGGCATTTCTAATAAGGTCCTATTTATCAATCACAGCTCAAGAATGATTTAGCTGTCCTAGCCATTCTACACACGATCTAACCTAATAAAAGCATTAGGAAGCATCGAAGGAGTTCGAGAGTACTCACATGGGGTTCGCCGTGCCCTGGTTTGGTCTTGGACGAGCTATCGAGCTCATGCCGACCCGATTATATTTGGGGATCCACTCGGCGTTTTACACCATGAAATCATGTGAAACAAAAACGAAAATATTCAGCAAGGGGCATTTATTGTAGATGGTGGTCAATCTAATTGGACGTCAAGACTAAAAAAGATGTAGAAATTTACAAATTAAAATACTCGAATGACATTTTTTTGCCAAATTCAACTCTATGCGTCGTGAAGAAACACATGCAATTGAACTTGAATTTTGACTATTTATGAGTTCAAAATGTAAAAGAAATTAAAATAAAAATATTGACTATTTTTCTATATTTTTACGACATCGAACGCTATTTTTCTTCATTTTTCATGTATTTTTCTATTTTTGGAAAATATTAAAAAATATTTAAAAATATGAAAAATTATTTTTTTTTATCAAAAATGGTTCCTTTAGCTTGGTCAAGGCTTCCAAAGATGATTTTTTTATTTTTTTAACTTTTTATAGATTTTTTATGAATTTTTTAAAAATAAACTATGAAAGACTGATCAAAAATCAGGTGTCAACAATGGTACCCTGGAAAATGGCGTAGAGTACGTCCAAAAGCATGAATTGATCCAGTGCAAATTCTTGAGAAGGATTCGTCGCCCAACCAGATGGGAGATCAAGGACACAAGATAGAGGGCCAAATCCTGCAAGCCGCGAGTTTGTGTTCAAATGGAAACACAAAGCAAGAACAAGGCTGTATCGTTCCAATTTCCCTTGAATTTTGGAACGCAAACTAACAACTAATTCCCGTCTTTGACAGGGGATCGCTATCAAGGTGAAACAGGTTTTCACACCCCTACACGACCAAGGGTAAGATGTATCGTTCTAATTTTTTTGAAAAATTCGTGAACGTACAATAACATGTTTCTTCCGCATTTTCAGGGATCTCCAACCGCGGGGTACAGGTAAGTATCCCTTTCCCCAATCCGTTGAAGATGTTAAATAAAAAACAGAGAGAAAAAGAAAGCTTTCAGAATCTAATGTCTAGAAAAGACATAGAATTCAAACTTCATTGGCATTCATGTTTTAAAACAGGAGGTTGTCTGAACATGAATAAGAACATGCATGGTGCATCATAAAATCCCCTTGACGGGTAAAATTTTTGGAGAAAATGAAAGAGATTTTTTCCAATCAAAAGTTCAAAACTTTCAAAAGGACGTTTTCTCAAAAGACGAAAGGCAAAGCCTAATCCAAACACGTCTTATACACACTTGAGAGAGAAGTGGAGCGGATCAGATAGCAAAATCTGGACCTACGGAAGTAGGGACCATCCGCAGCGATTACATGGATTGAGACGACGGAGGCATTCGTTTCTTATCCCCAAACACTACAGGTGACCATTGACAACCCCTTCGAACGGCGGTTTTCATTCTCAACCCTGTCAAGAACTACCCCACATTGGGGCAAAATGGAGGTGAGTCCAGTAACATCAGGAGAAAATGGTTAGAAATTTTCTTGCTCGGAATAACATCAATCTTTGTGTGTTGTTTATATGGTAATCCAAGTGCCATAGGATGATGAGAAGCATTCATTTCTCTATCCCACACACTGAATCCTTCGCATAGCCAAGTTGAGCCTGCAAAATCATTTCATAAACTCGTTGGTGATCATTGCACATTCCAAGATGGATGCAGCATCACTTCAGAAACGAAGGAGTTCAAGACTTAGGGTTTGCAAAAAATTCCTAAGTTAATGCTCAACCTTGTTAGACCTTTGGTCATAGGTCTAACACGATCCCATGAAGATGAGAAAAAGTGGGATTTTAAAAATGAATGAGAAAAATCCACAGCATCGAAAAAAAAAAGCAAAGTGCTTGGTAAAAGCAAGGTCGATGCTCGTGTAAGTTGTTTAATTGATCTGCAATGAAGCTGGATGGAAAAAGGGGAAATCCCTGAAGGAGCCAAATCCAAAAGGACTACTCCCCAAATGCTATCAAGCACAGAACAAAGACATAGAAAGAGTCTATCTCTGAATGCAACAAGAGACGCTCTTTAAAGAGCTGGTGCACATCGCAAGATAGGTTGCGCGCCTCAAAGGCTAAAGATGCAGAAAAGAAAGGACAGGTGGCAAATCAGCAATGATCACCAATGTCAAACCCGTCACGAATTCTGGGCCAAAAATAAGCCTGTTTTGGTCCACAATCCTACCAATGTTACAACCCCGAAACAGTCTTCTCTGACTAAGACACTTGGGTTAACATATAGCTTAGCTCGAAGAAGTACGAGCAATACTATTTCTTTCTCATTTTGCAGGGTTCTAGACTTGTAAACCCGGAGCAGATGATAAAGACTTTCATTCAATGGCCTTGACTCCAAAGCGAGTCCCCCTTGAAAACCAATATCCAAGCCCAACATTACGGTTCCGTGGAAGACCTCCCGACCGATCAAAATGTATGTGCTGCGAATGAGCCTAAAACCTAGGCACAAGTTAGTAGGGAATTGAGTGCATCCCCTATAAAAACCACTATCTCAAAACAAGTGAAAAGACCTCATCGTCGAGAAATATTCCAATAGATGTTTTGAACAAACTCTTTTTGGAAATTTTCAAATTGTTTGATCCAGATTTGCCGCACAAGGAATTTGTGATCACATCTGTGTGTTGCAAGAATGCTTTGGATAACCTCCAGCATCAAAATGCACATTTCACAATTAAAACTTAAGTCATACGGTTTTTGTCAAATGGACAGCCGTGGTCTTCCCAAAGATTACTAACGTTTTCTTGGTAAAAAAAAAAATCTTTCAAGCTCAAACTTCTGCAGGATTCTTGGAAACCCTGAATCCCATAAAAATATTTGCTCCATGGAGTGGAGCACACAGGTTTGAATTTTTTGCAGGATACCTGGAGAACCCAGCTCCCAGAATGTCGCCTCAACAGACTAAAGCGAGGCTTTGTCAAAATAAAATCTTTCACTGCTTCAAAACTGAATTCCCGACAAATTTCGGGATCTTTCAAAAGAAGGGGTGAGGATGTGACCCCTTTTCAAAAATTTAGGCAGTCTCGTCGGACGTGGAGAACCCTCGTCATGAGACCCCTTTTCAAAATTTAGGCAGTCTCATCGGACGTGGAGAACCCTCGTCATGAGACCTCTTTTCAAAAATCAAGCAGTCCTAGCTTGACGTGGAGAACCCTCGTCCTAGGATCCCTTTTAAAAAAATATCAAACAGTCTCATCGGACGTGGAGAACCCTCGTCATGAGACCCCTTTTCAAAATTTAGGCAGTCTCATCGGACGTGGAGAACCCTCGTCATGAGACATATTTTCAAAGCAAACTGAAGGTAGAAACCGCCTGAAGGGTCAAATCAAAGGTAGATATCGCCTGAAGGGTCAAATCAAGGTAGAAACCGCCTGAAGGGTCAAAACAAAGGTAGAAACTGCCTGAAGGGTCAAAACAAAGGTAGAAACCGCCTGAAGGGTCAAAACAATGGTAGAAACCGCCTGAATGGTCAACACAACGGTAGAAACCGCCTGAAGGGTCAACCCAATAGTAAAAATCACTTAAATGGCCAACTCAATGGTCCGATCCACCATACGGATCAAAATCCTTGGCAAATCCCAAATGGGACGCGTCTTCCTTAGATTCCTATCAGTTAGGAATCCCATTATGGTTTGACCTACCATACGGGTCAGAGCTTAACCTCTCTAGGATACTCTAGTAACGAGTTACTAGAAATTCTCTTGAATCCATCAAACACCGCGAAAATCGCACAAACATCGAACAGGTAAGTGGCAAGTATGTCTCTCTATTATCTCACTCTCTCATGTCAAATGAATGTTTCCCCCTTCAAGAAAGAGCATACATGGACAAGCATGAAGATTGGATGTCATGATTCCTTTTCCTTTAGTTTCCCGAGTCGAGTCGATCAGGACTCATGTGTCACCTTATCTTTGAGAGAAACCTCTAACGAGATTCCTCTCAAAGAGGGGCAGCTGTTGACACCTAAATTTTGATCAACTTTTTATTTATTTATTTTTATTTTTATTTTTATTTTGAAAATTCATAGAAAATCCATAAAAAGTTGAAAAATTGAAAAATAAATTTTGGTGACCTTAGCCAAGCTAAATGAACCATTTTGACCAAAAAAATAATTTTCATAATTTTCATTTTTTAATAATATTTTCGAAAAATACAAAAAAAAAGAAGAAAAAAAAAGAAAAAAGAGAAGAAGAAAATCAAGAAAAATAATATTTTAGGTCAAAAATATATATACAAATAGTCGGTATTTTTTATTTTTAATTTTCCTTACTTTAGGACCTCATAAAACAGTAAAATTCAGGTTCGATTTTAGGTGTTCTATGATCGCCATAAAATTGAATTTGGCAAAAATATTAGTAATGATTAAAAGGAAAAGGAGTGAAAACATCATCATTTAAAAGAAAATGGGACTAATCATTTTGTCTTCGCTTTTGATTATTTTATTATTATTTTTACTTTTTAGTATTTTATTTTATTATTATTTTATTATTTTATTTTTAGTATTTTAGGCACCTCCCCCCATCATCCGTCGCCCCTTCCCCTTCTCCTCCTCCTCCTCCTCCTCCTCCTCCTCCTTCTTCTTCTTCTTCTTCCTCTCCCACGCTCATTTTTTTCCCCATATTCTCTCTTCCATTTTTTTTTGTCATCACACTACCACCCTCCACATTTCTTGCGTTTCCGGCCGATTGGACCGTTGGATCGAGCTGCTTTTTTGTGTACAAGGTCTTCTTGATCCCTTCTTCATATCCACCGTTCGGATCTTTAAAAAAATCTCTCAAAGTGGTCGTACAGCAGCCAAATCAGAAGCTATTCCAGGCGTGGGAACTGTATACCCGCCGACATTTCTTGAGTTTCCGGCCGATTGAACCGTTGGATCGAGCTGATTTTTTGTGTACAGGGTCTTCTTAACCCCTTATTCATATCCACCGTTCGGATCTTTAAAAAGATCTCTCCAAGTGGTCGTACAGCAGCCAAATCAGAAGTTGTTCCTGGCGCAGGAACTGTTCATCCGCCGGTATTTCTTCAGTTTTTGATCAATTCGACCATCGGATCGAGGTAAAATTTTGTGTATAATCTCATCTCAATTCTTTCTTCATCTTCACCGTTTGGATTTGTGAAAATAGTTCAACGTCCTCCTCATCCGAGCTCGGATTATTGTTTATTTTGTATTTTTTCGTATTTACTGTGTATTTATCTTATATCATAGCATTTCATGCATCATATAATTAATTTTCATTGTATTGCATCTAATAAAAGTGTGCATTTTCAACATTTTACTTATTAGACCCAGAATCGGAAGGCCGAGCCTCCTGTTGGTGTCTGAATATTTGCTGTATATTTACTTTATGTTATTTCGCCTATCAGACCCAGAATCGGAAAGCCGAGCCTCCTGTTGGTGTCTAAATATTTGCTGTATATTTACTTTATGTTATTTCGCCTATCAGATCCAGAATCGGAAGGCCAAGCCTCCTATTGGTGTCCAAGGCATTTTATTCATTTATTTTCTGCAAATTATATTGTGCTACCCCAGAATCGGAAGGCCGAGCCTCCTGCTGGTGGTTTATACCCCCACACATTGTTGCACGAGCACCGACGGACTCCGACGTCGTAAAATTCACCGGATCCCATCTCATTTGCTTATGTTTATGTTGTATAATGACTTAATATCTTCTTTATTTTTATTATAATTTGCATTGCGTTGCGTCCTATAAAAAAACAAAAAAAAATGATAGATCGGACGGCTGCAGATGAGCCACGTGTCGTGATCCGGTGATTTTCAGAATAAAAAAAATATTTTTAGTATTAAAAGAAATGAATTTCGAATTTTACAAAAATTAAAATGATTCGATTGTCATCGAGACGCCACGTGGCGCATTCTAGACCGTCCGATTGGGGTTTTTCATAATAAAAAAATCCAAAAAAATGAATTATTAAGGAAAAATTCAAAAAAAAATTGAGAAAAATTGCAGAAAATTCCTAAAAAAATTCTAAAACTTTTCCAAGGCTGAAAATGACAAAAAATTGATTTTTTTTTCATTTTTGGGATTTTCTCCCCTTTAATCCAAAATGACGATTTCACCCCTCAAAGGGTAAATCGTCTTTGATATTTCGAAGAATTGTGGAAATTGCTTAGAATTTGGTGATGAGTCAGATAGGTGACTAAACCTTATGTCTAAGATTTCCACATTTCATTCCCATTTTTAGAAAATGACGATTTTACCCTTCGAATGGTAAATCGGTTTCTAAAATTCCAAAAAATCATGAAAATTGCAAAAAAATAGGAAATGGGTCAATTGAGTGACCAAACCTATTTTTGACATTGTTTTACTCCGAATTCATTCCGAAATGATGATTTTGCCCTTTTTGGGCAAATCGTCCCTTTTGTCTCAAAATTACGACTTTACCCCTTATGAGTAAAATCATGTCTAAATCATTCCTAAGCTTGATTGATACTTATTTAGGCTAATAGAGCCTTATTAGAAGTGTCATGTTGATTTGATGTGTTTATTTTGCATATTTGGATTCATTGATTTGCGCATTTTATTATTGATTGTGATTGCTAGGATAGTCATTCCTATTTGCATGAATTCCTAGATTTAGGATTCGTACTCCACTCAACACTCATCTGCATGAAATCTTAGGTCAGAAAATTCAGTCAACTTAGGTACCGAAAGGGCGTCAACTCTGACAGTTGACGTAACTAAGTCCCCGAACCCATTTATCTAGTTATCGCAGAATTGAATAGAAACTCCCGACTATTCAATAGGGTGGTCCAATCATACCCTCCAAAAAATGACTGGTGGCGACTCCATGGCATGCACACTTAGCACATATCACTAGACCACACTGAAGGTCGACTACGCATACCTCCGTTGCGATTTGGGTAACGGGCCTTGGGAGAGGCCCGCGTCCGACCAGACTGGACGGCCCATTAGCCCTCGAGAGCCCACGGCGAACCTCGAGAGGGTCGCGACACTAGTGTAATCAAGTTCCCGAATCCACAATCTCTGGTTCGTAAAAATAAAATGGTTCTCCCGCTATTTTATTTAGGTTTCTAATCAACCTACCCAAAATGGTTAGTGGCGACTCCGATTTTTAAATCATTTTCGTGAAATTTAAGTTGCGAATTGGTAGGGCTTGGGAGAGTCCGTATTAGGTTAGTTAATTTGTGTGATTAACCCAATAATCCATTAGCCTAAATAAATTTTTAGGTCGTGACAATATGTTATAGACATAATACCATTAGACAACTACTCTCAACTGAAATTATCTCTATTGACTATGTAAATCAAAGGATAATATTGCGGATCCGCTAACCAAAGGGTTAAACAGAGAGTTAGTTGAAAAATCGATAATAGTAATGGGACTGCAGCCCATTACAGGAAAGTTTGTATAACGGAAAACCCATTCTAGCGAACTGGACATCCCAAGATCTAGGTTCAAAAGGAACAACCTAAGTATACAAATTTAAGATATCACTGTGGGGGTCTATCCCTCAAACCATTCCTATAAAAGAAACAGTGTTTGATATCCCCACATATGTGGAGAAAAACCAATTACTGTAGGGGTTTATTAGGAAAATGATAGCAATTTTTGCTTTAATGATTCTTAAGTGGAGTAAACCAATTACTCAAGATTAAGTAATCACCTATGTGAGAGAGAAGTAGGGCCACTTCAAAGGAGAATTATTGAGGGCTGAATTCTTTAGAAACTCTCGTAGAACCAAGACGATGTTCATAGCCAAAACGAACATACTCATAAGAACTGAACAAACGTGATTCATGTGCGAAATGTATGGGTCATTTACTAAGAAAGCAGGACAGTTCAAGGACATCATGTCTATTGGACAGCTAGTAAATTAAATATACTTTCACAATGGAAAGTTCAAAGGGTGACACCTACCTATCCTATGCAGGTTTCTTTTGTTGAATACTATCACAAAGTCAAAACCAAAATAATTTTTATTCATGCGGGGGATTGTTGGAAAGTATGGATATTTTGATAGGTGAATGCATGAGAAATTGTTGCTGAAAGAACACCCTCAAACTGTTACAAATTATTCTTTGTAACAGCTACTGAATTAATTTAGTAACAACAAGTTAATTTCATTAATTCGGCTGTACAAAATTATTTCTGCAACGGCAGAACAACTGGCAGAGCCATTATTACAGTAATGGCAGAACCACTAACAGAACCACTGTCAGAACCATTATTACTGTTACGGCAGAACCATTGGCAGAGCCATTAATAATGTAACGGCAGAGCCATTACTTTTGTAACGACAAAGCCACTGTTATTTTGCTGTTACAAAATTAATCATCCATTATTAACTCCGAAATACCCTATAAATAGATAGCTTCTCATTCTATTTTGAAGGAGAAGAAGAAGGAAAACTACTATCTCTTTCCATTCTTTGCATTTGCATCGTTTTCGATAGTGTTCATGTTTGTTCAAGTTCGCCGAAAGCTTTAGAGTGTTGTGCATGCCTCTATTGTTGCCAACCGTTGTATCTTGGGAGACAGACGTTCACGAAATCTCAAAGCATGTATGGGAGGGGACGAATCTGTTTTAAGGAAACTGTGTCAAACATATGCCTTGGTATTTGTATCAATTTCATTTTCTTTCAATATTGTTGTGCTTCTGCCGATTCAGTTTTGTGCTTCTGCCGATTCAGTATTTGTGCTTCTGCCTATTTAAGCATTTGTACCTCTGACAATTGAATACATCTCTGGTCTAACAATCTTAAAACAAGAAGATTGTGAAGCCAAAGTTGCAACCAAAAAAGGAGAAGCTTTCAAGAACAAGTTTCAAGAAAAATGTTTCAACTGTGGCAAGATGAGTTATAGATCTCTGGATTGTAGGTTTCCGAAGAAGAAGATTTATGAGACATATATGGTGAATGACATAGCTCGAGACGTGTCAGATATAAAACTCTATGTTATTTCAGTGTTCATGCCTCTGCTATTTTAGATCTGTCATTGTATATGTTATATTTTTCCACCAAACACGACGCACGACAACCTAAAATTTTTGCCTATTGAAAAAGTTAGGAACAAATTTCAGATTAATATGAGTACGAGTATCTATGGATAAATCCATATCGTTTTCTGATATTATTACGAAAACATTTATTGCTAAAGTAAAAAGAAATATCAACTCCTACATAAGTCTAAATGATGTTCTACTTGTCCTATCAAAGAGATCATCAGCTAAAATATATTTAAATTGAATTATCGCAAAATTTATATTGACCTAAAGGTGAAAAAAAGGAAGCATATATTGTTGTAAAATTTGGAAATGGGTTGAAATGAATATATATATATATAATTATAAAATATGGGCGATAGTATAGTTATGCAAACTTGTGAATAATACATAATATTGACCTTGTCATGAAAAGTTGGGGGGTCTAGATTGAATAAATTAAAAGTCTAAGAACTACACTAAATATTTAGAAATATTTCAAGAACGGCATTGAAAGTTCAAAAATAATATTGTATATTAAGCCAAAAATTTAAGGATTTTTAGTGTTATTTTCCCTATAATGGTCAATGTAGGAAGATAAACTCGTATTTTGACAACATGTTTAGAAAGTTATCGACTGCAAAGTGAATTTACATATATGAAATGATTAACGCGTTCGATAAATTATAGTTATTTACTTAGATATAGTGAATGGGCAATTTCAACTTACAGATTTGTAGAAGTTTTGGGATCGATTTGGCAAGCTACATTGCCTCTATCGCCGACCATTTAGCCATAAGAAGCTTCTGTCCCATCCTGCACGGTTTATTCTGGAGTTTACCATTTCTACTGCATCATCGTACTTGCCATCTTGTGTGTTGACGGGTCGTGGCGGCTCAATTTATGGACAGTTTCCCGGAAATTAGCTGAACGCGTCATGCTAGTAATTTCCCGGAAATGGAAGGGTCAATTTCGATTATAAATTCTCATTCAGCTTCGGAGCACATTGTATGCTTTCATTTGTCTCGGAGAGAGAGAGAGAGAGAGAGAGAGAGAATCATGGATCATCGAGCAATCGAGATCGACGAACTGCAAGATGCAGCAGTTGGAAACGCTGCAGCCGGATCCGGTGCCGGGTCCATGGGAGAGGATCAGTTCGAACCGATGACAAAACGGGAAGTGTTTATGCCTAATGGACTAACTTCGCCCGAGAGTAACTATGGTGAAGCCGGCTCAGGTGATGCTGCCGCAGCATCTCGCAATGCCACCGTTACTTACTGCTTGGCCCGCGTTAGGCGCCAGCTAGGGGAAGGGGAAAGAGGCTTCCGAGCCGGGACCTCGTCTTGCACCATCTTTAGGATCTCCCCGACTCTTTGCGGGATCAATTCGAAGGCCGAACAGCCGGAGATCGTATCTATTGGCCCGTACCACAGGGGCCGGGACCATTTGCTCGAGTTCGAAGAGCACAAGTGGTTCTTCCTCAGGAGGTTCCTTCGACGCCTGTCTGCGAACGAGGCTGAGTTTGATTCATTTATTGGCAGCCGAGGAAAATCCTGCCCGGAGTTGCTATTCGGAACCTGTGCTTATGTCGAGTGGGGACTTCGTGGAGATGATGCTACTCGATGGCTGCTTTGTGCTGGAACTCCTACTCCACATTTCCAGGAGCGATGATGCGATTGACGAGGATGACCCGGTCTTTACTCGGCCTTGGATAATCCCGATTCTCATCGGGGACTTGCTGAAGCTTGAAAACCAGATTCCGTACTTCATTCTTAAGCAGTTGTTCAACTTCTCGAGCTTGGTAAGGGTCGATGCAAAAACAGACTATTTGTGCACACTCGCCTTGAGAGTATTCGATCTGGCCTATCCAAGATCCGCGGCGCTTCTCGAAGATGACAGGAATCCGCAATGCAAGCATTTGCTTGACCTGTTTTACTCGACTCTCCTTCCGACAAACCCAGTCCCCCGCAACTACACAAGGTACCGGCCGTCGGATCAGTCCATACCGTGTGTGACCCGCCTCAGGCCCTCCGGGATCAAATTCAAGTCCAGGAAGACAGAGAACTTCCTGGACATAAGCTTCCGGAAACGGGTGCTCGAGATACCATCCATCACCATCAACGACTTCACAACCACCGTGCTGATAAACTGCATCGCCCTGGAGCAGTGCCGGGAGAACAGCTCCAAGTACATCACCGACTACGTCTCCTTCATGCGCTGCCTCATCAGTCAGCCGAAAGACGTGTCCCTCCTCTGTTCCGATGGGATCATCACGAGGTTCTCTCGCGACGATCAGTACGTCGCTAATTTGTTCAGTAAGCTCGGGAAGAGCATCGTTTTCAATGTTCACGACTGTTACCTGTCCAAGCAGTTCGAGGAACTGGAATCGTACTACTACAGCAACTGGGCGAACATGATGCGCACTTACTTTTCCAGTCCGTGGTCAGTCATATCGGTCTTCTCTGCTTTCTTGGTCATACTTCTCTCTATGACACAGACCGTTTTCGCTGTACTTAGTTATCACTCCCACTAGGAATTTTTTTGTCCAGTAGATGCGTCTCGGTCAGGATTTTTTCTCGTTCATTCAAGTTCCTGCTTAGACATCAAAAATGCATGTACTCTTCGGATTCGTAATTGAGAAGTCTAATGTAACAAAGCTTCTTTTCGAGGTCGGACGAACTCGGAGATGATTCTGAAAGTCACGGGACAGAAATCAAAGATGAAGCAATCAGGATCTGCATAGTTACAGTGTTGCTGATGTTGGTACTTCAGCCGGCTCGGATGGCAGAGAAAGGGCCAAGCTTTTAAGTGTATTGCACAGCAAAGGAGTCATCTGTAAGAAGAGCTCGATGAAAACTATAATTGCTGCACCACACTTCCAGGCATCATCACGACGATGCTGATAATCGCAGATTCGCGGCTATAATGCCAAAAAAAAAAAAAAAAAAAACCAGTGAAAGTAAGCTTTGCTACCGGTGGAGTGCTCAAGTTCACTATGATGGCAGGGCACTCCTATTTCGCGGCAGCTGCCGAGTGCCGACCCTGAAGCTCGATGATATGATGGCCATCTAGATACATAATTGCTCGTCGAGACACGGCGAGAAGATTCACAAGACCTCGGGCTGCAATAAAAAGAACGGCTGTTCAACGAAACTTGGGACTTGACACTGCTAATGCTATTATCATGAGCACCAGGAAATCCTTGTGCAGTTACCGGGGCACTTCCTACGGTGGAATATAGTGCCACTCGCAGTTGCTCTTTCCAATCGGTCCGATCCGAGAGCTTGATGTACCGAAACTAACCCCCTCACATTTAAAATATACATGAATGATCTGCCTTTGACCGAACCGGAAATATAGATTTAGTCTGATGCGTGAAAGTTGATTCGGGATAGCGATAATGACATAAATAATCCTTAAACTTTGGCTCAATATGCAGTCCATGAACTTTTACTTTGACCAATGTGGTCCATAAACTTTAACATAATGTGCAACGTGGTCCCTGAACTTTTAATTTGACCAATATGATCCCTCAACTTTTGGAAGATATTCAACTTAGTCCCTAAAATTAAAGAAAGATGTTCGATGTAGCCCTTCTATTGATTCTAGTTCAGGGACTAGGTTGAACATGTTTCAAAGTTCAAGGACCATATTGGTCAAATTAAAAGTTCAGGAATTACATTGCATGTTGGGTTAAATTTCATGAACCACATTGATCAAATTAAAAGGTTTTGGAGACTGCATTACACATTGAGGCAAAGTTCATGACCATTATTGTCATTTTGCCATTCATACAAAAAAGAAAAGGAAAAGAAAGTTAAGAGTTAGCAAATAAAGAACTTTGGAAGGAAGCGTGGTGTGATTAAGCATTCCTGTTTCGCCACTTCAATTTTCACAAATTGTAGAAATTTTGCAATTAATTTTCATTTTAGCTCTCTTTCCTGGTGTTGACTTTCTCCTAATAGCGAGACTCAGTCAACAGTCAACAGTCAACTCTCAAGCGTATCATGTGCAGAGTGGACCGGTGGAAATGTGTAATCCCAAATGGGACCAAAATGGCCCATTTGTACATTTCCTAGCCTTTCAACATGATTTTACGCTTGACCAAAAAAAAAAACATGACTTTTCATTGTCTAATTTCTTTGTAACATGGGAAATTATCGTGC
This sequence comes from Rhodomyrtus psidioides, assembly GCA_021437785.1. Classification (NCBI taxonomy): domain Eukaryota; kingdom Viridiplantae; phylum Streptophyta; class Magnoliopsida; order Myrtales; family Myrtaceae; genus Rhodomyrtus; species Rhodomyrtus psidioides. The sequence goes on along the minus strand of JAILYB010000024.1, from coordinate 1,529,658 downwards.
TTCCACTCGATTCAAATATCTAGATGTCATAAACAAATTTTAAAGTAGTTGCTGGCAACCACTAATGCTTTATCTAGATGGAGCAAGAAAGCTTTTGGGAATGGGCAAGAAAGAATAAACTGGCTGAAAAAGGAACTCCAGCATCATACGAACAACAATCACACACCTTTTGAGAGAGACAAAGCGAAGAAGTTGCAAGGGGAAATTGATTTTTTGTGGAGGCAGGAGGAGATGTACTGGGGGGCTGAGATCACGGATACATTGGCTGCGGTGGGGAGGATAAAAATACTAAATTCTTCCATGCTACCACAGTCCAGCGTCGGCAAAGAAACAAAATATCCATGGTTAAAGATTCATCAGATGAATGGATATATGATTTGCAACAGATCAAACAAGCTGCGGTTCAGTATTTTAAGGAACTTTACCAATCAGAGGGATCTTTTCATTTCTCCCCTATTTTGGAACAATGCCCCACAGTCGCTACAGAGGAAATGAATAATTCTTTGCTGGCTGAGGTGAATATTGAAGAAGTTCAACATGGTGTTTTTCAATTTGGGCCCACCAAAGCACCGGGATCAGATGGACTAAACGGCCTCTTCTACCAACAAAATTGGGATGTGTTAAAGCTGGATATTTTCAATGAGATCAAGGAATTTTTCAGATCTGGACACATGCCGAACAGAACCCAGATTTCCTTGATACCCAAGGTCCCACACCCTGAGACGTTTGAACAATATCGCCCTATCAGATTATGCAATTTTAGCTATAAAATCATTGCTAAAGTGCTAGCAAACAGACTCAGACCATTGCTGCCACATATCATAGCAGAGGAACAAAGTGCTTTTGTTGGAGGAAGACAAATTCAAGATAATATTTTTGTGGTGCAGGAAGTATTACACCAGATCAGAATTTGAAAAAGAAGGAAAAAGTTCCGTCTTGAAGCTTGATATGAAAAAAGCTTATGATCGTGTGGAATGGGAGTTCTTAGAAGCATGCTTAAGTAAAGTTGGCTTTGATAAGAGATGGATTGGTTGGATAATGCAGTGTGTTAGAACAGTATCTTTTGGTCTTAAAATAAATGGTGAGCCTCTTGAATATTTTGTGCCTTCTCGAGGAATTAGGCAAGGCGACCCTTTATCCCCATATCTTTTTATCCTGGTGGCTAATGTCTTGACTTCTTCGACACAGCCATGCGACAAAACCTTCCCTTGAACCGGGTAAGAAAGCTCCATCAATGTTGACCTTAAAGGTTTGGTTTTTACAAGCCTTCCAGGTAGTCGACAATATTCCTTCTCTTGATTCCAATTCGGAAATTAGTGAGCACCGTTTTTGAGTTAGATTTAATGAAAATTTTATTATGACCAAAAGAAGAAGAAGAAGAAAGTTTAAAGTAATTATCACAAAGGACATTTAGGGAAATGTTCAGCCTTTTACTCGAATGTTCTGATAACACTCGTACTCGTCTAAGACAAATGAAAAATAGTGCAAAACCTAGTCGTGAATAAAATGCTAATTCAAGATGAAGAACATAAGCATCCCCACATTTTTTTTTTTTTACGATTCGCAAGCGGATTTATATTTATTCTATAAAATAACTCGAGCTCACCATTTATCTTTCCTCAATGGACCCTTTCTCCTTTTTGCCCACGCACGTGCGTGCCTTCTTTGCAATCTAATTAGGCTGCGCTTGGTAGTCAGGACAAAAATCATGATAAAATAAAATTTATCATATCATGTGTTTGGTTATTGCGTGTGACTGAATAAAGTGGGATATAAAGAAGATATAGCATTGATAAAATTATCCATTAAGAGAGGTGGTATAAAGGTGAATAGGATTTCTTATGTTCATAGTATAAAAAGCTTTTTTTGTCGAATAACAAACTTCTAAAAAATAAAATTAAATAATAGTTAAATATGAATTATATTTGAATTCTAATAATTAAAAATAAATTTTTTATTCCTATATATATAAATTTTAGTTTCTTTCTACTTTACAATATATATTATGTGCACAAATATATACACAGACTTCATATCTATATCATTACAAATGAAAGGATTTTTTATTGGGTAAGCTCAAAGAAGGATTTTTTTGGTAGTATATTTTATTATTTAATAATAATTTTATTAAGAAATGATGGGATGAACTAAAAATAACAAAAAAAGAGGGATATAAAAATAAAAAAGAATAAGTAAATAAAAAAGAAGTAGAAGAACCCAAATTTTAAATAAATAAATTATGATCTTTCGAATTCTTGAAGAATGTGGGGCAATGAAATTTCTTTAAAAAAAAAAAACTGGAAATCTCCTTCTTCTAAATATCTTTGGTTCATGACTTCATGTTGAAGTATCACCACTTCTTTATAATTTTTTAGTTTATGGTTCATATCAAAAGTCTTTGAGAGCATAAAAAGAGTCAAAAATCATTCTTCTCTGTAGTTTTGTGGTACATGTTGAAATTTAACCAAAGTAGCGAGAGAGGCAAAACTTTTCGTAGTTGCAAATGCAAATGATCATATTTTCTCTCTTACTAGAATTGGCAATAAATTATGAGAGATTCTTATAGTCTCCATTTATGCATTTTCAGAATTGATATATGTAATTACCAAACAATGAACATAATATGATATAAACATATCCGACTTTATTACTGTGATTCACCAAATAATGGATAGAATATGGCAAAATCCATGGATGTCATATCATATCCTATGCAATCATATCTTAGCTAGAAATCCTGACGACCAAACGCAGCCTTAAAGTCTTAATACGATTTCTAGTCACGATTAATTATGTCTATCACATAATTCCATATTAATAATGTGTTTATATTTTTATATTTTTATGTAATTAAGATGCTCATCAATATGAAAAATTCCAAATAAGAACATGAAGTGTCATCATTTTTTCAAATAACGGCCTAAAGTGTTATCATTTTTTCAAATAAGGATATCAAGTGAATTTTCTTTCACATAAAGATATGAAGTACCATTATTTTCTCAAATAAGAGTTTGAAATGGAGTTTATTTAAGGGCCTGAAGTCACCAAGGGCTTGACATCACCGATTGATCAGGGGTATTTTCATCCTTTATTTTTTTTCTTTTCGTATTTCTTTTTTTCTTTGTTACGGCAGACTGCCGACAACGGTCTCGGCCCTTACCAGATCGGGTGAAGGCGACCCTCGTCGGCCCTCTCTGGTGGCCGGCTATTACCTAAGATCACCCACCCTTTATAAGGAATAAGAGCCACGCTTATGTCGGTTGGGGTGGTGGACTTGCAATTTTCAGAATATGGTTTCTCTGGTTCTGTACGAAAAGTGGGTTTTCTCCGAGCAGTAATGCTTACACAAAGCTATTCCTTAATCCTTTGACCTGATCACAGATCATTGAACCATTTGATTTATTGCAATGGCCATCATCTTTATTATCTGCGACGGAGAAACCTTTGATTGGATGCCAACCAAGTTACAAAGAATCATCAGGATCGAAAGATGCTCCCGCTTTTATCGCCATTATAAAGATGACACATGGCCATCTTTTCGTCTGAGGTAAACACTGTTCCATCGCACCCGTAAGTAAGCCTGTGTTGCTACTTGCTAGCGTGCAGCGAAAGCACGATATATCGGCGAGAGAGAGGGAGGCCATGTCTGGTTTGAATTCTTTGATATATTCAGTTGAGCACACTATCGCGACCCGTCCGAAATTTTCCCTTCGAGCGAATTGATTAAATTTCGTTGTAAGACGGGCGAATGAATTACCGATCGCGGGCCTTCCCCCACATTGGAGTGCGGGTCGCGGGCTTTGGATCGGCGCGAGCCCTCCCAGGCCCACACCAAATCGCGGCGGGAGTATTTTTTTGAGGATTCAACGATAAAAGTCGATCGCTTTCGACCTTAGTGTGGTCGTGGTGGCATGTGCAACTTGTGCATGCATTTGGAGTCGCCACCGGTCTTTCTTGAAGGGTAGACCGAAAACCTTACTGACCGATTGGGAGAGATCGATTAGTTCTGCGGAACCAGAGATTTTGGGTTCGGCGACTTGGTTACGCTGGTGTCATTACCAACGCTCTTTCGGTACCTAACGCGAGTGATTTTCCTAATTAAGATTTCATGCAGGCGCAATTTTAGGTGAGGTAGGTTTGATTCAGGGTTTCATGCAGATTGGAAGACTATTCCTATCAATCACAATCAATTTTAATGAAAGCGCAATCAAGTGCATAAATAAATCAGATCGATGCACATCAATTCACATCACATGACCTCCTAGTATAGCCATAAGGGCTTAAGGAAAGTGTGATTTAGGACCAAGGGCAAAATGGGAAGATTTGGGGACGATTAGCCCGAATGGCAAAATCGTCAATTTTTGGAATATTTGGATACTGAATTACCCAAAATATTCCATGGCCAGTTGATCGTGGCCATTTCCCATTTTTGAGAATTTTTTTGGAATTTCTTGATTTTTCTTCAATTTCTAGAAGACGATTCGCCTAAAGGGCGAAATCGTCATTTTAAGAAGGGTCGGGGTTCGAAACACCCGGAGTGAGTCTTGGCCAGTTGACTGTGGCCATTTTCTATTTTTTTGGGATTTTTCTGGATTTTTTATGAATTTATTTTTTGGAAGACGGTTTGTCGAAAGGGCAAAATCGTCATTTCTGGAAAGACCGGGGGTCGAAAGACCGGAAATAGGTCGTGGCCAGTTGAATGTGGTTATTTCCTATTTTCTGGAATTTTTCTGAATTTTTATGAATTTTTTAGATTTTTTTAAATTTTTTATGATTTTCTATTTTTTTATTGATTTTTTTTATCTTTTTTATCCATTTTCTTTATTTATTTCCGAAAATCCCTGGATCTAACGGACCACATCGTACCACGCGGCTTCATCTTGTGCGTCCGATCTTCCACTAGATCGGACGATCAAAAGAGAGCCACGTGGCCCGATCTCAACCATTGGATCAAATTAATTTATTTATCCGAAAATCATTTATTAATTCTGAAAAGATTTTTTTTTAATTTTTTCAAAAATCCCAGATCGCAACACGTGTCGCAATCAGGACCATCCGTTCTCTTTTTTATTTTCTCGGCGCGGCCCCCACCCTGGCTGACGTGGCTACCGACGTGGAATGCCACCGATTGACCGCCGGCGATTGTCGCCGGAGAAGACGATGAACAGTAATTATTCCTGCGACTGTCGCCGGAAATCATGCCGGAAAATGCAAACCGGCCCCGAAACTTCGAATTTTTTGTCCAATTTGCATCATTCGACTCCTTGGATCTCCAGAATCAACATATAACCGAAACTCGGCAAATTTTACGTCGGAAAACGGCCCAAACAACCTCCTCCGAACCGGTGCCGGCGAGAGAATTTACAGAAAAATTTTTATGATTTAAACTCGGTTCTGGTCGTTCACATGGCATCTAAGGAGGGTCAAGAAGCTTACCTGAGGTTGCCAAGGGTTCGGCGACCGCCCGCTTCGCCGGTATGGGCTCTAGGCTCGGTCCAAGCGCGGCGGAGCTCCGGCCGTCGTTCTCGGTGATTTTTGATGCAAAAAGGAGGTCATGCGAGGCTTAGGAATAGTTCTAGTGAAATTTAAAGACTAGAATCGTACAAATAAAGCTCGGGGATGGCTTGGCCGAGAGCCAAAATATCGAGCCCTCATTCAGGCATTTCGTCGAACACGTTATAGGCACGCAAGAAATGGAGGTCGGGAGAGAATACCGACCTAGTTCGGGCTCTTCGACGGCGACTAGGGCTCCGATGGTAGTTGGTCCAAGTCGCTGAACCTCTAGGAATGCTCCTTTGCACTCCCGTTCTTGCTCGAACTCTCCTCTCTCTCTTTTTTCTCTTGTTTTTCCTCTCTGAAGTGCGCCACTCACGCTGTTTTTGCTCTGTCGGCCATGATCTGCAACTGAGTTGCAGACCTGGTTCGACCGGGTCGGGTCGGGGCTAACCCGACCGGCCCGGTTTGAACCAATTCGCCAAATCGGGTCCCGAATTGACCTCTTTTCATGAAATTGATGCCAAAATCGGACTCCTTAACATTTTTTTCTATCAAATATGGGTATTTTCGTGAATCAATTGATTGAAATTTAGTGAAAACCCCAAATTGTCCCTAGGATCCGAAAATGATTTTCGCTTAATCGAGGCCCTAAACGATCATATTAGTCAAAATTAAGGCCACCAATGGATTCAGCATGATTAAAAATATAGGGCAGAGGTGTTTGATTTTAATGGGTATGTCTGTGTGAAATTTAATTTCAAGAATTGTGAAACCGGGGACTAAATTGAAAGAAAATTATGCAATTAAGCCCTTTTATTTAAAATTGATAAAATTGGAGGGCAAATTGACCCAATTGTACTTCAGGACTTTAAAATCCAATGTCATAGCTTATAAAAAGTGAGAATTGAAAATTAAAAGACTCGAAAAGGATTTTTTAGGCTCGGTTCGGGTTTATGTTTGTGAAGGAACATAGTGACCCGAGCCGAATTTTCAAGATTTAAGGTGACAAGCTTAAAGAGGGAATTAAAAAAAATTAATGAATATTTTTTTGTATTTTTCTGACCACGAATGGTATTTTTTCTGATTTTTTGGGTATTTTTAATAATTAAAAAAATTCAAAAAATTATTAAAAATCATGAAAAATATTTTTTATTCAAAATTGACTCTTGAGGCTAGGCCAAGGCCTTAAAAGTTGATTTTGCAATTTAATGAGTTTTTGGCTATTTTTAATTAATTTTAGAAATAAAAACTAAAATGAAAGATGACCAAAAATCAGGTGTCAACACACACCTTCACTCGAAAACTTGAATCTGTGTGTATGATTTAATTAGGATATATTAAAGGACAATTACATAAATAGTCATTTCGCTTTTAAACTTTTAATTCGTTCAATGTGGTCCCTGATCATTAGCCAGATGTGCAATGCCGTCCTTAGACATTTAATACAGTCGACGTTCATATTTAATATTTTGGCAAGTATTCAATCCGATACGTCTGAATACTGGATAGAAGGAAAAAAAAAAAAAAAAAAAAAAAAAAAAAAAAAAAAAAAAAAAAACCACATCAATTATCTGACGTGAGATTTTTTCTGTCTACAGAGCTCGCACGTACATCTCAATCCACTCTCGTTTGCACCTCCTGAATAATGAGTTTCTCACGTTGCCCAGGAAGCACCACACATTGTTGAATTTCACCTTCTTAAGTTATGACTCATAACTTATGAGGACAAATAGGGAATCCCGGCAACCTCTCCAGGGGTCAGGCATGTGGACGCTGCAAATCGGAGGTCACTAAAAAGGTTTCGGGCAACGTTGTTTTCAGGTTGACTTTGACTTCCCTTTGAATATACCCTTCCCCCTTTTTCTTCTGGGTTGGATGCCTCTTCAAGAAAACCTTAACGATAGGAACCTGAGCTCACTTGCAGGAGAGGCATGCATGCAAAGCGGGGCTCCTGCTGAATTTGAGGTCAAGCAGCTTCAGAAGCTCGCCTTCCCTTTTTCACCTTTTTCATCTCTATATAAAAGGAACTGTATTATGCCCCACAACAGAAATCATCAACAAAGGCTATCTGGCTTGTTGTGTTTGCCTGGGAAAAAGACTAGATATGGCTAAGGCAATGGCAAGCTCGGGCATGTCCTGGTTAGTCCTCTTCCTAGCTCTGGCCATGACTCAGGCAGATCCAGGGCCCAAGCAAGTGAAGTGCCAGGACAAGAACTACCCACTTTGTTACCATGTGAAGCTCTATTGTCCTGCTACTTGTCTCAGGACTTGTAGTGTGGATTGTGCTTCCTGCCTACCCGTTTGCACCGGCGGCGACGACACCTCACCGCCCCCGCAGGCGATTTATCCCTCCCCGCCGCCTCCATCTACTCCGGTCCTCATCCCTCCCCCGCCATCCTCATCTCCCCCCACTGCCACGCCCCCTCCTCCAACATCTCCGTCGCCCACCACTGTCTCTTCTCCTCCTCCGCCACCTACCAGCATCGGATCCACCCCTCCTAATGCCGGCGGTTCTACCCCACCTACTGCACCTCCAACGACCACACCTCCTCCGCCTCCATCTAGCGAAGTATCGGGAGCGAAGAGAGTGAGGTGCAAGAATAGGAATTACCCTCAATGCTATGTATTGGAGCAAAGCTGCCCCAGTGCTTGTGCATCTACCTGTGAGGTTGATTGTGTGACTTGCAAGCCAGTTTGCAGTAAGTTCGTCGCTACAGCCACTTGTCTCATTCATGTTTCTCTAATTTTGCTTTGCTGTCACCTAGTACAATGTGGTCTTCACTCACTGTACATAGACTTGCATGAACATAAATCTCCTAAACTGTTGTCTCGAAGCCTCAAAATGTATCAAAGAAGAACACCAAAGGAGTCTTTTAAGAGTTAATGTCCTGAAAATTGGAAAGTTTGATTGTTTGAATTGATTAGATTTGGAACATGCAAATTGACACTTTTATGACTAGTCTCTCCAAGGATGCTAAAAAATTTCTATTGCCTAACGTGAGCAGGCTGCGACTATCCCGGCGCGGTGTGCCAGGATCCACGCTTCATCGGCGGCGATGGCATCACCTTCTACTTCCATGGCAAGAAGAACCGTGACTTCTGCCTCGTCTCCGACTCCAACCTCCACATCAACGCGCGCTTCATCGGCCGCCGCAATGCCAACATGCACCGCGACTTCACCTGGGTCCAGTCCCTTGGTATACTCTTCGGCTCCCACGACCTCTTCATCGGCGCCCTCAAGACCTCGGCTTGGGACTACGCCGTCGACCGCCTCTCCCTCTACCTCGACGGCGTCCCCATCGCCCTCCCTCAACACGAGGGCGCCTCGTGGCACTCCAAGACGACCCCACGCATCTCATTCGCAAGGTACCGCGACGCGAACGCTATCGAAATCGAAGTGGAGAAGAACTTCAAGATCAAGGCCACAGTCGTCCCGATCACCCAAAAGGACTCGTTGATCCACAACTACGGAATAACCGACGAAGATTGCTTCGCTCACTTGGACTTGAGCTTCAAGTTCTACGCATTGAGCGGCAACGTGAGCGGCGTCCTGGGGCAGACCTACGCGAGGAACTACGTGAGCAGGGCCAAGATGGGGGTCGCGATGCCGGTGCTGGGAGGTGAGAGGGAGTTCGCGTCGTCAGGCCTTTTCACCACCGACTGCGCAGCATCCCGGTTCACCGGCCAGTTGGCGCCGAGGAACTCGACTGAGAGTTTCGAGTACGCCGATCTCGAGTGCGCTGGCGGAGTAGAGGGCCGCGGAGTTGTCTGCAAGAGATAGATATGCTTAAAATCACTCTTCGATCTCTCGGTCTATTATATCATATGTGCAAAGTTATATGCACCTTCTGTTGTTAATTTGAAACGATACAATAAGGGTCCAGAGCGAGAAATATGGTGGGGGCGGGTGAATTATGCCCTTTCCCTCAGTCTCTGGCCAGCTTCCACTCTATTTCTATATGTATCTGTTCATTTCTCCTAATATCACTCTTTGCAACAGGTGAACGAGTTAATATAGAGAACGTACATTTTGTGTTATCCACTTGGGGAAAATCATTTTAAAAAGTCCTAAATTTTTTACACTTTTATCAATTGTAAACTTTTTAAATTTATCGATTCAGTTATAAACCTTTTCACTTTTTGCTAATTCAAAAATCGATATAAACGCAGACGTAGCACCGCCGGCGTTGAGGTGAAAATATTTTAATTCTTTTTTTTAAATTTTTTTGCTTTTTCCTTTTCTTTTTGTCCTCTCGCCGTCACTGGCCTTAACCTCGGCTAATGTTAGACAAGGACGGCCCTCGCCAGATCTGTCGAGGGGGAAGCCCTTGCCAGCTTAGGCAACAGCAACCCTCCATTGAGGCTAGCGGAGAGAAACAAAAAAGGGTAAAATGAAAAAAAAAAAGCAGTAAATAAAAAAAACAAAAAAAATATATTATTAAAACTTGTCCACTTGGTGCTGACGGTGCCATGTATAAGATGATCGACATTCACGTCAAAGATTTTCCGTCAATATGACTAAATTGGAAGGTAAAAAAATCTTTCAACAGTACTAAATTGACAAAAATAAAATAAAAAGATGTATGCCTCAAATGACAAAATTCATCAGAATTGAATTGATAAAAATATAAAAGAAATATCCCTTCACAATAAATTCAATTCATATAACATTATCGCGTCATCAGACAGATTAACAGTTTCAAAAATTTAACAAGTTTAGGATTTTTTTTTTTCTTTTAACAATTCACCCATTCTTGGCACGAGTGAGTCTAAACCACATGTCTAAATTCATTTCCACTTAATCATATACACCATCTTCCTCATGCGGTTCACAATTTACATAGCCATATGGCGCAGCTCAAAGGAGGGGGTTGGTTAGTGACATTTATATACAAGATTGTTAATCACGTTGAAGCGACTGATCTCTCTTCAATCACCACCGGCAACCCTCCTCTGATGGTGGCGGTGAGCCCTGGTGCGAACCGGGGGCCGCGATGGCCGTCCGCGACCTGGACGTCGAACCGCCGGACCAGGGCGAGCGCCACGCTCTTCATCTCCACCAGGGCCATCTCCTTGCCCAGGCAGACCCGAACCCCGGCCTGGAACACTGGGTACTTGTACGGGCTCTCGGATGAGAAGACCCCGTCCCTCGTCAGCCACCGCCGGGGCCTGAACTCGAGGCAATCCGGGCCCCACAGCCCTTCCATCCGGCCCATGGCGTACGGATGGTACGTGACCCTCGTCCCCTTCTTGACCCATTTCCCGTCCGGCAACACGTCGTCGTCCTGGGCGAACTTGGAATCGAACTGGACCGGCGGGTACAGCCTCATGCACTCGTACAGAGCCGCTTGCAAGTAGTGCATCTTGCGCATCTGGTCGAAGCTCGCGAGGCCGTCGCTCGTCGGGCCCATGACCCGGTCCGATTCCTCCCTTATGGCGTCTCTGACCTCTGGGTTCTGCGACAGCAGCCAGAAGAAGCTGGTCAACCCGGACGCCACCGTGTCGCGCCCCGCCAGAAGGAAGCTCACCACGATGTCCCTCAAGTACCTGTCGTCGTCGATGGTGGTCATGAATCTCGATAGAAGGTCGTTGTGATCTTTTGAAGGACCCATTTCTCGCTTTTGCTTGATCACCCCGTCAGCAAGGGCGTTGACCATCTCGATGGCCTCTCTCAGCCTCCTCTCGCTGCCGACGTTGAGCAGCCGCTTGATTCTCCAGACCAGTGGCGATGAGCTCATCGCCCGCTCCGCTGACAGCCTCGATGCCGCATCGAACGCCTCTGCGAACTCCGAAACGGGCAGCGACAGATTCAGGCAGCCCGGGTCCAACCCGAACGAGAACTTACATATGCTGTCGAACGAAAAACGTCTAAACACATCCTGCAAATCCAAACCGCCGTCATCTTTCCCGCAGACCGACGACAACAGCGGGACGAGGCGGTTCTTTATCTCCGACACCACGACCTCAAAGGCGTACGAGCGTATTGAGACGCTCCCGAGCTCCAGGCTGGCCATCTTCCTCTGAAACTTCCACGAATCGCCATCGACGTTGAAGATCCCTCGGCCCAGGAGGTCGCCCAGGATGGCGGAGAAGGGCTTGCCCTTGGGGTAGTTGTCGAACCTCGTGCGGAGCATGTGCTCGACGTTGTCCGGGTTCGCGGTGACGACGTTGCCTAGGACGTGGACGTGGATGGTCCCGGTGGTGGACTTCCGGAGGAGGTGGGTGTACCAGTCGCAGAGGTTGTCGAACTCCTTGGTCCAGCTGGAGCTCAGGTAGGCCGCGCACACGTCGCAGTCGCAGAGCGGCTTGAGCCTGAAGACGTATATCAAGAAGGAGAAGACGGAGAAGAGGAGGGTGAAGGAGATGAAGAGGAGGAAGAAGGTGGTCTGGACGGACTGGAAAAGGCAAGAAGAGGAAGACCCAGACTCCATTATATTTTTTCCCCTCTTTTCCGTTGGCTCTCTCTCTTGAACTGAAAATTGCAGGCGGAGGGAGAGTGGAGTGGAGTGAGGAAAGGGGGAGGAAGGTGGAGGGATTTATATAGCGGTTGGGGGATTGATGTGGATTTGATCAGCGGCAAGCGGTCGCTTTCAACGCTTTCTGCGGTTTTTAAGTTCTGGTTGCGGGGAGAGGGCGAGAGATTGGCGACGGGACAGGACAGCAGGTCTCCTGGGGAACCGAGAACGAAAAACACGTGCTTGAAATATCGACACATTTGTGAAATCGCCGAGGACCGAGGTGGTGTCGCGTCACGTGCTCCTAATGCCGAGAGTCGACTCCCAAGTGGGGGCGAGCTCTAGAAGATGACAGCCTTGACAGTCGTCACACGACAACTTGGGTACAGCCCTCCCTCCGTTTCCCTCAAGCTATATCTCTTATGTCGGCCCAGCCAGAAGGAGGAGTCCAAGTCGACATAAATGGTCCTTAAATTTTCACTCGATATGAAATATGACTTTTCGAATTTTAAATTGATTTAATATGATTTCTGTATTTCAATATGTAATATCGTCTCTTAACTTTTTATTTGTTCAATATGATCTTTGAAATTTTAATACATGGGAAAAAGCGTTAGAAAAGTTATAAATTTATTTATTTGTGTCAATTCAGTCCTAAACATTTTATTAGTTTCCTAAACATTTTGTATTTGTGTCAACTGAGTCCATCCGGTCAATTTTGATCGAAAATTGCTGACGTGCACATCGATTGTCCTATGAGGTACGATCGGCGCTAAAGTTGACATTTTTAATTTTTTTTAGTACTTTAATATTTTTTTTATTTCTCCTTTTTTTCCTTTCGGTACACTCTTTCTTATTGAGGGTCGACAGCCCTCGCCTAGTTAGAGCCGGTGAGGGCATCGTGGTCCTTGTCAACCCTCGATAAAAAAGAAGAAGAAAAAACAAAGAGTGCATAAAAGAAAGAAAAAAATATTAAAATATTTGAAAATATCAATATCAGCGATCGATATGCCACATGGGACGATTGGCATCCACGTTATCGATTTCCAGCTAAACTGACTTGATAGACTCAATTGGCACAAATGCAAAAATTATAGGATTAAATTTGCATCAATAAAAGGTTTAGGACTCAATTGGCACAAATACAATAGGTTCATGACTTTTTAGATACTTTCCCCCGCTTGACTGTATAAAAAATGTTCAATGTTAGCATTCTATTAATTAAAAATTCATGGACGAAATTGAAAATTTATCAGAAATCCATGGACACGTCGAACAAATCAAAAGTTCAGGGATGACACAGCACATTGAGCTAAAGTTCATGGACCACATTGAACAAATTTAAATTTCAAGAATCATATTGCACATCTACGAAAATTCAGGCATCATTTGTGCTATCATCCCCAAAACTGTACATACAAAAACTGATTATCATCTTCGAAAGCACGTGCGTGGCACATAACGACAAATCTCGCGATGTTCGATACGCGATCCGATCGATCCATCGTTCGTTTTGCGGTCCTCCTGCCTCACGAATGAACCTTATCCGGAGCTTCCGATCCGAGCTATCCCACCCGATCCCCGCCGAATCCGGTCGCGTTGCGGTGCCTTTACGACTGCAGATACACAGACATAGTGCACGTGCTAAAATCGTTCAGCTATAGGCTTAATATCATCTATATCTTCAACCCGCACAACACACACCCCCCCCCCCCCCCCCCCTTCCTTTCCTCGTGAAAGTGGTGGCATGTGTTTCTAGAAAAGAGATAGACGAAAGCCGGATCGATATGGATTGAAATTCATAGGTAGGGACCGGTCCGTTCGCTAGTACCTCGCCCTCTTTTATCTGCAGCCGGCCGTCGGTCTTCCCCGCACGGCATCTTCTTTCCTTAACGTTCAAGTGATGTTGAGATCAATGAAAATTGGCCCGCAATCACTTGCGGATTTAGGGTTCCGATTTCTCGAGCGCGTGGATTTGTGCGATCCCTCGACGAGCTCGATTCGATGAACCACGCCTCGAATGTTTGACGGGTGTTTTCAGCTGCGCTAGGTTCCCATGTTGTTTATCGCGTGGGCGATTTGGTTAGTCGTTCCTTTATTTGTGGGTGTAAAGCGGCTAGTAAGCAGTCTAGGCTGATACACGCCGCAATGAATGATCAATTTGTCGAAAGGGATTAGATCTCCTAAACCTAAACATTCATCGGTTGATTTTTAATTGATTGCGTGCTTAGCCAAAACTCGCAAGTTATCAGAAACGATAGACTGTAGCGCGTGCGAAATAAATGTCGATCATAACCCATTTGGCAAAGTGGAGCTATGGATTCAACTCCGTACTCATTGATTGCTTATTTAGCAAAGAAAACGAGATTAATCTTCAAAACGGAATAAACGTTCGATTCAAAATTAATTATGCGGATGTTGTAGTCATAAATTTATGAAAACCCCGTCGATTTAGTCATAAAACTTTATGCAAAATCCAGACGCAATTGTTTCGATCAATTTTCGCTCGAAATCGCTAAAGTGACAATGTGCCATATAAGTGGTCGGCATGGACCGCACCGTGACATTAATAATTTCCGGTGAAAGCTGATGCGTGGGAGTTCATAGAAATTTCGTGCAAAGATTTAAGACAGATTGATCAAATCCGAATTTCTATGATCGATTGAGTAATTTTCCTCGCGGAAAAAAAAAAAAAAAACAAATCACGCAAATTGTCGTGACCATTGACCAGATAAGTTGAGGGAAATCAACGGCTCCCCTGGCCTCGGCACTCGAGAGACTCGCCGTCCCACTGGGCACCGATTCAACGCCCAAGGTAAATAATTATATTAATGAACCAACTGAAAACATCTTTGGCATTTACTTGGTTGCCGGTCGGTCCGTTTTTTTTTTTTTTTTGGTCGGACCGGTCGGTCCGATTCACTTTTCGAGAATCATAGTTTAGTACGAAAATCGAATATTTATTTCTCTTCTAACCGCCAATGCATTGTCCGCGCAAGCGCCACCACAGAAATTCTGAATATTTTGTGCACGACTCCCTACAAGCAAATAACTATCAAATCCTTCGATACATTAGAAAATAAGATGCAGATGATCGCTACCGAATCCGCAATAGAATAAAGGATCATGGGCAGATTAGTATTCTAACTCTTTCAATGATCTGTTCTGGTTTTTGAGATAGAGATAGTGATAGAAAAACAGGACATCGCGTTAAGCGCGGAGAGCGACGTGACGATTAAGACATGAATCCATCCCTTGTCGTTTCGACACATGGTAGGCACGACCTAACTTTCAGACATCTGGACGACGACGACGATTCATCGGCCGAGCTGTCGCAGTTACCTGATGGTTCGAATTTAGAGAAGATCGAAGATCATCGTGTCCTGATAACGTGCTCGGCACACTCGTCGTACATGGCGAGCCCTACTCAGAAATGGAAGAGGGTTTTCCAGGTGGGATGATGAAAAAAAGAATAGTCGATAGGATTTTGGCGCACATAGGTCTCGACGCTTTAAATATCAAAGAAATCTGACACGGGATCGTGCCTAGTAACATTCTCGATGGATCGCCGTACCAAAAGCAAGTCCAACTCACAATGGGAAGATGGATGCGATGAGTAAGACACGAATCCATCTCCTGTTGTTTCGACACGTGGTAGACACGACCTAACTTTCATACTTCTTCTGAGATGATTCGTCGATGATCGAGCTTTCGCCCCCACAGATTTTTTTTTTTTTTTGGGCGATGTAAGTCTTAAAGAAGAACGACAAGGATTGCGGCCTAATAACATCATGCTTTGGTAGAGAAGAGAGAGGATTTGTGCAAAGCGGGTAGCTGAAAAGTGGAGAAGTTAAACTAAACCTAATTCGGGAACGTAATCAAATGGGTTGGGGGGGGGGGGGGGGGGGGGGGGGGGGGGGGGGTGTGTCTGCCACGTGGGGGAATTGCAAAAAGCACAAGCACACGTAGAGAACATGACAACAAGGGCTCAACCGAGCGCGAAGGTCCCGAGGAGGAGATGAAACAAACAATGTACGGTTTCCCACATCGTGAAAGGACCCAAAAAAAAAAAAAAAATTGACAATCTACTTCTCCGTAGCATGTTTCGATTTTTCATTTGGGGATTACTAGGGTTTAATTGTTCAAAAGTTATGGACAAACTGCTTGTCTATGCCACAGACAGAAAACACGAAAAACGATTTTAAAAAAAAAAATCTTCAACATATTATATTTGTATCAATTCAATTTTTGGAGCTTTCAATTTCGTCATTTGAATCCTAAATCTTTATTGATTTGCCAATATAGCCTATCCAGCCAATTTTGATCGAGAATCGCCGATGTTGACGCCAATCGCCTTAAGTGGCATGGCCAACACTGACACAGACTATTTT
Organism: Rhodomyrtus psidioides; assembly: GCA_021437785.1. Taxonomy (NCBI): domain Eukaryota; kingdom Viridiplantae; phylum Streptophyta; class Magnoliopsida; order Myrtales; family Myrtaceae; genus Rhodomyrtus; species Rhodomyrtus psidioides. The sequence goes on along the minus strand of JAILYB010000024.1, from coordinate 1,513,316 downwards.
TATGATCTTTTAATATGTTTATGAATTGTTTATCGTTTTTCTCTTCTCTCTATTTCTCTTTTCTTTTCTTTCCTTTCCTTTATTATTTTTCTCCCTACTATGAGCCGGTGAGAGCGACAACGCCCTTGCATGTGGTCGGCGAGTAAATAAGGTGGTCTTACGTGGCGCAATTGACGCTAACGTAAGCAATTATAATGATGTTTTGATGATTTTTTTTTTCAAATTTTCTATCGATAAGCTCCAATTGCATCATAGGTCTTGTTTTCTTTTTGTTTTCTATTTTTTTTTAACTATAGCTAGCGAGGGTGGACGGGACGCCCTCACCCAGATATGGAGAGGCCATAGCGGCCATGGGCGAGGATCTCGACCCTCGGCCATACCTAGCAAGGGCCGCGATCCTCACCCATGATTGGCAAGGGCGTTGCGATCCTCGTTGGCAATAGAAAAAAAAAAGAAAATAAGAAAAAGATTGGAAAAGAAAATACAAAAAAAAAACAAAAGAAAAGACATTTAATCTTTCTAAATATTGTTTAAATTATCCACGTTAGTGCCGATCGTGCCAAGTTCGACGACATGCGTATTGACCGGATGGACTTAACTTGCAAAATATGAAAAAAATGACTCAATTAACACAATTAAAACATCTAAAACCGAGATTGTAAATAAGTCTATTTGAGTAAGACAACATATACACGACCCAATCCAAACCCAAGTCTACTTTTGAGGATTGGCGGTAGTGCCCAAATGCCTCTCGCTGGTAGGCTTCGGCTGGAATGATTGATTAATGGTCGTGCCGGATGCCAAATAATCACGCTGGGGTGGGGGCGGGGAAAACGAGACAGAGATGATGTGATTAGGGCACGCTAATCACGTTTTCCATAAGGACACGAGCTGCTGCTGCTGCGGCGCAAAGCACAGCTAGCGCCGGTGAGAACGCACGAAACGAACGCACTCGGGGTTGACCGAGGACGAACGACTTCATGTGGGGCGAGGGTCGTTCTCACGGAATGTGGTCCCATCACAGCAAATGGAGCTCTCTCCCGATTGGTGGGCAGTGGGGCACGGCACGGGGCACCGGTCGACATCTCCACGACAGCGAAAAGGGGAAACGAAGGAAAATTGAGGTGGTGATCTTCTAGTTGTGTTTTGTCTCTTTGCTCTGCGGTGACCTGAGTGACACAGGAAGATAGGTGGAGTCGACCCCAATGTAATTAACCTCTTATGACATTGACAACTTCCTCTTTCGTCTTCTTTAATAAAAAAGAATCAACGGTCATCCCCCCGGAGATCCGGTTAAAGATCTCGGACTCGACAAAGATGGAGCTTCAATTCATCAAATTAGAGCAGAGCAGAGGACCGTAGACTAATTTTCGTCAACAAACAGCAACGTTAGCCGAGGGGTGCCGCGAAGGAAATAGAGGAGTATATTCAGGAGAGGGTAGGGTTTTACATTTTGGATAATATAAATCCTATCCGGGCCTATCCCACTCCCCTCCCTCTATATCCAACTATGTCTTATCATGGATGGCTGCCAAGCACATGGTAGTGTCGCGACCCTCTCGAGGTTCGCCGTGGGCTCTCGAGGGCTAATGGGCCGTCCAGTCTGGTCGGACGCAGGCCTCTCCCAAGGCCCGTTACCCAAATCGCAACGGAGGTATGCGTAGTCGACCTTCAGTGTGGTCTAGTGACATGTGCTAAGTGTGCATGCCATGGAGTCGCCACCAATCATTTTTTTGGAGGGTATGATTGGACCACCCTATTGAATAGTCGGGAGTTTCTATTCAATTCTACGATAACCAGAGAAATGGGTTCGGGGACTTAGTTACGTCAACTGTTAGAGTTGACGCCCTTTCGGTACCTAAGTTGATTGAATTTTCTGCAATTTTTCTCAAATTTTTTTTGAATTTTTCCTTAGTATTCACTTTTTTTGAATTTTTTTTATTTGATTTTTTTTATTATAAATTTCCTGAAAATAAGTCCCAACTGAACGGTCCCTAACTCGCCACGTGGCGTCTCGGTGACAATCGAATCATTTTAATTGTTGTAAAATTCGAAATTTATTTCTTTTAATGTTAAAAATATTTTTTTTATTCTGAAAATCATCGGATCACGACACGTGGCTCATCTGCAACCATCCAATCTAGCATTTTTTTGTTTTTATAGGACGCAACACAATGCAAAAAAAAAATAATAATAAAGAAGATATTAAGTCATTATACAACATAAACATAAGCAAAGGAGATGGGATCCGGTGAATTTTACGACGTCGGAGTCCGTCGGTGCTCGTGCAACAATGTGTGGGGGGTATAAACCACCAGCAGGAGGCTCGGCCTTCCGATTCTGGGGTAGCACAATATAATTTACAGAAAATAAATAAATAAAACACCTTGGACACCAATAGGAGGCTTAGCCTTCCGATTCTGGGTCTTTATTCGAAATATAGAAATGTTATGACATAAAGTAAATACACAGCAAATATTTAGACACCAACAGGAGGCTCGGCCTTCCGATTCTGGGTCTTTTATGCGAAATATAGAAATGTTATGACATAAAGTAAATACACAGCAAATATTTAGACACCAACAGGAGGCTCGGCCTTCCGATTCTGGGTCTTTTATGCGAAATATAGAAATGCTATGACATAAAGTAAATACGCAGCAAATATTTAGACACCAACAGGAGGCTCGGCCTTCCGATTCTGGGTCTTTTATGCGAAATATAGAAATGCTATGACATAAAGTAAATACACAGCAAATATTCAGCAACCTTAAAATTCCAGAACATAGCCTATCATCTTAGGAAGCCATCACCGAAAATGTCACCTTAAAAGGAGTCCAAATGAGTGAGATATGACCACAATACCTCAATTCGCTCGATTTTCGTCGACTGTTTTTCAAAAAATCACCATAATTTAACCAGACCTCGAAAATTCACGAAACCAACGGGAAATTGTTAAGGACATCTTAACTTAACCTGTGATGGTCAGAGGGAGGCGCAAAGGTCGCCGGAAGGGCTGATCGTGGAGGACGACGGCGGCGGCAGAAACTGGTCGTTACAGGGTCAGCAGCGACCTTTGCTCATTCAAACGGCTCCATCGGACGAATGGCTGGGCCAAATGAGCCTTATAATATATCCCTGGAAAGATAAGACGATAAGCTTTCTATTGGAGGTGGGTTTGCCTCGATCTGATATTGGACGACGGAGTTATGACCGGAACAGTGAGATGGTTCGGGAAAGGGAGATGAGAGAGGAAGAAGAAGAAGAAGAAGAAGAAGAAGAAGAAGAAGAAGGAGGAGGAGGAGGAGAAGAGGAAGAAGAGGAAGAAGAGGGAACCACGGATGATGGGGGGGAGGTGCCTTAAATACTAAAAATAAAATAATAAAATAATAAAAATAATAAAATAATAATAAAATAAAATACTAAAAAGTAAAAATAATTATAAAATAATCAAAAGCGAAGACAAAATGATTAGTCCCCTTTTCTTTTGAATGATGATGTTTTCACTCCTTTTCCTTTTAATCATTACTAATATTTTTGCCAAATTCAATTTTATGATGATCAAAGAACACCTAAAATCAAACCTGAATTTTACTATTTATGAGGTCGGAAAATGGATAAAATAAAAATACCGAATATTTTTATATATTTTTGTGACCTCAAATATTATTTTTCTTGATTTTCTTGATTTTCTTTTTCTTTTTTTCTTTTTTTTTGTATTTTTCGAAAATATATTAAAAAAAATGAAAATTATGAAAATTATTTTTTTGGTCAAAATGGTTCATTTAGCTTGGCTAAGGTCACCAAAATTTATTTTTCAATTTTTCAACTTTTTATGGATTTTCTATGAATTTTCAAAAATAAAAATAAAAATAAAAATAAAAATAAAAATAAAAATAAAAATAAAAATGTTGATCAAAATTTAGGTGTCAACAGCTGCCCCTCTTTGAGAGGAATCTCGTTAGAGGTTTCTCTCAAAGATAAGGTGACACCTGAGTCCTGATCGACTCGACTCGGGAAACTAAAGGAAAAGGAGTCATGACATCCAATCTTCATGCTTGTCCATGTATGCTCTTTCTTGAAGGGGGAAACATTCATTTGACATGAGAGTGAGATAATAGAGAGACATACCTGCCACTTACCTGTTCGATGTTTGTGCGATTTTCGCGGTGTTTGATGGATTCAAGAGAATTTCTAGAAACTCGTTACTAGAGTATCCTAGAGAGGTTAAGCTCTGACCCGTATGGTAGGTCAAACCATAATGGGATTCCTAACTGATAGGAATCTAAGGAAGACGCGTCCCATTTGGGATTTGCCAAGGATTTTGATCCGTATGGTGGATCGGACCATTGAGTTGGCCATTTAAGTGATTTTTACTATTGGGTTGACCCTTCAGACGGTTTCTACCGTTGTGTTGACCCTTCAGGCGGTTTCTACCATGAGTTTGACCCTTCAGGCGGTTTCTACCGGAAGATGACCCTTCAGGCGGTATCTACCTTTGTTTGCTTTGAAAAGGGGTCTCATGACGAGGGTTCTCCACGTCCGATGAGACTGCCTAAATTTTGAAAAGGGGTCCAGAGACGAGGGTTCTCCACGTCATGCTAGGACTGTTTGATATTTTTGAGAAGGGATCCTAGGACGAGGGTTCTCCACGTCATACTAGGACTGCTTGATTTTTGAAAATGGGGTCTAACCTCACCCCTTCTTTTGAAAGATCCCGAAATTTGCCGGGAATTCAGTTTTGAAGCAGTGAAAAATTTTATTTTGACAAAGCTTCACTTGAGTTTGTTGAGGCGACATTCTGGGAGCTGGGTTCTCCAGGTATCCTGCAGAAGTTTGAGCCTGAAAGATTTTTCTTCACCAAGAAAACATTAGTAATCTTTGGGAAGACCACGGCTGTCCATTTGACAAAAACCGTATGACTTAAGTTTTAATCGTGAAATGTGCATTTTGATGCTAGAGGTTATCCAAAGCATTCTTGCAACATGCAAATGTGATCACAAATCTCTTGCACGGAAAATCTGGACCAACAGTTTGAAAATTCCAAAAAGAGTTTGTTCAAAACACCAATTGGAATATTTCTCGACAAGGAGGTCTTCTCACCTGTTTTGCGATAGTGGTTTTTTATAGGGAACGCATTCAATTCCCTACTAACCTGTGCCTTGGTTTTAGGCTCATTCGCAGCGCATACATTTTGATCGGTCGGGAGGTCTTCCACGGGACCGTAATGTTGGGCTTGGATATTGGTTTTCAAGGGGGGGACTCACTTTTGAGTCTGGGCCATTGAATGAAAGTCTTCACCATCTGCTCTGGGTTTACAAGTCAAGAACCCTGCAAAATGAGAAAGAAATAGTCTTGCTCGTACTTCTTCGAGTTAAGCAATATGTTAACCCAAGTGTCTTAGTCAGAGAAGACTGTTTCAAGGTTGTAATATTGGTAGGATTGGGGATCGAAAAAGGCTTGTTTTTGGCCCAGAATTCGTGACGGGTTTGACATTGGTGATCATTGCTGATTTGTCTCCTGTCATTTCCTTTTTGCATCTTTAGTCTTTGAGGTGCACAACCGATTTTGAGGTGTGCACCAGCTCTTTAGAGAGCGTCTCTTGTTGCATTCAGAGACCGACTCTCTCTATGTCTTTGTTCTGTGTTTGGCAGCATTTGGGGAGCAGCCCTTTTGGGTTTGGCTCATTAAAGGATTTCCTCTTTTCCCATCCGGCTTCATTGGGGATCAATCAAACAACTTGCACGAGCATCGGCCTTGCTTTTACCAGGCACTTTGCTTTTTCTTAATGCCGTGGATTTTTCTCATTCATTTTTGAAATCCCATTTTTTTTCTCCTCTTCATGGGATCGTGTTAAACCTATGATCAAAGGTCTAACAAGGTTAAGCATTAACTTAGGAATTTTTTGCAAACCCTAAGTCTTGAACTCCTTCGTTTCTGAAGTGATGCTGCATCCGTCTTGGAATGTGCAATGATCACCAACAGGTTTATGAAATGATTTTGCAGGCTCAACTTGGCTATGCAAAGGATTCGGTGTGTGGGATAGAGAAATGAATGCTTCTCATCATCCTATGGCACTTGGATTACCATAACACACAAAGATTAATGTTAGTCCGAGCAAGAAAATTTCTAACCATTTTCTCCTGATGCTGCTGGACTCACCTCCATTTTGCCCCGATGTGGGGTGGTTCTTGACAGGGTTAAGAATGAAAAACGCCGTTCAAAGGGGTTTATCAACGGCCACCTGTAGTGTTTGGGGATATGAAACGAATGCCTCTGTCGTCCCAACCCATGTAATCGCTGCAAATGGTCCCTACCATCGTAGACCCAGATTTTGTTATCTGTCCACTCCACTCATCTCTCAAGTGTGTGTTGGACATGTTTGGATTAGACTCGCCTCTCTTTTGAGTAAACTTCCTTTTGAATGATTTGACAAATAATGATATTTGGAAAAATTCACTCCATTCTTTCCCAAAATTTATCCATTGAGGGGATTTTGTGATGTATCGTGCATGTTTTATTCATGCTTTGGGCAACCTCCCGATTTAAATCATGAACATCGATGCATTGGATAATTTTCATGACGACTGAAAGGATTTTAACATTCTTTATCTCCAGCTAACTGGGAAAGGGATACTTACCTACCTGTTGCGGCTGCAGACCCCCTAACAAGTAGTACGTGGGATGTAAAAACTTGTTCGTCTCCAAGGCGACTCCCTTGTCAAAAACAAACAATAAGTGTCAGTTTGCGTTCCAAAATTAAAGACAAATTGGAACGATACCGCCTTGTTCTTGCTTGGTGTTTTCATTTGAACATAAACGCGCGGCTTGCAGAAATTGGCCTTCTATATTGTGGCCACGATTCCTCCGTTTGGTTGGCGATGAATCATTCTCGAGGATTTGCCCCAGAGGAAATCCATTTGTGTTTTTGGGCGCATTTCAGCGTCACTCTTCATAGTTCCTCCACTTGATCAAAGACCCTTCCTTGGAGTGCTGACTCCCAAGGTTAATAATTTTATTCGCCTCCTCATTGGCGAGTTCTTTTCTTTTGTGGCTTTTGGCGCCAACGACTTCCTGTTAAATGAGGAAAACTCATGTTAAGCATGGGATTTATGGAGATCAAATTGAAACGATACAAAGTTACCGCCTCTAGGTTTGTATCCTGGGGTTTATTTCTGATGCAGATAACTCTGTCATTGCGTCTACGGATTTTGCCAGAGAAGAAATGTCTTTCTTTGCCCAGGGCAAAATTGATTCGCATGCCCCAGTCATGTCTTAACGCTTTCCGCTTTTGTTGGAGATTTCTAATCCCATCTGAAGGAGTCCACGCACCTGCGTGTGAAGAAATAGACGTGGGTTTTTATCTGACTTCATTTGGAATTTCTGAAAAGAGGTACTCCCTCCGAAGTTTCGTCTTTTCGTGCTTTTCGAGCAATTTGCCCCGGTGAGGCCGGTTTCGCTGTTTGTCCTCTCTGGATTTGATGACCCTGGTCTGTTGCACTTTTAGGGGGATCATGAGAGTTTGCCCCTGGCTGGGCTTCTCGGAGAAAAGGGAGAGACTTGCTCCCACGAGTTTTGCCAATCCTGGTCATCTATGAATTCGTGCTTTTCATTCTATTCAAAGAAGGTATTGATAAAACTTAAGATTTTCTTTTCAAGCATTCTTTTCACAGAGATTTTCAGGTGATGAGAAACTTTTTCAGGTTTTCTCAAAGATTTTGTTCACAAATTGAGCCATTAGAATGCTCTTGAAAACATTGAGTCAGACTCATGTTATGAAAAGGGGTACTCCTTGTTTCGTCATTTGGAAGCACTGCCATCTGATTCCCCTGCTTTTGATCGTTGCTGGAATGGATGGCTCCGCATCGTTTTATTCCCCATTTAGGAGGGAAGCTCCACCTCGGGAACCTGAGTTATTTAACAACTGCTATGTATGCTTGGAATGGCATGCTTGAAGTGTCACAAAGACGGTTATAAAATAGAGAAAGTTCATGTAATGATAAACTTCTTTGGGAGACGTCTTAAGAAAAATTGAAAGGGTAGGATGGGAGCTAGCCCTCATATCATTGGGCATCCTCGCATCCCAAAACTTTGCAAACCAGGAGACATGTGGGAAATCAGGTCTCAGTTTTTTTTTTTTTTTTTTTTTCGTCATTGACCGATTTGTGGCTCCCACACGTCCCCTTTTTTTGATTTTTGATTTTTGATGATTTTTTTGGTTTTTTTTTTTTTTTTGGGTTTTTTTTTTAGTATACTTATATTACAATACAACACGTAAGAAAAAGCCCGAGGCACCTAATGTGGATTTAGATGCGTCGAAGAGAGACAGATATCTCTTTACTCCATGGTAGGAGCGTCGCCGTCGAGTGATTTGACAAAATCTCCCAAAGACAAGCTGGTCAAATCAAGTTCCTCCGATGTCGTTTCTATCCCCTCGTCCTTCGACCATTTGGAATCCTCAGAGAAGAACCGGTCGAACTTGTTGTCGAAGATCACCCCCACGGTTTGGTGATCAGGAAGTGGATTATTTTGCACGTTCGGCTCTGTTTTGTCGAATTCAAGGATGCAATTATCGATAAGGGCTTGTACCTTGTGCTTCAAAACAATGCAATTGTCTACGTTATGGCCCTTCTCTCCCATGTGATAGACACATGACTGGCTTTCATCGTACCCGTTAAATTTCACCGGATTCGGCCTTGGAGGCTCCTTAGCCACTAAGTGCTCCTCTAGTAACATAGGAAGTAATTTCGATAACGGCCTTGGCAGGGGGGTGAACTGCTTGGGAGGCAACTTCCTCCTTAGTTCATATGGTTTCTGTACCGACATCGACGAGTTTCCTTGCACCGTACTTGAATTGGAGAACTGCTTAGGGTTGGGTGGGTTTGGTACGAAGGCCACATCAACTTCAGCCTCCTTCTCCCTTCGGGCCGGATATTGGCGTCTTGTTGCGATTTCTGGTGCTTTCCTTTCCCTCATCGCCCATTCCAGCCTTTCTGCGATTTTTATGAGGTGTACAAATGTTTGACAACCAGATGTGTTCAGCCTATCGAAATATTCGTAAGGCAACGCTCTTAAGAAAAGGTCGACCAGCTCGTCCTCTGGAATGGACGGTTTGACTTGTGTTGCTAAGGCCCGCCATCTTTGAGCGTAAGCGCGGATTGCCTCATTCTTCCCTTTTGTGGTCCTCAGCAAATCCTCTCTGGAAGGGGCTGTAGCAGTATTGAACTTATATTGATGTAAAAAGTCCTCCGCCAGGTCTTCCCATCCATCATAGTCCTCCAAATCTAATTCGATGAACCAAGCCAGAGCAGCACCCGCCAGACTCTCTTGAAATGTGTTCATCAGCAAGGGAACGTAGTCAGAAAAAAGTGCCATTTTGCGTAGGTAATATTTTAAGTGGGCTCGGGGGCAGCTCGTCCCGTTGTATTTTCTGACGAAATCGGGTTCTTTATAGTCTGATGGCGCTTCAATTTTTGCAAATGGTGATATCTTGTCAAATCGAGCCAACTCATACCCTTGGCTGCTTAGGCATTCCTCTATCTTCGCTAGCCTCTTTGCGCCTTCTTCGATTTTGCCCGGGGGTTTCTCCTTTTTGTCTTTTTCTAGGTCGATGACTACAGACGCGGCCTTCGGTAGTGCATCAGCTGCTAACACGCGATTAACATTCTCGGCCACATTCTCTTCCTGAGTTCGCGCCACATTCGAAGCATTGGGGGGTGCGGGCGGAGCATCCTGGCTGAGGTCATGATTTCTTTCTTGTGCAGCCACCATCATGGCTTTCATTTCTGCTAGCATGGTGGCCATTGACGCCATCTGACCTTCCAAACTATTCACGCGAGATCCCAACTCCTCTTGCTCCATTCTGGCTCGGAGACGAGTTATAATACGAGTTACTCTTGGTTCCGTGATTAAAGCTACCTGCCCCTGTGATGGGTAGAAAGACGTGTTAGCATATGGAAAAAAGTTATACTGAGTTCAAAGGGTGAAAGGAATGATACTTACAGACCTTTTGAATGGGGTAAGACATGTCAAACACATCAATCATGCGTATGTAAACTTGTGAAGTTTTGACACCTAAATGGTGGGGTTCCTGAGGCTTAAAGGCTCCCACCTCGAGTTCTAGAAAGGGTAGGTTCCATTGCACAACTATCGTTGCATTGGGACCCAATCCATAGTTCGAAGTAAGCGAAATTAAAAATGGATTACCCCGTGTTTTTCCTCACGGAGGTTCCATTTTCAATTCCTTCTATTGTTTGCTTATAGGGGCGCCCGGGGTTTTAGGCGCGGTTGTGTGTGTTCAGGTGTCGTGATCATCACAATGCAAGTCATGCATAACAGTTTATCAATCAGCGCTTCAAATCACCCACACAACATACATTCCTACGCCAACCTGCATAAAACAATGTTAATCACGGACTACACCCCTTATTTCTCCAATCTGCAAAAACGTTTAACACCTCAAGGGTTAAAGTACATACTTCAATTTGAAGAGCGTCTACATAAAACATGTCAGAAAAACCAATCAACTTTTTAATCGGCTCAAGTCCACTAAATGGTTAAGAACCAGTCCCCAGCGGAGTCGCCAGTCTGTCGCGACCCTCTCGAGGTTCGCCGTGGGCTCTCGAGGGCTAATGGGCCGTCCAGTCTGGTCGGACGCAGGCCTCTCCCAAGGCCCGTTACCCAAATCGCAACGGAGGTATGCGTAGTCGACCTTCAGTGTGGTCTAGTGACATGTGCTAAGTGTGCATGCCATGGAGTCGCCACCAATCATTTTTTTGGAGGGTATGATTGGACCACCCTATTGAATAGTCGGGAGTTTCTATTCAATTCTACGATAACCAGAGAAATGGGTTCGGGGACTTAGTTACGTCAACTGTTAGAGTTGACGCCCTTTCGGTACCTAAGTTGATTGAATTTTCTGCAATTTTTCTCAAATTTTTTTTGAATTTTTCCTTAGTATTCACTTTTTTTGAATTTTTTTTATTTGATTTTTTTTATTATAAATTTCCTGAAAATAAGTCCCAACTGAACGGTCCCTAACTCGCCACGTGGCGTCTCGGTGACAATCGAATCATTTTAATTGTTGTAAAATTCGAAATTTATTTCTTTTAATGTTAAAAATATTTTTTTTATTCTGAAAATCATCGGATCACGACACGTGGCTCATCTGCAACCATCCAATCTAGCATTTTTTTGTTTTTATAGGACGCAACACAATGCAAAAAAAAAATAATAATAAAGAAGATATTAAGTCATTATACAACATAAACATAAGCAAAGGAGATGGGATCCGGTGAATTTTACGACGTCGGAGTCCGTCGGTGCTCGTGCAACAATGTGTGGGGGGTATAAACCACCAGCAGGAGGCTCGGCCTTCCGATTCTGGGGTAGCACAATATAATTTACAGAAAATAAATAAATAAAACACCTTGGACACCAATAGGAGGCTTAGCCTTCCGATTCTGGGTCTTTATTCGAAATATAGAAATGTTATGACATAAAGTAAATACACAGCAAATATTTAGACACCAACAGGAGGCTCGGCCTTCCGATTCTGGGTCTTTTATGCGAAATATAGAAATGTTATGACATAAAGTAAATACACAGCAAATATTTAGACACCAACAGGAGGCTCGGCCTTCCGATTCTGGGTCTTTTATGCGAAATATAGAAATGCTATGACATAAAGTAAATACGCAGCAAATATTTAGACACCAACAGGAGGCTCGGCCTTCCGATTCTGGGTCTTTTATGCGAAATATAGAAATGCTATGACATAAAGTAAATACACAGCAAATATTCAGCAACCTTAAAATTCCAGAACATAGCCTATCATCTTAGGAAGCCATCACCGAAAATGTCACCTTAAAAGGAGTCCAAATGAGTGAGATATGACCACAATACCTCAATTCGCTCGATTTTCGTCGACTGTTTTTCAAAAAATCACCATAATTTAACCAGACCTCGAAAATTCACGAAACCAACGGGAAATTGTTAAGGACATCTTAACTTAACCTGTGATGGTCAGAGGGAGGCGCAAAGGTCGCCGGAAGGGCTGATCGTGGAGGACGACGGCGGCGGCAGAAACTGGTCGTTACAGGGTCAGCAGCGACCTTTGCTCATTCAAACGGCTCCATCGGACGAATGGCTGGGCCAAATGAGCCTTATAATATATCCCTGGAAAGATAAGACGATAAGCTTTCTATTGGAGGTGGGTTTGCCTCGATCTGATATTGGACGACGGAGTTATGACCGGAACAGTGAGATGGTTCGGGAAAGGGAGATGAGAGAGGAAGAAGAAGAAGAAGAAGAAGAAGAAGAAGAAGAAGAAGGAGGAGGAGGAGGAGAAGAGGAAGAAGAGGAAGAAGAGGGAACCACGGATGATGGGGGGGAGGTGCCTTAAATACTAAAAATAAAATAATAAAATAATAAAAATAATAAAATAATAATAAAATAAAATACTAAAAAGTAAAAATAATTATAAAATAATCAAAAGCGAAGACAAAATGATTAGTCCCCTTTTCTTTTGAATGATGATGTTTTCACTCCTTTTCCTTTTAATCATTACTAATATTTTTGCCAAATTCAATTTTATGATGATCAAAGAACACCTAAAATCAAACCTGAATTTTACTATTTATGAGGTCGGAAAATGGATAAAATAAAAATACCGAATATTTTTATATATTTTTGTGACCTCAAATATTATTTTTCTTGATTTTCTTGATTTTCTTTTTCTTTTTTTCTTTTTTTTTGTATTTTTCGAAAATATATTAAAAAAAATGAAAATTATGAAAATTATTTTTTTGGTCAAAATGGTTCATTTAGCTTGGCTAAGGTCACCAAAATTTATTTTTCAATTTTTCAACTTTTTATGGATTTTCTATGAATTTTCAAAAATAAAAATAAAAATAAAAATAAAAATAAAAATAAAAATAAAAATAAAAATGTTGATCAAAATTTAGGTGTCAACAGGTAGGATAAAATATATCTTATCATGGGTTTTATCCGGACCGCCAAACGTAGCCTAGGTTTGAAAAAATGGTAATTGCGTTTGGCAAAAACTCATTTGAAATGGGCTTTGGTTAAAAACTGGTGTTTGATAAAAATAACTTTGCAAAGGAGCTTTGAATGCAATTTTCTATTTTTTTATTTTTTTAATCAAAGATAACCTTCGCCAGACTGGCAAAGGTCTCAGGCCGCTGGTAAGCCAGATTTGGTGCCAGCGACCATCAACCAACCTCAGGCTGTCCTCGCCGAGGATCGCGTGACCCAGACGAGGGCCGCCTGAGGTCAGGCGACAGATGGCTTCGCTTGGGTCGCGCGAACCCAAGCGTCGCCTTGGTTCGCGTGAACCAGGAGCCACCGCTTGGGCAACCAGCCTTGCCTGGGCAACCAATCCCTTGTCGGCCCCTTGCCATCCCTCGACCAGTCCTCGCTTGGGACTCCAGATTTGATTAACCAACGAAGAAGATGAATAGTAACAGAGAGGGGTAAAGTCGGAAAAAAGGAAAATCAGTGAGGATAGTTTTGGAACGAAAAAGATATTTTCGCATTTGGCCAAATGTTGAAAGCCTAATGCCGATAGGGGCTAGCATTGAGTTTTCAGCTTTTCCAAGGATAACATTTAACTAAATGATGGCCTAAAGCCGAACCAAACGCTTCAACCATTTTTTAAGGGGCTTTGAGGGCTGAAAGCCCCTTGAGAAAGCTGAACCAAACTCACTTTAAGTCTAAACCTTTGGTCCGTGCAGGATCTGGAGCAGTTTGCACGCAATTGGTGAGAAATCACAAATAAGATAGGTGTTATCGAATCAATTGAGTATTGCTACTGTGTTCATGTTTATTTGGTGATTACGTACAAATGAGAACAAGTAAGCATCAAATGGGGTGCGTTTTTTATTTTTATTTTTGGGGTTCATTCTCTTGCTAGTAACACTTTCTCCAATTTGCTCATTAAAGTCTTTGAAATCTACCATTTTTCAGAGAATTTATGTATTTGGAAGGCATATTTCAGCGATAAACGGAGATGGCGAAGGTGATGCAAGGATAGAGGGAGACGATATATAGACATTTCAACCGCGATCGATATTTTTTTACGTACATGCTCCGTTTGTTTCATGAAAAATGAATGATTTGGATATAAGCGATAATGTAATTCTTTATGCAAAAAGTTCTAAATTAATGAATCTTAAACCTTCATGATTTGTTTACGATAAGAGGATGGAGACAAATCTTTATCTATACCAGTAATTTTAGAAAATGATTATTGCAGAATAAGGAGCAATGAAGAAATTCGATTTCCCTCCCTTAACCCATTTTTGTCTATTTTATCTAATGGACGATAGAATACAACCTTACGTTTTATTGAGTGGAGAAAAGATTGGACTCTCGTCATATGAGTTGATAGAATACTTAAATATTAAACCACGCATTCATCTAACAGCAATTTAAGTTTTTAGAATAGCTGACACTATTCCCACAAAATTACACACGGTATCAGAACAAGAGTTCTAATGTTCAAATCTTTCAAGTTCATAACCAACTGCTCTTGAAGGTGGTTTCAAGAGGAAACATCGATATGATTACGCGCGTGTCTCTATCGATCGGGGTCGAGATCCGAGTCGTTCTCGCATCGTCTCGGGACCGTGTGGTACCACAACTACAAGGTCCTTAGCTGTTGCTTGTGGGGGGAGATGGGACACGACTCTTGCCCTGTGGCTCAGCCCTTGTCTGCCCGTACCTGGCTGCCATTGAAAGCGAAGCTCCGAAAATGTCTCTCTCGCACCGTGAATAGGATCCAGAAATAAAAGGGCAGAAATAGCAGGATGCCGACCTCCTTTGACAAATGCAAACTCAGCATCATCCTTCCCAAAAGACAAGATAAGAAAATCGGTCATTTGATTTGGTAAGCTTAGCGGCAAGCGCATACGTTGCGTGTATAGAGATAGTGAAATAAAGAACAAAATACCGGGTACAGATCTTGATTCTCTGTTAAATAATGTCGTGGATTGTAGAAAGAGCAGATGATGAATTTATAGAACGCTCGACGATTATTCTTAATTCAAATTTAGAAGGTTACAATTCGTTTATAACTTAATAATAACCTTGAATTGAGATTAAAAAAAGTAGATAGTGCATGGGTTGTATGGACCGTTGTATACTCACGTTGCATTCGGGCCTCCGACAAGTTCTCAGAGGCCCGGCCCGAAACCCAATGCCTCTTCCCCGCGGTTTATCGGACGTTACGACCTGCTTCGACGACGAGGGTTTATTAGGGTTTTTGCGCGTTTCTCTTCTTGAATCAACTCCCCATCCATGGACGCTCCCCATCCATCAGGCCACCTCAAATACCATAAAAAGAGCAAAAAGAACCAAACCCCTGAAATCAACTTCCAGATCAACCTGAATTCGTTCTCCAAAGCCAAAGATTTACCAAGCGCAATCGCCTTGTACGAGGAAGCCGCGAAATCGCAGAGCGTCCGCTTCAATCAGCACCATTTCAATGCCCTCCTCTACATCTGCTCCAACTCCGTGGCCGACCCTTCGCTCAGAGGGTCGGCTTTGGATTACGGATTTCGGATTTACGAGCACATGGAGTCCTGCGGAATAGCCCCCAATGAAGCCACCGTCACCGCGGTCGCGAGGCTCGCGGCGGCCAGGGGAGACGGCAATTATGCTTTTGGGTTGGTTAGGAAGATGGGGGAGCGCGGAATTGCGCCTCGGCTGCGCACGTATGATCCAGCATTGTATTGCTTTTGCGGGATGTTGGAGGCTGACAAGGCCTACGAGGTGGAGGAGCACATGCGGAGTGTGGGGCTGAGTTTGGAGGAGTCGGAGCTCTCGGCTCTGTTGAGGGTTAGCGCTGAGACAGGTAGAGAGGAGAGGGTTTATGAGTATCTGCATAAGTTGAGGGATTGTGTCAGGTGCGTGAGCGAAGAGACTGCCAAGTTAGTTGAGAGTTGGTTTTGCGGAGAGAAGGCTGTGGATGTCGGTGATGTGAATTACGATCAAACTCGTGTTAAAGATATGGTTTTGCGGAATGGAGGAGGATTTCATGGTCTTGGGTGGATTGGGAAGGGAAACTGGGTAGTGAGAAGAGGTAATGTGGATGAAAATGGGGTTTGTGGTTGCTGCGGAGAGCGACTGGCTTGCGTGGATATAGATGATATGGAAACTGAGAGCTTTGCTAGTTCTATTGCAGCATTGGCCTTTGAAAGGGAGACAAAGGCAAATTTTAGTGAGTTTCAGGTAAGAACTTGTTGTCTTACTGTTATCTTTTATTTCTGCATATTGACGTTTATTCTGGTCATTTGGATTTGTAAGTATGGCTTTCCTTGACACTTCAAGGAATTGAAAAGCGGTGCATACCGGGCGTAATGCCAGCAGCAGCTACGTCCGTTTAGTTTAGTTCACCGTCACAACACTAATGCTGATACGCAGCAGTATCATAACTCCACAGAGCTCCTACCTTAATTATTCAAACTTGAGCTCTCTTAATATGCCTTTTGAAGTAAAATCTGTAAAAGAGTTGTGGGTTTCTGGTCTGATCTTGGTCTCAGTCATTGTCTGATTTGAAGGATTTGTGGGTTGTGGTTTGATCGGTGGGATCTTGGTCTTGGTTTGGCGCTGTTTTATGTGCCGTGTTCTCTTTGTTGGATTGTGGAGCAGGAAAGAGAAAAAGATAGAGAGGAGAGAGAAGCAGTTTGGACTTACTATTATTTTGAATTACAGTTTTGCCTAAACTAAGTTTTTCCTCTGGTACAGATTTATATTTGCACCAGAATTGAAATTTTAATGCAACCTTTTATATTTAGTTATCCATATGTGTTTTGAGTAATTGACTTTTTGTGGGTACTTAAAAACAAATACTTGTTAAATATAATGCTATAGAGTTAATAAAACAATTGATTTTATATTTTTCACACGTGATATGGGAGCATCAAAATAATTCACGCCATGGGGTGCCCACAACCCATTATTCACTGTCCGTCACAAGCCACCTCTGCGACAACCACAATGCAACTGTGACCTGCGGATTTGTCTCCTTGTTTGCTTCTTTTCACTCCCTGATTTGACGCATGCAGGATTGGCTCGAAATGCATGCTGATTATGAGTCCATAGTCGATGGAGCAAACATTGGCCTCTATCAACAGAATTTTGCAGATGGTAGCTTCAGCGTTCCTCAGGTTGTTCATCAGTTTTATGTGGTTTGTCGTGTTCTTGTACATATATGTTGATTTTCGTGATATCTGACTGTATAGCTCATTATGTTCCACATCCGGCATTGCAATAGAGCAGCTTGATGCCGTTGTGAAAGAACTGTATGGAAGGAGCAAAGGCAAATGGCCACTTGTCGTCTTGCACAATAAGCGCCTTAAAGGTCTTATGGAAAGTTCTCCCCACAAACAGCTGCTTCAGGAGTGGATAGATAAGGGTGTTTTGTACACAACACCAAGCGGATCTAATGATGATTGGTATTTCCTTTAACCATGGCTTCGTGATTTTATATTTTTTTCAGGGGCAACTTCAGTTATAATTTTACACTATACTTTACAGCTTTGTGGTTGTTCAGTTTTTTCCCTTTTTCCCTTTTTCAGTTTCAACATTTGCGGAGGTGTTCATTTTACTTGTCCTTGTCTAGTGGATTGCGCATAGCAATACTGCAATGCCATTTTTAAATTAGGAAAATAGTTACGGGCTACTTTATGCTCCAATAGTAAGAAATTGTCTTGCAAATTTTCTTTTGATGCTTGGTTTGACCTTATGTGAATTTAGGTACTGGCTTTATGCTGCTGTGAGGCTCAGGTGTCTTCTTGTGACGAATGATGAAATGCGAGATCACATTTTTGAACTCCTCGGAAGCAAATTATTTTCCAAGTGGAAAGAGAGACATCAGGTACTTTTTTCAAGTTTTCACAATTGCCTAAGCTTCTACATCCCTTTCTGAATCTTAATGAAGACCATATTCCCTATGATGCCAATGCTTAGGAGTAATAGAATTTTCTAATAAATTAGATTTATTAGTTAACATGAAGACTCACAAGCTGGATACAGAGCTTTGAATATGTGGGTGCTTTTGAACGTATAACAAGTAGTAGTTGCAGAATTGGCAGTCAAATTGTTTAGGTTAAGAAAGCTTTCATTTGACCAAAAAATGAAAAGAGAGCTTTCATGAGTCTTTGGTCAGTCTCTCAGGGTCAGCAGAGTAAAATTGAAAGGACAGATTATTGTTGATGAACTATTTGGCTAAAGCAAATGGGAACAACTTGGTCCTCATAATTTTCTCTTAAGGGCCTGAAGAGATATTATAATGAGTGCGTTGATATTCATATATTTTCGTGAAGTGGCTTTTCATATGCTCTAGATGAAAAACCCCTTGTGTAATGACCTGCCTTCCTACTAACTTTGTGTCGGCAGGTTCGATACACATTTATAAAAGGTAGTCCAGTGCTTATAATGCCACTCTCATTTTCTGCAGTCATCCAGGTAATAGTGACCCACTTTGGCGTAATTCATAGGTTGGTTCTTATATTTGGATTCTGAAGATGTTTGTCTCTGTTTTTGGATTCTGAAGATGTTTGTTTCTGTTTTAGGAATCTGAGAAAGGGTCTTGGCATCTACCTGTCAAGGATGATAGCAATGAGGAAATTGTGAGAACTTGGGTATGCATCACCAGGCCAGGAGTCTGTGAGAGTTCCAATGGAGTTTTAGCAGGTAAAGAATCTGCTGAAGGTAGCAATAATTTCCTTAACGATCATAAACTATTGAATTCATGCAAACGAGAAGGTGCTATGAAGGACAGCAATACACTAGGCAGTGTCGGTTTTTCTCAGGATTGCATGGATAATACAAATGCCATCACACGTAAAAGAAAAGAGAGGTCTTCATCTCCTTCGCCAGTGGCATCTTCCTCTTAGGCACAGTTTCTTAACAGCAAACGAGCAGAGAAAATGATTGGATTTGATGTTGCAAGTCGATGATTGAGCTGCTTTGCTCGGGAATGAGTTTTGCGATGATATCTTTGTAATCCGAATAATCAATTTTGTATGCGATAATTCTCATGAATTATTTTTCATGTTGAATCACCACATCGTTACCTACGTACATATTTTCCAGTTTCTAGATCATGGCATACCATTTTTTAGTCTGTAAAAAACTTGCATGGAAGTGACCTGGAGAATATTCCAAGCTCTATTCTCTGTTCCCTGTAAATCAGCTTAGGTTGTACTTGCCGGTCATTTCAGGGGAACATCTATTTGTGATTCTGAAACATTCTGTGAAATTTGGATTTTCATGCTTGTGAGGGGTATAATAGTAATCCTGAAAGCATCCAAATGTCTAGTGACACCGATTATTGGCATTTCACTGATTCTTGTTTGAGCCAAGACAGCCATGTAGAACTGAAGAGGCTCCACTTTTCTGCTTCTTATCATACTTTGGGCAGTCCATCGGTCCTCTTACATGATCTCTGGAAGTAAATAATGAATTTGAAAGGAGAGTTATCTTAGCACTCCAACAAGTCACGATGCGTTCATGAACATTAGCAATAAAGAATCAGAGGACACTGGTACATTGTTCATGGTTCTCGGTGTAGGCAATCTATTACACTGCCTTAAAATGCAAAATAATTTCGGTGTAAAGACACAACATTTGGGAAAAGGGCCCCAAAAAAAAAAATTCATTATACTGCTGATTATAACTTATGTGATTTCACTTGAAGACGTATTTGACGACACCGGGAATGTGAATGTTCGTGAAGTAGTCCTCCCAATCGATGCATTTGGGGTCGAAGTAGAAGACAGCCAATTCTGCGCCGCTCTCTCTTGCTGCTATTCGCAACTTCTCCGTGTTCATGTCGTCAAAGCTGTGCACGGAAGGCAACGCCAATGAATCGTTACGTTTCTTCTCTCTTTTTTTTTTTTCTCTGGATTAGCTGCTTTCAATGAATTGAGTTTAGCATGTACTTACACGCCCTTGAAGAACAAGTATGGTCTGTAGAGTTCGATGAGCCGCATCACGAACTTGATCTTCCTGTTCAGATCCATGTAAGTCCCCTGGAAATATTTGCAGAATGCTACGTTGGCCAATTCCAGTCCCTGCTTGGACAGATGGAATTTGTCACAGAACATGGTCAAGACATGCACAAACTTTATCATCCCAGGTTGGATTGCTCCTGATTCTCATGAGATTTGTTGAATTTCAAGGACAGTGACAACAAGAGAGAAAAGGAAAATCGACCGGACAAACCTTGAGCAAAAGCAAGTACCGGACGGCCATGTACCGGCGGAAGCTGGCCATGCTGCCCAACACTTTGACCGGACCGACTTTCACGGGCTTCCCATCCTTATTAATCCACGGGTGCTTGGTGAAGTAGTGTAGCCCGTAATCTTGGAGATTGCGGTATTTCAGGGGGTTTCTCACCGACGATCCCATCTGATAAATCACCTCGCCGGGTTGATTCATGTGCGCCGCCATGGCCACTATGATGGAGTTCACCACCATGTCGGCCGGTATCTGCGGAAAAGTTAATTCCCACTCCCATCAGTCATTTTTTTCCGAGGCCAAATGTTGAAAATGAAGTCGCTGAAATTACTGATGGAAAAAAAAAAAACAAAGCATCGCGCATCTCGACTAATGAAAGAGTATCGGCATTCATATGCCGGAATCGAGCAAAGAACAACTCACGACATCGATGATTCCCTTCACATCGCCGAGAAAGCATGTTAGCTTCCCTTTCCCATAGCCGACGGCGAGGCTATCGATCGTTCTGCCAAATTAAACACCCAAAAAAAAAAAAAGATCATTTAGGGAAGTACAAGAGCTTTATTATTAAGTTAAAGCTTGGTGTGTTTGTTTGCTCCTTTACCTCACACCTTCAACCCAACCAGGGAAAGGCTCTTTCAAAGTGCTGGTGATGATGGTGGGACGCAAGATGACCAGAGGCAAATTCTCTTTCAACTGTCCGACCAGCATCTCCCCCATTGCCTTTGTGAACACGTATGTGTTTGGCCATCCGTACCTTGTTGCCCTGAAAAAACAATCATAGTCATAAATAAATAAATAAAAAAACAAACGATCGCGACAAATGATGAGATGTATATCACGGGAATATGTGATTGGTCGATTACACCAGTCGATTGTGTAACGGAAGTTGTAGAACGTTTTCTCTTACCCTCATGGGCCACAAGTACTCCGATTCCCGCCGATCCGACCCCACAAAGATGAAGATGAAAAATTGGTAAGAACAAGAGCTAGCAATTAAGATGCCTTCTCTTCGTCACATGTGCGGAGCCAAAGGACCCCGAGCAACGAACCTAAAAGAGTGTGAATCCGCACGATTATCGTGGGCGGGGCGGCGTCGGAACGGTTCAGTGCATTCCTGACGGGAATCCAGATCACCTAACATTTTCTCAGAAGGTTAGGTACCTAACATTGCAATCCGGGCCGTCCATTTTTGGACGGACGGCCCAAGTCTCCTATTTTTTTGGAGCAATTTTTTGAATTATATATATATATATATATATTTGTTAGTAATAATCTGGGCCATTCATTCATAACACGAACGGCCCAAATTGCAATGTTAGGGCATAACCTTCTAACGAAAGGTTAGACGATCCATTTCCTCCTGACGGGCTCATGTCCCTCTCCGATATGACTAAGACTCATCGAACGAAGAAGAAATTTGCGTGGACGGGTCCGATGGCTCTATGGTCATTTTCTTTCACCTAAAGGCAATCAATGCAATGCATGTCTTCCTCTTGATGCGGCTAAATCTGGTCCCCCATCATAAAATTGGACGGGCCAACTCAGACGACCGTAGGCAATTCCTTTGTTGTTTTCGTACCAAGAAACTTTACGAGTCGGGTGCTTCCAACCACACCATCCTCGGACCACAAACATCGGTCTGAGTCCGACCATTACGTCGCGACCTTTAAGCATCGTGTATGTATTGAATTCGCACGACAATAGCGCCCAATTGCATGTACGCAACCTTTCGAGAATATTTTAGGGCGAGACGAGACGAGAAAGCCCCATCTTAATCGGATAAATTCGCGATCGGAAAAGATCATCTATTTCCCCTCCGAGATTCGACGTGGTCTCGACAGGGGACTCGAATCATTGTCCGCAAGGTCCGTAACGGGGATGTCCCCATTTGCCCTAGAACTATCTTAGCGGAGGTCCTCTCTGGCTCCCCCCCCCCCCCCCCCCCCCCCCCCACAATGACAAAGTACGATGCCTCCATAAATTCGTCATTTAATATGAAAAGATAAGCCTGTCTGAGTTTGGTGAAACATGTGTCCGGAATTTAATGTTGTCATGGACTCCTACTTTTACAAAAACTTCGTGGATTATATAATTTTTAATTGGGAAAAATTTTAAAAAAAAAGTTGGGATATTTTTCTTAATTTTGAACCATAAGAAAGATTATTGTAAAATCCATATTCATCGGCGAAGAAATTATTTGACATTTCACATGAGCACGTACAATCATTTGAGGACTATAGTCAACTCACCATGCACGTGCCATGCTCGATGCAATCAATAGTGCCCGGAAAAAAGTTTTTTTTTTTTTTGCTTATTACGCGAGTAATGAATGATTTGAAAAATATATTTTTTTTTTGAAAATGACTACACAAAAAAACAACCGAGCAGAGAGAATTTTCATCGTCCACGACGAAGAAGTTAAAACAGTTGTCGGTAACGGAACAGTTGTCGGTAACGGAACATTTCCTATGGGCTAATTGTTTGAAATGATACCAGCGATCGTTCTCAGGAAAATATTTTCAAAACTATTCATTTTTCGCAAAACAGACGAAGCAAATTAACAAATCCTTGTACTTTGTTTATGTTCTTATGACGGCCCAATTAAATAATATGTTGAATTCAGAGGTGAAATGAATTAAGGATGGAGCTTACCTTTGAATTCCCAAGTCTTTCATGGCCAAAGTAATCGCTTCTTCCGTGGCTCCTTCGGCCCGGAGTTCGTTCAGCTTCTCTTCCACCACTTTCCTCTCCGTGTCGATGTCGAGTCCGGCGGCGCCGTTCAGGGCCTCTCCCATGAGATACGGCTCCTCTTGTATGAGACCCCCCTTTTCTCCGCATACGTAGGCTATCGGATCACAAAATTTTTAACGTTTTCGCGTAATTAAATTTGCAACTCTACGCGAGCGGGAAAAATCACGGAAAATGAAGGAAAAAAGAAGCAAAAACGAGAATTCAGACTCAAATCGTGTCAAATTTTTAGGTTGAGATTCAGGTTCGTGAAAAAGAAAATCAATCTTAACAATGCATATCAAATTGCGATATTTTCTCATTTGACTACTTAACCAGTGCCTCGAGTGTAATTTTTTTTTTATCCTGAAAAAAAAAATTATGTTAAAATTTTTTAATTAGGGAACCAAGTAAAAAGTTCATAACATGGTTGGCTGTGATATGGGGTGTTGGCAACCGAAGTGCTTAAAGTCAAGCCGGACTATGAAGATGTTAGAAAAAGTGCAAAACAAGATGAGCAGAAGGAAGGTAAGTATCAATTGAAGGAGTCAAAGTAAGATGTTGTTATTAAACTAAGGAACTTTAATTAATAACTAATTAACTAATCTTATCCAATCCAAGTTGTTTGGTGGGATCGAGAACTAACCAGTCGACACGTGGACCAGCACCTCTACTTTGCCACATTCCTTAGCAAAGTTGATCACATGCTTAGCCCCCAAGGCGTTGATGCCCAGAGCAACATCATATCTGCACAGAAATTGAAACCTTGAGGCCTAAAAATAAACATGAGGTTTGGAGCTAGGGGCAAAAAATTGGTCAAATCGGAACAAAAACGATCCGACCTCTCGTCGAACTTGGTGGTCGCGGCTAGATTGACGATCGCGTCGACCTGATCCAACATTTGCTGCCGGAGGTCGGGGTCTTTGATGCCCAGATCGTCGTGGGAGATGTCCCCGGGGACGAGCGTCACCTTTTCCGAGACCAGCGCGTTGACATCCGGCCCGCATTTTTCCTTGAGCACTCTGAACAAGTCCTTACCGATGACCTTCGAAAGGTGGCCATGGAAATACATGAGAAGGATGAATCAAAACCATGCATGAAGATTAGATGGTCACCAAATTTGCACATAGTACGCAGAAGAAGGGCAAGAATGCTCACAATACCCATATAGAGTAAATTTGCCATAAAGGATCTGCCCGAAGTAAGCCCCTTTTCCCATGCAACATTCTCTAAAGTTTATTTTCTAGGGCACAATTATATAGTTCCCCTCACTGGAACACATAAATGAAACATTGCTCTTTTCTTCAACATTTTTTTTTTCAATATCGTCTTATTGGAATTATTATTTTTTTCCCTAGGGTTTTTACTGACAAAAAGAAGTGAGTTGATTGTGCAAACCTCATTATGGAAACGGTGAGCAGCAGCTTTAGCATCTGAAGCTCTCAACAGAAGGAAAAGCTTCTTCACATTTGGTTGAACCCTCAAGATCTTCTCCACAAAGACTGCACTCGCAGTCACACACACACCCACCCAGAAAAGTTGCATCAGACAAGATGAGCAAGATGAGCTCAGAGAGAGAGAGAGAGAGGGAGAGAGAGAGAGATTACTCTTGGCAAGAAACCCAGTTGCACCAGTGACTAAAATGGTCTTGTTCTCCAGAAACTGGATCACACTTCCCATCTCCATTTCCGAGAGAGAGAGAGAGAGAGAGTGTGGGCAATGAAGCAGATGGAGAGATGAGGAGTATCCTTTGAATGAGTAAGAGAGAACTCAGAAGGACACAGTCTTTATTAAGGCCCCTCAAGATTCTCCTCTGCAAATTTTCAATGCAGAAGCATGGATCATATATTGCCCTCGCGAGCCGGTGGAGTGCACGCAACTTGAACTTGTTGGTGATTTTTTTCTCCCAAAGAGAAGAAATTATTTAATTGGGGTCCCTCAAATGGAAAGCTTACCCACATTTCTCGCCCGACATCCAATTTCGAATCACGGATTTTGCTACTATAATAATCTCTGACAACATGTCGTGAATCACAAATTTTTAAAGGAATAAATCCCACAACAATTTAAATTATTTGTTATTTATTTCTTTGTAGTTCAGAATGGGCTGTTAATCTCATCGTGAATTAATGACAGTCATTCTCTTGACCCGGCCATGTATACACCGACCCCTGTGCCCCCCATGATCGACTTCACATGTTTTACGCGAGACTAATTGTTTGTCAACCCTGGTAAGATGATTACTGTAGATAATCACCATGCACTTTTTACTATTGACATTCGCTACATATTTCTTTATATGTCTGTTTGTTTATTTATTTCTGGTGAGTCCACTCACCTAAATCTGCACCTATACGGTTCCGAAAAACCTACCCACTGCACATAATTTTTTTTTTTTTTTTGGGTCGAGCCACTGCACATAACTTAACCCGTGCTTTTTTGGAGGGGGTCGTGTTGGACGTTTGGCTTCCACGTACATACCGCTCGAGAACTCTCCACAGCTTAATTAATTCTGATTACCAACTGACTAATTCTAATTAATCTGCTTATCGTGATTAATGTGACCTCCTTCGCTTCGTCATCGTTCCTGCCTCGGTTGGAATGTGATTTGACCTGCCTCCTGCCTCCTGCCTCGTGGCTCGTCAACCTTTGATCTCATTATCAAACCTAAATCCTAGTTGGGAGCACATCGTTCACCTAAAAACCATGCGAATCCCAAATCTCTGGCACGCCTATCAAAGCCACACGAAACGATTGCAAAGTGTGTTAGCTGGGAGGGGAGGGGGAGGCGTGTTCATGGCGTTTAGGCTTTCTGCCGACCTTCTGGATCGGTCATTTAGTTCACTTTCTGACAGGGTTCGGTGGATACATGTGTATGATCTTGAAGAGGCATTGGCTGACATGACTGATGAGAGGAAATCCCATGCGGTCCGAGCGGTGAGCGCGTTCGTTTTTCTTCGCTCAGAGACCTCGGATACAAGGAGACGGTCCCGGTCATGGCCGACGGGACTAGCCAATATACTTTTGCTACATACCGGCAATAAGTCCAAACACTCGTCGGTGTAAACTCATTAAGATCTTGGATAAGGGCATCGTGCCGCCCTTTGGCAAAATGCTTCTAAAAGACAGCATATTGTGGGCTACAAATTCTTGAAAGAGTAGACTTTACAATAGCTATTTTCTTGTGGTGGCTCAGAACATGCTATTGATTTTAGGGAGTTACTGACCTGACATTGGGATAGTTAATTCTGACCGTCCAATCTCCCAATCAATGAGTGTTTTATACAAAACATGCGATGATGATGTGTGAATCTAAGGTTGAAATTGTTCTGTCATGGACAGTACCGTCAGGAAGCTATTTTCCTTAATTTTATAATGAATTAAGGATAGTCACGTAATCATTTCTCTTTTTCTCATATAGATCAAAAAAGGAAGTTGAAAACTAATAAAAAAAGAAGTTCATTTCAGAGTGCGCATTTTAGGTAGAATTTCCAATTTCGTTGCCCTCACTTTAAATCTAACATCAGCCCAAACCCAAAAGGTAGAATTTTTTTTTTTTAAGACAACTAACAGTAAGTGTTTCGAATAGCAAATTGTTTCCAAAACCTAATAACACCTTAGACTTAGTAGCTCATCAAAAATATCAAACAACCAATTATCATTGAGTCATAAAATCTAAACGGAAATGATTCCGTCTCCGCAACGACAGAAATACTAAAATCGTTACTTTTAAACAGTACGAGAGCTTTTCCCAGGACATATCGCTGATTTTGCCACCATTACTTATCAAGGATTTTGCGTTCGTGTGTTTCAACTAAAGCTAATTCACGTTCCGATATCGCGGCAATAGAAAAGGAATCGAGAACGTAATCAGCCCGTATTAGGGATAAAACCAACAAGCCCTTCCTTATCCCGGCGGTGATTAAGGAAGTCCACTCATGCCCATTAGAAACGAGTTTACTCACACTTAGGCTCAATACCCAAAAAAATCTCCAACTTTTGCATTTGTGACAATTATATCCATTTTTTTTCTCATAAAAAACCTCAAACTTTTACATTTTTCCCAATTCTACCCAAAACTTTTACTTTTGTGCCAATTTTACCAGTATAATATCAAAAAAAACCCTCAACTTTAACATATGTCCTAATTATATCCAATTTTTTTGTCTCATAAAAAACCTCCAACTGTTAATTTTGTCCCAATTCTACCACACCGTTAGCCTTCCATCCATAATCACCATTAGTTAAACCTACGTGGAATTTCAACGTTGTTAATGAATTACAACTTAGCAAAGCTGACATGAAAAAAATCCCTGAACTTCTCTTCTGTTGTTTGCTTTCCCTAAATTTTGTCAGGAGATACAGAGTCACTCAAGACGGCATGATTCGTATTCTTTTAAGCACTTAACAGCCCAAAAAACTGCTAGACATGGAGATATTTGGACTAACAATCTAAAATCTCGTCGTCACTGAAACCTACCATTTCTAAATTTCGAAGATTCATTGGTAAGTTCGGTGAGAAAGCTCAAGCCACATAGGATTAACTAACGGTGATTATAGACAGAAGACTAACGGTGGTAGAATTGAGATAAAAGTAAAAATTTCGAGTAAAAATTTTAGATATAATTGTGACATATGTTAAAGTTGAGGGTTTTTTTTTTTAACTAAACTGGTAAAACTGAGACAAAAATAAAAGTTTGGGGTAGAATTGAGACAAATGTAAAAGTTTGAGGTTTTTTATGAGACAATAAAAATATTTTAGATATAATTGGGACATATGTTAAAGTTGAGGATTTTTTTTTAAACTAAACTGGTAAAACTGAGACAAAAATAAAAGTTTGAGGTATAATTGAGATAAATGTAAAAGTTTGAATATTTTTAATGAGACAAAAAAAAATTGGATATAATTGTCACAAATATTAAAATTGAAGGCTTTTTTGGGTAATAGGTCCTCGCAGTCAAGGGTTCTCCTAGTTTTATTTTCATTGCAACTAATTCTTCACAAGGACAATCATTGGAGAGACACCTTTTAATGAGCCAAAATTAGAGGGACGGCAATGCCTGCGTTTAACGCGAGAAAGTAGCAAGTTGCGGCGTGCCTTAGAATTCAAGTCTTTTTTTTTTTTTTACCTCATTACTCCATGTCCTATTAAGACCAAGCCCACCCCAATTGAAGAACTTGTCGACATCATGCGATCCCATCAAGATCCCATCAATTTGCAAACGTCCAACTGTTGCATGATCATGTGAAGCAAAAGAAACAGATCTGCCCCCAAAGTATCTTTGTTACATAGAGATGGTAATGGAGAGTTGTTGGATATTATAAAGTGGCGCTTAATTGTAGCCATGGTTCGTAAAGTTTGAGCTCGACACCGACACTGTGCTATGACCTACTTCCTACTTCTCTTGTTAGGAAGTCCATGTAAAGGGCGTAGAAAAACCGATGTTGGCGTTGGATATTTTAGCCGGATGAGGAGGCTCTGATACCATATTAGCAAGCCAAATCCAAAAGCTTAAACTACAGAGTGGAGAGGTTGTATGTACATAAAAAGTAAAGAAATCTCATTGTCAAAGGACGTGGGATGTAGAATACTTTCAAACATGGCCGTTGGAATTGATCGGAGAGACTTTCGCCCCATCATAGTAGATCTAGTTCATCTCCAAAGAATTGGAGGTGGAAGGACTTTATCATGCGTATTCGCCACCAAGGTCATGCGTAATTGAATCGACATGCATGGAATGCGTCCGACACAAACAAGCATACAAAGTAGAATCATTATACACCGGTAACGACTAAAGGGTTTGGGCGCGAAAATTCCTACGCACGACTCGGTCCCCAATCACCCGGCAAACCCTATGCACGAGACCGAGTCGTGCATCCATGTGGATTCAACATGGGGATCGGACGTGCTAAGGATTTATCTTTTAACGACTGGTCTGGAAGAGCAGCAGCTTGTGCTCTTGACGTGGATGTTGCCAATTCATTCTCGGCTGGCCATATCATCAATGGCCGGTTCGGAGAACTTCTGTCGTGAGTGTGATGTGAAACTGCCGCTGTCCGGCTCTTGACCTGTGTCCTTTTCAACCGGTTCACACGAAGAAGATGACCTGTTTCTTACACCACCGGCGGCGCTGTTTAACAGTTGGCAGTTGGCACTGATTGAGTCGAGTCCTCTGCTGTCAAAGAAGCAGCTTTTACTGAGGCGAGTTTTCTAACTCTCTCTCTCTCTCTTTCTCTCTCTCTCTCTCTCTATAAAAGGATGTGTGGAAAATGTTTTATTTCTTTGTATATTTTTACTTTCCGTGTTCTTCTCGTTTTAGAATCATGTTACCATTAGAGTTGCTTAATATGTCTGTTTTTTGTTGGATGTATTATGTGTGTTTTTTTTTTTGAAAAAAATGAAAAACACAACGCAATGCCTGAATTGGATAAAGAAATTTAACATCTTCTGACGATAGAGTGACGGAGTGGTAAAAAAAAAAATTTATGTTACTTCGCCAGCTAGCTAACTGCGCGAGGATCACCACCACAACAGCTGATCATCTTCGCTTTGGACCATCGCGCGATCGCCATTGTCGGCCAGCCAATTGTGTTCCAACGAGGGTGAAAATGTGTCTGAAAACAATCGTCGTCACCTCCGACCACAAGGAAGTTTAGTTGTGTTCTCTCCTCTTGGGTGGTCCAGATCGGTTTAATGCTTTTTGAACTAGACTTTTTTAATATATATATATATATATTTTAACAATTTTACAATTTTTTTTATAACTTTATTTTTTTTCTTTAGTTTTTTTTTCCCCAACCCTTAAGGCCGGGATGCCTTTGTCAGCACTAGGCAAAGGGCCGCGCTGCCCTTGCCAAATTTGGCCAAGGTGTCGCGACCCTCGCCCAAACCAGCGAGGGCCACGACAACCTCGCTGGCACTGGGCAAGGGCCTCCTGAACCTCGCCTGTGGCCAACTACCCTCCCCAAATCTAAGGGTTGGGGAAAAAACTAAAAGAAAAGAAAAGAAATCATAAAAAGTTCAAATTTTATTAAAATATTATTTAAAAAAAATTCAACATCAGCTCTAGCCGATGCTGAGGTGACGGTGCTGGCCAAAATTAGCTGGATGGACTAAAGTGATATAAATGTAAAAGGTTTAGATTGAATTAGCAAAAATTACAATAAATTTATAAATTTTTTTGGTAATTATCCTACTGTTCAATAGTCTTGCTTATTGTTCGTCTTTCGTTTGGGGTACTCTTGTTTTGGTGTCGATCTGCATTTGGTATGCGAAAGATGCTCCGATGCTGGTCCTCGACTGAACAATTCAGCGAAGACATGATATGGGATTTCCAAATTTTTACATTTTGTCCTAAGTTGCACCCAACATATGATCACAGTTCATAGCATAAATTCAGAGGATTTCTAGCCCCAAATTATCATATTTTATCCCAATCCAAATCCTGTCGACAACTACACGATGCTACCATTAGCTTGATTCTGATATGCCCACAATTTAGCATGGTATATTCGAAGAGTAATGTCAAGTATATAAAACAAAATGATTGGCAAAGAGACAATATCCAACTGTTAGTATTTTTTTTTTTATGATTGAGGTGTCCGGGCCCGCTTCGCGGGCTCGAATATTCCTCGGGAGGGACTGGCCCAGCAACCCACCAGCCCGGCCCCCCCACTTAAGTCAGCAGAACGCGACCAGGAGATTCGAACCCTCAACCTTTCATGAGAGGAAGAAGGGCACGGTCTCAACCAACTACGCCATGTGCGGGTGGGTTCCAACTGTTAGTATTCCTAGCGTTATTTTTCATGAATTCGATCGGCTTAATCAACTGCTACAAAATAGTGAACTGATGTTTTTACGTACTTTCACCAAGAGAAATGAATACATTTTTCGTATAATTAAATGTGGAGTTAAACAACTATAACAAACTCTCTAATTGATTTTTGTTAGATGATGGGAGCAATGAGATTGAAAACTTGAAAACGTAATAGTGTTTTTTTTCCACGTGTTTAATGGAGGCAATGAATCCCCACTTCTCGTTAACAAATAACATTTGATATTTCGTTTTAGCAAACGGATCAAGGACCGCATTGAACAAATGAAAAGTCTAGGGACGACGTTGTACATTTAACTAAAGTTCAAGGACCATTTGTGTCATTCTCCCTTAGATTCTCCTTTCCTATTCATGAAAACCCATTACCATGTCTTTTGATACTTCTAGGCTCAATTTTAGGGGTATTAAATCCCTGTAATTTAGCAATATTTAACAAATACTCACTCCAAATTGAATTTCCTTTCCACCCCTTATTGAAGATTTAAAATTTCAATATGGGGTCACATTTTTTTTGGCAATTCAAACATTTGCATGGTGGATTTCAAACATAGGCTTTACCGTTAAATTTGGGCTTAATGATGTCAAAACCAATTAAAAATGGGCCTAATTCTTAAAAAAAAAAAAACCTCAAATTTTGACGTTTGTCCCAAAAATATTCATAACTTTTTTTGTCTCCTAAAAAACCTTCAACTTTTGATTTTGTCCAAAAAAAAAAACTCAAACTTTGGTCTTTGTCCCAAAAATATCCACAACTTTTTTTGTCTCCTAAAAAACCTCCAACTTTTGATTTTGTCCCAAATTTACCACAGTTAGTAAAAAAAAAAGAGTGTTTCGCGCCTAGTTGAACAGAACCCATGATTGTTCGACAAAGATCAAAATGTATTTCCAATTGTTTCAAGGGAGAATGTTTAACATATTGCAGCCGCATTCATTCATTTCGAGACATAATTGAGTTACCCGATATTCACATACAAATTTTAGTGGGAACAATATATTAACAAATCTTCTTCTTATACTTCAAATCTTTACCGAAATGATAATCACAAGAAAGAGTTGGGGGCAGCAGTTTGTCGTCATAGAGGCAGGGTCGACAACAGCTTGTTGTCACAGATGCAGGGTCGGCAACAGCTTGTTGTCACAAATACAGGGTTGGCACGATGGTCCTAGGTGGGAGGCTCGATTGGCATTGAGGACTATCAACGGGTAAGGAGCCGATGACGAGGGTTGCTATTGTCTCGGGATAAGGCCACACCATCAGGCGGCGATTGAGAATCACTTGGAGTTTCGACAGAAGCTAAACGACGAACGTCGGGGTCGTCGAGAATTCTACGAGATGGGCTTTGAGGGTTTTTTTGTGATTGGACTTGTAGATTTGAGACAAATTCAAAAGTTGAAGGTTTTTTAGGGGAAAAAAAAAGTTGTGGATATTTTTGGGACAAAGGCCAAAGTTTGAGGTATTTTTTGGATTGGATTGGTAGACTTGGGACAAAATCAAAAGTTGGAGGTTTTTTAGGAGACAAAAAAAATTTGTGGATATTTTTGGGACAAAGACTAAAGTTTGAGGTTTTTTTTTTTTTATTGGGCCATTAAAAATGTTAGTTGGAGGAGGTCACACCTTAATCAATAGGTTGGCGAAAGGAATGGCTAGTTTAGGCATGTGCATCCCTCGCCTAAAATCATAAATCACCATTCTCACATTAATACCACATGCCAATACAATCTCTTATTTGTCGCCCCTATTCATGGAAAATCTTCCCACGACATTCCAATCAGTACTTAGGAACTAAAAGTTAGGGAGGTGCATGGGCGTACTGGGAAGCCCTCTAGAGACAATTAATGCATTTAGGATGGTGGTGGTTGAATCTGTATCGAGAAGCCACCGGTAGCGGTTGTGGCACCGTTGTCGTCCAACTCCGGAGGTACTAGGTCCGTGATTGAAGGGAAAGATCATGACCCCGGGGCCCGACTTCTTCTACGAGGGGGGCTTCATTTCGAGCTCTTGAAACAAAATAAATGATGCAGTGTAAGAGTCAACGCAGCAGGACAGACCAAAACCCATGTGCTTTTTCCATGACTCGTTCTGGGCTTATTGGTAGGAAAAAGAGTAAAGGGGGAAAGAGTTCTAGGTTTCCCTCTTTCACATTTCCCTGGACTAGGAAAAATAAACGGGAAAGTGGAAGCAATAACTCAGCAGTACGTTCAGAAGTTGATCTAGGTGAGCAGTCTCTATTAGGGTCTTCTGGGTGGAAGACAGTTGCAACCCCATGTGATTACAGTCCAAAATTTCAATCGTCACACGTCAATGTATATTAGATCGTGTACCCTTTTGAATGGGGAGTTATTTCATGTCTGCTCCCACCAATATCATAATGGTGGATCGAACTCTGCCGTGTGCTCTTCAGAGATCTTGTTGGTTTGGACAAGCAGCAAGTTCTTTGTTTCTATTCTGGTGAAACCTCCAGCAAGAGCCTAACAAAAGTCAATTTCTTGTGATGATAAGCGAGCTTGGTACAGCAAAGGATGAGAAAAAGCAAGCTCCTTTCGTATTGGTGTTGATATTCCTCTTGTCTGTTTGCGTTTAGCAGGTGATTTCGGCAAGAAGAGGGCATATTATTTATGTTAGTGAATGTCCTAAAGAAGCTGCATTAGGTGTGCCTGGTCTCAGCCTCTTAGATTATTACAGAAATTGAATGGCTGGGACACAATCAGGAGACGTCCTAATCAGTGACTTGTGAATAATCAATAGGAAAAGTGTTTTTGTGCAGTTGAAGCTGAGCAAATTGACTGTTCAAGGGTTATTATATCTGATAATGTGGTTGGATTAAACAATGGTTTGCATTTCCCCCCTGGTCATGAGTAAATACAAATGGGCCCTCTTAGGTGTGGGGGGGGGACCTCCTGTTCTCTCTGACATTGGAGATTAAATTCTGTAGACCAATCTAAAGGGGTGTGAGACATTTTGCACCAGATAATTATGTTCCTTCTTCTTTTGGTCTAGATGAATTATATCATCAACATTTTCAGTAAAACTACACGGCAGTCAACGATTATGATCGATCCGATTCTCCAATCGTCGAATACAGATAAGTATTTCGCTCGGTACATTAATTAGCTTACAGTCCTTAGTCCTTGGAGCATAACTTCCCTCCCTTTTAAGCGACTCGCCTAACTCTTCATCTGCACTATGTCTAACCAGAAGAAGGAAAGAATAGCGAAAAGCGAGATTATTACAACTTCAGATGAGACCAAAGATTCAGACAGTGAACATCCAGTCAGATCATTTTTTCTTAACATGTCAACGTCATTTTGCGGTTCACTCAGAAGTGCACCTGTGCATGCCTAGGGTTTTGAGTTAGTAATCTTGTTGTAAACAATAGCTGTCCACTTATATATAATTCCCCATTCTTTGCTGGGGATTCGTCCAACTACGATTTAATAATCAGAAGCACGATTGAAGGAAGTTTCTCGATAGAGATTTGTCCCCGGGGTTGCGAATCAAGATAATCCAGATCCTCACCTTACCATGGTTCCCAAGAAAAAGGAAAAGCAAAGAAAGAATAGACCCTGATTTGTTTTAAGCAAGAAAGTTCTACTAAATGACTTGTCGTCGCCGGTGGAATAAGCACATCCCGCGGATTTAGGGAAGATCACAGTGTATCTAGCTGGCTTATACAGTTTCTGTGTTCAATTTTGCTTTCTCCTGCCATATTAAAATGATAGTTGTTCACACTTTAACAAGTGTTTTTCCCACAAAAACCCTGCCAGAATGAAGCCACAATCTCTCAGCCCTGATCTTCAAACTTGTGCTAAGTTAAGCCTTTCATGACAGCATTCAGGGACAAAAGATAACTTCATCAGATCACCAGTATCTCTGACCATTATTATGTCAACAAAAAGCAAATAGGTAGGAAGAGACAAATGAATGAGCATGAGCCTCCTTAACAGGTATGGTCAAGTATGATTCACGTGGGATGATATTCGAGATTCCATTCTTGGAGTGAGATTAGCCCCGAGATCAAATACATGAACTCGTGAGCAGAATTGCTAGAATTTATTATTATTTTTTTTTTGTTCCCCTTTTGTATCATATGCATAGAATACCATCGTTCCATATCGGTGAGCGAATGCAGAGCTCCCATTGCTGCTTTTGCAAGGACTGAAATCGATCCTGAAGGACATGCTTCGCCCTGCCTGAGAAAACCTGACCCGAGCAGGATAAACCGTAGCTTTCACTCCTGCGGATAATTTATGACCACGTTATAAACTTCCCTGCCTTGTCTGAAGTAAGTGACAGTCCAAACATACATGTCCCCCTTCATGTTTGATCCCTGCCTGAGAAAACCTGACCCGAGCAGGATAAACCGTAGCTTTCACTCCTGCGGATAATTTATGACAGCGTTATAAACTTCCCTGCCTTGTCTGAAGTAAGTGACAGTCCAAACATACATGTCCCCCTTCATGTTTGATACATCAATAGAAGGGTAATTGAAGTCATAGGACAGTGTGGGGTTTTTGCAATGAGCTAGATCTCCTTTGTGTTCCTGAGTTGTGCAGGGCTTGACCGGGTGGTGCACAGGAAATTTATACCATCGTCCAAGTCGAAATAGCAGATTAGCCCTGGATTCAATGCGGTGACAGGGTTTATGTGTCGGGATCCATAGTCAAAAGGAAGGACCCCCTGTTTGGATGCCGTCCAATAGGTTTATATCTATTGTCCATGACAATATCTAAGGATGAGTATTCTAAAAAGAGAATGTTTTTGAACAACGGAACTGTGGGCACATTTCAGAAACACAGCA
This sequence comes from Rhodomyrtus psidioides, assembly GCA_021437785.1. Taxonomy (NCBI): domain Eukaryota; kingdom Viridiplantae; phylum Streptophyta; class Magnoliopsida; order Myrtales; family Myrtaceae; genus Rhodomyrtus; species Rhodomyrtus psidioides. The sequence continues at coordinate 1,477,689 of JAILYB010000024.1, read as the reverse complement.
ACAGTGGCGGTATGGGGCAGGACATGGAGGTCCCGACCGGCCCAGCGAGACTCCAAGCCGCCAAAATGTGAGCACTAGATGCTGAAACATCTGGCTGGCTGCAATTCAAACATTTAGGAATGAACATGTGAAGCTACAATCACCTTTGTTGCCCAACATTTTCAAAGAGAAAGCCTAATCAAATAGCCAAATTCATACTGACTTTACTTTGATAATGTCCAGACATTTGAAGGTCATTTCACAGAAGATAACATAGTCATTGCCGGTGACAGATTCATGTTCCATACAGCTACCGCCGGTGCAGTTTTAGCGATTGGATACCTGGTTGTGATGGATCTATATACTAGCTGTTCCAATATGAAATTCTTCCGGTGTTCGCAGTTGGACCTTATTCTTTATGTCTTCTCTCGTGAACTAAGATTTTAGCTCTTGCTATTAGGTTGCCATACAGGATTGAAGCTCTTTTACTCTTGCTTGACCAATTCTTCGACAAGGATTATTGCAATATCACTGGCGTCTCCCATAAACAAGACCTTCTCTGTATGACTATCGGTAGAGGACACACGCACGTACTGGACAATTCTTCCCTTGACTAAGGTAGGATCCAAAATGTTGCTCTTGCAGAAGCTGGAAACTAGGTTTTTTTGCCAGTCACTTAGGATAGGTTCATGATTTGACAAACGGTCCCTTATCGAAAGGAGACATCACGGCAGATACAAAGATCACCTAGCATTTTTCGTCGGAACTCCCGGAGCAACTGCAGCACTTACAAAGCTTCCATTTAGAAAGTGTTTAAGCAATAGCACTGTGAAGTCGAAACTCGAAACTTGTTTAGTACAACTCAGTCATACCTCAAGAGTATACATCTTTGCCACTACTATTTTCTCGCTCTCGATCACCATGTGCACTTATTTCAAACAGCTCTTGCTACATTACCCTCACAATCTTTGAGTTTCCCAAAAATAAGTTCAGTTCTCTATATAGGGAACTAGCGGCTACAGTGAGTATCCAGGGAGAAACATTCAGAGTCGTCCCTGGGAAGAGCGAGTTTCCAGCGGATGCTGAAAACAAGCCTCAGCGGATGCTGAAAACAAGCCTCATAGATGGCCACTCTAGCACCAGGGGCCCCTTCCCGAGCAGTACCTTGGGCCATCCTCAATAAGCCGGCATTCGGAACAACAGATCCTGTCATCATCGAGGCAGTGGGGCTCCTTGCCTGTCATTTTCTCGAGCCGACCTGGAGAAAGTGATATTCAGCAATTCTAGAGGGCCAACCTCCGCTTCAAAACCCTTGAAGTAGAATCTCGCACCTATCATTTTTCTGGAAAGTCAAATTCAAGGACGTTAATAAAGAAGCTCCTAGAGGCTTTAACTCTCTTAATTTAGACCTAGCAAAGAGAAGAATACATTAATTTTGAGACCCTGATGACTGTTTGATTTCTTATTTTGTTGTCATGGCACAATGCACACCTTAGTAACGGCGTTAAATTACTTCCTTTTTCATGTTATGGTGCATCTTAATCGCTAATAGTACCTCTTGCAGTTGGACAATGTACAATTGTCTCTAGGAATGCATTTTTTTCTTGAACTTTTCAGGCACAAGGCCTAAGCCTTTGTTGCTAAAGCTTTCTGATCCTGGCGAAGCCCCCCGCAAGAGGATTCATTTATGAGTTTCTATTTGTTGCCATGATGAAAAGCCAAAGGCAAAGGTTTATAGGATTACCAGAGTCGACGACACTAACAAAGTTGGAACTGGCATCTGTCCCTGTTGGTCATATTGGTTGAGCAAGTTTACCCCGAGAAACTCCCATGAATGTGTTGTGTGGACTTCATTGACTTCGCTCTCAAACACGGAGACATCAGAGTCCATCTCTGTAACACAAGCTCAGAAGAATTATTAATTCCAGTGATACCTAATGAAGTTTAAGTAGATTACTTTTGGACACTTTTTATCACGTGTCGACGTCGTGCAATTATTGGAATTTGAGGGTAGAAACCAAAGTATGCAAACATGATTTTATGCAAGTGATAAGTGGACATGCATTTTCTCACCAGAAATTTTTTGGGCTTGTCCTGTTGTAAGGATGGCTTAGAAGCCTCTAAAGCTTTTGCTGGAGTGGCGAAGCACCACCTCCGGCGTTTCATCGAGATTGAGATTAGATATAGAGTAGCCGAAGGACAAGTGTTAATACTAAAGACATTCATGTTACGAACATTTGACTTCTTCATTTCATAGATTGAACTTTCAAGATCAGGACTTTCCAAAGTGTGCATCAATCACAAACCTTCCGGAGACATGCAAATAACTCATGGTTGCCTGTGATTCCATATTCTGGATCAGGATAGGAGCGGCTCCCCATGTAAACCATGTAACGCTGCAAATTCAGAGAACAATTGAAATGTATTGACTGGATCAATAATCCTGACGGGGTTGTAAGTGAAAAATTTTCTGATCACGAGTTTAACATTTGAAGCAATATAAGATAAAGTAGCCACATCGGTTTTAAACCAGATAGCTAGTTGATGCTCCATTAAAATACTAGGCGATTGATACTTCTACACGGAAATCACATTAAACCGGTGGGACTCCTGACATTGTGTACACAGTTGCTCCATGTCAGTGGTCGGAACACAAAGATCCCGTTACCAGTTTTATAAGGACTAAGAGTAAACCGCAACTCTTCTGCCGGGCGGATAGTTTATGACTGCAGTATCAACTTCTGGGCCTTGTCCATGATAAGTGACGGTCCGGTGAATAGACATGCTCCCTTTCCTGTTGGATGCCCTGATTGAAAGTCATAGGACGATGTCAGTGGGTTCCTGCAGGAAATGAGATCTCCTGTTTGTGCAGGGCTTGCCCCATTGCTGCAGAGGAATTTTATAGCGTCGTCGGAATGGAAATCGCAGATGAGTCCTGGTTTCAATGCGGCAACGGGGTTTATGTGTCAAAAAGGTGAGGCCTGTGTGCCTTTTGGACGCATTGTCCCTTGAACTTTTCAGGAACAAGACCTAATGCTCTCTGATGCAGGCCAAATCCCTGCAAAGAATATCAACTGAGCCTCTGCTTGTCTGTCACACTGACGAAAAACTAGAAGAAAAGGCAAAAGATTTAGAGCATTACCAGAGTCAGACGACCACCGACGATAACATCGGAACTAGATTCCGTTCCCTGTTTATCATAATGGAGGAAATCCCATGAATGTGTCGTGTGCACTCTGTTCATCTTGCTCTCGAACACAGAGATGACAGAATCCATATCTGCAACACAAGTTCAGAAGAAATAGTAAGCCCGACTACACCTTATGAACATCGGTCAGCTTACTTTTGACAATTTATATGATGCCCCCAAACCATGGAATTGTTATGAATTTGAGGTAGAAAACAAAATACGTGAACTTGAACATATGTATTTGGATAACTGGACATGCATTTTATTACCGGAAAGTTCTTGGGCCTGTTCTGCTGTAGCCTGTAAGCATGGCTGAAAAGCCTAAGGGCATGTTTGGTAACAATTTTGTTACAGGGAATAATTTTGTGCAGAAAATGATTTTTTTTCTTTCTAATTCTGTTTTCGAAAACGGACAATTGGATTTTTTTTTTTTTACTTGTTTCTGTTCCAAATCTGTTCTTTGGCTACTGATCTGTTCGCGAGAACAGAAAAATTAAGTGACATTATCAAACATATTTGTGTTCTTTTTTTTTTTGTTCCCAAGAATGAAAAAACAGGAATCAGAGAAATAACAAGTTACCAAACAGGCGCTAAAGCTTTTGCTGTAGCGGTGAATTACCGCATCCCGTGCTTCATCAAGACCGAAATGTGTAGCAGAATAAGGAATAAGGTAGATTCCGCATCGACAATCATATAGTGAAGACATTAGTATACAAACTATTGAAATTAGTCACTATACCAGGATATGACTCATAGTTCATCGTTGATGCAGTCTAACGAGTGATTGGAGTGAGGTTTCCTTCATCGGTAATTTTCTAAATAAATGAAAACTCCAATTTTTGCACAACCAAAAAAATAATTTTACTCTTTCATGCGGTGGACATTACCAACAGCACGGTCCGATTATTCAGTCTAACACGTGATCCTTGTAACAACGAACTTGGTTGTACACTAAGAAGCACAAATACCCTTCGATTGCGTTTGGTCATCTGAATTTCTAGTCATGATAAGATTGGATAAGATAAGATATAAAATTCAAGGATTCTGCTATATAGTATCAATTGTTTGGTGAATCGCAGTAATAAAGTCGGATATACGCATATCCTATGATGTTCATTGTTTGGCATCTGCGCATATCGATGTAAATGAATCTGAAAATGCACAAACGAAGAGTATAAGAATCTCTCATAATTTACCCCCAACTCTAGTAAGAGAGAGAAAATATGATCATCCACATTTGCAATTACGAAAAGTTTTTTCTCTTATTACTTTGGTTAAATTTCAATATGAACCATAAAACTACAGAGGATAATGAGTTTTGACTCTCTTTCTATTTTTATAAAATTTTAATGTGAACCAAGAATATACTATCGAGAAAAAAGTTTTGATTCTCTCACTGTTTTCGTAAAGGTTTGACGTGAACTAAAAAAATATAATGAAACGCTTAAACTTCAACATAAACTAGAAATACATAAGATAAGGAGATGGAGATTTCTAGATTTTTCTTCTTTCTTCTTTTTTAATAGAAATTTCATTGTCCTACATTGTTCGAGATTTAGAAAGACCATTTTCAAGTTCGAATTTATTTATTTAAAATATTGTTCTTCTACTTCATTTTTATTATATATATTCATTATTTTTATTCCGTTCCATCATTTCTTAAGAGAAAATGCCAAAAAAGGGCCCCAACTCCACTTTTTTTTTTTTTTCAATTAAGGGCCTGAATTGCAACTTGTTTCAAAGAAGGGAACAAAGTGCATTTTTCAGTTCAAACAAGGGCCTGAACGAGAGGATACTTTCGTCTTTTTATATTTTGTCATTTTTCTTTTTTCCTTCTCTTTTTTTTTTTATCACTGTTACTGAGTCCTCCCTCTCCCCCAGCGCAACGCCAACCTCGCCGCCCTCCCCCTGCTTGACTTCTCCGACCTCGACCGCTCAGTTGGATCGGCAGCGACAACAACGGCACCATCTACAAGGTCGTCCACCGCCCCACCGGCCGCCTCTACGCCCTCAAGGTCATCCACGACGACCACCACGAGGAGGACGTCTCCACCAGATCCGCCGCGAGGTCTAGATCCTCCGCGACGTCGACGACGCCAGCGTCGTCCGCTGCCACGGCACCGCCGGCGGCGAGATCCACCTCCTCCTCGAGTACATGGATGGCAGCTCCCTCCACGGCGCCCACATAGGCGACGAGCGCCGCCTGTCCTGCATCGCCCACCAAATCCCCACGGGCGTCCATTACCTCCACGCCCGCAAGATTGTGCATCGTGACATAAAGCCCTCCAATTTGTTGATCAACTCGATGAACCAGGTCAAGATCGCTGTTTTCGGGGTAAGCCGATTGCTCTCCCAGACCATGGACTGCAATTCCTCGCTATCCTGTTCAGCAAGTCCAGATCGGAGAAGATCCCCGATTCTCTTCGGATTCGGATCCTGGCCAGACAGGCCATCGGGATTCGTGCCGGGCGACGCCGGCCTCGTCGTCGTGGTTCTCGTTCCTCCACCGCCGCGGGAAGAGCCAGCCGCGAGGATTCTCCGCGGAAGACAGCAGCTCTGCCTTTGAATCCCAGCGGCCTCGCCCGGTATCGAGTGTGGTCTTCTTCTATTTTTTTTTTCTTTTTTTTGTGCGTAAAGGATTCTCCGCGGAAGAACTGTCCGTATCTTGGCATGGCGATTCTGGGGGCGTGTCGCAGCCATGGCGGGGTTCCACTTTTCGTCCAGTTATTGCTTGATAGTCTATGAAAACTCTTGTCTGAGCCTCCAAGATCTCTTCTTTTTCTTGCTTCGAAGCTCAAGCGGTGTCCTTCTGTTGTTTTTGGCCGTCCTTTCTGGTTTGGTCGGGCAGAGAATTGGGGAATCTGTGTATGAGATCTCAAGATATGCTGGTTGATCTGTTTCGCCGGTCGTGGCATCTTGATCGCCTGCAGGATCTCTGAAGGAAAGAGCAAAGAAAAAAAATAAAAAAAAATGAAGGAGAAAAGGAAAAAAATAAGAAAATATAAAAAGACGAAAATGTCCCTCTCGAGGCCCTTCTTTAAAACAAGTTGGAGTTCGAGCCCTTAATTAAGAAAAGAAGTGAAATTGGGACCTTTTTTGGCATTTTCCCATTTCTTAATAAGGATTTTATTAAATAATAAATCATACTATCATACTTAAAATGCGTAATGATGCAAATATCAAGTGTGTATTTATGTAATATATATTATAAAGTAGAAAGAAACTCAAATTTACAAATACATAAATGTATATATATAATTATTTTTTATTTTAATGTTATCATTAATATTAGAATTCCAAATATAATTCAAAATTAATTATTTGTTCTAATTTTATTATTTTAGAATTTTATTATTCGAAAAAATAGCTTTTATATCAAGAACATAAGAAATCTTATTCACCATTATCTCATCTCTTCTATCAGATAATTATATCCAAGATATATCTCTTTTATCCTCTCTTGGGCAAAAGCAAAACACAGGATAAAATAAATCTTATCATCCCGATTTTTATCTTAACTACTAAGCGCAGCTTTCGAGATTTCTGCATCGGTGTGGGAAGCATGTTAGACACCGGCACATGATTAACTGATATAAGACATTCGACATGTGATTATTATGTTTCGGATACATGAGCAACACACGAATCCAGCATATCGACACTTCATTTCGACATACATAAATTAATTTTAAATATTTTTAATAATTTAGGAATTAATATATATATATATATTGTGGGTCGAAAAAATGTAAAAAGTATATCAAAACCCGATATTCCAAAAGCCTCCACCTCGTCTGCCCGGCCCCCTCACAAGACTGAGAGCCACGGGTGAGGATCCTCTGCCTTACTTTTTTTTTAAGGCAGCAGATCCCCACCCTTGATAATATCAAGGGTGGGGATCCCTCTGCCTTAAAAAAAATAAGGCAGAGGATCCGGATCCGCCCCTAGCGATTAGTAATCGCCCGAACCCTAATCGCCGTCTCCACCCTCTCGCTCTCGGTCTCTTTTGGCCTCTCTCAACCTCGCACGGCGTCCTTGAATTGCACGCCCTCGACGCCTCTCACCATCTCGTACGTAGACTCCGAATTCCGGCGACGAAGTCGAAGGTGCGTCTCCATCGCTTGTTGGTTGACTGATCGAGTGGATTAGCTTGTTTTGGGTGCGATGCTGATGGGTTCTGGGTGTTTTCATTGTCCCTTTTCGGTCGTTGACTGTGATGGTGACTCTCTCTGCGCAGTTCATTACACGGGGACTCTGCTAGATGGGACCAAGTTCGATTCAAGCCGCGATCGTGGGACGCCATTCAAATTCAAGCTCAGTCGAGGTACGCTCTTCTCCATCATTTTACACTTGAGATGGATGAAACTGGTAGCATTTTGGAAGTGCGAACTCTCTCAAGACCATTTTGAGGGACCCAATTGCAAAAATTGCACTAAGTTGTAGGACTAGATATGGAACTTTATCTCTTTCTTTCTTGCGTACCGGGGAACGAAAAATCACGAAAGTTAGATGTGGGTTCTTCCAAGAAACGAATCTTCAAATTCTTGCTGGATGAGATTTTTTTTTTTTGTTTGGACTTAGATGAGGTACTAAAGGGGCCAAGCTCTGGGACGTTCAGAACTGCTTTTTCTGTTCGCGTGGTGCCCGTAGATCGCACGCCTCGACCGCTGGGTCCAAAGCACAACAAGGTTTGATTCTCTCTCTCGTTAGTTTTCTATGCCCTTTTTTGTTTTGGTGTCCTTAGAGCTGTTGTAGTTGTAGTGGTTTAAAAAGTTGATACTTGATCACAGGACCAAGTGATGATGTTTGTGTTTTTCTCTTGAGTGAGTGGCGAGTCCTAGGGATGATGTTTGTGTTTTTTCCTGACTGTTTGGTATCATCTGCTTCATTTTGTAGAATGACTTCAAGTATGGATAGTAGCGGTTCCAATACACGACTACCTCTATCTAGCAATGAAGATTTAAATAAACCACTGTGGAGGTATATTACTAAGTTAGCTAATCATAGCGATGCGGGGGGAAATTTGTCTTGGAAATGCAATTTTTGTGAAAAAGATTTTAAGAGTTCATACACGAGAGTTAGGGCGCATTTGTTGATGATAAGTGGAAAAGGAATTGGAAAATGCGGAAAAGTAGATGAAAAGGATCTTTTGGAGATGGAAAGATTAGATGAAGAGGCCAATACTCGATTAATTAGTAGTGGTGGTGGGTTGGATTCATCCTCTGACTTCAAAAAACGGAAGATCGGAAGTGGGAGTAGAGGACCAATTGAGAAGGCATTCAACATGACTCAACAAGAACGTTTAGATTATGAGATTGCTAGGATGTTCTATTCGGCGGGCTTGCCTTTTAACCTAGCAAGGAACCCTTACTTCCAATCCGCTTTCACTTATGCCGCCAATCATAATATTGCGGGGTATGTACCACCTACTTATAATTTGTTGAGGACCACTTTGTTGCAAAAAGAGAAGGCAAATATTGATAACTTGTGCGCAACTATTAGGGGCATGTGGAGGGAGAAGGGTGTAAGTATCGTGAGTAATGGATGGAGTGACTCACAAAGGAGTCCAATTATTAATTTTATGGCGGTGTCGGATGGAGTTGCTATGTTCATAAAATCGGTTGATTGTTCGGGAGAAACAAAGGATATGCATTTCATTTTTAACTTATTGAGAGAAGTAATCAATGAAATTGGGCATGAGAATGTGATCCAGGTAATTACAGATAATGCTTCGAATTGTAAGGGCGCGGGACAACTCATTGAGCAAGAATTTCCATCCATTGTTTGGATGCCGTGTGTGGTGTACACCCTTAATCTAGCTTTGAAGAACATTTGTTCCGCAAAGAACGTGGAGAACAATGAAGTAGTTTATGAGGAATGCAGTTGGATTTCAGAGATCGTTGGGGATGTTATGCAAATTAAACATTTCATCGTGAACCATTCTATGAGATTAGCAATATATAAGGAGTTTGTTCACTTGAAGTTGCTTTCCGTAGCGGATACACGTTTTGCTTCAATGCTTGTAATGCTTAGGAGATTTAAGTTAATAAAAGGTGGTCTTCAAAGGATGGTTATTTGCGACAAATGGACTATCTATCGAGATGATGATCAAGGAAGGGCTAAGTTTGTCAAAGAGAAGGTGTTAGATGATTTTTGGTGGGATTCAATTGACTATATACTTTCCTTAACGGCTCCTATTTATGACATGCTTAGAATTTGTGACACCGACAAGCCTTGTCTTCACTTAGTTTATGACATGTGGGGTTCAATGATTGAAAAAGTGAAGAGAGCTATACATGTGCATGAAGGAAAAAGACTAGATGAGGAGTCTACATTTTATGAGGTGATTCATACAATTCTTGTGGATCGCTGGACTAGGAACAATACTCCACTTCATTGCTTGGCACATGCCTTGAATCCTAGGTAAGTTCTAAATTGTATGAGATCATTACTTTATTAATTATTCTTTCTTTGACATGATAGTACAACACTTCTCTTACTTATTATGGTTTTCTATTTTTATTTATTCTATTAAATAAGGTACTATAGTGATCAATGGCTCAATGAAGATCCTACTCGAGTTTCTCCACACAAGGATAAGGAGATCAACCAAGAAAGACTAAAATGCTTTAGGAAATACTTTCCTAACTTGGATGAACGTAACAAGGTGAATTTGGAGTATGTAGATTTTGCGTGCAAAAATGGGTATTTTAGAGAATCTGATTCCATTCAAGATCGGTATTCTATGGATCCCAAGGGTTGGTGGGTTAATCATGGTGCATGCGCACCGATGCTTCAAAACATGGCCTTAAAGCTTCTTACACAACCTTCTTCTGCATCATGTGCCGAGAGGAATTGGAGTACCTACTCCTTTGTGCACTCGGTGAGAAGAAATAAGTTGACCCAAAAACGTGGAGAAGATTTAGCTTTCATTCACAACAACCTTCGTCTTCTATCAAGAACAAGCCCACAATATGCAGAAGGAGAGACGAAGATGTGGGATATCGGCGGAGATGCATTTGACACATTTGAGGATGTTGGGGTGCTTGAAGTTGCGAGTCTTTCACTTGATGAGCCAGAGATGGAGTCAGTTGTTTTTTCAGAAGGCGTGGATAATGTAAATGAATGACTTCTTGTTATATTTGATGTGAAATGCGTTTTTTTTAACTTATTATTAGATGTTAAATTTAATGGTGGAATGTGGATTGCTTGTCTTTTTTTTCAAGTTTTATATATTATTGGAATGGAATGTAGTTGAATTTGTCAATATGAAACAATGAATGATATTAACAAATGGTGGATTAATGTTTCTAGTGTAAATTTGTTCTAGGCTCTTTTTTTATTATCTACTTATTTATAGATTTGAATCAAATTAATTTGATTGAAATAATCATGAAAATGATAATTTATCATGTATATTTATACATTTAATATACGTATCCCAATGTGTTGGAATTCTCTATTTTTTTAGAAATGTCATGTCGGTGTCGGTGCTACTTATGTTGTATAAGATCTCTCTCCCTCTCTCTCTCAAATGAAATGTTGACCTTGGCGCTACCACAAGCTGAGTGCACCAAAGCAAGTCTGACTATGAAGAGGAGTGAGATAAATGTAGCAAGTTTCATGATAAACAGGGAAAGCTACTATACAATGAATTGAAAAATGTGGAAATTGGTGGATGCTCATCTGTGCCAATTACATGTTGCTTTTTGTAGCCAAAAAAGCTACACGAAAAGGATATAAAAGTAAGATAAGAAAAGCCTGCTTGACGTCACTTTCCTTGACAACTTGTGGACTGATGTGCAAAAGATATTTAAAATGTCTTCATCAGAGTCTTTGAGGAATCTCTTTTGCTGCCTCATTAGTAGTACTTTAGAACCATTGCTCCCCATTACTTTTACTGTACTGCAGGGTGCATTGAATAGTTGGAAAGACAGTTTCACCTTCCAGTAACTGGGTTGAAGGCTTCAAAGCTGGACGACATATTCGAATCCTCGAGAGGGAAAAAAAATGAAGGTATGCTTATCCAAGAAAAAGTACAGACCCTGTTAAGTTTACCTATTAGAAAACAAATGAAGTATGATCAGTTCTTTCCTTTGTCGGTCAGTTCAAATTAGCCAACGTGCATAACAGATGATTGAGTTCTTCATTCATGGGTTCTCTTTTCATATGGACTTATTTCAAAGACAATCTTGTTCTTATTTTGGTATGGATCTTGAAATTCTTTCCAATCGGTTCCATAGTGCGTTGAGGGGAAAGAGACTTAAAACACAAGGAGAACATGGCAAAACAAAAAACAAATCAAACTAAGTGAAAGTATGGTGCATAGATGTTAAAATCCACATAAGTACATTCTCCAGACCTGACAGTAGAGATAAATTTATTTATTTTTCCTTTGATACAGAGATTAAATCCTTCCTTGTCACAGTAGTATGATATTCGATGCTCAAATATGTACAATTTTCTATTAGAGTTCTGGTTATTTAATTTTTATCTGAAGCAAATGACTTCTGCTTTTTGTTGAGCCATTTTCATGTTTGGTCTTATAATGGATGATGACAAGCAACATGCAAATACAGAAGAATAAATGCTTGTTTCAAAACAATCTTTTGTAAGACAAATTGAGGAGAGGACACTCCAGATTGATTGTTTAGACAGGAAAAAGAGATGGGAGAGGGGGTTTCCGATAGATATCTTTTTGGTGGGTGTTCTAGTCGATTAAATTCAGTAAGATGTGAATTAAGCTATTCAAGGTGTAGAATTAGCACTGCTCGTTTAAATATTGTCAAATTTATCTATTGAAAAACAAGTGGAGTTTATCAGTTCTTTCCTATGCAGACCTGTTCAAATGAGGCAGAACTATGCATAATGTGTGATGGAAAACAATTAGTGAGGCTTCAATTTACACATAATAACTCCATGCTTGACAATTATAAAGTTGTTATAAGTGATATTCTTGATATGCGTGAACACAATGATTGGTATAAACTATGGACTTCATCAACCATCTTTCTTAGAAAAGGACGGCGTCGTAAGTGAACAACTCATAATTTTGAATTTAACATTTTTGAGCGATATTATAAACATTACCAACATGGAATTTAAACCAGAACAGCTAGTTAATACTTGATTACAATACTAAGCATGATAATTCTACATAGAAATCACATTAAGACCAATAGGACTCCTGACAATGTGAACCCCATTGCTCCATGTCAGTGATCCGAACACAAAGCTCCCATTACTGTTCTTATAAGGACTGAAATCAATCCTGAAGGACATTTTTTCCCCTGCCTGAATAAACCTGAGCTGTGCAGGATAAACCACAACTCTAACGCCCGGCAGATAGTCTATGACTGCAGTATACACTGTTGGGCCTTGTCCATGATAAGTGACGGTCCGGTGAACGGACATGTTCCCTTTCATGTTGGATACCCCAATCGAAGGGTAGTTGAAGTCATAGGACGATGTTAGTGGGTTCTTGCGGGAAATTAGATCTCCTGTTAGGTTCTTGAGTTGTGCAGGGCTTGCCCCAATGCTGCAGAGGAAATTTATAACGTCGTCGGAGTGGAAGTCGTAGATAAGTCCTGGGTTCAATGCGGCAATGGGGTTTATGTGTCCGGATCCATAGTCAAAAGGTGAGGCCTGTATGCCATTTGGATGCCGTCTGATTGGGTTTCGGCGATTGTCCATGACAGTAGCTGAAATTGCATAATGTTTATTGAAGTAAGATGAGGTTTAGCAAAGAAAAATTTGTGAAAATATATTGAAGTATGATAGAATTTTTTAGGGAAGCATACCAACCTGTGGTCATGATGGCAGACTTGATAGCAGCTGGACTCCACGAAGGATAGTAAGATTTCAGAATCGCAGCGACCGCAGCTGTGTGGGGGCAAGACATGGAGGTCCCTGATATTATATTATAATTGACACGGCGACCCGAGGTGTTTTCAGTCGCCAGGGGAGACCAGGCAGCCAAAATCTTCGAACCAGGTGCTGTAATATCCGGCTGCATTTAATATTTAACAAACTTGATCAAGCATTGAAAGCTACAAATTGTCCTTGTCATCTATGATTTTCCAAAGAGTAAGAATTAAGTGTAAATGGAGTATACTTTGATAATGTCAGGAGTTACGACATTTGGTCCCATGGAAGAAAACATTGTCATTGCTGGTGCCAGCTCTGTGTTCAAGGCAGTCACTGTTGCTGCAATTTTAGCTGTTGGATACCTGTTATGACAGTTCAATCTATGCATTAGCTACTCTCACTCTTGTATGGAGTTCTTCCTAATTTGAATAGTTGTAGTTAGATCTTCTTCTCGTGCCTTACTTTTCTGTCGCCATGTAGGATTGAAGCTCTTTGGCTTCTGCCTGACCAATTACAGCACCTGGGATTATGAATTGAAAACCAACATCTTGCCCAACTGGGTCGACAAGGATGATTCCCACACCACCGGCATCTCTCACAGAAAAGGCCTTCTCTCTACGATTATCACGAAGCAACTCCTCAACCATGCACAGGACAATCCTTCCCTTTACTAAGGTAGGATCCAAAGTGTTGTTCTTGCAGAAGCTGTAAACCAGGAATGTCGCGTCACTAGGATAGTTTCATGAATTTAGCAAATGGTACTTCATTGAACCGAGACACCGACCCAGCTGATCCAATACCATCATGTGGATGGAAATTGGAATGCTTCATCTCTTTGCCAACAAATGGAAATAAGAAACTGTCGGTTAAATATAGAGATTAACCTGGCATTTATGGCTGGAAATCCTTTAGCAGCTGCTTCACTCGCTGCTATTAGCCCATAGGAAGCTTCCATCTTGAGAGGATTCAAAGAATAACCCTGTTAGAAGAAACTCCTTCAGTAAAATATGCATTTTGCTGCTACGGTTCTCTCATTTCCATTTACAATCTGTAGTTATTTCATACAGCTCTTACTACATTACCTTCAAAACCTTTGAGTTTCCAAGATATATGTTCGAGTTAAATTCTCTGTCAATGGAACTAGCAGCTACAGTAAGTATCCAAGGAGCCACATTGGTAGCAGTCCCTGGGAAAAATGAGTTTCCAGCAGATGCTAAAACAACTATCCCTCTCCTAAATGCATGGAATGCTCCTATCGAGATGGCGTTCTCGAAATAGATTGGTTGGGGAGGGAGTGGACCCAGTGAGAGAGAGCACATCAACACCGTCATTGATCCCATCATCCATTGCTGCAAGGACATCTGCGTCATTGCATTCGCCGAACCAACATGCCTTGTAAATGGCTAGTCTAGCACCTGGGGCCCCTCCCCGAGCAGTGCCTTGGGCTATCCCAAATAAGCTGGCATTTGGAACCACAGATCCCCCAATCGTTGACGCGGTGTGGCTCCCGTGGCCATCGGCATCTCGGGCTGACCTGAAGAAGGGTAAGTTGGAAGATTCTAGAGGGCCATTTTCTGCTTCATACCCCTGGAAGTAGAACCTGGCACCTACGATCTTTCTGCAAGTTCCATTGCAATTTTGTTAATGAAGAAGCTCCTTGGCTGGAACTATAAGGGCATGCATGGTAACCATTCTCATTTTGTAATTCTGATTCTGATCCTCAAAACTGATTCTGGTTAAAATGACTTTGTTTGATTCTGTTTCTGGATGAGTTTTAGAGAATCAGAACCTGTTTGATAACTGCACAAAATTTATATTTCAAAAAACTGTTTCTTTTCCTATTTTTTCATTTAAATCAAATAACTATGTAGATAATTTGTAAAATTTCATCCTAAATTGAAGACTAATTTTCAATGCACATAAAATAATTTAAAATATATTATTTTTTTAGCATGTCATGAATGAAATATAAAATTTAATATATGATGTTTGAAGTTTGATAAAACATGGACATGTTCCCATATTAAGGACTCGTTTTTCTTTAAATGTTGCATTGTCTAAATACATAGAAAGATGTTGGATGCCCTCATCTTCTGTAATATATTTTGTAGGAGGGTGAAATCCATGAAATTTAGACCCAAATTTATGAAAATAAAGTCAAACTAGCATAATCTAAGTTTTTTCTATTTTTCGATATTTTTTTTTAAATTTTAAAAAATTTCTATTTTATTTTATTTTTATTAGGTAGAGTGATAAGTGACGAGAAAACTAAAAGGAAAAAGTGAGAGATATAAGATTCATCCTATTTTGTTGTTTTCAAAAGTGATTCTTTTTTCAGAACGTACTTTTTTTTTGCTTCTGGATTTTACTCTAAAACTGATTCTGATTCTCTAAAACTGATTCTAGGAACAGAATCAGAATCAGAATTGTTTACATTACCAAACAGCATTCTCATTTTTTACTATTCTAGGATGAGAATCAGAGAATCAGAATGGTTACCATGCAGAGTCATACAACAGACCGACTATTAGATTACTTTTTTTTTTTTGTCATATCATGTCTTAGTTGCTAATATTACCTGTTGCAGTTGGACAATGTGAAATTTTCTCCAAGGATGCATTGTCCCTTGAACTTTTCAGGAACAAGATCTAAGCCTTCATCCCTAAAGCTCTCTGATTCTGGCCAAACCCCTGCAAAGAATATCAACTGAGCCTCTGTTTTCACACTGACGAAAAAACTAGAGGAAAAAGCAAAACCGTTAGAGCATCACCAGAGTCAATGACACCAACGATAACATCGGAACTAGCTTCTGTTCCCTGTTGATTATACTGGTAAAGTGAGTTGACCCCTAGGAAATCCCATGAATGTGTTGTGTGGACTTTGTTCATCCTGCTCTCAAACACAGAGAGGACAGAATCCATCTCTGCAGCACAAGTTCAAAAGAAATACTAAGCCCAACTACTCCTGATGACCAGCAGTTAGCTTACTTTTGACATGTGCCCGAACCATGTAATTGTTATCAATTTGAGGTAGAAAAAAGAATATGTGAACTTGAACATATGCATATGGACAAATGGACATGCATTTTGTTACCAGAAAGTTGCTGAGCTTGTTCTGCTGTAAGCATGGCTGAGAAGCCTCTAAAGCTTTTGGTGTAGTGGTGAATTGCAGCCTCCCGTGCTTCGTCAAGACTGACGTATATAGCAGAACAAGAAATAGGATAAGTCCCGCAATGGACGACTATAAAGAGATTGATTGTACAAATTTAACTTGTGAGGACTCAATTCGACTTTTGTAGGTTGAATGCTTAGGATCAGGACTCCAAACTGGAAAGTGTGCATCTGTCTACATACCTTGGCGACACTGATGCGAGTAACTCATGGTTGGCTGTGATCACGGATTCTTGATCAGGATAGGAGTGCCTCCCCATGTAAACAATGTAATGCTGCAAAATTTAAAAACAATGAGAAAAAGACGGAGAGAACATGACGAGCTTTTGCTAAGTTTGATGAAGACGGTCCTAAATTTAACCCTACCTTCATCCATACTAGCCCAGCATAAAGATAACAATGGAGTTAGTCACTAGACCAGGTGAGGAGAATCATAGTTCATCATTGATGTGGTTTAACGAGTGACTGATGTGTTTTTGTCATTCTTAGCAGTAAATGTCTATAGTTGAAAGGAAATAGTAGCGTTGTGATAAATGAAAACACCAACTTTTGGACCCCCCACAAAAGAAAAAGAAAATCACCACGATTCGATCATTCAACCCGACACATAATCTTTCATAACTATGAACTTAGATGTACAAGAACCATCTCTCTCTCTCTCTCTCTCTCAAAAACGAAATGTATACCTTGGCATTGGTGGTGGCTGAGTGCACCGAAGCAAGTCCAACTAAGAAGAGAAGCGAGATAAATGCAGCGAGTCTCATGATAAGCAGGGAAAGCTATTACACGGTGGATCCAAAAAGTTCGGAATTGGAGGATGATCGCCGGTGTAAATGAAATGTTGCTTCTTATAGCGCGGAAAAAAACTACCTGAAACACATAAAAATAGGCAATGCCTGCTAGACGATGACTTTCCTCAACATCTTACCATGTGGACTGATGTGCAAAAGACAGATCTTGTGGCTATGATAAAAAAAAAAAAATTATATGTTCATCAGATTCTTGAAGGAGGTTCTTATGCCGGTTCATCTCTAGTGCTTTTGGAATCATGCTCCTCCTTGATTTTGGACTGTACTTTTGGCTGCATTGTCTGCAACTGGGTTGAAGGTTTCAAAGCCGGAGGACATATTCGAATCCTCAAGAGGGGGAGAAGCTGAAGCTACATTTGTCCCCCAAAAAAAAAAGGTTGAAGTTTGATCGGTTCTTTCCTTTGCAGGACAGATAATCAGTTCAAATGAGCCCAAACCGAGCAGGACAGATAATGTTATGTATCTATCTAGGGGTTTTTCTATGGCTTTATGGGCACGAATCTAGTGATTTCTTTCAAATGGGTTTTAAATCCGATCACTAATCACAAATGGAACTTACTCAAAACCTTGACAAGTGGACAAATTTTGGTATGCTTACAAAGTTGGATATACAGTTGTTCGTGAATGTGATTTATTTACTTCAAATGGCTACATATTTGGGAATTAAAGAGGCTGTAAATATAAGGGCAAATGACAAAAATCGTCTATGGACTTCGATCAAATGTGCAATGTGGTCCCTGAACTTTAGCCAAATATACAATCTTGTCCTCAAACTTTTAATTTGTTTAATACGGTCCCTGGACATTTGGTGCATGTTTAATTTAGTCCCTAGACAACATGAAAATGTTCAATAACTTGAATTGATGGAAGGATAACATCGAAAATTATCATTTGAACATGTATCAAAAGTTTAGAAACCACGTTAAACAAATCAAAAGTTCCAGGATTAAAATTTAAGGACCACATTGCACATTTGGCTAATACTTGTTTAAATCCGCATTGAGTACATTCCCTCGACTTGATAGGCAGAGGTAAATTTATTTTTTATTTTTCCTTTGATACAACAATAGAGTTCTTTCTCGTGACATTAGTATAGCATTTGATGATCCTCGCCTCACCTTTTCACAAAGGCCCCGATTGGACGTATCTGAGTTATACTTCCATTTTTATTAGAATTTGAACTATTTAGTTAAAGCAAATGACATCTGCTTTTAGTTGAGACATTTTCATGTCTGGTCTTTTAATGGATGACGACGAGCAACATGCGAATGCAGGAAGAACAATAGCTTGTTTCAAAACTATCTTGTGTAAGAACTGATGGTGGAGAGGAGGCTCAAGAATGGTTGATGAGAAAGAGAAAAAGAAATGGGAGAGGGGATTTAATTCGTCCGTCAACGGGTTTCTCTGTTCGTTTTGAACTCTTCTCCAATGAATACTCTCTTTCCAGATATGGGCTAGAAACTTTTTCCAGAGGGGGCAAATCCAACCACTAATAACAGAGAGAATTTGTTGAATTATTAAAATTTTTGAGTGATTTTCTCGATGTGGGAAAACGCAATAATTGGTAAACTACTGATGGGGTTTCGTCAGAGAAGTTCATGATCATGGGATTAGCATTTTGAGCAATGTAAGATAACAGTAGGGAACATGGATTTTGAACCAGATGGGTGTTGATTCTTTGGTTAAAATTCTCAGGAATGTTACTCCTACACAGGAATCATATTGAGACCGATCGGACTTCTGACAGTGTGAACAACAGTTGCTCCATGTCAGCGATTCGAACACAAAGCTCCCATTACTGCTTTTGTAAGGACTGAACTCAATCCTGAAGGACACTCTTTGCCCTGCCTGAGTAAACCTGAGCTGAGCAGGATAAACTGCAACTCTATCGCTTGCCGGAAAATCCATATCCGTGTTATAAGCTGCCGGGCCTTGTCCTTAATACGTCACTGTCCTGTGAACAGACATGTTCCCTTTCATGTTGGATACACCGATCCAAGGGTAATTGAAATCATAGGATTGTATTGGCAGGTTCTTGCAATAAAGTAGCTCTCCAGTGAGGTTCTTCAGTTGTGCAGGATTTGTCCCAGTGCCGCAGAGGAAATTTATGACATCATCGGAGTAGAAATCGAGGATGAGCCCGGGAAACAATGCAGCGGTGGGGTTTATGTGCCCGGGTCCGTAGTCAAAAGGTGAGGTCGCAACCTTGATGTTTGGATGACATTTGATAGGATTTCTGGCGTTGTCCGACATTTTTCGAAGTAAGAAAAGGGTTAGTAGATAAAATATATTATCAGGAAGGAAAAAACTGCAGTGCACCTCCTACCTATACCAAATTACTGTTGGGCTTATTTTTAATGGGTCCAGCCCATTAGATTGTTAAAAAGAAAACCTAAGGCAGCAAGAGAAATAAAAAGGGGCGCAGCAATTGCAACGCAAAGAGGGACACGCGAGAGAGAACAGTACCGAGAGTAAAAAACGCAGCAGTTTTTCTGCACGTTAGGCGGCGATCAACTCGACGATCGGAGGACTTCCCGTGGTCCGATTGGGCTGGAATTTTGACAGCAGCTTCAAGACTCGTTGTACTTGATTCTGTGCGGTTGAATCTTGATTTGAAGGTATTTACTGTAGCTGTTCGTGGGTATTTCGGGACTGCATATTTTGGGGGTGATTTTCATCCGGTTCTCTCGTCTACGGTGTTGTTGCTGCTTGATCTTCACTTATAGCTTTGGGATTTTATTGTCGTTGTATTCAGCGAGTTTGTATACCCAAACGATTGATATATAGTGGAGATTCGGGTGGACTCCGTGAGCGGTCTCGTGGTTTTTATCCTTCGCATTGAAGGGGTTTTCCACGTAAAAGATTCTGGTGTTGTTTTTCTTTCAATTCGCATATTTCCATTGGTTGTGCTCGAATCGGTTTCTCACAGGTTTAGTCAAAGGGGGAAAGTTATATCCGCTGCTTGTCTGTTTTTCTCAACAATTACAGCCAATACTGTCGATCAAGTCTAGCCAGCAAAGCACCAGCTTTATGACTCTTCTATCGGATATTTGGACTGAATTTGCACTCAGGAATCAACAACAATGGAAATTATAAGCACCTGTAGGAGGAAAGCTTTTTCAAAAACAGAACTGTCGATTGAATTCAAGCAAAAATGCAAGAACAGGCGCCATAAAATTTCTGATGGAATTTTTTTTGAGGAAGCATACTGACCTGTAGTCTGGTCATGAGTGCAGACTTAACTGCAGCTGGACTCCAAGAAGGATGGGCAGATTTAAGAATCGTACCAACAGCGGCCGCGTGGGGGAAGCACATGGAGGTCCCTGAGATTATATTGTAGTTGACAGATCGACCCGATGTGACTATAGTCGACACCGGAGACCACGCAGCCAAAATGTTAGCACCAGGTGCTGTAATATCTGGCTGCAATAACAATTCAAACAAAATCCAAGATAGAATTGTTA
Organism: Rhodomyrtus psidioides; assembly: GCA_021437785.1. NCBI lineage: Eukaryota > Viridiplantae > Streptophyta > Magnoliopsida > Myrtales > Myrtaceae > Rhodomyrtus > Rhodomyrtus psidioides. Next base: position 1,457,210 of record JAILYB010000024.1, on the reverse strand, counting down.
TAAATTCGCTTAAGAGAAAAAAAAAACTTATCAAGAAAAAAATATACATCAACTTTACTTTGATTATGTCTGGAGATCTGGCGTTCGGCCCCATGGAAGAAAATATTGTCATTGCTGGTGCCGGTGTTGTGTTCAAGACAGCAACTGTTGTAGCGATTTTAGCCGTCGGGTACCTGTTATAAACAAAGAGCCTATGCATTAGCTACTATCATTCTCGCATGAAAATTTAGTGCTTATTATAGTCAGAGCTGCTTCTTGGGACTTTGATCATGAATTGTTGAAAACTATTCAGAATTAACTTGCCGTAGCCATATAGGATAGAAGCACTTCTGCTTCCGCTTATAGTGCCGGAGATCGCGAATTGAAAACCAACATCTGGGGCAACTGGATCGAGAATGATGATTCCAACGCCACCAGCACCTCCTACAGATAAGGCCTTGTCTCCATGATTGTCGCCAAGCAAAGACTCATCAAGCATGCTCAGGACAATTCTTCCCTTGATTAAGTTAGGATCCAGAGTGTTGTTCTTGCAGTAACTGTAAATTAGGATGGTTGTCTAGGATGGTTTTCTGATACATCGACACAGATGACCCAAGACCATCCGTTCGACAGAAATTGTCATCTCATATTTGTCACCGAAGCTCTCTGTTGCAGTCAATTATCTCCAGGGATGCATTGTCCCTTGAACTTCTCAGGAACAGGACCCAAGTGTCACTGAAGCGCTCTGATTCAGGCCGCAAAGAGTATTAACTGTGGCGTTCTCTTTGTTTTGGTGATTAAAAACCAAAGGAAAGGGCAAAGGTTTGTAGCATTACCTGTGTCAATGACACGAACAACGACATTGGAAATTGTATCTGTTCCCAGTTGGTTATACTGGTGAAGCGAGTTTACTCCTAGGAAGTCCAACGAATGCGTCGTGTGAATTTCTTTTCATCTTGCTCTCGAAAACAGAGACAACGGAGTTCATTTCTGCAACACAAGTCCAGAAAGAGACAACTTCAGTCCTGCCATAGACAATGGAACTCCATTAGCTACTTTTGACCATTCACCTAACTTACCGAAACCTTGCAATTACGAAAGAATTTTAAGTACAAACCGAAATATGACAACATGGATATATGAAAGTGATAGCTGGGCATGCATTTTTCTAACCTGCGAGCTTCTGGGCTTGTTCTGGTGGAAGCGTGACCGAGAAGCCTCTAAAGCTTTTGCTGTGATGGTGAAGTACTGCGTCCCGTGCTTCGTCAAGACCGACATATATGTGTAGCAGCATATTAGTAAGTTTCACCTACATTAGAGCTACCAAATGTCTCTCTGGAGTATGGATTGGTCGCATACCTTCCGGACTCTGAAGCAAGCAACTCATGGTTGGTTGTGAATCTTGTGATCACAGTCTCACAGATTCTTGATTTGCATGTGACCTTTTTATTCACAGAGTCATTGTACCGCATAAAAGTCCACATTATGTAACTCATCTGTTTTAAACATGGTACTAGAGGTCCTCGGCTTCCATCCTCCCTTCCTATTCTCTTACTTGCCCAGCAGAAGACTATAGTGAAATAATGCATTAGGCCAAGTAGTAAGACTCATAATCATAATTCCGATTGATGGGCTTTTCAGCAAAAAACCGATATAGATCGCCATTTTCTTCGGCAAAAAGTTGTCGTATTCCTATAGAAATAGTGTTGCGACAAATGAACAAGTAACCGTGCAACTCTATTCATCACCGCCCAATACCCTTTCAGGGTCACCATGACTACATAGTCGGCATCGACATCATGGGGGTACTATTAGTTTTGATTGATCGAGCTGACTCATAATCAGTCTTTTTGCAAGGATGATCTTAATGGCATATGCACACCTTGTCATTGGTGGAGACAGCGCAAAGAGAAGTGAGATAAATGCGGCAAGTTTCATGACAATATTTTATGATGGATGAGAAAGTTGGGCATTGGAGTTTGTCGACTGTCAAAAGACACCCTTCTTATACCCCCAAAAGCTACCGGGAAACCGATAATATAATAGCGAAAGCCGGCTTGACATTGACTTTCCTGGGAATTCATTATGCAGACGACGCACGAGATAAGAGTTTCGGCCTATTTTTTTATTTTATTTTTCTATCAGATTGTTTATCCAATTTTACGGCCGGCTCGTATCTGGCACTTCGAACTAAAGTTCTTCATTATGTCAGACTGCTCCGTCTTCATGGAAAGATCGTTTCGGCTAACCGGATTTATTGCTTCAAGCAGAAGAATATCTTGAATCGAAGGTAAATTCTTGGAACGAAAGGAACGATTTGAGCCGAGGGTAGTACCAAAAGAAAAAGTTGTGGCTCTTGTGATGCTCATATCATAGAAAACGAATGAAACTTGAACGATTCTATTGTACGTAGAACAGTTCAAAGGAGGCGCAACCATTTATGACAGAAAATGGCATTCATTCATCAATGGATCGCTTCCATATATCTTTTCTTTCTGTATTATTTCAAGTATCGCCATTCTAGAACCATAGTAAATTCACATTTACCATCTAGTCAAAATGAGAATAACACGTGCAAATCAGAAATACATTCACACATATCCCGATATTGAGTCTTGTACAAGAAATTTCTAGCCTTCATCCCTTCATATAATAACATAGTAATTTTAGCTTCTTTGTCCTTGCAATTTTTGCAACTCTGCATTTTAATTCGAGAACATCTGCAATTAGACTTCAACATAACCTGGCTTAAATGGTGCTTTGTCCAATGGACGAACCAACATCTTCGTGGCCTAGACCATGAATCTTAACCTCATTTCTATACAAATGGAAATTTCAATGACGAGGGCAAGCTTAAAATGACTGATGTCTCAATTTCAGGTAAGGACTGAACAGAATTGAATCTACTTGTAAAAGCATCATATGATTCTCAAAATCTCACTTATTTTCTTATGATAGATTCTAACAAATGATAGGACCTTGGCCCCAAAAAACTATCGAGAGGACAACTCAGAAGTCAGTGAACATCATCCGTGATGTCTTTCAAATCTTATGGACAAAACAAGAAAATGACTCGCCAACGCTATAAGAAGCATAGCCAAGGACATGCAGTTACCAGTCGATGACCATCACATGCATTTCAAACACTACCAGCATTAGCTTAAAAAAGAACTTCCATAGGAACAAAGACAGTGCATGAGAAACATCAGAGGTTCCTAATGTTGTCCTACGTTGAAGCACTAGTTCTATGCATCTGCCAGATTTACTTAGCATTTTCTGCACAAGTTCTTGAAAGACAGAGACAGGTGAGACTGAGCTTGAAGTAGCCAAAAAGCAATGCAAGAGGAGCACGTGATTTAGTTGTTTTAAGGCCGACCCTAACAAATCACTCACAGAAATTCTCATAAACCATATCAACTACACAACAAGAATTTAAAGAGCACTTGACATTTTGCACCACACAGATATGTAAACAAGATCATGTGATTAGCCTTGTAAAGGTTATTACCTCAACTAAGGGATATAGTATTTTACGCAGAGCTAGTGGACCTCTATGGAGAAAAGCAAACATACCTTTTCCATGGATGAATTATCCTCAAAAAGCCGAAAGTGATGGATATCAAATGTCATATGCCCCTAAAAAATTGCACCCACCAAAAAAGGCAGCCTTGCTTCTATTTCCAAAGGTTAAAAATAATAATTATGTATCCAAATCGCTGACTGCTTTATACTCAATCAATCGGTCCCTGAAAGCCACTCAACTGGACAGGATATTCTTTTACTTTGATTGGATACGTCCGACCAAAAAAGTAACCAGCATTCGGGAGAAAAACAAATATATTGACATATCATGCTTAATATTCCGAGCACTTCTCAAAACAATTCTTTATACAGTTTGCAAATTAAGAAGAGTGTCCATCCCCAGATATATTTCGCCCAAAAGGAAAATCATCTTCCCAACCTAAGGAAGCTAGAGATGTAATTCACTGTGTCAGCAGCAATAAACAAACTTAAAATACAAATCAAGGCGATCAGGCTCACATCTAGTATGAATTGGTACCCATCAACCTTCCTCACCGAACTCCTTCGTGAATCTCTCATGAACTTCTAGATCACGTTTGCTCACTGTTGGCCTCTGTCTTGCAAGCACTTTGTCAAAATCTGTCTTCGATATTGGGGGCGGAAGGATCTGCGTTGAATGATATAAAAAACATATGAAAATTACTAAAATAAAATAATCCTGTGATGGTGCAACTAACTTAATCTTGTTATAAATATTTTAACGCCACAAGAGCAATACCAAGTTGCCAACTAAGGAAACATATAGCTAGTTTCTAAATGACAATGAACCATGAAAAAAAAAATGAAAGATACGTAGAAAATTAATCATATTATTTATCTTCTTTTTCAGGAATCATTAACTGCAAATCAGAAAAAGAAAACTACTTTCCAAGGAACTTCGTTCTGTTTTTTCCCCTTTTTTTTCAGATAAACTGCGAAGAAGAAAATTTACACAAATTTATCACCTTGACTTTTTATTTCCCGCATCGAGTGGTTACACACACAATAATCATGGGAGACGCTTTTATCCAGACAATTCTTGCAGCTAACTTTTGAAAGACGATATCAGCTTCCACTCCTATTTGACAACTCATAAGTCAAAATGGGCAAAAGAATCTCCAGATTTCAGGATTATGACTTAAGATTTCAACGGCTATGCTTGCATTTGGAGGGGAAAACTTGAGTTCAGAAGGTTTTCGATGATAAGTGGACATGCATTGGCAATGTTCCCCTTTGAACCGTCAGTTGTATCATATGAACCAAAAATATGCCGACCAAATACTAAGTCATGGTGAATGAGACTAATAGTTACTCAACCCATCAAGAACCTCTTCCCTGAGAGCAACAAATTAACAGAGATTACACATTACAGGGGGGAAAAAACAAAACAAAACAAAAGCGGGATCAGGATCAAGATGCAAGTGCCAACTTTGACACTAGATGTAACAAAGAATTGCTCTATACCTTTGAACCATGTCCTTTTGATGCCAGCTCCTGCATGGTGATTTGGACAGCACCAGGTTCCTTTGGTCCACATGGCATCCACATATCATCGGAAGCTTTTATGAAATACATGGCATCCTGGGTCTTGCGCACAGGTTCGAAAAGGACATCCTTAACCTGTCATATAGATTACATGGGACCATAATTATGGCATGCTGCACAATATGACTGCTTAAATGAAAACATGGCAGTAACAGAAAAGATCACAGAAGTCTTGTACTCACACAAACAGCTATATCCGAACCAGAAAACCCCTCTGTCCTGCGAGCTAAGCTTTCAAAATCGCTTTCAGATAAGTTGTGGGGAGTATCCCCTAAATGAACCTATCCATATTTCAAAACACAGAAAAAGAATTAGGCCTCTTGCAACATAAATGGCCAATCAAATAGATCATGTTACAGCCCGATAATAATATCTGACTATGATCTTATCGGCTACTTCTAGTTTCAGTACCTTAAACATGTGTTGTCGAGCCTTCGTATCAGGAAGAGGAATGTATATGCGCTTGTCAAAACGCCGTCGAATGGCCTAAAGGTTAAAACCCATAAGCCATGGCTGTCAAATATTCCAATTAACGAAAAGCACTAAAAGAAAGCGTTCAACCTGATCAAGAGCATATGGAGTATTTGTTGCTGCAAGAACAAGAACTTTCTCATCATTATGTCCTACACCCTGTGTAAGAAAATCAAACCATATTATTGTGGTCATACCTCTGGGGAAAACATCCTCTGCTGAAAAAAGAATTATAATCATAAAGGGAAAAGAAATGCCTTGATCAGTCGTTTTCAATTTACAACAAAATTTTCTGTTCTCACCTGATTTACCAAGTAAACTGGATTGTTTCTAGGGCATCTATCATTCCAAGAGACACCAAATAAAAGTTACAAGAAGACGTACAACAGAATCCCCACTAATAGTACCAACAGAAACACATGATTAACCACTAACAAATTCAGCGAAATAAACAAGCACATATAATATCCAATGATATAAAAGCACGGAAAGTGTTATAGCCCAGATTCTGACAAACCATAATTGAAATTAGCTTAATCACCCACAGATCCAACAAAATGACAGATTCCAAGCCAGAGTGGTCTGGATCCTCAGTTACTGTAGATACCACAACTGAATATTAACAAGCAACACTCTAAACCTGTACATTCTACTTTGATTATTTGCATTAGACTTAACTGAAGATAGCTTAATCACAGTATCAAGAGACATCAGACTAATCTCATCCCATGTCTACAATACAAACATCGGGGCACGTAACAAAGACAATTGGCTATATCGGCAGCAGCGCGGCCTCACTGGAGCAGCATAACATTGTGTTAAAAAAATATCTAAATTGAAAAGAGGTTGCAGAGCTCCATTTGAATATAGCACTAATCAATTCATATGCAATAGTGCACGACCAGTTCACACGTGGATTCACAACGAATTAGAATGGTAGACAACATTCTATCTTTCTAGAGGACACAAATACACTAGCAACACTTTACCCAAAAAAAAAAAATTACACTAATAACCAAATTCTATAAGTGAAAAACAATTAACTCATTATTCAATTTTCGCTAAAAAGGACTGAATGGAGAAAGCTATGGCAAGTTAGCAACTAAACCTCCAAGAATTCTGGACAGCAAAATTACATGATGACAACAAAGGGCAGACACTGACATGAGATTTGAGCTGCGACGGTAAACAATATCACATAGCCATAATATGAGAAAAGAAGCCACTCTTCTTTGAGCAGCATGTGACCCTATGTTTACTCCTTTGTACCATTCCCCTTTTCTTATTTGACTCTTCAGTTGGTTCTCTTTTCTATTTCCTCTTCCATGTTATTCCTCCTTTGATCTTTTTAAAACACATTCTTTTAAGAATTGGTCTCATAAAAGATAACTTAAGTCCAAACAATTCTCTTTCAAAATCGAATCACCTGTTGATTTGATATAGGAGGAAAGTCGCTTTTTAACTATTCTAAAATGCTAGTGGGGTAATTCATGTGGCCAGGTCTTACCTACCTAGATGGACCTTCTCATCACTGTATAACACTTTCCTTTTGTATCAGTATCAGTACATAGAAGGCAAAGTAGAACTGAATGAAAAAGATCTAAAGAGACTTCCTAAAGATATATGGAAGTTCACATCATTGACTAACTAAATCTCCATGAACTGATTTCCATAATTGTCACGCTTCACAGGCTTCTAAACCAGTTCATCTATGAAAGCATAAAGTGAATACTTTTCATTAGACATTCAAAAGATACCTTCCATTTTCTATTTCTCTCCAATTAAATATTCCACTTATCTAAGACAAAAGATGGATGTAGACGCTTTAGGTTTTCCACAAACATAAGAAAGAGTGTACACTTTCAGCCTTACCTGCATTTGGACGAGGAGTTCGGTTTTGATACGTCTAGAAGCTTCACTCTCATTGCCTTCCCCACGTTGACCACATAAAGAATCAATCTCATCGATGAAGATAATGGATGGAGCACTTTCACGAGCCATTTGGAAAAGACTGGAAACTAATTTCTCACTTTCTCCCATCCACTTTGATACAAGGTCCGAGGAAGAAACACTGTTCAGAATAGAAGACAATATAAGTGTCCATAAGAAAGATGGCATAGAAGGAGAAACTACAACAGAAGTTCATTTAAAACATCCGTTCAATACACATCTAAATCTTATTTCCTTTATTCAACGGCAGTAAATTAAAGAAGGGGAATCTCAACTAGTCATGGCCAAGCATAGCCTGCCAAGAGTCCATGATAGAAAATCTTGAAAAATACAATGCTACTTTATGAAATTAAAGAGATGAGCAAGCAGGTAAAAACAAAGAGCTTGGAGTCAAAAGAATCACGGAAATTATCAAAAAAATCACAGAAGACATGCATCAAAAACACAATTATAAACTTCAAAAGTTCCAATCCATGAGGCAGTTGCAACATCTCAAACAGATCTAGATCTCTCTAATCCAAGAGTTCACTAAACAGATGCTTGATGAATATAGATCACCTGAAAAATGTAGAGTCTGCTTCGGTCGCAACTGCTTTTGCTAAATATGACTTCCCTGTTCCAGGAGGACCATACAAAAGAAACGCCCTCCACGGACGACGCTTGCCTGACATAGGTATCACAGAATGGAACGTATGGTCATTTTCAACACATAGAAATGAAGCATATGCAAACTATGTCATATGAATCCCCCTTGACTGATATGCAGGATAGACTGAGCAGGTCTATAAAAAGTAAACATATTGGTTTTTACACATGATAAAAACGTTCAGAAAAGCATTATTCCCTGTATACCATTATCATAAAGCTTCTATTAAAGAACATAGAATGCAGGATACAGTGGCCATTGACCATGATGGAGAGATATAGTAATGCTCAAGGATGAATCACGACAGACATAGCGCATATATTGAACTGTTCTTCATATGACATCATTATTATATTCAAGTTATCACTCAGTTGACTCGAAGATAACTGGAGATTAAAGGTGCCATCGATGAGTCAGAACAAGACGTTTTAACATCATAGATGAACTACTGGTCAGATTCTGTCAAATGTAAGAAAATTCAAATTGATGATTATTCTCTATAGTGAAAAGGCTTCTAGCTTACTTCTCTCAAGCAAAACCCTCCGTCCATGGTACACATGCCTAGGGGTGTAGTTGAGTCAAGTCAAGCCGATACAGGAATAGGCTTGAGCTCGACTCGACTCATTAACTCGATGCTCGAATCTCAACTCGAGCTTTGATCAAGTATTAATAATTAACGCACTTGAGCTCGACTCGTCTAAGCTTTATAAAAGTGTCAAAGCTCAACTTGAATCTGAGGTTGATATTGAGCTTGCCTATACATTAAGCAAAATTGGATATGCTCTAGAAAATCCAAAAACTTAAAACAATGCCTTCAAATCACACAAAATTATAGAACCTAATCCAAGTTATCATGACAAAATTTCAAAGCTCTCTTCTCAATTTTAAAAGCGCTTCTAACAAAATCTCAAAAATCTTCACTCTGATCTCTTCAAATCTCGGAAATTTGCTGCTCCTCACTCAACTTCAAAGAAAATGGTTGCACAAAAACTCTAAAGCCAGCAAATGCTTGGATATGAAAGTTTGCAGAGTTTGTTGTGAGGATCACTAAACCCTAGCCCCCAAATGCATTGATTTTCCTTCTACAAAACGCAATAAAAAAAATTAGCTTGAAATAAGTACGAGAGAAGCCAGATTTGAAGATTTGCGCATGCAGATTAAAGGTAGAGAACTAAATTTCCACATTTTCACACGTGGTATTTAGCTTTCGCTTTGTATGGGGCGTCTGGTTCTTAGAGAAATGAACAGTGTGAGAGGGAGAAGGGAAGAGTGTAATGAAGCAGGCTACATGAAATGAGAGACAGAGAGAGGTGGCTAAGTGAAAAAGAAACTGAGTGTTACAGGTTTAACGTTAGGCTTTTGATGGAAAAACCGAGTGCCATTAAGCTAAAAGCAAGTTCCCTTCTCTACCCTTAAAGTCAAACTCCTAAAATACATATACAAAACTGAAATACTCAAATCAAGGCTCAAGACTACTCTAGTCAAGCATCAATGAGCTCAACCTCAACTGGAAAAGCTATTCAAGTAGCTTGAGCTCGAGCTCTTGTCAAGTTGAATAAGAGTAGATCGTGAGCCAACCCGAGGAAGCTCGCGACTAGCTTAATAGCCTTACGCCCCTACAAGTGTCCCATCTAAGAGAGAATGGAAATCCACACGCAGATATGGGCAGGCAGACATACTCACCAGCTGATGGTCCCTCATCCTACTAAGCCAGCCAAGCAAGCAAATAATCAAGTATGGAGACATCCTACGTCAACAACACATTTATCCCAAACTAGTTGGGGTCGGCGGTCGATGAACCCCAAAGATTCATAAAAATAAAGCAAAATCAATCAAGGAAAAAGAGAAAAATATGTAAAAATAAATAAAAAAAGATACACACACTAACTACTCCTCCACAATACTAATAGCCATCTTCCACTCCGTCCTAAGACAAACCGTACGCCAATCTATTTCTCACTCCCTTAAATCTTGTTTTACTACTTTGCCCCAAGTAAGTTTCGACCGGCCTCTTTCTTTTTTCGTGGTATGCTCTCGATAGCAAACTTCTGTTCATACCGAGGCATTTAGGAGCCTTCGAAGAATATGCCCAAACCATCTCAATCTATATTCTCTCATCTTTTCTGCCACCAGCTCTACTCCAACTTTTCGTCGAATATCTTCATTCCTTATCTTATCCATCTTTGTATGACCACACATTCACCTTAACATCCTCATTTCCGCTACTCGCATTTTATGTTCATATTTCCTCTGTGCTGGCCAACAAGTCTAGACATCCTAAACAAATAATATTCTTTCACGTCATCTCACATGGATATGTCCTTTACACATCACTCATAGACTTTGCTGACTGTCAGTAGTATCTTGCTCTCGGTTACCGACCTTTGTTACCATCGACCAATAAATCATAGCATTGCCATACAATTCTAGGGAAAAGGGTACGCTTTCCTACCATAGTCATTAACCAGCGCATAAAGGACCATAGAGCTCGTTACTATTGAAACACAAATTTCCTTTGGCATCAAGAATAGCAGCTATGTTTAGTTATCTCTGTCCCAATAATCACGCATGACAACCCATAAAACCCATTCATCATCCTCACAACAAGAGCGGCTCATCCTTCCCACCAAAAACTGACTAATCAATTCCAAATTCGATCAAAACAAAAATTCCAAATTCGACAAACACCCAAGTACAACAAAAACAAACATCAAAGAAATAACCAAATTACTTCGGGAAATAGAACATCAACCAACCAGTGAAGAACTGAGGGAATTTAACCGGCAAAATAACCGCCTCCTGCAATGCCTGCTTGGCGCTCTCGAGGCCCGCCACGTCGTTCCACTTCACGTTGGGCTTCTCCCGTATGATCGCCGAGTTCAGCCCGGCCCTCAGCTTCTCCTTCTCCGCGTCGTCCCCATCCGCTCCGCCGTCCTTGGGCTTCGTCTTAGGGCGGGTCGCGACAGCGGCGTCCCCGTTCGAGGCCGGGCCGGGGCCGCCCTCGTCGAGCACGGCGCGGATCTCCTCGGCGCGGCGGAGGTACTCGGTGAACTTCTGGGTGATGGCCTCCCTGATCTTGGGGTTCTTCTCGTACTTGAGGTGGGTCTTGAAGTACTCGAGGGCGTTCATGTAGAGGGGGAAGGCCTTGGCGTAGTTCCCGGCGTTGTCCTCATGAACGGCCTGCTTCACGTACTCGATCGCTTGCTCCTTGAAGTTGCTGTACATCGTAAAATCGCTACCGGCAGCTCGCGAAGGATCGCATGTAGAGACGGCGATCTAGCGGGGGAGGAATCGCCGAAACCCTAGAATCCGAGACGGGGATCGATCGGAACTACGATCCGAATCGAACCGGCGTGGATTGATAATTTGCTGATTCTTCGTGATCGATAGAGAGAGATTGATCGGAGGAGAAGGGATTTGGACGGGGAGGTGCGGAGTTTCAACGAGCGCGTGAGGTGTGTTAGAGAGACTGTAAAAGATTGGGCTTTTCTGCGTCCTGAAGGGGGAGTGCGTAGAGCGCACCCCTAATGTGGAAGTTAAGAGGGGAAGGTTCTCTTTCGCTCGCAAGAGCTGCAACCCTTTTTTCCCGTCCTTGCATGTTTTTTTCCTTTCATGGATTTCTACCGCTCGTTAAACATGATAATGGAAATTTCCATTCTCAGAATTGTATACGTGTGTGTATATATATAGTTCATGTTATAAAGTAACATCGTTCATGATATTAGTTTCAAATATTTATCCTTATTCGATAGGCAAACACAATCCTAACACCAATACTTGAACGAACATTACATATTGTCGAGACCCAAAATTATTGGGAAGCTAAGTGTCCTTAATAATGGGATAATTACCGATAAGAGTGTCGCTTCAGGCGGTGACTCCACGACCTTCTAAGCAAAATGCCCACGTAATCGTCCCGGTAAGAGGTTGGACTCTTTAGAATCCTAACTTGATACATTGCGACCTCCATTTCTTCTCCTCAATGTCTCAAATTATCATAGGGCCGATATCTTAACTCGAATTTTGTATTGCACGTCAATTCTAGAAGTCAGTCCTTACTTGGTGAGGTGGTTTCCAATTTCACATTAGCAACAAGAACATCCATTGATCTAAAGATTGTAATATTTCATTGTTTGATTGCTTAACAAGTGCTCCAAATCTACTTTTTAACACGGTCCTAGGATTATAAAAAAAAAAAAAAAAGACATTCTAAAGTCAAGTTATTGGACATTTTATTGCAATCGCCCCCAATAGTGATAACCGACGCAATCCAATTTGAATGTAATTGATTTGCGATTTTTCAACAACAACAACAAAAAACCACCATTAGGGCAAGAGCTTGACGCGAGCACCCCAACAATTTGGGTATTGCAATATCCCTAAAACTCAAGGGAGAAAGAAGGGAAGAGAATCAACCTCATGTCGTGAACTAATGGATCGTACTATGTGGGGCCCACACAGCCAGAGGCACGTAGTAGTAGGGGTGTCAACGGGTCGGGTTGGGTCGGGTATCATTGACACCCGACCCGACCCGAAACACAGCATTTGGGTGATTACCCGACCAAGACCCGAACAGACCTGGACATGACCCGAACATATCGGGTCGGGTCTCTTGTTCGGGTCTTCAGGTCGGGTTTCATGTTTCATATTGTTTTCAGCCCTTTTTTTTTTCTTGCAATTCTACCTAATAGACCAAATCTTGCAATTGAGCCCCTGGATCCCATTCAATATTCAACCCAAAACTCTTCTGGTTTTACAACTTTTGGCCCAATCTCATGACAAACTCCTCTTACGGCCCTCATCTCCAGCTTCACAAACAGCACAATCGAAGCAGAGAAAAAGGTTCGAATTAAAGATAATGTTTTTTAATGATCACTACATTCTAATGGTAGCTTCATGCTCAACAAGTCTCATGCTTGCACTAGTTGACAAGACATTAGTTAAAATCATTATTCTTGATAAGCATCTCATATGCAATCTTGACATTAAAAATTTCAAACTGCTGAATCCCAAAATTACAACACCAACCAACAAAAAAGCCGTCAATGTCCTGCAAAACACAGTCAATTAGTGCTTCCCTAAACAACTTCAGGGCGTCTTGGTGTAGCTTGGTATAGTAAACCTACCAGAAGCAAATCAATAACACTTAGTGCACCATAACAGCCAGAACTCGGTGAAATGCTATAAAGAATTACAACACAACATCCATGAGGATTGAAGATGTTTCCACTTTTTAGAAGAATTAGCTATACATGCAAAAGCTCAGTTAGTATGGTTATATATAGATTTCCAGAAAGCAAAAGAAGGAAAAAAACATATACAAAGAAAAAAAATTCCAAATTAATGCACGAAGAAGAGATGCACTAAGAGAGAGAGAGAGAGAGAGGAACTTAACGTACCAGTAGAGTGCCATCTAGAAGCAGAAAAGGGGCTGATAGCTTCCAACTTCGAAAGACAGACCTCAGTATCACGCCATTGTGACAAACTGCTGGTGTACACGTTAGCTAGATCATTCCAAGTATCCAATTCCAAACTCTTGTGTTGCCCTCTATTCTGTAGGTTGCAAAACATGAAAAGTAAAAATTATTAATTAGATATAATGTTGTCTCTTTATACAATTCTAATCGGTTATAGGGAAGAGATTAACTCTGTGCCGAAAGAGATTTACAAGAACTAAATTGAGCAAGAAGGGTTATTCCCATCTCGGCACATTCAGAAGATATAAATCACCAGGTTACCAATCTCCTCCTTGGAAAGGTCTCAGCAAATATAACATGTGTAGGCAAATCAAAACAGTACCTTGCTATACTTATTCCAACTCCTGTAGATTTAGTCTGCACATAAAGAATGGCCAGAAGCTGACTATATGTCTCAATGGCATTATCTAGACTATTGACATAGAGAGCACTAGGTCAAATATCATAAAAACGCAAAACACTCAAATCAGCAAAAAGTCACAAAAACTGTGAAACAGCATCTTAAGGAGACCAATTTATTTTTCCATCCTAGACTATTGTAGCATTTATCAGCACCCCTAGAACCAGCCAATGAGCACAAGTTAAAAGCTGCCAAGCATTCCATATTTAAGTTATAACAGACGAATGGAGATATTTAAACAAATGGCATATTTGCAGAAGTTCTTGAACTGAGCTTTCTTCTAGAGATATAGTCTAATTTGCAGATTCATAGGCAATCCAAGAAAGAACTTGTCACAAACCAAACGGACATTTGTAAAAACCCAATTAGAGTAAGCGCAAATTTACCTCAGAAGTAAGACAATACTTGGTCCTCTCATTCCATGGAAAGCTATCAAACACCAGAAATTTCCCCTCTCCAAGAATCAAATGTTCTGCTTTGATCTCTGTATACGTTTAGGCTCACTGAAGCATTTCGTCGAACATGTTTGTAGCCCATCAACAAATAGAGTTTCCTGACCAAAATTAAATGAGTCAGATCAACAAGTGGTTGATCAACCAATTCAGCCAAGAGAGCCTCAATTTTTACACATGATCTAGGTGCTTTGGCATAACCGTGTTCGAATGGGGTACAACCAGGGAGGGTATTATCTAACTAAAATAATGGTCTAGCAAAACAACTCCTAAAATGGCCAACGACGACCAACATTATGCCTTGAGCACACTCATTAGATGGTTATAAAAAGGCCAGTGACCACCAACCCGGGTAAGACATTGCAGCATAAGCGAAAAACCAACATAGAAGTCAAAAGTAAACCTCCTTCCGTCGGGCTCCTCAGTCGACCTCTTCCTTCAATCGTTCCCTTCCCCACTCCCAAGCCTCAGGAAGAGAAACACAATCAGGGCTTGTTCCGTTGCTCACTCCGGCAATCCCCCGAAGAACCCAATTCTCAAAAAGCTCCAAAACTGCGCCGGAGCTGCCGTCCTCACCGGAGCCGCGGTTTCCTTCGTCTTTAGCGACGAGAAATCTGCGGCGAGAGCTGATCCTCCTCCGGCAATTGCTGAAAAGGAGCAATCTCCGAGTCTTGAAGAGACCCAAGGACAAGCCCAGGAAGGCCAAGAATCCCAGCACTCACCGTTGACGGAGCTCCTTGAATCGGACCCCGAGTCAGTCCACGCAATGAGGAAGCTTTTGCAGCAGAAGCTCGAGAACGGAGAGGACCAAGAGGCTCTCAAGATATTGGAGAGTACTCGGTGATGGAGACGGAGGGCGTCGGAGAGGCGGTGGCCACAATAGACGTCGGAGTAGACTATAGATGGAGGCGAGATCGTCAAGCGCAAGAGGGAGAACGACATCGAGCTTAGGGTTTAGGTGTATCAGTCGTTGACTCTTGACGTCTGGGGTGTTTGGGCTTGTTTCCCTAATTTGGGCTCAGGCCCGAGCCCGAACACGGAAACAAGGATAGTAAACAATACCCGAACACGAAAACAATAATAGTAAGTGGTACCCGAAACACGTTGAGACCCAAACAAGAATATGTGTAAATTTCGGGTCGGGTCGGGTCGGGTATCTTGTTCAGCATGGACACCCCTAAGTAGTAGCTAGTGCCGGGTTGGACCAGTGGGCAGGGTCGAGCGCACGTGATCTTGGTTGTTGGCTAAACAAGGAAAGGGGTCAGGCCGAGCCCAGCCTAGCACGAGCATGAGCCCGACCTGACACGATAACAAAAGGGCCTGGCCACCATGAAGATGGTCGTGCCTAGGTTCTAGCTGCTTGCATAAATGGGCCGACCTAGTGGCCAATATTGGGCCTGACATTGGTTTCCTTAGTATTGGCCCATTTGAAGGGAAACGAGCCCAAGTGAAGGTGGGCTCCATCGACAAAAAATTAACAATCGAACATGCATGGCATTGCCAACCGGCATGCCCTGCTCGTAAAGGGATCGGGAGGTGGAAAAATTTGACTCCCGCGTTTCGCAAAGAAGCACAACAAAAGTTTGAGTGAGATGAGTTAGAGACAAGACGGGCAGATGACCACCTGGAAGAAATCCATAATATTTTAAGCGCGACGATGCCTGTAAGCTATTCAAACTTTTCAGCAAAAATTGAATGTTTATATTTTATTTCTTTTACTAGATTCAGTAGTGAATTACAAGAGATTCTTATATTTTTCGCTTGTGCTTTTTCAAATTCATTTTACATCGATATATCGTATATACCAAACAATGAATATGATATGATATGAACATATTCGGCTCTATTACTGCGATTCACCAAACACATGATAGGATATGACAAAATCCCTGGATTTCATATCCTATCCTATCTTGACTAAAAATCCGAGCGACCAAACGCAGCCTAAATGCATTCCATTTTCACCAAAAGAGATAAAATAATCCTTAATCATCCAATTGAAATTTTAAAATTTTGAACCCCGAATTTATACGCTTTCTTTCTTTTTAATTTTTCCATTTCTATATACTATCATATTGTAAACATTTGGAATATCACATGTATATGAACAAAAATAAACAATATCCCATGGCTGAATACTATAATAATACATTTTCCATCTTTTTCTTTTATATTTTACCTCTATACTTGTCAGCTTTTTTGAAAAGAGAAGTTTTCAAGAAACATAGCTCTTTTCAACGCGGTTGATCAAATTCATGGATTATTATTGAACACAATTAGAAAATTTTGAAAAAAATTATTTTTAACACCTTCAAGTGTTTGTAAACATTTGTTTTTCTCTTTCGACAAAAAAAAATTATTTTTCTCGTGCATATCTTTATAGAAATCTTTGTTATCCAATCTGCTTTCTGATTCCGTAAAATTAAGACTAGTAATTGTCTGTCTAATTTCTAGTTCAAGGGCGAAGCCACTCACCCTGACCCCCTACAACATATCAACTATTTAAAAAAAAGATTTGCAAAGAAATAATTTGAATTCTTAATTATTAGGTGCACTTCTACTCTTTTAAAATGTGAATATGTTTCAAACATGCAATCAGTTTCACTGGACAGCGCAAAAATCAGACTGGTCCAGGCACATTTGATTCGGTCTAGGGTTTCTGAAATTGGGAACCGATCCCTCCAGTTCGATTCTCGATTCTGCGATAGGACCAAATTGGATCGAAAATCAATTACACTAGTTATCAGTTGTCTGTCCTTTACACAAGCGTAATGGAATGACCAGACGAAACGAAATATTAAAATAAAAAACTCTGTATTTGCCAAAAAAAAATCACAATTTCATTGCTCCACGGGTAAATTAAAATGTGGAACTTAAATAAATCAAAACTTTCCACAAAAGCGAGAGAATAATTTAAAGCAGCAAGTTAAATATTTTTTTAGGAAAGTCGATGGGAATATCTATATGAGATCATTCATTGAGATTTGGTGTATCTAACGTAAAATTACCACAAAAAGTTATATATCATCCTAATTTTCCCTTGCGGTACCAATACTTCAAAGCACGTTGCAGTGAACATAATTTAAGATATTTTATGCGAGGATATCTTAAATTTATATTAAAATTTTCAGGTAATTATATGTCTAAGAGAGGAGCAAAAGAGAACAATCAAAAATCAAAATGCTAATTTCAATTCGTTTCGTAGAGCTTCAACGAAGACAGCTCGAGGTAAGCGTTCTGAACTTCCTTTCGTGCTAATCTGTGAATGAATTGCTTTGATTTCGCGTGGTTTGTACGATTGAGTTTCCATGGCCGTACTCGGCATCTCGCATGGCGATCGTGATTTGGTGAATGAAGTCCCTCGATTCTTAGATATGTTAAGCTAGAGACTGTGGCGAGTTGATTGGTGCTAGTTTCGCGCGATTTCGTTAGGATCCCACCGTTGGATCATCGTCGGAGAAGCTCGGCCGTTCGTTCTGTCGGAGTCGAGAGGTTGAAGACGAAGTTGACGTGGCGGAGTCAACAAGTCAAAGGTCTAGGTGTCGTCCTGTGATTGGTCCACGTGGAAGTCGAGTCGGCTTGGCCGTTGGTCGGTTAGGCAGAGTTGGTTTAGATCCAACGACTAGGGTTAATCAAGTCTAATAAATGGTGGCCGTCCGATTAGTAATTAGGTTTATCCGAAAATATTTTAAAATCAAAAAATAAAAATGAGTCGAAACGGTCCGATTTTGGTTAGTGGCAGTGCGGCGTCGTTTAGGTTAATGAGGATGGACGGTCCAGATCGAGTCCTGCCTTCTAATCCTGACCATAGGTTTTAGTAGGTTGATCAGACGGTCCTAGTCGAGTCTCCGTTCAATCTAGACCGTAGGTTTTAGTAATCTGATCCGGCGGCCGTAGGTTAGCCACGCGGTTCAATAGGAACCGTCGGATCAAGTCTAAATAATCAGAAAAATAAAAAAAGGATAAACGGCGTCGTTTCATGGCTGTGGGTCGCGCGGGTCCGGGTCTGGGCCGGGTTCCGACCCGAATGGGTCAAGTCGACCCGATCCGAATCATTTTTTTAAATAAAAAAATTGAGAAAATGATTTTAAAAATAAAAAAAAATCAGAAAAATTCTAGAAAATCCTAAAAAAATGCTAGAAAATCCTAGAAAATCCCAAAAAAAAATGTAGGAAAATTGTGGGAAAATCCTAGATACTACAGAAATCCCCAAAAATTGAGGATTGACCACAGACAACTGGTCAATCCTATTTTTGGGGTTTCTTATCCGTTCTTCCGAGAATTGACGATATTACCATTTAGGGGTATGTCGCCTCTGTTGCGTATGCAAGATAAAGTCGATAATGCCAAGGTAAGAATGAGGGTCGGTTAGGCGATCAATTCTTGGGCTTGGGTTTCCGAATCCCGTCCCTTTTCTCAAAATGACGATTTTACCCCTCAATGGGTAAATCGTCTTTCTTATTCCAATCGAGTCCTGAAAATTGTTTAAAATTAGGGTTTGGGTCAGGTGGGTGACCAACCCTAATATTTGAGATTTTCAGTTCTCATCTTTGTCCAAAATAACGATTTTACCCCTCCAAGGGTAAAATCACTTTTAAATTCCAGAAAAATTCTGAAAATTCCCGAAAAATAGGAAATTGATTGGTTTGACCGCCAATCCTATTTCCACCATCTTTTGACTACACACTTCATCTGAAATGATGATTTTCCCCTTCAGGGGCAAATTGTTCCCAAATTTCTCAAAATTACGATTTTGCCCCTCATGGGCAAATCATGTCAAAATCACTCCTAAGCCTTGATTAATACTTCTCTAGGCTAATAGGGCCTCATTAGGGATACAATGCTGCTTTCATGTGATTTATCCGCATGTTTTGGATCCTTGATTTGCGTATTTATTTTTACTGACTATGAGTGATAGGGTAGCCATTCATATCTGCATGAACTCCTAGACTTAGGTTCATACCCCAATTCATCTATATGAAATCTTAGGATTATATAAATCATTCAACTTAGGTGCCGAAAGGGCGTCAACTTTGATAGTTGGCGTAACAAAGTCCCCGATCCCACTTCTCTAGTTTTCGCAGAATCAAATAGATCGCTCCCAACTATTCGATAGGGTTTTCAATCGTACCTTTCATGAAACGATTGATGGCGACTCTTTGGCATGTACACATATCACATGTCACCAGACCGCACCGAAGGTCGACCACTTATATACAGCCATTGCGATTTGGGTAATAGACCTTGGGAGAGGCTCGCGTCCGATCAGGCGATGATCGGGCTGCCCATTAGCCCTCTCCTTCGAGAGAGAGGGTCGTGACACCGGGGCTGGGAGCTAGCGATCGGGGCCGGTGCCGAGGACTGGGACCCGGCTGGGGCAGGGGCATGCACCGAGGCTGAGGCTAGGGACTCGGATTGCGCTAGGGCAGGGGCAGGCGACCGAGGCCGAGGCCAGGGACCAAGGATCAAGGCAGGGATCGGGACCGGGGCCGAGGATCGGGACTAGGACCGGGACCGGCGACTGGGGTCAGTTCACCTCAGCTCTCTCACTCTTCTACTTCTCCTCAGTATCAAGGACAGTCTCATTGATAAGATTGAAATCGTTTTCCAAATGAGAACCAAACACTGAAAAATATTTTCAGTAACATATTACTAAACAAATGAAAACAAATCATTTTCCGAGAAAATCGTTTCTAGAAAATCACTTTCCATAAAACGAATTCATGAAAATCACTTTCCTTAAAACAAACACACCCTAAGGCTACGTTTGGCAGCCAGGATATGATAAAATTTATACTATCATGTGTTTGGTTCCTACTCAGGATAGGATATAGCAGGATATAAGGGGGATATAGCTTGGATATAATTATCTTAGGGGGGAGGTAGGATAAAGGTGGATAGGATTTCTTTTGTTTATGGTATAAAAACTATTTTTATGAATGACAAAATTCTTATATAATAAGATTAAAATAGTAATTATTTTTAAATAAATTTGAATTCTAATGTTAGAAAGAAAAATAAAAATAAAAAATAATTTTTATTTTGATTTTTATTTTCTATAAATCATATTTATAATTTGATTTCTTTCTTCATTATAATATATAGTTTGTATATGTACACACACACACTTAGTATCTATATCATTAAATATTTTAAGTATAATAGTATAATTTGTTATTTAATGAAAAATTTTACTAAGAAATGATGGAAGGGAGTCAAAATAATAATAATAAAAATTATAATTAAAAATAATAAAAAATAAGGTAGAATAAACTAGATTTTAAGTAAATAAAATGATTTCTCTAATTCTTGAAGAGAATGAATAATGAAATTTCTAAAAAAATAGCATCTCCGTCTCTCTAACTCTAGTTCATGTTGAAGTTTCATGATTGCTTTGTAACTTTAGGCTGTGTTTGGTAACACTCCTTGAAATATGTTTCTGTTCCAAAAGTGTTCCCAGAACACTTTTGAAACAAAAAGGCGTTTGGAAAAAAAATGTTCCAAAAGTGTTCCGAAAAACACTTTTTAAAAAAAGAACACTTTTGGTCCTAAAAAAAGAAACAAAAAAAAGATGTTTTTTTGTTTCTGGAACACTTTTGGTCCTAACGCTCCTTGGTCGCCGCCCGTCGCAGCCGCTGCCGTCACCGGTCGCCGGCCACAGCCGCCGCCGCCGCCACTGGTCGCCGACCGCCACCACCCGCCGCCGCCGCCGATCGCCGGGAACAGAAACACATTTGGAGAGAAAATTATTTTTTTTTAACTTACCAAACGCGTTTCTGTTCCCAAAAATCGTAGCCGGGAACAGAAACACAAAAAAATATTTATGTTCCAAATATGTTCCCAAGAACAGAAACGTTACCAAACGCAGCCTTATAGTTTATTATAAAACTTTACGAAAATAACGAGATAGTTGAAACTTACTCTCCTTCTTAGCTTTCAAGTTCACATCAAAAGTCTATGAAAACAGAAAGAGAGTCAAACATTTTTCTCCTCCATAACCTTGTGTTTCATATTGACGTTTAACGAATGTCGTGAAAAAGGTAAAACTTTTCAGCAAAAGTTGAATGTTTATATTTTATTTCTTTTACTAGATTCAGTAGTGAATTACAAGAGATTCTTATATTTTTTGCTTGTGCTTTTTCAGATTCATTTTACATCTATATATCGTATATACCAAACAATGAATATGATATGATATGAACATATTCGGCTCTATTACTGCGATTCACCAAACACAGGATAGGATATGGCAAAATCCCTGGATTTCATATCATATCCTATCCAATCCTATCCTGACTAAAAATCCGGGCGACTAAACGCAGCCTAAATGCATTCCATTTTCACCAAAAGAGATAAAATAATCCTTAATCATCCTATGGAAATTTTAAAATTTTGAACCCCGAATTTATACGCTTTCTTTCTTTTTAATTTTTCCATTTCTATATACGATCATATTGTAAAAATTTGGAATATCACATGTATATGAACAAAAATAAACAATATCCCATGGCTGAATACTATAATAATACATTTTCCATCTTTTTCTTTTATATTTTACCTTTGTACTTGTCAGCTTTTTTGAAAAGAGTAGTTTTCAAGAAACATAGCTCTTTTCAACGCGGTTGGTCAAATTCATGGATTATTATTGAACACAATTAGAAAATTTTGAAAAAAATTACTTTTTAACACATTCAAGCGTTTGTAAACATTTGTTTTTCTCTTTCGACAAAAAAAAATATTTTTCTCGTGCGTATCTTTATAGAAATCTTTGTTATCCAATCTACTTTCTGATTCCGTAAAATTAAAACTAGTAATTGTCTGTCTAATTTCTAGTTCAAGGGCGAAGCCGCTCACCCTGACCCCCTACAACATATCAACTATTTTAAAAAAAAGATTTGCAAAGAAATAATTTGAATTCTTAATTATCAGGTGCACTTCTACTCTTTTAAAATGTGAATATGTGTTTCAAACATGCAATCAGTTTCACTGGACAGCGCAAAAATCAGACTGGTCCAGGCACATTTGATTCGGTCTAGGGTTTCTGAAATTGGGAACCGATCCCTCCAGTTTGATTCTCGATTCTGGGATAGGACCAAATTGGATCGAAAATCAATTACACTAGTTATCAGTTGTCTGTCTTTTACACAAGCGTAATGGAATGACCAGACGAAACGAAATATTAAAATAAAAAAAAAACTCTGTATTTGCCCAAAAAAAAAATCACAATTTCATTGCTCCACAGGTAAATTAAAATGTGGCACTTAAATAAATAAAAACTTTCCACAAAAGCGAGATAATAATTTAAAGTAGCAAGTTAAATATTTTTTTAGGAAAGTCGATGGGAATATCTATATGAGATCATTCATTGAGATTTGGTGTGTGTATCTAACGTAAAATTACCACAAAAAGTTATATATCATCCTA
Organism: Rhodomyrtus psidioides; assembly: GCA_021437785.1. Lineage (NCBI taxonomy): Eukaryota > Viridiplantae > Streptophyta > Magnoliopsida > Myrtales > Myrtaceae > Rhodomyrtus > Rhodomyrtus psidioides. The sequence goes on along the minus strand of JAILYB010000024.1, from coordinate 1,434,305 downwards.
ATTTTCCCTTGCGGTACCAATACTTCAAGGCACGTTGCAGTGAACATAATTTAAGATATTTTACGCGAGGATATCTTAAATTTATATTAAAATTTTCAGGTAATTATATGTCTAACAGAAGAGCAAAAGAGAACAATCAAAATGCTAATTTCAATTCGTTTCGTAGAGCTTCAACGAAGACAGCTCGGCGCGTCGTCATAAGTCGTCATAAGTTTACAAATGTCAACAAACCCGCCCCCCCACAACAAACCACCGGCCGGCGTCTCCCGAAACCGCCGTCCGGCGACGACTGCCGATCCGCCACGAGCTATTCGCAACACCGAGGAAGTCATAATCGGAACGGAACGGCTTCCACCTTCATATCTTCTCGAGCTTCTCGGCGACCACGACGGGGTTGGCCTTCGAGATCTGCTCCCTCCCCATCGCCTTGAAGTCGAAGTCGCACCCGTGCTGCTCCGGGTACCTGTGGGACCCGCAGAACGTCACGCCGCACCGGCACTTGAACCCCGTGAGCCCCACGCGCCGCCTGCACGCCGCGCACCCTGCTCGGCCCCCCCGCCGCCGCGGGAGGAGCGGCCTCGCGACCTTCCGCGGCCGGCGGGGGCGAAGGGGCCGCGGGAGGGGCCGTGAAGATCGCGACCGGCGAGGAGGACGGCGCGGGCGCGGGGGCGGGGGTCAAGGTCTGGTCGAGGGCGAGCTTGGCGTCCGTCGACCGGCGCTCCTTGAGCTGGAGGTCGCGGTAGCATTTGGAGCAGAGGTTCTGCGTGGTGGGGCTGCCGAAGAAGCCGCAGTTGTTGGCGCAGAGCTGCTGGGCCTGGAACCGGTGCTCTTCCGCCATATCCGAACGTCAAGGAACCTCTCGCGATTCTGCCGATCCGCACCAGGAAGAGATTCAGAGAAAAAGCGCAGTACGAAAAAAAACAGAATAAAGGCCTCTCGATCCGCAGGGCCGGCCTTGGTTTCGTGTCCGATCAATCGAGACCGATCGTCAAGAAAAATCGAAATAAATACGCGGAGGAGGAGGAGGAGGAGGAGGAGAGAAGAGAACCTTCAAGGAAGGCCAGCGATGGCGTGAACCCGTGTTCGCGTGAAGACGAAGATTCCAGACACCTTCTTCTTCGTCGCCGCGAACTCTCGACAATTTCTTTTTTTTGTAAATTTTTTTTAGGGAGGGGGGAGGTTGTGGTGGAAGGGGGCGTTAAATAAAGTTGGTGGCGCCTGGCGGGGTTGATTGGCCATCAATCAACATCGGAATTTGATTAAAAACGGGAAGCCGTCGAAGCCACGCCAAGTCGTCGTCCTCGTCACACGCCAATCTGGACCATTCTTCTCCCCCCATCCCTTCAATTTAGACCGCGTCTCGGCGGCACCACCGACTTCACGGTGCTACTCGGAACGGCGTCGCATCGTTCCTTCTTTTTTGGTCACCCATCGTACTCTTCACTTTTTCCAACACGAGCGAATCGATCAACATGACGCGTTCTGTTCTCGCCGACCCTCCTTTGACTGCGCCGATTCGGTAAAATGAGGAGGGAAGAACTGACCCAAGACAAAATGACGCGTACCGTCGAATTAGTGGAGTCGATGTGACAATTAATATAATTGCAAATATGTTTAAGAATTTTTTGCAGATTTAAACAAAGTAACTTAGGGCGCGAATGGTAACACTTTAGATGCAGAATTGAAGCTGAAATTCATTTGGTAAAGACGCTTCAGAAGTGCTTCTGAAGCTGAAATCTGTTTGATTGCGCGCATGGCAAGACTTCAGCAAAAGAAATCATTTCTGAAGCTGAAGTTGATTTTTCAACTTCTCAATCAAAAGTTGATTTCTGATCAAAGAAAGGTGTTTGATAAAATTCTACTTCTGAAATTTTTAATTTTTAAACATTATTAAAAAAATCTCCGGCGGTGGTGGTCGGTGGAGGCGGCGGCCGACTACCGGCGGAGGGCGGACGGCGACCGGCTGTGGTCGGCGGCGGACGGGCAACCAACGGCGGACAGGTGATCGGCGGCGGCCGACCACAGGCTGCGGCCGACCATCAGCAACGGTCGGCGACCGGCGGCCGGCCACAAGCGGCAGTGGGCGATCGGCTGCGGGCGGGCGACGGCTGCAGCGGGGCGGGCTGTCGGTGGGGGCCGGCGGCGAACGGCAAAGACCGGTGTAGTTGAAAAAGTGATTTCTTTTTTAGAAGCTACAATATTTAGCTTCTTAAAGTTGGCCAAAAATTCAACCAGAAGTAGAAATCACTTCCAAAAGTATTTCTGAAAGTAATTTCTCAATATTTTTACCAAACGATTTTCAGCTTCATAAGCACTTTTGAAGAGTCTTTACCAAACGGATTTCAGCTTCAGAAGCAGAAATTCTGCTTCTGAAGTGTTACCATGCGCGCCCTAAAAATATTGAGAAATCACTTCCAGAAGTACTTCTTGAAGTAATTTCTACTTCTGGTTGGATTTTTGCCCAACTTTGAGAAGATAAAAATTGTAGCTTCTAAAAAAGAAATCACTTCTTCAACTACACCGATCTTCGTCGATCAATGCCCGCCTGCCGGCGCCCCCCGACTGTCGGCCGTCAACCCGCAGCCGGTCGTCGCCGCCGGTCGCCGTCCGCCGCCGGTTATCGGCCGCCGTCCTCCACCGACCACCACCACCGGAGATTTTGTTAATAATGTTTAAAAATTTAAAATTTCATAAATAGAAATTTTATCAAACAGCTTTCTTTGATCAGAAATCAACTTTTAATGGAGAAGTTGAAAAATCAACTTCTGCTTCTGATTGAGAAGTTGAAAAATCAACTTCAGCCTCAGAAATGATTTCTTTTGCAGATGTGTTGCCATGTGCGCCCTTAATGTGTACACACACTCTCTATATACTATGGAGTTCAGTTTAAATATATAAACAAGAAAATAGGAATAAATAAAAAGGAAAATCATTTTTTGTTATCTTGATTTTTTTTAAAAGAATATATTAGAATTCAAAAATATTGATTAAATTTAATTATTTAAAATATTTATTATTACGTCTCCACCGAATCTACAGTTGGTGCTTAAAGATCCTCATTTAGCACAGTGCACCATTAGTAATAGCATCAGGACCAGTTCTCCTTGGATTTTTATGCCTGCAATCAGTGGACATAGTTTTGGAGCCCGACCCGACCTGACCCGACCGGTATAGGTACTGTTTCATTTCGGGCCGGCGCAGGCCAGGTTAGACAAGCTACTGTTTCATTTCGGGCCGACTTGGGCCGGGCCGACCCGGCCATTGACACCCCTAGACAAACATAGGCCAATCTCAATATATGACTTCGTTCCATCCAATGTCAAATTTTTGTGCTTCCTGTTTGAAATTGACGACAACGACCACCGGACTGCGACCGATTCGATAAAAAAAACCAATTTTAGGTGTGAAATTTCTTCTTTCTTTCTTCCTCGTCCTAGTTCGAGAACTCGACTCTAATGGACGACAACCACCTTGGCGATGCTCGACCATCGCACATTCCAGCAGACCACCAACCCAAACAGAAGATGATCATATACCAACCATGACACATAAGCGGCCTAAGCTGATCAGTTCCATAACGTGATACGAGTTTTGGTTAAAAAGTTTTAAGGTAACTGGTGATTGTATACACAGACAAAAGCCATCGATCACCACCCCCTTTTCCGGCAGCAGTACACTATGCACATGAGGGACCAAAAAAAAAAAAAAACCAAGAAAAAAGGCCAAGGCTATGTAACGAACATGCCATCACTTTGCTTGCCATTGCCTTCTCTGTCGACCTCTCTCACCCCTCCGTGTCCATCACGACTCCTTGCTCCTCATACTTCACTTCCACCACGAACCTTATGCTCGTCTGCGGCGCAAGCACCGGAAATTTTACGTCTAGGACATGCTGGGGAGAGCAAACCGGTTTAAGTAGATCTAGATTTTTACCTGTTTTGGATCGAACACGGCGTACTCGTTGTACTCGAGGGGGCTGTCCTTGTGCTCCGAGGGGATCAAGCGGCCGCACGGCACTCTGATGTCGTCCTTCCAAATGAAATGCTCGAATTCGTCCGTCTTCTTCCTCCCCAGTCCCTTCACTCCCATCTTCTTTTCCTCCAAGGATTTGGTATCCTGTATGAATATATGACAAACCAATCAGTGTCGAGCCAGTGCTCAATATCGGCATGAATGATGTCGCCAGCATTGATTTGAATTTATCACTTCCGACTTCGTGTACCTCGGGCAGATTTTTAACCTCCAGAACTTGATTTCCCAAAGAAGCGATTGCCAGTACCGGGAAGCCCTCCGGCCTGTCAACGGCCGTAAAACCGTACCTTGCTGCTTCTGCGGCCGCATCAGAACACACAATCGCCTTTCCAAACTGGAGGGATATTTAAACGCGACAATTCGGAAAACCACCAAATGATACGAGGAACAAATGGCGTGAATAATTATCAAGGAACGGCGGGCGACTCACCATGTAACCAGGAACAGGCAGAGAGCAAATAGCAGGCAAGAAACCCTTGTGCAGATGCCTCATCAAATTCGAGCTGCGGGTGCCTGCGGAAACGAAGCTTGATCGATGATCGGAGTTCACATAAACAGATAGGAGCTCGGAGTTCAGCTAGTTATGTTGAGAACCTCACCGCACCACAAGAGAACCTTGTTTGGCAACCCTTTTATTTCATCATAAGAAGGTGCCGCGGTTGATTCGACAGCAAATATGTTCTCCACTGATACTCCGTAGCACTGGAAAAGAACCGATAGCCAGAGTATTAGAACCGCCTGAAAATGAAGACTCTTCCATTTAGACGTGGAAAGGCAAATTTGTGAACTCACTATTTCCCCAAGTTTGATAGGCTCGTAAGTTTTCTCCACGTAGTTCACGATCATCTTGTAGTCGTCGGACTCCTTTTCAAGTGGCGAAACTTTGCAGTTCAGCTTGTTGTATCGGTCCGAAAGAGGGTCGTTGACCGTAGCTCCCGTCATGTCGCCTATAAGGTGCGACGCATCTGTTATGTCGCGGACAGTCTCAAATGCCGCCATAGCCTGCAGGAACAACACAAATTCACAGCCGCTGTGACCCGTAGAATAAGCTTTTTTGGGGAACAGAAGGCCCTTACATGATCGGCGATTTCCTGATAGTCCCTGAAAATACAGGGCCTCGTCGAGTGCATCAACGTGAACCATCTCTGGCTATAATCCGACCACACCGCCTCAGCCTTTCGACCCGTATCCTTCATGGATTTTACTTTCTCCACAAACTCTAATAGCACCTCCTCACCTAAGTCAGCACATCTCATTATTGGCCCGGCTGCTTCTTAAGAAGAATGAGGGACACTTACCCAAAAAAAAAAAAAAAATGAATGAGGGAGAAGATTCGGATTCTTACATCTTTGCAAGTGAATCTTCGACAGCATTCCCATAGGTAGATCAGGGGAATCCAAGGCTATCTCCATTAGAGCATACCTATAATCACAGCAATGCCATCGAACCGAACAGGCACAGTTCTTAGCGATCACAGAGTTAGAACTTTGTGTCCAGTACCTGTAAATTTCCCGACTGCATAAGACTTTCATGAAGTTCGCCACCCGGGGCTCCAGCCTGCAATGCACTACCGCAACTCCAAGCTGCCGCAGACCCAAGCCCCCATGCCTTGCGTCGACACCGTCGTCCTATTTGAAGGAGAACCCAACTCATCTCATCATAAAGCGAATCGATGAAGCATAGAATTGTGCCCGAGACAAGATAAATTTTTCACTTGCCATGTCAACAGGACAGAATTTCAGCAAATTCTTCTGAAACTTCTTCTCTCTTTCCCAGGGCTCAAACTTGTTCCCTGTCATTTCCTCAAACAGCCTCACAAACTCCTTCACCGCATTGTCGACATTCTCCCATGCTTCGAGCTGCTCCTCTGCATTCGGGTCGTCCCCTACTCTTCCCCGCTTGTAGTACAGATGCAAATCGTCGTCGGGGACTGTGATGAGCTGCATTACGCAATAGCTACACCAAATATTCATGAATTACTGGTCAGCATGGAAAAGCCAGAATGAAAACAAGAGGAAAAAATAACAGTCGAAGCCCGAAGAATATTTAGCATATACTCGTTCAATCCTTCCCCCATATCACACAGAGAAAAGGCACAGTTATACAGTATTCCATCTTTCTCTAATATTTTCCCGCCTTGCTCTCGTAGCATCGTGTCTTTGTAGACGGCCCGTTTCCCATACAGCTTCAGCTGCACCAGGAGAAGAAGGTTCTGGTCACACTTGGTGTATGCAAAATTATCCTGGATAACACCATTTCAAGTGTCATAGCAAGCGAAAGATGGCTGTTGGTCCATACTTCAGCTGAAATTGATTCAAGCGCCTCCTCGCTCGGATCTTGCTTGTCCCAGGGTATTCCCCTGCCTTCTACAACCAGATCACTCAACACGTCGTAAGCAGCTAAAGGCTGCGCCTCTTTCTTCTCGATGCTGTCGATCAGCCAAGCTTCACTCACCACGGGTATGCCTCTTTCCCTAGAAATCACACATCGTCTCGGTTAGTTATTTCCCCATAACACAAATGGCCCTAACAGAGACGAAGCGGTCTGCTCAACCAGAAAAATGCACAGAAATTTTTAGTCTCACTTAGCATTTGCTGCTATGTAACATTTTTTGGCTATAACCACGTAGTTTCCTTAGGGTCTAACATCAAGTAGAAATTATAACCTGCAAATCCCCTCTACTCACATTGCTTCTGCAACTTTTGTCGAGCCGCCACGCTCCCTCTCGGCAGGCGAGACAACTAGACAGGTCATGCCTACAAATTTCAGAAACGATTCATGACTCTATATTCCTTAACATAATTTCAGTGCTACTTATGTGATTCACTAAATCATCAAATACCAATGACAGAATTGGATACTCTTCCTCCATGTCTTTCGATCTCCGTCTTCCATTGTTGCTGCACCAATGTTCAGAGTGTCTGATCGCACCGACTCGTACAGAAACGACGATAAAAACTAACTCCCAATTCTAAAGACCAAGATGCATACATGAGTACGAGACAGACGGCCCGATAGAGATATCACCATCCCTTGTAGTGGCTTATCTGCAATGCCCGGATCTTTACGGAGTCGAGGACTTGGATCTTGATACTTCTTTAGCAACTGCGATAGCACGTAAGGAGAGAAGACAAGACAAACGATAGATCACTACTCGTGCTTAAACATAAAGAGAAACTGAAAAATTATGCAAACTTCATGGAGCGATACATCGGCAATGGGCGAATTGAGGACAGAATCCGGCAACTTGATTGGCTCCTCTCTCCTCGGAGGGGATTTGGTGCTGAATGTGCAAGACGCCCATTCGCTATAAGCTCCCTTACACTTATACTTTGTACCGGTAAATTCAAGAGTTCCACCGCAAATTGGGCATTTGTCCAATGGCCCGTATAACAGCAAGTCTTGGCTGCATCATCAACACACAGATGTCCCAAAATTATCAACATAATTGTTTTCCAGATTGCTCCTCCGAAGCTAGAGACATACAACGTGTACAATGTTTCGGTCTACCAAACCGACATGTCAATAAAACGGTGAATGTTTGAAGCATACATACTCTCAATCAAATAGCAAACAAAACCGTGATGGTGCTCCTAGGTGCAGCCTAGTAAACGTTCAGGATGGGCGACTTCATCTTAGAATAAGTTAAGTGCCGAGTACCATTTAGAGGTTACAACCCCCGGAGTACCGGAGGGGTCTTGGCCGTTCGCTTCCAGGATCTGCCTCATCTGGTCGACAGACAGATGTTCCTCCGTAGCTCTGCGCAACTCCTCGAGTTCGGCGTGGCCATCGTCCGACGATTCACGGTCCGGAAGCACATTATCGTTCTCGGCCTTTGGCTTCTTGGGCGACTGCTCCGGTTCCTGCAGCTTGTGCTGCTCGGCTTTCTGCTTCCTCGTCATCATCTTGTCCTCGTCCATCGGCGCGTGCGCCTGAGACCTCATCTCGTGCACCTTTTGCCACATTCAAACTCCCAATATAATCACACACATATAAACCTCTCCCGAGGATTTCACTATAAACTACAGTAGCTTCCTTTTGATGTTCTCCCCTTCATCTAGAACTGAAACTAACTTTACAACATCAAACACAGCAGCCAGGAAAAGGATTTTTCCTCGCTTCATGATATCCATCGTTGCAGCAAGAAATGAGTACCAACTACAAAGAACCGAGTTTCCAAACGATCAAGAAACAATCGGGTCAGTGCACAAACCTTCATAGCCTTCTTCTCTCTCCTTTTCCTTCCAAGTTTTGCCAGACGAGACTCAGCACATGTGGAGAATCACAAACTTGTTCCCGCGAAGCCCAACACGCATTTTCTATTTTCATAGTGATCCCGCCACCGTAAGAGGAGGATTCTGACCGCGGTGTTTATTACAGAGAGCTTTCCTGAGGGGACACGGGGTGGATACACCGAGGCATCGAGCTCCTACGCGCGCGACACTTGTCCGCACCCCATGCACGTCCGCGACATGTGTTGAGTAACTTGAGTTTCACGGCGTGAGCCGTCGACATTTGGTAACTTTAAGCCTCTTTGGGACAGTACTCGCGCCATGCATGAATACGAGGATGAAGAGGATACCTTCGAGCCTTTGTCTCTATCAAACTGCCCAATAAATAATTTGCGTTACACATTCCGAAGTGATCTAGAAATGTCTGCGATCGAGTAAAATGAGGTTTCGTTGGTCAATATCGGATGTGGGCAAGTTAAGGTTCCGGTTGAGTTTGGGCTGTGAACCGGTGGACGTAATAGGAAGGAAGGACGTGCATCACCGCCGAGCTCTTCCGCCGATCTTCATGGCGGTATTCGACTCGGAATGCTAAAAGGATTGAATTTGCATAATCAAGGACGACCAACGATGCATCTAAATGAAAAGAAATCCTAAGTATTTGAAACTAGAAACATATTGATAAATTGCATATACATGAGGAATTTGTGTTGACCATCGTGGGATCTTTCACAACAGTTACATTTCCCCCTTTTATGAACTGCACAGCATAACGGCTCATAAGAAGTTAATATCCTAATGACAGTTACAACCACATCTACGTAACTTTAGGCCCTATCATTGCATGTCGACCTTATCTATACGCAGTTGCAACTCACTGAGTGTCGCTGGACTTAACCGTAGATCGATATTTGTATCTTCAGTCGATGTCTCCACTCTGCCTCTTCTCTTCTTCCCTCGGTGTCCAACACTTAGCCAGATTTGTTAAGTGATAATCGTCCACTAATCGCTATGGTAAGTTAACAGCCGAATACCAAGGTCATCAATGATCATCATGTTCATCGGCCAATGTTTCTATTATCGATAACTTACCGATAAGCAAATTGAAATTAACACCGAGCTTTATATTCATTCAAATTGGCGTCATGTCGGTTACAAGGGTTTTGCCATTCTTTGTGTACACAGTACGCCACTCAAATAAAAATTGCTAATTTTATACAACAGCATGAATCTTTGATGCTGGTCTGTGAAATTGACTTATCAAGGGATGCAAAACTTTTTCATTGTGTTTGAATAATTAACCCGAGGATTAATTTTAATCGACCTAATTTCAGCATACTTAGCATTTCTAACGAAAATGATTTGGATATGTGGCATTTCCCCGCCTTCTTGAGTATTTTAACTCATCGTGTTTATCGCTTTTGAGGAAGAGAATAAAGAGTTTGATTTTGTTTAAGGAATACATTTGACCCTTTTTTTAACAGAATCTTATTATTTTGTTGGAGGATCAGCGAGAGCCTTGTCTTAAGAAAATTAAATAATGGTCTATGTCTGAGTGCTTTACATCTTTGTAAGTCCTAGATTCCCCAACAGCTTGTGCATCGTAACTAGGGTGCACATGATGTGCCACCACTATGTATGATTAAACTTACTAGCTATCCTGATCAATTTATTTAGGGTTAATACCACGAAAAACCTCAAAATGATACACTTATGAAAATTTACCTAGAACTATTTTTTTATCACAAAAAATTCCAAACTGATACACATGTGGTAAACTAAGCTTAAACTATTTTTTGACTGTGATAAATATACCTCAAACTAATTTTTTTTATCACTGCCCATCTTTAATTTTTGTTAAATTAGGTTAACACACGAAAAACTCAAAATTGATACACCTGTGACAAACAAAGGGTAAAATCTAATGAAAAACTTGTGTAAATTTGTTACAAATGTACCGGTTGGAGTTTTTTATGATCAAAAAGTTAATTTTAGATAAATTTATCACAAGTGTACCAGTTTGAATTTTTTGTGGTATTAATCCATTTATTTGTTTCAAACTTTCCACTCATCAATGGTGAAGCAATTGCACTGGAGCCCAACTCTATCAAAAGGTCAATATCGGCCTAGTGAAATTTTAAGAACGATAGTTTCCATTAGCCTATCGTAACTGTATTTTTCATTCGTATCAATCTAGCTATTCGACCCTACGATGAAAATATGCCAATTCGTGTATATATATATATGGGTTAATACCACAAAAAAATCCCAAATTGATATATTTATGATAAATTTACCTCCAACTATTTTTTTTACCACCAAAAACCCCAAACTGGTACATTTGTTATAAATTTACCCTAAACTATTTTTTTACTAGCAAAAATCCTAAACTGGTACAAGTGTGATAAATTTACCTCAAACTAATTTTTTACCACCAAAAACCCCAAACTGGTACACTTGTTATAAATTTACCCTAAACTATTTTTTTTACTAGCAAAAATCCTAAACTGGTACAAGTGTGATAAATTTACCTCAAACTAATTTTTTACCACCAAAAACCCCAAACTGGTACACTTGTTATAAATTTACCCTAAACTATTTTTTTTTACTAGCAAAAATCCTAAACTGGTACAAGTGTGATAAATTTACCTCAAACTAATTTTTTACCACAAAAAATTTCAAACTAGTATATATGTGATAAATTTACCATATGTTTATTTCAGCTAAATTGAGTTAATACAACAAAAAGTTTCAAATTGATACACTAGCAAACATAGGGTAACGTGTACACTCGTCAATTGTTGCGTATCATTCAACTCAGCGATTTAACGGTAAAATTTAACAAAAACTAATCGATGGTAAATTTATCACAGTCATACCAGTTTGGGGTAAATTTATCACAAGTGCATCAGTTTGGGGTTTTTCATGATCAAAAAAATAGTTTGAGGTGAATTTTTCATAGGTATACCGATTTGAGGTTTTTGATGGTATATATATATATATATATATATATATATATATATATATATATATATATATATATCGAGTACAACATTTCAAGTCATGTTGGAAATTTTTTCTTAGGAATGCTTGTTTTGCTTCGTGTTGCCTAAGCGGGTCATGTCAAATGTCATATCGAACTCATGATTAGATGTGAATATGTTAAGCATCTTCTGATGGAATGAAAAATTTTAAACCCCAATCAATTAGTAGAATTGAAAATGGGTCCTGGAGAGGAATATGGAGACTCGGGTTTAGGATGGATGACATTCAGTTTCAAAGAATATTTGCAGAAAGTGGTTTTCGCGAGTTAAGGTTTTTGTTTTGTCCTTTCCAGCATACACTTGAATGAGCTTTTGTGATTAAGAATAGCGATTTTCGACAAGCCCCGCATATTACAACTAAGATGCATCCCCAACCATGCACGAGAGAATCTACAAAAGGGTGGGCTTTTCATCGGATTGGTGACAACAAAATGTTGTTTTAGTTGGTTGGTACTTGGTAATATGTGATGTCATCATTTTCACTTGTACGCAAGTATGATTGTGTGCACCATCGTTAATAAGGTCAATATAATTAATTAAGGGTCCGTTTGTTTAAAGAAAAACTGTTTTTCAAAAATTTATTTTTTTTACTTTTTGATTTTTTATTTGGTTAAAAATTTTGTAGTTTTTGGCTCACAAAAAACTAATCAATCAATTGAAAATGATTTTCATAAACTAAAAACAACAAGTCTTCTCATTCTTATAGGACCGATAATTACCAAAACAGTTTTAAACATATTGTAATTGTGCCAATTCAGTCATAAACCTTTTGCATTTGTGCCAATTCATTATACTCGATAGTTTTTTAGAGCTGATGTGGCCAATTTTTAGTAACATTATTTTCGAATTTTTAATTATTTATTTATTTGTTCTTTGGCGCGAGGCCATGGCCACCTTTACCCGTGGCCAGCAAGGCCCAAGCTAGGCGGCCGTGCCTCATGAAATCCTAGTGAAGTGCGAATGAGGTCGGTCGAGGGTCGCAAAGCCCTCGTCGATAGCCAGTGAGATCCGGTGACCAGCATACTAGTAGTAGGAAAGAGGAAAAAAATTATTAAACAATGTCCACGTCAATGCCGACTAACAAAGTGAACTAAATTGGCACAATTGCCATATGTTTAGGACTTTTTATTAATTTTCCTACTTGTGAGGAGGAAATCACTTTTCCTAAATCACCAAATAAATAAAAATTTATCGTTTTTCTATTTTCATAAAAAAAAAATTCTATATTATAAAAAATTCCCGTCATGAGTCTCATCTCGCGCGATTTTTTTCAAATGTCAATCAAATCGAGTACGTCAACTTCGGCCAACCGATTAGGTCGGCCTTTTTCATGGTGGCCTCCATGGATACCGCTAGTCGGATGTGATGACCCGAAAATTTGAGTTTGTTTAAAGATATTATTGGACAATTATGGGTTATGAGGCGATAAAACGACACGGTATAATTTATTTTGAGCCCGGCAAGGCCTAGTACATATGGAATTGAGACTAGGCGACAGGGACAAGGTGGCCACATGACCGAGCATGGCAAGGCGATGGCCACGTGTCCGCCGGTGACATGTAGCGGCCATCGCCGCATACACATGACACGTGCTTGACACGTGTCACGGCGTGGCCCTCTGCAAGCTGCTGACAAGCTGACTGAACTGTTATAAATAGAAATCAATGTCAGTTCATTCGGCAGCTCTTGTCGGAATTTCTATCAATACTCTACACGATCGCCGCCGTAAGTCATCTGCCGACCCAAGCTGACCGCCCGTCCGTCCGTCCTGCGTTGTAGCCATCACTGCCATTTGGTTGTCGTTCGTTGCCCACCCCCCCGTTGTCGTCCGTCGTCCATTCGTCATTTCTGGATATCGAAATTTCTGAATACAGGCGAGTGGATTCCTAACTTTTATAATTTGTTTGAATTGGCGCTAGAATCATTCGTCGATAGTTTGAAAATTGATTCTTGAGTTGTTGCCTGATATGCTTGATTCTTGCATTGATTGATTTTATGAAAAAGAATTGATCATGAGAACTGTATGATTCATTCATTTGCATTGAATCTTCTGAGCTTGATATGCCTCTGGAGTGAGATGATAGGTAAGTCGATCCCCGATAACGGCACACCAGTGGAAAACATGCATTCGTGAGGAGCCGGTGTTGCCTCAATGGGAGTCGTATGGAATTCGGGATGCCTTCGATGCTTTCTGATGGCACACTTGTATGAGGTTTATCTGCGAAGGAGTCGGTATTGCATTGCATACAAATTCATGAGTTTTCGAAAGAAAACTTTTACTTGAATCGCCTGAAACGCGTACATTTGGACTCATGAATTGTTGACGTGGCATTCTGATTTCAATGCTTGCATTCTATTAAGTTAGACGTTTATTCGCGGAGCTATTGAGCTCACCCCTCGTGGGATAACTATTTTTCATATTAGCATAGCTAACCAATGATGTTGGCGGCAAGGAGTAACTTATGGATGTTGGTGATGAAGATGAAGTTGTTGAGGTGACGTGAGGTTGGAGTAGTTATCATATTTTGCGATGCTCCTGGCGTTTTCGAATTTTTGTAAAGAACTGATTGAAAGATATGAATAAAAGGTTGTTGTTGTTCGAAATGCATGTATCTGGTTAGTGAAACCATGAAATGCCATACCTTTTGATTAAGCGTGCCTGCCATCGGATGTTTTGCATTCCATGCACTTGTGTCCGCATAGACGCCATGTTTGATTTTCTGCTTTAGAGATTCCGCATTCGCCAAATTATAGCGCAAGATTAAAGGAGAGAACGTAAGCATTTAGTCGCGGACGGTTCGGCACGGGACGTTCCGCCAACCTCACGTGTGGGTGGAGAAGTGCCTGGGTCGCTACATCGGCGATGTTAGGTCCGGGTAAAGAGCGAGGATCTCGGGTACGCTGGCCTGGTGAGAGCGACGGTGTCAGGCACGCGGCGGCCGTCGAATCAAAGTCGCAGATAGTATCATTACGAGCGGGATTCCAAGATTTGTCGTGGTTAGGAATGAAAGATATGAAAGGATTCTGAGAAACAGCGGATCAAGGTCAGAGATGCATGGCCAGGACATGAGGAGGAGGAGGAGACAAGACAGTGCTGTCCTGTCCGCAGGGAAAAAGCTTGGAGGTGGCTAGGAATGGAGTCGTGGCAGGAGATGGGGGGGAGGAGGGGGGTGGGAATAGGGTGGGGGGAAACGCTCGACCGTCGACGGGGTGCCAAGTTGGGAATATTCCACACGTGGCGGGAGGCGGGACGAGGCCCAAATAAGGGCGCCCGCCATCCTCCCGCTCCTTTCCTACTTCCGCCTGTCGCTCTCCGCGCTACTGTGAGAGCGGGTTTAACACGGCCAAGTGGCCAGGCTATGGTGTCCCTGTCCCCCACTCCCTTCCCAAAGACCTTCCCCCAATTTGTTTACAAGTTGGTGCCCCGCCACCATAGGATCAAATCAATCACCGCCGTCCCCATCTACCTGATTTTATGGGAAATTTGCCCCAAAAAAAAAGAACAAAAAAGGTCCTAAATCTATCATAATTATGTCAAATTCAATCATAAATCTTTGGTATTACTGCTAATTCAATCCTAAGCCTTTCGCATTTGTGGACCAACTTTGTTCTGTCGGCCCTGACGTGGATGCCGGCCGGCGTTGATGTGGCGTTGTCGTGACAAGTTTTAATTTATTTTTTTTCTCTTTTTTTTTTCTTCTTCTTCTTCCCTCCTCGGCGACCGGCCAGAGGAGAGGGCCGGCAAGCTCATCCTCGCCCATTGACGGCAAGGCGAGCCTTGCCCAGCGCCAGCGAGGACGAGGTGTCAGCCATCACAGGCTCTTTCTTCTTCTTCTTCCTCGGCTGGAAGAAGGAAAAAATAATAATTCGAAAAAAATATTATGAAGAAATATTAAGAATTGCCACGTCGGCGACGGCCGGTCAAAGTTGGTCGGATGGATTGAATTGGCATGCAAAATATTTATGATTAAATTGGCAAAAAAAGGACTTAATTGACACAATCGCAATAAGTTTAGGAGATTTTTGATAATTTTTCCGTGCTTTTACAAATGCCGATTCAGTCCTAACCTTGTTTAGCTCAACTAATTTAGTTCTAAATATTTTCATGGTTTACCTGTGTAGTCCTTCTTGCTAAAACTGATTGGAAATCATTGACGTGGATGCCAACCGCGTTACGTGGCACTATCCGTACTGACGTGAATGGTTCTCGAGTTTTCTTTTTTATTTTCTAAAAATTTTGTTAACTTTTATATTTTCCTTCTTTTCTTTTATTTTTTAATTTTTTCCTTTTCTGCTGTTCACTTCTTGGAAGGGTCGGCAAGAATTGGTTGGGCCTACGCGCCGTCACCGGCCGTGACCCTCGCCCACGGCGGGGCAAGGGCTTCAAGGCCATTGCCGATGCCCCGACGACCCCCGACAGCCTTTTGAGGAAATGAACAGTGAAAAAGAAAAGAGAAGTTTAAAAATTAAAAAAAAAAAAAAAACATCTACATCGGTATCGGTCGTGCCACGCAGGACTCTCCAATAGCTACATAAGTAATTCTCAATCAATGTAGGCCGGAAGAGTTACATCATCAACAAATCGCCAAAAGGTTTAAGGCTGAATTGATTGCCGTATAACATCGTCTCCATTTTCTAACTTAGCTCCTAGAACAACGTCGGAGATATTAAGAATTTCACATGAGAACATATAGATTTGGTGGTGTTGGCAAATTCCCGGAAATGCTTAAAAATCTACAATGCACACTAGGAAATTTGTTGCAGATTCTTTGGTACTTGTGGTATAAAAGAGAGAGAGAGAGAGAGAGTAGAAATTGTTTGTTTGCTATTAATAGGTAAAAATTTAGTGAGAGCCCCTGCAGGAAGGCAATCTCGCCAATCATATGCCAAGATCCATGTCCTGCGGTGCAAAGGCTATTTCCAGAAAAAAAGAAACATTGATAAAATTCCAACATTTAATTATACAACTGCAGAAGTTACAGCAACATCGTACGGGGAGAGTTAAGCCAAGCATCAGCTAGCTTGGTGCCCAAACATTTCAGAAAGAGACGACGCCCACGACCACTTTCTAGCCTAGTTCGATTATTCTGTTCGTTTTCGAGTGTTCCAACTGTCTAAATACCAAGCCTTGCGTTCATCTAATGCCTTAATGTTTACACAACTGCTGGCCAGCGACGGTTCGTCGTCGGTGTGTCGCGGGTTCCGGCGAGTCTCAACGCCTCCTCGCCGCCGTTTCCCGCTGGGCGTTGAAGAAGACAGCGGCGACGGGAAGGCCGAGCTCGTTCTCGTCCGCAAACTTCCGGGTGTTGAAGCCGTCTCTGGAGGAAGGAGGCCTCACCGCTTCCCTGCGCTTCTGCTTGAAGAGGAGGAACACGAACCTGTGGATCCCTATGTTCGGCCTCGGCATTTCGTAGTCCACCACTTCCTTCCCTGTGTTTCACATGGAAAAAACCGAAGCAACTGTTGATTCATCGCATATCAATGGGTAATGCTCGCGCTCGGTAAGAGCGGACGCGCGGCGAGGACTTACCAAATGTGGCATCTGTAGTGCCGGGGATGTCCGTCACTATCCTGTCAAATTTTCAAACAGGAGTTTACATCATATGTCGTGTGATTCATAAGCCTATCATCAATTATATGTAACGTTCTCTAACATTACGTCTTTTGACGTCAACAAGATTCGAACCCTGAGGAAGTATGTCGAGAAGGGTTTCTGAGCGATCTGTGACTATTAGTTGAACAGCAGGGGGGGTTTAGGATAAGCAAAATATAATTTCCTAGGAACAAGTAACTCCTCTAATTTCAAAGTTTTTGGTATTCTTTCGATGGCAAAGCGAACTGTTTTCAATACCAGTGCAAGTGCTCTCTCAGATATGGATCGCTAGGACCAGGAACATCGGGGTCTGTCATCACCTGCAAGGCATGATAAAAGTACTGGTTCATCAATAATCATGACAACATGAATCACCGAATCAAGAAGATGAGAACCACGAGCGTATGACCCGAAAGTAGAAAAAAAAAAAAAAAAAAAACAGAATGAAGCCGCATGTATGAAGATATATACCAGAGTGAAAAAGGACCTCATGTCACCACCATGAACCTCGACCTTGGGCTTGGTGGTGACGCAAGAAGGGAAGAGCTCGTGGCCATTGAAGACCTGCTTGTTGGAGCTGTACGCGACTGTCATGTTGACGCTTGCAGAGAAAGAGTCGATCACATCGCCAATGACTCTTCCCAGAACAAGAGGGTTCGAGGACATCTTCGCCATAAATCTTCTTCTGATGCTGTTGGGCGTGATCTCTCTCTTGAGGAGGGGGGGGCTTTCCGATGAACACTTGGGAGAGAACTTGCCCGTATTTATAGTGCGTTTTGAGGAGGAGCAATGTGGCTTTGCCTTGGGAAAAAAAGGTTCAGAAAGAGAGCATGAAAATACAGAAAAGTAGGAAAAATAAATTATTCTAAGCTAGCATTATGCTGCAGGTGATCTAGGACTGCATTGTCTCTGCAACAAAAGTCAGGGATGAACCCTACCTCAGGTTCAATTCTTGCATGATGACCAGTGACCACATATGGTTAGTAGCATTTTTTGGACTTCAAGTGTGGAGAAATCCATGTAGTAATTTGCTGTCTAATAAGTTTAAACTCCATTCTATGAGTGCCCCATCAGATCAGGAATAAGATGGTGATTGATTCTATCTTATGAGCGCACCAGAAACTCATTAGATATATAAAGCTATTATCCCTATCTACACAAAGTCACATAACCTATAAATAAAAGTTGTGGACTATGTTTGATACATATTATTTATTGGTGCATTTTCTAGCCGCTCGAGGTTTTATTTTTATTATTATTATTATTATTATTATTATTATTATTATTATTCTTTGATGATTGTCTAGCATGTACCAAAGCACAAACAATAGTTTAGGGCAGGCATGGCAACATTGCTACTCTAGAAATAAACTTCTGGCCAGAAGTTTATTCCTCTACTTCTGCTTTTTAGCTGAAGTCCAGTTTTTCTACTTCTAAAGAAAAGTAATTTATTTTTTACTACTTAAGTGGCTTCAAAATTACTTTTGGAGCAAGAAAATGCTCCAGAAGTAGAAAAATAATGTTGCGTAACCAAACGGATTTCTGCTCCAGAAGCACTTATGGAGTAAAAATTTCTACTGCAGAAGTGTCGTCACGTGCGCCCTTAGCTTTGTCGTAGTTTGCTTCTCTGGTTTTCAATTGCTTAAATCTTTCGCTCTTCTATTCTCTATGCTAGATAGAGTTGTGTTCACAGGTAGGAGTGAGAAATCGAGCCGATCTAATCAAGGAATCGAACCGAATCGATAGGTTCACATGGGGACTGTTCCGATTCCCGGTTCAAAACTAAGAATTGGCCTTGGTCGGTTTTGTTTGCGGTTCTATATACCATGAACCGGTCGGTTTTACTCGAAAACCTGGAATTGAGAACCTGCAAGGCCGCTTCTAGGGTAGACCTGGAAGAAAAACCGATTTTGAAACAAATTTACCTCTGACTCTGAATAAGTTCATTTTACTCATTTTTTAAAACACAAGATATTAATTGAAATTGAATATATTTGGCATAGTATCCCCAAGCATAAAAAAAAAAAAAATTGCATTCATTATATGGGGCCAATTCAAGGTGGTTCCCTATCCCCAAAAAAAAAAAAAACCTGGGAACTAATCCTAGCCGCGATATAGGCAGGGGTGTACATGTCAAATCTGGGACGTCCGATCAATCACGGACGGCCCAGATTTGATAAAATTACGGCTGAATAAAAAAAATATATATTTTTTATTCTATCAAATCCGGGCCGTCCGTGATTGATCGGACGGCCCAGATTTGACATGTACACCCCTGCCTAGATTGCGGCTATGCAGGGGATCCGCTCGCCTAATCCTAACTGGGTAAGTTTCAGGTTTCAAATCTAAAACCTTCCCACTCTGGAACCGGCCACCCATATTCATTTTTTTTTACCGAATGAGGCTGATGCGGTCTCGAGTGCGGCGGGGTTTACATGATTGTGAGGGCAAAAAAATGGCCACCTTAGCCTCATTTTCCCCCTTTGTCACAACAATAATGCGAAGACAGGGGGGCCTCGTGGGGGTTATGCTCGCTCGGACATTCTCAAGCTAGTTGGGAAGGTCCGAAGGGGGCTTTTGCATATAAGGCAACAAAAGCAGGAACCCCAATCGCAATTGGGCAGCCTTGGAACCTTCCCAATTCTCCAATCTTTCGATTCACCATCGAGCAGCCTTAGTGATAGAAACCATGCCCTTCTTGTTGATTATACAATTAAGGGAGCATAAAGAAAGCACTCCACTCCACTCCACTCCACTCCACCCACAGAGACTGCTAAGTCGTCAGGTGTCATTTCAAGGTTAAAGCCGGATGATTCAAGCCCCTAATTGGAAACGACGACGGAAGTGGGGTTGCCCGATTTGTAGATTTGGAGGCTATAAAGAATTAATATTCCTCTTGGGGATTACTTATTTAATTCCAACATTACCTTTGTTTGGTTTTTTTTTTTTTTTTATAAATTAGGTGGTTTCCATGATTCTCGAGAAACCCATTCGTTGTCGCAACTCCCCGTACTTTGGGTCACTTCATCGTTGTTTCTTCACGATATCTGTATGCTGAACGAGTCTCGAGCGTTTTGTATTCGAAAAGGAAAAAATCAAAACGCGCGAGTCGTGAAAATTTGTATTAAGCGCGACGACGTAAAATTTATGAATATTAGAGTTCAGATAGAATTATTAAGTATTTCGATTGAGGACGTGGGTTGGAAACAGGATTGGCAATTAGGATGTATAGTAATTTTATCACATTCGACATCGATATCCACAGAGATTAGACAATCGACGATGAGAACTTTCGAAATTCAAAAGTGAAGCTAAACCGAGATGCAATGTGGGCCCGGGAGAGAGCCAACTGGGCCCAAGAACCATTTGGGAGAGTTTGGGCTCGTATATAGCATGAGCCTGGATCCAAAGGAACCGGGACTTGTTGACCCTCTATGCGCTCAATGCCACGTCGTCACTGCTGACCGAGCCTATTTTGTTATATCTAACTTGAATAGAATTGGATCGCATATGATATTAAATCTACATATTTTGTTATATCTTATTCACTTTTGTTGAATAGCAGTATTAAAGTCCGATATTTTCACATCCTATATTTGTTCATTGTTGTGTATCAGTATAAATGAACCTAAAAATTGCACAAATGGCGAATGCGATTCAAAATTGCTAAGTTGGCGTGGTAATTTCCGCACGAATAAACATATGTGAGTAACTGTCTTAATTAACTAACAGTAGGTAATATAGTACTGCTAATAACTTAATCAAAAGAAAAATCAAGACGACGGTCAAAATAATATTGTGATGTGATACAATAATTAGTGAACTCAAGATGCTATTATGTTACGCAAGTAATAGCTGCCATGTTTTCAGAAATGTCAATAGTTTCTATAGAAAAATTACCGTTGGTATGTAAGTTGAAGAAATTTTTATTACCTGAGACCGGTCGGTAATTTAATTTGGGAAAAAGTCGGTCACTCATATTATTGTCCATGATCTGCGATTAGAGTTGGTAAATTTAAATATTAGCAAGACATACAAGCAAAAATAAACATAGTTATTACAAAAGTCAATAGTTTACAATACACATGTTCGTAAGAAATCTAGAAAAAGGCTGACAAGTCATTCAAATTAACATAAGCAATATAATACCATAATTGGTAAATTCAAGACGGTCGTTACTTATGCAATTGAAGTTACTTTGGTAATGGAAAAGATGAAAATTGGAGGACAATGAAGATTAATAAGTGAAAATTGGTCGGTAACTAAAGTAAAAAAAATGTCTCGGAAAAGTTAGGATTTTACAAATATTAAATAACTAAACAATTACCGATAACTGATTGGTAATTAGTAAAAATTCAATAAATCATTGTAATTAAGATTAGCATTTTCGATATGAGGGTTGATAAATTTAGAATATAACACTAACAAATTATCGGAGAAATGAGCATCAAGTCAATATATATATATATAGCACCAAAACTGGCTACATTAGAAAATTAGATTAATACAGTGAAATCTCTCAAATTGGTACATATACGATAAATTTATCCCAAATTATTTGTTTGACCACAATAAATCCCAAACTAGTAAACATGTGACAAATTTATCCAAAATTATTTTTTTATCACGAAAAACTCCAAACTAGTACAACTATGATGAATTTACCATAAACTAATTTTTTTACCATCAAATTCTCAAATTAGTATACCTATACCAAATTTACCCTCCGTTAGCTTCCATTAAATTGGGTTAATACCACAAAAATTGAAAATCGATACACATGTGACAAATAAAAGGGATTTTAAAAACCTCAAATCGGTACACCCATCAACTGTCATCTCATTCAACTTAGCAATATGAAGGTAAAATTTAATGAAATTTGTCGGGGGATAAATTTGTCACAAGTATGCCAATTTGAGATTTTTTATGGTGAAAAATTAGTTTATGGTAAATTTATCACATGTGTACTAGCTTGAAGTTCTTTGTGGTAAAAAATTAGCTTGAAGTAAATTCATCACAAGTATATTAATTTATATTTTTATGATTAAAAATTTAATTCGGGAAAATTCGTCATAATTATAACAATTTGAGGTTTTTCGTGCTATTTACTCATGAAAAAGTAGGAACCTGTTTGGTTCAGCATTTGGCTAAGGGATTTTAAGAAAATGCAAATAACTTTAGGCTAAAGGCCTTTTGCAAAATAC
This sequence comes from Rhodomyrtus psidioides, assembly GCA_021437785.1. NCBI lineage: Eukaryota > Viridiplantae > Streptophyta > Magnoliopsida > Myrtales > Myrtaceae > Rhodomyrtus > Rhodomyrtus psidioides. Next base: position 1,412,203 of record JAILYB010000024.1, on the reverse strand, counting down.
AAGTAGTGTTTGGTAGAGTGCATTTTAAAAACACATTGGAAAGCAACATTGACGTAAATACTGTTTGGTGAAAAATAAACTTTGTAAAAAAAAATAAAAGCGGCGGCGACGGCGGTGGTTCAATGGCCGACCCCGGTTGCCACCGACTGGCAACCGATCGGGCAGCGGCGGGTGGTGGCGGTGGGCAACTGCGGCTAAGGTGGACAAAGTTAAAATGAAAAAAAAAAATAGTTGCATTTCGCGTACTTTGGCCCAAGGGACTTTAGAGAACATTTGAGATGCAAGTGCATCTGGCCAAAGTGAAAAAAAAAAATTAAACCAAATAGTATTTATATTTGGCCAAGGGACTTTAGAGCTCATCTACATATGTTGAACCAGATGGGCCGAAACCAATTTCGTACCGAGCAAATATTGGATCCGGATCCAGTAGAGCAGGGGATCCTGCTCCGCAAATATTAGGTGCAGCCGGTTCACGTGAGTACGAATCGCATTCGCCGTTAGAACTTAGAAGCCAGCAAGATTTTTCCCACGTACCCCACCCGTTGGCCCTGCCGCTAAACCGGTTCGCGTCAAAGCACGTTGATGAAGGGAAGGTCAACCCTCGGGCCTCCGGCCCTCCACACTTCGACGGGTACAACCGAGAGTCAAAAGTTCTGCATAGCTGATTTCCTCTTCCAACAGCCGTTGAAAGATCCTAAACCGAGCTCCCTACGATGGTGCCGAACCTCGTATCGGCGACACACCGACAGGACCCAGGTCGGTCCTCCTTCACCTCACCTTCAAATCACGTGTTCACTTGTCAAAGATGTGTGGTTGAGCTCGAGACTGGGAGAAAGAAACGCCCTGAATCTTCTTCTGCAGTACCCATATCTTGCTACAAAATGGGGTCTTAATGCTCTTCTCCCGACGGGTCTATTTTCTTCAAGTTCCCATTTCTTGGGTGAAAGTGAAATTGGTTGGAAAGGATGCTCGCTGCAGTGGCAGCCGTCATGGTGGTGGGTGTGTTCGCTTACGGGTACAAGAGCGTGAGGCCCCTTCCTCCTAAAATCTGTGGGTCTCCGAGTGGCCCTCCAGTGACGTCGCCCAGGATCAAGCTCGGCGATGGCAGGCACTTGGCCTACAGAGAGAGAGGTGTGGCCAAGGAGAGGGCCAAATACAAGGTGGTTCTGATTCATGGGTTCGACAGCTCCAAGGACTTTTACGTGCCATTGTCTCAAGTAAGGTTCTCTCTGCTTCTGTCAAAAACTAGTTCATACACGAGTATGTTTGTCTGAAGTTGCTAGCCTTTAGCAAATGGCATGTGAAGCTGAGTCTAGTGTGCAATGGCTGAGACATGTTGCTGTAGTGTTCGAGATGGTAAAAGGTTGGAGCTTGGGATCAATTAGTTGTGTGTATCTGCGTAGTTTAGAAGATGGGGGGAAAACTGATGACCTTTTGCAGTTGGGGGATTTGAGTTGAGAAATGGTTTTATAGTGGTGAGGCTAATGGCATGATCTGACCTCGGGGAAATGGCTTGGTGTTTCATAACATAAATCAAGAACAGCCGATGCGTGCCATATCTTGTCATTTATGACGTCATTGGTGCATACGCCATTAAAAGTGCCTCATTATACTACGCTGCGCTCTATTATGATGGTATTTGGTTTTCAATTGTAATTGACAAGAGGACTGATGAGAAGGTTGGGTACAATGTAAAATAGTTCTCAGGAGAAACAATTTATTCCACTAATCTGGCAGTGTACCATCCCATTTTGTTCATCTGTTGTTGGGGATCTTGTTTTTCGTGATGTTTGTATTTCTTATATGATGGTTACATGCACTATCTCCTGAAGTCATTAGTTTAGAACTCTCGATTGGTCTTAAAGATGTACTTCATGTCGTTAGTTCTGTTTCTAAGGCTGAATCCCCACAGGAAGAACTGGGACTTTTTAATAGGAGCTCGGAGCAATGCTATTACATCAGGTCCAATTATGTCTCATGTTGAGTCTTTTACGCCATGCAAGTGATGAAAAAATTTGGTCTGGCCATGCAGGAAGTGATGGAGGAGCTGGGTGTGTATATCCTGACATTTGATCGACCTGGCTATGGAGATAGTGATCCAAATCCTAAACGCTCTGTGAAGAGTGAAGCATTCGATGTCCAAGAATTGGCTGACAAATTGGGTCTTGGAGCCAAGTTCTACCTGATGGGGGCATCCCTCGGTACACATGTCGTTTGGTCTTGCATGAAGTACATACCACACAGGCATGTTGTTCTTTTCTGTTTTACATTCGCAGTGTATTTGATTGTATGTTGGCATCAGCCATTATTTAGCTTGGAGGAGATCCTAATCATTCCATGTAGTTGGTTCATTTTGGATTATCTTTTCGTTATCTGTACAAAAATATGAACTTCCCCGACACACCAAATTGTCCTCGATAGCTGATTGATGTCTGACCTTCATCGACTCTGGCTGCATGATGTCCATGCTCGAGAGAATTTATTATTTTTGAAGTGCGGGTGACAAGTCCCTAGAAATAGCTTCACGAAGAACGCTTCAGGGGATTTTTAGATAGGCTTGTTTTCAAGAATATTTCACAAAAGAAAGTATGTGAAGAAAACTAGACTAGCAGGTATTTTCTGAATTTCCATTTCTGAGATGTGTCTTGCTTGAATTTGGAGTGAAGTTTGGGCCGCCTTTCTTGTTGATGTGGCCTTCTCTGGAACTTGCCCATTGAAAAGGAAAGTTCCATTGGTTGCAGCTCCCTGGATTAGCATGATGCTTAAACTGTCAAAATGACCTCTTCTTGTCACTCACCATATCGAACCATAAACACAGGCTTTCCGGCGTAACTCTTATAGTTCCGGTGATCAATTTCTGGTGGCCTTCTTTCCCTCCAGAGTTGGTCCACGAGGTTTACAAAAAACAGCTCAAGAGGGACCAGTGGAAGCTCTGGATCGCGCACCACACCCCAGGACTAGTGTACTGGTGGATGACCCAGAAATTGTTCCCTTATTCCTCTATCATGCAGAGACATCCGATATTGTTTAACGAGCGAGATCTCGCAACAATACAGGCCATGTCGAAAGTACCGAATCCACATGAGGTTAGATTCTTTCCTTCTTCTTCTTTTTTTGCACCAGTATGTCATTTTAATGTTGTTGGAACTTTGGACAACAAATGTTATAAGGTCATGTCGAAAGTGCCAAAAAAATTGACGGTTACTGAGAATATTTGTCTACGAACTTGGTGGATCATTTGAAAACGGTTTTGCATGTGTTGCAGCACAAGATTCGACAACAGGGCGACTATGAATCCCTCCACCGAGACATTAAAGTGCACTTTGGCAACTGGGAGTTTGACCCGATGGAGCTGACGAATCCGTTCCCTCATAACGAGGGCTCCGTTTACCTGTGGCAAGGCCACAACGATAAGCTTGTCCCGTTCGAGCTGCAGAGGTATGTCGCGAAGAAGCTGCCCTGGATCAAGTACCACGAAGTGGCCGACGGGGGCCATCTGATGATTCACGAAGCCAGCTTATGTGAAGCCATTGTTAGGGAGCTTTTGCTTGGAGAAGAACCATCCTTTTGAGTTATGAACGAACTGCAAACTCAGTCGCGTTGCTGCATTGTCCTGTCCTTTTTTTCTTGTTTCAAGTTCGTGCATGGGAACGCAGTGAACCGCCGAAGCCACAGGCTCGACTCGAGAACCCGTTTCTGATGATGCTCGACCCGAGTTTCCTTCTGAGAACGCCCATCTCCTCTGTGTATATTACTTGAGTGTTAATGTTCTGCATAGTATGAATGATGAATCACCCAGCCATGAGACTTCATTAGCTTCCAGTCTTTCTATATACCTTATTATTAGCCTCAGAGCTCGGTATGAAAAGTCAGTGGCCATCATCTATCATTGGCTTATCAACTTTGCATTCAATGTCTGGCGTGCCGGACGACATCTTTCCCAATTTATAAGTCACAGAAAACGTATTCTCGTCCACTTCCTCTGTCCTCTGTCATGATCAAACTTTTTCCTTTCGTGGCCATCAAATTGACAACCTCCGCATGCGATACATCTGTGAAACTGATACATATGTAATAAATTTAACCCAAATTAATTTTTTGACAACAAAAAAATCTCGAATTCGATACATCTGTGACAAGTTTACCCTTCGTTGGTTTACGTTAAATCGGATTAATATCACTAAGGCCCCAAATTGGTACACCTGTGATAAATGGAGGGTAAAATCCAAAATTGATACACCCTTCCAACTCAGCAATTTGACTGTAAAATTTAACAAAAACTAATTGATGACAGATTTGTCGCAGGCGGACCAGTTTGAGGCTCTCTATGGTAAAAAAAAAAAAAAAAAAAAAGTCCGGGGTAAATACGTCCCGGGTGTGTATCAGTTTGGGACTCATCGTGATATTAACTCAAAAAAAAAACAATTAAACCCTCCTTTTTTTTTCTGTTCCCCAGCTGTTTCTTTTCTTTTTTTTTCTACTTATAGTAATAGTATTTCGTTTCCTCCATGTGAAGATAGAAAAAGGAAGGATGGTCTTATACGAAAGAGCTGTAGCCTGTGAATGCACGTTGCGATCAAACCTGGACATAAGCCAGCGTTGTCCAGCAAGAAACTTCAAAGAATATTCCCCCGTCTTTCTTACCATTAGCCGGGCCCCGTTAGATACGTACATCCCAAGTGGGGACAAACCCAGCTTAGAATGGACTTTTAGCTTTTATCATTTTATTTTTATTTTATTTTTTTAATTTCTAATCCAATTATTGCCTCCCCAGCCAAAAAAAAAAGTAAAAAAAAAAATTGTTAATTACTTGTCAAACGATGCTCCGTTGCTGGGGTTTGTTGCGTGCCCACTATCCTTTTGTTGTGTTCTTTGGTTTTGTGGGTCAAAGGGCGCTACAAGCATCATAACTTCCGTGTCTCATCCCATGATTTTTCAATCGATTATTTCAGCGCCGTAACTTTTCAATTGATCGCTTGGGCGCTGTAACTCTCGAAAAGCACGCTCGGCACAATTCACATTGGAATTTTTTTTTTTTGCCAGCTTTCAGGCAATCGAAATGAAAAGTCACGGCACTCAATTCGATGTATTTTCGAAAGTTCAAGGCACTCGAGCGATCGAAGACAAGTCGTGGCACGAAAGAGGAGGTCGAAGGAGAGCAATAACATGGTTTAATGTGTCTTATGACCAAAACCTTAAAGAAAATCAAAAAGAAAAAGAGAGGGGGCAAAAAAACGGTTAAAGGAACTTGCGGGTGGGGTAAAACCTGAAAGCCGGCACGAATTATGGGCCGCGGTCAACTTTTCTGCCAAAACTTAAGACCTAAGTAATGGGGAGAAAGTACTATTTTGTCCAGTTGACCGTCTCAATTATCCACTCAATTTACAGTCCTGAGTCATGATTTTCTGGCTAATTCACAGGATTCGGAATGCCAATCGAGAATTAGTCACGAACGAGAAATCATTGTTAAATTGTGTAGTTGAGAAAAACCCAACATGTTTGACCAAAAAGAACATCACTTTCTGGTGTCATGGCAACTCAGTTAGGTTAGCCATTCTGAAAATTTAGAGGTAGACCATGTAAAGTGATGCACGTTTTTTATACAAGAAAGAAAAGAGGGAAAAAAATGCTGTCGAACGAAAATGCCCTCGACTGTAAATAGGATATGTCGGCCGGTAAGGTCGGGGCCCTTATTTACGTTTAAGTTGGCCACTCCAATAGGCCTGTCAATCGGGTGGGGTCAAGTCGGGTCAGAAATGGTCTGATTCAAATTGACATAATAAAAATCTACCGACCCATACCCCCTAATTAAAATTAGGAAGCGCAAGATCGAAAAAGAGAGTCATAGAGGTGGGTTGATTGGTTGTGAACCCATTAAATATCCATATTTTCGACTTTTACATTTTAAACCCATTTGTGAATCATTTACAAAATATAACTAAACCATCACGGATGGCAACACTTTTACTTTGAAAATCAACTTCTGGTCAGAACTTGATTTTTTTTTTAACTTTCGAAGAAAAGCAATTTTGTTTTCAAGTGGCTCTAAAATTAATTCTAGAGCAAAAAAAAAAATTTACTCCAGAAGTAGAAAATGAAGCCGCGTAACCAAACGAATTTATGCTTTAGAAATGTTGCCATGTGCAGCCCTCAGTCATCAAATCTAGGTTAAGAAATGAGCCCATGACTCATTTTGACAGATC